>OY796857.1:5000-2405000 GCA_963680765.1 Agrochola lychnidis | reverse complement strand
ATCACGCCTTGTTTCCCCAAAGGGTTGGGCAGAGGTGTCCCTGTAGCAAATACAAAAAAAATAAAAAATAAAATCATTTATATATAATCTGGGATAAAGTAGGTGTATCACTTAAATTAAGCACCGTACCGTTTCTTTGGCAAAATATTAAAAAGCCACACTCACAGTTGTAGTGCCATCCAATGCTTATACAGATTACATCATCTCGTGTCGATCAGGGTGCACTTTCGATGCACTACTCACTTTTGTAGGTACGTCACTGTTGCGCAGAAGCATCTTCCAAAAGCTATGCACGACAAGCTATGGACCAACGTCGCGTTCGTTTGGCAAGAAACTGTTGCATTCGTTTATAGGGCCTTTTTCATCCTCTCTAGATCAGCTCCAGAAAATAAGTTTTCTAAAAAATAAGTTAACAAGAATTGTATTTCCAATTTATTTTTCTGATAAACTGTGCCAATCCGGAAATTGAAATACATGCAACGAAACACATGTCAAAAATAGAGCGAAATCCCAGAGATAGAGATAAGAACGGCTCGGCTGTCTCTATCACCACGTGCAATTAACAGTTGGTAAGAAAGAGACGAAAACACAAGGTCACAACAAAAATATGTAAATGTGTTAATAGTGCGACGCGGGCGCAGGTTGCACTGCGTTACCTTGATCAGATAACTGCGCACGATACGAGAATGGTGCACTTTCGAATGTGGACTGTGGTACTGTCCCGCTTTGGACATTGTCTATTGGGTTCTAGGCATTATTTCATTTTCTGACGATAATCTAAACCGTAGCTAATGTAATATTCTCCCGACCAAATTTAGATATGCAGGATTTATTAAAGGTCACAGTATTTACGCAGACACACTTTTTTTTTCTGGGTGGGAAATTATCAAATAACTTCTCTCGCTCTGGGTGGAGCGGGAGGGCGTGTCAGACTTTTATTGACTAAAACCCACCTGTGTTCCTTCTGTTGCCTGTATTGTCAGGGGTCACCCCTTTCGGACAAAACCGCAACCCCGGCAGGCATCGGCCCTATCGGACCCCGTTAATTCTGCTGACATCTCTTTGAGGCGCGCGTAGAACACAACGCGCCGTCGACCCGGGCCTGGTCCTTATCGGACGGCGAGCTACTCATTGCTTACCATCCGCAAGCCCGCACCTACGGTGGCCGGGAATCGGCCTGCGACTCCCAACGCCCATGGCGTCTCCTGCGGCGGTTAGGGACGTGAGGGCGCGAAATTTGCCTCTCCCTCACGCGTTCCGCCTCCTCCTTCGCGAGCATTACTGCTTCGCAGAAGGAGGTGACGGCCTCCCATGCCCTCTCGCTCCGTACCATAGTCTGGACCAGGGCCGGACGCGAGAGATCACCGCCGCCGATTGCCTCCACGAGGACACGGCGGTGCTCCGCCCAAGACGCAGACACACCTGTGTTTCAAAAGAACAAAGAGTGCACCTGCACTCTCTTTTCTTTTTCTCTCACAGTCCGATGATGATGGCAATCCGACACGACCGGGGAGAGATCAGGCATCATCAGATCAGATCAGAAAAAAAATCACTCAACGTAATTGCATAAAATTATACTCGCCGCAGTAATAGTCGCAGTGCACTGTTTCGTTATTGTAAATTTCCGGGGTCAATGAAGTTCGTCCGATTTGGTAGCAAGCCTTGCATAACACGCTACTATATTTGCAAGGCACTTGAGAGTTTAATAAAACTGCGCAACACATGCTTCTTTATGGAGGATTCACACCTTTTACTATCTTGTATGATTTTGTAAAGACCTGTGAGAAAGAAGAACGGGCGCTGTCAGTAGGGACTGGTCATCTCTTAGCTGCCACGGCTTATTTTAATTTAATTTTTGAATTGTATTATTTGTTTTATTTTCTATTACGGACGCTTTTAACGTTCTGCATCGTTCTCACATGTATAACTTCAACATGAATGATGTAACCAATATTTAACCAACATATATTTTGATTTAAAAGAGTGTCCGTTGAGTTTCTTACCCGTTCTTCTCCATAGGTACCTACTAAGCAACCAGCTTCATCTTTCTGACTGACCGACCCCTTGACAATTCAAAAGTGCCTGTAATTGGTTTATTTGAAATAAATGCTTTAAGTTTGAGTTTAAGTTTGAAGAGAAGAAAAGAGCCCGTGGTTAAGTAATACCAGTTAAGCTACCCTTTCCGGAGTTGGTCCGTGGATCGGTAACCTTACGTAATGAGCACCCTCTGTGCCTCGGAAAGCAAGGTCCCGGCTGTCATTCGCTGGGATCTTCGACAGTCGTTACGGGTCGTCAGAAGCTTGAAAGTCTGACAACCAGTCTTACCAAGGGGTATCGTATTACCCAGTAACTGGGATATGGAAGTCAGATAGGCAAACGCTACATGTAAAGTACTGGTATTCAGCTGCATCCGGTTAGACTGAAAGTCGACCCCAAAATAGTTGGGAAAAGGTTAGGCAGATGAAGATTTTGTAAAGACCGCTATCTGTCTAAATCTTGTATATAGTAATTGTTGCATGCAACTGCCGTAACTTATCCCCATGCGCTATCAGCAGTAACTTATCTACAAAATAGCAACATTGTACTCATTTTGGGATGAAGTCTGCGCGCGACTCGTAGCGCTGGCGTGCTTATTTCTATACTGTAATATTTAAAATATTGAATCTGTATTCATAATTAATCTAAACATTATTAATTTTAATTAAATAAATAATTCTATACTTAATTTGACCTTACATAAATGCCAAGACGGCGACATCCTTATTATTTCCGTGCGCAGACTTTTCTTGCGAGCACTCTTGATGAAAACACTCGCAAAAGTAGTACATAGTATTTCAAAATCATCAAATTATAAACAGAGACATCGAAAAAAAAAATTTTTTTTTTTTTTTCAAACTATCTTTTTAGTGTCTATGTCTAGTGTTGGTCGACTATGGGTTTTGCCAATCAGCCGACTAGCTATAATGAGTAATTAGTAATGAATTTGAAATTAAATTAAATGTTTAATCTGTAAATAGGATATCGGAATCACTTTTACACGTCACATAAAAATATAAAAAAAATAAACTATTCTCTATTTGAAATAAGATTAGACATTTAAATCAACCTTTTTTACAGTCCATTCAACCGATTTCGACTTTTATACCGTAGGCATAACAATGGCATTAAAAGCAAAACTGTGGTTGCAATACCAACGGTTTACTGCAGCTGCCATTTGTCATGCCACCAACGCAATAGTCCAAATCAGTTGAACGGACTGTAAAAATGGAGTACAGATGGAGTTGACATTTCCTATCTGACTATACCTGAGAAGAAATGGCGAAACTCAAGGATTGAATTTTTAAGCGACCTCAAACAGTCCTCCTTTTTGAAGTCGCTTAAAAATTAAATCCTTGAGTTTGCTATTAATTCGACTGATTTTTGTTTGTAGACTGGGAACATCATTATTAGATATAAGTTTGATTTGTTGTAATAAATATGACTATCCTATCAAAGACGCATATAAAGTTGTGAATATGGATAAAATCCGTCTGTTCATCCAAATATGCAAATCCACAAACACATTTAATATTGCATCCACTTATATCACACATTTCACTATTAAATAAGCAATGATCGTTTGAAAGTCTCATCCAAACATATGTATGTATAAGTAAACATTGGCGGGTAGGTTACATAAGCACAATGCATATTCAATTTAGTCCGTATAGCGCAGTAAGTGTTCGCGAAGTGAGCGGCCTTGCGCGTGCGCCGGGCCACGGTCAAGACTTTAACTTGAGATAACGCTTTAGTTAACCTGTTAGTAGTTAAAATTACTTCGCTATTTTATTTTATCCAACGATGAGGCTGGAATTAAATACTAGGACTGTTCCTGTTCTGATATTCAGCTGCATACCCCGACTAGTTGGGAAAAGCTTTGCAGATGATAACTGCTTCTGAATCAGGATTTATTTTGACTTAATTTTATACTCTCATGCTCAATCAGCAACACTCAAAACAATCTGTCTATCAAATAAACATTTGCAGTGTGCGGGATTTTAACTTGCGACCTCACACGCTGTTTCTTTTTGTTATCTGAGGCACCTCTCTGTTTGCTCATGAAGCGGACCTTCGCATCTGTAGAGCTCAAAACTGGTTTGACAATTAATAAACCGGTAGCATTTATTATAAATATTCACTTTATTATGGAAGAAGAAAGAAACAAAAATAAGACGCAAAATCTTAAACTAAAAATGCTTCTGATTCTCAGCCTAATTTAAATTAATGACTTTGATTTTGAAATAAACTAAATGGGCAAAAGTCTCGTTTTCGACAATAATTTAATTGAAACTAAAAAAAAGTTTAATAATATTGTCTATTTAAACTACAGACCGTTCACTAGTACACTACACTACACCAGCACCATTGCTTGCCAATCCTTTTTGGACTATATTTGTATCGAAACTAAGCTTGAAAAGCAATGGTGCCAACATGAAGGCAAGGGACAATTTATGGTGAACAGTCTAGAGTCAATATTTTATACATCCAAAGAGTTTTTATTATGACAGAGCTTTAATAAAGTCTGGCAAACAAAAGTAGACACTCGAAATAATTGCAAACTTTTTATAGCAATGCTATGCCAAAACAAGATGGAGTGTTGTTTGTGATTTGTTGTGATCTTATTAGAGCATTTTATTTACTAAATCAAAAATGACAAAACAGTGACTCTAATGAATCTTTTCACATGGAAGTTTTAGATTCAAATTTTGATTGCGGTAGTGAATATTAACCAAAATTATTATAGAATATAGTTGATTTATTTTATTCGATTTGCTGCATAATACCTAAAAACGTATTTTTGTTCAGACGAACTAAACTGATTTTTCGAAATTTCAAGAAATGTCTCTTTAATTTGCATCATAATAGGTAAGTAGCATGATTTTAAACAAATAATTTTAAAGTATCAAATTAGGTTATTCCAGTCATATCAATTTTAGGGTTGCTATGCTGATATTTTTTAAATTTGCCGCGCTTTTTCAGTCTCTACTTTCGTTTGCTAGACGCTAATAATTTTCTATTTATCATCTGTGGCGAAAGGCAAACGCATCTAAGGCTATACAGCCACGTAAACGCAATTTGTACTAAGCAATGAGAACTGGTATGCCAAGAATGATAAAAGAGATCCAATCAAAGAGTATTTAATAACCCCAGCACGCCATTTCATACAACATTGCTGGAGCGTTGTAATGTTCCAAATTCAAAAAACGCGCCTGCAATGGATTTGATTTTTTTTGACCGTAAAATTCGATACTTCGCGTGTTCTTTGTTCGAAAATAATGACAATATTTCCATGCATGTTTGAGAAAAGTTAAATTACTAATAAATACGACGGATTTATGATACAGACCCGCTTAGAAAATACAAAAGTAGCCAAAATAATGTGTAACTAAACGTTAGCTCGGACGCTTTATCACGAAATATAAGGTAACCTTTATTGCAATTTGGACCCTCTTTATAGCTAAAATGTGTGAGTACCATGTAGAAAGGTACCGCGCTTTTATTTCTATGCAGAGATAACGAACATCCTCCACGGTTGGTTAAAGGAGATAACACTTGACTTAGGACAAACCTTTTGCTGAGAAAATAATCACGTAAACATATTTTTGTAAGTGAAAATGGAAAAGGAGGTCATGCATTACAGGCGATAAATAAATAAAGCCCAGTTATATAAAAGTATAACATAGAGAAGATCTGTTCTAAATAAGTTGGTCAATGACTCGGCTCTTTTGTGCCCTGTAAAGGGCCTGCTATACGGCTGCCAACCGCGTCCCCGACAGAGGTGACCTTGGTTTGGTTGGCGACAGGCAGAGCTATTTGAAATTTGGTCGTAAACCACCATCTACACGATTGTAAACCACCAAGATCACCTCTGTTGGGACACGGTTGGCGATCGTTTAGCAGGCACTTGACACAGGTTTTTCCTAGCATGGGGGTAATTGTTCAATATTTTGTATCAGGTTATTTCCAAAGGAGATGTCCGCTTTTTGTAGGGACGTTGGTTTTTTATTCCGAGAAAAATCTAACCAGCATCAAACTACATCTAAATAAAAACGACAAAATATGGAACTAGGAACCACTGAAATAATATTTTTAGACCCCTCCATTTAAGAGAAAAATTATAAACTATTTAAAGTACAAACATTTTATTTGTTGATGGCAACTATGACAAATATGATATAAATTGACACATGGTACAGTCATTACTGTCAATCAATTGACAGTGATGACAGTAACATGTGTCAATTTTGACAAGTTTACTATTTGAATATGCCAATATGACATAAATTGACACATAGTGCTGTCATTACTGTCAATGAATTGACAGTAATGACAGTAACATGTGTCAATTTTTACAAGTTTACAATTTTATGGGGTGTGTTCACTATATTATCCTAGATAATTAGAAAGGTTTGTTCGTTTTAGGAGTAAATTTTTACTAAAAATAAAAAATGATTTTTCTCAAAATTGGAGGTCTTTAAAAATGTATGAAATAGTTAGAACCACTAGTTTTTGGGATGTCTATCCAAATATATTTAACTCATCCTGGTTAGAATTATTGAATAATAAAAAACCATTTTAGGACATGTCCTTTAATTAAAGTGCCTGCTACACGGTCGCCAACCACGTCTCTACAGAGCTGATCTTGGTGGTGTACAACCGTGTAGATGGTGGTTTACGACCAAATTTCAAACAGCTCTGCCTGTCGCCAACCAAGATCACCTCTGTCGGAGACGCGGTTGGCAGCAGTGTAGCAAGCAGGCACTTAAAAGTGTCGCCCTGTATACTTTTTGTGCACTTTTTGCGTTAAATAAAATACCTATATTATATTATTATCAATACAAAAACTTTTTTAACCGACTTCAAAAAAGGAGCAGGCTATCACATAAGTAGGTACTAAACACGTCTTTAAAGGCCGTGTTATTATGGTCATCTCTATATCGCCGCCCCCGCAGAATAAACGCGTAAGTGATATTGCGAAAATTTTGATGTTAATCCATAATCGTAATGAAAAAAAAACATCACCGGTAAAACAAAATACATCACTTAAATTTTTCCAAATTTTTATATCAAGTATTTACGAAGTTACGAAAATTTATTACTTCAATTAAAACTAAAATAAAAAAATCTGCAATATATATATGCGTACCATAATTAAAGCCTTACATTGTGTAAAGTATATTACCATACTTATCAGGTGCAACTGAGACGGTTTTGTCCATTGCGCGGTTGTTCTGGTGATTCCTTTTTAGGGTTCCGTTGCCAAATGGCAAAAAACGGAACCCTTATAGATTCGTCATGTCTGTCTGTCTGTCTGTCTGTCAGTCCGTCCGTATGTCACAGCCACTTTTTTCCGAAACTATTAAAGCTATGCTGTTGAAACTTGGTAAGTAGATGTATTCTATGAACCGCATTAAGATTTTTATACAAAAATAGAAAAAAAACAAATAATTTTGGAGTTCCCCATACTTAGAACTGAAACTCAAAATTTTTTTTTTCATCTATCCCATACGTGTGGGGTATCTATGGATAGGTCTTCAAAAATGATATTGAGGTTTCTAATATCATTTTTTTCTAAACTGAATAGTTTGCGCGAGAGACACTTCCAAAGTGGTAAAATGTGTGTCCCCCCCCTGTAACTTCTAAAATAAGAGAATGATAAAACTAAAAAAAATATATGATGTACATTACCATGTAAACTTTCACCGAAAATTGGTTTGAACGAGATCTAGCTAGTAGTTTTTTTTTAATACGTCATAAATCGTAAACCGCAATTTACTTTTCATTCAATGTTACTTGCTGCTACGGAACCCTTCATGGGCGAGTACGACTCGCACTTGGCCGCTTTTTTAACATTTTATTGCTTGGATTTTTATTGCTTTATTCATTTATTCCTATTGTAACATAATGTTATAATTCTGACGTTGATGATATATTATCCAGAACAAAAACTTGATCACCTATTACATTCTCAGAAACTTTTCGACTGCACCAGAATAAACGAGTAATATAACTAATTTTGCAGTACAGTGATATAACGGTATCACTGTACTGCAAAGAAAATTAAAGTTATATTTCACTGCAAAACAAAAAAAAAACAATAGTTGACAATAAATTTATTGTAATTTATTTTGGTTTATTTAAATTTGTGTTAATTTGTATGTTTTATCGATTTTAAATTCTTATATTGTTAAATATGTAGTGTATGTCCTAATGAGTAGTTTTTTGAGTTACCATAATCTAACTATAAGACCTACTGTATCACCAAAAATCACACTAATAAATACTTTGAATGTATCTGTAAAATGTTTTTTTATCAATAACTCAAAAACTGAACCTGTTTTGTTGAACAAAAAATATTTTTTTAAACGACATAAAAACAAACTTCTATTCGGTGTATTCATAAAGTTATGGATCAATTTAGGTTTTTTATTTTTCCTGCAAAGTTGACTTTTTACACTTACGCGTTTCTTCTGCGGGGCGGCGATATGATCATAGATGCTTGACTCATACATTGACATAATATGACAATTTGTATGACTTAAGTAGGTACCTACCTACAGATGTGTCAACATAAGCATGTCATTCTTGTTATGATCATCTGCTTAGCCTTTTCCCAACTATGTTGGGGTCAGCTTCCAGTCTAACCGGATGCTGCTGAACACCAGTACTTACATGGAGCGACTACCTATCTAATCTCCACAACCCATTTCCTGAAAATCAGCGCTGTGCTGTGGGTAGCACAGCATCATGCTGAGTGGAAGCCTTCTTGTCACAGTCATTTCGTGCAGCTGCTGCCTAATTTCTGTTTTATGCTCGTGATTTATTATGTACTTAGTGTTGTTCTCTGATTACTCTTGTCTTTTATGTATGCCTATTTTTCTTTCTTTTCTTTCTTTCTATTTACGGGATAATACGACACCCCTTGGTAAGACTGTTTGTCAGAGTTTCGGGCTTCTGACGACTGTCAAAGATCTACGAATGACAGCCGTGATCAACGTCTTAACGTGCTTTCCGAGGCACGAAAGAGTCTCGGTATGTGATGGATGGTCACCCATCCACGAACCGACCGCGGCAATGGTAGCTTAACCTGATCGACCCGTGTGGCTGTTATTACTTAGCCACAAGCCCCTCCATTCATTTCTCATTATTTTATGTTCATAAAATGATAATGTACCTAAGAAGGTATTAGAATAGCATATAACAGAACCATTCTGTAACCTTTAAGAGTCCGCAGTAAACTGGGTTAGTAATGGCGTACGTAGCAAGCCACCTCTCACTACACTATACTGGGCCTTTAAATCTAATACTTATGTTCTATGCTGAGTATAAAGCGGTTACTACTTACTCTCGTAGATAACCACAAACTACCAACTTTAACTCTGTTCAGTTTATGGGAGATTGATATGACAAATGGTTACAAACATCGATAGTTGATACTTCGATTGTCGACTTTTTAGATAAACTACGGTATTTCAAATACCTACTTCCTCCTTCCCCTTCCTTTTCGAAAATTTCGTGTTTCGTCAGTCTTCGGATTTCTATCAGTTGCCCTTTGCACTTGGTGCAGACCGGACGCTCTCAATCGACTTGGAAGTATATAGAGTTGTTAATATTCTTGTAACTCAATGTAATTTATTTTTAAAAATGGGAGGAAAGCTGCTACAGTTGCAGGCACGACAGATAGGAAAATAGTTTTACAACTCTATATAGTTCACACGGTAATCAAAACAAAACAACAGTAAAGTGCTTAGTTCTGAATTCAAATTATTAGTCCCGATAAATCTATTAACTGATGGACATGGAAATTAGCATTCGTTTGTATTCGGAAATGCGATGATTCCCGAGGGACATTAAGAAAATAGAAATACATCAAGAAGACTAGGCCTAGCGAGGAGACTAGGCTGAGACTCGCATGGACCAGGAAAGCATTTCACAAAAGGAAGAAGGTCTATAATCAAGTGTAAAGGGTGGGCGTTTTTGGGGACTGTCTTATGTAATTTTGACGTTCGAAAAGTGCTGATTCTCAGCCTAGTTTGAATAAATGACTTTTGAATTTTGAATCAGCAGTGGGTGGAACAAGTTTGACTAAAATTAAGATAATTATGATGGAAACAATCAATCGACGATTTTGGGTAGCCCACGAAATTCAATTTTTTTTTACGTTTTTTGCAATTTACAGGTCAGTGTCAGGTTATATCTTGATCAAAATAAGTGTCGCCACCTTAATAAATATGTATTTATAGAATTAGGAGAATGGAGGGCGTGTCAGACTCTTACTGACTAAAACCCACCCGTGTTCCTTCAGTTGCCATGTTGCCGGGGGGCCACGATGTCCCTTTCGGCCCATATTCGCAGCCCCGGCAAGCATTGGCCCTAGCGGACCCCGTCAATTCTGCTGACATCTCTTTGAGGCGCGTTTGAGAACAACCTAACACTGACGTGCAAATTGGGATTATTGGTTGTTGATTCACGTACAAATAAAGTAACTTCGTGCGAATCGCCTCAAGAAAAAATAATATTGTGTCGATTCGCCCATTTCGGCCGAGTAAATACGGGCGAATCACCAATAGAATAGAATCATCATCAGCCTATAATGTTCCCACTGCTGGGACACAGGCCTCCGCAACAACACTCTCAGTGCATTATTATATTGAAGGCCCGCTGAGTAAAGTTGACCCACGTGTAGAAGGATTGACAGTAAGCTTTGAAAAGCGTTACTTTAACTGCCCTCATACATCGTGCAAACCAAAACCAACCAATAAGCCATAATGCAAATTGCAAAAAACGTAAGAAAATTTTAATTTCGCGACGTTTGAAGATTGTTTTTGCCATATTAAAAAAAACGATAGATTTTAAACAGACACCTAGCTTCTTAAAATCAGGAAAGCAGTCAGGCATTCACATATTCGTCACGAATTGTCATCAATGAGCAAGGTTTTTATTCTTGTGATTTTACTGTAAGATTTTTTTATATTGTCAAACATTTGAGATGACGACCCTGTTAGTCATGGTAAAATATGTAAATCATTGATCAGTCATCGCGCTATTCTCTCAATTAGGCCATAATGAGTAATTTATTCAATGACTAATGTATGTCGTACGCTATGTCCTACGGTGTTTACTTGTCATGGGTTCACGGTCACAGTCAATTGGTTTTTTATGCCATCAGTTAGTAATGGAAACACCTGTGTTTATCTACCTAAACACCAAAAATATATATGATTGTGATCGGGGTTTAGTTCAAATAAAAACGTTTGATTAAATATTAAACGCGCTGTGAATCACCAATAAGCCATAATGCAAATTGCAAAAAACGTAAGAAAATTTGAATTTCGCCACGTTTGAAGGTTGTTTTGCCACATTATAAAAAAGATTATAAATCTACTTCATATTTTCTATGAATATAACGTCTTTTCCTATGCACATAAAAGCAAACGAAAAGCATAAGATGGTATTTTACCGACATAAAAATTAGGTTCATTATTTCCAGAAAATAGGCTAAGGTTTATACCCGACTGTGCAGGATTTCCTCAAAAATTACTAGGCCGACCACTTCGTCCATACCAGCGCATTTCCGCATATCCAACGCATTCACGCAACAACTGCGCTCCGCACATCAGCGCTTATTTGGATTGCCGCGGTGCGCACCGAAAATGTGAGCTATTTGCTACATTGTTGCGTTCGTTTGATACGATAAATACGATACATACCTACCATTATTTGGTTCATTTCTAAAACTATGTTTTGTCAGGTGAAAATAGAAGTATAATAGGCTCAATAAATCGACTGTTCCCGCGTAAAGAGTCAACATTGCAAAATGTCAGCAAAAAGGACAGTAAAGGAGAATGTTTGCCCAACCATTGTAGCAATATAGGCTATATGGTTATATATTGTACTAGTTACCCTCATCACATAAATGGATTTTTTTTTACTCTCAGCAACGTCAAAGTAGTAAAATTCATTGTTTTTAATTATTAAAAAAATTACATCTTTAGCAAATAATCTACTTGTTTAGTGGGTTATTGTCTGATATTTTAATTTTTACGGCTATTTTATATTTATTATCATAATATTATGTGTACCCTGGAGTATGTATGTAGCCTACTACTGCATGCTATTTTATTTGAAAGTGGTAAGGTGAGTGAAGTTCAAAAGGGGATAATTAAAAAAAAAAAAAAACATGTGCGTTGATCGTTATTTTTATTTGAAACAACAATATCTTAGCAAAAAACAGCTATGTATAAGAGTAAGACTAACACTTTTACCATATACAATAGAAGTATAATACTTATATTTTGCGTTATTATTAAACATTCTCATCATTTAAAATAATATGATAATAATATGATCTAGAAAACTTGCCAGGCTTTGAAAATCATTTTGATGTCTTGCAAATCCCAAGAACCAAACTATACTCATAATGTGAGCACAAGTTCCGATAGTACGACTTCCAGTTAAGCACGAACAATAAAGGTGCGGTAAAACCTCTCTACCTGTCATATTGGTCTTAACTAAAATATACGAGTAATAGGTTTTTCACCTCGAGTTAAAATATGCCGCGACTTGTCTTGTCGCACTCCGACCATAAGTCACACATTGTTCTCTATGTGGTTCCATTTTCATCAAAATCCGTTTACTTTCAGTAATCAAAGTTCGTTTAGAATAACCGAATCGTAGGTAATAACAGAAACAATGTCCACACACAGCCGAGTCGTTAGTAAGTATAGGAACCAAATCACTCTGAACGCACGTTAGCACTAGAACAGTATGCACGAATGAATGGCGACATGGGCATGAATAGTTGGTCTGTTTGTTATTGATTTTGTTTTAGGTTTAAATACTATCTCGCTTGTCAGCAAGCACAGAATCGGTCGAAGTGGAGGTGCTTGGGGTGCCTATGTCCAGCAGTGGACGTCTTTCGGCTGAAATGATGATGATGATGACGACTATCTCGCTCACTCGCAATTATAAGCGAGAGCGAAAGCAAGCCTTATCAACAGTAGCCACCTTTCTCGCTCCCTCACACGTTGTGTGACTCATTCACGCGTACTTGGTGCGACCGCATTACAGTGACGCCATTTTGATTTGTATTATTAATATACGTGGTAGTTTTACGTATCTCGGTATGATATGTCAAGTTCTTTTAGAATGGCTGACGAATACGCTAAATAGACCTAAACACTTTAATGTGATGTAAAGGAACTTTAAGCTCCTATTACTTTTTACTGATGTAAATTTCAGCATCGCTGTCATAGAACAAATTGTTTGTCTAAATTATATCTTTCTAATGATATATTGCTCAAAGTGCTACAAGACTTGGGCAAATCCGCCCATTCTCCTTTAAAGTTAGCCACAATTTTGACATAAAATCGTTAAATATCTATCTTTAAATATGGATTTACCATCCAATGACCTTCGTAAAATTTATGTCTGAGTATTTAATGATCATCATTAATTCGAACATAATTTTATTTTAACACTTTTTTTCTTAAATTTTCCGGTCATTAAGAGAGATTTCAGGATCAACTGAGTTCATGATTTGTTAGATGGAGAAATTAACTCTATAAACGTGGTGTATTTATAAACGGTATATGTGAGAATTGTTGGCTCAAATATTAATTGGTCACAACATAAACGATCTAAGTAACATTGCGTCGTGTGACACGACAGTGCCAGCGGAAGTGGGTTGGACGAGTTCACAGCTCACCACGTCACTCAGCTTTATTTTAGAACTAGATTCCGCCAGCGGCTTAGCCCATGTGATATCTTTATAAATAAGCCTATGTTACTCAGTGATAATATAGCATTCTACTGGTGAAAGAATTTTTTAAATCGGTCCAGTAGTTTAGAGTTTATTCATTACAAAAAAACATAAAAATCTTTTCTTTCTATAATTTTATTGTATATTTTTGATGTTAAGAGCGTTTATTCTGAAAGTGGGCAACATCGCAAATAGATGTCAAATATTTCGCTGTTTTGATTAATTTGGCAATATTACTGTATGGAAATAAAAAATGTAGGTAACCAGCGAACTAGAACATTAATAATGAATTGCAATTATAACACTGAATTAAATGTTGTAACCGTTTTAAGAGTAAAAAAAGCATTTTGAAAGTTTCCAAATACTTTTTTACATGTAAAACTAAATATTCGGTCGTATGATTTCGCATTTCATAATCAATATTTTAGTTCCCTAGTTAGCCACATTTCTTAATTCCATACAGTAATATTGCCAAATTAATCAAAACAGGTAAATATTTGACAGCTATTTACGACGTTGCCAACTTTTCAGATTAACCTTCTTAATATACATTTGCAATACAACCCAGAAACTAAAATTGAATTTTCAACCTAAGATTTTATTAATAGGTGCATGCCTTTTTCAATAGATTAATGACCCAAACACGTGGGCGACCAGAGCCAAATTGACACCATACGTCAAGCTGCCGTGTTAAAGCCATTTCATACAACTGTCAAAAATGACAGTTGTGATTTGAACATACATTCCTACATTTTAAGTTATTAGTATTAATGTCCCTGAGATTATATGACTTTTTCAATAGATAAATGATCCCTCACCCGAGGGCGACCAGCGACCACAGCCAACAAATATTATACAATTAAATGAATAACAGGAAAAACGTTTCATGTTCCAGATCTGTTGCCAGTGTCGTCAACGGTGATGCCTCTGCCATACTATTCCGTCTATGGCTATGAAAAGAAATTACTTCGAGACAAACACAAGAAACGACCCACAGGAAAAATCTCCTTAGTGACGAAACAGCCCAAATAAATACACGTAATATCTGACAATTAGACAGTTTTCCTTATCCTTCATAGACTAAGAATGCCTTTATACGTGTTGTTTCGTTTTTTTTATTAAGTTTATTAACTAAAGTAAAGATTGACGCCGGGTGACACCAATGACAACAGCTAAATCCGCGGTCAATGTCGGACTGCATAGCAAAGAAAGAGAAGCGCTATGTGTATGACACAACGCTGGTAATTTATTGCAAAATATGAAGCAATTATTTATTGACAAAAAATCTATTGATTGGACTAAAAAATTACATATGTATGTATATTATATTACGTTAATATGTATAATCTGACAAAAATCTGAATGATTGCATGTTTAGTAATCTGGTTTTTAATCGATAAAATAAATTAATATTTAGAGGTATCTTCGTGATTTTTTCTATCGTATCAAATTAGTTTTATTATGTTTCAACACACTATCTAACTAGCATATATCCTGAAGAATATCATATATTTTTCTGATTTTGTTTACTGTATTGTATCTTAAATATACTTTTAGGCATCGATTGATTTACATCAATGCTTTTAGGCATTATAAAACTTGCGTTTAGCTCCTGTTGCTGTCCTGAACTGGGTTTGGTGTCGCCCAGCTGTGGAATATTTTTCTAGTTTGTACCTAACTATTAGCATGATGCGTTCAACGTATAGTGTAAGAACATAAATATAAGACGCAATCTTGACGCAAGATTGAATCCAAAAGCAAAAAAAAATGAATAAAAACATGCTGATGTAAACTAAAATTAAAGATACCTGTTGACTATTTAAGTTATGCTAGTCTTGCAGTTATAGTTAGCCGCTTCTTAAATGGGACTTAGATGATCTAGCAACGAAAATAAATCACTTTCAAACAGCTCGACATAAAGTGAATCTCCAAATACATTTCGAATGATAAAATTTTAATGACAATGAGTACTTAGAACTAATTAATTGTAATGGTTTATAAAATAAGTTACAAAAAATGCTTTATATTTAGTACAAAAATGCTTAAGTGTTAAATTACGCTTAGAAAATTCCTGAATATAAATGTATAACAATATTAGATATTAATGTGACTTTACCATGCAGTTTGTTTATGCTTATTTACATATAAAACGCATAATTACATTAACGAGAAGTGGTTATTTGCAACCTTGTATACAAAAATGGAACGAAATTAACTGTTAAAAAAAAATATCATGAACAATTTGCGTACTGTATTTCACGAGTAATAAAATGGAATAAAATACAAATGGAAGCTTGTAACAAGTGAAATAAAAACTCGTAATGTGAATTCACTGTCACAACATTTTAGTGAATAAAGTTTTTAAAGATATTTTTATTTATTTTTATTTTTTCCTGCTTCTGACGATAAATAAAGAGAGGACTAAGTGGCATGTTCATGATTCACGATAAGCCCGTAACTTATTGTACAGCTCTTAGAAATAATGTACCTAGTAGATGTTCTAATGCACAGTACCCTAATTGCGTTATACACGATCAATCAAAATTTTTTTCGATTTGAAACAGATTGCTAATCCATTGCTCATAAGTTAGAAAAAATATCTGTTCAACAACGTAAATAACGCAATGAATGTTGTTTAACTGTCAAAATTAAACAAATTAGTCATTTAATCGTTTACGAAAATAAGTTACGCAACTAGGGTACAGGTCTTTTTATATCTGACCAAATTAAAAACTTACCGTTGCAAAAATTTAAAATACGTTTCACAGAATTACTTGTAGATAACTGTTATTATCCTAGGTAAACACTGGTAACTAGGTAAAACTGTCCAGCTAGGTAGGTCCAACTTCGAGAAAGAGGTCAATCGCCGAATCCGACTCGGCTGGGCAGCGTTCGGGAAGCTACGCAATATCTTTTCGCCCCACATACCACAGTGTCTCAAGACGAAAGTCTTTGACCAGTGCGTGTTGCCAGTGATGACCTATGGTACTGAAACGTGGTCGCTCACAATGGGCCTTATCAGAAGGCTAAAAGTCACCCAAAGGACAATGGAGAGGGCTATGCTTGGGGTTTCCCTACGTGATCGAATCTGAAATGAGCAGATCCGCAGGAGAACCAAGGTAACCGACATAGCCCGAAGAATTGCCAAACTTAAGTGGCAATGGGCAGGGCACATTGCTCGCAGAACGGATGGCCGATGGGGTCGAAAGGTTCTGGAGTGGCGACCGCGTACCGGAAGACGTAGCGTTGGAAGGCCTCCCACAAGATGGACCGATGACCTTGTGAAGGCCGCAGGAATCCGCTGGATGCGAAAAGCACAGAATCGGTCGAAGTGGAGGTGCTTGGGGGAGGCCTATGTTCAGCAGTGGACGTCTTTTGGCTGAAATGATGATGATGATGATGAAATGTTATTATTTGTGCAGGATTTCTTAAATGATATTTTTTGTGATATATTATCTTTATAATCCTCTACTTTGTATTACATTCGCATGCTATAATAAGGCAGAATGTACATGGATCCTTTAAATATGATTTAGCAAGTTATTTTTATGTACCTAAATTCTAAGCAAATAAAGACCTACTATTCTATAAATATGTATGAACTTTAATGTAGCTCTCAGCAAACTTCCACATGTCGGTATCTCCTTGACATTTCAATCAAGCCACCTTATATTATGTATCTAGGCATTATGTGCCTAGGATATTGCAACCTCACGATATACCAGTAAACTAAGGAATTATATTTACACCTTCATTTGTCAGAACATGTACTTTGCATCATAACATCACGCCTGGTAATTCCCGAAGGTTGGGACAGCGGTGTACCTACCTATAGTTTACCCACATTTTGCCAGTTATATTTGAGTCCTAAGTAATAGGGGGCGAGCCTATTGCCATCAACCGGGCACAAATCCAGACTTCGGGCTGCTACTGATAAATTCCTGATCGGAAAACCCAATAACGCATTAAATTAATAACATGCGTGGCAGAATCTGAAAAGCCTTAAAACCCATGGAGTTAATTTTAATTGGGGCACAAAAATGTTTCTTATAAGCAACTTTAGCACTGAAATAACTTGTTTTCTTACTGAATCCTCCATCTCAGTTGCGTTTTACAATGTATGTGGGATGAAAGCTGCTGTTAAATGACTGCTATCCATCCTGCCGACGTAATCCCTTAGCCGTGTTTTATTACATCCCTAGGGAGTAAAGTGGTCTTTTCTCAGCCAAGGATATACCAAAACTCAACTGGAGTTATTAAGCACTGTAAAATTATAGGAAATATTTAATTGATCCTCTAAAAACTTATTGACTTTCTAATGATGTAAGTACGCTTTTTTTAATAAATGCGCCTTTAATAACTTTTTGGTTTTCTAATAATGTACGAGAATGAATCATCCTCGAATCAATGAGCCTCTTTTTAACTTTCTGGTCTTTTCTCAAAGTTAGTTGCAGAAACAAAGCTAGGGCTCCCCTACCAAATAGATTAGGTTAGGTTAGAACAGCGACCAACCGCGAACGAGCCGAACGAGCGAAGCGAGCGGTACCGCGACAACGACCGGCGAGCGCTATATAATATAGTCGCAGTTATTTGGCTATTTAGAGTTTTTAGGGCACCAAAATAGGAATTATTTGACCATCACAAAAAGAGGCGCATCACTACATAGTATAAAACAAAGTCGCTTTCTCTGTCCCTATATCCCTATGTATGCTTAAATCTTTAAAACTACGCAACGGATTTTGATGCGGTTTTTTTTTAATAGATAGAGTGATTGAAGAGGAAGGTTTATATGTATAATAACCTGCACCCTAATTGCGTAATACAACACAATCACAATTTGTTTCGATTTGAAACAGATTTCTAATCCATTGCTTCATAAGTTGGAAAAAAAATCTGTTCAACAACGTAAATAACGCAATGAATGTTGTTGAAATGTCAAAACGAAACAAATTTCGCGAAATTGTTTACGAAAATGAGTTACGCAATTAGGGTACCGGTTTATACCCGTGCGAAGCCGGGGTGGGTCGCTAGTTTATTATATATGAGTGTTCATTAATATTTTAGGAAATTAAAATGGGAAATATTTGGGGTTCGATTAACTATGTACATACAATTAATTATTGAAGAAGAAGTGAAGAGTCTTCTCTTCACTTTGGGCAATTCTATCCTTATTATAAGAAGCGATACGTTTCACAGATAATCATAAGGAAAGAACAATAAGTGTATTGGCAATATTTTTATTTACTTTTTGTTATTTATCTGTCAATGGCAATGTGATTAATTTATTTCATGAAAATTCAGATACAAAATGATTGTTTAATGAATATAATGAGTAACTAGCTTCTGCCCGCGACTTCGTTCACGTGGAAGTCGTAAGACACCACAATATACTACAATAACAGCCACATTTTTATAAAACATCCCTGTATACTACATTTGTAGTTTTATTCTCAGCAGTCAAAATATATAGAGTGTCAGGAATGGTGACTCGGGAGCAAGCGACGTACAGTTGTCCGTGTGAGAAGCAGCTTGTCCTGAGGTTGACGCCCGCAGCTTTCAGCCTTCGGTGTCGGCCCCTGTGACTTGTTGATTGCAAAGCATACGCTCCCAGAGAACTGCATGCGCTTGTAATAAGTAATGACTTAATGTTACACGGTTCATACAAATTGATTGACTTTGATTGAAAGCCGCGATAGTACAAAATGGCCGTTCATGAACGATTCAATTTGGTTAAGTACTTTATCAAAACTAAAAGGTATTATTGAACCTTGATTATTGCCATAAGCTTTATCTAGATCAAATTGTTTTGTTTTATAGTTTTGTAGATTTATGTCTACTAGACATAATTTATATTGTTCTCCTTTGTCTCTAATTTTCATATGTTGAATGTCATACATACCCTGTCATTTGCATGGTTACTGAAATGTTAATTTTAGATGTTATTTAATTTGAATTGTGAGTGACTGTGCTGTTGGTGTGCTTATGATAAATAAATAAATAAATGCCAGACTTTTAAGCAGGTTTCGTGACGATGTTTACAGCTAAAAATATTTATTTAATACTTTAAGCACACAAATGTACAGGAAGATGGAAAGATTAAATTTCTTCTCGACATTGGTAGACCACCTACTTCATATTTCTTAGATTACCTACATACTTAATAGGTATCCTTGTATCCAGGGGGCCAGGGCCAAATAAATTAGGGCTGAGTAAGTAGCAGATGACCCCACCTATCCACCATTTTCGTATGTTCAACGTTCTGCCAAACAGCCCGGTATATGTACCTACACAAATTTTGCTCATTTAATAGAATGAGATAGGATACATTGAAATAACAGATTGGTTCCCGGACTTCCAAATAAAACTGGCATAATACAGTGTGAGTCTTCATAATGTGCACATATCGAAATGAGGGAGTCTATGCTTAATTTTATCGACGGAAAAAATGGTAATTTTTTTTTTTAGTTTAAAAAAAAAAAAAAAATTTTACAAAAAAATTTTTAATTTAAAAATTTTTTTTTGCTCTCTTTTTATTATTATCTTATTTATAAATTTTACAATTAAAAATTGAAGAAAAAAATACAGATTTTTACTAAAAAAACATGTTTATTTTCAATTGAGGGTAGTTTTTTTCTCAATTTTAATTTTATGTGGACGGCTACTTACTTTCAATCATTATGGAGTTTGTTTAATCGCGATAGCTGATTCAGTTTAAAAGTTACACAGTTTTGTTACAATTTTTTTTTAATTTCATAAAAAGTATAAAAAACAATATTTAGATTTTTTAAATATTTTTTCTGTCGTTAAAATTAAGCATAGATTTCCTCATTTCGATATGTGCACATTATGAAGACTCACACTGTATAGTAACAATCATACATAGTACAAAACTACAAACATTGCTGGAGTTTTCACGTCTCCAGTGAAGGTTACTTATAGAAAACCATACACCATCGTCGACAGTATCATCGCTTACCGTCAGGAGAACCACAAACGTTGACAGTGTTAGGCTGTCTGTCCACTGGAGCAGCAGAGCGAAGAAATGTACCAATATTAACCAACAGGAGCGGAGCTATGAACAGTTTAGATTCTATTTAATTTTTCCGATCCATTGCCTTGCTCCGCTCCAGTGGACAGGCAGCTTTAATTTTGTATGTGTTAATATTGACAGGTTTTCATAATCAATTTCATAGTCTATACTTTATTAACACCTACCCGCGAAAAAAAAATAAAAACAAAAAAAAAAAGGAGTTTTCAGGCAACTTATTTTGTGAAGAAAATAATGAAGAGCAAGATCAAAGTAGGAAAACCAAAACAAGGGAGTTAAATCCGATATCTTTTTCCGGGAACAGCACAAAAAGAAAATAATGAGAAAAAACATTAATTCTGTACAGGCAAAACCAGAAGCAGAATCCAGTATCCCATAATCCGACTACCTAACGTTATAATCGGCTTGGACGTTAATACGATCAACGAATGGTCGCCAAGGGCTAAGTTGGCATTGTCAATCATTCACAAACAATCATTATAATGTACAGTTACCGTGTTGATTGCAGCCATTGCAGGACAATGGATCAAATCAGTGCATACTATTGTCATGCTGCTAATTAATACAAGCAGATAACAAAGCTGATGCTACTTGTGATTAAATCATGTATGCTAGGATATTACGTCCTAAATTACAAAATTGAATTTAGCCTAATAATACAGAAAATTATCGGACAATTTTCCCAGGGAGGAATAATGAGCTGTATTTAACCGTAAGTAATAATATTGTAGGTAATATAGCTGTTTGGATACGATAACTTCCCAATTAGGAGCTAAAGCCGTTAGACAGTTCGTCCTCTCCAAATTAATTTTAAAACAATATTTATCTTGGTATCAACTGATATTAGTCAATTGCTTTTTACATCTGCAAGAGACTAATCTTAACTGCAAGTGTAAGCTCAAAGTTTTTACACCGGTAATCTTTGGGTCAACTACTCGAAAAGGTCGCTGGAAGTTCTACGCGTCCAATACAACAATGCATTTAGGACGCTGTTGCGACTGCCGCGTTTTTGCAGTGCTTCTGAAATGTTCGCGGTAACCCATACCGACGGATTTCATGCCATCATCCGCAAAAAAACGGCCTCACTCCTGAGCAGAATAAGAGGCAGTCACAATAGTATCCTGAAGGCTGTGGCGGCAGATACTTCCTCTGCCATAATAAGGCAATTTGTGAGAAGACTCATACCATAGTTAGACCATTACCATTTCTAATTGTGTCTAGATGTTGGGTGTCTCACAAATTCGTCTTTAGTTTTAAGTTACTAACAATAGTGGTTTAAGTGCATACATGTTACTAGCAATTTATGGATCTTTTTGTTATCTGAAATAAAATGATTTTATTTTTTATTTCTTTTTAAATATCTCATAATCCTAATTTATTTATCACTTTATTACTAGCATAGTGTCATCAAAGAATTCGAATAAGAAAAAAATTTGCCGTTGCGCTTGGCAGTTGTGAAACATCGAAATTGACTTCGACTTTGACTTCGACTTCGACTTTGACTTTGACTTTGACTTCGACTTTGACTATTGTCATCGTCATCGCCATTGCCATCGTCATCGTCATCGCCACTAATGTCATCGTCATCTAATTTGTAAAAAAAATCGAAAAATTATTATGTATAGATATTACGCATAAAAGGATAGTTTACGACAGGAAATAAATATGGCGACTGTTGGCGTGTTGGCTGTTGGCGCCAATAGTCGGCAACTGTTGGCGTGGCGAGGCGTCACCACGCCAACATTCGGTTTGACCCGCCGCTATAGATGTTTCACAGCAAAATAAGAAAAAAAAAACGTGTGGCACTCGGGGACTGCCGCGGCACAGATAATATAATACTACGGCCGCGGTAAAGCTATTGCATAGCATTTGTAATCTCCATACTTCCTATTTGTCAACGCTACACTTGGGATGATGACGTGATGACATAAAACAAAAATGGACATGGGAACCATCATTACATGGTAGGCGGAGTGGGGGTTGTTAGGTTTTATTTTCGTTACGGTTTTATTTTCGTTACGGAATTTCTTGATTCGGTCGCCGCGCTCAAAGCCCGCGATAAAAGCTATGCAATAGCTTAAAAATTCGCTAAGCTTACATTCAAGTGAATTGAATTCCTAGACTCAATTCCTACAATTCCTAGGAATTGAGTATTGATATTTCGCAGCAGCGGACATCACACCAAATAAAAAATCAAGACATAGCGCTGTCAACAGTGACGTGAAGCCGGTTTCGTAAATATGTGTGCACTTAGTAAGGAGTAGTTTTATTGTTTCATGGTTGTTAATGTGTGCGTGTGAGCGTGTATGCACAGAGCGGAGGTGTAGTTTTGGCATGCTTCACTGTATTGTTCGCTGCGCTGTATTGGTTTTTTATTTGGTCTGAGCACCGGACAGACACTAGGTAGTGGTGAAGGGTGGGCGTTTTTGGGGGACTGTCTTATGAATTGAACATATGACTTTTGAATTGAATTTGAATTGAATTTGAATTGAATTTGAATTAAATTTGAATTGAATTTGAATTGAATTTGAATTGAATTTGAATTGAATTTGAATTGAATTTGAATTGAATTTGAATTGAATTTGAATTGAATTTGAATTGAATTTGAATTGAATTTGAATTGAATTTGAATTGAATTTGAATTGAATTTGAATTGAATTTGAATTGAATTTGAATTGAATTTGAATTGAATTTGAATTGAATTTGAATTGAATTTGAATTGAATTTGAATTGAATTTGAATTGAATTTGAATTGAATTTGAATTGAATTTGAATTGAATTTGAATTGAATTTGAATTGAATTTGAATTGAATTTGAATTGAATTTGAATTGAATTTGAATTGAATTTGAATTGAATTTGAATTGAATTTGAATTGAATTTGAATTGAATTTGAATTGAATTTGAATTGAATTTGAATTGAATTTGAATTGAATTTGAATTGAATTTGAATTGAATTTGAATTGAATTTGAATTGAATTTTAATTGAATTTTAATTGAATTTTAATTGAATTTTAATTGAATTTTAATTGAATTTTAATTGAATTTGAATTGAATTGAATTGAATTTGAATTGAATAGAATTTGAATTGAATTGAATTGAATTTTAATTGAATTGAATTTGAATTGGACTCCTACAACAAAATTAATCCCTTACATTCACCATGCTTTTAAATTGAATAAACATAGCCCTTAAAAGTAAGTGTAACATAAACATAATATTATGTTATCGTTGGCGTAAACATTGGTTAATAGCCGTCACGAGGATAGGTATAAAAATAATATATTAGTGGGATTTCGCTAAGCCGGGTATCGGAGGGACGTGTGGAAGAGGTGTGGTCGCCAGGATGTATTAAGAATATAAGAATCTTCGTCTTCAAAGTAACATTTTTTAGGGTTCTGGAGTAAACAAGGAACCCTTATAGTTTCGTCATGTCCGTCTGTCTGTCTGTCTGTCTGTCCGCGGTCTAGCTCCGAGACCCTTAGTACTAGAAAACTGTAATTTGGCATAGGTATATATTTTAATTACGCCGACAAAGTGGTAAAATAAAATTATGAAAAACCATTTTTTTTTTAGGGTACCTCTCATACACGTAAAGTGGTGATATTATTTGTTTTCTTTTTTTAACCCATAGTGAGGGGTATAATTGGAAAGGTCCTTTAAAAACATTGTGAGTTTGTCAAATATTAAGCTTTAAAGTGCTAATTTTTGTTAGAGTCAAGTGTGTGTCCCCCTGCCGGCTAAATGGTTGGTTTTGGGTGTGTGAAAAAAATCACAGCAGTAGTTTATATAACGAAATTAAAAGGAAAACTATCACAGCTAAGTAGGCTCTACAAGTTAACGAGTAATAATCGACCAACTTAACTTTGCAGTTGCAAAAACATGTTTTCCCATACATTCCGTATGGGAGAACATATTTTTCAACTACAAAGTTAAGTTTGTTTTTGGGATTAATTCATCCCAACTACAGAACCCTTCATTGTGCGTGGTCCGACACGCACTTGGCCGGTTTTCTATTTACTAATAATTTCATCCGTCAGGATTTTGGGAAAAATCTGGGGTCTACTCCCTAAGCACAAAATTCGTAGTTTTGGCCGAAGTTACAAGCGTTTAGCTATTCTGTATCACCTACAGACATATGATTATTTCGGGGCCCGAACTAAGAATGAATGGCAACATGATTTGACAGTTGTCCCTACTCCAGATCAGTATTTTCCTGACCGAAAAATTTAATTTGACACTTGTTTTGACGTATCAACTATCTTTCGGACGGGCCCATATCTTCGTTGACGGACATTGGGAGCCTTAAAAACTACCACCTACCTACCTACCTAGAAACTTTATATACTTACGGTAAAATTAGTTTTCGACTATTCTCTCACCTGAAAATCAACACATTTGATTCTTAAATTTTAAGAGATGATGACCAACGAAGATACTGGATTGCCCAAAAATAACCGTCTCACTTGAGACTTCAAGAACGCCTTAAGAGCGGTCCCTTGCTTGTATATTTTAGTTCTACTCACAGACCTCATAAAAAACTACATAATTTTGAAACACTTGAGGAAAGAAATAAACGGGAAGCTACAAGGCGTAAGGACTTACAATATAAAATACAACCGCATTTGAAAGTAGTTAGTCATTCTGCAAGCTATCAGTCAATTAAACTTTATAATAAACTGCCTGTACAATTAAAGTCCATTTATAATGTAAATCAGTTTAGGAACCAACTAAAGTCATTTCTGATGGAAAAGTGCTATTATACACTTGATGAGTTTCTTAGTGATGTGTAGGGACTGTGTCTGTGGAACTGTCAAGACTGCAAATCTTATTTTTATTAGTATTATTATTTGACATTATATAGAATTTTTTGACATTTTATATCGGTGTTATTGTACCCAAGTTTAATGAAACGTTATTTTATTTTTTTCATTCTTGACGTTTTCGTGGTGTTAATGTACCTAAATATTGAATTTTATTATTGATAAAACTTCAGAACCATGAATTTGCAATTTTGAATATATTATTATGTACTTTTTAATTTAAATGTCTTCATGTTGTGTTAGTTTATAAATAGTTACATTTCGATACAATGTAAAAATTGTTAATGAAATAAATAAATAAATTCCAAAAGTTGGCAACATCGCCAACTATTAAATGATTACTTCTTTTGATAGCCAAATTAATGAAAACAGCGAAATATTTGTCATCTACTTGCGACGTTGCCCACTTTCAGAATGCACACTCTTAAGTAGGTACAACTTCAGAGGGCTTAACGGGGTCCGCTGGGGCCAATGCCTGTTGTGGTTGAAGGAACACGGGTGGGTTTTAGTCAGTAAGAGTCTGACACGCCCTCCCGCTCCACCCAGAGCGGGAGAAGTTATAAGATAATTTCTCACCTACAAAAAAAGGGGGGGCAACGGAGTTAACCAGGGTGCCGCGGACGCTGTTCTTCATTTAGAATAGAATACTTTTATTTTAGACAGAGTCCATAGGGTTAGTGACAATTTTACTTAACATCTAGTGTTAGTAGGTACAAACACAGATTATAACATAAAATTTAAATTCAGCGTGGAGCTGCATCCACCTCCGCGACATCGGGGGGAAATCCCATCGATCTGCGAACACACTGAGAACAATGTTGGTGCTGCCGCGAACACGTGACATCAGGGATGCACATCTTTTTCTAACAATGGCGGCAAAACCATCAATGCTATTATCCGTAAACATCCCTGATGCACTACAACGCCACGGCAGCCGCAGCAGCACTCTCAGTGCATTATTATACTGAACGCGTAGGTCGCTGCATGCCCGCTGAGTAAAGTTAACCCACAGGCTGCACGTGTACAAGGATTGACAGTAAGCTTTAAAATCTATTTAAGCAAGGGCATATAAATAAGATAACAAGTAGATACACGGAAGAAATTCCCCCAACAAATATATGAATAACAGCTATTATGAGTAATATCTTCAAAAACTAATGTCTACCTAAGCCATATTTCCGTTGAAAGCATCCGTATCACTTTCATCTCTACGGCTGTCAATATGGCGAGTTCATGTCATCTGTCGGCGCTGACAACAGACGTCAACTGCCATCGATACCCTTCAGCTTCACCGTACGAAGCGATCGATACTAGGAATTCGTTCCAAGGGAGCACTTTATTGGAAGATATTTTGAAGACATAAAGGGTTAAATGGCAAATCTGTCCGTGTACGCACGAACGAACAAAACATAGCAAACATCGAACACGGAGCATTTGGCCCATACGTGTGGACGTAAATTAGCAAAGCGAATACGAACACCATACGAACACAGTTCGACTTGTGTTCGCGATCAACCACCCCGCTCTCTTTAGCAGCCATGGATTCACCAATGCATCAAATTTCTCCGAAAACCGTCCACACAAAATAACGAAATAGGATCGCCACGATAGTTTTTGCTGAACACAATATTTGATGTTCGTTAGTGGTAGGTACACACATGCGAACAAACTGTTCGATGTTCGTGTTCGCCATGTTCTTGTTCGTTAAAGAAGAAGAAAGAAAGAAAATACATTTATTTAGCACAGACCAAAAAGCACACATGGCATCGTGCACACACGGCTTAAAGTGAGTGTGTTACTTCGAACATCACTCAAGTAACACACAATTTGAAAGGGACCTCATTTCTTAAAAAAAAAACACGGTATTCTAATTTTAAGATGTTCGAATTTCGAAATCATGTTTAGAGAATACACTAGGTACTACCAATGCAAGAAAGCACCATTGCTCTCAAAACGGTGAAAGAAAACAACAGATGTAACATCTACCAACCCGCACTGGGCCCGCGTGGTGGATTACGGCCCACTCCCTCTCACAGAGAGGAGGCCTGTATCCCAGCAGTGGGAACATTATAGGCTGATTATGTATGTGTGTGTATGTAACGGCAGAAAGCAGGCAGACAAGATGCTGATAAGCATATTATTTTATCTGCTAGGCTATGTGTGTATGTTATATAATTACCTGTAGTTATTTTAAGTTGTGTTCAGTAAGGTTTCAGGATAAGGTACATATGAATCTTGATATTTTCTCAAAGGTAAGTTTCCGATAACTTTTAGATGATCGATGACAACTTAAGAGGAAATACATTGTAGATATTATAATATGTAATTCTATTCCAAAATATAAGACTGTATAATATAAAAGAACTGCCGACACAAGCAAACTCTAATACTCATCTGTAGATTGTTTTCCTTAGAGAGTAAAACTTCGACCTTTTCCGATACTTAGTATATGGTTGGATTTTAAAATATAAAGTATCTTGGACTCCGCGAGGGCTGGTTCGCGGTGGCCAGTAACTTGGAAGAAATTGGGTGAAGTTTTTGCTCAATATTCTCGCAGAACAGATAGCCAATGGGGTCGAAAGGTTCTGGAGTGGAGACCACGTACCGGAAGACGAAGCATTGAAAGGCCTCTCACTAGATGGACTGATGACCTTGTTAAGGCCGCAGGAATCTGCTGGATGCGGAAAGCACAGAATCGGTCGAAGTGGCGGTGCTTATGTCCAGCAGTGGACGTCTTTCGGCTGAAATGATGATGATAATGATTCTACTAAAGGGACATATCGTTTAAAGAAAAAGAAACTAACATGGCTTGACTAATTCAATCTGCCTAGCCTTTTCCCAACTATGTTGGGGTCGGCTTCCAGTCTAACTGGATGCAGCTGAATACCAGTATTTTACATGGAGCGACTGCCTATCTGATCTCCACAACCCAGTTACTTGGGTTTACTAGAACGTGTGCAAATATTAATTATCTATTAAGTAAGTCAGTAAAACCTCTTGTGGTCCACTTTAACAACCTCGTTCGTTCATTACTCGAAAGAGCGACCAAAATATTCAGAATCTCAACGTAATAACCGACAAAATTCGTAATAATTTCC
Organism: Agrochola lychnidis; assembly: GCA_963680765.1. NCBI lineage: Eukaryota > Metazoa > Arthropoda > Insecta > Lepidoptera > Noctuidae > Agrochola > Agrochola lychnidis. Next base: position 2,376,232 of record OY796857.1, on the reverse strand, counting down.
TTGTTAATATAAGTTCGCAGACGTTGAGTGAGCGAAGATCTTTTTTGCTCGAACCTAAAGATTCATCTTGAAAACTTTTCCTTCTACGCCTCGCAATTTACTAAGAATCCTAAAAAGCAACAACTTATTTCCCTTCAAACTCTCTAACGTTTGAGTTTCCTTATCTACTTTATTATCTATCGTGTATATTTGAATCGGAATTATATAGGCGGGTTTTCAGTTTTTAACGAGTTTTTGTTGAGTTTATCTTGGACTTTACTATCTTCTTTTATTTTCGTCTGGTTTGTTACTAACCTGGTATCAGAGGTTTAAAGCCGCCCATGGGCCTCTGACTTGGCTTCACATGCCGTCGATATCTCTCAGGCATTTAAAATTATTATTATAATATTTAAAAATTTAAATATCTCTCAGGTTTCCTCACGATGTTTTCCTTCACCGTTTTCGAAGCAAGTGATAATAAAATTATACATACGCACATGAATCCGAAAATTCAGAGGTGCCTTGGGTTCGAACTCGAAACCTATGACTTGGCAGTTCAACGGTCACACCACTAGGCTATCACTGCTATCGTATATATACTGATATCGGTGTAGTAAAACATCGTGAGGAAACCTGGACCTAAGAGTTATTATAAGTCAGAAATATCTTGAGAAAGCGTGGTGATCAATGATCGTGCCTTATCTATATGAGAAGAGGGCTTTGCCTTTCAGTAGGACAATAATAAGCTGGTATTATTATTATTATTTTGTTGAATGACTTATCTGGGGCACGGTAGTGCCCCGCCAAGACGAGCCAAGCGAAGAGCGAGGGCACTACCTACCTTTTCTCGAAACGCTTCGTCGTTTTTTTTTTAACCCTCATAACTTGGGTTTGGATTATACCAGATAAACAAAATTCTCGGGATATGATGTCAATAATGGATTTATTAAACGTATAAAGTTTCAATTGCATAGCTCTTATGCTTTAGATTTTATTGATATCTAAAAACTCTGATTTCGTCACTCACTCACTCACTCACTGGTGATCATCAAAATTCTTAGGGTACTTCCTGAAGTCCTAGAAAGCTGAAAAGAGAATGGCCACGGCTCATACAAAAAAACCCAGGTCCAGCCCAAAAATTTTAAATTTGAGATTTTACTTTAAAACTAATATAGTTATTCTCAATTGTCATCATTGCCATCCAATGGCTAACATGTTTTTTTTTTGCCGATTCAAGTTACATAGGCAATTGAAATTATTTCTTATAATTATTTTATAGAAAAACTGATGAAGATGTTCGAAAACAATTTATCCTTGAAGCAATATCTCTATCTACGCACTCAAGTTACAATTTTCATTCACGAATTAAATCGCTTAGTGTGCCTACCTCGGTGAACCGGGTAACAAGAACAAACTGTGAAAATAAAAGGGACGAACCGACTCAATCGAGGACCAAACACAACAATGAAAGCCGATCTTGGCGGCTTATTCACACTTACCGAGCTATTGAAGCGATTAAGACAACAATATGTATTCTATCGACATCGTTATTTATTGGAATTTACCCAAAATAGCTCAAACATGAAAAACGTTTCAAAAACATCAGTCTTATCAACAAATACATTAAGCCGTTATTGTATCAGGCGTAATGGGAATCCCGACGAATTTTATGTACGTTGCAATAATTCTCCTCCGTTCCGAACGTTATTTTAACGAAATTGAATAGAGTTTATGTTTTCTTGGTCTATAAAAAGAAAAAAAAAGAGCAGCATCACTTTGGGAAGTTTAAACAAGAGCCTTTTTCGCCAAATGAAGTGGTCGGCAAGTTTATCGAAGGCACGAACTGCTTTAGACACGTTAATCAATCAAATATTTGGCTAAGTCATGAATAAATCTGCTGGGAGAACTTCCGTAGTGATTTCGCTGACACATACCGGGATCTTGATGGCAGCGGTTGTTGGTGACTTGATGGATCTATGTTGTAATGCCGGTATTGTTCTTGTTCGGCACGATTTTTTGGCGTTCAATTAAACTTTCAATGTCTAACAAGAAGATTCTTTATCGTGAGGTGCTTTTTAAAGTCGGCTGACTCATAAAAATCACATTTATGTAAAAGTCACCCTAGACAGAAGAAAATCTTTGAAACTCCAAAAGTAGATACATCACTTAAAAATTAGAGGTGTTTAAATGGATACTAAATATATCGTTGAGGGTCACAAAAGGCATAAATAATGTAAAAAAAGGGGGATTCGTTTTCCACTCGCATCTTAGCAACAAAACAAAACCACATGATCGAATTAAAAGAAACGATAACAGGCAAACTCAATAGTAAACATAATAAATATAACAATAATCTCCGTTTTACCGTTCGGGAAATCTCTAAAAAGTCGGAATGGAGAGCACTTTCCGCATCAGCGGATTGAGGTCACTCCCGTCGATACTATTACCTCCGCCGCTGAAAATAAAACAACATACTCGATACATTATTGGATAAAATATATATTAGCCTCTCAGTTTTTCTAGTGGAGAAATATGTTATAAACGCCAGGTAAAAAAATATTGAAACTTTGTAAAAAATAAATTTATTGTTTATTGATTTATAACGAAATTGCAACGAGTTTTCAATCCGTAGAAAGAATTACTAATACCTTGATATATTCTTTCCGAATCTTTTTTTACATTCTTAATTTTTTATTGTAAGTACACAAAACATATTGGTATTTTTACTATTTTTGTTTGTTAGACCAATATACCTACTCGTCTCCTCGTTAATACATGTCAATATTGTGAAGTTTAAATGTCGCTCCTGCATGTGGTTTGAAGCGGAGCTGACGCGAGCGACAGAACAACACACCTTTTGTTAACTCGCCTTCAATCCCTGATTAGCTCCATAGGGGGGAAACGTTAACTAAGCCTTCTATAGCATGTCGTTCGTAAAACTACCTCGCAAACAACAAAGATAAATGTACATGCAGTACAAGACAATTCAACAATGAACTGTATTTATTTACAATCACTTTGTATTTAGAATAAAAAAGACAGTATTATCAGCTTCACCCCGCGACTTCGTCCGCGTCAAATTTCTTGTTCCCTCGACCCCACCGCGTCGCATCGCATCGCCCGCCGCCCGCGTTCTTTCTGATATTTTTTTTCTTTTTGCTCGGCGCCTTAGAGTCGTAGCGTGATGTTCTCCAATCTTCTTCAAGAATTGAGCTATAAAATGCAAAAAGATTTTATTAATCTGAATGATACTTCCAGAGATTAACGCATTCAAACAAAAAACAAACAAACTCTTCAGCCTTATTGTATTGGTATAGAATCTTCCATAAAAAGCACGTATTATTTAATGTACCTAATCTATATCAAATTGCCACTGGTCGGCAGAGTTAAGGATTCTTAACAAGGATCAAATCTCTAATAACTAAAGATAACGTGAAATATGCTGCTAGTACGTATATGTACGGTTGCCGACCCCAACATAAAATGATAAATTATTTTATTTCTGTAAGTAGATTTGTACAAATACTTTTATACGTCAATCAATTTTTTTTAACTAGTTGAGGTCGGACGGCTCTGAGAAGAAAGGCCGAAACAAACTCAGAGGTCACAGTCTCTTTTAAAAGTCCTGACATAATCTTGGTCAGATCATGTGAAGACCATGTAGACTGGTGTCTGAAATGGTCTTTTTAGGAAAGAACCACACTGCCACACATAAAATAAGCTAGACGCGCTGAAAGTACCCGCATAATATTATTTGTACCAAACGAAAACAAATAGAGGGAAGCTCAAACTTGATATTGTTTACGTTGCTCTTAGCTTCCTGAATATCTAAAGCAGCCTATAATGTTTACTTTTGCGCGAATAGTTTTTAAATTTTCTGCTCTGTATTTTCTCTTAAGAAACATTTTATTCGTGCACCTCTCATGTGTCGCTTCCAATTTGTTTGCTTGGCTTTTGCTTAGCATATCACGGAACAGCCGCATACCAACTCCGCGAATAAATGTGAGCATCCGACCTTCTTATTTCCTCCCTCAAAATTCGACTTTACCCTATCATGTTTAGGGTACGGTTTTCTTTGTGGTCGTTGTCATTGTTGTGGCGTTTTGTAGTCAGTAAGGCGTCTCTTGCTCGCTTTACCTCCAGCTCATGTTTGCATTCCTGGTACTTGGCAAGCAAACGCTCTTACTTTGCGTTCCTCTACTTTGTGATACGTATTGTCTTTCACGCCTTTGAGAGAATTGTATGCATTTCCCAACTTTTTGTTAGAATAATGATGGAGTTCCTTTTGCTGACGGTAGAACTACTGGGGGTGGTGTTCGGAACTTTTGTATTGAGATGATAATGACTGATGTAAATAAGTGTGAGATGTGTGTTGCATGATTAGTGTTACGTTGGAACATTTCCTTTAAAGTTATTTAGTAGATTAAATAAAAATCTGATTCTATTTGAGTTGAATATATAACCTTCGTAAAAACTAAGCACTCTGTTTAACAATATTACGGATCGTCTTGAAAAACTCCTGTTTTTTGAAGATGGTATTTTAAATTTGCTCTCATTTGACATCACGGTTTTTATTAATTTCTCTCAGGAATTCTATCAGTACCGTTAAAAAAGGCTTTGATTAATCAATCAACTCAGCCCAACGCAGTTTAAAGGAACCATTCCGTACCCGACCGCAGAAGGCAACTGCAGGCGACGTGTCGCCGCGACACGACTGGTTTCTATTACGGGCGAGTGACAGGCGACACGTGCAGCCCGACTGCAGATCAGTAGTGCCGCCAACGTTCGAGCGATAGTCACGTTTTTCTACCGACTAGAATACGGGCAGTTGCCGCCTGCGGCCGTCCGCAGGCGGCAACTTCGGAATCATGACTACAGCGATATGAAGCCGCGACGTGTTGCCGCTGCGTGACGCCGCGACACGTCTCCTGCAGTTGCCTCCTGCGGTCGGGTACGGAATGGTACTTGCACAAAATATCTAAAGGTTCTAGGCATAAGTAGGGATCTTTGCAAAAGTTTATTTTTGAATATCACACAATCGAATTTTCGAATATCGAAACAAAAGTGTCAGTTATGACATTGAGTCCAGAAACTTGGTTAATTTATCATTTTGTTGTGCCAAGAGTCTTAAGTATCTCAGAATTTGTGGAGACAATCAAGTTTGATCAGATTCATCGCTCTTAATACTTTTTTGTTCATTAAACTGAAGTTGATAGGCTCATTAATGTTTTGTCAATAACTGCTGACGATCAAAATTTCCAAAAAATATTGTTGTTTTTGTTCCACTTGGAGCGTTGGAGTTTTTTTATCTTTCTAGTAAAGACGAAGGCAGATTTCTATATCGCCTACTGTTATATGTACCTAATGAGCATTTTATTTAGTTCACTTCACAGAGAATCCATGTTGTGGAAACTTTAAGATAAACCTACTTTCATTGATGGCCTGTATTCTTACTTGATTATAAATATGCCACTTACAAGCATTTGGACAAAAACGAATGTTATTCTCGATACTAAACTGTCTTTGCCTTGAATTTGTTTTGGGATTCCCAGATTTTATTGTTTTTCACAAAATAAAAAACCATTTATTAATTCTAAAATATCTTCATCATAATAAGCCACGGCTGGGACACAGGCCTCCTCTCTGAGAGAGGGAAAATACCTTTATTAAAGCTTAAAACAAAATGAGTTTTACCAACTAACACAACGGTGCATCAGAAGTTTGAACCCACTTATTTAAAACTGGCCACCACATACCATGCGAATGGGAAATAAACAAATGAACGCTTTAAAACTCTCACAGACAGTATTTTACCTTCAAAAATGAGAGGCACCTCCTTCGTTTTCTTATATCCAATAAAGAGCACCAACATTTTTATGAACCATTTGGAGGGTCGAACCTTTTCTAAATTCTTCAAGTTCGGCTTTAATCTTTCACCAAATATTTTAGCTGTGGCTAAGTTTTGTGAACCTTTATGTTTTCCGAGAAAGATATTTATGATAGGTCCTTGAATCTGCTCCTATTGTATCGATACAAGGTTTTAACAACATTATTTTTAGTTCTTTTGTAGGTACTAACTTCAATGGTTGGGATAGTGAAATGAAATGAAATTGTTTATTCTATAAATAGGATATCGGAATCACTTTTACCTACACGTTATATTAAAAACATATTAAAAATAAACTAGATGAGTTCGGCGTTTCCTATCTGACTACTCTGAGAAGAAAGGCCGAAACAAACTCAGAGGTCGCAGTCTCTTTTAAAGTCCAGACATAATCTTGGTCAGGCCATATGAGGACCATGTAGATTAGTGTCTGAAATGGTATTTTGAGGAAAGAACCACACAGATTTGAGTGGACCTGTCCAGTCAGTGCAAGCATTTGTCAGTATTCAGTATTGCCAGATTTAACGTAATTCAAAAATTTGTAGTGCTAGTGTTAGATTTGGGAAAGTTCAAAACAAACGTACCTATTGCTATCTCCGAGTTTGTACTGAATAGCCTTTTTCGACTTGGTAGACAGTAGTAAGCTCCCTTTCTATTCAACATTGATAGGCAGATTTGTTAGTCAGGTTTCTTTTTCTACCTGCCCTTGTGGCATATTACTTTAGGTCGATGATTTCCTCTTTCACTCTCCCCTGCGTCAGTCATTCAAATAGTTATTTTACTCGTAATGTTACGAAAATATGTCGTTCATATACCGTGTAGCTGTAAAGAAAATATGGAACCTCCGATTTTATCAAGACTTTGAGGTATTTTTCTTTATTAGCTACGAGCGTTTATTGTATTAAAAACATTATTGGGGAAAGAAATTTTCCGAGAAATAATAAAATATTGATCTAAAAGTAATTACGAAGTAACATTATGATTACAATGTATTATAGATTAGATACGATGTTTATAAGTAATTATTTTATCGATTTATTTTATAGATTTCAATCAATCTCTCACCAGTGGTGATCACAACACCTTTTTTTTTGCCTGGGAAATTATCAAATATCTTCTCCCGCTCTGGGCGGAGCGGGAAGGTGTGTCAGCAGACTCTTACTGACTAAAACCCACCCGTGTTCCTTCAGTTGCCGGTATGTTGCCGGGGGTCACGGTAACCCTTTCGCACAAACCCGCAGTGGTGACCGCCACCTGGGGGACATCTGCAAAACCAGAGACATAGCAAGTGGGTTGCCAACCCTGAAATAAAGCTGAAATGTCTCATTCAGACCGAAACAGAGCAACGCTACTTGGCGACTAAAATAAAATAGTGGTAGAACTTACCTAGACATTCTTCTTAAATAAGACAGAATAGAATAGAATAAATACCTACTCTTTATTATGTAAACCCAATGTAAACCATACAAACTACAGATACAATAAATGTAGAAGGATAGGGTTTTACGGACAACCTTTGGATGGATTTAAAGAACAGAATAAGTACAGAAGGCGCACTCCGCAGTTTAGGCATGAAGCTACAAGTACGCGGCGGGCTCGACTTGTCGGGCCAATTCAGTGAGCGTAACGCAATCAGAAGATATAAGACGATTACGCGATAGAAAGAGAGGCAACTTGTAGGTCAATATAACGTAAAGTAGGTAATTAGCGCTGTGCGACCTGAATTGCACTTTATTGTGTCGTAGCAAGAGTCGTTTGTTATCCTTTCAACTGTCACTAACGAGACACAATAGAATTTTAATTGTTATCCGCCTCAATGAGGCGTCGTAACAGATAATGAGTTATTTAAGGCGAAAGCGTCAGGGTAGCCCGCGAAATTCAACTTTTCTCACATTTTTTGCAATTTGCAGGTCAGTATCATGTTGTATGTTGGTCTAAATATGATTCGCGACCATAACAAATATGGTTTTACTCAAGTATAATCATTACTATCAGCAATAGTGATTAAGAAGAAGATAAAGGAGACACCTTTGCTAACTTATGAAGTTGTATTGCTGATTGCAATGATTATAATTGAGTAAAGCCATAATTGTTACGACCGCGAATCATATTTTAATCAACATAAAACCTGACACTGACTCTGCATAATGCAAAAAACGTGAGAAAATTTGAATTTCCCAGACTACCCTGACGCTTCCCCCTTAAATAACTTAGTGTTTATAATTATTTTATTTATGAACAAATTAATGTTTATAATTATTAATAATTTTATTCCAATTTTTTTTTTTTTACCCCAATTATGTCTTATTTTATCTAATCTTATCTAATTTTGTCTAATTTAATCTAATTTTGCCGAATCTTGACTAATTTCATTTAATTTCAATAAATTTTGTCTATTTTTATGTAATTTAATCTAATTTTATGATTGTAAGTGTAATTATAATTACTGATAAATATTGACCTATAACTTGTATGTGTGGTGCAAACTGTTAGTATAAGTTGGTTTTTTAATAAATAAATAAATAAACTTTGCGGAGTGAACCGTCTGTACTGAAGAGGTGAGTCAAAACTGCAGGTAGTCTATGGTGACTGAACATCGTCTAGTCGCTATTTTGAAAGCCCATAACTGCAACACGAAATGACCTTTACATAATAGTAATAGCCTTAAAATACATTGTTGCATTAGCCGCATATGTCACTCCTGCATTTACAGCTGGACAGGCCACCGGGTTGTGCACTTAAAACACTTCGACCGCAAAATGACAATAGTTAGGAGCTACGAGTAATTCGGCTAGCCTTATTCACTACATACTGAAATTACACTACATTTTGAAATCAGCCGTGGGATTTCTAGCTTAGGTAGTTAATCGGATGTTACAGGTAATTTCGCTTTTAAAACAAACTTCCCATTGACATTCGAAACTTATCCATTTAACGATTTTGTTGGGGTTGTAATGCCCAACAGTGAAAATGTTATGTAAATGAGTAGACGAATGATTCCCTTGATGGATTTATTGCTACTAAAATATAATTAGACATTTGTTCCACTTAAATGCTATGTTAGAGAAATGCACAGCTAAACAATATCGCTGTGCATTATTCAGTATGACGTACAAACTACCAGAAAGGTCAATGTACAGCGTAGCTCGTACAGATTTAAAATCTGTATTAAAAAATACAATAGACGTGGATATATTTAGTAACCTGTTCCGCTTATCTATTTCTAAAGAGCCATAAAAAACTCCCGAAATAAATCGACACGTGTTTCACCTCTCAACGAGGGATCCTCAGGATGACGATGGACTCGAGACCGAGCGCTGAGTCACTCAGCGCTCGGTGTGGCAACACGCCGTGTTCGAGTTCGCAACAAGTCCATCGTCATCCTGAGGATGCCTCGTTGAGAGGTGAAACACGTGTCGATTTATTTCAGGAGTTTTTATATGTATTTTATAATGGATTTCCGCAAGGTCACGCCTGAATCAATTAACAATCTGTATTAAAACCAAACTTTGTAAAAAAGGATACTATAAAATTGTAGATTATTCAGAAGATAAAAAAGCTTGGGATTGAGCTGCTCGCTCTGCTATGCCTTGTGATAAAACCATAAAACTTGACATTTTAATTATTATGTAAAATCATTAAAATATACCAGTTTTATATACACATTGACATTGTTGAAAATTATATTCAAAATGACATGATTACTGTGTAAAGTATTAAAACATAACATAACATCACGCCTTGTTTCCCCGAAGGGTTGGGCAGAGGTGTCCCTATAGCAGGTATTATTAATTCGACTGTAGCAATTAACATTGTCGGATCTATATTTTTGCGATTTTTAATTTGATTGCATTAAAGTTCTTAGAATAAATTATAAAAATGTTCCCGCGAAGATTTGAAGCAATAAAAAAAATCGCAAAAATGTAGATCCGACAATGTTAATTGCTACGGTCGAATTATTGTGAATGTGAGGACTATGTGGATATTATTATTATTTTTATTTCTCTGCTAGTTTTAATGATGGTCTGGCAGTTTGAGTAGTTTATGGGGCCTACTCAAATGTCCTTTCTTTGGTATTGTTCGTCGAGTTGAGCTCCTTAAGTTCTGAATTGAGCTCCACGATTAGGTACTGACAAATGCTTGCACTGACTGGACAGGTCCACTCAAATCTGTGTGGTTCTTTCCTCAAAGACCATTTCAGACACTAATCTACATGGTCCTCATATGGCCTGACCAAGATTATGTCTAGACTTTAAAAGAGACTGCGACCTCTGAGTTTGTTTTGGCCTTTTTTAGGGTTCTGTAGTAAACAAGGAACCCTTATAGTTTCGTCATGTCCGTCTGTCTGTCTGTCTGTCCGCGGTCTAGCTCTGAGACCCTAAGTACTAGAAAGCTGTAATTTGGCATAGGTATACATATTAATTACGCCGACAAAGTGGTAAAACAAAATTATGCATCTTTTGTGATTTGTCCAAGGTATTTGATTGCGTTCTTCATGAAACGTTAATCAGGAAACTCCGCCACTATGGGATCCGGAACAGCGCTCTGAATCTTCTTATTTCATACTTGAGTAATAGGATTCAGAGCATTGACGTTAATGGAAAAAGATCTCCCGGATCTTTAGTAACAATGGGAGTCCCTCAGGGCTCAATTCTTGGTCCTTTCTTGTTTCTTATTTATATTAATGACTTGCCTTACCTCATAAAGGATAATCATGATGTGGTGTTGTTTGCGGATGACACTTCACTTTTGTTTAAACTTAAACGTCAGCAGCTGGTTACTGACGATGTAAATAGCGCGATCTCAAAAGTAGTTCACTGGTTCAATGTTAATAATTTACTTCTTAATGAAAAAAAAACCAAATGCATTAAGTTTACCTTACCTCATGTTAGGCAGGTGAAAACTAGTGTGTTGATAAAGGGCGAAGAATTGAATCCTGATGATAGCACAGTTTTCTTGGGCTTAACTTTGGATGCTAAGCTTCAGTGGGGCCCACATATAGATAAATTGTCAAAAAAGCTAAGCTCCGCAGCATATGCTGTTAGAAAAATTCGTAATTTGACTGACATAGAGACAGCCCGTTTAGTGTACTTTAGCTATTTTCATAGTGTAATGTCGTACGGTATTCTGTTGTGGGGAAATGCCGCCGACATTCAGACTATTTTTGTTTTGCAGAAAAGAGCTGTTCGATCAATTTATAAATTAAGTCCGAGACACTCTCTCAGAGATAAATTTAAGGAGATTAATATAATGACTGTGCCTTCTCAGTATATTTTTGATAATCTTTTATATGCCCATAAAAATATAAAATTGTTTAAAAAATACAGTGATATCCATAACATAAATACTAGGAACAAACACAAATTTGTTGTACCCACAACAAGGCTCAAAAAAATAGGTGGATCGTTCAGATGTCAATGTATACGCTTTTATAATAAACTTCCAAGCCACGTACAAGATCTAAGCCTTAATAAATTCAAATCATTCATTAAACGTAAGTTGTGCCAGAAAGCTTTTTATACCATTAAAGATTACATTGAGGACAAAAAGGCTTGGGATTGAGCTGCTCCAATTATTATATTTATTTTTTACTTTTGGAACTTTGTTTTTTTTTTGCAAACTTTAAAATTATATACACAATGACATGAATATTTACTTTGTTAAGTATAACATTATTATTATTTTAATTGTTGTGAATGTGAGGACTATGTAGTTCATGTATATATATTTATTTATTTTTTCTCAGTTAGTTTTAATGATAATCTGGCAGTTTTGAGTACTTTATGCGGCCTACCCAAAGGTCCTTTCTTTGGTATTGTTCGTCGCATCGTTGAGCTCCTTTTAAGTTCTGAGTTGAGCTGCACGATTACTGACAAATGCGTGCACTGACTGGACACGTCCACTCAAATCTGTATGGTTCTTTCCTCAAAAGACCACTTCATACACCAATCCACATGGCCTTCACATAATCTGACCAAGATTATGTCTGGACTTTAAAAGAGACTGTGACCTCTGAGTTTGTTTCGGCCTTTCTTCTCGGAGTAGTCAGATAGGAAACGCCGACTTCATCTAGTTTTTAAAATATGATTGACATGTAAAAGTGTTTGTACAAACCTACTTACAGAAATAAAATCATTTATCATTTATCATTTATGAAAAACATTTTTTTTTAGGGTATCTCTCATAGGTACACATAAAGTGGTGATGTTTATTTTTTATTTTTTTACCCCATGGTGAGGGGTATCATTGGAAAGGTCCTTCAAAAATATTGTGAGTTTGTGAAAACCATTTTTGGATTCAGGGATTCGTTTGCGAAATATTAAGCTTTAAAGTGCTAATTTTTGTTAGAGTCAAGTGTCCCTCCCCCTGCCGGCTAAATGGTTGGTTTTGGGTATGTGAAAAAAATCACAACAGTAGTTTATATAACGAAATTAAAAGGAAAACTATCACAGCTAAGTAGGCTCTACAGGTTAACGAGTAATAATCAACCAACTTAACTTTGCAGTTGCAAAAACATGTTTTCCCATACATTCCGTATGGGAGAACATATTTTTCAACTACAAAGTTAAGTTTGTTTTTGGGATAAATTCATCCCAACTACGGAACCCTTCATTGTGCGTGGTCCGACACGCACTTGGCCGGTTTTTCTCAGAGTAGTCAGATAGGAAACGCCGAACTCATCTAGCTTTTTTTTTAATATGACTTGTAAAGTGATTCCAATATTCTATTTACAGAATAAACAATTTCAATTATTTACTGTTGTTGGTAGGTGTATGAAATGGAAATACATATTAAATGTATACTGTTTTATGTGATTCGATGCTCCACCTAATACTAACAGTAATAAAAACAAGGCCTGATGATGTAAATACGACCAAGATTCACTGTAAAACTCTTGTTTGGTACATTCTTTCTACAAAATCAATATTTTATCATTATCAAATGCCAAAGTAATAATCCAACACAAACTCATACAACAAACAGCTTTAATTAAATGCTCAACATTTTCCAAAAAGAAAATCCAATAAGTGAAGCAGTGTAGGAACAAAAATAAAATAAAAATACATTATTTCGTCGTAATATCATAATCTACCAACTTCCAATATCCTGTAATCCGATAAAGTTATTATATTGAGTTAGTGTTGTCCATTAATAATGAAGCAGAGGCCGTGGGCCGAGGACCGAGGGGCGCTAGTGTCGCCATCTACCAGCAGCTATGGGGGCTTTATCTTAATTGCCTATATCTTTATACATACAAGGAAGTTTTTTGTCGAAAATGTCCATTTGCCACGTAAGAAAATCTAATGAAAACATCACATCCTGTATTTATATTTTTGAAGTGAAAACTTCTTTAGGCGCGTTGGGCATTTTTGAGATGGGAAAAAACAATGCGCGACACCGTTACCGACACCTCATTTATGTAAACGCGATTGTGCTCTTTATTTATATTACGTTACGGATCAATGTTCTATGCAAGTAGTAATTTAAAGAGTTAGGAAGTATTTTTTTTATTGTTCAAGTTTTCACTTCTGTCGGCACTCCCGGAGTGCCATTTTTTTTTTTCGGTGTTATTGGTAAGTAAACTGGTGTCAGAATGTTTATGCCGCCCATGGGCCTCTGACTTGGCTTCACAGGCCGTCGAGAAATACCTCTCAGCCGGTTTCCTCACGATGTTTTCCTTCACCGTTTTTGAAGCAAGTGATAATTATACAATACGCACATGAATCCGAAAAGTCAGAGGTGCGTGCCTTGGATTCAAACTCGAGACCTATGACTAGGCAATCCGACGGTCACATCACTAGGCTATCACTGCTGATGCAATATATATTGTTATAAATACATGGTTCTTTAACGAGCTAGATATGTAAAATGTGTATAGTTCATCTAACCCCAATTTTCACACAATTACACCCAAACTTGATATCTCTCCACGCATCGTACACATAAACAAGTATTTCGGTCATAAAACATAAAAGTAGCATCTGCATCGCGTCCGTACGTCCGTATTAAACTTACTAACTAATACAAATGTGTTTTGCTCAAATATCTGGAACGTAGGCCGCGCGACTTCGATACGAGAAAACAATGAAATATTACTACCGTTATTGTTTTACCAAGTTTCACCCACTTCGGTCGTAAACAGACGCGCCACAACCACACCACAACACAGCGACAAACCAGTCGCCGGGCAGTGGCTAGTGTGAATGTGGTATCGCTGATAGCTGTGTGAAGTTGCGTTGTGACAACCACTTTCATGTGATGGCGATGTCGTTTAACCAACAAGACTTCTTAACTGAATCTTATTTTGGACATTTATTTATTTATTAAAAACAGACTTATATTTACCGTTTGCACGTTATCGGGCAATATCTATAAGTAATTAATTAGTAAGTAATTATACACATAATCAAAAAATTAGATTAAATTACATAAAACTAGACAAAAATTTACGAAATTAAATTAAGCAAAATGAGATAGAATTAAGACAAAAATTTAAATACAATTAAAAATAACAAGTTACTTACAATTGAATTTACTTAACATCTATCATCATTATTATTATCTAGCATCAGCATAACATAACATCACGCCCGTAATCCCCGAAGGGTTAGGCAGAGGTGTACCTATAGTACACCCACATTTCGCCAGTTATGTTTTAAGTCCCATGTAATAGCAAGCCTATTGCCATCAACCGGGCACAAATTCAGACTCCGGGCTGCTACTGAGAAATTCCAGATGGAAAAACCCTATAACACTTTGCCCGACCCGGGAATCGAACCCAGGACCTCATACTATACTACTACTACTATATCTAGCATCAGCTTGTGACTCAAGTCAACTTTGTGCTTGTGGCCACGATGTCGTCGGCATTGACCACGTCATATTTACGACAGCCGTTGAACGCGACTGCAAAATGCTTTAAGTCAGCGGTCGGCAACACGCGGCCCGCGGGCCGCATGCGGCCCGTGAATGTTTTGTTTTGAAATAAGTTATAAATAACGCGCAAACTTTTTCAATTGTAAATTATGTAAAAAATAAATATGCTTCTCGTCTCACAGATGAGCATTTGAGAGCCATTCTATGAATTGCAACTACAAATTTGACAGCTAACATACAAGCAATAGCCTCCCAAATGCAACCTCAGACATCACACTGAAATTTGTATAAAATCGGTTACCTATTCAGGTACTTAGTAGTTTTCATTTCAGAATGATTTACGGTGGTTATAATTCTAGCTATAAAGCCCAAACATATTAACATAATGTAAGTATAACGTGTACGAATTAAACTCCGTATGGTGTAACAATTTTTAATAGCATTTTTATTTTTTCTATAGTATATGACCAATTATGATGGAATTATGAGGGGCTTGTGGCCAAGTTACAACGGCTGCACGGGTCGATCGATCAGGTTAAGCTACGCTTGCCGCGGTTTGTCTGTGGATGGGTGACCATCTTTACATACCAAGACCCCTCCGTGCCTCGGAAAGCACGTTAAGCCGTTGGTCCCGGCTGTCATTTGTAGATCTTTGACAGTCGTTACGGGTAGTTAGAAGCCCAAAAAGTCTGACAACCAGTCTTACCAAGGGGTATCGTGTTACCTAGTTACTAGGTTGTGGAGGTCAGATAAGCAGTCGCTCCATGTAAAATACTGATATTCAGCTGCATCCGGTTAGACTGGAAGCCGACCCCAACATGGTTGGGAAAAGGCTAGGCAGATGGAGTATATGACCAATTATACGTCGGCAGGTATATTGGGCTTCTAGGGTTAATATCACAAGTGCGGCCCGCCTTTAGTTTATTTTGCCAGTGTGTGGCCCTTGCCTGCCAAAAGGTTGCCGACCGCTGCCTTAAGTGAATGGAACTAAAACTATACACGTGTTCAGACATTTTTGTTCCCGGCCACATTTTTGTGGCTATAGATTTCGCTCGTCTGTACAGGCCTTGGGCTTAGTTCCCTGATATTGGGTTCGTGCAATTGTTTTTGGCTGAAATAGAAACTTAAGTTTTGTATTTAAAATTGCAGTTTGTGTAAATCAATTTGTTGATTGTTTGCGCTGATTGGGGAATGAAACGGCTTCGAGTTTTAAGTTTTTGTTTATGGTTTGTTTATTGTTGAAATCCTGCAGATGAAAGTGAGCGGATAAAATACAACAATTTATTAACTGGGAAGAGGACCTGGCAAGAACTAGGACATGTAAATATTAAACTGCATAGAAGATTTTATATTTTGTTTTCATAAAGAAAAAAAGGATTGTGTGGTTTTATGAAACCACGGTAAAAGTGAAACTTCTATAGGCGCCGCCATATTGGCCTTGGCTGCTCTGACGAGAGCCTTTCACTTTATCCCTACTCCGCGGCCGACCGTCACGCGACATGCAACACACAGACGAAAAAGTTTGAGACGATGTAATAAAAGTTTCACTTTAAAAAAACCTAACTACTGAAAAATCACGCTCTAATAAGTATGAAACAAGAAAATATTTCAGACAGAAATCAAGACCTGGGTACAAAAATGGTCAAAGTAAAGCCGTGGTCGCATGCCATTATAACTTTGTTGGTGTCTGTACAGCAATCTGCATGCAACCACGGCTTTACATACATACCTGTCAAAATCATAACCCTCCTTTTTGCTTCGCCGTAGTCGGGTAAAAACTCTTTAAAAGAAAACTGAACTTTATACGTAACGCACTTTATTTTTTATTTACGTAACAACAATAACTATCCGAAATCCATTACCTAGACGTGTAAAACTCATCCCTAAAACCCGCTGAGAATGCAACGTATGCCGAACTCTGCCGACCTCCGATATTGGGGTCCTGCGGGACCTCGTCATATTCCCGATATTCAATAAGGTGAACTAACACGTTTTGCCGTCGCCCGGACCTTTCAGAAATCCCTAGCGCATTACTATATAGCACCAATACCTTGGGCCCATCCTGTCTCCAATATTACGAAGACTTCCAAAGGTCGCGATATTTAAATCAGAATACGTTTGCCAGTTCACCACGTAGTTTTGGGTAGCGGTTTAGGTTATTTAGTTTCTTTTTTATTCGTTCGATGGAAGGACGGAGACGTTTGAATTGTGGTGGACGAGTTATCGAAAATTTTCTTACTTCTAGTAGAAGTAAAAGCAACCAAAATATGGTTGCTTTTACAATTGTATAACTACGTGAGACTCGTGGCACAGTATAATAAAGGAACAGTATTATGTCTCGGCAGTGACCTTGAAATAATTACCTACGGCCTTTCGCGTCCGTGCGTATCTGTTGCGCACTCGATACTGTTGCGTAGGTATATACACTGAGATTTCGAAGCGCATCATTTCGGCCGTTTTCTATGAATATATAATACTGTTATTTATTTATACTGTGCTCGTGGCTTCTTCAGTTGATATAACTATCTTAATTGCTTTTTAGAGACATGAACCGTGACTACGGAAATTACATACCTACATTCCTCGGTAGACTTTTTCTTCATAATTTTTCCGAAAATAAAACAAAAAATTATTTATTATGATCCTAAGGAAAATGAACTTCCATCCCATCTATGTTGGTATTTTAATAACTTGGGTTTTTCATTATTATTGTATGTTAAGAGACGATGCTGTAAAATACAACCGTAATTATTTTGTGAATGAAATAATAAATACAAAAAGGTGATTACCTATATTTTAATATCCCTGAAAAATAAATATCAGAGAGGAGTCCTGCTTCCCATCAGTAGGAACATTTATAGGCTGACGATGATGATGAAAAAAATTAAAATAGGATCGCAGTTTTCTTAAAAGATTCTCGTAACAAATATCCAAAATAAGGTCGATTTGAATGCCCTGAATGCCTGACAAGCGTCAAAAATGCTTTCTTTTTATTTGATAGCTTGGTGGTCAATTCACAATTTCGACTATGATTGTTCAGAGAAAACCTTCGGTACGTATACCCTCGCAGAAACTTCCGAATCGTACTCTATCGGCTACGAAAAATCGAAGTCGTCAAATACTTACTTTATTTACTAAAGAAGCTTTTCGATTGCATGTTAGCTACATAGATAGATACACGTAAAGAGAGTATCGTAATAAACAAGTCACTGAACAGTAATAATAAGTTAGAGTAAACGAGACAGAAATATAGAAAATCTCCTTGGTGTACAATCAATCTGCCTAATCTTTCCCAACTATGTTGGGGTCGGCTTCCGGTCTAACCGAATGTAGCTGAATACCAGTATTTAACATGGAGCGACTGCCTATCTGACCTCCACAACCCAGTAACTGGGTAATATGATACCCCTTGATAAGACTGGTTGTCAGACTTTTGGACTTCTGACGACCCGTACCTAACGACTGAAAAGAAAAAAACATCCGACCGAAAATCCCCTTCGCGTACAAAAACTTTAAGTCATCGATAGGTACACAATGCTTTCTACACTCCCAAGTTTACAGTTACTTATGTTCTTACGAATTCCATAATCTCCCCTTGCTCTAAATTCATGCACGTCTGCACATTTGTCTATTCTGAAAGTTTTCAAGGTGGGTGTAAACCTCTGCCCAATCCTTCCGGAATTACAGGCGTGGCGTAATGCAATGTTATGAAAGATTTAAAACAAATAGATATATTATTTTAGTTTGTACCAAATATTGCAAAATAGTTATGAAGAAAAATGTGACTTCAACCGTTACCGTCTCTCGACAAGTTTACCGCACAGGCTATTTTCCGAGCCACTGATCGTATTTATTTGACGTACCGTACGTACATAACTCGTAATTATATGGTTTTTACTATACAGCATGTTGAAGAAAGGTGTGGTCATATTAAAGGGTGTGACAGACTATCAAACTGATCAACTTTATCCATGGGCAGGGCCGTCTTTACCCGGGGGTGCAAGCAGTGCGTAGCACCCGGGCGTAGAGTTGCCATCCGTCCAGATAAAGCTTGACAGTGTTAGGCTTTTTGACCTCTTGTCCGGGCCAATTTGACTGCGTCCGGCACGTCCGACTTTTGTAAGGCTTTTTATTCTTTTTAGTAGGCCAGCAATGGACAAAAATGATAATAGTGGAATTTAATTTAAGACATGTAACTTGCAAAATGTTTTATGATAAAATTATTAAGAAGGTTGAGCTTTTACAGCACGTTTCTACCAAAGAGAAATATGCAAGTGAAAATGATAACACCAATTAAAACTTTCTTATAAAAAATATGCCTATTTCAACTTTTGGTAAAAAAATCCTTTTTTTTTTGGCGTCTGTCCCGCCGTGGGACCCAAAAGTCAGGCTTTTTTAGCGGGTAAGTCCGGCTTGCTGATTTTTAGAGATGGCAAGGGCACCCGGGCGCAAGGTTTTAAGGGGCGCAAGCCGATCGAGTCAATCGATTTGTTTTGAAATCGAACATAGATTTCAAAACAAACGACACAATGTCAATTAAAAGTTTGCCAACGTAAAAGCCAGAAATATTTAATTTGTTGTTTGAAAATGTACGTCATTTTATTGTGGAGTAAGTACTACCTACTTTAAAAAAAAGGTTTTTTTCGTTGGCAAGCGGGCGCAGGCAGATTTTCGCATTTTGGCGCCCGATATGGTTAAGACGGCCCTGTCCATGGGACCAACAACGTAATCGCGAAAAAATTATCAACTGCTCCATACAAAACTTCAATACCTACTCGACCCAAATGTATGAGATGGCTGATTATTTATATGACATGCTGTATACAAATTGCTCGCCAAGATATTATAAGTATGTATATGTTAAAACGGACATCAAAGACTATATAGATCACAGGTTACTACAAATCATTCCTTCCTTTGAACAGTGACTTTCTTTGAACATTACGGCTCATAGTTATAAATCAATTCGAATAGTTCAATTGGTTCAATAAGATCCTACAGAATACAGATCATGAATCTAGAATAAGAATGATAGCGAGATCAGAAAATTTAAGTCAACAGAAAACTGTTAGGTCAGAGACAGATTGCCAAAATATCCTCCAAATCAAATAATCTGCCTAGCCTTTTCCCAACTGTGTTGGGGTCGCCAATTAGGGTTAGACTGGAAGCTAACCAGCACCCTAATAAATTGCGTAGCATTTTGACAGTTCAACAATATTCACTCCGTTATTTACGTTGTTGAGCAGACAATTTTTTTGAACATATAAAGCAATGGATTAACAATATCCTTCAAAATTATTCAGATTGTGATTGATCGTGTGTTACCTACATAATTAGGGTTCTGATGCAGATGAATACCACTACAAACGTTGAGCACCTGCCTGTCTGACCTCCATAACCTAGTTACTGGGAAACACCATACCCCTTGGTAAGAGTATTTGTCAGACTTTTGGGTTTCTGACGACCCGTAACGACTGTCAAAGATCTACGAATGACAGGCGGAACCAACGGCTTAACGAGCTTTCCAAGGCACAAAGGGTCTCGATATATGATCGATGGTCATCCATCCACGAACTAACCGCGGCAAGCATAGCTTAACCTTCGATCGACTAACTCATCCAAAATAGTCCATCCCTCTAACTTCCCGACACATAATAATAGTTCAAGCATTTTTTATGTATTTTTTGCATTTAATTCTTTTTTTTCTTTTATCTTGTTTAAATCTCTGAGTCTATATGTTATGTTATGCCCTGTCCCTTCACATTTACTAACTAATTGATTATGTTTACATACCGTGTGGTAGGATCCTGGTGATCTGCGATACAGGTATTCCTAGTGCAGACACCAGTCTCTCACAAACTATTGTCACAGTTTTTCAAGTCTATCTAAATTATAAGATGCCATTGTTTGTAAAGAGAAAATAAATTACTTGAATTTGAATTTGACAGCCCCTCCAAATCTTCCAAAATATCCTCAAAATATTACAACAAAAACAACCGTCCATTAAAGAAGACCATAATACATATCATAATAATATCCATACGTAGTACACTTTAAGAGGGTCTTTATTTAAATGCCACCATAAAGAACAACCCCGTAATATCGGCACATCTGTCGCCAAAAAGAAAAAAGTTGGAATGTGAGTTTTTACGGCAACACCGCACTTTCCAATGTTTAGTACTAAAATGTTTTTGATTGTTTACTTCGAGACGTCGTTTTTATTATTATGATGACGTATTATGATACTCCTGCGTTCCTAATAACAGCGTTTATGTGTTATACTGCTGTTTTTATGTGTGTTTCGTCATTACGTATCCTCAGTCCTCGATTTTTGGAAGCTGTGGTAAATTCTAAAGTCAAGTTTAAAAGTTTGATCATTACGTTCAATGCTCACATTAGGATGTTTTCCGATGAGCGCCAACCTAGCAAACCTAGTTTACATACTTAACTAAAATGAATCATCGAAATTATGTTGCATTCAGTGTCCGATGAAAGTCTGACACTTGATTTCGAACCCAGTCTAAACTTAATAATTATTCTAAAAAGAAAAGATTTTTTGTTTTTGTATATTTCTTTGTTACGCTTTCACGCTAAAACGGCTTAACGGATTTGGATGTAATTTAGCACATGGATAGACCAATGACCTGGGTTAGGACATAGGATACTTTTTATCCCGATATTCCCACGAGACCAAGACTTATACGAGTGAAACCGTGTGGCGCAGCAGTTGGTAATAATCACAAATTCTGTGAAGTTTTTGACTGTTGTGCTAGGTGGCCATTCATTATTTCGTTGCTATGCTTAATAAAAACAAGAATCTTCTGAAAATAGCTTACATCATAACCAAATTACTTTTATAAAACTCAACACCAGTTATCAATAATCAAGAAATTGTTTTAACAAACAAAGTGCACAACAAGATTACATCGGCAGTTTGAGGAACACAACAAACCGCTTGGCAACGCGAGCGATACCGGGCACTAAACAATGAGTCCGCAAGATTTGCGCGGGAATTATTAATGAATAGCCGCCATATTGGATTTACTCACACGCAGAACTAAATTGGTTACCCACTGAAAAGCTAAGAAAAGTGGATTGAATTAATTACTTTCACATTTTAATAGTTTTGCATGTTATCGGCCAAATCTTTATCTAAACTTGTTTTTGTATCCACAGGACCTGAAACGCAGATTCGCGAGCCGATTTCCGTCCACCGTAGGCGCGGGCATGCGGACGGTGAGCAATGGGTAGCTCGCCTTCCGATAAGGACCAGGCCCGGGTCGACGGCGCGTTGTGGTCCACGCGCGCCTCAAAGAGATGTCAGCAGAATTGACGGGGTCCGCTAGGGCCGATGCCTGCCGGGGGTGCGAAGAAAACCGATAGGAAGATCGTGGCCCCCGGCAACAGGGCAATCGAAGGAACACGGGTGGGTTTTAGTCAGTAAGAGTCTGACACGCCCTCCCGCTCCGCCCAGAGCGGAAGAAGATATTTCAGAATTTCCCACTCAAAAAAAAAAAAGGACCTGAAACGCCCATTTTTGAAGTCACAATCTACCAACTTAATATCTTATTCCACCCGTACCTCTTAAATATTTTCATTTGCAAGACTCACAACCACATATAATATCTAGAATCATTTACCAGTAGCAGGTCTGAAATTCTCTAGGCATAATCCTACGCAAGACTTCCTATTCAGAATACAGAGAATGCTAGAACAATTAACGTCACTACAATACTGTTAATGGTAATTAATATCTTAGCACGGAGCCATTTGTGGTATCCGTCCTGACGAGTCATGTAAACTGTTCTTTAAAAAGCTAGGTATATTACCACTTCCGTCACTCTACATTTACGAAATCTGTAATTATGTTTATAATAATAAAGGGATTGTTAAAAAAAAGCGGCCAAGTGCGAGTCGTACTCGCCCATGAAGGGTTCCGTAGCAGCAAGTAACGATAAGTTTACGATTTATGACGTATTAAAAAAAAGTACTTGCTAGATCTCGTTCAAACCAATTTTCGGTGGAAGTTTACATAGTAACGTACATCATATTTTTTTTTTAGTTTTATCATTCTCTTATTTTAGAAGTTACAGGGGGGGACACACACATTTTACCACTTTGGAAGTGTCTCTCGCACAAACTATTCAGTTTAGAAAAAAATGATATTAGAAACCTCAATATCATTTTTGAAGACCTATCCATAGATACCCCACACGTATGGGATTGATGAAAAAATTTTTTTTGAGTTTCAGTTCTAAGTATGGGGAACTCCAAAATTATTTGTTTTTTTTTCTATTTTTGTGTGAAAATCTTAATGCGGTTCACAGAATACATCTACTTACCAAGTTTCAACAGCATAGCTCTTATAGTTTCGGAAAAAAGTGGCTGTGACATACGGACGGACAGACAGACAGACAGACATGACGAATCTATAAGGGTTCCGTTTTTTAACGGAACCCTAAAAAGTCTATCAATTGAACTCTCGAAATAGAGATCCATGCAGACTTGTATTGCAGGATACTCCTAAATCAGCCAAGTATGCGAAAAATTTCTTAGTCATGTGTATACGCATTTATAACAAAATTCCAAAAGAAATAAAATTAGTATTTAATGTTAACTCATTTAAAACAAATTATTGAAATGGCTGGAAGTGATATTAAAGACTTTTTTAACAATAAGCTGTAAATTTCTGGACTTTTGTCATTACGGATACCTAATGCTAAGATGAAACTATTATATTGTATTGATCTTATATCTGTGACATTGAACAACAATTAACTAATAATTACTATTTTGCATGCAATTGATACATATCCTGTATAGCTAAACATATGGACTTTAGATTAATACCTGACTATAACAACTTTAACTTATCTTATCTTATCAACTAATTTGAGAGCACATAATATGGAATATAGACTTCCGTTCAGCCGCGTCTCGTTAGATTTGCTGAACTAAATTTTAATGGGGAGAGACTGCAAAACGATGATGTTGTAATTGTCTCCTACTTACTGCAAAATGAACTTACTGAGTACCGGTACCTACTTATAAGTTTACACCGTTCTTGGCAGTATCAGGCCAATCGCATCCACAATAACTATCTCGCCCGACGTTTTACGTGCAGCTCCCTTCTAATAGTAGATCTTGATTAAAGAAAGAAATAGTAGATTGTTATACGAGGGGCTAAAATAACCCATTGTAACGAGGTAGTTTTACTCCCGAGCTCTAGCGAGGGAGTAAATAGAAACCGAGTTATAATGGGTTTTAGCGCCGTGTGTTACACTGCTTTTCACTACGATTGCGAGAAAATGAAATAATCCAATACAATATTAAATAGTTTATTTTATTTAAATTGACAATTTGTACAATTCTGGATATTTAACGAGATGTTTTTTCCGGCAACTTAATTTCAGTTCTCTGTGAAGATGTTCTCACTAGATGATAACATTTTCACTGTTGTAAATTATGGTACGGTCACTAATTCAATTCGTAATTATAGAAAAAATCAAAAGATTTCGCGCCAATGCCTTTTTACACGACTGCCCCAGAAGGAGGGTAATGTTTTTTATTTCTTCTGTAGCCGCAACGCAATGCACGCATTCTACCGAAGAGATAGCCGCATTTAGTTCCATTTTCAAAAATAAATTGTTCTTCTTTTTTTGTGAATCAGTAATAAGTCGAGTCCATAATCATGATTGAATACATAAGAATAAAGATTTTTTCGTTTTTCAAAGGCTCGTTGGAACAGACAACAATTAAAAAGAAATTACTTTTTCCCCTAGAGCAAGAAATGCTATTTTTTCCCCGCTCTGGTACTCTACAATGAAGGCCTTTTTGAGCAAGAGGAGTGAAAAAGTATTTATTGAGACTCGCACTGGAAATCACAAATTAAAATAAAACAAACTCATAAAAACATAAATAAAAAACAAAGTAAAATTAAAATAAAAGCAAAAGGTCCTGTACGAGGCCAAAAGACTTCCATCTCAGCATGATGCTGCGGAGGGTACTGCGACATTTAAAAATAAATGTCGCAGCACTGGTATTCTGATAGGGCCTGCAGTGATGTCACGGAGAGATGGATACAGAATAAATACTAAATAAAAAAATAGATGTGTGAAATACAATATGTAGTCTGCATGTCTTTTTTTTTTTCAGACTGCACCCGACGTAACATCAGTTACTTGTTTGACAAGTTCTATCAAGAACCACTAAAGACATAGGCTTTTAGTGATTCTTGATAGAACTTGTCAAACTTCTCTAACCATCAGACAGCATCAGACTTCTGACTTGTCCGCAAAGCAGCTTACAAATACCAATTCTGCCTACAGCAAGAACCCAATTAACAACAAAAACAAAGAAAACCTCTCCGAAAAATAACAAGCTAATCCAATGTCCTTCCCAAATCCCGGCGGAAACAAAGATAAAAGATTAAATACGTAATATCCGCAATACATTTATGAATCTTTCGTACACAACAATAGAAAACATGATTGAACGGCCAGGATCGCTAGTTTGTGCGGTATTAATATCGAAAGTTCGCGACCAATATGGCAGTTTTCGTAGCGGGGCTAATAAAAGATAAAAGTTTCGCCCAACTCTCTGCTAAGTCGACTCATATTAGTTGCAATGTTATTAATTCTATTAACGTTGTTTTGGAGGTAAGTGAGTGTTATTTGGTGTTTTATTAATTGATATTGCTGATCAAGTAATCAGGTTAATCGCAGATCAACAGACAGCATTCTGTGAATAAAGGACCTTTAAAAAACAAAGGACATTGTTGGTGAAATTTGATCACTGTAAAAATACCCCACTAAAAATATACCTACAGAGTATTTCTGGATTCATGTCATTCCTTTAAACTTAGTGAAAACATTCGAATCTGACAGACTTGATACAAATCTAATTTTCAAATCGATGTTCATGCTTGAGCATCGTTCTAGAAAAGGGACTTAGAGCTATAAAAAACCCCGCATTTAATACAGAGGATCTATAAAGGGGAATGCAAGCGTTGGAAAGGTCCTCATTAACAGTCCGATGGTTCGAATAAATTCTACAAAATAGACCGAAGCGTTTGCATAAAGAGAACCGTTTATGAAGGAAACTTTGTTTCGAGGCTTACCGTCTTGTTAGACAACGTATTAAACAGACGTTTTGAAGTCTTCCTGTTTGCAGATTAAGCAGGCTTCATTCGTACCGTTTGTTTCAGTCGCCGAAAGTTGTTTTGCTGTGAGCGCATATGAAGGTATTAACGTTGTGAGCATGTTTGTGCTGTATAATTTCATTTTATTACTTAGGTTTTGACAATAAGCTTAACTTTTATGTTGACAACACAAAATCCAATCCTCTCGTGTACATCTTCTGTATTAGCAAGCCAGCCTCTCGTTTCTGTACCCCGAGTAAAAAACTTTGATTAAATTATCTGTTTATCTATAAAAATACCTGAGTCCCTGATCCCTACAACCTGCGTAGTAATAAAATCTACCGATACTCGTACTTCTTCATATTCTAATCATAATAAAGCGTACGGCGCGCGGACGCCGGCCGTTATCAGCGCGGTACAATCGTGCCCACTCTAAGTGGTTATCGAATAGCTTCCAGCGACCTTTCTGGATTAGGGGGCGGAATAGATCCCCCGGAACAGCGGCCATTGTGTTTCGTTACCGATCTGTGTTATTCCGGGCCGTATACGGATGACCGAAACGGGAATTCGGTCGTAATGCGTAGTGGTTATAACGGTACGCCACGTCCACGGGTTCGATGTTTCAGTGGTTTTTCAATTTGTCCGCTTGGATTTGTGCTCTGTTGCGTCGGCTTAAGATGGCTTTGTATGGCTACGGTGTGGTGTAGCCATCCGTCTGTCAGGCGAGACTGAGGGGCGAGATGAAACGAGTGCGACAAGAGATCTCGAAGAAAGTGATGTGGCGAAACGACTATTATTACTTTCTTTATTTTTAACTAGCTTCTGCCTGCGACTTCGTTCGCGTGAAAGTCGTACACCACAATATACTACAATAAAAGCCATATTTTTATAAAACTTTCCTTGTTGTAGTTTTGTTCTCAGCAGCCAAAATATACAGAGAGTCAGGACTGGTGACTCGAGAGCAAGCGACGTACAGTTGTCCGTGTGAGAAGCAGCTTGTCCTGAGGTTGACACCCGCAGCCTTCAGCCTTCAGTGTCGGCCCTTGTGACTTGTTAATAAATAATCATCGCAAAGCATACGCTCACAGAGAACTTCACGCGCTTAAACGGGTAATTGTGGGGAATTATTGGAAATACGCGGTATAAACACTGTCTCGCCAACGCCACAACCTGTAAGAATTTCCGCCTCGATGACTTTTCTCTGCAAAGACACGACTTTGAGCCAGGTTCCGTTACACAGCTTCGGAGGAGTTAAGTTCCGAAGGAGCATAATCAGGACACCCGACCTTCAGCTGGATGATGTGCGCCGAAAGTCCACTTGCCTTTAGCGAATTCAGAAATTCTACGGAGTAATGTGTGGCATCATTTTTAATAGCCAATCAATGGTATCTACATTCCTTTTCTTAGATTTACTTGGATTAAGTATTGCCTGTTCAAATTAGGTTAATTGCTGAACATTTAAAAAAATTATGACTTTTTCAGGAAACGCAATAGAGTCTGCATTATAAAAAATATACCAACATACAAATTCCACATCTAACTTCAGCCAGGCTTCTTGCTGCCTTAATTTCGAATAATTTAGAGACAATTTGGAAGGCCGAAATTATCTCAACAACAACCCGAGCCTGGAGGCTCTATTACACAAAGTTATTTCGGTAATGTTACAGCGCACATCTCTTGAGCTTTCCAGCTCAAATTCTATTTAGTATTAACCTAAAGCTATATTATAGGTACGGTTGGTGAGGTACTTGCTGCTCTAATATCTTGGAAAATCGTATTTCCACATTTCTATTTAATATTTTTCAGAAACCTAGTACCTGACAGTATCGTCTGTAACTTTAGTAATTGACGTTCATTACTTGGAACAGGTTTATGATTAGGTAGAGATTCCTGCCAATTTCTTACAACGGTAATGAAATGAAATGAAATTGTTTATTCTGTAAATAGGATATCGGAATCACTTTTACACGTTATATTAAAAATAATCTAGATGTGTTCAGCGTTTCCTATCTGACTATTCTGAGAAGAAAGGCCGAAACAAACTCAGAGGTCGCAGTCTCTTTTAAAGTCCAGACATAATCTTGGTCAGGCCATATAAGGACCATGTAGATTAGTGGTACGGTATACATATAATATTTATATACCGTACCACTATACCGTACCACTTTATATAATATTTTTATCTTACAGAATATGTTGTGTGCCCATCAGCCTGTGCTAAATAAATGTATTTTCTTTCTCCATTTAGATGGGTTTTTAAAGAAGCCAAAATAAGCTTCTACAAGACAAAAAAAAATCAGCCACGTGCGAGTCGGACTCGCACCCCAAGGGTTCCGCACCGTATTAAAATCGAGCATAAAACGCCGAAAAAAACACGTTTCTTGTATGGGGGCCCCCTTACAGTTTTTACTTTGTTTAATTTTATTATTTTTTGTTATAGCAGTACTAGAAATACACAAGCTGTGAAAATTTCAACTGTTTAACTATTATGGTTCATGAGATACAGCCCGCTGACAGACAGACGGAGGCTTAGTAAAAGGGTTCCGTTTGACACCCTTTGGTTACGGAACCCTAAAAAGATTTCACTAAAACCAGAACTTAAAAATCTTTCTAAAATATGAAAATATTGAACCTGAAGCTACCATTAAATAATCCTCGTCTAAAACCACATGATTAATGCACCATTATGGAAGAAGGGTCGCAAATACGACGGCATAGCATCGTGCCTAGCATCCAGCTTGAACTTTTTGCTTTTCCATATAAAACACGTTTTAAAATACTCCACACATGAGTTATGAGCTGTAGATTAGCCGCTTTTAAAATATTGTTTAATACCACACCCTTCCGCGGCGCCAGTTTCCTCAGTAAGGTGAATTAAAGGAATTAAAATTGATCGTTTGTGTAGGTAAGATTAGAAGAACTATTTTCACAGTTCTTTACCAGATAGAACTGAAAATGATAAATGTAAGTTTTTAACCGACTTCCAAAAAGGAGGAGGTTATATTATGTTTGTAGCATGTTTCTTTTTTGTTTTTCTTTTTTTATGTATGTCCACCGAATGCTCCGTCAATTGTGGACCTATGCTCTCAAGGTGGTCCCATATAAATTGTATTAAATTTGCTTAGATAGTTTTTGAGTTAGCTTCAATGATACGTGTTTTTTCCCACTTAGTATGTGGATGATATCTTAAGTTCCTGTCACTGTTATTTACATAGCAGGTATTCGAATTTGTGGTAGGTACCACAACTAAAAAGTGAAAAATAAAAACTTTTTACAAAAAATAAAACAACCGATATCCAAAAAAAAAACACTACAAAGTGAAAAATAACTTTAATTTCGGAAGTCGGTGACAAAAAACGAGAATTCAAAACCAAAGACACCGACTTCCGAAATTAAAGTTATTTTTCACTTTGTAGTGTTTTTTTTTGGAAGTCGGTTTTTTTTTGTCAAAAGTTTATAAAGTTCTATTTTAAAACTACTCCAATATTAAAAATAGAAAAGATTTGTATTTTTTTTTGTAATGAATAAACTCAAAAACTATAGGACAGATTTAAAAAATATTTCACCAACAGAATACTTTAGATATTATCACTGAGTAACAGGCAATAAAAAAGCGAAAAGCAAATGTTACACACATTCAGTAAAAAGAATACCTATGACTCGGTCTCGGGAATCCGTTGGATACGAAAAGCACAGGACCGTACGATGTGGCCTAAATGTAGCGATGTTAGGAAAATACCTGTCTAGCAGTAGACGTCTTGCGGCTAAATTATGATAAACTAGCTTCCACCAGCGACTTCGCCCGCATAATATCTTAATAAAATATAGCCTATCATACTCAGTGATTATACAGTGTGACTGGTAATTTGACGTATTCCTTCCAGGACGTGATAGTGTGACCTATTTGCAACAATTTAGCACCTCATAAAGCCTAGGCGAAAATTCATGGGAATCGAGAAAACCCAATTTTTATGTTGTTTTGAAAAATTTCCAGAATTCGTCACTAAATATCACTTTTCTCTAAGCTCTCAAATTGAATGGCCTTCATTGCTTTTCCATGGGATACCTAATACTTTAATAAACCTTTCGATGTAACCAAATTTCCTAAAACATCAAACAAGTAAAAGTAAAACGAAGAAGTTTACTAACAATTTTCAAAAATCATTTAAGTACATGAACTTTGACACCAGTTTTCTCCAAATTTTACAATGGCATTAAGCGTACAAATTACGGAGAAGACATCTTCATTTAATCAGCTACCTAACGAGGTACAAATGTTTAAAAAATATTTAGAGGTGCCGATGAAACAGTCGATAGTGCTGGCAAAGGTCAAATTTGCTAATTGTAGAAATATTTAAAAATTGTGAGATAGTCGAAGTAATTAACTGGTTTATGCCATCCCACTACTTTCTAACCTCCCAGCAGTCCCAGCAATCCAACACACGGCAGGCAATCAGGTCGTCATGACCAGATAACAAGTCACGGAGCGGTTTTTCGGTTTTTAACATGACTCACGGTCTACTCGCTGGTTTTTTGTTTACCTGTGTATATAGCATCTTACTGATGAAAGAATTTTTAAAATCGGTTCAGTAGTTGTTACTAGACTGCGGTGAAAGCAAAGAAGGTGAGTTATGTGTTGGACTTGTATTTATGCATGTATGTTTGTGTGTGTGTATGTCCGTCTCTATGTTCCCTCAAATCAATCTGCCTAGCCTTTTCCCAACTATGTTGGAGTCGGCTTGCAGTCTAACTGAATGCAGCTGAATACCAGTATTACCAGCTGAATACCTATCTGACCTCCACAACCCAGTAACTGGGTAATACGATACCCCTTGGTAAGACTGGTTGTCAGACTTTCGGGCTTCTGACGACCCGTAACGACTGTCAAAGATCCACAAATGACAGGCGGGGGACCCTGAGGCACGGAGGAGTCTCGATATGTAAAGATGGCCCTCTATGTTTCCTTGTAACTACTAAATGGCAGAACCGATTTTGATGAATGATATGTCGCTAGATTCGTCTTAATTGCGCAAGTATCAGTGGGTACCTACATAAAAATTAAAAAAAACAAAGAGGCGGATTTTCGGCGCCAAAATGTAAGTCTCAAAAAAAAACTTTCAAACCTCTCGAGGGTTTTAAAAGGTGATTACAAAAATATAAACAAATTAAATGTTCAAATCTAATTTGGAATGAGAAATGATAAAAAACATGAAAAACTGAAAGTAAAAATAATAAACTGAAGGCTTTGTGGTTTAATATTTTTATTTTCTGTGCCTGCGATACGAAAATTCTTTTAGGTAATGCTTGTTTTTCTCTTTTCAGTTATTATTTTTGCAATCGGGTAGGTGTTTTAGTTTTTTTTTTATTGAGTTTATTAATTACAAACTAAAATATAAATCCTTTCTCTTTATAATATTAGTGTAGCCAAAGAAATTGCTACACCAACATGAGTTTTTAGTGGACCGAATTTTATTACAAAAATAATATAGAAGTTCTAAAATTGTTTCAGTGAATTCTGAGTCAGCTCCATTCGTGGCCCGGTATCCACTGCAGTAGCTAATATACGTCCGTATGTAGCGTAGTAGTAAATAGTCGAATGAGAATTTTAACTGGTTCCACAAAAAGAAGATTCTTATTTCCCACCGTGTGTGTATTTCGGCGGGATTAAAAC
Organism: Agrochola lychnidis; assembly: GCA_963680765.1. Classification (NCBI taxonomy): domain Eukaryota; kingdom Metazoa; phylum Arthropoda; class Insecta; order Lepidoptera; family Noctuidae; genus Agrochola; species Agrochola lychnidis. The sequence continues at coordinate 2,344,681 of OY796857.1, read as the reverse complement.
GAACTCCGAAGCACACTACCTACCTTATTTTTAGAAGTCCTGTTTGATCCCTGTTTTAGGATTCCGTACGTAAAAGTAAAGTAAGTAAAAAAAAACGTGTGGCACTCGGGGACTGCCGTGGTAAAGCTATTGCATAGCATTTGTAACCTCCATACTTCCTATTTGTCAACGCTACACTTGGGATGATGACGTGATGACATAAAACAAAAATTACGTTCCCATGACAACGTCACGTTATCATGGGAACCGTCATTACATGGTAGGCGGAGTGGGGGGTGTTAAGTGTTTTTCGTTACGGAATTTCTTGATTCGGTCGCCGCGCTCAAAGCCCGCGATAAAAGCTATGTAATAGCTTAAAATTTATTTATTTCGATATTAAAATAACAGGAGGTATCGTTTTTTGTGTATATTTATTATTACTATAACGTTGGTCCCAAACGAGGCACAGTCTGTATCTTGAGGCACCATTATAGAAAACATGTTTTAATAAAAATTGAAATTTGCGAAAATTAAACTCGTTTACCTCTTCGAGACTGCAAAACATACATACATAAACTCACGCCTTCTTCCCATGGGGGTAAGCAGATACTACAGAACGCCACCTGCTACGATCCTTACATACTCCTTTTGCCTCGTTTACGTTCATACATCTGGTCATACACGCACGCCGGTTGCGATAACAAAACAAACAATACAAAAATAAACCAATTAAGGGAGCAAAATGTTAAAAAGGAACTCAATTTAATTCAATTCAAAATATTTTATTTCACATAAACCTACAAGGGCACTTATGAAACGTCAGAAGCTAGGTGCACGGTTCCAATTGGTCGCTTTCTATGGAGAAGAGCCGGCAAGAAACTCCACGGTTAAAATAATTAATTGGCTTTTACAATATTTCAAATAACAGTGTTAATAGGTATTGGAAGACAGTGTAGATCTTTCAACAAGTACCAGGTACTTAAGAAAATAGAAAATGGTCAACAAATCTACAGTTCACTAAGCCTACAGCGTTCTCACATTCACGAAATAGAAAAGAATCTATTCAAAAGATAAATATATTAATAAAAATAAAAACTTATTTTAATTAAACTCTTATGATAAGCTTTCGACGTCTGTCTACCGGTCACGACCGTTTTTCTCAGTTCCTTTCATTCATGGTTATTGGCTTGAAAGAGGCATCGGCGGCATATCGACTTGTATGTAAAGTTGTCTATGAAATAATAGAGCTACGGTAATGGAAAATGCACATAGTATTTCTATTAGGTTTTACCCACATTTCATTTATTTACAAATTCAAATTCAAAAGTCATTTATTCAAACTAGGCTGAGAATCAGCAGTTTTCGAACGTCAAAATTACATAAGACAGTCCCCCAAAACGCCCACCCTTCACCACTTCCTAGTGCCTTTAGCTGGGAAGAAGAAGTGGCGCAACAAACTCCCCAGCAGCACAGCTGTCTATTCAAGTTAGAAAAAAATTATTCTAGTATGCAAAATAATTTACATTATTCAACACAAAACATAATTTAAATGATAAATTATTCGCCATATATCAGCTAGCACACGCCAATATACCAACCAAAAACATCGAGAACACTCAATAGAGTATACTCAAGCAGAAATAAAAAATAAAAACTAAACGTAAACAGAACTAAGTGTCTTGGAATATTACCTTTCGAAGGCATTCGACACAGTCTCTGTTCCCTTACTTTTCGCTAAATTGGAAAAGATTGGTATAAGAGGTATCGTTCTTCAAATTTTTAAGGATTATCTCACCAATCGAACCCAAATGACCAAAATAGGTAACCTCCTTAGTGATGAGGAACTCATCTCTTACGGAGTGCCGCAGGGAAGCATCCTGGGTCCCATATTATTCCTAATTTATGTAAATGACTTGTGCAGAATGACCCTACCTAATACTAGAATCTTTGCATATGCTGATGACACAGTTATTATAGTTGATGGGTTAACGTGGCATAGCGTTAAAAATAGCGCAGAATCAGCTCTTACTAAAGTAATTAAATATCTCAACCTAAATTTGCTAACGCTTAACTTTGACAAAACGTCCTACATGCCTTTCTCTATTCGCCAGAATACCGCACCAGACCTTACATTCTCAATAATAGCTCACACCTGCTCACGGCTATCATCTCTGTGTCAATGTCGTACACTTACAAGAACTGAGAATGTAAAATATCTTGGCGTACAAATAGACGCAGGGTTACGATGGGATAAGCAGCTTAATGCCCTGACCTCCAGGACTATAAGACTGATACACATTTTTAAGTCTCTTAGAGAGTCGGCTAACCCTGACACTCTGAAAATGGTCTTCTATGCTCTGTGTCAATCCGTAATTGGGTATTGTATCACGGTATGGGGAGGCGCAACTAAAACCAGTTTAATCAAAGTTGAAAGAGCACAGAGAGCTATATTAAAAGTAATGCTACGTAAGCCCTACCGCTATCCTACAATACAATTGTACTCGGAATGTAAGGTGCTTACTGTCCGTCAGCTCTTTGTGCTCCGATCGGTACTAAAAAGACACGCTTGCGTCCCTCCTTCTGATCCTAAAAAACGTACCAACATTCCCCCAGGCACACAGCATAAAACATCGTTCGCCAGACACCAATACTACACTATTAGCGCATATATCTATAAAAAAACTCACAAAGACCTCAACATCCGCGACCTCAATAGATATCATGTAAAGTCTAAGGTGACAGAATGGCTACTTCAACAAGACTATTTACAAACCGAGTCCCTACTTACATACATTGCTTAATAATTATAACTATTTCTCGCTGCACACTCATAATTACACTTACACACACTCCCCATATACACATGGGTGTGTAGTTACATACATTCACACACACTCTCCTACATTCTTGAGGGGTACTCCCCTCTCCTCCTTTTTACTAATTAAATGTTTAGGAAAATACATACTATACCTATACTATAAGCAAGAAAAATACAAAAGTAATTTATTTTATAGACACATACATGGCAACTGACACACTTCACAAACCAGTTTTTGATTACTTTATGTGATACCATATAGCTGATCACTGTCTCTTAAGATACAGGTCACCCTAGTTTAAGAGGCAGGGTTCACCCAATTCATGTACAGACCCTGTGGTCACAGCATAATTATGTAATACCTGTCTTTACTCTTATACCAGCCAGTTGTAATCCATCTTTTACCTAATTTTTAACCATAACAACAATAATGTATTCTCGTCTGTAACCTATTTGAAAATAAATAAATGTTATTATTATTATTAACTAAATACTCGTATCTAAATAAAAGCCTCCAGGCATAAAGGGCGTGCCCGCTTACATAAAGCTATATAAAGCTGTAAATGGAAGTTATAAATGATAAACTAGGACCATCGAGGTAAAATAAATAAACAGTAAATTACTAGTAACAATAACAAAACCATGATCAGCTAATTCAGCTACACAACCAGTCACCACAAGCAGAACCCGTTCACGAGCATAACGCAAAGGACTTTCCGTCCTAAAATAAGACTCGTCACAGTTCCGTCTTGTGACGCAGTGTCTTTAAACGAACCGTCCTACTCGAAAGCGACAGTCGCTCGAATATGCGATTGTTTACCTGAATAATGACGTACATACGCGACTTGATTGATCGCGCGAGTATGTTATATTTATGTAAATTAGCGTGTATTCGCGAGACGGTCGATTGTGTTTACGGAAAGTCACAAAGTCACTAATAAAAGATACATGTCTTGTCAACGTACTTTATGTTTGCAAAAAAAGTCACAGAAATCAGCAATTTTTACACACGGGGAGCTTTAAGCTGCCCCACGTTTCCCCAAGAACCAACACCCGAAAAATCACCGCAAATAATAATAAACAGCCGTTGTCCAGCAAACGGACAGAATTCACCCCCGGGGACGAATAAAAATAATATACAGGGGATCGGCTTAATCCTGTATGATAAATGGGGGTTAACAGCGGCGCGAGCGGCGGCGACAACGCGGGCGGCAGCGGCGGTGCGCGGCGCACTGTGGATCGAAAAATGGCTCTCGAAGACATAGGAGTTTAAATTTTAAAGTGTTGGTTTTTTGCTTGAAATGGCTTCTAAGCCCACGTTCGCACGAACTTAATAATCGTGGTAATTTTTTTATTTTTTTGTGCACTAAATTTTCAACGCTCTTCTTAGCGCTAATAGTTAAAAATCTAACAGTGTGTTTTTTCAACGCGCTGGGACGAGAGTGCGGCCCAGCGCGTTGGATTCTCAACGCTCGGTTAAATACCGAGAGTTGAAAATCCAGTGCGCAATAAAATCCCGCGGCGATTTTATTACGTCCGTGTGAACATGGGCTAATAGCCAATATATCATAGGATAAAATCTGGTAGACAAATTGGCTATTTTTTTTTTTTGCAAAAACTTGATTTATTCAGAATAAGTGCGGTTTAAAAAAAACCGCTCTAAATCTGAAAAAAACAAGTATGTCAAAAAATCATAAAAAAATCGTTCCATCACCGTGTTCAAGGATATTATGGTTGTTCTCTCCTTTCCGGACCATTAGCACCATAATTTTTTTTTTGCAAAAAAAATATAAGTTGGCAATTTGCCTAACCAGACTGTAACCTATGATATATTTATACATATTAGAAACCATTTCAACCAAAAAACCGACACTTTTTAAGCTCCTTTGTCTTCGAGAGCCTTTTTTCGATCCACTGTGCGGAGTGGCGGTGTGGACACAGCACTATCGATGCCGCGTTAATTAAAATGCTCTAGTTTTGGCTCGTAATATAATAAGCTAGTGTTTCCCCGTGTGACTATGTTGGTATTTACTGTAGAGTAATTATGATATAGGATGGTCGTTCAATACATCCTTAGGTTACTGTACAGTGTCTGTTTGTGTGTGTATATTCTATCTATCTATTTCCGCTGGTTTTAGTATTCCAAGGTGGCATTAAATTGCCATTAGATAATACACAATAAATTCACCCGTCTAAAAATTTAAAACCCGACAACAAGAAAATGTTTTAGACAGAAATCAAGACATAGGTACAAAAATGCGTGTTTTTCAATACCTATAGTCGGGTTTTAGTTTTTGAACTTACTTTTTATTTAAATTATTTTGGGGTTATAATTTCGAGATAAAGTATTTTTTGTTTGGGTTTTATTGTAAAATAGGTATTTAAATTTTACAGCCGCGCCGTAGGTACGTAGCAATCTCAATTTTGCTTGTTTTTAACAATTGAAACATATTTATTTACTTAGAAAATATGATATTATTTACATATATGGAATGTGCTCGTCAAGCCCTTTCATTTGATACCAAATATGGTACAATTTTTTTTTTTAGTTCCTGACTTTATGTCCTCGAGAGGGCGCCATAGTGCATTTAATGTGACGTCACATAGCCTAGAACTAGCGGACGATCAAGACGCTTGCAATGATACCTCATTTGTCAAATTATGATCGGCAGTTTAGAAATTATGAGGTAACAGATAAGCATACCTACATACGTACATAACAGTCAAAATCGTAACCCTCCTTTTTGCTTCGCCGTAGTCGGGTAAAAATAGAAATACTACTTTTAGAGTAAACGAAATAAGATAAGAGAAAGTGGTCAAACTGACAAACACCAGTGTGCCAAACCCATTTCAGACCCCAGTCATAAACTCATAATAAACATTAAATAATTTTACAGCGCTGTAAAATTACGCAAAACTTAGGCATTAACCAATTCCCCACACTTCCACTATCTCCGCTAACAGTTCGTAATTCAGCCTTCACATCCCCAGACTGTCATAAAACAAAATTTACCCTTAATTACTGAAGCTCATGAAACTATCCGTGTACAGGACTTATCTTAAGTTATGTAACAACGCAGTTCCAAAACAATCCAGTTTGAACAATGACTTAGGAAATCTATTCACGGGAAGCCACACACGCTGATCTCTACTGCGTTGTGTTAAGGATTAGTTTAGTTTGTAATGTGTGTCGGCTAGTAATGTATCGGTTATAGTGCAGCGGCGCGGTATTTGTAAGAGCGGCAACAGTTGGAATGTTCTGTACACCGCTAGTCCAAAGGCAATAATATGGAATGCGATTGTAACATTTGTACTTAACTGCGGGAACTCCAAACCGTATTTGCTATATGAAGTTTTAATTCTGTGTTTAATGTTTGTTTCAATCATAGCTATAGCGCAGTCATCATCATCATCATCAGCCTATAAATTTTCCCACTGCTGGGACACAGACCTCCTCTCTGTGAGAGGGAGTGTGCCGTAATCCACCACGCGGGCCCAGTGCGGGTTGGTAGATGTCACATGTCTTCGAATTTTCAGTTCTAGGACATGCCGGTTTCCTCACGATGTTTTCCTTCACCGTTTTGAGAGCAGTAATGAAATAATTTACACAAAGTAAAGCGCCTGTCTGGGTTCGAACCTACGACCTACAACTCGGAAGTCGCGGCCGTTACCACTGGGCCACCACTGCTCTCTATAGCGCAGTATTCGGACATATACCGCACAAATTGGTATCAGAACGAAATTTGGTCGTTTCAAAGTAGTAAATTGAGCGGCGCGCAACGTTTTAAACATTTTAAAGTAAATATTGGGCAAATTGGTATTTTCCGTTTTTCCGCGGAGCAACACTTGGGCGGCCATGTTCCGCGCAGTTGATCGCTAATGGCGCACTAAATTTAAACGATTGTTAAATGAAGTCTCTAATTTCGGTTAGAATTGTTTAACTCCTATTGTTCCGTAATATATTGCGTTTAGTTAGTTTTGTTATTTTGCCAGCTATTTAACCGTGATTTAGGCGCGATAATGGTCGCTCGTTAGCACTAATATATTGACTTCGGTGTTGTTATTAATGATATTACGTGATTTTAATGCGTACATAAGAAAATTATGCTTCATTGTATAAACCACGTACATTTCTCAAACTGACAAATGACTGTAAGAAAATAAATAATCGTCTTGGTAAAGAAAGAAGAGAAAGAAAGAAAATACATTTATTTAGCACAAACTAAAAACCACACAATAGATAACTATTGTGTGGTTTTTAGACAAAACAAAACAGTGGCACTCCGAGAGTGCCGACAGAAGTGAAAACTTAAACAAGATCGCCTTGAAGAAAAATACTTATATAGAACATTGGTCCGTAACATTATCTAAATAAAGAGCACAATCGCGTTTACAAAAATGAGGTGTCGGTAACGGTGTCGCAAATTCAATTGTTTTTTCCCATCGCTCCTAAAGACATTTTCACTTCAAAAATTAAAAATAAAAAGTTTAAAGTGCGATGTAAGAAATTAGCAGGGGAGTGTGCGTCACAGCTCTGCGCCAAAAAAATAGGTAGTGCTTTGGAAATATACAAAAATTCTGTTACCATTATGCATTTTATTTCTCAGTAACAGAGAATACGGCTGCAGTGTGCACATATCTGGCAGGAGTTGCGTCACTACCGGTTTCCTCTTATAGAATAAGCCAAGCGGGACCATCGCCGGACATTTCAATGGGATTGCTTTAGTCCTTGAGTCCATGAACAGACTGTAAAGATAAATACAAACACCCTCTTTATGTTCTTGTGGTCTGATCAGAACTCAATCGATTTTAGTGCAGTTGTTTCTTTTTAACACCATTGCTGGAATTTTCTTACAGGTTGCTTGTGTTTTTATTTTTTACCCGACTACGGCAAAGCCAAAAGAAGGGTTATGATTTTAGCAGTCTATGTATGTATGTTTATATGTTTGTATGTATGTTTGCTTTTACGTGTGTTCCACCATAGCGCCTAAACTACTGAACCGATTTTGATGAATGAGGTATCAATAGATTCGTAATAATGGTCCGGGTGACATAGGCTATATAAATTTTCCCTAAATTTAATATGGTGGATTTTACACGTAAATTTCTAACCTCGAAAAAAATTAAAATGATATGATCATGACATGTTTGGTACCAAAAGAAAGGTCTACACGAGCACATTACAAATATGTAAATAATGTTATACTTTCAAAGTAAATAAATATGTTTAAATTGTTAAAAACAAGCAAAAGTGAGACTGTGCTACGTTGTATCGCAAGATGATACCAACGTGCAGTTAATCAAATCTTAATAAATAAAAACGGTTTGTGATTCCATCCTCAATTCCTCTATGAAGAAAAACAAGTACACACGGCTACACATCAAGCTATACATTTCCAGTTTAAGCTGATCTGGCATTGTAAAGGATTTCCGTACAATGCGAGGTCAGCTAATACTGGAAAGTATAGCTTGATGTGTAGCACTGTGTACAACGAAATATTAATATTTATACACGGGGCACTCAGAAAATTTTGCAATAGGTAATAAAAAAAAATATACTACAGGTTATATTTTATTTATTAAATCTTTTCAAATAACTCTCCATTGGCGTCTATACACAGTTTCATGCGTCTTAACCAATTTTCATTACACATTTTCCAGTCCACATCAGACACCTCTTTAATCCCTGTTTTCCCTTGAGTTGATTTTTTATTTTGGGGAACAAAAATGACAAATCCATGATTCCGTAATGAAATCGTAAACGCGCCGAGACGAGCCTGCTTCAAATTTTGCTATCATGTCTCGGCACCATTCTACCCGAACCTCCTTCTGCGTTAGATTGTGTGGTAATCAGCGTGAAACTATCTTCTTTACCTGAAGATGCCCGTGTAGAATTTCATGTACACTTCCCGATCCAATCTGCAGTATATGCTGAATCTCTTCATGTGTAATTCGCTTATTCACTTAAATTTAATTTTTCACAGCCAGCACGTTTTCTTATGTAACAGCCGTCATAGCCCTATGACGGCCACTTCTTTCTTCGTCCGCCAAAGTTACTTGACCACGCTTAAATTCGTTGAACCAGCGGAAAACAGTCGCTTTAGAAGGGCTTTTGTCTATGAACATCATTCGAAGTCTTTCAAATGATTCTTTTGGTTTTAGTCGACATTTGAAATCGTACAAAATCATCGCGCGAAAATGTTCTCGTTGTAAATTCAATTTTCAGTGAGACGTTGCGCGCGGCGTTGTTGTAACGTTTAGCAAGTGTAAAAACGGAAAAGTATAAAATAAAAAATAAAGTTTAATAAAAAACTGTAACCCGACCCCGTGGTCGGGTTACAGTTTTTTATTAAACTTTATTTTATTCTATAATATGTACGTCAAAGGCTTCACTAAGAATTTAATACAAACTATAAAATACATAGCTAGCGAACAGGTCAACCGACTACTTCATTGCACGTAGTTTTCCATTACAACACTTTAAAAAAATCAGCTGTTTCATTTATGTTCGCATATCTCGTCAAAATGTAGGAAACAGTTGTTTTTTTTTTCGCGATTTCAGCGTTGTTGGTCCCACTGTGAAAGTTGTTCATAATGCTAAGTACAATAACCCTTTAAGAGGTTTGAACAAAATAGTACATTACTGCCGCGGTCTATAATGACTACTGTGCTGGTCGCGCTGACGATGGCCGACAGCGCAGCGTAGCGCAGCTCCAGGCCGACACAGCGCGGTCAGCGTGCAGCACTTGATGGACGAGCTGAGATAAAGGCCGAGGCCGTAGGTCGAGGCCTTTACAGCGAGGACAGCAAGGGCTGCAATGATGGCCAAGCTGGAAGGCCTAGAGCGTAGCTAGGCTAGCTCGAGGCAATCATAGCGTGACCAGCGAAGCAGTAATAGTGGGCCAAGGCTTGTATAGTGCTTTACTCAAAAATGCAAGTACCTAATCTAAATAAAACCAGCAAGTAAAGATTTAGATTTCCTACTGATTTTCCACTGCACAAATTTTTCATATGCAAGTTTATATTTTTCCTTTGAGTTTCGCGGTATTAAATTTTCAACCACTAATTTAGCTTCATCTTTAATATCTGGCGGTGTTAAACACATTGAATCGGAAGAATTTTCGCTTTGAGAGCTCATTTTTAGCAAAAAGTCACTAAATAAAATAAAATTTTCGCTGAACCGCGCTTTTGTTACTTCTTTGTTTTTTTTTTTAGCAATGGTAGTTGGAACTATACAGCCAAATATGGAATAAAATCTTTTTGTACCTATCTCTATAAATAAAAACAGCTGTGTTTTAAATAAAATCTTTTTGCATTTGATTTTTTTAAATGTTGAAACGTCAAAATAGCGGCCGGCAATGTTTTGCCGGCCTGTTAGAGCGACCAGCGAAACTTTGCCGGCCGCTCCTTGAAACAGAACGGCAAGGTCAACTTTGCTCAAACAAGGTTGTCAAAATAATGACCACATTACATGCATTTATGAGTAAACTATATTGTGTCTCGTTAATGACAGTTGAAAGGATAAATAAATAATAACAAATAATAAACAGCCCGCATCCAGTTAAAATCAAACAGATTACTCCGTAAGTCAATATTCACTTCCTTACAAAACCCAAGTCCTGGCAGGCTGCAAGCCCGGCCTGCAGTATTCCTCGCCACGTTGGTCCCCATTGTATTTGCTCATCCACGTCCGTGAGAGGGCCCCTTGTCAAAGCGGAACTCCGGAACTCGTGTGATCCGGATTTAAGACAATATGGCACACCACTTCGTTTCAAGTGACAACGCTCTTGGGTCAACATTTAAATAATACTGCGGATTTCCAGTGATTTTAGAGAGGCTTGTTGGATTGCGATGTAATTTGAAAGGAATGTTGACTTTGAAATGTTTTGGAAGAAACTTTTGATATATTTTTGTGTTCGAGTTCATTTGTTAATAATAGGTATGTATTTATTTAAAAGGACTGGTAAAATGGCGTACGTAAAAAGAAATGCAGGGGTGAATCAGGACAAAAAAATATTGAAAATGAAGATAGTTCAAGAAAAAAATTATGGTTAACTCTATAGAGGTATGAGAACAGGGTGTAAAGTTCACTCATCCTCCATAGAAAAGGAAGGATCTTCAGACGCCAGACGGGTGTTGTGTCTGGTGGGCTACTGCCCGACGGTTGTAGTCGGGATGTTGTATATACGCAAGTCGCGCGGTAAACTCTGCTGCGGATTTTGCGTGACGTCAGTGTGATGCGTAGTTCGTATGTGGCGATGTAGATGCCGCCACAACTCTAATTTAGTTATCTTTGTGATCATTTACACGATCCTTAACATACTTCAAATTTTTTATTTGTGCGAAGTTCTTTAACGCGGCTTGTAAACTTTCAGAAATCGTCACGCTAAAAAGTGTTAATACTTGCGACTGTCTTCTTCTAATTCAAAAAGAAAAGAAGAAAGAGAGAGAGAACGCCGGCAGAAAAAAAACAAAAGAAAAGAGTAAAGTGATTACAGTGTCGTGGGATAAAATTGTACACATCGACTTGAGTACACTGCATGCCAGAGAGAAAGTGTGAATTTGGTCAAAATGAAAATCCAAGATGACAGCTGTGAAAATTTTCAAACTTTTCGTCATTGGTGTTTTTTTCATGGTTTTTGATGGTGCTGAAATCAATAGTGAGGTCAAAACGAAAATCCAAGATGGCGGCTGCGAACATTTTGTTTTAAGTCATACGTGAAAAGGAACTTCGTTCCTGATGGGGGTCCCCCGACCCGACCGCACACGTTTTTTTTTCCTACAGTAAAAAAACACAGCCATTCCCGAAAGTACATCCCTAATTGAATGTTAACATAACAATGACAAATGACCGCGCGGCATCCCCGTAGCTATTAGTTCACAGGTGGACACTGCCCATACTGTCCATGCTCTCGCTCATTAATCCACCTTTACCACCCCCATGGGACAACAACATAACCACCAAAACAATTTAAACGTGTCATGGCAAAACAGCGTAAACCATTAATCTCCAAATACCATTGGATTAAACTGCATTTCTGCTGAAAGACTGCCTCGCTGGTCTAGCAGTCGCAACTTATTTTCGATTCCCAGGTCGCGCAAGAAGTGTTTGGGTGTTTTAATGTGGATGTGGTGGTGTGTGTTGTGTGGTTGTGGTGTGTGTGGATATGTGTGTGTGGAACTCTGACACCAGGTTAGTCACTAACCTTGCGCAAAGAAGAATGAGGAATGTCTCAAATTAGTTTTATTATTTGTAAGTAACAATATTAATTGAACTTTAGTTAATTAATATAAATGCAATATGTAATAGTTATTTATCTACTCTCATAGCGTAATATTCGAATTATGAACTTCAAAACGAGTTTATATTGACATACTTTATAAACACAATACCGAAATTTAAAATAAAAATAGAATCATATTATAACACTTTTTCTCTAACAAAATAATACTATTAGACAATTTTTTTTCTATTACTATACAACGCTAATCCAAGAAGTTAATATCACCAAAGAGTTTCCATCAACTTTTGGCGGGGGACAGCAGCACCCACTGCAGCGCATGTGCGGTGATGTGCTGGTGCAGGCGACATTCATTTGTTTTGTAGTACTTACTGAATTTCGTGGGATTTTTAAATTTATTCTTGATATTTAACTTTCATCTTTTATTTAGTATTTGTTTCAATCCCAATGTTTGAGAGTAGATAAAGTAGTGTATGAAACTGCACATAACTAGATATTAAAACATTCGTGTGATACTATTAAAAACCGAGCCGTAGGCGAGGTTTTTAAACACACACTCATGTTTTAATACCCCTTATTATGCAACAGTTTCATAAACTACTATAATGCAACTGTTGTATAATAAGGGGTATTAAAACACAAATGTGGGTTTATGATAATAGTATATCACATGAGTGTTTTAGTACCTAATTATAACAGTTGCATATAATACTCTATCTACACCCATGATATGAATCCTCTATAAAAGTTTCTGAAACTATTGGGTGTTTGTAATTCAAGATCAAGAATAAAGAAATTCCTACGAAATTCAGTACAACTGCACGTATGTACGTCGCCTGCAGCAGCACATCACACACACATGCGTGCAGCGGGTGCTGCTGTACCCCGCTTGAACGTTGAAACGAGTTGCGTAATGAAATTTAGTACAACATTGTAACACTCATTGGGATGAGGTAATGGTTACTATGACACTGGCTGTTATAATGTTGCCAATAAGTTAACTGTTTCAGAAACTTTTATAGAGGTTTTATAGCATAGGTGTAGATAAAATATTATAGTGGTCTCAAACATTACAGTGTTCCAACTTGTCACATAATTAAAACAATGATTATCCGAGGATGGGTGACCATCCATTACATATCGAGACCCTTCAGTGCCTCGAAGAACATGTTAAGCCGTTGGTCTCGGCTGTCATTTGTACATCTTTGACAGTCGTTGAGTCGGAAGCCCGAAAGTCTGATATCCAGTCTTGCCAAGTAACTGGGTTGTGGAGGTCAGATAGACAGTCACTCCATGTAAAATACTGGTATTCAGCTGCATCTGGTTAGACTGGAAGCCGACTCCAACATAGTTGGGAAAAGGCTAGGCAGATGATGATGATTTTATTAAATAGCTTGATGAAGGAAACTATTTCGAAGTATTGTCGGACCAAGAGTGTGCCTGTCGCAGTTAGTTGGTATTCGAGTCTAACAAATCCCATAAATCATATTCCAATAGTGTCAAAAGTCCATGGCACCTCCACCAGATTTATTACAATAATAGTGGTCCAGTAAACTTTTAAATCACTTGACACGGCCGGACATAAATACGGGCGGTAAATTGACAGGGGACCTGAGTTGTGTCCGCCATCTTATAGAAACTGAACCCCAATAACTCTCCGCACAGATTCACGGGTTTTCAAACAAGGCGTTTTAGTTATCGTTGCCATTTAACTGTGGCCCACAGCTTTTTGTTTATTGATTTCGTTCGTAGTTCGTGTATGTAAATACGTTGTTGGCAATTTGTTTCTGTTTGTTAGATTGGTTGGATGTTTGATTTTATATTGTTGGGATTAATTGGCTATTTTTAACTGCTTTTCATCTTATTGATCTTCATGCGAAACTCATTGGTTTTTGGAAGCACCCGGTTAATGACCTCAATTTGTTTCGTGAAACTTTTATCATTGAACTTCGATATTAGTGATTAGGTGATTACGCTTTTTTAGGGTTCCGTAGTAAACTAGGAACCCTTATAGTTTCGTCATGTCCGTCTGTCTGTCTGTCCGCGGTCTAGCTCCGAGACCCTTAGTACTAGAAAGCTGTAATTTAGCATAGGTATACATATGAATTACGCCAACAAAGTGGTAAAACAAAATTATGAAAAACATTTTTTTTTAGGGTACCTCTCATACACGTAAAGTGGTAATGTTTAATTTTTATTTTTTTATCCCATGGTGAGGGCTATCATTGGAAAGGGCCTTCAAAAATATTGTGAGTTTGTGAAAACTATTTTTGGATTCAGGGATTCGCTTGCGAAATATTAAGCTTTAAAGTGCTAATTTTTGTTAGAGTCAAGTGTCCCCCCCCCCCTGCCGGCTAAATGGTTGGTTTTGGGTGTGTGAAAAAAATCACAACAGTAGTTTATATAACGAAATTAAAAGGAAAACTATCACAGCTAAGTAGGCTTTATAGGTTAACGAGTAATAATTGACCAACTTAACTTTGCAGTTGCAAAAACATGTTTTCCCATACATTCCGTATGGGAGAACATATTTTTCAACTACAAAGTTAAGTTTGTTTTTGGGATAAATTCATCCCAACTACGGAACCCTTCATTGTGCGTGGTCTGACACGCACTTGGCCGGTTTTTTATGTGAAAACGTCTTTTGGCGCGTTGGGAATTTTTGAAATGGAACTAAACCATTGATTTCGCGACACTGTAACGCAATTTATCGACACCGGGGAGTAAAAGACATCAACGCGTTGATTACCGCGGTGCGTCGAATAAAAGACATCAACGCATTAATTTCCGCGGTACCAATTTTTTTCAAGTTTTCACTTCTATCGGCACTCCCGGAGTGCCACTGTTTTTTTTTTTTTGTTGGGTATTTATTAAAGAACTTCTCCCGCTCTGGGCGGAGCGGAAGGGCATGTCAGACTCTTACTGACTAAAACCCAGTGTTCTTTCAGTTGTCTGTAGTGCCAGGGGCCACGGTATTTCCAGGTGATCACTCTAGCCTGTTGAAAATTATAATATTGATGTGAAACATCTAATGTGGCGGGTCAGCTGCTATAACCGTGGCTTGTTGGCGTGGCGATGCGGCCAATGGCCAACAGCAAACATCAAAAAGAAAAAGTAAAAAGAAGAAAAGGTTTTTGGCTATGTCATATTTTTTATTGTATGCCACATTTATTTCCTTTAATAAACCATCCTTTCATGCATATCTTTATATATATAATTCTTCTGTGAGTGTGTATGTCACTGAACTTCTCTCAAACGACTGGACCGATTTTGATGAATTTTTTTGTGTGTGTTCAAGGGGATCTGGGAATGGTTTAGATTCACAATCGGACCCAATAGGTGGCGGTATTCGGTCAGGACAACGTCTGTCAGGTCCGCTAGTTTTCTATAAAAGTTGTTTCAATGTTTCACATCTGCCAGGCTCCCCGCCACCAGCTTGACTTTTTAAACTTTATAATGGGAGAGCTTTTCGAATTGAAATTGGCAAAAACTCTCAGTGACTAAAGCGACCAGTCTAAACTATCTTTGCATAACGTTTTTATATCTAGTTGTTTTTAGACAATTTTGAAGTCCAGAAAGGTAGAGAAAAATCTTCAGCACTGCTATTACCGTAGAATGGGCCATACATTAATAATTCAGACAAATAGCACTTAATGTGACCGTTATCATAGTGTTTACGAGCCGGCCGCCATGCTGCTTTGCCAAATTTACTGTTCCCGCCAAAGTTTTACAAGGCAATCTACACAGCATGAACGTCAGCTGTAATAGATATGGTTTTGTGATAAGATAATGTAATTTAACTTTAATTATTGAAACATCTGGTGAGAGACTCCCTGATAAACCATTTCAGGGTATTCAGTACTGAAGAAGAGCGTCTATATTAATTCAAATTCAAAAGTAATTTATTCAAACTAGGCTGAGAATCAGCACTTTTGTCAAATGTCAAAATTACATAAGACAGTCCCCCAAAAACGCCCACCGTTCACCACTTCCTAATGCCTTTAGCTGGGAAGAAGAAGTGGCGCAACAAACTCCCCAGTAGCACAGCTATCTGTTCAAGTTAGAAAAAAAATGATACTATAGGATTGATTAGAGGGCCACAAAATATTTTCAATAATATAACTGACGTCTTTCAAAATCTTTTCATACCGTAATTACTTCAAAGTGATCCAAGCCAGCGAAAGAACACAGTATTTCAATTAAAATAAAGACAACAACAACTAACTTACAAGAAGACTAAGTGGGTGGAGCGAGGATCAGGGAAACAACGTGGATGCGTCATTAGTCGCCTTTTCTCCGTTACGAAGAAATGACCATTCAAGAAAGAAAGAAGAAAGAAAATACATTTATTTAGCACAGACCAAAAAAGCACACAACATAATTAACAGCAGATAAAAAATAAAACTAAAAATCAAACAATAAGTGTAAAGAGCGATGTAAGAAATTAGCAGGGGAGTGTGCCTCACGGCTGCGCCAAAAAGGCCCAGTTCAGCAAAAATGCCAGACAACAATGAGTGCCTGACGCTGGTTTTCAACTGGACCTGGAACATGAGTGGACGCCGCGTATCTTCAAACATAGCATGGAAAACCTAGTGGCTTTATGGACTGACAATCGAAAGAAGGCTACAAGGACACCATCACTGCAAGTACAACAATATTCAAGGGTCAAAAAAAAAAGGACAGGAACGGCCTGCGCCTGGTGACGGGAACCATCACGGGACACTGTTTGCTAAACAAACACTTCCACACAATAGGCATAACGGACAGCCCTCTGTGCAGGGCATGCATGGAGGCTGAGGAAACCGTCGCGCACGTGCTCTTTGAATGCACAGGCGTGACTCAGATTAGAACAAAAAGCCTCGGGTCACCCAGATCTTTTACAGATGTTCTGAACAAACCAGGAGTTTTGATTAACTTCTGGAGGGAGGTGGGCTGGTTGGAATGACCACCAACCGGCCGCCATGGCCCACGCACAATGGTCCACCTGACGGACTAAGTGCGGAAACCAAACCCCATAACATAGAACATAGGGTCAAAAATGATGAGCAAACAATAGAAGCATCGAGACAAAGTAAGACCCTGAGACCAAATAAAATGCATGCCAAAATTACACCTCCTTTTTATGCATACACGCTCACACGCACACATTTACAACCATTTACAATGACACTACAATCAAACTACACCTCACTAAGTGCACACATGTTTTCGAAACCAGCTTCACGTCACTGTTGACAGCGCTATGTCTCGGTTTTTAGGGCTCTGTAGTAAACAAGGAACCCTTATAGTTTCGTCATGTCCGTCTGTCTGCCTGTCTGTCCGCGGTCTAGCTCCGAGACCCTTAGTACTAGAAAACTGTAATTTGGCATAGGTATATATTTTAATTACGCCGACAAAGTGGTAAAATAAAATTATGAAAAACATTTTTTTAACATTTTTTCTCATACACGTAAAGTGGTGATGTTATTTTTTTTTTCTTTTTTTAACCCATACTAAGGGATATCATTGGAAAGCTCCTTTAAAAACATTGTGAGTTTGTGAAAACCATTTTTGGATTCAGGGATCCGTTTGCGAAATATTAAGCTTTAAAGTGCTAATTTTTGTTAGAGTCAAGTGTCCCCCCCCCCTGCCGGCTAAATAGTTGGTTTTGGGTATGTGAAAAAAATCACAACAGTAGTTTATATAACGAAATTAAAAGGAAAACTATCACAGCTAAGTAGGCTCTACAAGTTAACGAGTAATAATCGACCAACTTAACTTTGCAGTTGCAAAGACATGTTTTCCCATACATTCCGTATGGGAGAACATATTTTTCAACTACAAAGTCAAGTTTGTTTTTGGGATTAATTCATCCCAACTACGGAACCCTTCATTGTGCGTGGTCCGACACGCACTTGGCCGGTTTTTTTATTTAGTCTGAGGTAAGACCACGTCCCTTAAAATAAAAGATAAAACGTGTTTGCACTATGCGATTTTTTTACACACCAAAACAACGAGATTCGTGTACCGACCGTGTCGTTTATATCGTTCCAGGGATGGAGTTCCAGCATCGAACTCAAACAGAACTCGCGGTGAACATGTTTACGATACCCCCATAGCGGCGACACGATCAAACATGCACGGAGACCACATACACAACTTACTTTAGGAAAAAACATTGAAATTGATTATGGAACACGTATGATGTCAGAGGGATTTTGTTTTAAAGTGGGCACTATTATTCTAGTGATAGGACTTGTGATGTAGAGGAATGATGAGCATTTTAACAGTGATAAGTATGAAAAGATGCAGACCAAAGAAATGGATGGTTTGTTTGGAAGTGTTACATAAATGCTGTAAAGGTATTTAACAAGTTACCGAACGCGTTTAAAGATTTACCTTTGAACTTTTTTAAATTAAATTAAAATAATAGCATTGTGCAGGATACAATTAAATATTTCCACACCCTCAAACTCAAGCTCAAACTTAAAGCATTTATTTCAATTAAACCATTTACATACAGGCACTTTTGAATTGTAGAGGAATAAGTCAGTCAGAAATATGAAGCCTGTTCAAGTTAAGTCCTGGTGCGTACAAAGCCCATTCCAAAGCGTAGTATGTAGGTACCTATGGAGAAGAACGGGCAAGAAACTCCACGAACACTCTTTTAAATAAAAAAATGTTACAAAATATTGGTTACATCATTCACATTGCAATTATACATGTGAAAACAAAGTAGAAAGATAAAACAAAGAACAATTCAAAAATTAAAATAACTTAAAAATAAGCCATGGGAACTAAGAGATGACCAGTCCCAACTGACGGCGCCCGTTCACGAACATGACGCATGGATTAACATCATTCAGCTCAACCATTTTGAAGGGGGTTAAATGATCCAACACCCTAAGTGATGGTAGAATGTAAAGGGGTCCTTACTTTGTAGTTTATTATTGTTTAAACATTAATACCTTAATATTAGTGTCCAAGTAAATAGAACTAACTATATATATAGGAAAAAATAAAATAAAATATAGGAACAAATAATTGGGCATCAAAAAATTCATCCGAATCGCTGTCAGTGGGAAAGGTGCCCAAAAAGCTGGCAGCATTGCCACGTTGTATGGCAATGCTAATTCTTTGGCCTAAAAATTGGCCAACCCTTTGGTCACGTGAAGAGTCGACCAACTGCTTGGCGATGTCCCGGAATAATCGATGAGCACTCGGACCCCATGGCCCTAGTGTTTCAACCCCAAAAGGGGTCATTAGAGTTTTAAGATCATATACATTTTAAACCTACATTCTGGCAAATAAATGGATTTCATTTGATTTAGCGTTGAATTTTGTGATGACGGAACATAGAGATTTGTAGAAGAAAAAGACGTGCTGTGCCAATCCCAAGGGAATATTTCTAAAACTATGGCTCAAGCAGTCAAACAGACCAATGATGTTCGACCGGGTAAGATATTATTATATGGACTCTGTAATTGAAGTCTCCCGTACCCTAATTGCGTAACTTATTTTCGTAAACAATTATGCCTAATTTGTTTTATTTTGACAGTTCGACAACATTCATTGAGTTATTTACGTTGTTGAGCAGATTTTTTTCCAATTTATGAAGCACTTTTTTTTGTTGGGTGCGAAATTATCAAATAACTTCTCCCGCTCTGGGCGGAGCGGGAGGACGTGTCAGACTCTTGCTGAATAAAACCCACCCGTGTTCCTTCAGTTGCCATGTTGCCGGGAGCCACGGTATCCCTTTCGAACTTTCTCGTAACCCCGGCAGGCATCGGCCCTAGCGAACCCCGTTAGTTCAGCTGACATCTCTTTGAGGCACGCGTGGAACACAACGTGCCGTCGACCCGGGCCTGGAACTTATGAAGCACTGGATTAGCAATCTGTTTCAAATCGAAAAAGATTGTGATTGTGTTGTATTACGCAATTAGGGTACAGATTCCCAGGCACAAATAGGTAATGAAATTTCCTAATTATTTAGTTCTCTTGTGCCAAACTACGTCTTTAGAGTCCCTTTTCGCCTCTCAAGATCAATTTCAGTAGTATGTTGTGTGATTACTTAATTCCACGGCTAGTGGGCAGGGACCCTCATAAAGATAAGACGGGAATGAGTGGGCTCTTCTTAATTTATGAACAAGTGTCCTCTCGGGGGCCCCTTCATGTAGCCACGCTCTTACACGGATATCGCGACGTATATAAACTCTTGCTGATGTTTATCTTCGTTTTTTATCTAAATGCCTTACATAGGACCCTTAAAATAGATTTTGTTTTAAGTTGTGATGGTAATAGTTTGGGTTAGGGATGTGGAAGCTGTGACCGGAATATATTTTTATGAAAATATATTGGAATGGTTGTTATCAAGGGATGCGGATATGGTTTTTCCCCTTTTCAGTAAGCCTTCAGGGAAAACATCCGGTGACTATATGGTGATTGTGTTTTTAAAACTTTACCTCGACCACACCTCTTTTTATAGACAGCAAAAACTGGAATGACAAAAAAGCACACAATTTTTAACAATTCTTTACATTATTGACACCTAGTTTCTAAAAGGCCTGCTGTCTAACTTATTTACATGCCGAACGGAATAATTACAGCCAATCAAATTACGTAACATGAGTTTCATTTGAAATCTTTCAGTAAAAGACATATGTTGAAGTGAAAACTTCTTTTTCACCTCAGCACCTCAAACAAGCAGGTTTTGCTGTGCAGAGACAGTGAGCAAAATTCGATTTTGCTGCGAGCGTGAGACAAAGTAACTTTTTAATTATTTTTTTTAAATGCCGACAGCAGTACTGGGTCTACTCACAAAATTCGAAAGATTTAAACTTCACTTTGTTCTGTCACTTTCACTTCGATACGAAAAAAATGAGAGATAAAAACAAGTCGATTCGAAGTTCGATTTTTAAATTTCATACTTAATAGGCCCAAAAAAGAAACAACAAACAAATCGTTCGGAAACACATATAACCGTATAATTGCAAATCACCTGTGGTTTTAAATGTAAATTATTATATTTTATTCTAAATAATCGAATTATATTTTTTTATCAATTATAGATAATATTGAAAAAATTAATACGAAGTTTATCATCATATATCTACATAATTATTTATTGTTTTAACAATCTTTAATATTTTGGCAGAATACCGCGGGTGCAGTTTCAGAACGCATCTTTAAAAAATAGCGGGTTTTTTTTAAAATTGGTTTTAACTTTTGAGCTAGCCACAAAGTTCGAAACACGTTGGTTATAATATAAAAATAAGAATGAATAAATACGAGTAAGTCCAGTGACGAAGTCTGCTATTTACCACCGGAAGAATTAAAGCAGCATGTAAAAAATGCAGAACTAAGTTCATATTCATATTTTAAGTTTCCTGCCTGAAAAGTCTTGCGAAAAATATCCGAGCAATGGAGACAATAATACAAAGGGTGCAAACACTTTTTCGGAAACTGTACTGTTATCGTGCTTCATTGAATTATCACAAACGAGGCAACCATTTACAATGTGGAGTATTTACTCAATGTTGAAAGCCACAATAAAGACAAAAGATCACGTCGTGTACATTGAAACCTATCCCAAACTTATTGCATTTTTGAAAAGAATGTCAGTGCAATTAAACTATGGGTTTGCATCACCGACAGTATTTTTTTATCTACTTACGTGTTACGCATTTCATAGATTTAAGTTTTCACTTCTATCGCCAGTCCCCATGACGATTTCTTTTTATTTTTTTATTTACCAACGACAATGGCAATCAGTTCTACAAAAGAGCAGCTATCTTTCGCAAAAAAACATGTTCTACATAATATAACATCACAAATTCCCGAAGTGTTAGACAAAGGTGTAGCTGTAATACATCCACATTTCGCCAGTTATGTTTATGTCCCATGTAATAGAAGGCGAGCCTGTTGCCATCAACCGGGTACAAATCCAGACTCCGGGCTGCTTCTGTGCCGAAACTACTGAGATTGTAGGAACGTGAAATGCACACGGGTTCCTATTATAATGTAGAGGAGCACTAAGAAGGGGTTTTGAAAATTCCACCTTTAAGGGGGCGAAAAGGGAGGCGGAACGCGTGAGGGAGAGGCAAATTTCGCACCCTTACGCCCCTAACCGCCGCAGGAGGAGACGCCCTGGGCGTCGGGAATCGCGAGTCGATTTCCGGCCACCCGTAAGCGCGGGCTTGCGAACGGTGAGCAATGGGTAGCTCGCCGTCCGATAAGGACCAGGCCCGGGTCGACGGCGCGTTGTGTTCCACGCGCGCCTCAAAGAGATGTCAGCACAATTGATGGGGTCTGCTAGGGCCGGTGCCTGCCAGGGTTGCGAATAAGGCCGAAAGGGATGTCTTGCCCCCCCCGGCAATAGGGCAACCGAAGGAACACGGGTGGGTTTTAGTCAGTAAGAGTCTGACACGCCCTCCCGCTCCGCCCAGAGCGGGAGAAGTTATTTGATAATATTCCACCCAAAAAAAAAAGGGGGCGAAAAGGGGGGATTTCCTTTGTATGAAAAATCTTATTCCTTCAGTAATAAACTTGGAACTTCGCACAAAAAGTACCAGGCTTGAATGAATTCAAGATAGTATTTCAATCATTAGACGTTGTGCTCAATTTCTGAGCAATAAATAACCTAACAAAAAGTACTAGGCTTGCATGAATTCACGATAGTATTGAATCATTATGTTATGCTACTAATAGGATTTAGATGAGGCAGACAGATAGTTTATAAGCTGGATTAACACATAGGAAACTAATATCCCAGTAGTACATTGTCATGTGATAATTTCCGACTTCCACGCGAGCTAAGCCGCGGGAAAAAGCTAGTCTTCTTATAATCTTCAACAATGTTCAGTGAAAACAAGATATTTGAAACTAATGACCCGTGAAAAGTCGTAGGTACGCGTGTATGACTGAAACTTCAGCGAAAGTACAAGTTTGGAAGCATTATCACACCGTTCTGTTTCCAAGTTAAATCGGCAGAAAGTTAAAGTATGCAGACAGGTCGTAACACACAAGTCAGTGGTTCAGGTCTCAAATATTATCTTGTACGTTTTGGTACATAACTTTCTATCAGTCATGGTAAAACAGTTAAAGACCAACTCTTGAATTAATTACTCTTCCTGAATGATATTGTTTATAATGTAATTGAAGTGAAAACTTCTTTAGGCGCGTTGGGCATTTTTGAGATGGGACTAAACCATTGATTTCGCGACACTGTTACCGAATTTACCGACACCGTGGAGTAAAAGACATCAATGTGTTGATTACCGCGGTGCCGATTATTTTTCAATTTTTCACTTCTGTCGGCACTCCCGGAGTGCCACTGTTTTTTAATGCATTCAAGGATTCTGAACGAAATACAATAGAAATTTTATTTTTATAACGCCTTTGGGAGTTTAGTGTCCCTCAAAATGTTAAGAGGGTTGTAATTTCAACCCAGGTGCCAGAGTAAGTTAAAAGCACAGTTTTCTGTCCGGGATGGCTTTCTCTCAATGCGATGCCTGTAGTATTTTCGCAGATGTTCATAGGCTGCGGTGAGTCAGTGGACATTTACCATCAGACCTGGATTGCATGCTTGCTAGCACCTAATAACATAAACACGTTCAGTGCCGGGAGCCCGCCTGGAGGGTTCACCTAGTCGCATCTGAGATGTCGGCAGCCCCCACGGAGGGTTCATTTTAAATATAGGTTTTTCTTAGTGAATACAGCATTATAAACCGTGAAAATAAAGTCTGATGTCTTAACAAGATTTATTAGTATATGCGTTGGTTTTTAAATCAAAGCATTTTTTTTTTGTTCTCGGTTTCAAATATTCACTTAAATTTTAAAAGGTTGGAAACTACGTATAGCGACAAGACCTCCTGAAAACACTATTTTATTTCGTTTTACAGGGTTTTATAACGGTTTTAAACCTAATACCGTTGACCGTCCGCGATTGTTAACTTTAGCGCAAACGTAATGCTGGTAACCCTCCAGGAGGGTTCACTTACAATTTTTATGGCGGCATGGCGTATGAGTTCTATGAAAAGTGGGTGGAGTTGAAAGTGTTAAAATAACTAAAATAAAACCGGTTTTCGATGAAGGAGGCAAACATCCATCATAACTTTAAACAAACAGCAGTTTTACCAAGGAAATTAACTTATCTTCTCGCAGTGATATCTCGAATCATTTCAGTGATTTCTATCCAAGTAGTCTGCAAGCAAACAGCGAATGAAGTTTCATATGTTATGTAGGACGGTATGTTAAGATAGAAGGGGGAAATGGATTCTTGGACTAATTAATTACTTTTATCCACTCTCATAGCGTAATATTCGAATAAGGCGATTATCACACTGCACCGCATCACGCTACATGTTGCGTGTCAACGCACCTAAGCGCGTACCAGTTTGTATAGAAAACACAATATGCGCGCGCGACGCGATCCCGCATGCAGATTGTTTGCTATGGCTGCCCCGCACCACGCTGCGTAATGCGGTGCAGTGTGCGAATCGCCTTACAAACTTCAAAACGAGTTTATTTTGACACACTTTATAAACACAATACCGAAATTTAAAAATAGAATCATATTAAGTATAACACTTTATCTACTCTCATAACGTAATATTCGAATTACAAACTTCAAAACGAGTTTATATTGACATACTTTATAAACACAATACTGAAATTTAAAAATAGAATCATATTATAACACTTTTTCTGTAACAAAATAATGCTATAAAACAATTTTTTTTCTATCACGATACAGGGCTAATCCGAGAAGTTAATATCACCAAGAAGTTTCCATCAACTTTTGTAATGGAACGTTTAAGCGGGGGACAGCAGCACCCGCTGTAGCGCATGTGCGGTGATGTGCTGGTGCAGGCGACATTCATTTTGTTTTGTAGTACTGAATATCGTGGGATTTTTAAATTTATTCTTGATCTTTAACTTTGATCTTTTATTTAGTATTAGGTTCAATCCCAATGTATGAGAGAAGATAATGTAGTGTATGAAACTGCACATAACCAGGTATTAATAATTTAATACCCCTCATTATGCAACTTCATAAACTACTATTTCATTAAACAATTTGTTTTTTGTCTTATTCATAATACAAACTTTCGTTTATTAACGTGGAGTTTCTTGCCGGTTCTTCTCCATAGGTAACGATCAATTGGAACCGTGCCTCTAGCTTCTCACGTTTCATAAGTCTTCTTGTTTTCGTGTGGTTGGTGACTAACCTGGTATCAGTTTTAAAGCCGCCCATGGGCCTCTGACTTAGCTTCACATACCGTCGAGAAATATCTCTCAGGCCGGTTTCCTCACGATGTTTTCCTTCACCGTTTTTGAAGCAAGTGATAATTATACAATACGCACACGAATCCGAAAAGTCAGAAGTGCGTGCCTTGGGTTCGAACTCAAGACCTATGATTTGGCAGTCCGACGGTCTCACCACTAGGTAGTGTTTCATAAGTGCCCATGTAGGTTTATAAGAAATAAAATATATTGATTTGTGACTAAGTAATAACAGCTGTACGGGTCGATCGATCAGGTTAAGCTACGCTTGCCGCGGTTGGTCCGTGGATGGGTGACCATCTTTACATACCAAGTCCCCTCCGTGCCTCGGAAAGCACGTTAAGCCGTTGGTCCCGGCTGTCATTTGTAGATCTTTGATAGTCGTTACGGGTAGTTAGAAGCCCAAAAGTCTGACAACCAGTCTTACCAAAGGGTATCGTGTTACTTAGTCACTAGGTTGTGGAGGTCAGATAGGCAGTCGCTCCGTGTAAAATACTGGTATTCATCTGCATCCGGTTAGACTGGAAGCCGACCCCAACATAGTTGGGAAAAGGCTAGGCAGATGATGATGATGTGATTTAGATTTATTAGTGTCGACTAAGCCTACATTCTGGAATGGCGACCGTGTACCGGAAGACATTACATTGGAAGGCCTCTCAGAAGGGGGACGGATAACCTTGTGAAAGCCGCAGGAATCCGCTCAATGCGAGTAGCACGGTCCGGTCCGAAGCGATGATGGTTGGGGGAGGTCTGTGTCCAACAGTGGACATCTTTCGGCTGAAATGATGAAGATGATGAAGCCTACGTTTATTAAAAGCCAGTTTATTATTTAGCGAAGACATACTATTTTGCTGAGTTGAATCACGAACTTCGCTGGGTGGCAGCTAGAAGAATCATTTAGCTCCCTTCAAAATGGTTGAGCTGAATGGTGCTAATCCATGCGTCATGTTCGTGAACGGGCGCCGTCAGTTGGGACTGGTCATCTCTTTAGGCCAGGGCTTATTTTTGATTTATTTTAATTTTTTGAACTGTTCTTTGTTTTATCTTTTTATTACGGACGCTTCTAACGTGCACGTCTTTCTACATTGTTCTCACATGTATAATTTTAACATGAATGATGTAACCAATATTTTGTAACAATTTTTGATTTAAAAGAGTGGAGTTTCTTGCCCGCTCTTCTCCATAGGTACCTACTTCGCTTTGGAATGGGCAACTAGCTTCATACCTATTTCTGAATGACTGATTCCTTGACAATTCAAAAGTGCCTGTAAATGGTTTAATTGAAATAAATGCTCTGAGTTTGAGTTTGAAGAGAGTTGCCGAAGATCGTATTGGTTCTTCCATCATAACCGACGTGTAGTACTGGACGCCTTTGCCACACAATACAAGACTAAAAACCAATCCAAAAACAAGCGTTCATCGTACAAGAATGTCAAAAAAACAAATTAATAACATTTTCTCAAGGTGCACACTTAATTCCGTACTCTAATTAGCGAGTGGATGTCATCTTTCGCGTCTCATTTATCCGGATTAGGCTTGTCGAGGGCGGCCGGGGCCGGTTACAGCCGGTTATAGCCGGTTATTGCCAGTAAAGCGCGTCTTGCCGGCTAATAGAGGTAGTGCTCTTAATTGAAGCCCTTCGCTTCTATGTATGTTATCATTGTGCCCAATATTCTCTAAGCTCGTTGTTTTCCAAGTGAGTTTTATGCGAACAATGTAATTAGATAGGTACTTAAATTATTTTTTTTTTTTTGAGAGAGCATGTGTTCGCTATTATTTTACATAGACATAGCTATGTTATTCGTGTAGTAAATATTTGTTGTTTTTGGTGTTTTAAAACTTAATTTTACTGGTTGTTAGTGGTTCTCTGTACGACGACTGGTCAGTCACCATTTAATTTTTCATGATATTTCACTTTCATTGGCACTTGTCAATCTGCCAAGCCTTTTCCCCAACTGTGTTGGGATCGGCTTTCAATCTAACCAGATGCATCTGAATACTAGTAATTTACATGGAGCGACTGCCTATCTGACCTCCACAACCCAGTAACTAGGTAATACGATACCCCTTGGTAAGACTGGTTGACAGACTTTCGGGGTTCTGACGACCCGTAACGACTGTCAAAGATCCACGAATGACAGTGCCGGCTGTCATTCGTGGATCTTTGACAGTCGTTACAACGGCTTAACGTGCTTTCCGAGGCACGGAGGAGTCTCGATATGTAAAGATGGTCACCCTCACCAATCCACGGACCAAACCCGACAAGCGTAGCTTAACCTGATGGATCGAACCGTGCGGCTGTTTTTACTTAGACACAAGCTTTCATTGGCACTTGTGAAAAATTAAAATCAATTATTATGAATCATAACTCTAGTAGCGGATGTTGGAGAAAAAACAGCCAGGCTGAAGTGGGAGTGGGCCGGCCACGTCGCACGAATGCACCCGGAGAGATGGGCAAAGATCGTCACTCACTGGACGCCTGAAGGAGGACATCGCCGTCGAGGTAGGCCGCGGCGAAGATGGTGTGACGATCTAGTTATGTTTGCGGGGTCAACATGGCCTGAAATCGCACAAAGCAGAGAGGTTTGGAAGGAAATAGGGGAGGTCTTTGCCCAGCAGTGGGACACAAAATAGGCTAACAAAAAAAAAATGAAACTGTAATAATAATGATCATGCCCACAATAAAATCTGCTCGAGCCGCAAACTGAAAGACTAGTAATTAAATATTTATTTGCATTCACTGAAAACTGTAAAGCTTAAACCATAACCAAATTATTCCACCTATAGGTTACCAAAGTCCCGGTAAAACGATGTTTACAGCGAGTGCGGCACTCTTTAAATAAAATTAACTGGTCCACGTTAAGTATTAAATTAAAATGACAGCAATTTCGGATACAAAGCGTCGTTTAATGCAAATGTTGCAACTATTGTGCTTGTGATTTATACCTGCAACCACTAGACATTATTTAAAATGCTCGTAAAAACCGTCCCAGATTACAGCGACTAGCATTTGTGTCACATAAAAGGCAGTAATAGCCGCTGTAAATATTGTTAGTATTCGTACACGATGTCTGGGTCATTTCTCCTGAATTGTGGCCGCACATATGCCACGTATCTCGCGAACTATCATTTTTTTGCGGGCATTACCGGCTTTTTGTTGTAATAAAAGTCAGCTTACATTATTTTGATGGAAGACTCACAGGACGAGATTGAACTTTTTGGCTTGTTCCATTTTTTTTTTTTGGAAGTGGACACGTTTCTGACAGGGTAACATATCTTACATGTAAGCACCCGTTGAACTCACTCCAGTTTGTGTTGAGTTATGACAGTATCAATTGTAGAAGACAGTGACAAATCATTGCTATCCAGAACATTGAAACTAGAGATTTCTAAGTGACACAGGTGGAATGAGATCCATTAAGTTGATATAACATACAGCGATAGGTTCTGTCCTTTTAAGCAAATGGCATATTAAGCTACTAAGCAAGTATATGCTGACTTATTTTGATTATTATGAAAAGTTACGTTAAGTTAGACAAGTTTTCATAAAACGTTTCAATAAGTTTCTTTCAAATGTCGTTTTGAAATTCGTATTCTTGCACACATACAAACTTGGTACACTTTTAGCATTATTTAACAAACTATTTAATTATGTACTTAACATATATAGGTAATAAGGTTATAGACTTTAGACTTCTTGAATACACCTTTAGGTTTCGAGGCTCAAATCGAATTAATTTAGAAGCTAAGCGACGCGACGCTCCAAACATCATGTTTTCAATTCTGTTCTGTTAAAAAAACCAGTACTTTTACGGAACTGTCAAATGAGATACTTTAACACTGATAAAAAAGGATTGTGTGGTTTTATGAAACCACGGTAAAAGTGAAACTTCTATAGGCCCCGCCATATTGGCCTTGGCTGCTCTGATGAGCGCCTTTCACTTTATCCCTACTCCGCGGCCGACCGTCACGCGACATGCAACACACAGACCAAAAAGATTGAGACGATGTAATAAAAGTTTCACTTTAAAAATCATTTGAGGCAAATCACATACTTTTAATTTTATATTTAGTATTTAAATCAGTAAATTTTATTAATATTTGGAAATCATGACAGAAAAAAGAAGGGCAACATTTTAGCAATTAATAGATATTGAAAGGGTAAGTTCCTTAAAATAAGTAAGAAACCGGCCAAGTGCGTGTCGGACCACGCACAATGAAGAGTTCCGTAGTTGGGATGAATTTATCCCAAGAACAAACTTAACATTGTTGCATGTATGGGAGAACATGTTTTTGCAACTGTAAATTAATGTAAGTTGGTAAATTATTACTCGTTAACTTGTAGAGCCTACTTAGCTGTGATAGTTTTCCTTTTAATTTCGTTATTATATACTACTGCTGTGAATTTTTTCACATATCCAAAACTAACCATTTAGCTGGTAGAGGGAAGGGGACACTTGACTTATTTCGCAAACGGATCCCTGAACCCAAAAATGGTTTCCACAAATTCACTATATTTTTGAACGACTTTTCAAAACGACACTCCATACCATGAGATAGATGAGAAAAAAAAACAGTCCCACTTTACGTGTAAGGGTTACCCTAAAAAATGTTACCTTTTTATAATTTTATTTTACCACTTTGTCGGCGTGATTAATTTGTCGGGTATAACCACGCCAAATTACAGCTTTCTAGGACTAAGAGTTTCTGAGCTAAGCCGCGGACAGACAGACGGACATGGCGAAACTATAAGGGTTCCTTGTTCACAACGGAACCCTAAAAAGGATAAGAGAGTTGTATGTAAACTACACACCCAACAAACGCTATCCCAACAATTTCTAAGACCGTAATCTGGAAGCTCACACCGCGATTGATACTAAAACTAGCGATAATATCTTCTATGACAGTTTGTGTGGCCATAAACGAAGCGATAACCACTCCACAAATACCGTTCAGAAGGGGATGATCATCGAATGAGAACCACCCGACGGACGGACGATAGCGGAACTGACCGCTTAAAATCTACTAATAGTATTTTCTCTGATCTAACAGGCTAATTGGTCGTTTTCAGTAATAGAGCGACAGAATTTTGAAATAGAAATGAAATTGTATATTCTGTAAATAGGATATCTGAATCACTTCTATTAATTTTTTATTTATTTAACCATTTATGCACTCACATATAAACAGACAAGAAGAAAGGAACAGAAAACTAGGAACAAACACAAATTTGTTGTACCCACAACAAGGCTCAAAAAAATAGGTGGATCGTTCAGATGTCAATGTATACGCTTTTATAATAAACTTCCAAGCCACGTACAAGATCTAAGCCTTAATAAATTCAAATCATTCATTAAACGTAAGTTGTGCCAGAAAGCTTTTTATACCGTTAAAGATTACATTGAGGACAAAAAGGCTTGGGATTGAGCTGCTCCAATTATTATTATTTTTATTTTTTACTTTTGAAATTTGTTTTTTTTTGCAAACTTTAAAATTATATACACAATGACATGAATATTTACTTTGTTAAGTATAACATTATTATTATTTTAATTGTTGTGAATGTGAGGACTATGTAGTTCATGTATATATATTTATTTATTTTTTCTCAGTTAGTTTTTAATGATAATCTGGCAGTTTTGAGTACTTTATGCGGCCTACCTAAATGTCCTTTCTTTGGTATTGTTCGTCGCATCGTTGAGCTCCTTTTAAGTTCTGAGTTGAGCTGCACGATTACTGACAGTGGCGTGCGTTTCATAAAGACAGAAAGACACTGCCTACCCTAGTTCTGATAATAGATCTAATATTATTTTATCAATAAACAAAACAAATCATAAATCAGCTCCACCTATCGAGTGCCGGTGGTATCATCATTCGAATTTCGCATCATCTCGATTCGCGCTGCACTAGCGCCGCCTCGCCTCTGCCACGGTAAAGACACAAACTATTCGTCTCTGAATGTTTTTATGTGTGCTCTCGTGGTAAGTCGTATTTAATGTGTGTGCGTTCCTATAGCTACGCGGGCTTTGCTGACACACAATGACAAAAATCACGCACACAACTGCAAGAAAAGCCAGTGTCTATTTGTAGTTATTCTATACAGCTAAGACGAAAAATTACGACTCGTACCGAACATTACCGAAGGAAAGTTAGCTATGCAATGCAAATATTTTAGGAAATAACGTTGTTTCATTGAATTTTATACATTTAGATGACCATAATTTTTTGTCGTATAACCTTTTTTACCCTTTATTGCCCGTTTTACTATAGTTGCCATATTGTTTGACGTGCGTTGTGTTTGTGAATACGCTATCAGGTAATTAGAATTTGATTGTTGTTATTAGTGTAAAATGGATAATATTGTCTGTGAAAGTTGTTCAGATGGTGTGTGTATTGAGAAAATAAAACATGATGCGTTTTCAAAACTATATTTCGGTGAAAAAAAAACAAGTTATCGAGATAGGTCGTGGTACACCGGATTTGCAATTAATACAAATTAAAGGTAAAGTCAATCGTAAATTCAATAAAAAACAATATGATTCATATCATTGGCTGACAGGTTGCATACACAGTACCTAATCGGTTATTTTGTTTCGTTTGTCTACTATTTTCAAATAATAAAACCGTCTGGAACGACACCGGTTACGCTGATATTCATAATTTTCCTACCGCCGCGAGAAAACATGAACAATCTGAAAAACACTTAGAAGCTTCCCTTAAATATCACACCTTTGGAAAAAATCGTATAGAGACGCGTTTAATCATCAATCGACAAGACGACGCGACGAACCAAAACCAACGTGCAGTATTTTTGGTGAGTAAAATTTTCTGCCTACCCTGTCTTAAAACTGTGTGCACGCCACTGATTACTGACAAATGCGTGCACTGACTGGACAGGTCCACTCAAATCTGTATGGTTCTTTCCTCAAAAGACCATTTCAGACACAAATCTACATGGTCCTCAAATGAAATGCTCTGACCAAGATCATTTCCGGATTTTTTTTTTTTTATATACACATTGACATTAATGATTTTTATATACATATACAATGACGTGAATATTTACTTTTAAAGTATTATATTATTTTAATTATTGTGAATGTGAAGACTATATGGGTCATTCCTTTTGTTTTGTTTTTAATTTTTTCTCAGTTAGTTTTAATCATGGTCTGACAGTTTGAGTAATTTATGTGGCCTACACAAATGTCCTTTTTTTGGTATTGTTCGTCGAATCGTTGAGCTCCTTAAATTCTGAGTTGAGCTACACGATAACTGACAAATAAGTGCACTGACTGGACAGGCCCTCTCAATCTGTGTGGTGCTTTCCTATAAAGACCACTTCAGACACCAATCCACATGGCCTTCACATGATCTGACCAAGATTATGTCTGGACTTTAAAAGAGACTGTGACCTCTGAGTTTGTTTCGGCCTTTCTTCTCGGAGTAGTCAGATAGGAAACGCCGACTTCATCTAGTTTTTAAAATATGATTGACGTGTAAAAGTGTTTGTACAAACCTACTTACAGAAATAAAATCATTTATCATTTATCAAAAATACGTACAAAGGTGATGCTTATTTGTAAAGAAATCTCTTCCAGCATACCTGCGATAGGAAAGTAGATAAAAAGAGATGTAGACGACGAGTGAAAAAAAAAACGTGTGGCACTCGGGGACTGCCGCGGTAAAGCTATTGCATAGCATTTGTAACCTCCATACTTCCTATTTGTCAACGCTACACTTGGGATGATGACGGATGATGACATAAAACAAAAATTACGTTCCCATGACAACGTGCTGTTGTCATGGGAACGTATATTTTGTTTTATGTCATCATCCGTCATTACATGGTAGGCGGGGTGGGGGGTGTTAGGTTTTTTTCTTTACGGAATTTCTTGATTCGGTCACCGTGCTCAAAGCCCGCGATAAAAGCTATGCAATAGCTTAATTCAAAGAAGAAAAAAATACAATTCACAAATTTAAATATAAACATACAATAAGAGAATATACTTACATACAAACTTCTAAAATAAATATCACTACAATATATATAATTACTAGCTGACCCTGCAAACGTTGTTTTGCCATATAAATGTTTGGGGTGGACCATCTTTATCACTGACTACCCACCTACCCTACCTACCCACCCTACCTACCCTACCTACCCTACCTACCCTATCTTTTAAGTTGGATCAAACTGCATACGGTGTGAAAATTTGATTAAAATCGGTTGAGTAGTTTAGGAGTCCATCGCGAACAAACAACGTGACACGTAATTTATATATATTAAGATAATGTAATGTGTGTTTTACACGTCATGTAAAAAAAACAATGGCACTCCGGGAGTGCCGACAGAAGTGAAAACTTGAACAATTTTATTGTGCAGGTGTAACGATAACGGTAACAGTATCGCAAGTTCAATTGTTTTTTCCCATCTCAAAAATTCCCAATGCGCCTAAAGAAGTTATCACTTCCAAAAACTAATAACTAGTTTGAACCGAGCAATTGTATTTTAAAATTTAACCCTTTAACAAACTAAAAGAGGTTTAACCCGAACTCCGTTGTTTCGCTCACAACTGCCACTTGCAACATTGTTTCACATTCAAACATCGTGTAATTTAATTTATATTAACGCAGTAATAAGATTAGCTCTAATTTAAGCGTCCTGTGTAAATACTTTGATCTCGTTAGTATTGTCGCGACATTGTGTTTATTAAGCCAGTTATAATAGAAGACGGAAATCTCCGGCTAGCGAGGAGTTAGTCATAGTGGAAACAAAAGGTAAATTGTTATTACATTTTGCCGTTTATAAGCCAGTCATTATCATCAGCTAATTTAATTTGACTTGCCAACAGAAACTGACAAAAATTAAAAGCCTGATTAGAGCTATTGATTGGTGTTATATTGACAGAAATTGTTGCTGATTTCTTGTCTCTTCAGACGGCTTTAAAAACCACTGGCTAGTAAATAAACGATCTGTCACTTTTTAACCAATATCACCAAGCTTCTACGTCATCATTTGCAGCAGTATACCAGTATTTTATACGGAACAATTGCCTATCTGGCCTCCACAACCCAGTTACAGGGTTAGGTACATGATACCCCTTGGTGAGAATGCTTGTTTGCTTTAAATTTTGACTGGTTGTAAAACCAACGGCTTAGCGTGCTTTCCGAGGCGCGAAGGGTTTTCGGTATGTAAATCTTTAAATATTGAGAACCCATATGTAAACCATCCCCGGATCGACCTCGGCAAGCGTAGCTTAACCTGATTGATAGACCCGTGCGGCTGTTATTATTTAGGCACGAGTCTCTCCAAAGCCTATAAAATTTCCACGTCTCGCTTTCAAATCTGTTTTTTTTTTCTCATGCACATCATACATTTTACAATATTTTACTAGGTTTTTGTACATGAACCCTGTCAGGGCAATGTAAAGCACAAGGTTGGTTTGCTGTTGAATTTATGACATAAATTGAGTCAAAATTTATTAAAATACAATACAATACATTTCAGAAATAAAAAAAACGTGTGGCACTCGGGGACTGCCGCGGTAAAGCTATTGCATAGCATTTGTAACCTCCATACTTCCTATTTGTCAACGCTACACTTGGGATGATGACGTGATGACATAAAACAAAAATTACGTTCCCATGACAACTTCGTTCCCATGACAACATCACGCCTACCATGTAATGACAGTTCCCATGAGAGCGTGATGTTGTCATGGGAACCGTCATTACATGGTAGGCGGAGTGGGGGGTGTTAGGTTTTATTTTCGTTACGGTTTTATTTTCGTTACGGAATTTCTTGATTCGGTCGCCGCGCTCAAAGCCCGTGATAAAAGCTATGCAATAACTTTATAACAAAAAAATACATGTCTAGAACTCGATATGATCTCCAATTAACAGTAATAAACAATATACAATAACACACTTAAAGTAATATTTAGTCAGATTGTAATAAAAAATGTAGAATAAAATAACAATAAGTAATAGGTAGGTAATAATTACAATCATGTCATGTCAAGTTATCGTTAGTAATGAATTAAATTATGGTATGTCATTTTACAATACAAAATAAAATTTCACTGTCTTCACAGCAACTCAGGGACAAAACAATCTAAAGTCACTCTAAAAACAGCCTACTATTTCAGTTTTCCGCAGTGAGGACTCATTCTAAAATCTCGACGGCGCCATTTATGTTGGTGGCAACTGGGCGTGAAAATGTAGCCAGTGTAGCAGAGTTACCTGTCTGGTCCACTTAGAGCACATCGGCCGTGAAGCGCTGTGTCGCTGTAAAGCACTCATTAATTTTCTACGCGGGAATTAAAAAGGAGGTTTTGATGCTGGACAATATTGTTTATGGTGGTAATTTCAATACCTCCTGTACCTACTTACAAATGAGAAAAGTGTTTGGATAGAACTCTTTCCAGATCCAGAATAGGAAAGAAAGAAAGACAAACATTTTATTTGGGCCACGCACAGGAAATACAAACAGTAAAAAACAACCGACCTCCAAAAAAAACACTACAAAGTGAAAAATAACTTTAATTTCGGAAGTCGGTGTCTTGTGTTTTGTATTTTCGTTTTTTGCCACCGACTTCCGAAATTAAAGTTATTTTTCACTTTGTAGTGTTTTTTTTGGAGGTCGGTTGTTTTTTTTTTGTAAAAAGTTTTTATTTTTCAATTTTTAGTTGTGGTACCTACCCAATACACATTCTAATACCACTACCTGCTACCAGTGACAGAAACTTATCATATCATCTACATAGCAAGTGGGAAAAAAATACGTATTTTGTAGCTAACTCAAAAACTATCAAAGCAAAATTAATAAAATTTATATGGGACCAATTCAAGAGCACACCCTTTCAAACAAAAAAATAATTTTCAAAATCGGTCCACAATTGACGGAGAAATCGGTGGACATACATAAAAAAAAAACAAACATACGCGACGAACATATAACCTCCTCCTTTTTGGAAGTCGGTTAAAAAGGAACATTTAAAACAATTAATATTATAATTAAGTATACTAATTATTATTTATTTTTCAGTGACAAATCTGAAAAATCTCATGTGGCTTTAATTTGGTGGCAGAAATATGAACAATTTAGCTGTGCCCCGCGGTTTCACCCGCATAAGTCTCGATCCCGTAGAAATATCGTGGGATAAAAAGTATCCATGTCCAGGTCATGGTCTACCCATGTGCCAAATTTCATCCAAATCTGTTCAGACGTTTTGGCGTGAAAGCGTAACAAACAAACTCACTTTCGCATTTATAATATTCTAGTTAGGATGATAATTACACGGACAACGGACTCCTAATAAAAGACTCTACTATTGGTTTACTATTATCAAAACAAAGTACATACGTATATCTAGTTGTAAACAAAACAAAAAAAAAATTATACCTAACTAAATCTAAACTAATATTATAAAGAAGTAAAAGGTTTGTTTGTTTGTTTGTATGTAGGGGGTAATCTCCGGAACGACCAGTCGGATTTGAAAAATTCTTTGTGCATTGGATAGCCCAATTCTCTCTCGGACGAAGTCGCAGGCAGAAGCTAGTCTAAAATACGATTCTAATACCCAAAAATCATGCGTTTGGATTTGATCACCGCCATCCGCTTACTAAATTCGAGTTCCATGTCGAAGTAACACTTACACTAAGTGTTTTATTATCTCATGTGTAAAGACATCTATTATCCCCACTTTAGTTCTTAAGCGTAATGTTATTAAGTTTCTACGTGACGTAACATAACACTTGAGTAAAGCTTTTTCAATTTTAACGTACCGTGTAGTGAAAGGATTTTATCTGCTATTTAATCGGTTGAAGGACACTGAACGAGACACATTAGAAGTTTAATTGTTTTTACGCCTGTGAGCGTTTACTGTCACTCAAAGTGTAGAAACAAAAAAAAAACATTGAAGTTGAATTAAGAACTTCCTCCAAGTGTAAAACAGTTTAAAAGGCGATTGAAAACAAATAGGCTAAACTTTTTTTTCTGTGGGAAATTATCAAATAGCTTCTCCCGCTCTGGGCGGAGCGGGAGGGCGTGTCAGACTCTTACTGACTAAAACCCACCCGTGTTCCTTCAGTTGCCTGTATGTAGCCAAGGGCCACGGTATCCCTTTCGGACTTTCCCGCGACCCCGGCAGGAATCGGCCCTAGCGGACCCCGTCGCGCGTGGAACACAATGCATATTTATCTCATCTACTCGACGTCCGTATGTCACTGCAGGGATTCAGCAGAATATCAGCGTCAGGTATATTTGCCTGGCACATGCTGAGCTGGACTCCCATTTAGTGCAACCTTGAGACACACCGCACTCTTTATGTTCATTGATCCACTATTTTACATTGTGTCATAGCCAATAGTGTCATCATAATGTCTTGTTTTCTTCCTTTAATTTTTTTTATTTGTTTGTATATTGTGACCTTGCGGCTATTTCCTAATGGCTAATTAGTTATTATTTTATCGTGCTATTGTATGTTGTGCTGTCTTTTGTGTGCATTAAATAAACGATTTATCTATCTATCTATCTAATGCGCCGTCGACCCGGGCCTGACGGCGAGCTACCCATTGCTCACCGTTCGCAAGGCCGCGCCTACGGTAGCCATGAATTGGCCTGGGATTCCCAAATAGACTAGGTTGACGATGAAATAAATAGTGTCTAAATCATAGACATAGATACCTAATGGACTGAGCATTCCGTATTCAGTTGTGCAGTGAATACAGACCGAGAAGTACGAGAGAGACAAAGCGAATGTGCAGCCAGTAGTCAGCTCTTTCTAGAATTCGAAATTTAAGAATTTAAAAAATGATTCTCTTGAGGCACTGCGCCTTTAGGCTTGCAGAAAAGAGACAAATATTGGTCACACAGTCACTTTGGCTCTTACTGGAGAGTGGTCACTTTTGTGAGGCTAACGCTCAGGCCATTCTCTATGTCTATAGTCTTAAATCAAATCAAACTGCCAAACACATGTCAAGTGATTTGATTGGCTATTTTTTTTCCCAGTCAGCCAATCACAACCCATGAACAGTTGTGTTATTTTTAATATAGGTATTTTAATTTTTGAATTGTTCTTTGTTTTATCTTTTTATTACGGACGCTTCTAACGTGCACGTCTTTCTACATTGTTCTCACATGTACAATTGCAACATGACATATTACCAATGTTTTGTCACAATTTTTTATTTAAAAGAGTGTCCGTGGAGTTTCTTGCCCGTTCTTCTCCATAGGTACCTACTACGCTTTGGAATGGGCAACTAGCTTCATATTTCTGACTGATCGACTCCTTGACAATTCAAAAGTGCCTGTAAATGGTGCTTTGAGTTTGAGTTGCCTCCTGCGCGTGTTTTTACACAAAAACATCGCAACAAAGAGGCGTGGTCAAACACCAAACACGACGTTTTGTATGAAAATAAATGTTCGTGTAAGGTTTTTTGAGTAATGTAATACAGTAAACCCGTGCAAGAGACCTGACTTTAGGATCTCAGAAACTGGGTGGTTAAAAATCCTAAATCTGAATTTCAGAAAATTTTGGTCCTGCTTTTACACAGATGCTCTCATTGAAAAGTTTAAATCAGTCTGTTAAATGCATTACTTTAACATAATGAGTAGGTTCAATCGACGGCCACGCCGTTTACGCTCTTTCATAGCTCCATTCCACTGAAATGATTTCACAGTTCGGATACACGCACTAATAACCGTAGATATTTTAATTAACCATTTGGTGTAATGTGACCCCGTATCCAGTCGCCAAATAGCGGTGCCCGCCATTAATTTGACAATGGTGGCGCAAACGAGCGCCAACTATTACTTAGCTGGTACACATTATAGCGTATCTGCCATGTACCTAACTTGTTTATGCCTTCTATCTATTTTGTGTAACTAGGTACCTATTGTGAGTCTGCAAATGGAACCAGAGGAGAGAAGATAGATGGAGATCGTCTGAGCTTTTAACATTTTAACACTTTCGACTCCACCCACTTTTCATAGAACTCATACGCCACGCCGCCATACATACATATTGGAAGTGAACCCTCCGGGTGGGTTACTGGCATTACGTTTGCGCTAAAGTTAACCATCGCGGACGGTCAACGGCATTAGATTTAAAACACTGTAAAACGAAGTAAAATAGTGTTTTCAGGGGGTCTTGTCGCTATAAGTAGTTTCCAACCTTTGCATTTTTTGTGAATATTTATTTATAAGTGTGAACAAAAAATAAAAAATACATAAAAATTCTTAGATTTTAAAACCAACGCATATAGTAATAAATCTTATAAAAATACAGATCACATTTTATTTTCACGGTTTATAATGCTACATTTGCTAAGAAAAACCTACATTTAAAATGAGCACTCCGAAAGGGCTCCCGGCATCCTATATGCGAGAGGGTCCCGGCACTGAACGTCAGACAAAATAAAAAACCAAGACATATAAGAAACTGCGAACAATACAGTGAAGCATGCCCAAACTACACCTCCGCTATGTGCATACACGCTCATACGTACAACCACTTTTTCAACCATTTTCAATCAAACTACACCGCACTAAGTCCACACATGTTTACGAAACCGGCCTCACGTCACTGTTGACAGCGCTGTCTTGGTTTTTTATTTGGTCTGAGAATATGGTCAAGTATTTACGGAGAATACACGCAAAACTTTTGCATCAAAATAAACAAAAAAGTGATAAGTTCGAACCTTAAAAATCCACAAATAGGCTGCCAAATCAATTAATACAGACTACGCAGAATTCATTTTTTTTTTTTAATAATTGGCAACATTATCGCTTGACAAAGCACCTCTAAATCTAACCAGATTACCTCCTCGTTCAATTCGATGGAACAGCTTAGCACGTCACAGCAGAAAATATGTAAATTTTATGTAGGTACGTAATTAATTTCATCATCCGAATAATAGCGCATAATGATATCATTTGAAACGCTCACACCCTCTTCGAGATTATTAATTTTGTCAGTCGCCATTACACACTTCATGAACCTTTCAATATACAGGGTAAATTATTTGACTGACGTTACTGAAGGCTCCTACATTTATAGGTACCTACAGGTACACTACTACTTATGTACCATATTTATGTGGTGGAAGGATTCACTCTGTCAGAAATAGGCAAATACTCAAAAAAAAAAAAAACACTGCATTTTTACCTTTTTGGAATGTTTTTTTTTGTTGTAAATACTGATAAAGTACATTGATATTTTTTTTAAGGCCTACGTTAAATCTTCAAATGCAGTTTTAATATGGGGTGGCAGGGACATCGACGTGAAAACTGAAACTATGGATTAAGTAAGTACGTGATTCTGAAGGGGCGTTGGAATTTTTCGTCGGTTATTTAAAAAAAATCTGCTATTCCATACATTTTAACCGCATTGGTATTGCACTTTTCTATGAAACAGCAGATTTTTTTTATAACCGATGAAAAATTTCAACGCAGGGGGGTTCAAAATCATGTACTGAATACATGGTTTCAGTTTTCGCGTCGATGTCCCTGACACCCTGTATTAAAACTGCATGCTTTTGCTTTTTTTTTAATTTTAATTCGAGTTCATATTAAATTTTTATTCTATGTCCTTTGAAATTCTACTATATTTTTAGGGTTCCGTTAAAAAACGGAACCCTTATAGATTCGTCATGTCTGTCTGTCTGTCTGTCTGTCCGTCCGTATGTCACAGCCACTTTTTTCCGAAACTATAAGAGCTATGCTGTTGAAACTTGGTAAGTAGATGTATTCTGTGAACTGCATTAAGATTTTCACACAAAAATAGAAAAAAAACAAATAATTTTGGAGTTCCCCATACTTAGAACTGAAACTCAAAAAAAATTTTTTCATCAATCCCATACGTGTGGGGTATCTATGGATAGGTCTTCAAAAATGATATTGAGGTTTCTAATATCATTTTTTTCTAAACTGGATAGTTTGTGCGAGAGACACTTCCAAAGTGGTAAAATGTGTGTTCCCACCCCTGTAACTTCTAAAATAAGAGAATAATAAAACTAAAAAAAATATATGATGTACATTACTATGTAAACTTCCACCGAAAATTGGTTTGAACGAGATCTAGCGAGTAGTTTTTTTTTAATACGTCATAAATCGTAAACTTATCGTTACTTGCTGCTACGGAACCCTTCATGGGCGAGTACGACTCGCACTTGGCCGCTTTTTTTTTTTCTACTGACTCCGGTTATTGTAATTGCATCGACGTTTTATTTTATTCTATTCTAATTTATTCTATTACAATAATGTGTTGAGGTAATATGGGTTTTACCTGAATTAATTATTTTAATAAGCTTCAAAAACTAGCCGTCACAGAAATAGTTTGAGAATTGTCAGCCAATGCTGCCATTGCGATCCTCATTCAAAAACCTCACCCTGTTTAATATAGCTTAATTAATTAATTTGGTGAGGCACTCCAGTATAAGTTTAATGTCTTTTAATATAAAGGTACTTAGCGCAAGCTTCGTATTCTTGGTTGATAATAGAGAATAAGTAGATATTAAAATTATATTTTTTATTCTGTATTATAAATTTTAAAGGGAGAAGAGTTAAGGTAGCCCGCGAAATTAAAATTTTCTTGCAATTTGCACGTGTCGCACGCACTCGACCGTGAAAAATATGCATTTACAGAATTATAATCATTAGAATCAACAATACAATAATTTCGCGGTTCTCCTTTATTTACACTTTCCGGGACACTAAACGCCCATAGGCGTCACAACAATAAAACTTCTATTGTGTCTCGTTCAGTCTCCCAGAAAGTGTTTAGCTAGAGAGAACTTTTATCTTTGTTGACTAGGGGCTAAAAGCCAACGTGAAAACACTTTAATTCTCTATAAGCTTATCAAAGAATAACGTCCCCATTTTTCAACATAATTCAATAAAAGCCATTTTCCTCTAATTTGTTCTGGAAACTAATCTTATTTTCGCACACAACATGAACACTCAAACGCCCGACGAATCTGCCTCGGCCAAGAATTAAATCCGTGTTTAACAAACGAAGTCGACAAACTATACACAATTAGATTAAAGTACCTACCTAATAACAGCATAAGTCGAACGTATGTTAAATAAAAACCGGCTAAGTCCGTGAACTATGGAATCCTTCACAATGTGTGGTTTGACCATACTTTGTGAAGTTTTGTGTTTGTGGAGTTGTGTAGTTGAAAATTGGGATCCATATTTACGCACGCACAGTGTTAAGTCTACAGGCCGCTAAATTAAGATTGTATTTTATAATTATATATATATATATAAATAAATAGTAATTTTAAAATTATAAATACATAGTAATTTAAT
This sequence comes from Agrochola lychnidis, assembly GCA_963680765.1. Lineage (NCBI taxonomy): Eukaryota > Metazoa > Arthropoda > Insecta > Lepidoptera > Noctuidae > Agrochola > Agrochola lychnidis. Next base: position 2,302,062 of record OY796857.1, on the reverse strand, counting down.
TTAATCAAAAAAACTATGAAACACAAAGTTAGGTATTTCTGCAGTTGTTACCAAAAACTGTTGACTTAAATAGCAGTCACTAAGAAAAATAAAACATTATAATGTTTTTAAGGCGATCTCATCTCACAAGCATAAGTGCATTGAATTATTTATTTCATCCCGCTGTTACAAGGGTTCTGTTTTTGCCATTTGGCTACGGAAACCTAAAAATAAGCACAGGACAGGAGTTCGGGTTGCCACACACCTTTCAAATTTTAGGTGCCGTGTGTGGCCGCCCTTGCCCTTCACTCTTGAAGATCAGCTAAAACCAGACGCGCTATTCCCGCCACAGTGAACAGCTTTAGGTATAAACATAGTCCTGCTGACCGTATTTCGGCCATGACGGCCAATCTCAGTGGAGACTACCCTCGATGCGGGAAATTTCATAGGCCGTATTCCGTGTTACGTTAAAATCGAAAATATCGCGAATCTGACCAAAGTCCAAAGTTACAATTATTACTCAATAACCCTTATATTTTGTGACTATTAAATTTGGTCGGATACGCGATATAATCACTTTTATCGTAACTCGGAATGTGGCCATAGTGCACAAGTGTGTGCGCAGACAGGTGCACCCTTCTCTTCCCTCACACTCATAGTCCGAAGGGATTTATGAATAGGAAAGTACCTATTCCAAAACAATTTGAACTTACCCTAATGCGTAACTTATTTTCGTAAACAATATTGCTTAATTTATTTCATTTTGACAGTTCAACAACATTCATTGCATTATTTACGTTGTTGAGTAGATTTCTTTTTCCAACTTAATGAAGCACTGGATTAGCAATCTGTTTCAAATCGAAACAGATTGTGATTGTGTGTATTACGCAATTAGGGTACTGGTGCTACGATAGTAAAACAAGTGTCCTAATTGTTGTCCCGTAACACATGATCAATCACAATCTGAATAATTTTGAAGGATTTTGCTAATCCATTGCTTCGAAAAATTTAACTACACAACAACGTAAATAACGCAATGAATGTTGTTGAACTATCAAAATGAAACCGATTGTAATTGATCGTGTGTTACGCAATATAAGGTGCCGTTCCTTCTTAAAAATAAAAGTAGAAAACATTTAATGCACCATTGTTTTTTAGCTCTTTTAAAATTGACTCAAGTACCTATATAATTTTTGCATCAAGCTTGTCTTGCTTAGTTTATCAATGAAATTAATCGTAACTAAACCCGTAGTTACTTTAGCAGCACTGTATGTTCAGTTTACAGGTCCTTTGATATTGAAATCACATTAATCCAGTAACGCAGTCAGTTTGCCTGTGGTGGCATCACGGCTGACACTAATTTGCACGAAGTGTGACACGGCTGTCGGCCGTTGACGGCTACTGTCGGATATTGTCGGGCCAAGTTTACGTGCTTGCGTGTTTGACACCGCGCCAATACTGTCAGGACTTGCATTCAAAGGGTTTTTAGGGTTCCGTAGTAAACAAGGAACCCTTATAGTTTCGTCATGTCCGTCTGTCTGTCTGTCTGTCTGTCCGCGGTCTAGCTCCGAGACCCTTAGTACTAGAAAACTGTAATTTGGCATAGGTATATATTTTAATTACGTCGACAAAGTGGTAAAATAAAATTATGAAAAACATTTTTTTTTAGGGTACCTCTCATACACGTAAAGTGGTGATGTTATTTTTTTTCTTTTTTTAACCCATAGTGAGGGGTATCACTGGAAAGGTCCTTTAAAAACATTGTAAGTTTGTGAAAACTATTTTTGGATTCAGGGATCCGTTTGCGAAATATTAAGCTTTAAAGTGCAAATTTTTGTAAGAGTCAAGTGTCCCCCCCCTGCCGGCTAAATAGTTAGTTTTGGGTGTGTGAAAAAATCACAACAGTAGTTTATATAACGAAATTAAAAGGAAAACTATCACAGCTAAGTAGGCTCTACAAGTTAACGAGTAATAATCGACCAACTTAACTTTGCAGTTGCAAAAACATGTTTTCCCATACATTCCGTATGGGAGAACATATTTTTCAACTACAAAGTTAAGTTTGTTTTTGGGATTAATTCATCCCAACTACGGAACCCTTCATTGTGCGTGGTCCGACACGCACTTGTTAATTTTAAGTAGGTACCTAGCGACCTATAGCGCCTTTGACCATATAGAAGGTTATACCATTATTTAACAAAGCTTTTATTATTTAATAGGATACCGATTTTTTCCCCTTTCTTTTTGAAAGTCGAATTTTTAGTGATCGAGGCATTCCACAGACCCACAGACATACTGACACAAATCTGTTGTCAAACCTCATGATTGTCTAATATGATTGGTTGACCAAAATAACACGGGCCGCCCGGCAAATCATATGAAACATGGTGGAGAGGCACGACGGCATAAAAGAACGTCATGCCGTTTGCCGCCAGGCCCAAACTCAAACTCAAAGCATTTATTTTAAATAAACCAATTACAGGCACTATTGAACTGTCAAGGGGTCATTCAGTCAGAAAGATGAAGCTAGTTGCCCATTTCAAATCGTTGTAGGTACCTATGGAGAAGAGCGGGTAAGAAACTCCATGAAACGCCATACCTACGAGCCGAAGTTATTATCCCAAGGAGTGCCTATAGATGTTTCACATCAGAAGTAAACATTAAGAATGCGGCGACGCATGAATTGTCCATACAAACGTAGTACATAAATCATTTGCAATTTGACCATATTTCCACCATATTATGTTGATATTCGAATTGAGACAGTATTTATCTAGGCTCCTATGTCTTTTTATTTCCAAAAACTTAACTTTAAATGAAGTGTAAGCGAATTGCATTTCGTATATTTTTACAGCGTAAATGACATGTTTTCATATTATTTTTTCTGTATTATAAACAATAATATTTGTAATATTGTTTCCGCAGAAGCATAGTTTACGTTATCAAGTTATAAATTATCGAAAAAAAAAATGAAAATACATTAAGTTTTCATTCATAATTTTTTGTATTACGGAACACATCCAAATTTATCATAAATTTTCGAAACTATCGCGTCAAGCAATAATTGTCAATGTGTGCGTGGTAGTATTTCTCACTGTAGGTGTATATCGCTCCGACAGGCACTCACACTAGCGCAACGTGCTTGGAATTGAATTTTGCAAACATCTCGATTTGTAGTTGCGAGCCGTGTCGCCGGCCTCTTAACTTTAATTGTTTTTATTTGATTTTTTTTCTGTATCAAAGTCAAAAGTCATTTATTCAAACTAGGCTGAGAATCAACCCTTTTCGAACGACAAGATTACATACATATGACAGTCTCCCAAAACGCCCACCCTTCATCACTTAAGTACTAATATTTTAGCTGGGAAGAAGAAGTATCTAAAATGGAAAACGCTTTCAGAAACCAGGAGTTTGGATCATAATCTATCCAAATTATTTGCTTTCTCTAAAATCCAAATCAAAAGTTGAACTATTCATTGGCAGTGTTGGAACAAGTTTAACATTAACAGCAGCCAATCGCGCTGCGGCTGCATTGAATAGTGCGGTGCTTAGTTGTTATTGTTGGTGATCGAGGATCGAGTCAATTTTGCAGCGAGCCAAATCGAAACAACCACTATTTACTTAGTACTTTACTGTACTGTTTTATACGAACATCGCGTGTTGTGGAGATAATTGAGCGCTTATAGCGCTTAGTACGTTTTGGTGCAGTAAGCGTTATTGTTTCGGGGAGGTATTTTGGAACGTTGCTTAGCTGGCATTTATGTATCTACGTAATAGTGGTAGAGCTCCTTTGAAACACCTTCGGTAGGTAGGCAGATACCCGAGTAAGGCCATGCGCACTTTGGATTCGTTTTCGTACGAATTTCGCTCGTGCGTACACGTACGAACATGCACGAACGATCCCGTCCTTCCCAGTACAAAGGGAGTGCGCAGACTAGATGCGACTTACCTAGTAAAAACAATCCGAACTTGTTGGGATTTGTTCTATTTGACGGAGAAAAACGTATCCAGTGTGCGCACTCAATTCGTACGACCATGGTCGTACGTGTACGCACACGAGTGAAATTCGTAAAAAAACGCATTCAAAGTGCGCGCGGCCTTAAACACCATACCAATGCAAGTGTGCTAATTATTTAGGTACCCACAGTAAGCACTAGCCTTTGCAGTATGCAGTATAAAATCATGCGCAGGAGACCCGGCTTTATTAACACTGTAAATAAAGCCGGGTCTCCTGCGCATGATTTTTCGAAACATTACACAAAATAGCTTACCTACACATAAACGATTATTTTCATACAAAGCATAGACAAATGTGTATGACCACGCCTCTTTGTTGCGATGTTTTTGTGTAAAAAAACACGCGCAGGAGACCCGGCTTAAGCTAGGGAAACTTGACAGACGTTATGGGTTTAATATCTAAACATATCTAATAAAACAAAAAGAAAATGTTATGATGTATTTTTTTGGCGTCTACGAACCCTTTTTAGGGTTTCGTAGTCAACAAGGTATATAGTTTCGGCATGTCCGTCTATCTATCCGCGGCTTAGCTCAGAGATTGTTACTACTAGAAAGCTGTAATTTGGCATCATCATCAGCCTATAATGTTCCCACTGCTGGGACACAGGCCTCCTCTCTGTGAAAGGGAGTGGGCCGTAATCCACCATGCGAGCCTAGTGCGGGTTGGTAGATGTCGCATCTCTTCGAATTTTCGATTCTAGGACATGCCGGTTTCCTCACGATGTTTTCCTTCATCGTTTTTGACAGCAGTGGGCAATAATTTACACAAAGTAGAGCGCCTGTCTGGGTTTGAACCTACGACCTGCAACTCGTAAGTCGCGGCCGTTACCACTGGGCCACCAATGCTTTGTAATTTGGCATATTAATCACGCCGACAGTGTTTTTTTTATTTTTTATTAGGCTCCCCTACACGTAAAGTGGGGATGTTTTTTTATTTTTCTCGTCTATCCCATGGTGTGGGATGTCGTTGGAAAAGTCGTTCAAAAATATTGAGAGTTTGTGAAATCCATTTTTGGATTCAGGGATTCGTTTGCGAAATATTAACTTTTAAAGTGCCAATTTTAGTTAGAGTCATGTGCCAGCCAACTAAATGGTTGATTCTGGATATGTGAAAAAATTCACAGCAGTAGTATATAAATATGTGTAACGAAAAAAAAAGGAAAACTAGCACAGTTAAGTACACACACTACAATTAACGAGTAATAATCGACCAACTTACATTTGCAGTTGCAAAACATATTCTCCCATACATTCCTGATGGGAGAACGTGTTTTTCAACTACATTGTTAAAAGTTTGTTATTGGGATAAATGCATCCCAACTACGTAACTCTTCATTGTGCGTGGTCCGACACGCACTTGGCCGGTTTTTGTTTTATCGTGTTTAAATATCGATACCCATCACGTTTGAGAAATTTCGCTAGCTAATTTAATTTAACCCTGTAGATCTCACTTTTTATTTTTTTATTTGGGTAATCTCATAGTTGACCTCTGAGATCATGACTACTTAACCGGGCTTTCCTGTGGTTGCCTTAAGCTACTACACTGAAAACCTCCAGCCAGGGTTATTCAACTATGCTAATTAAAACTAGGTGAACGCTCGCTAAGGGCACCCCCTGTGGGGTACGAACCTAGGCTTAGGGCGTCAACCGGAGGGAGGGCATCAAGGATGGGACGGGCTGGAGATCTCACGTTCCTTGCGTGGTAATAGTGTGTAACCTCGCACAGCCAAAACTACTAAACCAATAATTTCAATAAATGAGGTGCATTGTTTTTTCTGATTTTAGACAATGCCGACCTGTACCCTAATTGCGTAGGTAAGTACTAATACAAAATCAATCACAATTTGTTTCGATTTGAAACACATTGCTAATCCATTGCGTTGGGAAGTGTCCTAATTGCTATCCCGTAACACATGATCAATCACAATCTGAATAATTTTGAAGGATTTTGCTAATCCATTGCTTCATAATGTTCGAAAAATTTTACTGCTCAACAACGTAAATAAAGCAAAGAATGTTGTTGAACTGTGAAAATGAAACGAAGTCATAATCGTTTACGAAAATAAGTTACCTACACAATTATGGTACCTACTGAATCTCGAAAATTATTAAGGACTTGCTACACGGCTGCCAACCGCGTCCGTGACAGAGGTGACCTTGGTTGGCGACAGGTAGAGCTGTTTGAAATTTGGTCGTAAACCACCAACTACACGGATGTAAACCACCAATATCACCTCTATTGGGACGCGATTGGCAGATTGCCGTGTCCGTGTAGCAAGCCCTTTAGAGTGCTTGTGAATTTCGTGCAACTAGCGCCATCTCGTAGATTAATGATGTACAATTATGGATTATGAACTGAAGAAAATTCATAAGAAACCCAAAGTAATTTCAAATAATAACAAAAAAATGATCCTGTTTTTGAAACAGTAGTCGTGGTAGGTACTAGCACATGAATAAAATTATGCTGCTGTGCCCCAGTGTGTGAGTGCTAAATCAACAAAGACAAATAAATACGTTATGATCACGGAGGCATGCGACAATGGCTATAATTAATCATTTCGACAATAATGTTTTTGTCTTCTCAGTATAATTCTTTCTTTCTTTTTTTCAGTTGTTTGTTCATTTTTTTAAATCGTCCGAAACAAACTTTCTGAACTGGCAACACTGTTGCGTTTGTTGATCTCTCAAACTCATTGTCTGAGAAATTGTTAGCCCTAACCAAAATTCATAAAAAGTATTACAAAGTTATTTCCTGGTCTATAGAAAAGACGAAAATGCAGCCTGATGATTTTTAACCGTGCCTTAATTAATTTACGTGATAAACAAGTTAGTGTCAAAGTGAAATAAATACATGAAAGATTGGACGATTGATATGCATTTGTTTTCATTATGACAAAACGCCGAAGAATACTTCACGCGGACAAAATAATTCAAAATATTATGAATGTGTTTTGTTTGTTAATGTTCCTGCAGCTAAAAGGTTAGTCCATAATCATTGTTATTGCTTGTTATATTATTATACAGCGAGTACGAATTGCATTGCATACTTATCACCAAAGATGTGAACTTCTTGACTTATTGTTGAAAGATAAATAATTCGTGATATAACAAAGATTTTCCTTGTTTCTACAAGACATCATAATTTACAAATGAGTATGTTGTTTATTCGTTGTTATTAGCTACTTTGTTTATAATTGACATGATAAAATTCCTGCGACTTTCGAGAACTAAAATTAAACCATCAAGTGGGATTTAAAGATAACTTGCCGCTGCTAGCTTCTTGTGTTGTTCTTTTATTAATTATTAACATGTATTTCACACATACAATCAATCACACACATCAATCGTGTTATTAAATTGTAAATAATCATTTATTTTTAACAAATTACTTGATTTTTATAAACATTCCACAACATTTATTTCAAACTATTTATGTAATGTGCAGAACCGCATTGTGTCAAGATTTATTAAACCAATTTTACTGCACTTGCTAGATAATACTTTAAACCTCAGTAACCAATTATGACGATAATCATAAACCACTTCTTAAGTACTTTAATTATGTAAAAAAATGTTTCAGGTTTCTATGCAGTAGTTAGTAACCCAATATTATTATACTCAACGGCATCAGACATACGTGTAGTGAACACGTCGAAGCTCAGTAAAGTGAACACTATAGTTAAGGACCTGGAGCAAGGATCAGCCGTAGACTTCCTTCACAGAAAGGATCTTATATGCTGGTCAGATCAGACTGCAGAATTGATACAATGTATGAGTTATAATGAGACTCATGTAGGGGATAAGGTAAGAAAATAAATGGAATGGATAATAATAAATTACCAGAAGTGTGGCCAGTAAACAAAAGACATTCTGCTCTACCTAAGTTTGCCAGACAGCCAGGAAATCCGAGATTGTGCTGGAATTTTGCGCATTGTCCCATGTCCAGTAATAAGATTTGACAGACCCGGATTCCGAAACACTTTTTACTTTTTTCTCCTTTTGGGAAAGAATATTTAGCCTGCTGAATAGTTTATGGACTAAAAAGAGCGAAAAAGAATGTTCATGGATTTGATTGATCATAGAAATTTCATCAGTTTTGCAAAGCCCTTGACATAGAACAACTAACTAATCAAATTTGTAAAATCCAGGGATCTAAATCGAAATCAAGTGAAAAAGTAGTCTGTCAAAAGTTTTATAAGCCAAAGAGAGGTTTAAAAAAAATATATGATAACTCGTTTTAACTTCCTACCATTGTTTATCTAATTAACAAGCCATAAGGAGGTGCTCAAGTTGGTTGTTTTTTTAATAATATTAGTATAATACACAATATGTATTGAGGTAGGTAATTTTCACTTGAAATGATAGTTATTATTTTTGAAAATAACTTGCATTGTTCTTTTCCGTATAAAAATACAACAAGTAAAACATTATTGAGGCTTAATAAAATACCTATTTATTTTCATATACATATTTTACTATGGCCCAACTCTGCTAGCCTTTATCTGGCAACCCTAGCTCTACACCAAATTCCAACTATAATGTAGTAATCCAATCTAATGCAGGTATCACACTACACTGAACCCCCTGAACCATAGTATAAAGAGTTCTAGTAGGCTATCTCCGGCTCAATCCGCGATATAATTGCCTAACATACTTGCCTGTCTCAGGGTTGTCACTTTTAGCTAAATTTTAATTCAGTACCTAGAAAATGGCAAGGGCCGGGAAGTTCTATTTTTAGGGTTCCGTAGTGAACAAGGAACCCTTATAGTTTCGTCATGTCCGTCTGTCTGTCTGTCCGCGGCTTAGCTCAGAGACGCTTAGTACTAGAAAGCTGTAATTTGGCATAGGTATACATATTAATCACGTCGACAAAGTGGTAAAATAAAATCATGAACATTTTTTTTTTCAGGTAGTCGTAAACTCCCCTAGACGTAAAGTTAGGGTGTTTTTTTTTTTCTCTCAATAATCCCATAGTGTGTCGTTGGAAAGGTCGTTCAAAAATATTGTGAGTTAGGGAAGACCATTTTTGGATTAAGGAATCCGTTTTCGAAATATTAAGTTTTAAAGTGCTAATTTTTGTTAGAGTCAAGTGTGTCTCCCCCCCCTGCAAGTTTAATGGATGGTTTTGGGTATGTGAAAAAATTCACGGCAGTAGCATATAAAACGAAATTAAAAGGAAAACTATCACAGCTAAGTAGGCTTTACTATTTAACGAGTAATAATCGACCAACTTACATTTGCGGTTGCAAAAACATGTTCTCAGTTTGTTCTTGGGATAAATTCATCCCAACTACGGAACCCTTCATTGTGCGTGGTCCAACACGCATTTGGCCGGTTTTTACTTATGTGTTGTCTGGGTTCAGGGTTTGTGAGGTCGGTTTTACCTAAACGATGATGTTCAGTGTTTGTATGAATGACAAAGTTATATTTGTGGTTTATATTTTCTGTTGTTACGAATGGTTACGATTCGAACTTTGCTCTATTTATCTGATTCACAATTCGTCAAATATTTGTAATTACGATTTTAGAATAGAATAATATTTATTTGCTTAAAAACGTGGTATAAAAGATGGTATAAAAACTAACTGGTATAACTGTAAGTACTTAGTTACTTTACTATACCTACAATACTGAGAAATCGGCATGAATAAACGTAAACAAAGCACTAGCGGCATATCAATTGACAGATCAAAAGTAGGTACCTAATACATTTTAGTGGGAAAGTAGGCCTGCCTACTTCGTCTGTCTGATAGTTATCTAATACAACAAAAAATAAGTAGGTATCTCATCATCAAGTAAAAATTATATGCTAGAATAAGTGACTTGGTTACCTTTTCTGTTCAGTAGGTAATCTGAACAGAGACAACTCTGGAATCGATGAATTATTTAGACACCCAAACGCACAGCAATAATTTCTCCTGCGATTATCACTTATTTTTCATACATTTAGCAGTGCCGAAAAGCCGAGACGCGCAAACCTTGTGCGGCGTTAGCCCCGACTGGTGCACTCTAAAACAGCCGAGATTTTGTTAAGTGTGCGTGCGGCGACGCATAGATACAAGCCGCGCACACATACAAGCCGCGCGCGGTGCGTTTGTATGAAGATAACGTAAGGTAATCACACCGGTAATGGACAAAGAACCAGTAATGGACGAAAAAAAAACAAATCTTGTAGATTAAGGACAGGAATTCGATTTTATATATTGGCAACACTTTGACATAGACAAAAGTCATCTAGCTGCAAAACTTTGACGTTTTGTTCAGTTCGGTCTTTTGGTTTCAAAATGGCGTGAAGTAGGAGGTGCTCGTGTGTTCGAAAATTTTTATTAACGGTTTTTGTAAAGGAAATTCTTAGTGAGGTAAGTAGAAAGTTTCCCTGTCAATTTGGTATTGCTTTACTTTAACCAGAATGTGTTTTCTTGCTTGGTATAACTATGAAATTAAGACGACAATACACTGTGTTATTACTCCAGAGCGGTTATGGTTTTTGATATTTTGCCAATGTTTATTACTGGTGCACTAAGGTAGAACGATTGCAGTAATGGACAAATGTCCAAACTTATTTTTGTTATTGTTTATTAAGATTTTGATTTAATTTTATTCTCCTTTTTATTCTATATTACAAGCTAGTTGAAAATTGTAATATGTTGATCCGTACCAGTAATGGACGTATGTGTCCATTATTGGGAATCGCTAAGAAACCCAGTTATGGACATTGCAACAAAATGTTATAGATTTTTTTTATTTAATTTTAGAAATGGCGCCTAAAAAAGATTATACACCGCAACAAATGGGTTTGGCTATCGAAGCTGTTAGAAAAGGCGTAAAAATATCCGAAGCAGCAAAAAAATTCAATGTGCCTAGAATAACTTTGCACAATAAAATCACCGGGAAAAGTCCCATAGAGTGCTCAATGGGACCCAGTACCGTTTTGTCGAAGGAAGAAGAGGATATTCTAGAAGTCTGGATTAAAGATATGGCAGATAAACATATTCCAATAACGAAAGAGGAATTATTAGACAGTGTCCAACGTATAATATTCGACAAAAACAGAGTGACTCCTTTCACTAATAACAGACCAGGCAAAAAATGGTATTCCTCATTTATGAAACGACATCCTACGATTTCTGAACGTACTGCTCAAAATTTATGTACAGCAAGAGATAATGTTACTCAGGACGATATTGAGAAGTGGTTTTCGGAAGTTGAAGGTGATTTGAAAGATAGAGGGCTGACTGAAATACTGAAAAATCCTAAAAGGATTTTCAATACAGACGAGAGTGCATTTTATTTAAATCCAAAACCAGGACGTGTCCTTGCTACAAAGGGAGAAAAAAATGTATATGCTTCTTCAGGCGACGATAAAGAAAATTTAACAGTTTTGGTTACTGGAAATGCCGCAGGAGATCTAGCACCTACTCTGGTAGTTTTTAATTATGCAAGGATACCGTCATCAATTTCAGAAACATTCCCCAATGAGTGGGCTATCGGTCGCTCAGAAAGCGGATGGATGTGCGCAGGGACATTCTTTGAATATATGACAAATGTTTTTAATCCTTGGCTGATAAACGAAAATATTGAAAAGCCAGTGTTATTTTTTTTGGATGGACACAAGTCACATTTAACTTTGCACCTGTCTAATTTCTGCTCTGAAAATGGGATTGAAGTTATAGCACTTAATCCAAATTCTACACACATTTTACAGCCAATGGATTTGGCTGTCTTTAGGCCTTTGAAGTCATCATGGCGAGAAGCGGTTAAGACCTGGAAAATGCAAAATTTGGGACAAGTCCTCAAAAAACATAATTTTGCTCCAGTTTTGAAGATAGCAATCCAAAAAATTACTACTGAGACACTCAAAAATGGATTTCGAGCGGGGGGACTGTACCCATTTGGTCCAGAATACGTAGACATGAGTAAAATCAAATCTCAAAACAAAAAGAAAATTGATTCCATGTTCCAAAACGAATTTTTGAAATCGTTAGAAAACAGAATAGAAACAACTTTCTCAAGTGACAAATTAAAGCTGTTCAAAGATCTCTATTATAAAAGTCGCTTCGAACTTGATAATCTATTACCTAATGAAGACATATCTTTATACTTGATTTGGGCCAGTAGTAAGCAAACTGATCATGATGTAGGTCATCAAGTATCAACACCCACTACCTCCGTTGAAAAGTCAAATCCCTTATCAGAAACTAACAATCAAAATGACAATGATTCTCCAAAAGAAAACGAAACTATTGCTGTCTTGTCTCATAATACGAACCATTCCGAACCAAGCCCTTCAGGTCTCGGCCAGGGAGATTTAGCAAACATCACTACTTTACCAAAAAGTGACAAAACACCTATCAAGAGTTTTAATCCTAGCACTTCAAATTATGTGATACCATCGCCTTTTAAACGAAGCTTATATTGGCCAGAAATAGATGAAGTAACAAAAAATAAGAAACGCAAATTAAAAGAGAAATTTCCATTTACGATTACAAGCCCTGCATGGAAGGCATACAATACCAAAAAGGAAGAAGAGAAAAGGAAACAAATAGAAGAGAAGGAATTGCGAGCAAAAAAACGAGAAGAAAAGAAATTGGAGAAACTTAATAAGAAAAAAGTGTCAAAAAAACAAAAAGACAGGTCTGAATCATCTGAAAGTGAGACTGAAATAATTTATGCCGAAAGTGATGATAGTGTCTTGTCTGAAGGATCGGACGACGGCGAAGCATCAATGAGTACTCGTACGTTGGTCTCTTCACGACAGAAATACACGAAAGGAAGTTACGTGATAGTTTTATATGAAGGGCAACATTTTCCTGGAGTTATTGAAAATACAAATAAAAACGAGTTTGAAGTTAGCACGATGACATTTTCAACAGGAAACACCTACAAATGGCCAGAGAAACCTGACAAAATGTGGTACCAAGGAAAAGATGTCGTAGAGCACATCAATCCTCCAATCTTGATAAACAAAAGAGGATTTTACACCGTAAAAGAAATGGAAAAATACTCCGTGTTTATTTCTTAAGTGTTACCCAAAATTTAAAGATATTTAATTTAATATGTGATTTTTTTAAGAGTTTGTGATTTACAGATAAGTAATTTTTTATTTTTGTTTTTATGTATATTTTATACTTGCCAAAGTAATTGAATAAATTCTAATCTAACAAGAAATTAGAATATGTTACAATGTTTATCTCATTTTCAATTTTATAGACTAAGAAAAACAAGTTAATGCTCGTGAAGTACAATAATAATATATGAAAGGCTGAATAAGAGTACCTAACTAGGTACCTATATTTTGAACTTTTCATAGTGATTATGTAATTAAGTTCTTCAATGCTGATCTCATTGTTAATTTTCAAGACTTACATATTTACATTAAAAGTTGATTGAAAATAAAAAGTTCGTATTATTATACCTATTCTAAATTCAATATCCACATCAAGGGATTCACCAGAGGTCTGTCAATTACTAGGTGTCCATGACTAGGTTCATGTTCATTTCTAGGTGTCCATGACTGGTTCGTGTTCATTACTGGGTGTTCATAACTAGATTTTTGCTGTCCATGACTGGTTAAAAAAATTAAAGTTTTTATTTGTTAGTTATATTGAAACCAGTTGCAGTATCTTACATAAAACACAGCAGAAATATAGAATAAACTCAGGACTTTCAACCATCAATACGTTTAGTGTTAAATGTTCACAGAGGTGAGTGAAATTTCAAAAATAGTAGGAAATCGTTCTTAAAGTGTCCATAATTGGTGTGTTTACCTTACTTCCTCTCTTTATACTATGCCTGAACCCTTAATAAGAGAGGTATAATAAGTGTACGGCAGTAGTTAGTGCTCTTTTAATTCAGGGCTCTGATTCAGTGTAGTGTAATACCCGTTTAATGACTAGTTGAACCCCTGTTTACTTGCCCTAAGACTTTGGGAATACAGAAGTGGTGTCGTTAAGTTTATAGAAATAAGAAATATTGAACTCTGCTTTCAACAGTGTTTACCATTGTTTATTTGCAGGTTAGAATAGTATCAGAGGGACTAATAACGCCAACCGGTATTGCAATAGATTGGTACACAGATAAAATATACTGGACAGATGGGGAGACTAATAAAATTGAAGTAATTAGCATAGATCAGAGGTATAGAAAAGTACTGTTCTGGTCAGAGGTAGACCTCGCTCGGGCTATTGCCGTTGTTCCTAAAGAAGGGTAAGATAGCAACTTTATTCATTTGATTTGTATAAATTATTTCTCATTCTTCCAAACCAATATTTAAAAAAATACTCTACTAATCTCTTGTTTTGCTCTGTATGATTAAAAAAAATGTGTATTGATTTATTTTAATATCTTTTTCTTCCTTGACTAAGTAATAACAGCTGCACAGGTCGATTGATCAGGTTAAGCTATGCTTGCCACGGTTGGTCCGTGAATGGGTGACCATCTTTACATAGCAAGACCCCTCCATGCCTCATAAAGCACGTTAAGCCATTGGTCCCGGCTGTCATTTGTAGATCTTTGACATTTGTTATGAGTAGCCCAAAAGTCTGACAACCAGTTTTACCAAGGGGTATCACGTTACCTAGTAACTAGGTTGTGGAGGTCAGATAGGCAGTTGCTCCATGTAAAATGCTGGTATTCGGCTGCATCCGGTTAGACTGGAAGCCGACCCCAACATAGTTGGGAAAAGGCTAGGCAGATGATGATCTTTTTCTTCCTTGTCAAACTTCATTGTATTGGTACACCAGTTTTTTTTTCCCTGTTCTTGTAAAATTGCTTGTTATTATGTAGCATCTGTTTGAGATCCAATAAATAAATAAATATCTCTATTTTCAGTCTCATGTTCTGGACAGACTGGGGCGAAGTACCCAAAATAGAGAGAGCTGGCATGAACGGTGATCCAGCTACACGTAAAATTATAGTCAAAGACCACATATTCTGGCCAAACGGTATCACAGTAGATTATGACAACAACCTGATATACTGGGTGGATGCAAAGCTACATTTTGTTGATGTTATTGATTTTAATGGAGAGAAGAGGAAAAGTGTTGTTAAAGAGGATCTTGTGTATCCGTATGCACTTGCGTTTTTTAACTATAAGCTTTATTGGACTGATTGGAAAACATGGTAAGGTTTTACTTATTATAGTAATAATACAACTTTTGACCAAAAGTAAAGTTTGACCAAAACCGCTGTACCGCGTCTTATGCGGGCCATAGACGTTCAAGAAATTTGATCGGACAGGCTGGTTCAAACAGTTTTATCAAATTGGCATGAATGTCTGTGGGAAAATTTGATCTAACGAGTTGTCAAATGATATGTAGAAATATGAATTTTAGTAGGTATTTCTATTTAATCAAATTATTTGAACGTCTATCGCGGCTAGACGAAGGGCAGTGTAGGCCTCTTTGTTAGGCCGCCATCAACGCGCACGGCGCCCCACCCTCCATTTCGCCGCGCATTCCTAAGGCGTGGTAGTACAGCGATTTCGGTCAAATGTGTAGCAACGTAAATAGAGATCTAACAATTTGTTATCACTTAATTGCCAGTCTGTGTTATCAGTTGCTATTGTTCTTAGGGTTCCGTTGCCAAATGGCAAAAAACGGAACCCTTATAGATTCGTCATGTCTGTCTGTCTGTCCGTCCGTCCGTATGTCACAGCCACTTTTTTCTGAAACTATAAGAGCTATGCTGTTGAAACTTGATAAGTAAATGTATTCTGTGAACCGCATTAAGATTTTCAAACAAAAATAGAAAAAAAAAACAAATAGTTTTGGAGTTCCCCATACTTAGAACTGAAATTCAAAAAAAATTTTTTCATCATTCCCATACGTGTGGGGTATCTATGGATAGGTCTTCAAAAATGATATTGAGGTTTCTAATATCATTTTTTTCTAAACTGAATAGTTTGCGCAAGAGACACTTCCAAAGTGGTAAAATGTGTGTGTCCCCCCTGTAACTTCTAAAATAAGAGAATGATAAAACTAAAAAAAATATATGATATACATTACCATGTAAACTTCCACCGAAAATTGGTTTGAACGAGATCTAGCAAGTAGTTTTTTTTTAATACGTCATAAATCGTAAACCGCAATTTACCTTTCATTCAATGTTACTTGCTGCTACGGAACCCTTCATGGGCGAGTACGACTCGCACTTGGCCGCTTTTTTTCATAAATTTACTAATCCAGATTTAATCACTTACTTTCTTCATTGAGAATAATTGTTTAAGCTATATTATTAATTCCCGTTTAAGGTCAATTCACACTTGGGACATATCAACAACGGGCCCAATGAAGGAGATAATAAAATCTGACCCAGTGCCTGTAGATTTGAAGGTATATGATGGAAGCAGACAAGTGATGCCCTCTGGTGACTATCCATGCAAGGCAAATAATGGAGGGTGCTCACATTTGTGCCTTTTAGCACCTACTCCACCAGGTAATATTTCATGTCAACCATTGATAGAGAATTCACACTTTTTTTATTTTTGAACTGAAAACTTCATGAGGCGCGTTGGGCATTTTTGAAATGGGAAAAAACAATTGAACTCGCGACACCGTTACCGACACCCCCTTTTTGTAAACGCGATTGTGCTCTTTATTTATATTATGTTACGAATCAATTTTCTATGCAAATACTTTAAAGGTTTTGGAAGTATTTATTTTTGAGACTATCCATAACACAATATTTGTGTTTTATTTATTTAAATAAAATGGGAGACTTACAGCTAAAACAAACAGATCAAGAACAGTACATTAGTCTGAAAGCCAATCTTATAAAATACAGAAAGAAAAAAGTATATTCTAAGGACGTTCACACCAAAGTACTATATACTACAGCATAATTACTCTGTTGCTCGCACTTCATAACAAAATGAACTACATACATCAAAAAGTGACAGCTTAAGCACTTCCTAGCTGACGACAAACTAGTTAGGAATGGATCTATATCGTACTGTTTAGCACTATGTTGCACTCCAAAATTGTTTTTGATTTTTTGATCATGACACATTACGAACCCAGTAACCCAATTATATGAACCCAGGCTACCAGTGCGCCTGTCCAACGGGCTCTAAACTCCGCGAGAGCAGCAACACAACCTGCTACAATAGTCCTCAGTCTCTGCTAGTCGTGGCGCAACGCTCCGCCATATCCAAGATATCACTCGACTCGCCCGACTTCACGCCCTACACGCTGCCGCTCAAAGATCTGAAGAGGGCACTCACTGTGGACTTTGATCCTAAGTTTGAGTATATCTACTGGGCTGATAGTTTGGTAAGTGATTTATGCCAATTATAAGCTAAGAGGAATGCAAAGTAGGTTTTTGAAGTGAAAACTTCTTTAGGCGCGTTGGGCATTTTTGAGATGGGAAAAAACCGCGACACCGTTACCGACACTTCATTTTGTAAACGCGATTGTGCTCTTTATTTATACATATAATGTTACGGATCAATGTTCTTTACAAGTATTTTTACATTAAAGGTCTTGAAAGTATTTTTTTTAAATTGTTCAAGTTTTCACTTCTGTCGGCACTCCCGGAGTGCCACTGTTTTTTTTGTCTGGACGCTTTTAACGGGCACGTCTTTTTAAATCGTTCTCACATATTATTATAATAATTATAAATTCCTATGTAACCATATTATTTATAATTAAAGGAGCGCCCATGGTGTTTCTTGCCCGTTCTTCTTCATAGGAACCTACTACTATGTTTTGGAATGGGCAACTAGCTTAATCTTTGAGTGACAGACTCCTTTGACAATTCAAAAGCTTTGAGTTTGAGCTAACTTTGAACAATAAACCTTAATGTAGTGGCATAAAGAACAAAGTTGTACGAACATCGAATAAAAATGGAGCAACGCTTAAGAATGCGGCGACGCATGAATTGTCCATACAAACGTAGTACATAAATCATTTGCAATTTGAGCATATTTCCACCATATTATGTTGATATTCGGATTGAGACAGTATTTATCTAGGCTCCTACGTCTTTTTATTTTCAAAAACTTACCTTTAAATGAAGTGTAAGCGAATTGCATTTCGTACATTTTTACAGCGTAAATGACATGTTTTCATATTGTTTTTTCTGTATTATAAACAACAATATTTGTAATATTGTTTCCGCAGAAGCATAGTTTATGTTATCCAGTTACAAATTATCGAAAAAAAAAATGGAAATACATTAAGTTTTCATTCATAATTTTTTGTATTACGGAACAAATCCAAATTTATCATAAATTTTCGAAAGCTAGTAGTACTATCGCGTCAAGCAATAATTGTCAATGTGTGCGTGGTAGTATTGCTCAGTGTAGGTGTATATCGCTCCGACAGGCACTCACACTAGCGCAACGTGCTTGGAATTTAATTTTGCAAATATCTCGATTTGCAGTTGCGAGCCGTGTCGCCGGCCTCTTAAGATGACTGTTTCATGTTCATAGAATGGATATTGAATTATAAACTTTGTTAAAAGTGCTTTAAAGTGCAAACGAAACAGCGCCCGCAAATATCCGAGGCGCCGTTTCATGACTGCGTTGTGCTTACAACTTTGGACTTTATTATGGCACTCACACAGAGTATATTATTTAATGTAGCTTTTCCTCTGTTTTGTGTTCCTTTTTGGAATTTTTCACTATTTTTTCTTTTAACATAATCAGCCTATAAAGTTCCCACTGCTGGGACAGGCCTCCTCTTTTCGAGGGCTGTAATCTACCACGCGGGCCCAGTGCGGGTTGGTAGATGTCACATGTCTTCGAAATATTTACTCTATTTAATATTTATTTACTTTTGATTAATTGTAAATACTTTGACTTTTTGGTTAATAAATCAATCTTTATTTATTCAGGCAAAGACGATATCAAGAGCGCGTTTAGATGGCAGCGAACAAACAGTAGTGATACACAGCAGTGGAGTGCCTGACAGCATTGCTATCGACCCTCTGGCCAGGAACATCTACTGGACAGACCCCGTCACTGACACCATCAACGTGGCCCGTCTTGATGGCACCTCTAAAAAGGTATAATTATCAAAATGACTACTAAGAACAATCGAAAATGGCAAGATCTTTTTAGATCGACGTCGGGTCATAGGATGTTCGATCAGATTAATCTGCCTCGTAAGTTAAGTGTTCGCAAAGGCGACAGTCAGGAATCCTGGCTTCAATTCTCAAATAGGGCAGTTCTTGGATTTTCAATCAGGAATTTTCAGTAGAATTTTCTATTACATGGGACTGAAACATAGCTGGCGAAATGTGGGTGTACTATAGGCACACCTCTGGCTAACCTTTCGGGAATTACAGGCGTAATGTTATGTTATTTTCAGTAGCAACTCGGAGTGTAGATTTGTGCCCGGTTAAAGGTAATGGTTCTGAGGCGTGCTTATTACCTTAATCCTGTTGATGCTTTTTTTTTTGGGTGGGAAATTATCAAATAACTTCTCCCGCTCTGGGTGGAGCGGGAGGGCGTGTCAGACTCTTACTGACTAAAACCCACCCGTATTCCTTCGGTTGCCATGTTGCCGGGGGCCACGATGTCCCTTTCGGCCTTATTCGCCGACCCGGCAGGCATTGGCCCTAGCGGACCCCGTCAATTCTGCTGACATCTCTTTGAGGCGCGCGTGGAACACAACGCGCCGTCGACCCGGGCTTGGTCCTTATCGGACGGCGAGCTACCCATTGCTCACCGTCCGCAAGCCCGCGCCTACGTTGGCCGGAAATCGGGTCGCGATTCCCGCCCCGGGCGTCTCCTCCTGCGGCGGTTACCCTAACTGCCGCGTGAGGGTGCGAAATTTGCCTCTCCCTCACGCGTTCCGCCTCCTTCGTGAGCATTACCGCTTCGCAGAAGGCCTGAATTCCTCTTTCGCTGATGTCGGTCGCGCGTGCGTATATACATAGTGTTCTATATAGCACCATACTGCGACGCTGACGTCAGCGGCGCGTACGTACGTACGTTGCGTACGCGCCGCTGACGTCAGCGTAAGAGGAATTCAGGCCTTAGACTAGAGGCCCCCGATTATACATAAGAATAAAGGACAACTGATACAATGTGAGTGTACACACGGCTACACATCAAGCTATAAATTTCCAGTTTATGCTGATCTCGCATTGTATAGGATTTCCGTACAATGAGAGGTTAGCTTATACTGGAAATGTATAGCTTGATGTGTAGCCGTGTGTACCATACACTTTTGCCTCCCACTTCAGAGAAAACAAGCTTGACTTAATGTTATGTAATTCTAGGTGATAATCCACAACGAGCTCTACGATCCTCGAGCCATAGCTCTCCACCCAACCGCCGGCTGGATGTTCTGGTCAGATTGGAACGACAAGAAGCCGAAGATAGAACGAGCCAACCTGGACGGCAGTGGTCGAGTGCTGCTGGTCTATGAGAAGCTCACGTGGCCCAACGGCATCGCACTTGACACAGTGAAGAACAAGCTTTATTGGGGAGACGCGAGGACGCATAAAATAGAGGTGAGATTATAGAAAACAAGCTTGTGTCCGTGATTTCTTCCGCGTGAAATTTCTTGTTCCCTCGATCTACAGCGTCGCATCGCATCGTCCATCCGCGCTATTACTTCGTTTTCGCTTAGCATTCTTTCTGACTTTTTTTAAGTGAAAACTTCTTTAAGCGCGTTGAGCATTTTTGAGATAGGACTAAACCATTGATTTCGCGACACTGTTACGACACCAGCTTTTGACCATTAGAGAGACATCAACGCGTTGATTAATTCGGTGCCAATTTTTTTTTCAAGTTTTCACTTCTGTCGGCACTCCCGGAGTGCCACTGTTTTTTTTTTTCTTTTCGCTCGGTTCGTAGTGTGATATTAAATAAGCCTAAATCTTCCTCAAGAATTGGGACATAATATGCAAAAAAAAAAACAAATCCTACTGGTATTTCCAGAGATTAGCGCGTTCAAACAAAAAAAAACAAACAAACTTCAGTTTTATTATATTTGTATAGATATGATGTTGTAACGGGTAGAAGCTTGAAAATCTTACCAAGGGGCCAAGGGGTTGGATAGGCAGTCGCTCCATGTAAAATATATTTAGCTGCATCCGGTTAGCCTGGAAGCCGACCCCAACTAATTGGAAAAACGCTAAGCTGTGATTCTGAACGCGTTCAGAGCGTATGATACGTTACTAACTGCGCTAAATTAGGAATTTTTTCACTAGATTATGAAGCACTTCACTTGGCGTATTTGTCCAAAAATTTGTGGTACGTGTCCAATGTAAAATATACCCTATCGTTATAGAAATAAATTTTATTATGCATTAGCAAAATAACTCAATTTTTACAAATAACCACTTAAGTTCTGATTTCAATGTGCTGTCTTGGAAACGTCTTTTAATTGGTAAATTCTCCCAGGTATGCAACATGGATGGCACAGAGCGGAAAGAACTACACAGCAGCGAGATTTTACACATCTTCGGTCTTACCTTACTGGGCGAACACCTCTACTGGACGGATATGCAGAAACGGACGTTAGACAGGATTAACAAAAACACAGGTAAACGCATTTTTCTTTTAATTAAATTCAAAATAAGACGGTTATGTATTCTAGCGAGCCTTGTCACCAATTAGACATTGTATAAGTACAAATTTTTGCACGCCAAATGATAAAATGTATCTAGAACCAACCATTCTATGCCAGGGATTCCCAACCGGTGGAGCGCGCCCCCCTCGGGACCAATGTGAGGGCGCGGCGGCTCCAATAAAAAAGTATAGATATATTAAATTTTATGTTCTTTGTATTAGGAAAGGTAGTTTCTAAAACCCAGTTTTAGAGACTAGTTTCCAAAACCCAAATGTTTTACAATATTTACGTAGGTGCAGTAAAGTGAGGTTCAGCTTTTCTGCATAAGTCGACAAAATAAGTTTTTCTATTTCTGTATGAATGGACTAAAGAAAACCGAACCTTTCCGAAGTGACTAGCTACAATTTTCGAGCTCGTTTCGTTTCCTCTTCCATTCTATATTCTCTTGATTCTTCAAATTTTCTGTATAAGTTGACAAAGTAACTTCTATTTCTGTTTGAATGATCAAATAAAATCTAACCTATCCAAGGGGGTGCAAACATTTTCTACCTTACTTTCGCACGCTTTACATTCTTATGCTTTTCTGCTCATATCAATAAAGTAACTCAGGGGCATAGTGATTCTAAAAGAAAGTTAGGGGGGCGCATATGTTAAAAGGTTGAGAACTGCTGTTCTATGCAAATAAACATATTCTATTCACATTCACTAGGTCTTGAACGTCAGCCCGTCGTAGAGCAGATGGCAAACATGATGGGGGTGAAAGCGTTCCGCCTGGGCGAGTCGCTCGGGTGGAACCAGTGCGCCGACAACAACGGCGGGTGCTCACATCTGTGCCTCAACACGCCCGACCACTATGTGTGCAGTTGTCCTGTCGGTAAGTAGTACACTAGTAAGATTATTGACAAAAAAGAAGCTAAGAAAAAATTAAAATGTGAAAAATTGACGTAAGGTGCCTTAAAACTTGCAGTAAAAATAGAATAATCTTAGAAACTGAATGATAAAATGTAGTGAATAAGGCTCTAGTGGTCGCAATTGCTATTGCTGAGCATGAGGTCCTAGTTTCAATTCCCGGGTCTGGCAGTATTATTGGGTTTTTCTATCCGAAATTTCTCTATAGCAGCTCGGAGTCTGGATTTGTGCCCGGTTGATGGCACTATTACATGGGACTTAAACATAACTGGCGAAATGTGGGTGTACCTGCTACAGGGACACCTCTGCCCAACCCTTCGGTGAAACAAGGCGTGATGTTATATTATGTGTGTTATAGGATACCAAAAAGCTACAGAATCTAATACCTTTAAACGAGCAATTCTTGTATATATGTATATAATCTGAATCTCGGAAACGGCTCCAACGATTTTCATGAAATTTAGTATGCATGGGGTTTCGGGGGCGATAAATCGATCTAGCTAGGTTTCATTTTTAGAAAACGACGTTCATTAAAAAAATGGTCATCCAGATATTTTGTTTATAATTTTTTTTTTTTTTAAACTTTGCCCCACACTAGGTATTTCTCCTGTATCGTGGGTGCGATTACAAACATTTAAACTCACATACACAAACAGCCAGACCCGGAACAACTACTGGTAGGTCATACAAATATTTGTTCCGTGCGGGAATCGAACCCGCGACACGCAGCGCAGCAGTCAGTCACTTAACCACTGCGCCAACCGTGCCGTCAATTATCTACAGATATCAGAAAATAACCGGAATTGAATATCTGAAAGTGGTAAAACTGGTTATAAATTGATTACTTACTTTTTCGTTTACTATAAATTACAAACACATCATTATCTGCCTAGCCTTTGCCCAACTGTGTTGGGGTCGGTTTCCAGTCTAACCGGATGCAGCTGAATACCAGTATTTTACATGAAGTGACTGCCTATCTGACCTCCACATTCCAGTTACTGGATAACACCGATACCCCTTGGTTAGACTGGTTGTCAGACTTTCGAGCTTCTGACAACCCGTAACGACTGTCAAAGATCCACGAATGACAGCCGGGACCAACGGCTTAACGTGCTTTCAGACCTAGGGAAGCGAAGCTTAACCTGTACCTTAATTGCGTAACTTATTTTCGTAAACATTAATGTCCAATTTGTTTCATTTTGACAGTTCAACAACAGGAGCAGATTTTTTTTTTCCAACTTATGAAGCAATGGATTAGCAATCTGTTTCAAATCGAAACAGATTGTGATTATGTTGTATTACGCAATTAGGGTACTGATCGATCGAACCTTGCGGCAGTTATTACAAAACACAAAACACGCCCTCTAAATAATCGCACCTTTTCGTCACTTCCAGGTCTGGAACTAAGCAAGGACAGGAAGACTTGTGTGGAACCTGAAGCGTTTCTTGTGTACAGTCGCAAGAATGTCATCGGTCACATCAGTATTGAGAACGAGGAGAACGACGTCGTACTGCCTCTCAAAGACTTGAAAGAAGTCAGGTAAGTGCCTCATACGTATTTTGGACTCACTACCGGCTACTTAGGACTTCATCAGCATTCTCATGCCTGCCCTTATGCAAAATCTCAGAAACAAAGATTTAATTTAAAAAAAATATAGTTCTTATTGAAGTGAAAACTTCTTTAGGTGCGTTGGGCATTTTTGAGATGGAACTAAACCATTGATTTCGCGACACTGTATCGCAATTTACTGACACCGTGGAGTAAAAGACATCAACGCGTTGATTACCGCGGTGCCAATTTTTTTTTCAAGTTTTCACTTCTATCGGCACTCCCGGAGTGCCACTGTTTTTTTTACATATGGACACTACAGTTCAACTTACATGGTAGCACGTTCATTATTACGATGTCAAAGTTAACAGGCATTAGACACATGTAATCGCGGGTAAATTGTATTTCAAATTGTTCACTAATTTCACAAATCGGATTTAAGTATTTACGTTTCGTTGGGAAAGTTCTTCAGCATGACAGGTAGAGTCAACCCCATTAACGATTGTTGGTGAATTTATCGATAGTTTGTATATAAATATTGTTTTTGTTTCAGTGCCTTAGCAGTGCATGTATCTGGCAGCAAGCTGTACTGGTCAGACAGCAAAACCAAGACTATCAACCGATGTTCTGTCAACGGATCCAACATGGAAAAAGTGTTGGAGTGGATGGGATTGGTTGAAGGTATGTTTCAACATTGTTCACAAAACTTTTTAATGTTTGGGATAAAGTGTACAGAGTTTTAAGTTCTAATTATGAAAGCAGTAACAAGCGATTTGAGCTGGATGGCCGAGAAAATCAAAACTGCATATTGCTTTTATTTTTTCAATGAATAAAAAAAATTAAGACGAATTTTTGAGTTAAAACCACTACGACTTCGATTACTTAAAATAAATTAATTACTTAAAAAATACAATAGAAGTGGATATATTTAGTAACCTGTTCCGCTTAGCTATTTCTAAAGAGTGATAAAAAAACCCCCTGAAATAAATCGACATGTGTTTCACCTCTCAACGAGGCATCCTCAGGATGACGATATACTTGTCACGAACTCGAACAGGGCGTGTTGCCACACCAAGCGCCGAGCGCAGACTGCACACGCAGAATACATAATCTTTAGAAATAGCTATCCACTTCTATTGTATTTTATAGTGGATTTCCGCAAGGTCACGCCTGAATCAATTAACTAAATTAATTACTTGTTCAAATAATGAAAAGAAATAGTACATTACTACCGAGCTCTGTAATGACTGCGTTGCTGGCAGCGCCGATGATGGCCGAAAGTGCAGCTCCAGGCCAACACAGCGCGGTCAGCATTGCAGCCCTTGATGGATAAGGATCGAGGGCTTTATAGCGCGGACAGCAAGGCCTGCAATGATAACCAAGCTTGAAGGCCGAGAGTGTAGATAAGCTTAGCTCGAGGCCGTCATAGCACTGCCAGCAACGCAGTCACTGCGGACCAAGGCTTGTATAGTGCTTTACTCAAACAATGCGAGTAATTTAAATCATCATCTGCCTAGCCTTTTCCCAACTATCTTGGGGTCGGCTTCCAGTCTTACCTGATGCAGCTGAATACCAGTATTTTACATGGAGCGACTGCCTATCTGACCTCCACAACCCAGTTACTGGGTAACACGATACCCCTTGGTAAGACTGGTTGTCAGAATTTCGGGCTTCTGACGACCCGTAACGACTGTCAAAGATCTACAAATGACAGCCGGGACCAACGGCTTAACGTGCTTTCCGAGGCACGGAGGGGTCTTGGTATGTAAAGATGATCACTCATCCACAGACCAACCGCGGCAAGCGTAGCTTAACCTGATCGATCGTCTCCTGCGGCTGTTGGGGTATTTACAATGCGAGTAATTTAAATAAACTCACTTTAATCACCGCGCCGCTCTTTTGTTTTTTCCCCGCACTTTTGTTTTTCTTTTTTAATGATGCAATGATGATTGTATTGCCTGAACCTAGACAGCCAAATTCCGAATAAAATCTTTTTGCACTTGATTATTTTTTAAACAAAACTCGTCAATAATGGATTTTCAAAGGATTTAGCCACCAGCAATGATATTCCACACAACTTTGCTGGCGCCTATTCAAGTAGCGTGCAAAGGTCGACTTTGCTCGAAAAGGTTGTCAAAATAATGACCACATTACAAGCGTTTTGGAGTAAATACATTTATTTGCTATATACAAGATGCAAAAAGAAGAAAAACAAATTGGGGGAAATATGCTTCACATCCACACAAAACGGCCATCGCTCAACATAATGCTGTGACACTACTAAATGGCAAAACCTTGGTAATTTTTATTGGAGGTTCGTAGAGTAAAATTATTTTACATCTCTCATATTCGGTAAGTAGGTCCTTATTACCCCCAAATGGGGCTTGTAGGTAACCAATTAGCGCTCTAGGGTAATAATGTAGCTAGAAACGCCCTAGGGCGGTAAGTAATTTTAAAAAAAAACTCTTCACTCTTTCAAAAAGTTCGCGTACATCTAACCATCATAGTGGCAATAGACATTATGCATTCAGCCCAATGACAAAAGAGGTCGCTTCGCTATTCAGCCTTGTCTTCGTATGAGTATAATAGTCATCAATTTTAAATATCGAATGGCGAAGCTCAATTTAGTTCTTGAAAAAAAAAAGATGAGAAAAAGGCGGGAATAGAAAACTTTTACTTTAAATATTGTTTGTTTTTGAGATTTTTTTATAATTACGTGCTAATTAGGAAAAAAACATGAGTTCTGCAAGTGATGAAGATATAAGCTGCACTCCCGATTCAATGAAAATGGAAGCTGAAGCAGCTGTTAACAATATTTTGCTTGAAAGATCTAAAGAGAGTTATTTGAAAACTTACGACGAGTTCATGAAGTGGCGAAAAGAAAAACGAGTAAAGTCTTTATCTGAGACTGTATTCTTAACATACTTCAGTGAGCTATCAAAAAGCTGCAGCCATCTAGTTTGTGGTGCATTTACTCAATGTTAAATGCAACTATGAGTACTAAACACGACATCAATATCAAGAACTTTTCAAAATTATCATCTTTTCTAAAAAGACAATCAGCTGGGCACAAAAGCAAAAAGTCAAAGGTTTTTACAGCGCAAGACGTGAAAACATTCATAAATGAAGCCCCTGATGACATATATTTAGCTGTTAAGGTACGTAAAATAACAAATCACATAATGGTAATACTTCATCATTTATCTTTTAAATTCTTACAATCCTATAAAACATACTTATTTTTATATTTCGCTTGTTTTAGGTGGTTCTTATCTTCGGTATAACTGGCGCATGCCGAAGTATTGAATTGACAAATATAATAATAGAGAACATAGAACAACAGGGTCAGTTGTTAGTAATTAAACTACCGAACACAAAAACTAAAATTGACCGAACATTTGTAGTTCCTCAAGAATTTTCTGAATTCGTACAAAAATACAGAAATCTTCGTCCTGAAAATGTTAACACCAACCGATTTTTTTGAAGTACCACCAAGGCAAATGCTACAAACAAGTTATTGGAAAAAATACCATCAGAAGTCTGCCGAAGCAAATCGCAAGTTATTTAAAGTTAGCAAACCCGGAATTGTACACAGGTCATTGCTTCCGGAGAACATCGGCTACACTTTTAGCCGATGCTGGGGCTAACTTAACCACTATAAAAAGGCACGGTGGGTGGAAATCCAGCAAGGTGGCTGAAGGTTACATAAGGTACATTGAAGATTCCATACAAAATAAAAGTAAAATTACCAACCAAATAACAAAACTATTCAGCTTTCAAAAAATGAAACATCTTTCTCAAGAGATGATCCGCAACCATCAACTTCTGCTGAAGAAAGCTTCATCCCGTCAAATTTTATCCATGACCAACAAATATCACAATCTCAAACTATTAACATAAAAAACACCTGTCCCTAAAATTTGAAAATTGTTCTCATTTCACTATAAATTTTAACAAATAAAATGTTTTATTCTTGTAATGCCGGTTTTTTTCTACTTACCTCACAATCGAGATGTAAAGCAGAGTAGTTAGCTCGGGTGTAAGCATCAATTGCACCCTCGAACTATAGGCGCCCTCGCTGCGCTCGTGCGCCTAAATATCTCGGGCTGCAATTGATGCCTTACAGCCCTTGGCTACTAATCTACTATAAACTAATTTTCCATACTAGGTATAGCAATAGACTGGTCAGGTCAGAACATTTACTGGACGGACACGGCAACCCAACGTATTGAAGTGGCGCGACTCGACGGGTCCAGTCGAAGGGCCCTCGTCTGGCAGGGACTCAAAAAACCTAAGAGTATCGCTCTGGATCCTAAGAAAGGGTAAGTTGAACAACTAACTCTCGAATTCTTAATCATAACTTAACTTTATCACAATCTAGGAAGTAATTTCTGTCTAAAATGCACTTTATAGTCAAAGAATAACTATAACTTAGAAGTCAAACCAATAGTATTTACAGCCACCAACAAAACTCTTAATAATTTTTAAAGCAAAATTAGTACAGCAATAGCCTAGTGGTGTGACCGTCGGACTGCCAAGTCATAGGTCTCGAGTTCGAACCCAAGACACGCACCTCTGACTTTTCGGATTCATGTGCGTATTGTATAATTATCACTTGCTTCAAAAACGGTGAAGGAAAACATCGTGAGGTAACCGGCATCCTCGAGAGATTTCTCGACGATATGTGAAGCCAAGTTAGAGGCCCATAGGCGACTTTAAAACTAATACCAGGTTAGTCAAATAACCACATGAGAAGAAGAAGAAAGCAAAAATTGAATTGACATTTTACCTGATATGAAAAATAACGAAATGATGTAGGCCGCAAGTCAATTGTAATAAAATCAGTAGAAACTGGCCTCTTATTTTATTGAAACTCCGTACTACGCTATAGGCCAGCTCAAGGTCTAATAAGTGGTACCAAACCAACGACGTGCAGCTGACTGTACTTAGAACACAAATAGCGAAAACCAAAATAATCGAATATTTTTATTTGCATTAAAACATGGTACATAAGGTCTTATTAACAGAATTATGATGTTACATGTTTAATAATTTTGTATCAATTTAGATTTTACTAGCTTTTGCCTGCGGCTTCGCCCGCGTGGATGTTGGAAAATATCCCACAGGAACGTACTACCGGGATTTCATATCATACCTATCAGCCAAGGAAAAGGTCATTGACTCCTACCGCTGCGCCCGCGTAGCCGTCAACCATAATTACTTTGTTACCTGTAATTTTGAATCTGTGATATCATTTAAACATCAAGGCATATTTTAATTAAATTCCCATTTTAAATAAAATATTTTATCGGATAAAGATTAATTAATATAATACCGGTCAAAATAGCCTCGAAAATAACAATTAAATTTTCATCAAATTCTGAAAGATAAAAATAGTTATTGTGGGTCATCCTTAGAAGCTACACATAATTATGCCATCGCAGACTTTTTGTTGAAATTTTTAAGATATAGAATCCTGTAGAACATAAATTCTATTTATCTCTCACGGTTTACGTGGCGCATACCAGTACCAAGTCGGCATGATCTTTTCCGACGTCTTCAAGAATAATCGTCATATTTTAGCACACAAAACCTTCCTCATGAATTACTCCGTCGATTGATGAAAACCATTTGAAAATGCATTCGGTAGTTTTTGAGTTTATCGCGTTCAGACAGACAGACGCGGCGGAGGACTTTGTTTTATCTTATATATAAAATTCTCGTGTCACAATGTTAGTTATCTTACTCCTCCGAAACGGCTTTACTGATTTTTACCAAATTTTATATGCATATTCAGTAGGTCTGAGAATCGGCTACTAAATATTTTTCATACCCCTAAGTGATAAGGGTTGTTCAAACTCAAACTCAAAGCATTTATTTCAATTAAACCATTTATAGGCACTTTTGAACTGTCAAAGAATCGGTCAGTTAGTCAGAAAGTTGAAGCTAGTTGCCCATTCCAAAACGTAGATCTCTATGGAGAAGAACGGGCAATAAACTCCAAGGCCACTCTTTTAAATATAGATATTACAAAATTCTGGGTACATTATTCTGGTTGCTTCTATATGTGAGAACAATGTACAAAAAATAATCAAAGCAATTGAAAATATAAGATTAAAAATAAGCCCTGGCAGATAAGAGATGACCAGTCTCAACTGACGGCGCCCGTTCACGAACATGACGCGTAGATCAGCACCATCCAGCTCAACCATTTTGTCCACCCCAAACAAATAATTGGCGAAACAACGTTTGCCGGGGTCAGCTAGTAATATGTAAAGATTTACAAGAACGAATTTCGTGAGTTTATGTATGTGTATGTGTGAATTTCGGCTAACTGTACAAGAACTGAAGGGGCCACTTCACAAACAATACTAAACTTATCCATTATTTCAGCTACATGTACTGGTCAGAACTAGGCTCTAAAACCATCAAACGAGCCGGCATGGATGGCTCGTCACCTACCATACTCTTCGAACAAGTGGGCAAGGTGCACTCCATAGCCATAGACTATGAACGACGCGCCATCTATTGGGCAGCATTGGACCCGCCCGCTATTGAGTTCGCGTTTCTCAATGGAACGGGAAGGAAGGTGCTATTGAACAATGTATCCATGCCCTATACGCTGGCGCTGCATAATGACAGGATATTCTGGGGTGATTGGAATACAGGTAAGTGCCGACTTTGATTTAAGTATTTGTTAGACGTCTTGTTCCAAGGATTTTTTCCAGTATCTTGAGTGTGCTTACAAACACAATGTTCACATACACAAACAGCTCCACTCAACACCAACTCTACTCAAAGTTACTCAATAGCATTGAAATGTGGGCTCTATGATGTGTGACGTAAAGTAACATTTGAAGTGAACACACGGCGCGGTGGCTCACAATTTTTATTTCAATAAGCAAAAAAACCGGCCAAGTGCGTGTCGGATCACGCACAATGAAGGGTTCCGTAGTTGGGATGAATTTATCCCAAAAACAAACTTAACTTTGTAGTTGATAAACATGTTCTCCCATACGGAATGTATGGAAAAACATGTTTTTGCAACTGCAAAGTTATGTTGGTCGATTATTACTGGATAACTAGTAAAGCCTACTTAGCTGTGTTAGTTTTCCTTTTAATTTCGTTATATGAACTACTGTTGTGATTTTTTTTCACACATCCAAAACTAACCATTTAGCTTGCGGGGGGTACACTTGACCAACAAAAATTAGCACTTTAAAGCTTAATATTTCGCAAACGGATCCCTGAATCCAAAAATGGTTTTACAAACTCACAATGTTTTTAAAGGACCTTTCCCATAATACCCCAAACCATGAGATAAAAAAAAAACATCACTATTTTACGTATAGGGGAGGTACCCCAAAAATAAATGTTTTTCATTATTTTGTTTTACCACTTTGTCGGCGTAATTAATATGTATACCTATGCCAAATTACAGCTTTCTAGTACTAAGGGTCTCGGAGCTAGACCGCGGACAGACAGACAGACGGACATGACGAAACTATAAGGGTTCCTTGTTTACTACGGAACCCTAAAAAGCAGGTGTAACCTCGATCTCGAAAACAAGATATCGTCTGCTTGCCGGGCGAGATCTCGAATGGCTAATCTCGACACCAGACGTAACACACCAGATCTCGAGTTGCCAATCTGGGTTCGGTATTGCATTACCTAGTCAAACGTGCCTTCAAAACTATAATTTTACCAACAGGCATCGTAGAATCAGCATCAAAAACCTTGGGTGAATCTCGCAAGGTGATCCACTCGGGCGTTGAATACATCTCCGAGCTGAAGGTGTTCGGGCGCAGCGGGCGCGGCGCGGGCAGCCAGTGCGCGGCCGACAACGGCGGCTGCGCGCACCTGTGCCTGGCCGCGCCCGCCGACTACCGCTGCGCCTGCCCGCAGCACTACCGGCTCAACAAGGACAACTTGACTTGTACAGGTGCGGGCTATGTCGTAAGGTGGACGAGATTACGGCTCGAAAAGGCGATAGTCGAAAAAAAACTCATGTACTTGTACTTACGATCACCACATGCGAACTACACATCAGACTTGACGTCACACAAATCCTGCATCGCGCAATTAAAGTTTACCGCGTGAACACCATATACATATAACTTCCCCGACATCAATTGTTGGGCAGTTGCCCGCCAGACACGACACCCTCTGGACCACAAATATATATTATGTCTGGACGGAGGATCCTCCCTTTTCTATATAGAGGATGAGTGAACTTTACACCCTGTTCCTCATATCTCTAAAGTCTCGCTTTTAAAAATTGGAACACTGACTTATTAATAACAACATTTTAGGAAAATCGTCTACTTTTACAATATTTGTAAATATGTGAGCACCATGTATCTATCACATATTAAATTATCTATCGTTGCTTCATTTTTAATTATTTTTACCTATTGTGGTATAATATTTTTATTCTTGATACATCGTCTTCACATATAATTATTTAAATAATGTACGTACCTATACAAACAATTGTAAAACATTTTAAAAGTGTAACGGTGGAGTTTCTTGCCCATTTTTCTCCATACGAAAACTACTATTGTCCTTTCTTTGGTATTGTTCGTCGAATCGTTGAGCTCCTTTTAAGTGCTGAGTTGAGCTGCACAATTACTGACAAATGCGTGCACTGACTGGACAGGTCCACTCAAATCTGTATGGTTCTTTCCTCAAAAGATCATTTCAGACACAAATCTACATGGTCCTCATATGAAATGCTCTGACCAAGATTATTTCTGGGTTTTTTATTTTATTATATACACATTGACATTAATGATTTTTATACAATGACATGAATATTTACTTTTAATGTATTATATTATTTTAATTATTGTGAATGTGAAGACTATATGGGTTATTCCTTTTTGTTTTGTTTTTAATTTTTTCTCAGTTAGTTTTAATCATGGTCTGACAGTTTGAGTAATTTATGTGGCCTACACAAATGTTCTTTTTTGGTATTGTTCGTCGAATCGTTGAGCTTCTTAAATTCTGAGTTGAGCTACACGATAAATGACAAATGCGTGCACTGACTGGACAGACCCTCTCAATCTGTGTGATGCTTTCCTCTAAAGACCACTTCAGACACCAATCCACATGGCCTTCACATGATCTGACCAAGATTATGTCTGGACTTTAAAAGAGACTGTGACCTCTGAGTTTGTTTCGGCCTTTCTTCTCAGAGTAGTCAGATAGGAAACGCCGACCTCATCTAGTTTTTAAAATATGATTGACGTGTAAAAGTGTTTGTACAAACCTACTTACAGAAATAAAATCATTTATCATTTATACCTTTTGGAAGGGGCGACTAGAATCAATTTTAATATTTTGTAAATTTTGACGTTCAAAAGTGCCACACATGGGCCTATTTGAATTTGACTTTGACTTTAGAAGCTGTATCGGTAAACAAAAAAATCGAATATCGAATCACAGTCCCATACGACATAATAATAATCGTATCGTAGTACAACAAGAATCTTTTGGCACTTAAATGATATCGACAGGGGGGCGTTGTTGGTAAACATTTGTGAAATTGTTTTGTGAAAATGTACTGAATATACAAGATGGCGGCGTTAGTTCCGATTTTGGCCACGCGTCAAAAAATCCTTGTTCAACTATAGCCGAGTATTTTTGGTCCCGCTTGAGTATGACAACGCGGTAGGATGTAAATGTGAAGAGTGGTACTTACACTTCCAAACGTAGTATTGTAACTTTTTCTATAATTATTTACCTGTTCACAGAACCCGAGGAATTTCTGATATTCGCTCAAAAAAATGCAATTGGACGGATAGTTGTTGCGAACGGCGAATGCAACGATGCTTACATACCTCTGACCGGATTGAAAAACGTGAAAGCCATCGAATACGATCCTGTAAACAAGTAAGTATTGGACAAAAAGTTTATTAACGTACACTTGTGTCCGTTTACGTGTATAAAAATACAAAATATAGTTTCTATACTCCATAGGTTTAGGTAGTTAAATAAAGGTAAACAAAAAAAAACACGTGATGAGACAGCTGTCAAGTAACCGACTAAACGTAATACCTGTTACTTCAGTTGTTATGCTACGTCACAGTTGTACTCTTCAATTTAGCAACGTTATACTTCGTTGACGTTTAGAAATTGGGTTCTTTACAATAGACAGATTACAAAATCTTATAAATCAGACAAAAAAAAAATGTGCTCAAGCAGTTACATCCACGAAAAGTAGTTGAAGAATAAACGATAAAGTTTAACATACATTAATAAAAGAGGAAACTGGTAAAACACTAAAATAAATTTAATTTGGTTTTATTGTTTTTTTTTTCAAGAAAGTGTCATCTATAAAAACCTTTTTTTACGATTTGTTTACCTTTTTTTAACTACCTAAACTTATGGAGTATAATTGGAGGACTTGTGGAGTGGATTTATATTAAATTGATTTTACTGCCTCGTTGGTCTAGTGGTCGCAAGCGAGCAAAAGTGTTATTGGGTTTTTCTATCTGAAATTTCTCAGTAGCAGCCCGGAGTCTGGATTTGTGCCCGGTTGATGGCAATAGGCTCGCCCCCTATTACATGGGACTTAAACATAACTGGCGAAATGTGGGTGTACCTGCTACAGGGACACCCCTGCCCAACCCTTCGGGGAAACAAAGCGTGATGTTATGTATGTATGTGAGTTTAAAGGGAAAATGTCGATGCAAATCACATACAACACACATACATGTTATTCATACTTCCTTTCTAACAAAATATTCCTTATATTTTATTTGTTTAACATTTTATACCTTGTTACCCTAGGCTGAGCATCAGAATCAATCAGCAATTACATTAGGTATTTGTGGGTTAAATATGGAAACGCTCTGAAGCCGACGTTCGTAATGTGGTCAAAAAACGTGGGAGCGAGACAACAAGACTTTATAAAATTACCATTCAATATATATATTACACCTGCATTCTCATAAAAAAATCACCACGAATTCCGTCCAATCAAACATACAACTACATCAAAAAGCAGTATAGATAGTGCAATCCACGAAGACGCGCCCCACTCCGCTCCGCGCCGTACTAGAGTTCAGCTTACAGTACAGTCATCGCGGAGTGGGGCACGTCGTCGTGGATTGCACAATCTATAACCTACAACACAAGAAGTAAAAACAAATTCCAACTAATAACTGCATGAGCACGGACTAATTACGGCAGAAAAACAGTATTAGTGGAAAGAACACGACTGTTCAATGATTTACCGGAAAATATAAAGAGATGTGATAGTATTCATATATTTAAGAGCAAACTCAAAAACATACATGTTTTTTGAGTTTGCTCCTATAATGTCACCAACGCCCCAGAGGCAAATCTATACAACGTGTTTTTTTTTATATCCCATAACTCTATGGTATGATTGAGGCCATATCAAAGAATCAACTGGCATATGAGTTATGTTCCAATCCTTCGTTATTTTTTTTTTCATTTTTCATACAAAATAATTCGGCAAAGTCACGATTATTAATGTAAAACACCCTTACGTGAAATATGACAACGTCGCATTTTCTTAGCTTTAAATATGAATGATTGGTTTGAATAAAAATGAATTACTTGTATTTATCAATGAAACTTAGATACCTAGACACATCGAAGGTCTATTTTGTACGGTAAGCAAACAAAATTAGGTAGGTGAACTTTTTTTAGTTTCATCAAATGTTTTTAGTGTTTTTAAAGGACGCAACTAAGACAACGCTAGGATGATGGATAGGATAATTTGAAATAAGTTAAGCGAAAACAAACTGGCCTAAATGTTATCACTTAATTGTTTAATTAAGTTTTAGAAACTTATGAAACCTGGGACTTTTGGCAATTTGGTATAGCACTGGCTTTATTTTTCTTTACTTTTAAACTAAACTGATAATTTTTACCTGCCTATCCAAATATGTCAAAATATGCCATCGTTAGATATTGAGTTGAAAATTGATTGCGGGGATTTGACAGATTTGGGTAAGTTGATGTGTTGTGTGTGTGTTTTATGGGTTTAGGGTATGATAAATAAAACAAGTTTTGTTAAAGTAATCCATTTAATTTAAATGATTTTCAAAGTGTCCGCCATGGTATTCCAAGCACACATTTAGCCTGGTGCGAATCTGCCTATTTAAATAAACATTGTTTTGGCGCATTTCATTAGCTGCTTCTTCAATTCGCCTAAGTAAATGGTCCCTTGATAAAATTCTTTTTTCATACACCTTACTTTTTAATGTACCCCACACGTAAAAATCTAGTGGGGTAAGGTCTGGTGATCGCGCCGGCCACGCTATAGTCGGGCTTCCACGCCCGATCCAACGTTCTGGGTATTGTTCGTTTAGGTATTCCCGTACCTGTGTCCCATAATGGGCAGGCGCGCCATCGTGTTGGATCCACATTGTGCGAATTGTCTCCAGATCCACATCCTCAAAAAAATCTAAGAATATTAGATTCCGTAAAAACGTTAAAAAAAATTCTGAGTTAAGGCGGTGCGGGATTTCTATGGGACCTATTATTTATTATTTAAAATTCCCGCCCACATGTTGACAGAAAACTCATGTTGGTAAGAAGTTTCCCACACAGCTTGCGGATTCTCTGTTTTCCATTGATGCTGGTTTTTTGAATTAAAAACCCCAGCGCGCGTAAATTGGGCTTCGTCCATCCATAAAATTTTACCTATCATATTTGGGTCCTGAATTAAAAGTTCATTCATGCGCTGACAAAAGGCTATTCTAGAAAAATTATCCGCGGGTAATAGGCCTTGAGCTTTGCGATAATGGTAAGGGTGGAGCCCATATCTTTTCCATAATTTCCACACTAAGTTGTGAGACACTCCAACTATTACACCCACACGTCTCGTAGATAATGTTGGAATTTCAATTATTAGGTTCATGATCCTCATTTCTTGAACCTGAGTCAAATTCAAGACTCTTTCGTGAGAAGATGATCTTAGACCATTTTCCCGAAATCGTCTATGTATCTGTAACAAGTAAAGGTGCGCTTAAAATGTGACATAGGTAAGAGTGGGAACAAAGGCAACCGGGGACTTTTTTGCCTATTTTTTTTAATAAAAAAACGTTGCCCCACACTAGGAATATCTCCTGTGTCGTGGGTGCATTTACAAACATCTCAGTACACAAACAATCAGACCCGACCCGGAACAACTACTTGTAGGTCATACAAATATTTGTTCCGTGCGGGAATCGAACCCGCGACACGCAGCGCAGCAGTCGATTGCTCAGACACTGCGCCAACCGTGCCGTCGAATTTGGTTTTGTTTACACCGGCTTCAAATTAAACACGCAGCATCTCTCCTAGAACAACAATTAAATGTCATTCGTCACGTCATCATATACCTATTCAAATCGGCATTCGCCTGCACATCACATACCTATTCAACGCGACTGTTGAGCATGAGGTCCTGGGTTCGATTCCCAGGTCGAGCAGTGTTATTGGGTTTTGCCATTAAAAATTTCTGAGTAGCAGCCACCGAGTCTGGATTTGTGTCCGGTTAATGGCAATAGGCTTGCAAACCCTCGTGTCCGATACTAAATTAGTAAGTCACCAGGAGCATAGCAAAATTATTTAGGTACAATTTTTTTCGAACCTTTCAATAATATCAACAAGCGAAACCTATTATCCGGTACGGACAGACGCTGTGTATTTTGCAACTGTAACACTTCTTAAGAAGCTTCTGTAATTATTTTCATTTAAAAAAAAGATCATTTCATCCTATGTATTTTACTGTGTGTACATAAATGATAAAATATTAAATACATAAATCATTCATTACATTTAACTGTCATGTAATAGTACATTATGATATAGGTAAGTGTGGTAAGTTGAAAATTACAGCCGAGGCGATATTGCTACAAGAAAGCAGAGGCTGTAATTATCAAAGCGCACGTATGTCATACGACGTTTTATAACATATTTGCGAGTAAATAAATAAAACTGTTCACGAATAAATCTTTTACTTGTTCACAAATTAGTGATGCGCGCGCATCAGTGCTTTTTTTTAAGGCAAAGGCACAAAAACAGCCAGTATTACTAATAAAGTAAATTAATAATTTTGTGTTTTTGTTACAGATAAATGGTTGTAATTTATTGACAAAATTAATTAAATTAAAGAATTAAATGTTTATTTATTTTTAATCTCCCAAAGTTAATTTTATTCATAAAATGTTGACCACTTTTCTGACATAAAAACTCTTTGCTATGATTTAAAAAAGTACCATTCGTTTTAGACGGAGCATCTTGATAAACCGTGCGTTTTACATTACAATAACGCACAAGTACGTAATGAGATACATTACGATATTGAAATTGGTGCAATAAGAGACCCTTTACGAGCAAATGTGTTATAAAAGACGTTTTATTAAACTGTATTGCTTCATGTATGTTATTATTACTGAAAGAGACCATACTAAGGGCTAAAACGAATAAATAAACTATGTGAACTTACGTTTATGAAGGTTTGATTGTCCGGCACAGTACGATTCGGAAATCGACGCTGGTATTCCCTCCTAGCTTCCATGGAATTTCCATTACAATATCCATACACAAAATGAATATCTGCTTGATGTTCTGGCGGATAGTTGTGCCTTGGCATTGTAACTGAGTTAACACCCAAAACACTTCAACGTACAAAGTTCAACAAAAACAAATTAACAAGAAAACTTAATAAAAAACAACAATAAAATAACAGCAAAACCGTAACAATTTTACGTGGCACAGAAACTTGTTAGCGAGACGAAAGTCAGGAAACAAGTGTTAAACAAAGGGCTTGCTAAAAATAATTTCACTTTTTGCTAACGCTACGCTAGTTCCATGTGTGCGTTCATTGTATTCAGTACCTAACAGGTCGGTGTCGGATAAAAGAATTAGTAGGGTTGTCAATATTTATGTAGGTAATTGAGTCATAAACTAGTTGTGAAAGTGAGATTCGATCAGGACAGGTTTGATTTCGTGTTTGGTAAAATGCGTATGGATTAGGGCTTTCAGTCTCGATACATTACTGAGTCCCGGGAAATAAAAACCGAGACTAGTTGTGGTCTCGAAATTCCCGGGAAAAACGAGACTTTCGGGACTTTCAAAACCAGGTTTCTTATTAGGTATGTTAATTAATATACGTTTAAAGCATATCAACTAAATACTTATGGTTATGGACACGTGGTCCGACCGCATAGTCAGACCGGTATAGTCCGATCATTTTTAAATTCGTTTATTGATTTGTACCTACATAATAAATTCCAAAAAAGTCTTCTTCAGTTACTTAATTGGAATATCTAAAACATATTAGGTACATGTGATGTGGCTATCCAGGCCGTTCGTTTCGCTTAGAAGAATTAACTTAGGAAAAATCAGAAAAAAGCCAATGACTCCTAATGAATGAAAGACTAAAAAATCTTACGTACATAACTACCTACGCATTATAAACTCGTAGGTGACAACCCTGATATTCCGAACACTACACACACATAGTACTCATTGTTAACCGTCGCGTCCGAGCCCGTGACGCTACGCAGGAACCTACTCAATAGCTCTATCTTACTTACACAAAGCGACAAGCGCCAATGAGAGAGTGAAAAACCCGAGTCGTAGCAGGTGCACTTCACCGAGTTATCATTGTAAGTATCTAGGCAACTCTTGCGCGCCGCGCGCTAGGATATGTTGTGCTGTCGTAACTTTTTAATGAAATCGATATCGATTAAACCCGTACTTAGTCTTCAATGTCATTAAACACTTACTTTGATTTAACGCACATAATTATTCAATGAAGATTAATAGTAGTAGTAGTGCGAATATTACGAAGGTGGCTCAAATTAATAATAACCTTCACCCAGTACTTAATTTAAACTTTAGCCATAGGTTACAAACCTTAATTAATGATGCTAATTCGTAGTTAGTTTAGGTAGCATACCCGATCATTTTGGTGCAGTAGTAGTTCTACTAAAGCGTACAATGTGTTTCAACTTAGAATAGGATGACCTTTATTATTGTGACGACAATTACATTAAAAAAGACTGCAAATTAATTTTCAATAGTATTTATTATCGTTATTATCTTGTTAATGTTACTTTCATATTTTTAAGAGCGTGTAAGTATTAGAAAAGCGTGCATTATCACAATATGGCGTCAAGGTCATCCTATTCTTAGTTGAAACGCATATTAAATATGATGTAATGTCATTTAAATTTTGCTTCGTTATTTAGATATTCAAACTACTTGAGGTTTCATCGATGTCGACAAGGTAGCTTTCCCTTCACTAGCTGCCGCCGGGAAGCCCCGATACCAACATACCTACATATTTTATTTTACTATTTATTTTACTACACTACTGCGAAGTTTGGCAACCTCGCAAAAGTAAAGATTCGTCATATTGGTGACAATTTTTGACCTAATTTAATTATGATTGATGATATCTCCGAAACGATGCATTTTTGGACAACCTATTCTAGGAGTTTTAGTATTATTTTTACCTACAGAATATAACCCTAGAGTTATGGGATATCAAAAAAAAACAGGTTGTATATATAAAAATCAATTGCTGTTCGTTAGTCTCGCTAAAACTCGAGAACGACTGGGCCGATTAATCTGATTTTGGTTTTGAAATGTTTGTCGTAGTCCAGGGAAGGTTTAAACGGTGAGAAAATACAGAAAAACTCACGAAAAAAAAAATATGAAGAAAATTCACGTTCTCATACATTTTGTGTGGATCGGCTTTTTTGATATCCCGGAAGGTAGGTAGGGTTATGCACATTCATTGACTGTTAGGCGGAACGAAGTTTGCCGGGTCAGCTAGTATTATATATTATTACTAGCGACCCGCCCCGGCTTCGCACGGGTATAAACCGGGTTATTATACATATAAACCTTCCTCTTCAATCACTCTATCTATTAAAAAAAACCGCATCAAAATCCGTTGCGTAGTTTTAAAGATTTAAGCATACATAGGGATATAGGGACAGAGAAAGCGACTTTGTTTTATACTATGTAGTGATTTAGAAGTAACTCTGTATCTCATTATAAGTGAACTGTTATTTAGTTCTTATGGGAAATAAATATCTTTAACCTAAATATTCACCGTCCTCCTCGTACATTTTATGACTGCGTTTTCACGAGGCTTGGAGTTTATTACCTATCCAACATTTTGCGATACATCAAGTCTAAGATACCAATTTAGTTATTTCTCTTCCCCAGACATTTCTACTGGATGGACGAAGACTCTCACGCAATCCGTCGAGTCCCGATCTCTTACTCCGTCACCTCCGCCATCACAGAATCAATAACAGTGATCTCAGGACTCAGTCGTCCATTCCACATGGTTCTCGACATTCTAGGACGAGCTTTATACTGGACCTGTGCTGACACGGACTCGATCAATGCGACCTCTATTGACAATAACTCGTCGTCCGGAGTGATACTGAGAGGAGATAATATGATGCCACGGTTTTTGGCTTTTCATCAGACTAAGAGGTGAGTGCTTTTGTATTTATTTTGACGTTTCATGATTTACGTTTTTGTATTTTTTGAATTTGATGTGTTGAGGTTCCGCCAGTAAGCAGAAATTAATAGCATCACCGCTAA
Source organism: Agrochola lychnidis (assembly GCA_963680765.1). Taxonomy (NCBI): domain Eukaryota; kingdom Metazoa; phylum Arthropoda; class Insecta; order Lepidoptera; family Noctuidae; genus Agrochola; species Agrochola lychnidis. The sequence continues at coordinate 2,260,488 of OY796857.1, read as the reverse complement.
ATACGAACTAGGCATCAAAAGACATGACGTCACATAAATCCTGCATCGCGCAATTAGAGTTTACCGCGCGAATGACATATATAAGACTATCCGACATCAACCGTCGGGCAGTTGCCCGCCAGACACGACACCCGTCTGGTCGGAGGATCCTCCCTTTTCTATAGAAAAAAAAAAATTGTTTATTTCTGAACCAAAAAAATATGACAACAGGTAGGTGATTGGAGCCTCCTTTTAAGCAAAAAATGCCTGTATTAGGAGACTCCGCTCTTCCATAGCAAAATAAGTTTAACATAAAAGAACAGAAATAGGATTATTAACGTGATAGTAAATATGTGTATGGGGATGGGGATGGGAAGGGTTTGTGTGTATTTTGTGCGTGAGTGTGTGTGTAGGTGAGTGTGTGTGTAGAGAGAAATGGGTTAGTTTAACCTACGTATTATAATATTATCTGAGGTTGCAAGAGCGCCTCAGTGTCTTCATAAGTAAAAGGTTTACCCAATTTGTTAGCATTTTTTTACATTCATGTGGTATTTATGTGTATATCTCCTTGTTTACCCTATTATAAAGCTGGGCAGAACGTGTTTTGTATTGCATAGCAGCGAATTTTGTTTTAGTATGAGGAATTTGAGCAATCATATCTTTCCGTCTCTTTGATAATGTGTTTGCATTATAAGGAAGTGTCTTATGTTTATTTTATAGAAGTTTATTTTATAGAAGACGAGTGAACTTATTACACCCTGTTCCTCATACCTGTAAATTGCCAAATTCACATCACAATTGTCATTCTTTACCAATTGAATAAAATGGTTATAACACGGCTTTACGATTATATCAATCTCCTAGCTAATAATAGGTAAAATAGTAGTCAAATATGTACTTTTTTCGTAGGTTCCTGATCTGGAACGACGCAGCCCTAGGTGTGATTATGCGCGCGAACGTGGACGGTACATCACGAGTGGAACTGGCGCGAGCGAGCAATGTCACCGCGCTCACAGTGGACCATACCACTGGCACAGTGTACTGGGCCGTTAGCAGACAGATTCATGCCGTCGATCTGGATGGCTCCAACAAGTTAGTAATTTTTCTACCATCATTATTTGCAGGGCAGGTCGGGATTCGGTCTTTAGACGTTGAAGAGCACGATCGCTTCCAATTGTGCTCCATCAGAGTTTTTTTACTATAAGTTTAGTGAAAACCACATGTTTCAAGTTTGAGCTACAAGCCGGGTATCGAAATTGTTTTTTTTTTTTTTTTCGTTTTGCTGTGGTTGTGACTTTATGTTGCTAAAATATACATTAAAACAGTATAAAAGTAGATGAACTAAGCGTTCCTGAACTCTGGCGAGCGGTCAAGTGCATACGCCCAGTGACCCCTTACAAGCTAATCTGGTGAGACCTTTCCATATCTTTCAGAGATCTGCTGAAGAGGTCCGCCTAAGGTGCCGAGGTGGATCTCATTATAAATACAGTGAAAACCGTTTATAACAACTTCGAAGACGGTTTTCACTGTACATACATCTTGCAAGATGCCCCATCCATAGACTCGTCTCTCCACTAGTCCATTGCCTACTCAAGGATCTATATCCGGTACGGCTCGCAAATCCTTCCCTACCATTACCTCGCCCCTCGGTATACTCCTTGATATGCAATGGCCTCTGTAGCCCCATGCAACATGAGGCTCCAGGGGCTAGCGCAAATCTTGGGGTTCATTCGATCTATCGAGTCTGGTTAAACCACGCTAGGATCGGTGCATTTCATTCATACATTCATTCATAATAATTATTTGTAGGGCAGGTCAACATTACCAGTTGGTGCGCACATGGTAGAAAATCGCATGACACTTCACGCTCCGTCTAATTTTGACTTGCTATGCTATTAATAGAGTGTTTGTTAAGGTACATTTAAATGATAAACTGGTTCAACTTGTGTATTGAAAGTTAGGAGGAAAGCACAAACACCCAAAACTGATAAATTATCGATCCGCGCCGAATGAGTCCTTTTGCTTTTACCCAAATGATGCATGCGACTACTGATCGCTCATTCAAACATGTATATTTTATTCATTCGCTGCGCGTCGATGTCAGCATAAATTTCGATATCGACAGCGTAATTTTGAACTTGTTCAGAGCGAAAACTTTACGTCCAATCGGAGTCTGAGGGTGACTGAATCAATATGAAATTTTCTCTCCCACAGACGCGTAGTATGGCAGGGCGGCTGGGCCACGGCGCTGTGCGTGTGGGGCGGCTGGGCGTACTTCTCGGGCGCGGGCGGCGCCATGCGCGTGGCGCTGACGCGGCGCGACGCGCCCGCCGCGCCCGTGCCGCACGTGCCGCGCCTCGTCGCCGCGCGCGCCGTGCACAAGGTATGTGCCGGCACACTACACATCATTGTATTAACATACAGGATAGTAATTTTGATATTTTAGCTAGAAAAATACCTTATGAATTTAGTACTGATTTTATAAAACAAAATTCATAATTTATTTTTCTTACTGCCAACTAGCCCATCCTTTTTCGTCATTTTGCGGCCACTTTCTATCGACGCTATTGGCATCGCTCTTTTGGAAAACTGAGCTTTATAAATTCGCGGCTTCATGTTGTTTTGCGTACACAGATAGCGCGCACGCACCCGTGCTGGCACGGCGGCTCGTGCGGCGGCGCGCCGGGATCGTGTGGCGCGGGCGGTGCGTGCGGCTGTGCGCTGCGCTGCGGCCTGCCCGCGCCCTGCCACCCGCAGCGCTTCCTGTGCGACCCCGCCGCGCCCGAGCCACGGTGCATTCCGCACCACTGGAAGTTAGTACCCACAACTTTACTTAAAGACAAGCCGTGTGCCCGATGGGATTTCCCATCGGCAGAAATGATGAACTTCCAAAAAAAATTCATTCCGTATTTGAGTAACCCCCTTTAGGATGTGAATAAAAAAACTTTTCTTAATGTTCACTATCGTTGTATATGGAACTCTTGACCAAAATTTCATGTTTTTAGACCCAGTGGTTTAAGCCTGCTCCACATTTTCTACAAAACTACACGAGACTTGCTGAATACGAAAGTGTAGAGAACATATTCGTTCATATTCTTGTTGTCTCTATATATTTTTATTATCTCCATTCCGTGTCGGTACATCAAAGGACTGTCGAGTAGTGTGTTTATTTGAAACCATTCCTCCACATTCGACACCGTAACGAACGCATCTCATCATCATCTGTTATGGTGTATGGCAGTTATTCACCACCTTTGCTTATTCCAAAGTTTTTTTATAAACATTTTTACAAAGTTCAATAAATAATTGTAATATGCTACAGCAGCATATAATGCTAGTGGTAGATATTTTCGAGACATCTATTTTAATAGGAGAGTCCAATACTACTATGCTAGGCAAGAATGTAGAGCGCTTTCGTCTCATCCTGTGTCGGCAAATGTTCTCGTCGAGGCCACTCGCCGAGATTGTGGGGCAGGCTTTACACTATCTATACGTTGTGTGTCAGTATTAAGTACATAAATCTGGAAATGGGCGTAGCATTTTTGGTATCAGACCCCCAAATATTTTGAAAACGAAATATCCATGATGAAAAATTCAATGATTTATTTTCCGTGATTTTTGTGTTAACCAATTTTAATTTCTTTTTTTTTTTGGATTTTGACTTCGACCTCATTTCGGCATTAGCATCCCAGAAAACTATAAAAACGAAACGCACGAAAAAAAAAATTCAATAAGGGCTGTACGGTAGCTTGAGTTTGGTTGAAATACTGTAATGTTGTCTGCTGTGGTACAGATGTGACGGGCAAAAGGACTGCGAGAACGGCGCAGATGAGGCGTCGTGCGGCGCGTGCGCGGCCGGCCTGCGCTGTGCCGACGGCGCGTGCGGCGCGGCGCTGGGCGCGTGCGACGCCGGCGCCTACTGCGAGCGCGCGCCGCTGCCCGACGCCTTCCGGTACGTGCGGGGACTCTTATGTCTAATAGTGCGGCGCGGCGCTGGGCGCGTGCGACGCCGGCGCCTACTGCGAGCGCGCGCCGCTGCCCGACGCCTTCCGGTACGTGCGGGGACTCTTATGTCTAATAGTGCGGCGCGGCGCTGGGCGCGTGCGACGCCGGCGCCTACTGCGAGCGCGCGCCGCTGCCCGACGCCTTCCGGTACGTGCGGGGACTCTTATGTCTAATAGTGCGGCGCGGCGCTGGGCGCGTGCGACGCCGGCGCCTACTGCGAGCGCGCGCCGCTGCCCGACGCCTTCCGGTACGTGCGGGGACTCTTATGTCTAATAGTGCGGCGCGGCGCTGGGCGCGTGCGACGCCGGCGCCTACTGCGAGCGCGCGCCGCTGCCCGACGCCTTCCGGTACGTGCGGGGACTCTTATGTCTAATAGTGCGGCGCGGCGCTGGGCGCGTGCGACGCCGGCGCCTACTGCGAGCGCGCGCCGCTGCCCGACGCCTTCCGGTACGTGCGGGGACTCTTATGTCTAATAGTGCGGCGCGGCGCTGGGCGCGTGCGACGCCGGCGCCTACTGCGAGCGCGCGCCGCTGCCCGACGCCTTCCGGTACGTGCGGGGACTCTTATGTCTAATAGTGCGGCGCGGCGCTGGGCGCGTGCGACGCCGGCGCCTACTGCGAGCGCGCGCCGCTGCCCGACGCCTTCCGGTACGTGCGGGGACTCTTATGTCTAATAGTGCGGCGCGGCGCTGGGCGCGTGCGACGCCGGCGCCTACTGCGAGCGCGCGCCGCTGCCCGACGCCTTCCGGTACGTGCGGGGACTCTTATGTCTAATAGTGCGGCGCGGCGCTGGGCGCGTGCGACGCCGGCGCCTACTGCGAGCGCGCGCCGCTGCCCGACGCCTTCCGGTACGTGCGGGGACTCTTATGTCTAATAGTGCGGCGCGGCGCTGGGCGCGTGCGACGCCGGCGCCTACTGCGAGCGCGCGCCGCTGCCCGACGCCTTCCGGTACGTGCGGGGACTCTTATGTCTAATAGTGCGGCGCGGCGCTGGGCGCGTGCGACGCCGGCGCCTACTGCGAGCGCGCGCCGCTGCCCGACGCCTTCCGGTACGTGCGGGGACTCTTATGTCTAATAGTGCGGCGCGGCGCTGGGCGCGTGCGACGCCGGCGCCTACTGCGAGCGCGCGCCGCTGCCCGACGCCTTCCGGTACGTGCGGGGACTCTTATGTCTAATAGTGCGGCGCGGCGCTGGGCGCGTGCGACGCCGGCGCCTACTGCGAGCGCGCGCCGCTGCCCGACGCCTTCCGGTACGTGCGGGGACTCTTATGTCTAATAGTGCGGCGCGGCGCTGGGCGCGTGCGACGCCGGCGCCTACTGCGAGCGCGCGCCGCTGCCCGACGCCTTCCGGTACGTGCGGGGACTCTTATGTCTAATAGTGCGGCGCGGCGCTGGGCGCGTGCGACGCCGGCGCCTACTGCGAGCGCGCGCCGCTGCCCGACGCCTTCCGGTACGTGCGGGGACTCTTATGTCTAATAGTGCGGCGCGGCGCTGGGCGCGTGCGACGCCGGCGCCTACTGCGAGCGCGCGCCGCTGCCCGACGCCTTCCGGTACGTGCGGGGACTCTTATGTCTAATAGTGCGGCGCGGCGCTGGGCGCGTGCGACGCCGGCGCCTACTGCGAGCGCGCGCCGCTGCCCGACGCCTTCCGGTACGTGCGGGGACTCTTATGTCTAATAGTGCGGCGCGGCGCTGGGCGCGTGCGACGCCGGCGCCTACTGCGAGCGCGCGCCGCTGCCCGACGCCTTCCGGTACGTGCGGGGACTCTTATGTCTAATAGTGCGGCGCGGCGCTGGGCGCGTGCGACGCCGGCGCCTACTGCGAGCGCGCGCCGCTGCCCGACGCCTTCCGGTACGTGCGGGGACTCTTATGTCTAATAGTGCGGCGCGGCGCTGGGCGCGTGCGACGCCGGCGCCTACTGCGAGCGCGCGCCGCTGCCCGACGCCTTCCGGTACGTGCGGGGACTCTTATGTCTAATAGTGCGGCGCGGCGCTGGGCGCGTGCGACGCCGGCGCCTACTGCGAGCGCGCGCCGCTGCCCGACGCCTTCCGGTACGTGCGGGGACTCTTATGTCTAATAGTGCGGCGCGGCGCTGGGCGCGTGCGACGCCGGCGCCTACTGCGAGCGCGCGCCGCTGCCCGACGCCTTCCGGTACGTGCGGGGACTCTTATGTCTAATAGTGCGGCGCGGCGCTGGGCGCGTGCGACGCCGGCGCCTACTGCGAGCGCGCGCCGCTGCCCGACGCCTTCCGGTACGTGCGGGGACTCTTATGTCTAATAGTGCGGCGCGGCGCTGGGCGCGTGCGACGCCGGCGCCTACTGCGAGCGCGCGCCGCTGCCCGACGCCTTCCGGTACGTGCGGGGACTCTTATGTCTAAAACCGATGTAACGCGCCTTAAGTATGTGCGTGGCTAGAGGGCAGGCAGTGCAAGCAGCTCATTTAACAACGCTGCCCCGGGGCCTCGCCCTGCATTCCTAAGGCGCGTAACAGCAATATCAGTAAAACTATAGGTCGTTAAATGACACTTTAGCACGTCAAAAAGAGACTGGACGAATTTGTAATGGATTTGGGTGGCTATAATGGATTAGTTACCTGGAACTATGGAAGTACTATGTCCCGTGCCTGATCAATGTTATGTAATATACACGGATAAAATGGCAGAGGGTAACTTGCACACTCATAATGGGCCCCCGAAAACGGTCGTTAGCACATAGTGACGTAACGACAAGGAGACAACACTTTCTGAGGTGCTTGAGAAGTGGAGATATGGTATTCCACGGCTATCAGGACAATCACGGAAGTACGGTCAAAATCCCTACCAGCATCTTACTGGAACACTTCCTTCCTCCGAGCACATTTGCTCTTGCGAGTCTCCACTCAAGCCGGCCAATAAAGGCAAAAATGAGGTGGGAGCTCTGTTCCTCGTTAGTGTTCACTCTAGCCGGCCAATAAAGGCAAGCCAGAGGTGAGGAACAAGACTTCTCCCGGGAGATAGGGTCCGTGGGATCGCTACTGCCCAACAGCTCGCCACACGCTGTCCTGCGGGTTTATGTATTTTTCTTGGTCTGGCTCCTCACCCTAGACCTGTTTTGGCAAAGTAAACTCTATCGATACAGACTTAGAGTTCAGGAGCACGCAAGCCCCACCACGACGTCAACGTATTAGTATTTCCTCTTTTAACATATTATTTACATTTTTAAATATTAATAAAAAAAAATGTTATAGTATCGCAGAAAAGAAATAGCAAGCAGGAAGCCATGATATTATGAATCCAATAAAGCACTTATGGAATGAGCTAATGTTCGAATTAGTCAACCAGCTCGAGAAACTTTGTAGGAGTTGAAAACTGTCATCTTGGAAGCATGGGAGAACATTCCACAGCACGCTATAGTGGCATAATTAAAAAACAAACGCTTTCTCTATGTAAACTATTGTTTTCTTTAAAAATTCCACGCTAATTTTACTCCTGAGAAACGTAGAAAAACGACGTATTGCAATTAAACTGTTTTTTATTTTTTATTCCGATTTCAAATTTGGAAGAATGACAAATGGAAATGACAGTGAGTGACTGGTTTCAAAACTGCATTTTTTCTTTGTACTGCCTTGATTTAAAAAGATAGAGACTTATAAACTCAAATTGGCAGGGTGGCTCGATTCAGATGTCCGGAAGTGTATTATAGTTTTTACAAAATGTCTTCCACGGCAGATGCGACGAGCGCCTCTGCCTTGCGCCGCGGTTGTTGTGCGACGGTCACCAGCACTGCTCCGACGGCTCCGACGAGTCCGCGGCCACCTGCGGCTTCGCGGGCGCCAAGGAGCACACCGCGCCCGGCGCGCGCCGCTCCAACGCCTTCGTGGTGTGCGGCTGTGTGGCCGGCGGCGCGGCCGGCCTGGGCGCCGCGTGGGCCGCGCTGCGCCGCGTGCGCCGCGCCGCCCGCGCGCCCGCGCCGCGCCGCGCGCCCGGCGCCGCCGCGCTGCAGCCCGACCTGGCGCCCGCGCTCGTGCCGCTGCACAAGCGCGACCTCACCGCTCTCGTCGCCCTCACCACCACCTACACCGAGTCAGTATACCTACTTCGTTTCATTTCTTTTGTCATATACAAATGACACTGGTACTCAAACATAAAGTTCACTGTTGCAGCACGTTGGACAGCAACTGCGCACGCTACCCGCGGCCCACGGCCAACCCGCCGCCCTCGCCGGCCACGGGCAGCGACGACGCCGCCCCGCGACGCCGCGCCTACCGCCACTACCGCGCCTCCAACCGCCCCCCCCCGCCCACGCCGGCCTCCACCGACGCCTGCGAGTCCGAGCCCGAGCCCGCCGCGCGCGCCCCGCCGCCCTCGCCCGCGCCGCCGCTCTACTGATGTCAGTGGCGCCGACTGGCCAAGCTAACCTAAGCACGCACGCAACCCACTGCACGCACGTGGTATAGCCCTCACGACGTAACGAGACAAACCCTTGTACGTGCAAAGTATGAACAATCATCGTACAACTCACGTCGTTAGCTGCACGTTGCGGCCCCACGCGTAAGTATGATTACTCCCGAAAGCGCCGATTATTTTCGGAAGTGACCACACTCACACGTAATCGACTTGAGCCGGTCAAAAAAAGCTTTATGTTCATGCATTATAAATGAAAAGACATCACTTGCCTAGATTAAATTCAGAACTTCAGACGATGCGACTCGACACCAGACACCGATCGTTTGCATCGTGTTGAATTTCCATTGACCGAAGATACGTGATCGACTCAAACCGATTCCACATTGATAAGTGTGGTAACTCCCTTTTCCGCCTCCCCGTCCCTCCCCGCCGCGCCCCCCGCCCCTTACGTCTACTGATGTGTCACTACCAAAACCACTATCGATCCCCCTCCCTCTCACATCTACTCAAGTCCCGCCTCTACCTGCTATCCAACTTTAACACAAACATTGACTGCTTCAAATTATTTGACAAACGCCAAGATTGGTATATGCCTATGACGTAGTTAATGGCTAATTACTTAGCCCAGTTGTTATTGTAATATTGCTGTATGTACCATACTACAACAGTTGTTTCACATTATCATTTATAGACGCACCAGACATACGTCATATTTGAATATTAAAAAGTGTACACCCTATACAAATAGTGCCATTCATGAAGATGCACCCCACTTCTCCCTAATTACGTTTGGGAAAAATAGTGGGGCGCGTCTTCGTGGATGGTGCTAAGGCACTCATTCATTTTTCTAGTCTCCATATCCTAAATAAAACAATACAGGATGAAATATAAAACGCACAATAAAATGGTGCATATATTAATTGACGTAATTAACACTGATCTGGAAGTTTTGTTATTAGAGTGTGAAATAACTACTTGGTGCTATTTCACTGTTCGTGCCTCAATAATCGTTATAAGAATAAATCTCTATTATTTGTATTATATAGTATTAAAAAAATAAGTTGAGGAGAAACGCATAAAGATGCTCGTGTAGAAATAAAAGGAAGTGTATTGAAAATAAATCTGAACTACAGGGTCAAATAAATAACCTAGCGATACTATGATGTTATAGGTATCGATAATTAAACACGACTAGCTTCTGCCCGCGACTTCGTCTGCGAACCTATAACCATCCTCAAGAATTGGTATATCCAATGCAAAAAAACCTTTTACAAAAAAAAAACAATCGACTTAAAAAAAAAACACTACAAAGTGAAAAATAACTTTATTTTCGGAAGTCGATGTCTTTGGTTTTGAATTTTCGTTCTTTGTCACTGACTTCCGAAATTAATTAAAGTTATTTTTCACTTTGTAGTGTTTTTTTTTTTTAAGTCTGTTGTTTTTTTTTGTAAAAAGTTTTTATTTTTCACTTTTTAGTTGTGGTAGTTATCCCACACTAATTCGAATACCACTACCTGCTATGTAAATAACAGTGACAGGAAGTTATCATATCATCCACATACTAGTGGAAAAAAATACGTATTATTGAAGCTAACTCAAAAACTACCCAAGCAAAGTTAATAAAATTTACATGGGACCACCTCTGAAGTATGATCTACCAAACAAAAAAGAATCATCAAAATCAATTCATAATTGGCGGAGTAATCGCGTAACAAACATACAAAAAAAAACATACAGTCGAATTGAGAACCTCCTCCTTTTGGAAGTCGGTTAAAAAAAGTCATATCAAACCTCTTTATAAAATTATTATTAATTATTCATTGATTGTTGGATTTGATGACTACACTACCTGCGGATAATGACCCCAAAAAAAACTCATCAAATTAATATCTGTTTGTTTTATGTTGTTTAGATATCGATATCCATGACGTCTGCAGAGTTTCGCTAGCTGATTCAATTTGAACCTGTATATGCAGAATGAATGAAAATACATTTAGAATCATGATTTAGTTACCTGCAACTCAAACCAATCTAAACAAATAATACATAAACACCTCTAGGCTCACACACATCACTTACAATCGGTTGATATATAATCACAATCAGCCTATAATATTCCCACTGCTGGGACACAGGCCTCTCTGTGAGAGGGAGTGGGCCGTAATCCACCACGCGGGCCCAGCGCGGGTTGGTGGATGCCACACGTCTTAAAATGTTTAGTTCTGGGACATGCAAGCAAATATATTATTTAGAAAAATTTAACCCCACGTAAATAAGCCGTGCTACAGCCAAATTGTGTACGAATCAAAACGTTTTATTTTATCAGAAGTTAGGTGCACGTTCCAAATTACTCGTTTATTATGAAGAGGAGTCTGCAAGAAACTCCACACAAATGATAACGAAGGGACAGTTATAATTTTAATATAGAAACGATTTAAGTTTATAGTCAAACTAGCTGACCGGACAGACGTCCTGTTCAATTTTCAATAGTTCATACACAAATCCCTTAGAATATGACGTTCAGTATTTGAACATTTTTCGGAAAACTTCCAATTTTTCTTTCTATAATAACCTAATTCGGACTTAAACGTTTTAAAACAAAAAATTGCCAAATCGGTCCAATCGTTCTCAAGTGCTGCGCTAATCAACAAACAGCATTTCCTTTTTATTTAAATTCAATCAATCTACCTTGCCTATTCCAACTATGTTGGAGTCTATGTTGAAGATACTCCTTGGTAAGACTAGTTGTCAGACTTTCGGGCTTCTGACGACCCGTAACAATTTCAAAGATTTTCCTTTTTATTTATTTATAGGGACAAAACAAAAAAAAAAACACATAAACCTACATGGGCACTAATAAAACGTCAGAAGCTAGATGCACAGTTCCAATTGGTCGTTTCCTATGGAGAAGAGCCGGCAAGAACTCCACGGTTACTCTTTTAAAAATAATTGGCTTTTACAATACTTTCAAATAACAGTGTTACTAGGTATGGGAGGACAGTGTAGGTCTATCAATAAGTACCAGGTACTTAACAAAAAAGAAAATGGTCAACAGATCTACAGTCCACTAAGCCTACAGCGTTCTCACATTCACAAAATAGAAAAGAATCTATACAAAAGATAAAAATAAAATAAAAACCTATTTTAATTAAACGCAATAACATTATTCCTATTACAACTGTAATAAATCTGAATAATTATCCTGTCCATTTCTATATTAATGTCTGTAATTTTTATGGTGTACATGATAAAGAATATTCTATCTATTTATAAAAGCCACTAATAATTAAACACGAAAAAATTATTTGATTTTTTTTTGGGGTCAACGAACGCTGGTAGTTTTGTTACTTGAAGTTTGAGTTGAGAAAACCTGTTTTCTTTTGTTTCATCATATCCCATCAGGCCAGCGGTTTTTTTTTTTTGTGTTTTTTACTGTCCCTGTAGTTTTGTTAAGTAATCCGGTTCACTAACTGCACTCTCGCTCGCAACTACATACGACACACTACAACACTTCTACCACCAACTTACACATAAGAAATATTTGCTTTCTTTCTTTCCAACGATCTTTTATTTTATGTGTTTCTCCTTATGTTGTAAATAAAATATTGTAACATGTTTTTATTAGTTATTATACATAATATAAATTAGCTATATATATTACTATCAGTAGGTTACAGTGTTCTTTGTTAACGTGCTTAGTAAAATTTTGTCGTTATCAAACTACTTAGTTATAAACTTAAAACGTTGAAATTTATGAAAACCAAACTTAACCTAAAACTATTTGCCACAATTTATACTGTAACCAGTGATAATGACGGAATCACACTAGACCTGTATCGCAGCTAAGTAAGGCAGCTATTTTTTGCCCCATTATTGACTATTTTGTAAACAGTTACAGAATTTTTATCTCACGAAGCGACGCGCGCTTTACGTCTGATAACCAAGTGTACAAACACGCTGTGAATATGTGCGTGAAGAAGAGTAGCGTCAGCACATAACACGCGCGCGCACACAGGCACACACACCCTCACACGCACATACAGCCACACACACTTCTGACTTCGTCATTGTCTCGGACGGTACCGAAACCTGTGCTTACACACACATTCACAGCGTGTTGGTACACTTTGGTAACCACAAGTAAGGCGCGCGTCGAATCGTGAGAGAAAAATATGTTAATGAAAATGTATATGCAACCATATTATCAACGATATAACGATACCCGCACGTAAATATTTACTTATTGAGTTTTTTTTCGTCGGTTTTGGATACAGTTTTTTTTTAAAGCTGAATGTATCATATTCACGCCCAGTAACTGTACTTACAACTCTGATTTAAGTAACTTGAATGACGCTAAATCTGCCGTGTTCTTAACTTAGGCTGCTGCCGTATCTTCCTTAAACATAAAACAAAAAAAAAGACGGGATTGAAAATCATCAAATAAATTTTTAAGTATTTCCAACCTCGTTCGAATATGTACGTAATTGTCAACATTGTCGCGATAGCGCGAACTATACTTCACACGGTCTCTTTTGCTCAGCAAGATGTCGAGCGGTGTGTGAGAGAGAGCGCGCGAAATTTAGTTCGCCTTATCGCGACAATGTGACCCCAGCATAACATTACAGTCCGGTCGTCGGCCTCGAGAGAATCCATTCTTGACATCTCTCAGTTCCATACTAACGATTATGTATTTTGCGATTTTGATCCTTATTACTACTAGAAATTGTCCAAATGACAGCTGTCAGGAACGCACTCCGACGGCCGGACTGTAGAAATAAAGTAAAGCCTGAAACACGCTAAAGTTGAATACGTAAAATAGTTTGGCAGCTCTGAACGTTACTTGCGTTTTCTATTAAGCCGCGTTTCCATTATGCAAATGACTTGCATACAAATTGCAAGTTGCATGCTATTTTTATTGTGGAAACCACAGCTTGCAAACAAGTTGCAACTTGTATGCAATTAGATTTAAACTTGTACACACAACACTCAAGTCAGCTCATTTGCATACAAGTTGCAAGTGCAGTTTCTAACCCACTGAATTGGTCGACGTCGAAGTATTTTTTTTTTTGTTATTTACTAAATGTATAATTATTTCGCGTACAACTCTGCACGCAGCGGCAACCACAGCACGTCTTCTACTCATAATGAAAACTGTAGGTACAACTAGAAAAACTTGTATGCCACTAAAATCTTGTATGCAAACTGCAAGTTGAACAAATTCGTGTTTTCAATTCAAATCACTTGCACACAAGTGTGACGTCATACTTGCATGCAAGACTTGCCTAATGGAATCGCGGCTTTATTCAAAGATAAATTGTACTCTATATTTAGTTTATTGGTAAACAAAAGAATCAGCTCTATTGTTTTAAGTGTTTCCAAAGTCGTGTAATTCCTTTAACCTATTGATGTTTGATTCTGATTTTAAAAATGTGTTTATTTTTAAATGATTCTCTGAATTCTGAAATACCCTGTAGATAAGTCAACGAGAAGCGATATTTTATATTACTCAATGTAGAACAAATTAATTTACAATCGGGAATCAAAATGTTAAGTCGATTTTTACTTGCATCGTGCATGAGATTATAGGTATATTTTTGACTTCGTATTGCCAACCACTGGCGGACTTAGGGGGGGTCGGCAGGTGCGGTCCGCCCCGGGACCCCGGTCTTGGAGGGCCTCCAAATCTAGATCGAAAAATTCGTGATCGCTTCGCTCACTCTTATATACTACTTCTCAAAAAAAAAATCTGCATACCTGGGTCATAGTATAAGAAGAGGAAGTACGCTATCTTCATACAAACGCACCGCGCGCGGCTTGTATGTGTGCGGCATAGTATCTCTGCGTCGCCGCACGCACACTTAAACAAAATCTCGACCGGTTTCTCACGAGAAACGGGTCGAGATTTTGTTTAAGTGTGCATATGAAGTGTGTGTTTGTATGAAGATAGCGTACTTCCTCTCCTTATACTATGCCTGGGTGGGGGCTCCCATTTAATTTTGCTGCCCCGGGCCCCCACCAGGTTTAGTCCGCCACTTCTGCCAACATGATCAATTAAAATGATTCTTTTAATTTAAAGGTGACAAGTGCTACTCGTAAAATATTTAATGAAAGGTTTTCACTCCGTGATTGTAACTGTCGCAAGCGTTTAGAATAATAAACAGCATAACGGTTTACCAACCGAAAAAATAACTACACATTACACAATAGGGGCCGTTCAAATATTACGTAAGCAGATTTATTACAATTATTTACCCCCCCATCCCCCTTGTCAGCAAAAGTAAGCAAAGCTCTTACCCCTTCCCCCTATGCTTACGTAAACATTTTTCAATTATAAATGTATCTTTTTTTATTTATGATTATAATGTTATATTTATAATTTCAAAAATAAGAATAGATTTAGGATAGAGATTAGATTTTACTGATACAGTATTCAACATAGAGTAAGGGACAAAAATATTATAATCTTATGAACATAACAAACTTATTTTAAATTTTTGGTACACATATTAAATTCAAATTAACAGTCTTCAGTCCATGAAACCCGAATCCATGATTCTAAGTTTTCGATAACATTAGATTGCTGCTCAGTGTTGTGAATCTGCTCACTTTCATCCGATTTTGGAATGTCTACGTCGTTCTCATCGAGCCATTCAACATCATGGTGCTCTAAATTTTGAATAATGCACATCAGTTCATTAGCACGACGAGCAGCGACTCTTACAGGTCTAATTTTCTTATCAGTGTGCGTGTTTTTTTTTTTATGGATCTTCTCGATGTGACGATTTAGTGACTTGACGGAAGCATGATAAAGACCACACGTTTTGCATGTTCGACTTGATAGCCTCAATTTTACCGTCGGACAAAAATAATCGTAGGGCATTTGGAGGAAATCTTTGAGTGAAGCACTTAAGCGTAGAGCTAAATTGACTGGAAGATCAAGAAATTGCCCTCCTTCATCCAAAACCAAGTCATCAACTGTTTGTTTTACTTTTACAGGTGGTGGAAGAAACCTGTTGTCTAGTAATCTGAATAGGCCACTTCTTGGACGACAGCATTCTGTATTTCTACATTTTACAATTTGAAGCAAGTATTGGCTTTCACGCACATGTTCTGAATACCATTTAATGTCTGGGAAATCAGGAACATCTTGTTCACCAGCTCCAACATATTTTGCAGTAACATTATAGCCATCAATTTCCATTAAACTCCATACTTCAGCTAATACATTTCCTGCAAATTCGAAATTAGATCTTTCTAAATGTTCATCAATTGTAACGCCACGTTCATCCAAATGAGACCCAAAATGGTCATGAGGCAATATTAAACCAGCCAGTTCCCGACTAAGAGGAGCCATTCTGCGTTCTACTCTGTTATACGCACTTCTTCCAGGAGCATTGGTAGCTAAAAAAAATGCATCGAGATCATGTCGCTTAAAGTGTTGTATAGCAAACCCTATGACTTTTTGATAACGCGGATTTTCATCTGGCCCTCCATCAACCGTCATGATTACCACTGGTTTTACTAGTCCATGGTCAGTTTTAGCTAATGGTCGAAACTCTTCAAGTTCGAGAAGCGTCTCGAAATCCTGAGCATGAGTATGAGCAGTAGATGAACTATGCTTTCCACTTCGAATAGCGATGTATGTTGGTCCAGAATATCCAACAGCTTGCGGTTGTCCTAGCATACTGGAAGTGATTTTGATACCAGCATAAACAGATGGTATTAATTTATGACGTTCAGCGATTACCCAATCGTGGTCAGGCAATTTGATTCTATATTCCATGTGCATTAAAAGAGGTGCTTGCTTATTTGCCGCAGTTACGCCAATAGGGACTCGAGCTTTATCATCTTGAGATATGAAAAATACTTGATCTGGTCCAAGTATGGATGCTATGTTCTCTAAATAATGGATTGATGTTTCAGCGAACTTGCTATCTAAGTGGCTCTTGTGGTGATCAGTTTGAGCCCGAATGAGCTTAACAGGGACTGTCGATACATGTCTTCGTCCTTCTACAGAATTAGATTTTCTGGGAATCAAACGAAGATATGTCCCACTGCGACTAATATCAAATCCTATTTTACGTAATTCATTTGTGAGTTCATCAAGAGTTTTTACGCTGCGAATAGATTCCGTTCGTCTTCTATCATCTGCTGCACTCCCAAATAAAGCTATATCCGCAATTGTTTTCAATAGTGATGGTTGATTGCTTTCAAGATTAGGGCGTCCCACTGAATCCCTCAGAGATAGTCTTTTTTTTATTTCTGGATTTTCATGACAAATATCTTCTAACTTTCTTTTCATACCATCCCTGTGTTTCTTCTGGGCAACTGCGTTTTGAATCTTCCTGTTTAAAGACTGTTTTGATGTTTTTATTTCCTCGCGCAACTTAATGATCTGTTTATCAACTTCAGCACGGCTTGGCATAGTATCTCTGGCAGAATACAAAGCATTCAGATTTTTTTCGAGTAGAGCAATCTTATTTTTCATAGCTTCCTGAGAAGGTTTTGCTCTCTGTTTATCTGCATTATCATTATTTTCGCATTGCTGTTGTGATTCATTACCGGGTTTTATTTTATCTTCTTCCTGTTTTTTGATATTTGAAGCTGGCTGTATAATTTGTGTTTTTTCTGCAGGTTTACAGGTAGTCGTTGCCTAAAAATAAAAACTTTCTATGGGTTCTGTTAAAGATTCTCTTATTAAGCTACATAAATACAAAGTATGTGATAAAAAACTGCATTTAAAGATTATTTAAAGCCCTATGGCTTTAATAATAATCTTTAAAGCCGGGAATCGAACCCATCACATACAGAAAACTAACACCCTGTATTTTGTAACCAATTGACGGAGTCAATCTTAAAAAATAAATCTGTATAATGAATATTACCTCTATACTTTGAGATAGGCCATAATATTTTCTAATCATAAAACGTTTAAATTATTGTTACAAAATGTAAAGAGAAACTTTTTGGCGATTTCTAATATTTCTAGTACTCATAAGTACCTAAAATGATTTCGTCACTCACCTTGGAAAAAAAATGTAGTAGATTGGATTTATTCTTAGTCACCGCTTGCAATTCTTCTTCAATTCTCTTAGATACAATAATATCTAGTTCCTTGTCGGACTTTGCTTGTAATTTATAATTTCGCCACACTTCGTTAACTAACTTTTGTACATTTTGTACTTTCGTACTTGTATGAGATTTTTTAAAACTTTCAAACAATTTTTGGTATAACTTGGATTTGTCTATTTGAAACGACATCTTATTTAAACGTCAAACTTTGGCTAATGGAATCAATGGTAACACAAATGTTAACTTGCTTTGCTATGCTTACAATACGTCTACGCGCTATAGTATCCAAACAAAACAATACACTGACAGAGGAAATTTAGACAAGTGAATAGCGCGCGGTAATTCCCCTAATCGGTTCTAAAGCGAGTGCCTAAACGTATGCATTACTTGCGGGAATTCTCGAAAATGCGTTTCGTTTTCAAGCATAGATAATGTGAGGGTTGCCATTCGTGTAAAAAAGTAAATAACTACCGATGACGTAATCATCATCTAGACTCCCCTACCCCCCATGTCATCCAAAATAAGCAAAACAAAGACCCCTCCGCCCCCCAATAGTGCTTACGTAATACTTGAACGGCCCCATAATATCTGGAAGTTTTTTTTTTAACGACGTTTTCTAAAAACGAAACCTAGCTAGATCGATTTATCTCCCCCGAAACCCCCCTGCATACTAAATTTCATGAAAATCGTTGGAGCCGTTTCCGAGATTCAGATTATACATAAATTGCTTGTTTAAAGGTATTAGAATACCCACGAAATTTCACTTTGTTGCATATCTTTTTAATTAGTTGAGATTTTAATTCATACTCTTTATGGCACCTCTTTAGTTAACCGAATATCAAAAAATATTTGGCCTAGGTCTTAAGGGTAGACGTGAAAATTGATTCACTGTTACAATGTATAGTAGATATAATATAAAATACCAGTATTCCCTCTTCGAAGTTTTTTTTTTTGTCTCCAATAAAACAAGTTACTCTATACGCCTGTGACAAACCGAAATGAAAAGAAAATTATTTGTGATTATTTGCAGTTGCCATTTATATTTGCATTTATATAATTTTTTGTAATAAAGCTTGATTAGTTAATTTTATTTCGATTCGTATTAAATCTAAAACTGACTGATTGTGAGATTTTTGTAATAAACTTTTGTACCTGTTACGTATTTTTTTTTTCGCTTTCATCTTCCTAGCGTCACCATATTTCGATGATTTGAATAACAGTGATAGCCTAGTGGTGTGGCCGTCGGACTGCCAAGTTATGGTATTGAGTTCGAATCCAAGGCACGCACCTCTGACTTCTCAGATTCATGTACGTATTGTATAATTATCACTTGCTTCAAAAACGGTGAAAAAAAACATCGTGAGGAAACCGGCATGCCTGAGAGATATTTCTGATCTCGACGCGAAGTCAGAGGCCCATCGGCTGCATAAAAACTGACATCAGTTCATCATTTCTTTTTCGTGTGGAAACGATGAACGAAAGAAGATGATTTGAACAGTGCCAGATGGGTAAATATTTATTTATTTATTAAACTTTATACACAAGTAAAAAATACTGTACAAAGGCGGACTTAATGCCTGAGGCATTTTCTACCAGTCAACCTTAAGGTAATGCAGAGACAAAACATAGCAGGTGCAACATAAGTGATAGACAACTTGAAAATGAATACATACTAATACATAAATACACACATATAAATCTAATAAACTTTTTCAGGAGAAATAACGATAGGTAGAGGAGAAAACAAATCCATTTATGTTGGTAACCATCCCACTTCAGAGCAAAGGTCGCGAGTAGAAACGAGCATTGATTTGTCGTGCTCTTCGTGTTGCGTGCCTTTTCGATTCCCAGTGCGAACAGAGCGAGCTGCGTCCTTCTGTGTTTGGGGATATCGCTAGTGAACAGCGTGAACGCGAGGGGAGCTATTAACGAGCCCTGAGGGACTCCTGCCCTTATGGGGCGGGGGGAGGATAGGGCTCCATCGATACGGTAGCAGAAGGTGCGGTTCGACAGGTAGTCTCGTAAGATGAGTACGAGACGAACTGGCACACCAAGTTTGTAAAGCTTATATAATAAGCCGTTGTGCCAGACTTTGTCGAAGGCTTTCGCTATATCGAAGAAGACCGCGCGTGTCTGCTGGCCTCGGGTGAAACCACCTTTGACCAGCTCGACGATACGGTGGACCTGATGCACGCTAGAGTGCCGAGTTCTAAAACCGAACTGCTCGTTAGGAATGAGGCCCTTGGTCTCGGCGTAGTCTCTGAGACGCTTATAAATAAGCCTCTCATAGATTTTTCCGCTAATAACCATAATGATGTACCTGTTCCAAATGTAAAAAATATTTTGAATTTTGAATTTTTTTTTTTTAACGGTAATTTATTGAAAATATTTACAAATCTAATTACCATCCTTCTAATTCCCGTCCTTTTTTATTCGAATGGTAATGAGAAGAAACGAACGGTAATGATTATATTCTGTGATTCAAAACTGTATACATTGTATTTTTCCTTACTTGTCTTATTTGGGATATAACGAATACGTTATGATAGATTATATTCATTCAGTCATTATATTCAATAATTTCCCAATCATATCAGTTGTCTTTAGTTACCAGCACACCATTATATTTTTCAAAGTAAGACAAGTAAGAAAAAATGCACAGGGTTTGTTAATTTAATTAATAACGGACTAAAAGGGACTTACATATTGTGATCGTTTGTCGTTCGTCATATAATGTATCTATAAAAACAATAATATTGTTTTAGACCAAAATGACTCGAAGAAGACGTACAAGAGAAGAAATACTAGAAAGGGCAAAAATAGCACGCAGAAAAAGATATGAAAATATTAAATCAGATCTTTGTTCTTTATGCTTTACAAAAAGAAAAAGAACACCAAATATACCTAAAAAGAAAGGAAGAAAAACAATTTTGTCAATATGCGATATGACCCCAAGAGCCAGGAGATAGCAAAGAAAAAGCTACAATAATAATAAAGAAAGCTACAATATCAAAGATTATTTTAGAGTTTTTGTATGATTAAGTTTTGTTTCTGTATTATTTTATAGTTTCATTATTATGTAAAGAAAGAAAGAAAAAAGATGTACCTATTTCAAACTTTAATTATAGGTTTGTTTTAGTGCAATTAAAGGCTGATTTATCGAACTGTTGTTGTATTATTAACTACCATTTTTCTACCTCAGTACCATAAATAGATATCTATCTAATTACCGTTTGTGTTAAATCTCATTACCGTTCCTTAAAAAAAAACCAACGCCAATATCTTCAAAACTAAAAGTCTAATTACTGTCCCTTTTTTATATTTCACATAACATCATTAAACACTTAAAAAAAAAACAAATAATGAACATGATTAGGCACATTTTTTTAACAATTCTCCAAAGCTCATAATGTGCACGAAATGAAATATTCACCCTTATCTCCTTTATTTCATTTACACACATATTATTTACATTTTTAAATATTCTTAAAAAAACAAACTGGGTAGTTCCCGTTCCTAGAATGCCTAGAATCACGAAATTTGGCAAAAAGCAAGGTCTTACAGCACAAGCAAAAGGGAAAATACCGAAAAATAAATAAAATTAAGGTACATTTTGGTACTTATAAGTTTTCGCGAAAATCTAAAACTGCCCATATCTTTTTATCGTGTTGACTCAGGACCTTGATTTTTATACACCTATAGACCTCAGTATCTGGTATAAATTTCAACTTGCTAGGTCCACCCATTCCTGAGAAAATCGGTGGTGACAGACGAACAAAAGAGTGATCTTATAAGGGTTCCGTTTTTTACCTCATGAGGTACGGAACCCTAAAAAACATTTAAAAATATACAAAATAGTAGCCCACCGGTATCGGGTCCAAGCTACCGGTGGTCAGAGCTCCTGAGAGAGGAACCTCCTAACAATACGCGCCGTGTCCAGGAGGACCGCTTTCTGGATCAGGCCCCTGATCCAGCTGCCTAACGAAAGCCTCCTCAGGTGTTGGTTGAGGCTCTTGGCTATTATGCCATTGGCTGTCACGACTATCGGCACAATGATTGCTGTATCCACATCTCACATGTCAACAACTTCGCGAACCAGGTCAATATACTTAATATGTTTATGTTTTTCAACTTTCACGAGGTTCTCGTCATGCGCGACCGCTATATCAATAATCATTATGCGACGCTCTAATCGATCTTATCACCACTATGTCTGGCTTATTGGCAACAATAGTCCTGTCAGTGATAGATTGATCCCAATACAACGTGATATTGCCATTTTCGAGGACTGGGTCAGGCACATATCTATAGTACGGTACTTCCGATTCCACAAGACTGTATTTCAGAGCAAGTTGCTGGTGGATAATCCTGGCTACAAGGTTGTGCCTATGCAAGTAGTCTCCGTTAGCCAGACGAGAACAGCCAGAAATAATGTATTGGATTGATTCTCCGGGACGGTGGCATGCCCGACAGTGTCAACCGTGCCGTCCTTCACAATAGATTTCCGGTAGTTGTTCGTCATCATAAATTCGTCCATAATCGCAAAGACAAAACCTTCGATTTCCCCGAAGAGGTCACCGAATCGCAACCAGGATACGGAAACTAATAGGTCTACATCGGGCCCATGCAAGGCCCGGTAAAAGCGCCCGTGAAGCTCTTTGCTCTGCCATACCTCCCTGCGGTTATTAGTATCTACGAGTAATACTATAGGTAGAGCAGTGGTGGCCCAGTAGAGCAGTGGTGGCCCAGTGGTAACGACTGCGACTTACGAGATGTAGGTCGTAGGTTCGAACCCAGACAGGCGCTTTACTTTGTGTAAATTATTTCATCACCACTGCTCTCAAAACGGTGAAGAAAAACATCGTGAGGAAACCGGCATGCCCTAGAACCAAAAATTCGAAGACATGTGACATCTACCAACCCGCACTGGGCCCGCGTGGTGGATTACGGCCCACTCCCTCTTACAGAGAGGAGGCCTGTGTCACAGCAGTGGGAACATTTATAGGCTGATGATGATGATGATGACTATAGGTTTGCGCCAGTTCTCGTTAGCCAAAGATAGCGGGGTGAGGCCCGTGTCCACTGAGACCACATCTCGGTGCATCCCCACGTCGGCTTCTAGGAAGTATTCCCTGAGACTGCATACCTCACGGTTGTGCAGGGTCTTAGCATTTAAGAAGCCTCGACCTCCGCACTTCCGCGGGATATACAGTCTCATCACCGATGAAAGCGGGTGATGCATCCGAATTGCGGTCAGCAGTGTGCGGACCCTCCTATCCAGGGTGTCAAGTTCCGTCTGAGTCCAGAGGGTATGCAAAAGTATATAACGTATCTTTGCTAACGTTTAACGTTAACGTTTTTTGCAAAGATAATATAAAATGATGTTTTAGTATTATAAATGTTGGAGCGCCAACGTCTCTCCTCTCACAGTTGAGCACCAATATCTGCAATACAACTTCGATAAGGCGAAGGGGGTAAAGGGATCGTTACGCTTACGCTTAAAATCATTATTATTAATAGCTACGTTAATTTGTCTGTTTACAATGCACCCACTTCAGTGAGACCGGGAACCGTTTTACAACGTTTTGTCTCATTGTACGTGTTCTGCTAGACCTAACGCATACAACCTCTCAGGATCAAATAAGATTCTAACGGAACCCGTTCCCTAAGCACTATATAAATGTCTTACTCAATCCGAAGACAGAGTACTGCGAAGTCCAACTGTTATTGAAGCAGACAAGTATTGAGTAGTTCTAATCGCGTACTTATGTGAAAGGTAGGAACCAGCACAAGCGCACCGTAGACTCAGTCTCTAGCAGAATACATTACGATCGTACCTAGTGAACGCTGAAGTGGTAGTTCGTCACTTCTCATTTCGTTAATCTATCCCATTTAGAGGATGCGGTGCGGCTATTAGCGGCTTTGCGACCCGATAGCATGTCTCAATAAATAGTGTCGATTCAGTAATAGGCCTTCAAAAAGCCGGGTGGGGTTTTAATGAGAAACGGTCCCTAGCGTTCTTAGAACGACTACCAATTCAGTTTGGGGTACTTGTTGAAGCATACCCCTTTCCCGGAAATGTACGTCAACAAGCCTCATGCAAAGTATTCTGTGGCGAAACCTTTTTGGATACAGAAATCATCACTAACGTTTGGTTGTTTTATAATGCAATTCAGATTGGCTTTATAGCCTAGTTCAACTTTAAATGAGCTATGAGTATTTATGGTTCTGCCTTCCAAATGTGGTGCGTCAGCTCAAGATCAACAGTCGTCAAAAGTCAGGAGTATTAGTGCTCATTGGTGCCGATTCTCTTGTACACCGAACTAAACTAACTAAACTATCACTAAAATTCATTACTTTTGACTATGAGAATCTCAAAGCTATTCTGCAAAATAAATTCTCTAAATTTAAAAATAATTTTGACACATCCAAATCGAATTTGACAACCGCGACTCCACACGTGATACCTAACCACGTGAATCTTTTTAGAGCCGGAGGCGCGCAGGGGGGGCAGCCTCGACGTGTTTTATATGGATTTTTCACTTTTTGTGTGGAAAATAAGAAAAAATATTACCTACTTGTAGAGTGTTAGGGGTTTAAAGGTTTCATAAAGGGTGTCGAAATTTTCATTATTTTTGCGATTGGACACACCGTTTTCGAGATATAAGCAAAAGAAAAAAAAAAAATCAGTACTGTTTTTTCATCTGAAGTCGAGGTGTTGGTGTGAATTTTAGTTCATGACAACCAATTTTAATCCACATGTTTTTAGTCGCGATTAAAAATAGTCATATTTAGTTAGAAAATCTAAATTTTAGGTTAAAAACGTCAAATTCAGAATAGCAAAATTGCCATTTTCACTAAACTATTATCTCAGTGCCATCTTAGTGCTGTCAAACTAAAATATAGTTAAGTTGTGTCACTTTAGTCTATTTCAGAATGGGAAATCGTCGTTTGACAGGAATAAACTAAATTTTGGTGATTTTTAGTTTAGTTTAGAGGCATTTGTGACAAGAGAATCGGCACCATTGTCGAAGTATCGTGAAAACCTTCGCCATTTCCCGATAGCCATGCAAGGAACAATAATCTGCCAAGGTTCGGGTTCTCTATTGTCTTCCCTAACTTTTTTATCCATAATCTAAAGTGCCGTAATGTTTTTAGTCCTAATCATCATTTGTCCGAATGATAACTTTCCCGAACTTTAATGTCACATAATATAACATGCCATAAAATTGAAATCCCTAAATACAATATGTCCTAAATTTGTTTGTCATAAATATGACAATCCATAATATACAAAAGACTTAATAACGTTTTCAATAAAAGTTAATTTAATTTTATTAGGATGAATTTAGATTAATAAACATTAAATAATTAAAGAAAAATTAAAGATTCAAAAGCAATATGGCTTTTGTCTCGGCTCCGGTGCTGCATGTTTTATCACTCAATAAAACAGTTGATTGTGAACATGTTTTTATTTCTCCGTGAGAAGCATGCAAACAAGCATACACCATGGCATGCAGCATGCAAGCGACCATGCAACATGCAGCAGGCATGGTTTCTGTCACGACTCCGGCGCTGCGGGGCTCCGGCGGCCCCGCGTGAGCTTATCGTCGCAGATGATTAAACGTTCACCACCGCAGCTTCGTCTTGCTGGCTGGCAAAGCCGCGGCGGCGAGCATTACAACCACCTGCTCCTCAACTCGCGGGCCGCCTCGCCCCTCCGCGCCTACGCGATTTTAAATTACACTCTAGGGGTAGGGCAGACAAGACTGCGTGGAGTCGGATTTACAGCGATTCGTTTCTGTCACTAAAACCAAATTTTTGCAAAAGTTTTAAGACTAGCAATTTTATATGAACATTCGGAATAATACACATTATATAATACAATACTTAGGACTTTATTTCATGCAAAATTAGGTGATTCAATTGTTATAGTACTCGATATTAGGACAGAATAGTTTACTACTATACTTTCGGTACCTACTTTAAGTAAGGCTTTATAAGATAGTAGAGTTGAAACGGAGAAAGTAAGAGAAAGACGAAATGACAGGACAAAATAAAAACATTTAAATAAAGACAAATCAAATGATACGTTTTATTTCTTGTTAAATAGACACTAAATCAGTTTTATTTCGCGTGCATGTCGGAAAACAATAATGTGTCGCTTAGAGAAGGTGTAGGTACCACTCCTCCATTGAAACGGAAGAATCTTCCGATCTTGCCTGGTGGGAATTGTGACCTGGGGTTCTCTACCACAGCCTTTTCGAATGCAGTCACTACGTCTTCAGGGTTTATAATGTTAGTGCGACTTGCTACGTACTTTGATTATTGAAAATAAATTAAAACCAAGGCGCCTGGTCTGTACTCAATAATGCGACTGCCCGTCTGATGGAGTGTACTGAATGAAACGTTATCACGGTGTAGAAGGATCACGCGATCAAGAAAACAGGCAAAAAAAAAACAGTGACATTCCGGGAGTGCCGACAGAAGTGAAAACGTAAACAAGATCGCCTTGGTGGAAGAAAAATACTTGTATAGAACATTGGTCCGTAACCTTATCTGAATAAAGAGCATAATCACGTTAACAAAAATGAGGTGTCGGTAACGGTGTCGCGAGTTCAATTGTTTTTTCCCATCTCAAAAGTGCCCAACGCGCCTAAAGAAGTTTTCACTTCAAAAACTATGAAATGATCAAAATGATATTATTGTGTTTTCTATTATAAAAACTTGTTTTAATAAAGAAAATGCTTCTCTTTTAAACTATGTGAATGTTTGGAAAGGATATCCATCCACAATGATAGCTGACATACGGGAAACTATAAGATCCATGGAAGGATTTGCAACAGATTCGTAGTAAGTAATCAGTTCATTATACTTCGTTGCTTCGTCCTTCGAGATTAGATAACATTGTAGTAATACGTCTAAGATATCGCCTTTCACCCACTAAGTTAAGAGTTTTTTTTTTTTTTTTTTTGTGTGTAGGTACTTCGTCTTCCTTCTCGTTATGCCTGTAGTGTGAATCATTCGCGTTTTAGTGCGTCGCCGATCACCACTTACTTTCTCCTTTTCGTTGAAAATTGAAAATAAGATGCCGAAACGTAGTCACAAAAACGACGACAGTGATTATTTGAGAAGAAAGATTCGAAAACTTGAAAAGAAAATCGATAAACGTACCAATCGGTCGCGAGTTCGAATCTGCTCCGAAAGCAGTAGCTCATCAGCGAATATTATTCTGTCGCCTGAGCTATCGGATCATGAAGGTAAGCTGATGTGTTTTCTTATTACTGTTATAACAAAAGACAGATATTGTGAATAGTTTTTCGGACTATATCCGTATCATAATTTGACAGAAAGTCATATTCCAAATAGTGTTGTGTACATCTTGGGGGGATGTTACCTTCACGTAATTTTGGATTCCCAATTAATTGGGTAACTTATATACCTACCTACATATTAGTGATTGTGTACATTTGAAAGGAATGTTACCTTCACACTAGTTAATGACCTACTTAAATCTTATGTAGGTACGTAGGTATGGATTTAATATATTTAATAGTGTTGTGGATAGTTTTAAGGACTATCACCGCTCTAAAACCTATTAGGTTACCTGTACTATACCTACACAGGAGTAGTGATTACATTCACATTCCAAAAATTGTTTAATTTTCATTAATTTCTGAATATTGGTATGGATGATGAACTCAGTGTTGTGGATAGTTTTTAAGGACTATTGCCGCGCTATTTTCTCTAATTCCTACATCTGGTACTTATTATATTCCAGATGGAATGGAAGTTCAACCCGAAGTCGAGTCAGTTCCGATTTTGGATGCGGAAGAGCCCCAACCGGGTACGTCCACCTCAACTACACATGTCCCTGCTACAGATGTGATACAAACAGGGCTGCCGGAACTGCCCGTTGAATCAGCGCTCGATCCTCCTGACCTGGATGATGAGATTCTGAATCTCTTGGGCGAAACACCTTCAAAGGACAAAAAATATGGACCGGATATTAGAGGTGAATTATCTGTTCGCTGGGAACACATCGCAACGACAGGCTTGACAAAGGATGCCAGAAAGGAGCTGCTAGAAAAGCATCTTGTTCCAAAAAACTGCACAAAGATTGATGCGCCGAAGTTAAATCCAGAAATAAAGGCTGCTTTATCAGATGTGCTCATTAAAAAAGACAAAGCACTGGAGAGTAAACAGGTGCAGGTCGCAGCAAGTATATCTTGTATTAGTAAAGCTCTCAATACATTGTTTTCTTCGGATCATAAAGACCAAACAGTAATAAAACTGCTGATCGAAGCGGGTCGACTGATGTGTGACTCACAACACAACGAGTCCATGACAAGACGTAGTTTTATATGTTCTACAATAAAAAAAGATATTAAAGATCATTTGTTTAACACAGAAATCGATCATTTCTTATTTGGCGAACAGCTGACCGATACTATTAGAACTGCAAAAGCTATATCTAAATCAGGCGCTGAAATTAAAATAAACACACCAGTCAGAAGACCTGCACCAGCGCAGAGACCGAGACAGGCCCCGACTCAGACTTTAAACCAGAGGCCTCCGTTCCTGCCGGCGCGGCAAGCGGGAGCAGCGAGGAGGACCGAGCAGGCGGCGGCGGTGCCGTGCCCGCGGCCGCAGCTGCAACCTCGACAGCCGCCGCGCTTGCAGCAGCGCCCAGCCCTCCGACGCTAGACCTGGTACGTTCCGCAGGACGATTATTATATTTTTATGATCAATGGCAATTGATAACTAATGATCCTGTTATATTATCGTGGATAAGAGGTTACGAGATACCGTTTACAAAACCGGTTTATCAGTCATACGAACCTAGTTTACCTACATTATCTTCATCAGAATCCCTTCAATACAGGTTGGCCATCACTGATCTTATAAACAGTGGAGCTATTTCACATTGCGAACCATGTGAAGGACAGTTTCTGTCTAGTTATTTCCTGATTAAAAAACCTAATGGTAAAAACAGATTTATATTAAATTTAAAGTCTCTAAACAAGCACATCATAACAGAACATTTTAAAATTTAAGATCTGAGAACAACTTTAAAACTGATATCAAAGAACAGTTTCATGGCCACCCTTGATTTGAAGGATGCGTATTTTCTCGTATCTATACATCCAAACTGCAGAAAGTACTTACGATTTAAGTACGAGGGTAATATTTACCAATTCAATGTTTTACCGTTTGGCCTAAACACGGCCCCATTTGTTTTTACAAAATGATTAAAACCGGTAATTTGTTTAATGAGATCATTAGGTTATTTGTCGTCTATTTATTTAGATGACATTTGTATTATTTCTAACAATTATCAAAATTGCCTAGATAATATATTACAAATAAGAATTATTTTAGAGTCCTTAGGATTTATTATTAATATAGAAAAGAGCTGTATGATTCCGAGTAACGTTTGCAAATACCTTGGTTTTGTGATAGATACGAAAAACTTTCATGTTAGCCTACCTAAAGATAAACGAAATTTAATTAAACAAGAATTACAATCGTTCCAATTCAAACCTCGTTGTAAAATAAGAAATTTTGCACGCTTGGTAGGCCTCCTCACTTCATCTTGCCCCGCGATTCAGTACGGTTGGCTTTATACTAAGCAAATGGAAAGATGCAAATACCTTGCATTATGTCAAACTAGTAGTTATGATAGCCACATGTCTTTACCACAGTACCTGCAGGACGATTTCTCCTGGTGGTTAAAATCAATTGATGACGCAGTCAATCCCATTAGACAAGACAGCTACTCACTAGAAATATTTTCAGATGCTAGCAAAAAAGGGTGGGGGGCAGCATGCCGTGAGGAGACTGCCAGTGGCCAGTGAAGTAATTTAGAATGAGTCAAACATATAAATTATCTAGAACTCCTGGCAGCGTTCTTGGGTTTACAAACATTCGCAAAGGGATTAAAAAATTGTCAAGTTTTACTACGTATTGACAACACAACTGCTATTTCGTACATCAACCGTATGGGTGGAGTAAGATTCCCACATCTTAACGAAATCACAAAATGTTTGTGGCAATGGTGTGAAGCTCGCGGTATAGGTATTTGTGTTCGCTTCATACATAAGTTCAGAAGATAACGAAATAGCAGATGTGGAGTCTAGAAAATCTCACCCCGATACCGAATGGGAGATCAAAGATCATGCTTTTGAAAAAATTGTACAGGCCTTTGGCCAACCTAAAATTGATCTTTTCGCATCAAGATTAAATAATAAATGTGTTAAGTACATTTCATGGAATAGAGACCCTGGAGCATTCGCTGTGAACGCTTTTACTTTAAGCTGGAAAAATCTTTCTTTCTACGCATTCCCTCCTTTTGCGGTTATACTAAAACTTTTAAGAAAAATAATAACCGATCAGGCTGAGGGCATTGTTGTAGTCCCATTTTGGCCCACGCAACCGTGGTTTCCAATGTTTCAAAAACTTCTCTGTTCCGAATTGATTCAGTTTACACCTTCTGATAATGTGTTATTGTTTATTTCCAACAGTCTCCCGAAACTCACGTTGATTGCAGGGAAGTTATCAGGACGGCACTACGGAACAGAAGAGTACCACCGTCAGCTTTAGATATTATGATAGCTTCCCTGTCTGAAAATTCAATAAAACAATATGACGTTGCAATTCGACGTTGGGTGAGCTTTTGTAAAAATCAAAATATTGAAATACATGAGGCGTCAATTCCGATGGTAATTTATTTTCTCACAGAATTATTTAATTCTGGTTTACAATACGGATCTTTAAACAGTCATCGCTCCGCTCTGTCTTTGATCTTAGGATCGAGAGTTGGGTCTGATGACCGTGTCACTAGGCTATTTAAAGGTTTTTACAGACTTCGTCCTCCAGCACCCAAATATAATATCACTTGGGACCCCTCAATAGTTTTAAATTCGTTATCGAAATGGTACCCAAACCGTAATTTGAGTTTAGAACAATTGACCAAAAAGACCGTAACTTTGCTCATGCTAATAACTGCACACAGAGTGCAGACGATTGGCAAAATATCACTAGAAAATATAACTATGCAGGGTCAGCATATATTAATCAAGATAAACGATTTTATAAAAACATCTCGCCCAGGTTCAGTTCAACCTTGTCTTAATATTCCATTTTATAAAGACTGTCCGGAAGTATGTCCGGCTGAAGCGTTAGTAGCTTATATAGATAGAACAAAGTCTTTGAGAAACAAAGTCAATAGCCTATTCCTAAGTATTAAAAAACCACATAAACCGGTATCCACAAATACCATCAGCCGGTGGATAAAAGATATTCTATCAATTAGCGGAATTGACACCTCAATATTTTCTGCTCACTCCACCAGACACGCAGCTACCTCAGCCGCTCATAGAGCTGGTGTCAATATTGACACGATACGAAAGACCGCTGGGTGGAGTGGTACCTCCAATGTCTTCGCTAGATATTATCATAGAGATATTCATTATGAACAATCAGATCAATTTGCTTTATCAATCCTAACCTCTGATTGATGCATTATGTTAGAATGTTATAAAATAAATAAAAATTTAATTACTTATAAGTTACCCCTAATTAATGACAAACTACATTTTAGTTTTAGAAAACAATACTTAATAATAAATATTGTTTGTTCATTATACGTTTAATAGTAAAATATGAGTGTTTTAATATTTCACCATCTTTCAAAATCTACAATGTTATCTAATCTCGAAGGACGAAGCAACGAAGTATAATTGGAGATTAAACGAACTTACCTGAAGTGAAGTTCTATCCAAATTATACGAGTTGCTTCGTCCGAAGAGATTAGTTCCCTCCCAACCCTATAACTCCCAATATCTAAATGAAATATTAAAAGGTTCCAGGCTTTCAACTAAATGATTCACACTACAGGCATAACGAGAAGGAAGACGAAGTACCTACACACAAAAAAAAAAAAAAAAAAACTCTTAACTTAGTGGGTGAAAGGCGATATCTTAGACGTATTACTACAATGTTATCTAATCTCTTCGGACGAAGCAACTCGTATAATTTGGATAGAACTTCACTTCAGGTAAGTTCGTTTAATCTCCAATTTTACTTTTTTCTTTGATATTAATTCAATAGTTTCAGTATTTGTCGATGTTGAAGAAGACTTGACACTGAGGAAGTTGACTATCAGCTGTGTTCAAGTTTATCTGATGCACATTTTTCACCACAGGCCCTTCCCGCACCATGCAGCTACCTCAGAACCATTGAACAGTCTCAGTTAAGCCACACATGCTACTAATAAGCATGCTTGTATACTACTAGGTAGCATACTCATAAGTAGCATACTCTCTGTGCCTGTAAAATATTCATGTTTTTTTAAATACACATGCTAGTTGAATGCTACTAAGTAACATTAGCTCGAAAGTAGCATGCTCTTGTACTAAGGTAGCATGTGTATTCCACGTTTTAAGCTGTCGGGCTTTGGGCAATCAAATTATAAATGTTTTAAACGCGAAGTATCTTTTCCCGAAAGTACCGAAAGAACCGGGATTTGGTTTTGAAAATCCCGGTTCCTAAAACGACACAATTTTCCGGGATTTCCCGGTACTTTCGGTTCCGGGATTTCCCGGGACTATTCACTAGCCTGGACTCTTACGTCCGTAGCCTTTCGTGATCTAAAATCAAATTCTTAACATTTTGAAGACGTTACCAATAGGTAGGTTCTTAGAACTTAGTTGCCTGTTAAGGCATTGCAATTAGGGCTTTCAATACCGGTATTCCGGGATCCCGTAATACCGTGATGACGGATTTTATTTTGGCCTTTTACAATACCGGTATTGACGCCCCAATACCGTGATTACGGTATTACAAACATTCGATCTTAACATTATGTGATCTTGTTCTCACACTTGTTTTCACCAGCACAAGCGTCCCGCTGTTATCTTAAGCTCACCCTCCCGCGCCCCGCCTGAAACAATGCCCGAAATTGAGCTGTACTTATGTCGTTTTTGTTATTGTCAATCGTGCAAGTAAATTTACGACAATATGTAGTCATATTGTCGTAAATTTACTTGCACGTTTAAAATATAATAATGATACACAAAACGCTCAAAGAGATAGGACAATGACTGATTATGAACATGATATGACGATAGAAGAACCTTCTGCTTCATTTAATACGAGCAGTGAAAATGAAGACACGTCCATACAGAAACAACTAGAGAGAGATATCCAAATTGCCTAAAACCAAGAGTGCTACCTCGGAGTGGTCGGGAGATATTTCTATCGGCAGCTTACAGATATTTACTGTCTGTGGTACCTACCAGTGTTGAAGCAGAGCGTGCTTTTCTTCAGTAGGCTATAATAAGTAACAAGCTGAGAAGTTCGCTGTCTGATTCAACACAGAATGCGCTTTCCTTTTTGCGATCTCACTTTCAAACAAATTTAAAAAAAAAACGTTTAAAATTCAGAAATTTGTATCAAAACTTTTTGTATTATTGTGTTATTTATATACTTTTACATTTTTTTTACTATGTTTTTTAGAAATTGTTTTTTATTACATAATTATTAATAATGTTACTAAAATGATTACAAATGATTGCTAGCTAGTTAAGCTATACTTTACTTACTTACATTTCTCCAAATAATGATACCAATGTTAATTCTTGATTTATTTTGTTAGGTACTTGTTTAGTTTTAGATTTTTTTATTGTTTTTTTATTACATAATTATTAATAAATTTACTAAAATGATCACCAAATGATTGCTAGCTAGTTAAGCTATACTTTACTTACTTATATTTCTACAAATAATGATACCTATGTTGATTTTTACATGAGACATGATGACATTTTTAGATAATAATAAGATTTTTTTTGATATCGTACTATACAAAGTCTATGTGAAATGCCTTCCTGCAAAAAGACTAGATTAAGTTTAAGTTTTCATTATGTTCCTAATTCTTAGTCCTACCTAAATAATCAACCAATACCAAATTGTTACATAAGAGAGCTATGTACAAAACGTATTTATTTAATTATTTTCAATAAATAAGAACAACAAAGACTGATTTGAAAATAAAAAACAACGTATTTTATTGATTTTATTAATGTCCAAATTGAACTTGCGTTCAATACCGGATTACCGGTATTGATACCGGTATCACGGCATTGACTTTTCCAATACCGGTATTGATACCGGTATTGAAAAAATCCGGTATTTGAAAGCCCCAATTGCAATTAAATGGTTATAAAAATTTAATAAAAAAAAAAAAACATACTCAATATTCCAGTTATACATTTACTTCATTCCTCAGTCCCCTAAATTCCTAAAACACCACGTCCAGCCCATCTTCCCACAGTTTCGCAGAACAGATTTATTGCTGTTTTTGTACAGTTTCTCAATTGATTTAAAAGGGTCCGTTTGAATTGCATGAGCCCGACTAAATGGTAACCAGATGGCCGGCATTGGTATTGTGAGTTGAGATTAGAAATTGGATATTTTACTAGTTTCTTCAGAATTCGTAATATTAATGCACCCGACCTTTTCGCGGTACATGTTAATAGTTTGTTTCCCATAATATAGAAAATTTACGTGTTTCTAAGTTGAGTTGAACCATGTGCTGGTTTTAAAATAATTATAATATTTTGTTATTACAATAGAAGCAAATGACAGGCAGTCACAACATCTCTATAGCTAATATTTGACTTTGCAATATTAATGTTATCCTAATTTATTTTATTCAATGTGTGATCGAATAAACTAACCAAAACCCTGACAATGTATTTGTACGCCGGAAACAGCAGAATATTATGAACTTTAAAAACTATGTATCATCTCTGAAACAATATTCTCACAAATAATTGGACTATTAATATCACCGATTTCACCAGATGGCCCGAATTGGTTAATCATAAACAAGTAATCATCGCTAGGGGCGTACAGCAATACGCCCCTTTTGATAATACTTGTTATAGTGGCACTTGAAACACCAGTGTAGCATACAGTGCGAAAACAACCGTCTACCTAGACACATGGACTATGTCCAGCACACTCGGAAAATGTATTTTCCTGCTAGGCGTACTTTGTTTTGTTCCTCTTGATTGTGAAATCTACCAGGACCGACCAAAAATCAAGACTTCGGGCGGTGATCTAATTCTAGAACCAGCATTTGATAAAAATATATATCTACGCCCTAATGGACCGAAATCGAGCATCTTTGTTGGTGATATTAACGTATTCAAACCAAACATCCCGAGTGAGGGAACGCAGTACCAGCCATCGAATTATGAAAACACCGACAAGAATATAAATGGTATATTAGAAAGACTTGAGAGATTGGAGAACAAGGATTCTACGCTTCCGAATGACTTACTTTTCAATATATCAATGCTTTGGCGGAAAGTTAACAATATTCACAGGAAAGTGCTAAATCTACAAATTCAATTAAATAATAGAGGAAAAGACGAATGTCAATCTCATCCGTGCGAGCATGGTGGAACTTGCCTAAACTTAGTAAACGGCTACCATTGTCTTTGTCCTTCAAATTGGGAAGGCAGAGATTGTGACGTCGATGTAAACGAATGCCGGAATTTCGCTGGTACGGACCTTGGGTGTCAAAACGGAGCTACGTGCATCAACAGACCTGGATTTTATGAGTGTTTGTGCAAATCTGGCTGGTTTGGCTTACATTGCACTAGGAAGGAAAAGGATTGTTCCGGTGGTAATTTTGAAATGTGTGGCCATGGAACCTGTATACAAGTAACTTCAGGAGAGGGCGTTCAATGCATATGCAACCAGGGATGGACAACGAATGGTACCAGTGTCGCTTGCTTAACCGATATTAACGAATGTGAATCATATCAAGGTCCTCGGTGTTCCATGAACCCCAAGGTTGATTGTATCAATCTGCCGGGCTCATTCCGATGTGGACAGTGTCCTTCTGGTTACGAAGGCGACGGTCACAGCTGTTACGATATCGACGAATGTACAACTATTCCTAACGGAGGCTGCAGCCCTTTAGTGACATGTCACAACACCATCGGCTCCCGAATATGTGGTTCATGTCCACCTGGCTACCAAGGTGACGGAGTTACGTGCTCTTGGAGAGGTACGTGCAATATCGGTCATGGAGGATGCCACCCATCTGCGCAGTGCATAGAAAGCGTATCGCCAACTGGCCAATCAGCACAGTGTATATGCCCTGACGGCATGGAAGGCGACGGAGTAGGAATCAGTGGCTGCTACGTTGCAACAGGCGAGGGCAACTACACTGATGGTTGTGAAATAAATCCATGTGGCGTCCACGGACAATGCCATCCCCTTCGTACCGGCTATACCTGTATCTGTTTCAAGGGCTACGGCGGCGCTCACTGTGAAGTGCGCACCGCCGTTTGCGGAGTGAATCCTTGCCACAACGGAGGAATCTGTAGACCAGACGACAGTGCAATTGGAGGCTTCCGTTGTGAGTGCGCGGCACAGTACTCAGGCGCCTTGTGTCAGGTAAGGACAAAGTCTTGTGGTGGTGTTTTAGATAACGAAGAAGGCAGCATTATTTATCCTTTGACTAATACGACGTATAATCATAATTCGCAATGCGCTTGGATAATACAAACAGCTCCTGATAAAGTAATTAATGTTACGTTCAGTAAATTTAATTTAGAGGGAAGTCCCGAATGTATGTACGATTTCCTACAAATTCACGATGGTCGAAAATCTTCTAGTCAACTTATAGGAAGATTTTGTGGTAATAATTATCCTAAAGGCGGTAACATTGTATCAAGTCATAACAATTTGTATTTCTGGTTCCATTCCGACAAAACTGTAGCTAAAGACGGGTTTGCACTACACTGGACTAGTATAAGCCCAGTGTGCGGGGGTGAGGTGGACGCTACTACGCACGGTCACATCAGCTCCCCAGGCTCTCCCGGCCTGTACCCTCCTAACCGTGATTGCTATTGGCGCTTAACGACCACTCTTGGTAAAAGGATTAACTTACATTTCTTTGCTCTCGATATTGAATCACATTCAAACTGTAGTTTCGACTATTTAGCAATTTATGACGGTGAACATATGACGGATCCGCTTATCAATAGGTACTGTAACACTACACAGCCCGCGCCCGTGCAGTCAGCAGGCTCTGATATGTTAATACACTTTCATTCAGACGCTTACGGTGCGGGACATGGATTCCAAATTGCTTACGCGCCCGTCGAAGGCATTCCTGGCTGTGGAGGATACTACACTGCCGATAAAGGGGAACTTGTTTCTCCTACTTATAATGGGCTTTACCTAAGTAATTTATTATGCGAGTATAAAATTAAAACTAGCTTGGATACCAAGATAAAAATCGACTTCAAATCATTCAAGCTTGAACGGTCTTCTAGATGTCAATACGATTATTTAAAAATTTATGACGGTCCATCTCCGGATTCACGACTCGTCGGGAAATTTTGTGGAACTACTTTTCCGAAATCATATACATCATCGTCAAATGAATTATATTTTAAATTTAAAACTGATAGAAGTATGCCCGCCGATGGTTTTCGAATCACGTACGAGGCATTATGCGAGAAAACTATAGAAGGTGATAGTGGAATTATAAAATCACCCGGTTATCCGTTCAGTTATCCAGAGAACAAATTGTGTGTTTATATCATCAAAACAGTTCCCGGCAAAGCAATAGAATTAACATTTCAAGATTTTGATATTGAAGACAACCGGTACTACGACTGCCGGTACGATAGCGTTGAGGTCAGGGACGGCCACGATCAGAACTCGACTTTACTAGGCAGATACTGCGGCGGTGCTGCGCACACGCCACCTGTTCAAACATCCACTCTTAATTACATGTACATAAGATTCAAATCTGATTTAAGTCTTTCGGGCACGGGATTCTATGCTAACTATACTACTATCGATACAGAGTGCGGAGGTATTCACAGAGATACCACTGGATTAATAAATCATCCCTCCGGAGATGCTGCTACTTACAAAAACTATCAGACCTGCAAGTGGTTACTAATTGCTCCTGAAGGAATGCACATAAAGTTAACATGGAACAGGTTTCATATTGAGGACATGCCCAGCTGTGGTAGCGATTACCTGGAGCTGCTAGAGATAGACGATAACAATGAAAATAATGTATTGGGCAAATTCTGTGGTACGCACGCACCTCCTGCCTTGACCACATCCACTAACCGGCTCATGTTAAATTTTGAGTCTGATGGCAGTATTCGTTCTTCTGGTTTTTCTGTATCGTATACATTTTTAGATGAAAAATCTCATTGCGGTGGAGCATATATTAAAACTCATGGCTTCATATACTCTCCCGGCTGGCCTCGGTCGTACGAACCCAATCGCGACTGCACATGGGTCATCACGGTGCCGGTTGGCCAACAGATCATGCTCAACATTTCACAGTTTAATCTAGAACGACCTATTCAAAACAAATGTGACTTCGGTGACTTTTTGGAAATACGAAATGGTGGTAACGAAAATTCACCATTGATTGGCCAATATTGTGGAATGTTCCAATCAAAACGAATCGTCTCATTATCTAATGCCATACATCTTCATTTTCATTCTGATTTCTATTTAACCGGAACTGGGTTCAAAATTGAATGGGATGGTACTATAACAGGCTGCGGTGGAACACTGACGAGCCCTTCTGGCTCTGTATCATCGCCGAACTATCCAAATGATTACAACGAAAACGCCGAATGTTTCTATAGAATAGTTACCAGTGAAGGTTCACGAATCCGTATTACATTCACAGAGCTTGATCTTGAAAGAACTCCTAATTGTAGAGACGATTATGTTGAAATATTTGACGGTCGCGATACGAGTGGCTCCATATTAGGAAAACATTGTTACATGTCACCGGAGCTAGCTAGCATCGAAACATCAACTAATTATGCGTACGTTAAATTTAGATCTGATATATACCAGGGCGGTAAAGGATTTCTGTTTAATTATCAAACAATATGTAACAACAATATAACCGGAAGATACGGAGTAATTGAGAGTCCGGGTTATCCAAGTAATTACCCGTTGAACTTAAATTGTATATGGAGCATCACAGTTCCCAAAGGGAATAAAATTAATGTGACCTTTACACACTTTGATGTTTACAAAACCCATCGATTTTATCGTAATTGGATGAGATCTCGGATTGTAAACAACGACGATTGCCATCTAGATTACTTGCAAACAAAAGAGTTATCTGATCCAAATTATTCTAGTAAAATCTGTGGCAGTACCACTCCGCGTCCAATTAGTACAAAGAGTAATACATTGCAAATAAAATTTTCCTCTGGTATTTATATGCCTCGCACCGGGTTCCGTTTAGAATGGATCAGTTATGGATGTGGAGGACATATTAAAAAACCCACAGGCTCCATAATCCTCGATAAAAGTAAAACTAACGACCAGGAACTTGATTGTGAGTGGCTAATAGAAACACAAGTAGGTAAGAGTATCACAATCTCATTTACAGACGTTTATATGACAGATACCGCTAATTGTTCTACTGACGCTATTGAAATATATAACGGTCAAAATACAATGGCTCCGCTTCTTACAAAAATTTGCCATCGAGAATTCGTGTCTGTGCAATCTGATAGCAATTTCATGTTGGTGCGCTTGTCTAAACGGTCAACGCTCAGGGATGTTCACTTCTCATCACAATTTCGATCTGCCAATTCGAAATGTGGAGGTGCTATGAATTCCAAATCTGGGAACATATTCTCTAAGAATTACCCAAAGAATTACGACAATAATTTGGATTGTTTTTGGTATATTTCCGTCCCCGCATATCACCGTGTTGAACTCAACTTTATGGATCTTGATCTTTATTCTGTTTTTGAATTCGACGATGGTGAACGTGTCTGTGGAGATTCGATTCAAATCTACGATAATGATAAAAACTATAGACCTTCCTCAAATTACACGTACCGTATATGTCCAAATTCAAATCAAACACAATTTATTAGCAAATACAATAGCGTAGTTGTGCAATTCAAAACCGATGCTTATGGAACGGCCAAAGGTTTCAAAGCAAACTTTACTGTTACGTGTGGTGCTCTTATAAGTGCTGCACATGAGGGTATCATACATAGCGATAACTTTGTTCAACATACCAACAAAAGCTGTATTTGGACTATTCTTGCGGATTCACCCGATCAAAAAATATATTTAACATTAACTCTAATGTCGCTGCCAAAAGACAGTAATGTAGTTACAAATAGAACATGCCCCTCCTCTTTCCTACGAATTCTCGACGGAGATGACAGTAATGCTCCGCTAATCGGAGAATATTGTGGACGTAAAGTTCCACCTATGATTGTCAGCCGCGGCAGTGCCTTGACGATAGAGTTCGGCAGTTATACCGGTAGAACTACTGGAATGTTCGCAGCTCACTATTCACCACTTAGTAACGCCTGCGGAGGTGCATTAACTTCAGAAGAAGGAACAATCGCGTCTCCGAACTACCCTGGCCCGTATCCTGTAAACACTGATTGTGAATGGGTACTAAAATCATCCCCTGGAAACACTGCATACGTCCAATTCGAGCAATTTGACTTAGAATTCTCTGAAGGTTGTAACGACGACTACGTAGAAGTTCGCGAAAACAACGGTGCAGGTCGGCTATTGGGTGTATATTGTAGTAGTGAAATTCCTAGCAATCATAGCACAGCATCACAAATATATGTTAAGTTCCACAGTAATTCCGAAACCAGTGGTCAAGGTTTCCTCTTACATTATGGATTCCAACGAGAAAATGATATCACGGGAGATAGTGGCGAGGTATCTTCACCATTGTACCCCACTCGATATTTAGGATCTGGCGAATATAGTTGGCGCGTGCTCGTTACCGGTTCAGATACCATATCTATTAGACTTGATGTTTTGGAAATTTATTCACACAGCGACGTAAACTATAACAAATTAACTGTCTATGATGGATATGATTCAACTGCTCCAATTTTAAAAGAACTGAATGGTGTACTGGTTGAAACAAAAGTCATTCAGAGCTCCTCTAGTGTAGTTTTCATGACCCTTACAACGGATGAATCAAATACGGGTTCGATGTTTCATATGAGTTGGACAAAAACTTCTAGAAATTCTGAACTTGAA
Source organism: Agrochola lychnidis (assembly GCA_963680765.1). Taxonomy (NCBI): domain Eukaryota; kingdom Metazoa; phylum Arthropoda; class Insecta; order Lepidoptera; family Noctuidae; genus Agrochola; species Agrochola lychnidis. The sequence goes on along the minus strand of OY796857.1, from coordinate 2,219,940 downwards.
ACTGAAGATGGAATAAACTGCGGTTCGCATGAGACTGTAACAGTTTTGCCAGAAAACGGTACGATTACTTTAACGTCACCGAATTATCCAAAGGACTATTCAGATAATTTAAATTGTGAATGGGTATACAAATCACAAATGGGAAGACATTTAAGTTTAGATTTCGTAGATTTTAATATTGAAGAAACCCACTCTTGTTTTGCAGATTCAGTTTCTATTTATTCCTCTGACACTCCTGGAAATTGGAAGCCCGTCAATGAAAATATATGTACTACAGAATCATCAAAAATGGGCTTTAATTCATCCACTTACATGAAAATTAAATTCAAAACAGATTCATCCATGACTCGGAAAGGATTTCTTGCTCGAGTCAAGTCAAAGTGCGGAGGACTCGTGACTAGTTTGTCCGGTGAAGTCGGTCCGACTTGGTGGGATGTACAGCCGGAGTATCGGCATTTGTCCAAAATTAAATGCAACTGGGTCATTAAAGTGCGCTCCGGTAGGACTATCAAATTACAATTAAATAATTTTAATATTACAAATAAAAATGACGATTGCGCAACATACGTTGTTTTACGGAATGGCAATTCTGAGGAAGCGCCCCTTTTGGCAAGTGGAAAGTACTGCGGTTACGATCACGAAAATAAAGCAGATATAATAACTTCTAGTAATACTTTATTTATAAGTTACACGAAGGGATCATTCACATATCAAAGTTTTGTGGTTAATTACGAAGAGAACAATTATGAATGCGGTTCAACATCATCTCTTACTTCTGACCACAATTGGGAAATAATAAATTCACCAAATTATCCATTAGTGCCAGTTCCGTATTCAGAATGTGAGTGGGTCTTTACCGGCCCACCTGGAGAAATTATTAGAATAGATTTTATTGATAGATTTGACTTGGATCACGTAGATGATTGCGGAACTGAAGCCGTCGAAATACGATTTGGATCATCGAAATATTCTCCTCTACACGGCCAATATTGTGGCAATGATAGACCTGGAACCATTAAGAGTACCGGCAATACAATGTATATTAAATACATGACTCAGTTAGCAGAACCGCGAAATGGATTCAAAGCCAACGTATCCATCGATACGTGTGGTGGAACCATTGTCACCGATGCCGGCGAACTGACATCACCTGGGTACCCGCACCTGCAAGTGCTCCCGTACGGGACAGTCTGTGAGTGGCACATTATAGGACCTCCAAGACATGTTTTTCGAATTAAACCCGATGATATTGAATTACCTCAATCTGAGTTATCTTGTGGAACCAAAATAACAATTGAAGAAACTGAGCTTATCAATAACACTATCACCGTACTAAAAAACTTATGTAATGATGATGATCGCTCCCATGAGCTGATTGAAACTTCAAGAAATGAGTTTAGTATTAAACTTCATATCGGTAAGCCGGATTCATGGGATCAAATATCGGACAATAGAGGATTTCGAATCAGCTTTAATTCTTCCCGACCTATGTGTGGTGAGATGATAACGGCTTCAGACGGTTACTTAACTTCTCCAAGTTATCCTCAAGAAACCACATTAAGGTACTGCCAATGGCTAGTAAAAGTACCAAATAAGTCTCGAAGAGTGCGTTTAGAGCTTATAGATATGGACGCAGAAAAGTACAGAATTGGTATTTTCAACGACGTTGCCTTTCATACTGCTGTACAATTAATTCCTGGTGACGATTATATTCCTGGAACAAACGTTTTTGAGTCTTCCGGTAACACATTGGCACTTTATATATTGCGCAACCGTACATTTTCCTCTCACCGCTTCAAAGCTAGATTTAGCTCTGACGAACAAGCACTATGCGGTGGAGATCTATCTGATATGAACCAGGTTCTCGTATCACCAGACTTAAACAGATCTTATAGTTGTGAATGGCATTATAACAGTCAAGCAAACACAAATAAGGATTATAATGCTCTTATAACAAATCTTACTTACAATTCCATATTTTTAACGGCCAAAATAAATTCGTCCATAACCAGAGCACGTTGTAAATTCTTTGATCCTCGAATTGTTATTAGATCAACTTTTAATAGATATTCTCTGGAAATTTGTGGGAACACTGGAGTATCTGAATTCAGAATTCCATCACCAATAATTGATATTACTGCAACAAAAAGTGCATTGAGTTCATTTTCCTTTCATATAGAATTGAAACCTCAACCATGTGGTGGTGTTATTCAAGTAGGAGAAGATCCTGTAAATATTTTAAACTTACCTGATTCTTATGACGATACCTTAGATTGTGCTTGGATTCTTGCAGGCCCGACTAATAGAGTTGAAATTAAAATGGAAGGGCATTTCACGTTAAATTGTGATGACGAGTATTTGAAAATAAGTTCAAACACAAGACAAACCACACCTTTAATTGGTGAATATTGCAGAGAAACACTTTTAGATAGCCCATTAGTTACGCGTTTCAGTAACATGTACATTCAGTATCACTCGAATGTGAAAAACAATACAAAAATAAAGCTTATGGTTAGAACTGTTACTGACCAATGTGGTGGATATCTTAGATCATATCAAACTACGTTTGTATCGCCAAATTATCCTAAAAATTATTTACCTAACCAGGAATGCTCCTGGGAAATACAGGCTGATGTAGGCTACAGAGTATCTCTTAAATTTGTAGAACGATTTTTTATTGAGGAAACAACTAATTGTACTAAAGATGCTGTCATCATTTATGACTGGAAAGACGAAGATTATACGGAGATAGCAAGGGTATGTGGACGAAACACACCACCTGTATATAATTCAACCTTCAGTCGCATGAAAGTTGTCTTACGTACTGATGCTGATAAAAATCTCGATGGATTCAAAGCTGAATGGGATTCTATATGCGGTGGAAATTATGTAGCAACTCTAAAAGAACAATTTTTATATAGTCCAGGTTTTCCATTTTACCGACCACGTATGAGTTGCCGATATGAAATATCTGCTCCAAACAACAAAGTTGTACTCAAGTTCCTTGATTTTGAACTAGAAGGCTCTACTCCCGACTGTTTGTCTGATAATTTAACAGTATCAGGCCAGTCAGATTATAGCAATATATACGAAGTTTACTGCGGTGACAAAATTCCTCCCGTCACAACTCAACCTGAAAAAGTATCATTAACATTTAATAGTGATAGATACATACTGAAGAAAGGATTTAGAATTGCTTATTTTATATATTCATGTGGAGGCAGAGTAAACGAAAGTACTATACTAACATCATCGCTTTCTGAATATTACGAATTAAATATGAACTGCACGTGGTTCATTGAAGCACCACCTACCAAGATTGTTGTACTTAAATTCCTTTATATTGACTTAGAAAGCCAAAGTGATTGTTATAATGATTATATTGCAGTGTATGATGGACACAAAATTGATGATGATAAGCGTTTAGCGCTAATGTGTGGTAATATCAACTCAACGACAACACTTAGAAGCAAAGGAACCACAGCGTTGTTACAGTTTGTATCAGACGCTAGTATAAACTTTAAAGGCTTCAAAGTTCAAGTTTACTTTAGTTATTCTGAAGCAGCTAAATGTGGTGGACTTATTAATTTAACAACCGCGTCATCGCAAGTTCTGAAATCTCCTTTCATGAATCATACTGTATACGAAGAATTCTTAGATTGTCATTGGTCAATAATATCACCACCTGACACTGTTATAAAAATCAAATTCACCTCGTTCCACGTAGCCCCTTGCCAAAATGTCAAAAACCAAACTGCTATAGGGTACAGTAAATGTGATTGCGACTTAGTAGAAATAATGGATGGCTTAAACCCTAATGCTTTAGTAATAGGAACCTATTGTGGTCACAGCCTCCCACCGGAATTAATTTCATCTGGAAATGTGATGAGTGTCAGACTATCCACGGATGGTGAAATAGGAAGTCAAGGCTTTGTGTCCACATTAACAGCTCAGCCGGCAGTGTGTGGGCCTTCGGTCATTTCAGTGAGCAATACGCCACAACGCTTGAAATCTCCCGGTTATGAAACAGGGTCCATTCCTCGGGGGCTTCATTGCGTATATCGCTTGGATGTTAGTGCGTCTCCTTACATTTTACTACGTATCACTGTTAAAGATTTAGACATACAGCCCCCCGTCACTGATAGTGCAGGCGTAAAGCGCTGCAATAGAGACAAGCTTCTGATATCCAGCAGTCCAGGCGTTCAAAATACTACGCTCGGGAAAGATTTTATCTTGAACCAACGCACGGATGACTTCTTTAGCCGTAGTTCCTTTTATGACGGCTCTTTGCGCTTTCCCATTCGGTTTGAGCTATGCGGGCGTAAGGAGCCTACGGAATTTTATGTTTATGGAACTACGTCTATAAACTTAATCACATCAGCAGACTCAGATTCTAATGTATATAAAGGTATGGAAATAGAAGCAGTGTTCACAGGATTTTGCGGCAGAAATTATACGGAGCCTCACGGACGAGTCCAGGCTACTTATGTAAGTGACTTTGATAGTAACCCCAACCATGACTGTTACACGCTGATCACTGCTCCAGTTAACTATACGATATCCGCGTATTTCTTAAACGCCGTCCCAAGTTACTGGAACGCAGATTGTTATCTTGAAATTCTTGACGGTAATAACGGTAGTGCGCCAACACTTTCTAAAATTCTCACAGAATATGACAATAATAACCCTGTCTTCTCCACTGGTAGATATTTGTTATTGCACAATCATGAAAATGCTGGTGATCGTGTCATGTTCGATTTGGTTTACGTGATAACCGATAAGGGTCCTGGGTGCGGTGGAAAACTACAAAGTGTGGTGGGTAAAGTCACCAGTCCGCTGTACCCGAACGTTTACAGGCGGGTATCGAGCTGCGAGTGGGAGCTTGAGACTTCCTTAGGGACACGTCTTCTGCTACATTTCCCTACGTTCGACTTGGGTATTAGTTGCGATCAGAATTATGTACAGCTGGTGGACAGTAAAGGTGTAGTAGTTCGAACGTTCTGTGAGGACGTACCTGCCGACTACACGAGTGAGGATAACTTTGTAAAGATAGTGTTTGTAACCACCATGAATAATGGCGGCACGGGGTGGGTTGCTGAATTTATTGGAATTCTTTAACGTTAAACTGCCTCTTTATTATTTGTCTTTTGGAGCGTGGTGGAGTGGAGCGAAGAAGTACAAACATTAACCAAAAGAATTCCACTAAATTAAGATGTACATTTTTTCGTATAATTATATTGGTTAAGTAATATTTTTCTAGCTTTGCACTTTTCCCCTCCAATGGCCAGGTAGCCTATGGGATTCAAATGACGTAATGTTAAAAATTAGAATTAACCACGTAGTGCCTATGTTTAGGCGCTTCTTGAGTTGCTCCAGCTTCGGACAACAAGGTCTATCCTGTTACACGTTAGCCATTGTCTGACCAATTCGTTCTTTGACCAAAAAACTGGCAGTACTGTCAGTCTTGTGACCACGCTAGCGAGGTGGAGGAGCACTTCGATGATATTAGCCTTTTTTGTTTTGTTTTATAACTATTGTTTGTAATATTGTTTTATACAATTAGGTTATATTGTAAATCATAACATATGTCACCTAGTAAGACTATACGGCGCGTTGTTATATACATTTTCAACAGCTTTCGATTACATATCTTAGTTTTTCTATGAAACAATTAAATATTATCCCATAGTAGATATTAACCTCCTATGCTATAAGTTATTTGTAAAGTGTATTCTTGTTTTAGTTTTTTGTAGATAAATGTGTCAGAAAATTGTCATACTTTTGTTTTACGTAATAGTAGATCTGCAGATCATACCTTCTAGATAACCGCTCATAAACTTATTTGAAGAGCCTTTCCGCCAGTATCTGTAATAATTATTATTTATTTTATCCTTATTACTTAAGTGTTCTATTTTTTGAAAAATAAATAAAAATTAAAATTGAGCTTTATGTAAATTAATAAAATATATGAAACAAACCAAACCAAAAGTGTTTTAAATACCTTTTGCCTTCTAACCAAATTAAATTGCTCATCAAGGTAAAGTAAGTGCTTCCAGAAAACACAGATCACAGCACCCTAACTGCGTAACACAAGATGAATCACCATTTCTTTCATTTTGACAGTTCAACAACATTCATTGCGTTATTTACGTTGTTGAGGAGATAAGTTTTTCAGACATGAAAAAATGGGTTACTTAGCGATAACCTTCAAAATGATTCATTCGAATTGTAATTGATCGTGTGTTACGCAATTCGGATACTGATATTTTCTCAGTGGTCGATAGCCGATGAAGGTCGACTGTTGACCATTTAGTCCTGGGTTCGATCCCCAGGTCGGACAGTGTTATTTAAAGAGGAATGAATATCTCAAAAGCAGCCGGAGTCTGTATTTCTGCGTAACATTCATTTCTGTACTAGCAAGCATAGCACGCGTAGCATAAGCATAAGCGCGTATTTACCTGCTAATCTGATGAAGACCATCGTGACTCCTATTGTGAAGAACAAGACGGGTGATATCTCCGACAAGAGTAACTACCGTCCCATTCCACTTGCTACTATAATAGCAAAAGCGTTGGACGGTATGCTTGATACATGTTTAAATGATTATATACATCTGCATGATGCGCAGTTCGGGTTTCGTCCAGGACTTTCAACTGAAAGCGCTATTTTGAGTGTCAAGCATACAGTTGAATACTATATAGATCGCAAGACGCCGATGTACGCCTGTTGACTTGATCTTTCCAGGGCCTTCGATCTTGTCTCGTATGATGTGCTCTGGGAAAAGATGGTAAGCAGGGGTATACCTGCGGAAATATGTGGACTATTGCAGCATTGGTATGGTAAATAATCAGACCAATCATGTGAAGTGGGACGGTTCGCTCTCCGAACCGAATAGGTTGGACTGTGGGGTGAGACAAGGAGGTCTGACGTCTCCCAGGTTCTTCAATCTCTACGTAGATAACCTCATAGAGGGACTCAGCAACATGCGTGTCGGATGCAGTGTTGATGGGGTTAGCATTAACAATATCAGCTATGCTAATGACATGGTACAGCATGGTCAGCACCGCAGACGCGGGGGCAATCAGAGAGTTGCTTAAGACTTGTGAAGCCTACGCTGCCGCACATGGATTAATTGATAATGTCAAAAAGTGTGAGTACAAATCGGCACCTGCAAGGAATAACACTGTAACTAATATTTAGTAACTTTACAGAAGAGCGCGTCAAAGATTTAAAAAAATCTCTCAGATTTCGGTTAAGTCTTAATGCCAACCAACCTTGAAAATATGAGTCAACGAGGGATTAGCTACACTTTCATATGATTGTATTATTATATTTATGTATATTTTAAGACGTTTTGTGAATTACAATGACATTCCACAACATACTGTATAAAATGACATTGTAACTCAGACATTTGTTGCATAACGTGTGATAAAAGGTACTACATAAAATAAAATAAATTGTATGTCTGAGATACAATTAATAAAATGTTAATTTTACCTAAGGTTATGATGAAAGCTCATTTTTAATAAGAAATAATCAGAACAAGAACAAAAGTGTATCTTGAATTACAATGTTATGGCGAGCATAAACAATGATGATGATGATGCTGTAACTAAATATACCTTTTTATTACCTGCAGTTGACCCTCACTTACAATGTTTTTACATTGTACAAATCTGTACGCAGAGGAATTTAAACACAGGGGTAAGTGCAAAAAATACCAGCATTTTTTGTACAGCATGAATATGATCGTAACTTAAAATTGCCTAAAACTGAGTTACGATGTTATTCCTAGCAGGTGTCGAAATAGTCTTTAAGGTTGGCGGCAACAGCCGTGAAGTGGGACCCGAGCTACTTATAAACGGGTCAGTAATTAAAAGGGTATCCTCTTTTAAATACCTAGGTCACTTTCTTTCCGATGACCTGAAGGACCATGTCGATATAGAGAGGGAGCGCAGGGCACTCGCCGTCCGGTGCAACATGTTGACCCGTAAATTTGCTCGATGTACGGACTAGTATAAATCATTATTTTCAAGGCTTATTGCCAGAGTCTGTACACGAGCAATCTATGGATCAATTACACCAAAAGATCGCTGGATGTCCTGAGCGTCTAGTACAACAATGGTTTCAGGATGTTTTTGGGACTTCCTCGCTACTGCAGCGCGTCGGAAACGTTTGAGCAAGCCCGTACCGACGGTTTCCATGTGATTGTTCGCAAAAAAACTGCTTCACTACTGAGAAGAGTGAGAGACAGTCGCAACAGCATCCTGAGAACTGTAGCGGAGAGCTTCAGCTCTCCAATTGTAAAGCAGTTTGTGCAGAAGGTGATTGGTACTAACACTAGATAATGTTATTTTTATATTATGTTACTAACACACTATGGACTCTGTTACGAAATAAAAATCAATATTATTATTTTTAAATGTCTTTGACACATCTCGGGGCCCTGGGGTCCCGGACCTTTGGAAGGCGTACGAGGGGCCGAAGCCAACTCGCAGAGGCCCGTTAGACATTTTTAATTAAATGAGGCACCAACCGTCGATTATCCCTGTCCGCACTACGTAAGTGCATCCAAGGACAACCCCCGGTTGGTGTAGGACTATTGCAGGATATGGAAACAAAGATATTGGGTTATGGGTTTGGATGGCTAAAGTGAACTGGTTATCTAGGACTATGGAAAGACTATGGCCCCTGCCTGATCAATGTTTTATATAAAATACACAGATAAAATGGCAGGGGGTGACTTGCACGCTCAATAATGGGCCCCCGAAAACGGTCGCTAGCACATAGTGTCGTAGCGACAAGGGGGCAACACGTCCTGAGGTGCTTATGAGGAGTGGAGAGGTATTCCACGGCTATCAGGACAATCCCGGAAGTACGGTCAAGATCCCTACCAGCATCTTACTGGAATACTTCCTTCCTCCGAGCACTTTTGCTCTTGCGAATCTCCACTCAAGCCGGCCAATTAAGGCAAGAATGAGGCGGGGGAGCTCTGTTCCTCGTCAGTGTTCACTCCAGCCGGCCAATAAAGGCAAGCCAGAGGTGAGGAACAAGTCTTCTCCCGGGAGATAGGGTCCGTGGGGTCGGTACTGCCCAACAGCTCGCCACATGCTGCCCTGCGGGTTTTTGCATCTCTCTTGGTCTGGCTCCTAATCCCAGACCTGTTCCGGCAAAGTAAACTCTACCGGCACAGGCCTAGAGTTCGGAGCGCGCAAGCCCCACCACGACGTCAACGTAGAGATACGACGGTGGGGATATTATTATTATTATTGTTTAAAGGGTCTTTGACATTTCTCGGAACCCTGGGGTCCCGGACCTTTGGAAGGTGTACGAGGGGCCGAAGCCAACTCGCAGAGGCCTGTTAGACGTTTTTAATTAAATGAGGCACCAACCGACGATTAGCCCTGTATGTACTATGTAAGTGCACCCAAGGACACCCCCGGTTGGTCTAGGACTTTTGCAAGATATGGAAACAAAGATATTCGACTAAGGGTTTGGGTGGCTAAACTGGACTGGTTACCTGGAACTATGGTAGGACTATAGCCCCTGCCTGATCAATGTTTTATATTTACACGGATAAAATGGCAGATGTTCGAAGACACGTTCGGACAAACTGACAAAGCTAGGTAGGTCCAACTTCGAGAAAGAGATGAATCGTCTAAACCTACTCGACTGGGCAGCATTCGGGAAGCTACGCAATATCTTCTCGCCCCACGTACCACAGTGTCTCAAGACAAAAGTCTTTGACATTGCATTTTGTGAGTGATGACCTATGGCACTGAAACGTGGTTGCTCACAATGGGCCTTATCAGAAGGCTAAAAGCTTGGCAGAGCACAGTCTATTTTTATGGCTCCGTTTACACCGCGTGATATATTCAATATTATATTGAAGCTAAAAAACACGAATAGCGTTGGCTATGATGGTATTGCCACAAAAATATTGAAAGCAGTTGCATCGGTAGTGGTGCCGATTCTCTTGTCACAAATGCCTCTAAAACTGGACTAAAAATCACCAAAATTTAGTTTATTCTTGTCAAACGACGACTTCCCATTCTGAAAAAGACTAAAGTGACACAACTTAACTATATTTTAGTTTAACAGCACTAAGGTGGTACTGAGTATTATAGTTTGAATAGTTTAATAAAAACACTGTTTCTTCATTTCTTAGTTTTATTTCTCTCTTCTATTAGCTTTACATTATTAACCAGCGCACACTTTGTAAATCAGTTTCTAATCTTCTCGAGCTGTGTCCACAGAACATTTTTCTACTACTCTCGCTGTCAACTTACTACTACAGATAAAAAATATAATTGCCATATAATAACATTCAGATGTGCGGACATTGATCCTCAACACTGAGATATTAATTTAGTGAAAATGACAATTTTGCTATTCTGAATTTGACGTTTTTCACCTAAAATTTAGATTTTCTAACTAAATCTAACTATTTTTATTATGGTTATTTTAGTATAAATTTGGCCATTTACGAGTTTTCACATAATGCAAGCTTATGGTGTTAAGGGTAACCCCTAACACCATAAGCTTAAAGTTTCTCTGCTAGGGAATTAGGTATAATGGCCGCAGTCAAAGGCCTGTGTCATGTGGCAGAAAATGGCACAAACGGGTGTCCTCTTATCTACATTTAACATAAAAAGGGGTAACGTCTTAGAACTCATTAAACCATAATCTTCATAACCGTAAACAAGTTACCGAAATCAGTAGAATTAACGGTAAACGTGAGGTAATTTCAAGATCCGAGGAACGAGAAGTTATATACGGAGTACCTCAAGGCAGTGTGCTTGAGCCTCCGTTGTTCACTTTGTATATTAATGACTTGCCTAAAGCAACTGAACAACCGATGACACTTTTTTTGCACTGTGACAATATCTTGTTATGACAATGACACATATGAACATGACATTAATAATTCGCTTGTATCTATCATAAACTGGTTCATCATCAGCCTATAATTGTTCCCACTGCTGGGACACAGGTCTCCTCTCTGAAAGGGAGTGGGCCGTAATCCACCACGCGGGCCCAGTGCGGGTTGATAGATGTCACAGGTCTTCGAATTTTCGGTTCTAGGACATGCCGGTTTCCTCACGATGTTTTCCTTCACCGTTTTTGAGAGCAGTGGTGATGAAATAATTTACACAAAGTAAAGCGCCTGTCGGGGTTCGAACCTACGACCTACAACTCGTAAGTCGCGGCCGTTACCACTGGGCCACCACTGCTCTCTATAAACTGGTTAAATAATAATAATTTAATAATTAATTTAAAAAAGACTAATGTAATGCATTTTAGACAACGTACACATACAGCTAAAAGCCCTAATGTTCAACTTAATAATATTAATATTAATGAAACTGACACAACAAAATTTCTGAGACTGATTATAGATGATAAGTTGATTTGGAAATCTCAAATAGAAGCACTTAGTAAAAAATTAAGTAGTGCAGCCTACGCTTTAAAAAAACTCGCAGCGGATCTCAACAAAGATGCACTGATTACTGCTTACTGTGGATTAGCTAAATCAATTCTTATGTACGGAGTTATTTTCTGGGGGAATAGTACAGACAGTGAAAAAAAAACAAAAGATGCATTAGATCTATGTTTAGACTGCAAACAACAGATAGCTGTAAATCTTATTTTAAAGAGCATAACATATTGACATTACCCTCATCATCCTCTGATCAATTTGGAAACAATAATCTTCATTAAAACTAATCCTAATTTATTTCAGCGTTTGTCAGATGTTGTCCCAAGGAATAGACGTGATAATTCCAAACTCCGTGTTCACGACACTAAAACAGCTCTTGTGCGCAAGAGCATCTTTTACATGGCTTCGAAAATATTTAATAAATTGCCCAAATCATGGAGAACATTGAGTGTATTATCTGCTCTTAAATGCAAATTAAGGACTTTATTAATTGAAAGAAGTTAACAATATTTCAGAGTTTATGAAAGAGGACATTTTTTCTTCGTTTTTTAAATGACGATGTTGTCTTTTATTTAATATCATTATGCGTAATAGTAGATTGTTATACGAGGGGCTAAAATAACCCATTGTAACGAGAAAGCTCGGGAGTAAATAGAAACCGAGTTATAATGGGTTTTAGCGCCGTGTGTTACACTCTACTTTCCACTACGATTGCGAGAAAATAAAATAATCCAATACAATATTAAATGTTTTATTTTATTTCATTTGTACAATTCTGGATATTTAACGAGATGTTTTTTTCCGGCAACTTAATTTCAGTCCTCTGTGAAGATGTTCTCACTAGATGATGACATTTTCACTGTTGTAAATTATATGAAAGTCACCAATTCAATTCGAAATTAGAGAAAAATTCTAAAGATTTCGCGCCAATGCCATTTTTATTTCTTCTGTAGCCGCAACGCAATGCACACATTCTACCGAAAAGATAGCCACATTTAGTTCCATTTTCAAAAATAAAATGTTCTTCTTTTTTTTGTGAACCAGTAATAAGTCGAGTCCATAATCATGATTATTCTACATAAGAACAAAAACTTTTTCGTTTTTCAAGGCTCGTTGGAACAGACAAAAATTAAAAAGAAATTACTTTTTCCCCTAGAGCAAGAAATGCTATTTTTTCCCCGCTCTGGTACTCTACAATGACGGCCTTTTTGAGCAAGAGGAGTGAAAATAAATTTATGCTTGTGAATGTTATGCTTAACATATATTTATAGGCATTTAGCCTTTTTGCCCGAAGAGGATATACCAATTTATTTCGACGATTGGAAAAAAACCATAACTCCTGAAGCAGGTAATTTCTTTTGAACAATTTTGTAGGTTTTTTCGCTGTAAGAAACATGCAAACAAGCATATACCATGCATCCAGCAAGCATGCAACATGTAAACAAGCATACACCAGGCATGCAAGCAAGCATGCAGCATGCAAGCAAGCGTGCAGCATGCAAGCTAGCATGCAGCATGCAGCAGGTATGGTTTCTGTCACGGCTCCGGCGCTGCGGGCCTCCGGTGGCCCCACGCGTCTACGCGATTTTAAATTACACTCTAGGGGTAGGGCAGACAAGACTACGTGGAGTCGGTTTTGCAGCGATTCGGTTCTGTCACTAACTTTTGTAGCACAACATAATGATTTTTTAAAACAATACTTTAATTTTAATTTAAGGTTAAAAATGGAATTTTACCAAAAATCGTCACTCTCTAAATAAACGTTATGCTATCTTAAAAGTATTGAATTGAGACCTGATGTTAATTTTTAATCAACAATATTATTTAATTGTTACAGAAACTATAGCAAAATGGTTAGATCAGAATTATGTATGGGGCACTGCAAGTTCACCACCACAATTTCCACCCAAAATCTGGAGTACATATCAACTAAAAAAGGAAAATATACCTAGAACACAAAAACATGCAGAAGCATGGCACAATAGATTTGCACATTTTGTGGGAAAACACCATCCTGGATTTTATTTTTTGGCAAAAAAGATTGCTCAAGAAATATAACATCAAACCATTGAAATAGATAAACTTGATGTCGGAACATCACCAAAACCAAAAAAAAAGAAAAAATACACGGACAAATACAATAGGATTGAAAAAATTAGTAGTAAAAAGATGAATATACTTCGAAACTTGCATACTTACAAGCAATTGTTAAAAATATACACCTAAAATAAAAATAAATAGTTAAGTTACATAATGTTATGTATAATAAATCATTTACATGAAAATCCAAAATAAATACGTAAAAATAACTCAAATTTGTTTCCGTTGTTTCTATTAATTGTATGCCTAAATATTATTATGCCAATAGTTATTAGGCCTAGTAACGATATGCGAATTAAATTTATGCCAAACAAATTAGCCTTCAAGATAATTATGCCAACATAAACTGTATGCCAAAAAAAAATATGGCAAAGTTATTAGGGCAAAACAAATTATACCAAAATAGTTATGCCAAAAAAAAAGGAAAAAGAAAATTATGCGAAAAGAAGGGATCCCGAAATAAAGGCCTAGAATTGAATATGGCTTCTACTTGAACAAATAACGTGGAAAGTTCTTTATATGTCAAGTGTCTGTTTCCTAAAACTCTTTTTATATAAAATTTGGCAGTTTTTACCCCTGCCTCCCATAATCCTCCAAAAGTTGGGGCATATGGTGGTATGAAGGCGAATTTCACACCTTCATCTGAACAAAAATTATTTATTTCTCCTTTGTTTATTAATAAAAATTTATTAAGTTCATTACTAGCACCTAAGAAATTTGTTGCATTATTGCAATATAGTGTGTTAGGGTTTGAACGCCGGGAAGTAAATCTCCTGAGAGCCAATCAAAATGCTTCAGTACTTAAGTCACTGACAACTTCTAAATGCAGAGCCTTAGTGGTAAAACAAACAAATAAACACATGTAACATAAGGTCCAAACACATGTTACTGATCCTACAACCACGACCCTATCTATCAGATAACTCATCATCTGTTACGACGCCTCATTGAGGTGGATAACAATTAAAATTCTATTGTGTCTCGTTAATGACAGTTGAAAGGCCAGCTAAGTCGACTGCAGAAGTTTCAAAAGGTGTCCCTGGAATCAAACGCTGCTTGGGTAAGTTTCCCATAATGGGCACTATTGACTTAAACCTAAATCGCTTACATACACAACTATTAGCTACGCTTCTAGCTATTTTACGAGCATTAATGACCCAATATTTTTCTCGAACAGCTGATACCATTAATTGACATCCACCGTGAAATAACCTAATGTGTTAGTTTTCAAAAATAAGCCTTGACAATCGGTGATAGGAATCCAAAAGAAAGGGATGCTTTTTATCATAGGATAGAGGTGAATTTCGAATGCGACCCGCATTACCTAATGTTCAGAATTCAAAAACAGGCTAAGAGATAATAATTTACTTTTATTACTGGAGGCTTATTTGTTAATAGCTGATGATACTCATTTCTAAATTAATCTAACTGCGACAATTAAACTAAGTTTGTTTAACTAAAGTTCATTAGCAATTAAATAACTACAAGTAAGTCTATTTACACGGTTCTTAATTCTACAATTCTTAACAAATCTAAGTATGTAGGCTATTGTATTTTGTAATCTTTTCACTTTAGAATAACGTGTAAATTCTAAAGTATTTTTAGCCGACTTCCAAAAGGAGGAGGTTCTCAATTCGATTGTATGTTTTTTTTTTTTGTATGTTTGTTACGCGATTACTCCGTCAATTATGAATTGATTTTGATGATTCTTTTTTTTTTTGGTAGATCATACTTCAGAGGTGGTCCCATATAAATTTTATTAACTTTGCTTGGGTAGTTTTTGAGTTAGCTTCAATAATACGTATTTTTTCGTCACTTAGTATGTGGATGATATGATAACTTCCTGTCACTGTTATTTACATAGCAGGTATTGGTATTCGAATTTGTGACGGGTAGGTGTATCACAACTAAAAAGTGAAAAATAAAAACTTTTTACAAAAAAAAAAAAACAACCGACTTCAAAAAATCACTACAAAGTGAAAAATAACTTTAATTTCGGAAGTCGGTGACAAAGAACGAAAATTCAAAACCAAAGACACCGACTTCCGAAATTAAAGTTATTTTCACTTTGTAGTGTTTTTTTTAAGTCGGTTGTTTTTTTTTTTTTTGTAAAAAGTTTTTATTATATTTACATTTGCTACCAATGTGCCTACGAGTTTGACTTCTGGTAATTGTACACTTTTAATTTATTCTTATCTACCTTCAGCCAATCAGTCTCTGTTAATAGGAATGATGGCTCACTCCACCATAAAATTTCTGAACTGAATCATTCATTTGATCTACTCCTCGTGAAATGTAATCAGCTGGGTTTACATCGAATAACTTTTAATTTTAATTACTCGTTTCGTAACAAACACCTTTAATTGTTTTGAAACTGCGCGATCAGTACGCAACCATCCGTGCACGATCATCGAGTTTGTCCAGTAAACACAACGAACTACATTATGCAAGGAGTGAGTCACCCTTTTTCCCAACTCTGCGAACAATAACGCGCCGCACAACTCACGTTTAGTTAGACTTTTTAGTGGAGCAACCCTTGATTTAGCGCGTTTCCGTTCCGATTCATGGAGCGCACATAGGCACACGTCCTATATGCACATATAGAAGCATCTGAAAAAATATGGATTTCAAAGTGTACGGCGTTTTCACACATGACATACCTAGGTACTTCAACTCAGATAAGAGAATTCACGTTTTTAATAAAGTTATGCCACAAAGTTTGTATTTCTTCAGTTATGGGGTCATCCCACCCATATTCACATAACCACAACTTTTGTAAAATTAATTTAGCCTTAATCACAAATACACTGATAAGTATTGTGAATTTGTGAACGCACATTAGTATACGTGGCGTCGCCTGTGTTATGTTTAGTTATTTATAAGTAGTCAGGAATGCACCCTTTGTAAGTGGCAACACGAAGCCACGGTCCGAGGCGTTACCTACAGCGTGTTTTTTTAGTAGCGTCGCTCGCTTGCTGCTGAACCGTCGCGGGACAGACTAGATATTAGGTCATTAGTATTTTGTTCCTACGATTCTAATTATAAGTACTAATAATGTACAGTAAGCGTTCAACAGTGCATAGACACGCTAAGAGTCGCATTGCTGTGAACACGCGGTGTAGTCCGTACATGTATGTGTAAGCAACACGGTACACACACCACAGAGAACGCATTTTGCACTTACACACTGTCGTATCGTCACGGTTCGTGCTCGCGCCGCATACGAAACAAAAATATATTTCCGTCACTTTTGTTAGATACACACGCATTATGCGCGTGACCTTGGCAAAAAGAAATGGCATTGCTAAAATTCGAACGAAAGTTAAATGTGTAGATAGCAGAAGGCGTTAAGCGTTGGTCTTATGTTCAAGATGGCTAAGGTTCTAATCTCGTAAATCACAGCGCTGTTTTTGCAAATATTGTTATTTTTGTTTGTAATAATAATATTTTTTAAATATTGCTGCCTTTTTATTAATGTTGTTATTACAATAAAGGGTTTAGAATAAAAATGCATGATAAGTGATAAAAAAATTAAAAAATATTTATTCGTTATATTTATTTTACTTATATAGTTAACAAAATGTTACAATTATATATCATTACTTCAGCTGAATAAGATGTGAAATAGATGTCTAGAAACTTAGAAGCAATTTGTATTATTTTGACATATTTAAATTTTGAAATATTTTCAATTTTAAATGGATTTTTTTCACCATAAATATAAAGCTTTGATCATGGTCGAAATTAATTAAATTACGAAAAGAAGATTGAAACTAAACCTCAAATTTTAATCCTAAAATCATAATATTACTAAAATAGTCTTAAACTTTGTCGGTCTATCTGCAAGAAATACGACAAACACCATATTGAAACGTGCTTAAAAAATTCGTTACCATAAATTCATGCAATAACGAATCTGTTGTTTATTAAGTTGGTATGATCAATATTTTAAAGTCAAAAACAGTTTTCTAGCTGATCTTCAGTGATGCAAGCCTTCAGAGTGCACGGCGAACGGTTCATAATGACGTGTTTAATAATTCAGTAAAATATCTCGTTGGTATGAAACCATTTGTTTCATAATCATTCACCATTTGACGTCACTGCACCTCGATAATAAGCCTCTTCCTCATATCTTTAACCCTCACAGTATTTCTCTAGAACAAAGAATAACATTGTATTTATTACACATAATGCTTAATTATTTATCATTCACTAATTGAATTAAACGTCATAATGGTGCCGATTCCCTTGTTCACAAACTAAACTAAATTTAAGTTCAGTGCATCTTTTTCTTTCTATTTCATTAAGAAAAGGACAGAAGATAAATTTTAGTTTAGTCCTGTCAAATTAATCAGCGCCTGTCAGTCTCCATACAAGTTTAGACTTGATTAAAAACTTGCCAACTAAAATTACGTTAATTTACGTCAAGCGCTGATTAATTTGACAGGACTAAACTAAAATTTATCTTCTGTCCTTTTGATGAAATAGAAAGAAAAAGATGCACTGAACTTAAATTTAGTTTAGTTTATGAACAAGGGAATCGGCACCAGTGAATTTAAAACTTTAAAGGCATCTTCTGTCTCAACAATACCTCTGTTCTATCAACAATGCCTTTGATTAAGATTTATGTTAATATGAAATATTTAAATGATAACACTCACACTTAGTCCGGTTTCACTTTTACGCAGCGCCATATATTTGATCTTATATTTCATTTTTCATTTTGAAAATAATAACCACAACACCGCTAATAGCTAAATACTCGTCACCGACAATAATCATGAACCAACAAAGTTCTATTAAGTGAATACTCGTAACGAACTGCATCTGTCTACCCCACAGAAATCGAAATAATTAATTCGTTTTCTGTGGTCTACCTGCTAAACTTTAATATTTATGTAAACAAGACGAATGAAACAAAAAACGAATGATTATCGAACTATATAGTCATTGGTTGCAGACAAAGTGAGTTTGTTTGTGTACTGTGCGTGTCTATAGTATTGTAACAACTTATAGAAGAAGGTCGTAAGTCAAACCGAAGCGTCAGTCTATTGCTTTGTGAGATTGCCTATGGACTTTTGATCGGTACTGTACCTAACGTTTGACCTTCATACGTGTAACAATTATACGATTATTTCTGCAAGTTGAAGTTTTTCTTCCGTTCCTTGACTCTGTTTCACTTCCAATACGCGTAAAAGGAGACAGGTGGAATACCTTCCACCTATGTCCCTAAAGTGGTGACCCCGACGTGATCTACGATTGCGTCAACCTGAGGTGAACAGCAGCAAGCTACGAGTTGAACTTGTATCGTATCTGAGCTGGACATACAATGAAGAGGAAGCCGACCACGCCCTGGACACTCTGCTGCTGACGACTCATCGGAACCTGCGGACTGCGAGACTTCAGCTCATCTTATTCGCACAGTTCCCGCTTTTCGTCCGTCTACCAGTGCTATATATCTTACATATAAAATTCTCGTGTCACAATATTAGTTACCTTACTCCTCCGAAACGGCTTTACTGATTTTTACCAAATTTTATATGCATATTCAGTAGGTCTGAGAATCGGCTACTATCTATTTTTCATACCCCTAAGTGATAAGGGTTGTCCACCCCAAACAAATAATTGGCAAAACAACGTTTGCCGGGGTCAGCTAGTAGTGTTCTAAAATCGTTTTTAAATTCGAAAGTGCTACAAACATTTAGTTTGAATCAAAACAGTTTTTTTTTGTGAGTGCACTTTCTATTTTTAGACATTTCGAGCGGTTGACTCGACTCAGGTAGTCAACCGGAGCCGCTGCAAATTCGTTGAAATTCGAGTTGAGCACGTTGCGCACCCTCTGTCGCTATCCGGCGACAACATTTGACACTCGAATGACAGCTGTCACTAATGACAATTGTCAGCTGTCTTCAACGTTACAGTCCACGCCAGTATTGCTCATGTTAACATCTTGATGTCCCACAGATGCGGTCCCAGGACCGAACCCTGTGGGACACCGCACGACGTCTCTTGCCGGTTCTACTCTCCCTGGTGACCGGAGTAGATGATGGCCCTGTCCGTCAGATAGGCCTTGACCACACGACAGAGGTAGGTTGGCATCCGGTGATACCGGAGTGCCTCCCTGATGCAACTCCAGGGCAGGGTGTTGAAGGCATTGGCAATGTCTAGAGACACCGCCAAGACGACCCCACCCCGGGCCACAGCATCCACCGTCGTGAGGGCCCGCACGCGGATGATTGCGTCCACCGTAGACCGCCCCTGCGGAAACTGAACTGGCTCTCCGCCAGATCCGGCCCCACGCGCACCAGCTGCCCGACGAGGCGGTCTGCAATGACTCTTTCAAAGAGCTTGCCCACCTCGTCGAGCAGCACAATGGGCCGATAAACGGACCGAGAGTCCGCTGGGCGCCCCGGTTTCCTGATGAGGACCAGTTTCCCCGTCTTCCAACGGAGTGGGAACTGGCCCCTCACCATGCATGCGCTTAGGAATCCCCTTAGTCGAGGCCCGAGAGCCCCCATGACCAGGACCCAGGCTTTTCTGGGTATGCCGTCAGGTCCTGGGGCGGTATTCTTCGCACTCATCTTGCGTACCGCCACTCTCATCTCTACCTCAGTCACCTCCAGAGCAACGTTGTCGTCGGTGTGGTCCGCATCGGGCACCGCAGTAGCCGGAGCCATGGGCGGAGGGGTATGATCCCCTCTAGAAGGGAACAGAGCGCTCACCACTTCCCCGACAAGCTGGGGCCGGAGACTCTGCGTCAGCGGAGGAGCCCATGGGAGGAGTTTCTCCCGCATTATCTTGTATGGGCGTCCCCACGGGTCCCTGTTGAGAGTCTCCAGCAACTCCTCACGGGCCAGTGCCCTGGCCCGCAGGATCTCCGCTTGGAGGGCGATCTTCGCCGCTCTGTACCCCTCGTACAGCTCCGCCTGACTGACTTCCGTATCCGGAAGGCGGATACGGAATCTGCAGTACCTAGTGTACCGGCATCGCGCAGCAACGCATGCCCTGCGCAGAGCTTCCAGCTCTTGCGACCACCAGTACAGCTGGCGCGAAGCACGTCCAGGGTGGACCTGTGGCATTGACACACATTGGACATGGCCTCCCGGAACCACTCCGCCTCATCGTTAATGTCAGCAGGCCTGTCCGGTGATGAGATCCAGGCCTGCACGATCGAGGCTTCCAGGAGAAGCTTCCGGTCCAGCTGCTTCAGCGCCCACCGCGGACCACTCGGGGCCTGTCGGACCGGCGCGCTCGAGGTCTGGGCGGAGACGTCAAACCGGATGTACCGGTGATCGGAATAGGTCTCCACCCCCTCCATGACGCGCCTGTCAATAACACGCGGCGACAGAGCGGGGCTGGCGAACGAAATGTCCACTACCGATTCACCCCGCATCCGCACACACATGGGGACAGAACCCCGGTTTAGGACGACCAGGTTTGTCTCCAAAGCCCAGTTCTCCACCATCCTGCCCCGTGTCCGTATACAGGGAACGCCAAGCCAGATTCTTGGCATTGAAGTCCCCGAGGACGAGCACGGAGAGGGAACAGAACCCGACGATGACGACTCTTAACTCCGCAAGAGAGTTGTGGAACTCGGCAAGAGTTCGGTGCGGGGAGAAGTATACACCCACCACGACAATCTCCCGGAACCGTGCTGCAAAGCAAACCCGTCCTCTCTTGACCGACTCGAAGGACGGAGTACTGGCGGCGACCGACGAAATGAGAGTCACTGAGCCGCTCAGGTCCTCCACCCAGTCGTGCCTCAAGGTTCAATTCTTAGCCCTTTCCTACTTCGAGTTAATACAGTGTGAGTCTTCATAATGTGCACATATCGAAATGAGGAAATCTATGCTTAATTTTAACAACAGAAAAAATATTTAAAAAATCTAAATATTGTTTTTTATACTTTTTATGAAATTAAAAAAAAATTGTAACAAAACTGTGTAACTTTTAAACTGAATCAGCTATCGCGATGAAACAAACTCCATAATGATTGAAAGTAAGTAGCCGTCCACATAAAATTAAAATTGAGAAAAAAACTACCCTCAATTGAAAATAAACATGTTTTTTTAGTAAAAATCTGTATTTTTTTCTTCAATTTTTAATTGTAAAATTTATAAATAAGATAATAATAAAAAGAGAGCAAAAAAAAATTTTTAAAAAAAAAAATTTTTTGTAAAATTTTTTTTTTTTTTTTAAACTAAAAAAAAAAATTACCATTTTTTCCTTCGATAAAATTAAGCATAGACTCCCTCATTTCGATATGTGCACATTATGAAGACTCACACTGTATAAATGATCTCCCTTAAGTAATAGCTAACTTAGCGGATATAATTCTATTCGCTGATGACACTTCTCTTATATGTAAAATAGATAGGATTCTTACACGTCAATGTCTGGCAGTTCTTTCGAAATGATTCGTAGCTAATAATATTTTACTTAATGCGAAAAAAACTAAATGTTTTAAGTTCTCATTACTAAATTAAATGTACCACAAGTAAGTCTAAATTTAAAACTTGATGTCAAGAAAGTAAATGCTATTACGGAAACTGTATTTTAGAAATTACTTTAGATTCGAAATTGCAATGGGGCGCCCACATTAGAGCTTTTTCAGAAAGATTAAGTTCAGCTGCATATGCAATAAGAAAAGTAAGACAGTTGACTGATGTGGCCACAGCTAGGTTAGTATACTTTTCTTATTTCCACAGTATTATGTTAATGGCGTTCTGCTGTGGGGATCGGCAGCTGACGTAAATTCATCCGCACGTTCTACATAAAAATGGGTGCTCGTGAGTCCCTTTTTTTTCTGTGGAAAATTATCAAATAACTTCTCCCGCTCTGGGCGGAGCGGGAGGGCGTGTCAGACTCTTACTGACTAAAACCCACCTGTGTTCCATCGGTTGCCCTGTTGCCGGGGGCCACGATTTCCCTATCAGTTTTCTTCGCGCCCCCGGCAGGCATTGGCCCTAGCCATAGTATAAAGAGTTCAAGTAGGCTATCTCAGGCCCAATCCGCGATATAATTGCCTACCATACTTGCCTGTCTCAGGGTTGTCACTGTTAACTACTTAAATTTTAATTCAGTGCCTAGAAAATGGCTGATTGATTCACAATTCGTCAAATATTTGAAATTATGATTTTATAACTGTAAGTACTTAGTTACTTTACTATACCTACAATACTGAGAAATCGGGCATATCAAGAGAAAGCATTAGCGGCATATCAATTGACAGATCAAAAGTAGGTACCTAATACATTTTAGTGGGAAAGTAGGCCTGCCTACTTCGTCTGTCTGATAGATAACTAGAGACGGCACGGTTGGCGCAGTGGTTAAGCGATTGACTGCTGCGCTGCGTGTCGCGGGTTCGATTCCCGCACGGAACAAATATTTGTATGACCTACAAGTAGTTGTTCCGGGTCTGGCTGTTTGTGTATGTGAGTTTAAATGTTTGTAAACGCACCCACGATACAGGAGAAATTCCTAGTGTGGGGCAACGTTTTTTTTTAAAAAAAAAAAAAAAAAAAAAATAACTAACACAACAAAAAATAAGAAGGTATCTCATCATCAAGTAAAAATTATATGCGACTTGGTTACCTTTTCTGTTCAGTAGGTAATCTGAACAGAGACAACTTTGGAATCGATGAATTATTTAGACACCCAAACGCACAGCAATAATTTCTCCTGCGATTATCATTCATTTTTCATACATTTAGCAGTGCCAAAAAGCCGCGACGTGCAAACCTTGTGCGGCGTTAGCCCCGACTGGCGCACTCTAAAACAGCCGAGATTTTGTTAAGTGTGCGTGCGGCGACGCATAGATACAAGCCACGCACACATACAAGCCGCGCGCGGTGCGTTTCTATGAAGATAACTTACTTCCTCTCTTTATACTATGCCCTAGCGGACCCCGTCAATTCTACTGACATCTCTTAGAGGCGCGCGTGGAACACAATGCGCCGTCGACCCGGGCCTGGTCCTTATCGGACGGCAAGCTACCCATTGCTCACCGAACGCAAGCCCGCGTCTACGGTGGCCGAAAATTGGCTCTCGATTTCCGACTCCCAGGGCGTCTCCTCCTGCGGCGGTTAGGTGCGTGAGGGCGCGAGGTTTGCCTCTCCTTCACGCGTTCCGCCTCCTCCTTCGCGAGCATTACAGCTTCGCAGAAGGAGGTGATGGCCTGCCATTTCCTCTCGCTCCGTACCATGGCATGAACCAGTGCCGGACGCGAGAGATCACCGCCGCCGATTGCCTCCACGAAGACAGAGCGAGCTCGTGAGCCCCTTCGAAACAAATTCAAAGAAATTGATATACTAACTCTGCCTTCTCTTAATATCTTGGAAAATATTTTATTTGCTATCTACTTTATCAACGGCTTAACTATGTAAATGTCTATTTAACTGCTCCCAAATTATGATGTTTATTGAATTTTTCTTTGTTTTATATACTTCCTTGACATAATCTTTTTATTATTTGACATTATATACCTACAATTCTAATTTCAACATTTATTTGTGGCTTTTGTGACAGAATAAGTTGTAATGGCAACCTTGTCATTTGGTTTAAATAGGTTTTTATTTTTATTATTTTATTTAACCTTTATATGGACTCTTTAATATTTTGTGAATGTAAGAACGTTGTAGGCTTAACGGACTGTGGATTTAAGACCATTTTCTATTTTATTAAGTACCTGGTACTTGTTGCCAGGCCTTTTTTTTTTGTTCCGGGGTGGAAAATCCTCATGGATATCCTCCGCCCTGGGGCGGGCGAAGGGGTCTGTCAGACTCCTACTGACTAAAAACCACCCCGGTGTTCCCTTCCCACACTTGGACCAGGGATCATGAGATCTAGTGCGCCTTCCATAATCCCCGACTGGTGCCCGCCGCTTTTGCGGGCCACTTCATGCCCGCGGGGGGAAAGAGGTAAGACTCCCCCCGCGACGTCAAATGCGAGCGACAGCCAGCAACGCCAGGTCGGCTCCGACTTCAGATACGAGGGCACGGCGCGGCTCCTCCCATTCGGTACACTCTGCCAGTGTATGCCGTGCCGTGTCCTCCCGACAGTGGGTGCAGTGATGGCACCGAGCGTCTGGCTCCCTGTTTATGTGACACAGGTATTGTTGACAGGCCTACACTGTCCTCTCATACCTATTAGCACTGTAATTTGAAAACATTGTTAAAATCATTTATTAAAAAAAAGTAACCGTGGAGATTCTTGCCAGCTCTTCTTAATAGAACACGACCAATTGGAACCGTGTACCTCGCTTCTGATGCCTCATAAGTGCCCATGTCGGTTTATGTGAAATAAACTTTTTTTTTCTTCCTGTATTTAGCTGCTTAGACCAAAACTACAAACGTAATATACAGAGAAGGTTTATAAAATGTCCATGAACGTTCCATGCGGACGAAGTCGCGGGAAGAAGCTACTTAGTATTCAATCAAAATGAGGTGTGACAAAGTTGTCGTTGTTTACCACAAAAACCACAGCCCGATATCGATTTGAATTGTAATCATACAAAGTAATATAATCTCATGATATTGTAGAAAACACGTATCATCGATTACACCAGATGGCCCGAATTGGTTAGTCATAAACAAGTAATCATCGCTAGGGGCGTACAGCAATACGCCCCCTTTGATAATACTTACTAGTTATAGTGGCACTCGAAACACCAGTGTAGCACACAGTGCGAATACAACCGTCTACCTAGACACATGGACCATGTCCAGCACACTCGGAAAATGTATTTTCCTGCTAGGCGTACTTTGTTTTGTTCCTCTTGATTGTGAAATCTACCAGGACCGACCAAAAATCAAGACTTCGGGCGGTGATCTAATTCTAGAACCAGCATTTGATAAAAATATATATCTACGCCCTAATGGACCGAAATCGAGCATCTTTGTTGGTGATATTAACGTACTCAAACCAAACATCCCGAGTGAGGGAACGCAGTACCAGCCATCGAATAATGAAAACACCGACAAGAATATAAATGGTATATTAGAAAGACTTGAGAGATTGGAGAACAAGGATTCTACGCTTCCGAATGACTTACTTTTCAACATATCAATGCTTTGGCGGAAAGTTAACAATATTCACAGGAAAGTGCTAAATCTACAAATTCAATTAAATAATAGAGGAAAAGATGAATGTCAATCTCATCCGTGCGAGCATGGTGGAACTTGCCTCAACTTAGTAAACGGCTACCATTGTCTTTGTCCTTCAAATTGGGAAGGCAGAGATTGTGACGTCGATGTAAACGAATGCCGGAATTTCGCTGGTACGGACCTTGGGTGTCAAAACGGAGCTACGTGCATCAACAGACCTGGATTTTATGAGTGTTTGTGCAAATCTGGCTGGTTTGGCTTACATTGCACTAGGAAAGAAAAGGATTGTTCCGGTGGTAACTTTGAAATGTGTGGTCATGGAACCTGTATACAAGTAACTTCAGGAAAGGGCGTTCAATGCATATGCAACCAGGGATGGACAACGAATGGTACCGGTGTCGCTTGCTTAACCGATATTAACGAATGTGAATCATATCAAGGTCCTCGGTGTTCCGTGAACCCCAAGGTTGACTGTATCAATCTGCCGGGCTCATTCCGATGTGGACAGTGTCCTTCTGGTTACGAAGGCGACGGTTACAGCTGTTACGATATCGACGAATGTACAACTATTCCTAACGGAGGCTGCAGCCCTTTAGTGACATGTCACAACACTATCGGCTCCCGAATATGTGGTTCATGTCCACCTGGCTACCAAGGTGACGGAATTACGTGCTCTTGGAGAGGTACGTGCAACATCGGTCATGGAGGATGCCACCCATCTGCGCAGTGCATAGAAAGCGTATCGCCAACTGGCCAATCAGCACAATGTATATGCCCCGACGGCATGGAAGGCGATGGAGTAGGAATGAGTGGCTGCTACGTTGCAACAGGCGAGGGCAACTACACTGATGGTTGTGAAATCAATCCATGTGGCATCCACGGACAATGCCATCCCCTTCGTACCGGCTATACCTGTATCTGTTTCAAGGGCTACGGCGGCGCTCACTGTGAAGTGCGCACCGCCGTTTGCGGAGTGAATCCTTGCCACAACGGAGGAATCTGTAGACCAGACGACATTGCAATTGGAGGCTTCCGTTGTGAGTGCGCGGCACAGTACTCGGGCGCCTTGTGTCAGGTAAGGACAAAGACTTGTGGTGGTGTTTTAGATAACGAAGAAGGCAGTATTGTTTATCCTTTGACTAACACGACGTATAATCATAATTCTCAATGCGCTTGGGTAATACACACAGCTCCTGATAAAGTAATTAATGTTACGTTCAGTAAATTTAATTTAGAACGAAGTCCCGAATGTACGTACGATTTCCTACAAATTCACGATGGTCGAAAATCTTCTAGTCAACTTATAGGAAGATTTTGTGGTAATAATTATCCTAAAGGCGGTAACATTGTATCAAGTCATAACAATTTGTATTTCTGGTTCCATTCAGACAAAACTGTAGCTAAAGACGGGTTTGCACTACACTGGACTAGTATAAGCCCAGTGTGCGGGGGTGAGGTGGACGCTACTACGCACGGTCACATCAGCTCCCCAGGCTCTCCCGGCCTGTACCCTCCTAACCGTGATTGCTATTGGCGCTTAACGACCACTCTTGGTAAAAGGATTAACTTACATTTCTTTGCTCTCGATATTGAATCACATTCAAACTGTAGTTTCGACTATTTAGCGATTTATGACGGTGAACATATGACGGATCCGCTTATCAATAGGTACTGTAACACTACACAGCCCGCGCCCGTGCAGTCAGCAGGCTCTGATATGTTAATACACTTTCATTCAGACGCTTACGGTGCGGGACATGGATTCCAAATTGCTTACGCGCCCGTCGAAGGCATTCCTGGCTGTGGAGGATACTACACTGCCGATAAAGGGGAACTTGTTTCTCCTACTTATAATGGGCTTTACCTAAGTAATTTATTATGCGAGTATAAAATTAAAACTAGCTTGGATACCAAGATAAAAATCGACTTCAAATTATTCAAGCTTGAACGGTCTTCTAGATGTCAATACGATTATTTAAAAATTTATGACGGTCCATCTCCGGATTCACGACTCGTCGGGAAATTTTGTGGAACTACTTTTCCGAAATCATATACATCATCGTCAAATGAATTATATTTTAAATTTAAAACTGATAGAAGTATGCCCGCCGATGGTTTTCGAATCACGTACGAGGCATTATGCGAGAAAACTATAGAAGGTGATAGTGGAATTATAAAATCACCCGGATATCCGTTCAGTTATCCAGAGAACAAATTGTGTGTTTATATCATCAAAACCGTTCCCGGCAAAGCAATAGAATTAACATTTCAAGATTTTGATATTGAAGACAACCGGTACTACGACTGCCGGTACGATAGCGTTGAGGTCAGGGACGGCCACGATCAGAACTCGACTTTACTAGGCAGATACTGCGGCGGTGCTGCGCACACGCCACCTGTTCAAACATCCACTCTTAATTACATGTACATAAGATTCAAATCTGATTTAAGTCTTTCGGGCACGGGATTCTATGCTAACTATACTACTATCGATACAGAGTGCGGAGGTATTCACAGAGATACCACTGGATTAATAAATCATCCCTCCGGAGATGCTGCTACTTACAAAAACTATCAGACCTGCAAGTGGTTACTAATTGCTCCTGAAGGAATGCACATAAAGTTAACATGGAACAGGTTTGACATTGAGGACATGCACAGCTGTGGCAGCGATTACCTGGAGCTGCTAGAGATAGACGAAAACAATGAAAATAATGTATTGGGCAAATTCTGTGGTTCGCACGCGCCTCCTGCCTTGACAACATCCACTAACCGGCTCATGTTAAATTTTGAGTCTGATGGCAGTATTCGTTCTTCTGGTTTTTCTGTATCGTATACATTTTTAGATGAAAAGTCTCATTGCGGTGGAACGTATATTAAAACTCATGGCTTCATATACTCTCCCGGCTGGCCTCGGTCGTACGAACCCAATCGCGACTGCACATGGGTCATCACGGTGCCGGTTGGCCAACAGATCATGCTCAACATTTCACAGTTTAATCTAGAACGACCTATACGAGACAAATGTAACCTCGGTGACTTTTTAGAAATAAGAAATGGTGGCAACGAAAATTCACCATTGATTGGTCAGTATTGTGGGACGTTCCAATCAAAACGAATCGTATCATTATCTAATGCCATACATCTTCATTTTCATTCTGATTTCTATTTAACCGGAACTGGGTTCAAAATTGAATGGGATGGTACTATAACAGGCTGCGGTGGAACACTGACGAGCCCTTCTGGCTCTGTATCATCGCCGAACTATCCAAATGATTACAACGAAAACGCCGAATGTTTCTATAGAATAGTTACCAGTGAAGGTTCACGAATCCGTATTACATTCACAGAGCTTGATCTTGAAAGAACTCCTAATTGTAGAGACGATTATGTTGAAATATTTGACGGTCGCGATACGAGTGGCTCCATATTAGGAAAACATTGTTACATGTCACCGGAGCTAGCTAGCATCGAAACATCAACTAATTATGCGTACGTTAAATTTAGATCTGATATATACCAGGGCGGTAAAGGATTTCTGTTTAATTATCAAACAATATGTAACAACAATATAACCGGAAGATACGGAGTAATTGAGAGTCCGGGTTATCCAAGTAATTACCCGTTGAACTTAAATTGTATATGGAGCATTACAGTTCCCAAAGGAAATAAAATTAATGTGACCTTTACACACTTTGATGTTTACAAAACCCATCGATTTTATCGTAATTGGATGAGATCTCGGATTGTAAACAACGACGATTGCCATCTTGATTACTTGCAAACAAAAGAGTTATCTGATCCAAATTATTCTAGTAAAATCTGTGGCAGTACCACTCCGCGTCCAATTAGTACAAAGAGTAATACATTGCAAATAAAATTTTCCTCTGGTATTTATATGCCCCGCACCGGGTTCCGTTTAGAATGGATCAGTTATGGATGTGGAGGACATATTAAAAAACCCACAGGCTCCATAATCCTCGATAAAAGTAAAACTAACGACCAGGAACTTGATTGTGAGTGGCTAATAGAAACACAAGTAGGTAAGAGTATCACAATCTCATTTACAGACGTTTATATGACAGATACCGCTAATTGTTCTACTGACGCTATTGAAATATATAACGGTCAAAATACAATGGCTCCGCTTCTTACAAAAATTTGCCATCGAGAATTCGTGTCTGTGCAATCTGATAGCAATTTCATGTTGGTGCGCTTGTCTAAACGGTCAACGCTCAGGGATGTTCACTTCTCATCACAATTTCGATCTGCCAATTTGAAATGTGGAGGTGCTATGAATTCCAAATCTGGGAACATATTCTCTAAGAATTACCCAAAGAATTACGACAATAATTTGGATTGTTTTTGGTATATTTCCGTCCCCGCATATCACCGTGTTGAACTCAACTTTATGGATCTTGATCTTTATTCTGTTTTTGAATTCGACGATGGTGAACGTGTCTGTGGAGATTCGATTCAAATCTACGATAATGATAAAAACTATAGACCTTCCTCAAATTACACGTACCGTATATGTCCAAATTCAAATCAAACACAATTTATTAGCAAATACAATAGCGTAGTTGTGCAATTCAAAACCGATGCTTATGGAACGGCCAAAGGTTTCAAAGCAAACTTTACTGTTACGTGTGGTGCTCTTATAAGTGCTGCACATGAGGGTATCATACATAGCGATAACTTTGTTCAACATACCAACAAAAGCTGTATTTGGACTATTCTTGCGGATTCACCCGATCAAAAAATATATTTAACATTAACTCTAATGTCGTTGCCAAAAGACAGTAATGTAGTTACAAATAGAACATGCCCCTCCTCTTTCCTACGAATTCTCGACGGAGATGACAGTAATGCTCCACTAATCGGAGAATATTGTGGACGTAAAGTTCCACCTATGATTGTCAGCCACGGCAGTGCCTTGACGATAGAGTTCGGCAGTTATACCGGTAGAACTACTGGAATGTTCGCAGCTCACTATTCACCACTTAGTAACGCCTGCGGAGGTGCATTAACTTCAGAAGAAGGAACAATCGCGTCTCCGAACTACCCTGGCCCGTATCCTGTAAACACTGATTGTGAATGGATACTAAAATCATCCCCTGGAAACACTGCATACGTCCAATTCGAGCAATTTGACTTAGAATTCTCTGAAGGTTGTAACGACGACTACGTAGAAGTTCGCGAAAACAACGGTGCAGGTCGGCTATTGGGTGTATATTGTAGTAGTGAAATTCCTAGCAATCATAGCACAGCATCACAAATATATGTTAAGTTCCACAGTAATTCCGAAACCAGTGGTCAAGGTTTTCTTTTACATTATGGATTCCAACGAGAAAATGATATCACGGGAGATAGTGGTGAGGTATCTTCACCATTGTACCCCACTCGATATTTAGGATCTGGCGAATATAGTTGGCGCGTGCTCGTTACCGGTTCAGATACCATATCTATTAGACTTGATGTTTTGGAAATTTATTCACACAGCGACGTAAACTATAACAAATTAACTGTCTATGATGGATATGATTCAACTGCTCCAATTTTAGAAGAACTGAATGGTGTACTGGTTGAAACAAAAGTCATTCAGAGCTCCTCTAGTGTAGTTTTCATGACCCTTACAACGGATGAATCAAATACGGGTTCGATGTTTCATATGAGTTGGACAAAAACTTCTAGAAATTCTGAACCTGAAACTGAAGATGGAATAAACTGTGGTTCTCATGAGACTGTAACAGTTTTGCCAGAAAACGGTACGATTACTTTAACGTCACCGAATTATCCAAAGGACTATTCAGATAATTTAAATTGTGAATGGGTATACAAATCACAAATGGGAAGACATTTAAGTTTAGATTTTGTAGATTTTAATATCGAAGATATCAACTCTTGTTTTGCAGATTCAGTTTCTATTTATTCCTCTGACACTCCTGGAAATTGGAAGCCCGTCAATGAAAATATATGTACTACAGAATCATCCAAAATGGGCTTTAATTCATCCACTTACATGAAAATTAAATTCAAAACAGATGCATCCATTACTAGGAAAGGATTTCTTGCTCGAGTCAAGTCTAAGTGCGGAGGACTCGTGACTAGTTTGTCCGGTGAAGTCGGTCCAACTTGGTGGGATGTACAGCCGGAGTATCAGCATTTGTCCAAAATTAAATGCAACTGGGTCATCAAAGTGCGCTCCGGCAGGACTATCAAATTACAATTAAATCATTTTAATATTACAAATAAAAATGACGATTGCGCAACATACGTTGTTTTACGGAATGGCAATTCTGAGGAAGCGCCCCTTTTGGCAAGTGGAAAGTACTGCGGTTACGATCACGAAAATAAAGCAGATATAATTACTTCTAGTAATACTTTATTTATAAGTTACACGAAGGGATCATTCACATATCAAAGTTTTGTGGTTAATTACGAAGAGAACAATTATGAATGCGGTTCAACATCATCTCTTACTTCTGACCACAATTGGGAAATAATAAATTCACCAAATTATCCATTAGTGCCAGTTCCGTATTCAGAATGTGAGTGGGTCTTTACCGGCCCACCTGGAGAAATTATTAGAATAGATTTTATTGATAGATTTGACTTGAATCCCGTAGATGATTGCGGAACTGAAGCCGTCGAAATACGATTTGGATCATCGAAATATTCTCCTCTACACGGCCAATATTGTGGCAATGATAGACCTGGAACCATTAAGAGTACCGGCAATACAATGTATATTAAATACATGACTCAGTTAGCAGAACCGCGAAATGGATTCAAAGCCAACGTATCCATCGATACGTGTGGTGGAACCATTGTCACCGATGCTGGCGAATTGACATCGCCTGGGTACCCGCACCTGCAAGTGCTCCCGTACGGGACAGTCTGTGAGTGGCACATTATAGGACCTCCAAGACACGTTTTTCGAATTAAACCCGATGATATTGAGTTACCTCAATCTGAGTTATCTTGTGGAACCAAAATAACAATTGAAGAAACTGTGCTTATCAATAACACTATCACCGTACTAAAAAACTTATGTAATGATGATGATCGCTCCCATGAGCTGATTGAAACTTCAAGAAATGAGTTTAGTATTAAACTTCATATCGGTAAGCCGGATTCATGGGATCAAACATCAAACAATAGAGGATTTCGAATCAGCTTTAATTCTTCCCGACCCATGTGTGGTGGGTTGATAACGGCTTCAGACGGTTACTTAACTTCTCCAAGTTATCCTCAAGAAACCACATTAAGGTACTGCCAATGGCTAGTAAAAGTACCAAATAAGTCTCGAAGAGTGCGTTTAGAGCTTATAGACATGGACACAGAAAAGCAAAGAATTGGTATTTTCAATGACGTTGCCTTTCATACTGCTATACAATCAATTCCTGGCGACGATTATATTCCTGGAACAAACGTTTTTGAGTCTTCCAGTAACACATTGGCACTTTATGTATGGCGCAACCGTACATTTTCCTCTCACCGCTTCAAAGCTAGATTTAGCTCTGACGAACAAGCACTATGCGGCGGAGATCTATCTGATATGAACCAGGTTCTCGTATCACCAGACTTAAACCGATCTTATACTTGTGAATGGCATTATAACAGTCAAGCAAACACAAATAATGATTATAATGCACTTACAACAAATCTTACTTACAATTCTATATTTTTAACGGCCAAGATAAATTCGACAATAACCAGAACA
This sequence comes from Agrochola lychnidis, assembly GCA_963680765.1. Taxonomy (NCBI): domain Eukaryota; kingdom Metazoa; phylum Arthropoda; class Insecta; order Lepidoptera; family Noctuidae; genus Agrochola; species Agrochola lychnidis. Next base: position 2,186,567 of record OY796857.1, on the reverse strand, counting down.
CGTTGTAAATTCTTTGACCCTCGAGTCATTATAAGGTCACCTTTTAAAAATAGGTTTTCTCTAGAAATTTGTGGGAACACTGAAGAATTTGAATACAGAATTCCATCACCAATGATTGATATTACTGCAACAAAAAGTGCATTGAGTTCGTTTTCCTTTCATATAGAATTGAAACCTCAACCATGTGGTGGTGTTATTCAAGTAGGAGAAGATCCTGTAAATATTTTAAACTTACCTGATTCTTATGACCATACCTTAGATTGTGCTTGGATTCTTACAGGCCCGACTAATAGAGTTGAAATTAAACTGGAAGGGCATTTCACGTTAAATTGTGATGACGAGTATTTGAAAATAAGTGCAAACACAAGACAAACCACACCTTTAATTGGTAAATATTGCGAAGAAACACTTTTAGATAGCCCATTAGTTACGCGTTTCAGTAACATGTATATTCAGTATCACTCGAATGTGAAAAACATTACAAATATAAAGCTTATGGTTAGAACTGTTACTGACCAATGTGGTGGATATCTTAGTTCATATGAAACTACATTTGTATCGCCAAATTATCCTAAAAATTATTTACCTAACCAGGAATGCTCTTGGGAAATACAAGCTGATTTAGGCTACAGAGTGTCTCTTAAATTTGTAGAACGATTTTTTGTTGAGGAAACAACTAATTGCACTAAAGATGCTGTCATCATTTATGACTGGAACGACGAAGATTATACGGAGATAGCAAGGGTATGTGGACGAAACACACCACCTGTATATAATTCAACTTTTAATCGCATGAAAGTTGTCTTACGAACAGATGCTGATAAAAACCTCGATGGATTTAAAGCTGAGTGGGATTCTATATGCGGTGGAAATTATGTAGCAACTCTTAAAGAACAATTTTTATATAGTCCAGGTTTTCCATTTTACCGACCACGTATGAGTTGCCAATATGAAATATCTGCTCCAAATAACAAAGTTGTACTCAAGTTCCTTGATTTTGAACTAGAAGGCTCTACTCCCGACTGTTTGTCTGATAATTTAACAGTATCCGGCCAGTCAGATTATAACTATTTATACGAAGTTTACTGCGGTGACAAAATTCCTCCCGTCACAACTCAGTCTGAAAAAGTATCATTAACATTTAATAGTGATAGATATATACAGAGGAAAGGATTTAGAATTGCTTATTTTATATATTCATGTGGAGGCAGAGTAAACGAAAGTACTATACTAACATCATCGCTTTCTGAATATTACGAATTAAATATGAACTGCACGTGGTTCATTGAAGCACCACCTACCAAGATTGTTGTACTTAAATTCCTTTATATTGACTTAGAAAGCCAAAGTGATTGTTATAATGATTATATTGCAGTGTATGATGGACACAAAATTGATGATGATAAGCGTTTAGCGCTAATGTGTGGTAATATCAACTCAACGACAACACTTAGAAGCAAAGAAACTAAAGCGTTGTTACAGTTTGTATCAGACGCTAGTGTAAACCTTAAAGGCTTCAAAGTTCAAGTTTACTTTAGCTATTCTGAAGCAGCTAAATGTGGTGGACTTATTAATTTAACAACCGCGTCATCGCAAGACCTGAAATCTCCTTTCATGAATCATACTGTATACGAAGAATTCTTAGATTGTCATTGGTCAATAATATCACCACCTGACACTGTTATAAAAATCAAATTCACCTCGTTCCACGTAGCCCCTTGCCAAAATGTCAAAAACCAAACTGCTATAGGGTACAGTAAATGTGATTGCGACTTAGTTGAAATAATGGATGGCTTAAACCTTAATGCCTTAGTAATAGGAACCTATTGTGGTCACAGCCTCCCACCGGAATTAATTTCATCTGGAAATGTGATGAGTGTCAGACTATCCACGGATGGTGAAATAGGAAGTCAAGGCTTTGTGTCCACATTAACAGCTCAGCCGGCAGTGTGTGGGCCTTCGGTCATTTCAGTGAGCAATACGCCACAAAGCTTGAAATCTCCCGGTTATGAAACAGGGTCCATTCCTCGGGGGCTTCATTGCGTATATCGCTTGGATGTTAGTGCGTCTCCTTACATTTTACTACGTATCACTGTTAAAGATTTAGACATACAGCCCCCCGTCACTGATAGTACAGGCGTAAAGCGCTGCAATAGAGACAAGCTGCTGATATCCAGCAGTCCAGGCGTTCAAAATACTACGCTCGGGAAAGATTTTATCTTGAACCAACGCACTGATGACTTCTTTAGCCGTAGTTCCTTTTACGACAGCGCTTTGCGCTTTCCCAGTCGGTTTGAGCTATGCGGGCGTAAGGAGCCTACGGAGTTTTATGTTTATGGAACTACGTCTATAAACTTAATCACATCAGCAGACTCAGATTCTAATGTATATAAAGGTATGGAAATAGAAGCAGTGTTCACAGGATTTTGCGGCAGAAATTATACGGAGCCTCACGGACGAGTCCAGGCTACTTATGTAAGTGACTTTGATAGTAACCCCAACCATGACTGTTACACGCTGATCACTGCTCCAGTTAACTATACGATATCCGCGTATTTCTTAAACGCCGTCCCAAGTTACTGGAACGCAGATTGTTATCTTGAAATTCTTGACGGTAATAACGGTAGTGCGCCAACACTTTCTAAAATTCTCACAGAATATGACAATAATAACCCTGTCTTCTCCACTGGTAGATATTTGTTATTGCACAATCATGAAAATGCTGGTGATCGTGTCATGTTCGATTTGGTTTACGTGATAACCGATAAGGGTCCTGGGTGCGGTGGAAAACTACAAAGTGTGGTGGGTAAAGTCACCAGTCCGCTGTACCCGAACGTTTACAGGCGGGTATCGAGCTGCGAGTGGGAGCTTGAGACTCCCTTAGGGACACGTCTTCTGCTACATTTCCCTACGTTCGACTTGGGTATTAGTTGCGATCAGAATTATGTACAGCTGGTGGACAGTAAAGGTGTAGTAGTTCGAACGTTCTGTGAGGACGTACCTGCCGACTACACGAGTGAGGATAACTTTGTAAAGATAGTGTTTGTAACCACCATGAATAATGGCGGCACGGGGTGGGTTGCTGAATTTATTGGAATTCTTTAACGTTAAACTGCCTCTTTATTATTTGTCTTTTGGAGCGTGGTGGAGTGGAGCGAAAAAGTACAAACATTAACTAAAAGAATTCCACTAAACTAAAATGTAAATTTTTTCGTATAATTATATTGGTTAAGTAATATTTTTCTAGCTTTGCACTTTTCCCCTCCAATGATCAGGCAGCCTATGGGATTCAAATGACGTAATGTTAAAAATTAGAATTAACCACGTAGTGCCTATGTTTAGGCGCTTCTTGAGTTGCTCCAGCTTCGGACACCAGGGTTTATTCTGTCCTGTGACACGTTAGCATTGTCTGACCAGAGGGCGAACCCTCTGGTGAGACAATGCCAACGGCAGTACTGCCAGTCTTGTCACCACGCTAGCGAGGTGGAGGAGCTTTTTGATGATAAGAGCCTTTTTTGTATTATTTAATTACTATTGTTTGTATTATTCTACACAAATAAAAAAAGTAAATCATAACATTATGTCACCTAGAAGACTACGTCAACACAGCGCGTTATAATCTTATACGTAATACACGACTTCAATAGTTTTCGTTTATAATGGTATTTCTATAATATTGGCTTTATGTACCTTTGCAATTAAATATTATCCAATAGTAAATACCAACCTCCTATGTTATAAGTTATTTGTAAAGTGTATTATTGTTGTTTTAGTTTTTTGTAGATAATTGTGACAGAAAATTGTTAGACTACTTTTGTTATACATAACAGTAAGATCATAACCTTGGAATGTCAGTGGCATCGGTGTTAAAATTACAGTGGAATGAAAATTAAGTAGATTTGTTATTATATTATTTTAAACTTATTTGAAGAGCCTTTTCGCCAATATCTATTATAATTATTTATTTTATCTTTATTACTTACCTATGTGTTCTATTTTTGAAAAATGTAAAATAATTCCGTTTACATTGAACCTTAATGCAAATTAGTAAAATATATTAAATAAACCAATCAAACGTGTTTTATTTATTTATTTATTTCCTTTGGAAGACTTACAGCTAAACAAAACAGACTAATAGCTTGAAAATATGACTGACAGCCAATTACAAGTCTTCACATATAACTAACAGAATAATAATAAAAGAAATCTGTGAACACCACAGTACTGCCAACGAAAACAATAAACCGCCAAAGCTATACAAAACTATACATAAGAATACTAATATAATACAATACTACAATATAAAACCTAAAATAGATACCTTTTATGCTTTCTAACCAAATTAAATTGCTTATCAAAGTTTAGGTAAGTGCTTCCAGATAACACAGATCAGCACCCTAATTGCGTGATAAACGATTAATGTTTCATTTTGACAGCTCAACAACATTCATTGCGTTATTTACGTTACTGAGCAGACAAATTTTTCGAACATATAAAGCAATGGATTAGATCACTCACAATCTGAATCATTTTGAATGATATTTCATTCAAAATGATTCAGATTGTGAGTGATCTTATGTTACGCAATTCGGATACTGATTTTTTCTAAGTGGTCGATAGCCAATGAAGGTCGACTGTTGACCATGTAGTCCTGGGTTCGATCCCCAGGTCGGACAGTGTTATTTACAGAGGAATATCTCAAAAGCAGTCGGAGTCTGCATTTCTGCCTGGCATTCATTTCTGTACTAGCAAGCATAGCATAATCGGTCTATTACGTTACTACACTTCTCACTGCTTCGATTGTAATAAGCTCGCCCCCTATTAAATGGGACTTGAAAGTAATACTTACTTATAAATAATAGGTAACTGGCGAAATAATGAGGGTGTAGGTAACCTTTAGCACATCTGTTGCGAGAGACTGCCCAAGAACAAGCTGGATTTGTGAAGGGAAATACTGAAGTTTTTTGGTCATGTCTCTAGGCGGAATTATGAGTCCATAGAACGTCTAGTGGTGCAGGGCAGAGTGGAAGGTAATAGACCGCGCAGGCGGTCGCCGATGAGGTGAACCGATCAAATAAAATCCGCGGTTAGAGGCTCTGTTAATGAATGCGCCAGACTGTCATGTAACAGAACCAGATGGAGGCGGACAACGACTACACCTGCGATTGGACACAGTTCATTGTGACCACGACCGCTCTGTCAAGAGAGAAACGAAAAGAAAGTAATCTTTGGCTGGCTAACCTTCGGGTAAAGTCCGTGTCACGAAAAAGTCCCGCGGCAATAAGTGGTACTAATTATTACTAGCTGCGCCCCGCATCCGGTATTTAAGGGGACAATGGTGCCGATTCCCTTGTTCACAAACTAAACTAAATTTAAGTTCAGTGCATCTTTTTCTTTCTATTTCATTAAGAAAAGGACAGAAGATAAATTTTAGTTTAATCCTGTCAAATTAATCAGCGCTTGACGTAAATTGACGTAATTTTAGTAGGCAAGTTTTTAATCACGTCTTAACTTGTATGGAGAGTGACAGGCGCCGATTAATTTGACAGGACTAAACTAAAATTTATCTTCTGTCCTTTTCATAATGAAATAGAAAGAAAAAGATGCACTGAACTTAAATTTAGTTTAGTTTGTGAACAAGGGAATCGGCACCATTAGCTGACTTTTAATGATTTTATACTGAAGATGACGTCTGAATGAGTAGTGTTAATGATTTGGAAAAATATATGTTAAATTAGAGCATTTTCTTAATATTTTAATATAGGCATAGTTTTGATTATGTTCATATTACATAGTGAAATTAATTTATAAAGTTATGTCTAACGCGGATAAAAACTGAGAATGACGCAAAATTCATCAAGCGTATTTTTCTGAAAACTTCACCATATTAAAGATAATTAAATTATTGATCTTTTAATATACGTGTTTTATTAAAATACTTTTTGTTTTACGTGTAATAAATTAATAATGCGTCTAATTTGGGACAGCGCTCCTTGATGGGCGAGTCCTATTATTGGTTGGACGTACGACGCGTTGCGTGAGCTCAGTACAGAACACGCAAGCTAACCATTCAAGGTCACTGTCATATATCTGCGTCCACATAGTAAGTCTTAATCCCGTGGGAATATCGGGATAAAAAGTATCCTATGTCCTAACCCAGGTCATGGTTTACCCATGTGTTAAATTACATCCAAATCCGTTCAGCCGTTTAGCGTGAAAACGTAACAAACAAACAAACTCACTTTCGCATTTATAATATTAGTTGGGATTACACCGTGTTTAATTATTATTATTTAGTTAGCAACATTCCGTCGCATGACTGTAGCGCCACGTCTGTGAGACTTCTCTCGTGATGATGATGATGCCCATCACGCATCAGCCTAATCAGCTGCACTGTACCTGCGCAGGACAACCACCAACGCGCGCCTCTTGTGTAAATAAAGATCCATAGGTACATTCCACACAACCGCACACTGGCGTAAAATCAACAAAAGTCGGACAAAACCTAAACAAATGATCATTCTTTTATTTTTTATTAATCCAAGTCAGAGGCCCATGGGCGGCTAAAAACTCTGACACCAGTACCCTAATTGCGTAATAAACGATCAATCACAATTTGTTTCGATTTGAAACAGATTGCTAATCCATTGCTTCAAAAGTTGTAAAAAAAGTCTGCTTAAAAATGAATGTTGTTTAACTGTCAAAATGAAACAAATTTATCATAATGTTTACGAAAATAAGTTACGCAATTAGAGTACAGGTTAGTCACTAACCACACGAAAAAAAAGAAGAAGAAGTAGATTCTAGAAAATGGCCACAAAAGGGTTGGTATGTGTCTTTGTGATGAAAAATTTATATACATTTTTTGTGTTATCGTGACACAAAAGTACCTAGAACACAATTGAAGAATAAGGGCAAAGTCACAACGAAGTCGACGAATCTAATAAAAAAAAAATCTTGTACCTACTACCTTCCATTTTTGTGGATGTTACGATTTTAAAGGCTCTCGGTGACGTCTTTGTCGTTCAGCGGGCGTTAACGGCATCTTTCCTAATACGGAAATGGAATTACTATTCACATTTAGGTGAATATACTGTGACAAAACCCTAAGTGTCACGTGACACAAAAATAGTAGGTACCTAACACAATATTCACACAATTGAACAAAATTAACGTTTCCCTAGGCTTAATTTTTTTTTTTTTGTAATGTCGCCCTCGAGTTACTCGTGAAACATGCATATGACTTTATTATGGCATTGGTGCCGATTCCCTTGTTCACAAACTAAACTAAATTTAAGTTCAGTGCATCTTTTTCTTTCTATTTCATTAAGAAAAGGACAGAAGATGAATTTTAGTTTAGTCCTGTCAAAATAATCAGTGCCTGTCACTACTCCATACAATTTTAGACGTGATTAAAAACTTGCCCTCTAAAATTACGTCAAGCGCTGGTTAATTTGACAGGACTAAACTAAAACTTATCTTCTGTCCTTTTCTTAATGAAATAGAAAGAAAAAGATACACTGAACTTAAATTTAGTTTAGTTTGTGAACAAAGGAATCGGCACCACTGACATGCTGCACTGTAAAGTATATTACTTACCGAATTCACGTAATTTGGCACTTTTAACACAATTTCTTAAAGTCCTTTTTACGACGCGCACGAATCGAAACCCACAGTTACTAAACAAAATGGCGTAGCCGAAAGAAACTAGCACCCTCTCGTTGTACCGATTTTAACGCATAGATTTCCCATACTAAAAAACCAATTACAGGCACTTTTGAATTGTCAAGGGGTCGGTCAGTCAGAAAGATGAAGCTAGTTGTAAATGTCTTAGCACCTTCAGAATTCGACTGCGGCAGTTTCTTATCGCCTGGCAGAAAAAACTGGGTTTGACTGTTTCGAACACGTCTATAATATAAACTGTCTGTTGTGTTCTTCCCGAGTCATTATTCTTTTTTAGTGCAACCCGTGGTCACAAATATCTGAACAAGGGGAATATGTATAAATAATTCAATAATTTGTGAATCTATTGTTAGATAGTGGTGTCGATTCCCTTGTTCACAAACTAAACTAAAGGAGACGTTTCATTTTTGTATGGGACTCCGGCCATAACATGTACACTTCAGAAAACCTGGGAAACGAACCCCTAAATACAATAAAGACTGTTTTTTTCCATAATATCTAATACTTTTTGGGCACAAAATAAAAACCGAAAATTTTTGACGTTTGTCAGGAGAAATACGACCATCGACAGCTAGCCATTTTCGTCCAGAAGTACCTACAAATCTACAATCCACAAAAGCAGTTTTTTATTTTTAAAATGAATGACACTTTCTAAATAATCAAAAAAGTTTTATAAGATAGCTATCTTAATATAGTACAGAAATACATGCCTTCATATTTATTTAAATGACGTCTACGTGATATTATTATTATGTTAAAATGTAACATGATTTCTGGACGAAAGCAGTATGCAAGTAAAACGACGCCATAACGAATAGAATATGGCAATAATTTGTTAAGTTATTATTTTTTGTGCCGAAATAATCAGGGGAATAAACAGGAAAGAATATTTTTCCTCAATTCGTGATTTTTTTTCCTTTTTTTATAATAACGTACACTTCATGGCCGAAAATGAAACATCTCCTTTAAGTTCAGTGCATCTTTTTCTTTCTATTTCATTAAGAAAAGGATAGCAGATAAATTTTAGTTTAGTCCTGTCAAAATAATCAGCGCCTGTCAGTCTCCATACAAGTTTAGACGTGATTAAAAACTTGCCAACTAAAATTACGTCAATTTACGTCAAGCGCCGATTAATTTGACAGGACTAAACTAAAATTTATCTTCTGTCCTTTTCTTAATGAAATAGAAAGAAAAAGATGCACTGAACTTAAATTTAGTTTAGTTTGTGAACAAGGGAATCGGCACCAATGGTTATTATAATACATACATGCTTATTTACATTAATGGCAACTACAGACATTAATGGCACTTTAAAAAATATTATAAGCTGGCTTAAGAAGAAAAACCTAGTAATAAACCTACAAAAAACTAGTGTAATGCACTTCCACCAGCGTACAATTCCACCAAATGTAAACGTACAATATGATAGGGAAGAGATCAAGGTAGTCAAAAATGCGAAATTTTTGGGAATAATGATAGACGATCAACTAACTTGGAAACCACAAGCCGAAGAAGTGTGCAAAAAGCTGAGCACTGCAGCATATGTCCTATGGAATTTGGAAAAGTGTGGAATAATTTTTTGGGGTAACTGTAGCCTAACTGTGTGTTCGCACTGGCGAAACATTCACATAAAAACATGTTGAAATCTCTGTTTTCTGTCAATGTATCGACTCGCGTTCGCATTGTCACTCAACTTGTTGACGCGAAACATGTTTGACGTTTCTTATCATTTGACATGTTTCGCCACACGTTTTTACAAACCAGTTTCGTATCAAAATGTATCTGTATCTGTATTCTGCAAAATAAATTCTTTATATTTAAAAATAATTTTGACACAACTAAATCGAATTTGACGATCGCGACTCCACGTGGTAGGTACTTGTTTGCCGTACCCCGTGAATTTTTTTTAGAGCCAGAGGCGCTCAGGGGGCAGCCTCGACGTGTTTTTTTAGGGAATTTTTCACTTTTTGGATGGAAAATATGAAAAATGATTACCTACATGTTGTGTTCTAGGGGTTTATGGATTTTATAAAGGGGGTTGAAATTTTAATTATTTTTGCGATAGGACACACCATTTTCGAAATATAAGCAAAAGAAAAAAAAGATAACGTAAGTACTGTTTTTGCACCTGAAGTCGAGGTGTTGGTGTTTTATTCCACACGTTTTTAATCGCGATGAGAAATAGTCAGATTTAGTTAGACAATCAAAATTTTAGGTGAAAAACGTCAAATTCAGAATAGCGAAATTACCATTTTCACTAAATTAATCTCTCAGTGCCATCTTAGTGCTCTCAAACTAAAATGTTAAGTTGTGTCACTTTAGTCTATTTCAGAATGGGAAATCGTCGTTTGACTGGAATAAACGATATTTTGGTGATTTTTAGTCTAGTTAGAGGCATTTGTGACAAGAGAATCTGCACCATTACCCAGTTAATAAACGTTGCAATATTTTTGACTTTGTTTAGTAAGTAAATTTATAAGTAATTTTGCCTTCGCTACGATTTGGCTACAAATAAATCACTGTTAACATCATTAGGATTCACAGAACATAAAAGTCGACATGAAATGTCAAAACAAATCTTACAACATGTTGCTAGATTCATACAGATACATTTTGATACGAAACTGGTTTGTAAAAACGTGTGGTGAAACTTGTCAAATGATAAGAAACGTCAAACATGTTTCGCGTCAACAAGTTGAGTGACAATGCGAACGCGAGTCGATACATTGACAGAAAACAGAGATTTCAACATGTTTTTATGTGAATGTTTCGCCAGTGCGAACGCACAGTTAAGCTCAGAAACGCTGTGTAACTATGCGTTCGCACCAGAAAACATTCAACATGTAGATGTTTCGAAACTTGTCACATGAAACAAATCTCATTACTTGTTTTGTTGAACTTGCGTTCGCACTGCACGAAACATGAGTAAGTCATAAGACAGATGCTAAGATTTGTTATTATCTGCGTTCGCACTGTCTAGAAACATACACAACAGACATGTTTTGTATAGAGATTTGTCACGTTTGCGTTCGCACTGTTGTTTGTTTAGGTCAAATTATGTCTCGCAACTTGTCTATTGCTTGATGTTTTGTGTTATCCGAGTATGGTGGTAAACATCTCGTGTTTATATCGAAACATGGATTGGTCCAAAGTAAAGATGGTAAAGTTTTTTAGAAAGTCGCGCATCCAGTATCTAGGTTTCTTCCTAGGTTTTTGCCGTTCCAGGTACTGGCAGCTACAAACAATAAATCGTCTTCATCGCTTGAATCATTTTATTAGGACCCTACTTTTGATATTGGTGATGACTCTTTTGTACACCGAATTAAACTAACTAAACTATCACTAAAATTCCTTACTTTTTTGGCTGTGAGAATCTTAAAGCTATTCTGCAAAATAAATTCTTTATATTTAAAAATAATTTTGACACAACTAAATCGAATTTGACGATCGCGACTCCACGTGGGAGGTACTTGTTTTCCGTACCCCGTGAATTTTTTTTAGAGCCAGAGGCGCTCAGGGGGCAGCCTCGACGTGTTTTTTTAAGGAATTTTTCACTTTATGTATGGAAAATATGAAAAATGATTACCTACATGTTGAGTTCTAGGGTTTTATGAGTTTTATAAAGGGGGTTGAAATTTTCATTATTTTTGCGATAGGACACACCATTTTCGAGATATAAACAAAAGAAAAAAAGATGCAGTACTGTTTTTGCACCTGAAGTCGAGGTGTTGGTGTTTTATTCCACACGTTTTTAATCGCGATTAGAAATAGATTTAGTTAAACAATCAAAATTTTAGGTGAAAAACGTCAAATTCAGAATAGCGAAATTGCCATTTTCACTAAATTAATCTCTCAGTGCCATCTTAGTGCTCTCAAACTAAAATATAGTTAAGTTGTGTCACTTTAGTCTATTTCAGAATGGGAAATCGTCGTTTGACTGGAATAAACGATATTTTGGTGATTTTTAGTCTAGTTAGAGGCATTTGTGACAAGAGAATCGGCACCATTACCCAGTTAATAAACGTTGTAATATTTTTGACTTTGTTTAGTATCTACATTTAATTTAATTTATAAGTAATTTTGCCTTTGCTACGATTTGGCCACAAATAAATCACTGTTAACATCATTAGGATTTACAGAACATAAAAGTCGGCATGAAATGTCAAAAGTTCAAAACAAATCTTACAACTGTTGTCTATGATGCAACGTTATGGTTGCCATGATTCATACAGATACATTTTGATACGAAACTGGTTTGTAAAAACGTGTGGCGAAACATGTCAAATGATAAGAAACGTCAAACATGTTTCGCGTCAACAAGTTGAGTGACAATGCGAACGCGAGTCGATACATTTACAGAAAACAGAGATTTCAACATGTTTTTATGTGAATGTTTCGCCAGTGCGAACGCACAGTTACTGTGCGTTTTTACAAACCAGTTTCGTATCAAAATGTATCTGTATGAATCTAGCAACATGTTGTAAGATTTGTTTTGACATTTCATGCCGACTATGGCCGCATTCCGAGTTACGCTAAAAGTGATAATATCGCGAATCCAACCAAATTTAATAGTCACAAAATATAAGGGTTATTGAGTATTAATTGTGACTTTGGACTTTGGTCGGATTCGCGATATTATCACTTTTGGCGTAAGTCGGAATGCGGCCTTTTATGTTCTGTGAATCCTAATAATGTTAACAGTGATTTATTTGTGGCCAAATCGTAGCGAAGGCAAAATTACTTATAAAACCAGTTTCGTATCAAAATGTATCTGTATGAATCTAGCAACATGTTGTAAGATTTGTTTTGACATTTCATGCCGACTATGGCCGCATTCCGAGTTACGCTAAAAGTGATAATATCGCGAATCCAACCAAATTTAATAGTCACAAAATATAAGGGTTATTGAGTATTAATTGTGACTTTGGACTTTGGTCGGATTCGCGATATTATCACTTTTGGCGTAAGTCGGAATGCGGCCTTTTATGTTCTGTGAATCCTAATAATGTTAACAGTGATTTATTTGTGGCCAAATCGTAGCGAAGGCAAAATTACTTATAAATATACTTACTAAACAAAGTCAAAAATATTGCAACGTTTATTAACTGGGTAATGGTGCCGATTCTCTTGTCACAAATGCCTCTAACTAGACTAAAAATCACCAAAATATCGTTTATTCCAGTCAAACGACGATTTCCCATTCTGAAATAGACTAAAGTGTACAACTTGACTATATTTTAGTTTGAGAGCACTAAGATGGCACTGAGAGATTAATTTAGTGAAAATGTCAATTTCGCTATTCTGAATTTAACGTTTTTCACCTAAAATTTTGATTGTCTAACTAAATCTAACTATTTCTAATCGCGATTAAAAACGTGTGGAATAAAACACCAACACCTCGACTTCAGGTGCAAAAACAGTACTGTATCTTTTTTTTTTCTTTGCTTATATCTCAAAAATGGTGTGTCTCAAAAATAATGAAAATTTCAACCCCCTTTATAAAATCCATAAACCCCTAGAACTCAACATGTAGGTAACAATCATTTTTCATATTTTCTATACAAAAAGTGAAAAATTCCTTAAAAAAACACGTCGAGGCTGCCCCCTGCGCGTCTCCGGCTCTAAAAAAAATTCACGGGGTACGGCAAACAAGTACCTACCACGTGGAGTCGCGATCATCAAATTCGATTTAGTTGTGTCATAATTATTTTTAAATGTAAAGAATTTATTTTGCAGAATAGCTTTAAGATTCTCACAGCCAAAAAAGTAAGGAATTTTAGTGATAGTTTAGTTAGTTTAATTCGGTGTACAAAAGAATCGGCACCAATATCAAAAGTAGGGTCCTAATAAAATGATTCAAGCGATGAAGACGATTTATTGTTTGTAGCTGCCAGTACCTGGAACGGCAAAAACCTAGGAAAAAACCTAAATACTGGATGCGCGACTTTCTAAAAAAACTTCACCGTGTCTACTTTGGACTTTGGACCACTCCATGTTTCGATATAAACACGAGATGTTTACCACCATACTCGGATAACACAAAACATCAAGCAATAGACAAGTTGCGAGACATAATTTGACCTAAACAAACAACAGTGCGAACGCAAACGTGACAAATCTCTATACAAAACATGTCTGTTGTGTATGTTTCTAGACAGTGCGAACGCAGATAACAACAAATCTTAACATCTGTCTTATGACTTACTCATGTTTCGTGCAGTGCGAACGCAAGTTCAACAAAACAAGTAATGAGATTTGCTTCATGTGACAAGTTTCGAAACATCTACATGTTGAATGTTTTCTGGTGCGAACGCATAGTAAGAGCGAAGTGCGGTCTTAAACCCACAGATAGTTGCAAGCCTTTGTTTAAGTCTCTAAAAATTCTTCCGTTTCCGTCATTATTTATTATGGAAATGGCAATATTTGTTAAAACAAATGCGAAGTTATTCACTAAGGTCTCGGACACCAGAAAAGGCTCTGTGAGAAGCCAATATAAAAACCTTATAAATGTCGGTGGCTATAAAACTGCACTATTAAGAAAAAGTGTAATTTGTATGGGACCAATTATATTTAATAAATTACCGGAATATTTAAAAAATGCCACACTTCAACATTTTAAACACAAACTTAAAGCTTTTCTAGTGGAAAAATGTTATTACTCCATTAATGATTTTCTAAATGACCGATTATTATAGACCTTGAAAATATGTAAATTAAATAAATTGAATTTTGAACATTTTAATTAGGTATATCGACTAAAATGACTTTTTTATTGTATTTTGGTTGACATTTTAATTGTATTTTGACATTTTAATGGTATTTTTTTAAATTTGAATAGTACTTTGACATTGGAATTGTATTTTGACATTTGAATTGTATTTAGACATTTGAATTGTATTTTGACATTTGAATTGTATTTTGACATTTTTGATCTTATTTTGACTATTACGTATTTATTAATTGCATTTTGACTGAATTGATTTTAATTGTATTGAACTGTTAATTTTTTATCTGAAAATTGTGTTTAATGTGCTTATTTTTTATTATTGCATCGTATTAATTTATTTAAATTTTGCATGTCGAATCTTGGGCAGAATGTATGGCTCAACTTTAATTTTTCCGGTGAGAACGACCAGCGACGGAGATGCCGACTCGACGCCCTACAGGTCTAATATGTAGTCTCCCCCTCTCCCCGCTTACACATCGAGCCGTTTACGGTTTAAGGGGTAGGCAGTCGCGTATGTGTGAGCGGCTAGTGTTGTAGTGCAACACCGCTCAGTGAGTACGCGCGTCGCGACCCGCATCGCGCCCGCGCGTGTTGTGTCTAGATGCATGTATAGTTGTGGATGTCTGTATTTAGTTATGTGACGTGCCTATATTAACTTAGCACACGCCACACAACCGATGTATGTGTACATCTGTAGAGTCTTATTATTTCGGGTAAGCTGCGTGTAACCTGGATGCTGTTTACCCGAGGCGTCAATCCGGTGCGATAGGGTCAAGGGTCCGCTACCAGGTCGCGGGGCAGGGCTTTCGCGTCAGGCGGCCGCGCGTGCAATGGCGCTATCTGCCTGACATGGGGCCAGGCAGAAGCGTCGGCCCGCGCGAACATGGCCTTCGCGAGTCGCCCCACAAACTCATCCAGGCTCTTGATCCTGAGGTCCCGCTGGATGATATCGTTCCTCACGAAACGAGGAGCGTCTACTATGGTCCGCAACGCAAGGTTCTGTTGCGTGCGGAGAAGCTTCCGGCTCGACTCGCTCGTGAGGGCGAACCAAGCGGGAGCGGCGTACGTCAAAACTGAGCACACGTACATTTTGTACACGCTCAGCTTGACGCGCACCGGGATGCGGGACGAGAGCACAGGCCTGAGGAGGTTGCGGGCGACCTTGCCCTGTGCGGCGACCTTGCGGACGTGGGGCCCCATCGTGAGGCGGCGGTCAATGGTCACACCCAGGTATTTAACCCGGGGCACAGCCTGGGGCGATCAATCGACGTCGACGTCCTGCAGCTTCAAGGGTGGTGGAAGGGGCGCGTTTCCGGTGATCATCGCCCGCGTCTTACCCACGCTAACGGAGAACCGCCATTTAGACAACCACTCCGGGAGAGCGTCTAGTGCACGCTGCATTTTGGACGCCGCGTACTTCGCATTTAGCGATTTTGTAATGTACAGACGCCAGCACATCAAGCTACCCGAAACTGTCAAATTTTCCCAATCAACTTTGAACCTTAGACTTCAGCGATAAAGTTGAAAATCTATTAAATAAATTTGACAGATTGTAGTAGCTTGATGTGCTGGCGTCTGTACGTGACCCACATTTAACCCGGGTTGCCCTTTTTATACCCTATAGGTGCAATTAATAGCCGTTATAATGCGTATTTTGACAACATTTTTTTTAACGTTACGTGCTAATGAGATCTGTTGTGTTTAGGAATTCTAACTAATGTTAATTTAAAGATCGTTAAACATACTTTCAATTGATACTAATATTAATTAGGTTTAATGTATTCGTTAATGGCGGCACATGTTTAAAACTTATTTTCGGAGAGGTGCGATTTTTGTGACGCCAAGTGTAGTACCGGTCAAAATAGCTTCGGAAATAACAATTATTTTTTTATCAAATTCTGAAAGATAAAAATGATTATTGTGAGTCATCCTTAGAAGATAGACACAATTCAAAATTTTAAATTCCAAAGTCATTTGTTCAAACTAGGCTGAGAATCAGCACTTTTCGAACGTCAAACTTACTTATGACAGTCCTCCAAAACGCCCACCCTTCCCACTTCCTAGTGCCTTTAGCACAACAAACTCCCCAGCAGCACAGCTGTTCAAATTAGAAAAAAAAAATTCTATACAATGGTGCCGATTCCCTTGTTCACAAACTAAACTTTTAAGTTCAGTGCATCTTTTTCTTTCTATTTCATTAAGAAAAGGACAAAAGATAAATTTTAGTTTAGTCCTATCAAATTAATCAGCGCTTGACGTTTAAATTGACGTAATTTGAGTAGGCAAGTTTTTAATCACGTCTAAACTTGTATGGAGAGTGACAGGCGCTGATTAATTTGACAGGACTAAACTTAAATTTATCTTCTGCCCTTTTCTTAATTAAATAGAAAGAAAAAGATGCACTGAACTTAAATTTAGTTTAGTTTGTGAACAAGGGAATCGGCACCAATAGTGTGCAAAATAATTTATTACGCAACACAAAACATAATGATAAATTATTGGCCATATGTCAGCTAGCACACGCCAATATACCAACCAAAAACGTAGATAACTATATTCAAGCAGAAATAAAAAATAAAAACTAAACGTAAACAGAACTAAGTAAATATCTAAATAAAAGCCTCCAGGCATAAAGAGCGTGCCCGCTTACATAAAACTATTTAAAGCTGTTATTGGAAGTAATAAATGATAAACTAGGAGCATCGAGGTGAAATAAATAAACAGTTAATTAGTCGGTATATGATATATCAAAAAACACTTCCTCTCCCTCTTCCTTTTCTGGTAAAAAAACACTTCCTCTCTCCTTAAACATCATCATTACATATAGTTCCTTGCTCTTGTTTCATGTTTATAATTTTATGAATATCTGTTATTTATCTAATATATATATGTCGGAGATGGTTTTTAATTACAATTGTGGGTAGTCAACTGAGTTTGGTATGATTTGTTTGTCTCATTATTCTTTTATGTGATTTTTACTATCAATTATTGTCTAATAAATCAGACATAATTTATTAAGTACTCCGTGTACTCACTAATTGATTTTGGCAACTTATTTCGATAATTGTAACCAATGGTTTTGATCAAAACAATTAATGACATGTTACTTTAATTTTTAAATGATTTACGTTATCAATTCACTATTGTTTATTTACGACAATTAGTATTGTATTATTTGATTACTTTATAATGTAAGTCTTATTAGATTTACCACATTCTAGTGTTTTGTATCAAGTAAACACGTGACGCACTACCGCGCGTCATCGGACAGAGTTGTCGTAGTGGGATTGCAAAGTGGGGGCATCGTCTTATAAAAGAGCGTGCACTCTGTAGGCGAGTCAGTTGATCCATAGTATTGGAGTTGATCCATAGTATTGGAGTCGTCAGTCGATCTTCGGATGCGAATCTATAAAGAGCCCCTGCTCCCGACAAAACTGTCGGTTTACCTGGTACAGCACTGCTGTATATTCACATAGCTGTATTGGCTTGCTGATAGCGAGTAATACACTTTGTCATTGTCATTGGATGGCTTGGCCACTATACGAACTATAAGACCTTAAAAGTCTGTTCGATTATTACTACCTATTTACCTACTTTATCTTGTTACTAATTACCCTTTGTGTATTGTGTTTTACCTTATTATAGTGTAACTAGTACCTACTATAATAAATACCCTGTAATTGTTTATACACTCTTGTTTATCCCAATAAAATGGGAACTCCAAACCCTGACGAAATACCTCTCGGCACTCCTGATCCTACATATATAAATATTTATATAGGTAATTATATGCTTTATGTATCTGTGTATCTGTTGTATATGTAAATGGTACACCACTGACTACCTGCAGTATTGTCTCTCCTTTTCCATTTAAATCCATCCAAAGGTTGTCTGTAAAAGATCGCTTTTAGCGATAAGACCGCCCATTGTGTCACCCAATGTAAAATTTCTAAATTAATGTCTGTAATTTTTATGGTGTACATAATAAAGAATATTCTATCTTCTATCTATCTATCAAGTAAAAAATCTGATTTTGTATAAAATTCACAGACGTGATGGCAGGGGCGTAGCTACCGCCGTATCTGCCGTATCAATTGTAAGCAACAATTAATAAAAACTTCCCAAATTCATTATCAGCTATAAATGATTTAATAAATCAATTTGCCGAAAAAAAGGCAAGGAGAGTGTATATTTAAACAATTGTTTGTAAAAAATTTGGAAAAAGTGTCAGATAGATGATTATGATGAATTAATATTATTTGGGGACATAGGTGGAAGGTATTCCACCTGTCTCCTTTTACGCGTATTGGAGGTTCATATCGGTGTCGAGGCGACGATGAAGTATCTGGGACTCGTCCTCGACAGCCGGTGGAACTTCGTAGAACATTTCCGACGTTTGGCTCCCAGACTCGAGCGGGCCGGGGCTGCATTGAAGCGGCTCCTGCCCAATCTAGGGGATCCAAACGCCTCCTGCCGGAGGCTCTATGCGGGGATCGTGCGGTCCATGGCCCTTTACGGGGCACCGGTGTGGGCGCGTTCATTGAGGCTGCGGCCAGCCCGCCGGTTGAACGCGTCCCAGAGGGTCATGGCCATCCGGCTGGCCCGAGGATACCGCACGGTCTCCTGTGAGGCGGCGAGCCTCCTTGCCGGATTACCGCCATGGGATCTGGAGGCAAAGGTCCTCGCGCACGTCTGGGAGTGTCGCGAGGAGGCGAAACGCCGGGGCTTAACCCCGATGCCGCAAGAAATTGCGGCATAGCGGACAGAGCTCCGGCGGGATCTCATGGCGTCATGGAGGGTGCGATTGTCGCAACCCCGCGCTGGGCACGCCACAATCGCAGCGATAAGACCCGTCTTTGAGGAGTGGCTGGAGAGACGCCACGGCGTTCTCACCTTCCGCCTGACGCAGGTCCTCACCGGACACGGCTGCTTCGGGAGGTTCCTGTTCAGGATAAGGCGGGAGGAAACACCCGGGTAAATGATAAATGATTTTATTTCTGTAAGTAGGTTTGTACAAACACTTTTACACGTCAATCATATTTTTAAAACTAGATGAGGTCGGCGTTTCCTATCTGACTACTCTGAGAAGAAAGGCCGAAACAAACTCAGAGGTCACAGTCTCTTTTAAAGTCCAGACATAATCTTGGTCAGATCATGTGAAGGCCATGTGGATTGGTGTCTGAAGTGGTCTTTAGAGGAAAGCATCACACAGATTGAGAGGGTCTGTCCAGTCAGTGCACGCATTTGTCATTTATCGTGTAGCTCAACTCAGAATTTAAGGAGCTCAACGATTTGACGAACAATACCAAAAAAAGGACATTTGTGTAGGCCACATAAATTACTCAAACTGTCAGACCATGATTAAAACTAACTGAGAAAAAATTAAAAACAAAACAAAAAGGAATGACCCATATAGTCTTCACATTCACAATAATTAAAATAATATAATACTTTAAAAGTAAATATTCATGTCATTGTATATATAAAAATCATTAATGTCAATGTGTATATAATAAAATAAAAAACCCAGAAATAATCTTGGTCAGAGCATTTCATATGAGGACCATGTAGATTTGTGTCTGAAATGATCTTTTGAGGAAAAAACCATTCAGATTTGAGTGGACCTGTCCAGTCAGTGCACGCATTTGTCAGTAATTGTGCAGCTCAACTCAGAACTTAAAAGGAGCTCAACGATTCGACGAACAATACCATAGAAAGGACATTTGGGTAGGCCGCATAAAGTACTCAAAACTGCCAAATTATCATTAGTAGTAACTGAGAAAATTAAATAAATATATATACATGAGCTACATAGTCCTCACATTCACATCAATTAAAATAATAATAATGTTATACTTAACAAAGTAAATATTCATGTCATTGTGTATATAATTTTGAAGTTTGCAAAATAAACAAAGTTCCAAAAGTAAAAAATAAAAATAATAATTGGAGCAGCTTAATCCCAAGCCTTTTTGTCCTCAATGTAATCTTTAACAGTATAAAAAGCTTTCTGGCACAACTTACGTTTAATGAATGATTTAAATTTATTAAGGCTTAGATCTTGTACGTGGCTTGGAAGTTTATTATAAAAGCGTATACATTGACATCTGAACGAGCCACCTATTTTCTTGAGCCTTGTTGTAGGTACAACAAATTTGTGTTTGTTTCTAGTATTTATGTTATGGATATCACTGTATTTTTTAAACAATTTTATATTTTTATGGGCATATAAAAGATTATCAAAAATATACTGAGAAGGCACAGTCATTACATTAATCTCCTTAAATTTATCTCTGAGAGACTGTCTCGGACTTAATTTATAAATTGATCGAACAGCTCTTTTCTGCAAAACAAAGATAGTCTGAATGTCAGCGGCATTTCCCCACAACAGAATACCGTACGACATTACACTATGAAAATAGCTAAAGTACACTAAACGGGCTGTCTCTATGTCAGTCAAATTACGAATTTTTCTAACAGCATATGCTGCGGAGCTTAGCTTTTTTGACAATTTATCTATATGTGGGCCCCACTGAAGCTTAGCATCCAAAGTTAAGCCCAAGAAAACTGTGCTATCTTCAGGATTCAATTCTTCGCCCTTTGTTAACACATTAGTTTTCACCTGCCTAACATGAGGTAGGGTAAACTTAATGCATTTGGTTTTTTTTTTATTAAGAAGTAAATTATTAACATTGAACCAGTGAACTACTTTTGAGATCGCGCTATTTACATCGTCAGTAACCAGCTGCTGACGTTTAAGTTTAAACAAAAGTGAAGTGTCATCCGCAAACAACACTATATCATGGTTATCCTTTATGAGGTAAGGCAAGTCATTAATATAGATAAGAAACAAGAAAGGACCAAGAATTGAGCCCTGAGGGACTCCCATTGTTACTATAGATCCGGGAGATCTTTTTCTATTAACGTCAACACTCTGAATCCTATTACTCAAGTATGAAATAAGAAGATTCAGAGCGCTGTTCCGGATCCCATAGTGGCGGAGTTTCCTGATTAACGTTTCATGAAGAACGCAATCAAACGCCTTGGACAAATCATAAAAGATACCCAAGGCATCGCATTTATCTTCCCATGCATTATAAATATGACCTAAAAGTTCAACACCGGCATCAGTAGTTGAACGACCCCTTGTAAAACCGAACTGTTTGCTATGTAATAATTTATGTCTATTAAAAAATCTTTGCAATTGCTCTAAAATTAATTTCTCAAAAATTTTACTAAAGGTAGGTAGTACTGAAATAGGTCTATAATTAGTGGGGTCTGATGTACTACCTGATTTAAACAAAGGTATTATTTTACTATTTTTCATCAGGTCAACTCCCCACAGTCGATACAATTATTAAAGATAAGAGCTAAAGTAGGTGCTACAATGTCAATAATAGACTTAGCAACTTCTACAGAATTACCCCACAGATCTGCAGTCTTTTTTACATTTAAAGTGTGAAAGGTTTTAATTATGTCTCTACAGGTAATATGTTCAAAAAGAAAGTCCGAATCGCAAACATTAACATTTTCCTTTAGCAAAGACTCAGCAACAGAAGGTGATGAGTTTAGGGATTTAGTAGTTGAAACGGGAATATCTGAAAAGAAATTTTCAAAGGCCGCGGCGACTTGTGAGTCTGATTTTATTATGTTGTCATTAATAGACAGGCTGTAGTCAGTATTTCGGTTATTAGACCTTCCCGTTTCACTATTAATAATATTCCAAGTCGTTTTAATTACGTTACTACTATTTTTAATCTTCGAACTCAAATAACGCGACTTGGCCATACAACAAACTTTTTTAAATAATTTTGAATAATTTCTAACATATAAATTAAATTCAGCTGTGTTTACATAAGTCCTTTCATTGTACAGCTCATAAAGCCGTGTTCTACTTTTATGAATACCAATGGTAGCTGTTCAACCGTGAACATGCAACAACAGCATCGCACCGTCAGCGCTAAGAAGTGACCTACTGAGATCTTCGCCTCATCGGCTCGATACATATAAACACACATCTAAATAAGTATCGATGTGTATGGACCATAAAATTAGTATATAATTAAGTTAATTACTGTAATAAACTAGTCATCAAGCTGGAGTCGAGTGTGATTTATCTCCTGTACTTCCTCTTACTGTGGCCAAGACACCCTTAGCCGTCATCGATCCTATGAGTCTGTGGGATCGGCAGTAAGAAAACCATTTCCTGTGTACATTGCACGACGTACACGAACCCCTATTCCTTCCCAAATTCCGTCTGTTACCGTAGGTCTCCTCGTAACAGACTTCCCGCACGTATAACCAACGTAACTCACGTTTGGTATGGTTTGTATGGTATGACATCATTCTAAGTATGTCGAAAATAAAGAAAAGTAATGCCTCGAACTACCGTTCGGGGACCATTGTATCCAATACGCTACAAAGTCACCACACGACTTACAACTCCATTTGTATTCGCTGTAATCAATATTTTTGTTTGAAATTTTTTGCAGTCTATGGTCAGATAGATATTCTTGTCAAATAAATCGACTAAAAGCAAAAATATAAATGGGCAACACTATAAAAAAATGTTGAACATGACATTCCCGCGCGGTCAAAATGACAGTAAAAAGTCACTCCCGGGATGCGCGCGTTCGCAGTAATAATTCGTTTTTTAATGGTTTTAGTGTGTAAATCGTCGGAAAGTGGTGATATTTTCATTTTGAAGTAAATATTACATCGTTTTAGATAATATTCGCACTAAATAACATTAGATTATACCTATTTTGACCCAACCAAAAAAAGTGTAAACAAACGTGAAGGAGAAAGTTCTCGTGAAAGTGAAAGTTGATATATTTTTTGAGTTTTCTGTATGGATCTGATCGGTAAGTATTTTATTTATTTTGTATACTAAATTTTTCAGAGTTTTAAAAAAAAAATTCAAAAAAATACAAATAAAAAATATTTTTTTGGTACGGAGAAAGTTATGAAAGCACTAGAAATTCTAGATCAGCAAAAACCTAGATTTTTTGAATTTTTTTGAAAAATATTTTGTCTCTGAAAACGCTTTTATTAGATAACTTATCTATCCATAATGTACCCTGAAAAATTTCGTGTGAATTGGTACGGTAGTTTTATTAGAAATCGTAAAAACATTAGAACATAGAAAACACAAAAAAAACGGGTAATAAAGATTAGTAAACGTTGATAACAAAGACTGTAACCATTTACAATGTATCTCTAATCTATTCGAGTAGCAAAAAACATAAACAAAACACTTTAGACGTTATTATGAAACCCGATGCTTTTGTTTATTCAAGTGCGGTCGTAAATCTGTCACGGCGCAGACCACCCACCGCGCCTGAGCGGTTAAGAAATCTGCATGATACATTCAACGAAAACCTGGAAGCGTTGAAAAATCTCTTTTGAGTTATCTATAACTTCTTCTTTCGTAATGTTTAGCATGGATTTGGTCATCACATGCGTGTTAATGGGAAAATCTATTTGTTTTGAGTATGATGTTACAATCGGTACTGAAACAACTCTTTTGGCAGTTAGTATGTTATTTGTTGTTTTAATGACGCAGTTATCTGCGATTCGTATTACACCAACATTTTGAAGTTCAAGCTCTTCTCTTTGTCCATCACAAAGTATTGAAGTGGTAACCCGATCTCTTACAATGAATAACCAAGTGTTTGGCATGTGAAGTTGTTTCCATATTATTTCATTTGATAAATAGAACGTTTTGGTAGGACATTTCGTATGTGTTTGGTTTTTAAACAATTGATCAACAATGCAATTTTCA
Organism: Agrochola lychnidis; assembly: GCA_963680765.1. NCBI lineage: Eukaryota > Metazoa > Arthropoda > Insecta > Lepidoptera > Noctuidae > Agrochola > Agrochola lychnidis. Next base: position 2,162,373 of record OY796857.1, on the reverse strand, counting down.
TTTAATTGCATGTTTTTCACGGCCCCAGGAAAGCAAATAAAATGGTTGGTCCATTCTAAACAGCGTTTGAACTCCTCATAGTTTAAGTCAAAATATAGTTCGTTGTTGTAATCTAACCCTATGTAAGATTTAGGTACTTCTAGACTTTGAGCAGATTTATCAGAGTGTATCTTTGGAACTGGTGTAATATACATTAATGTATATTTGGTTATCTCTTGTATAGGAAAATAGGAGTAGACTTTTATATGAGTATGGTTTTCAGATATCTTGGTGTCCAGTAACTGTTGTTGAACGATTTTTAAATTAGGAGGTAGCTTTTTGTTTGCTGATGATATTAGGTCACTGACGTTCTTTGGTGTTAAAACACTATATACTGTTGCCTTGGTTAAGTATATTTCTAACAATCCGTTATAGTAATCCATGATTTCTTCCATGTAATTACATGCTAATTGGTAAGTCTGCATAATGCGTATGTTTACACTGTTGTGATCGACTGTACTGAACCAATGGTTGTAACTTTCCATGTAACCTATAACTTGGTTTAGTTTATTCTGAAATCCTATGAGTTTCTGTTTTATTCTTCCTTCAGTTTTGTTGACTTGTGAGATTGTTGATATCATAAATTTGGTTTGATGATTGGCAGCTTCAATTAATTGTTTTTGGTTTGAATTTAAAGACTCTATATCTCGGTATGCCTCATCATTCACTCCGAAGATCGACGTGAGTAACTGTCCCAATATGCCCCTTTTCTTTCTAGTTTGGTTCACTTCTGTCAAATATTCTTTTGTTCGCTCAAATTTGCATTCTTCTTCTAACAAATGGTGATGTAATTGCTTGCAAAATGCGGAATTTGTTATTTTTTCTACATTTGTACATAGTTGACTAAGTTGTGACGTCATTGTCTTTATTTTGACAAAGTCTTGCTCTAGATGTTGTTTTTCATAATTTATTTCTATCCTGAATATTCCTCTGTCAACGCTTGCCGTTCCTATTTGTTCAACATAAAATCCTGGTTGTACTGTTTTTAACGAGTATGTCGTTGTGGTTGATTTTGCTGAACCCAACATTTGTAAAATGATGAAAAGCAACGTGAACCATTTGGATATTTTATTACATCGTTTGGGTTGATTAGTTTTATTATTTCTTCGGATTGTAGCGGTATTAGTTAGTATTGCATGCACAGGTTCATTACTATTACTATCACTACACATATTCGTACCGATTGGCAATGGTATTAATGTGTGGATTGACCGTTTTTGAATTGTTCCTGTCGATTTTTGTAGTGTCACCACTCGGGTTAAATCGTCGTTACCCGTATGTATTTCCTTTATTTTTGCAAGCGGCCATTTGCTAGGAGAAACTTTTTCGTCTTTTATAATTACTAGAGTTCCAATTGACAAGTTTCCTTGATTAGTTTTCCATTTGTACCTCTGTTGTAGTTGGTGTAAATACGAATCGCAGATAACTGCGTCATTAAAACAACAAATAACATACTAACTGCCAAAAGAGTTGTTTCAGTACCGATTGTAACATCATACTCAAAACAAATAGATTTTCCCATTAACACGCATGTGATGACCAAATCCATGCTAAACATTACGAAAGAAGAAGTTATAGATAACTCAAAAGAGATTTTTCAACATTTAATTAATAAAGAAAGTGCCTTACAAACCGAATTAGACAGTACTGTTTGGAGTCAAATTACGTCTCACACATACTTAACAACTACATTATCTTGTGTAATCATGTTTTTAATCTTTATATTTTTAGTGTGCTACGGTCCAGCAATACTGAGATGGATTGGAGCCACAATGCAGCACAAGACCACAAGAACAGGTACCGAGCCAGCTAAGCAACCAGCAAGAGAACCAAACCTGCTCGCTATCAACGGAACATCTACCCAACGAACAACAGGCCAACCACCTATCACAACGGAACCGATATACAGTTTACCACACCAACACGAAACTATCGAGCTATACCAACTGGAGTCCAGGTCCTGAGAGGCGCCAGAATGTTCAACCGTGAACATGCAACAACAGCATCGCACCGTCAGCGCTAAGAAGTGACCTACTGAGATCTTCGCCTCATCGGCTCGATACATATAAACACACATCTAAATAAGTATCGATGTGTATGGACCATAAAATTAGTATATAATTAAGTTAATTACTGTAATAAACTAGTCATCAAGCTGGAGTCGAGTGTGATTTATCTCCTGTACTTCCTCTTACTGTGGCCAAGACACCCTTAGCCGTCATCGATCCTATGAGTCTGTGGGATCGGCAGTAAGAAAACCATTTCCTGTGTACATTGCACGACGTACACGAACCCCTATTCCTTCCCAAATTCCGTCTGTTACCGTAGGTCTCCTCGTAACAGACTTCCCGCACGTATAACCAACGTAACTCACGTTTGGTATGGTTTGTATGGTAAGGGTAAGGGTGTTAGGATAACTAGGGTGCTAGGTCAATTTATACGGCTAGGTTTTTAGTCATTAGGGTCGTAGGTAGCTATTCGGTACCAGGCTCGATTGCCTTAAACATAGCCACACTGTACGCATTTGGGATAAGGCCGTACTAAGTCCTGGTGCGTACAGTAGCCCAATCACTAAAAGATGCGTTACTATTAACCGAAATAGTCTTGGGAATAAAGGTGGAATTAAATTGCTTACAGTATATATTAAAGAAATCATCATATAGATTATTAGGATCAGCATGAATAGACAAAACTGGTAATTTATTAATAAGTTTAACTTTAAAAGTCTCCAAGCGACTTCTAGTTTTGGGGTTAACCGTGATATCCTTTTTAGCCACTTTGTTGTTTTGGTTTGGGATAGTAATCCTCTGCCCGCAATGATCAGAATCTAGTAAATTTATAATTTCTTTGTGGCTTGGTATAACATCTGTATAAATATTATCTAAGCATGTGGCACTAGTAGGGGTTATTCTTGTGGGCTCCAAAAATAGGTTTACAAGATTGTAGGACTGAAACAGACTTACTATTTTACTACAAGAACCTGAGTTTTCTAATAAGTTAACATTAAAATCACCACTAATGATAATGGACTTGACGTGACGGTGTCACCATTGTGTGGATCGGCCTGAGGACACGGTGGAGCATACGGTGGAGGTCTGCCCGGCTTGGGCGGAGCAACGCCGAGGCGATCGGCGGCGGATCTCTCGCGTCCGGCCCTGGTTCAGGCCATGGTACGGAGCGAGAGGAAATGGCAGGCCGTCACCTCCTTCTGCGAAGCGGTAATGCTCGCGAAGGAGGAGGCGGAACGCGTGAGGGAGAGGCAAATTTCGCGCCCTCACGCCCCTAACCGCCGCAGGAGGAGACGCCCGGGGCGGGAATCGCGAGCCGATTTCCGGCCACCGTAGGCGCGGGCTTGCGGACGGTGAGCAATGGGTAGCTCGCCGTCTGATAAGGACCAAGCCCGGTTCGACGGCGCGTTGTGTTCCACGCGCGCCTCAAAGAGATGTCAGCAGAATTGACGGGGTCCACTAGGGCCAATGCCTGCCGGGGGTTCGAAGAAAACCGATCGGGAAATCGTGGCCCCCGGCAACAGGGCAACCGAAGGAACACGGGTGGGTTTTAGTCAGTAAGAGTCTGACACGCCCTCCCGCTCCTCCCAGAACGGGAGAAGTTATTTGATAATTTCCCACCCAAAAAAAAAAAAAAAAAAAAAAAAGGTGCTCTTTACACTGTGGGTAGTTACACTATTAGGACTTATAACTAATTAGAATCGTAGGGACAAAATACTAATGACGTAACATATTATTGACAAGAAAGCGAGCGACGCTACTCCAAAGGCACGCTGTAGGTAATGCCCCGGACCGTGGCTTCGTGTTGCCACTTACAAAGGGTGCGTTCCTGACTACTTATAATTTTAACTAAACATAACACAGGCGACGCCACGTAAACTAATGTGCGTTCACAAATTCACAATACGTGACGCCACAAAACATTTTTTTTTCTTTTGTGAGAAATCTGTACCTACCATAAGGGCCCCCAAACAATTATACGGGGCCCCGCCAAGGCACGCTACGCCACTGCGTGATGGACATCGTTATGTGAACACGACAAAACAAAAACTGATTTTCTTAACTCATACTACATCCCCTATTCAAACTTATGGCGGCTCGGAACATGAGGGAGTCGTTGCGCAGTAACACCGGTACGAAATTCTGAACCTTTATTTCGAAACGAAATTCCGTATGTATGTGGCCGGCCTAAACGTGCAACAACAAACGTGTAAAATAACTAAACGTCAAGTGTCAACGTCACGAAACGACACACAAATCATCAATGACAGCAGAATAGACATATTTTTTCATTTTCAGTTTATATTTCCTCTGAATAATCTTGAACTTCAGCAAATTGTGTTTGAACGAGTAAAAAAGAACAATACAAAAATAGTAATTATAACAAGCTAGTAGTTAAAAATAGTAAAATGGATCTATTTTTATTTATATGGACTATTATTCTATACGGTTCTGCGGCCGCTGTAACCTTACTTGTTTCGGTGAGTAGAACAATTCAAATAAATACGTGGATTCAATCCACGTATCCATGTCTTATAAATAAACAAATAATCGGTGATAACCTAAAATTCTCTCTAGCAGAAGTATTTATTCATAAAAATGTATTATAGTTAAAATAAATAATGAAGACTTCTTCTAGATTTAACTGATGAGTTTTTATTTGTATATTTTGTAGATATCCATCTTAATATATGTGATAACAAACCCATATCCAATAGTGGAACGCTTTCAAGAAGAGACCACATTCAATGATCCTAAAACAAAGAGTAAAGAACAGTTCCCAAACATAACAGACCCACAAAGTGTACACTTGAGTGTAGTGGTGCCTGCCTACAATGAGGAAAAGAGATGTAAGTTATTTATGGTAGCCTGCTTGTTCATTAACATCCTGTCTTCAATTTTTTTCAGCAATGACTAATTTAATAACTTTTTTTTTACACGCCTTTGTAAAATTACTGTACATCAATACTATCTTTCTAGTACCACCTATGCTTGATGAAGCCATAGAATTTTTAGAAGACAGAGTGAAACAGCAGCCTTCATACAAATATGAAATAATAGTAGTAAGTGATGGCAGTAGGGACAACACCGTGCAAGTGACTGAGGGTTACTCCATAAAGTATGGCAGTGAGAAAGTGAGGTGCCTTGAACTGATCAAGAATAGAGGGAAAGGTGGTGCTGTGAGGCTGGTAAGTCTGAATTGATCAGAAAGTAATCTGTATACTCTGTTCTAAAACAATTTGATCTAAGTATGAATTTAACCAGAACAGCAGGGCCGGATTTAGGGCAGGGCAACAGAGGCTCTGGCCCTGGGCCTCCACAAGGAAGGGGCCTCCACAATTTGTATTTTTTAGATAAGAGAAAAAAATACATCCTTTGTGTCAATCAAAGAGTTTACATTCACAAAGTTTCACCTTTTTCATTTTCTCGTCCTACGTTGTTAGATGGTGATGAAATATGTTGATTTGATGTCAGCACCCAGCATCAGTCTATCCATCATGAAAAAGTAATTTTGAGTCTCATTTCCTACAAAATGTATGGAAAAAGTTTTTTGCATTTTGACTTTTCTAGTACCTATTCAAACTTCATCTGGTACGATAGTATTTTGATCCTTATAAGAAACAAAATTGATTGACATGAAAAAAGATTTTGTAAATATTGCCCATTTCCTTGCTGACTGTATTTTTTTTTTTTTTCAAAATCTGTGAATACAGATCAGTCTCCTAGATGGTTTTCCTGTAGGTACAATGGTTAAGGTACCAATTAACTACCCTGTCTCAAAAATCCACCCTGCTTATAAATGATTGAAAACTGTAACCAAAACTTTGTCTTTACCAAGAAAATCGGGGCCTCCACTTCTTGGTTGCCCCAGGGCCTCGACGCCTTTAAATCCGGCCCTGCAGAACAGGTTTGTGTAAACGGACACAAAAAGTTTTGGAACAGGGTATAAGACTATAGTTTGACCGAAACGGCTGTTCCGTGTCTTAGGAATGTGAGCAGCGAGACAAGGGGGCAGAGCAGGCCGCTCATTCAAAAATACTCACGGTGCGCGTTGTCCCGCCCGCCGCTCATGCTCGCCTCGCAGTGTATTCTTAAGCACGGAACAGCAGTCCAAGTCAAACTATAGTACATGAGCTCTGTGAAGGAACACATCCAGGGAAGTGTCCCTAACCTTAGGCAACAGAACATTGCTATGTTCAGTTTAAAGGTTGAATTACAGGCATATGAAACATTTCAGCTTTCGTTTCTGGTAGTGGAGATTACTAACCATCAGGTGGACAGCATGCTAGATTGGCACTGACATAAAAAAAAATGCAGATAATCATCAGGGCACTATTTTTATGGCAGTCATGTGCTTTTTCCGTAGGCTCTAATTTATTGACAATTTACAGAACTAAATTGTCTCACAATTATTTAATCAATTATTGTGTTACAATCAATCATTCAGGGTATTGAGAGCTGTAGAGGAGCCACAATATTATTTGCTGATGCAGATGGGGCGTCTAAATTCGAAGACTTAACAAAACTAGAAGTTGCTTTGAAGAGCCTTACAAAGTGTGATCCATTCTCCCAGCAAAGTGATATCAGCGACTGCCTAGCCATAGTAATCGGATCTAGGGCGCATCTAGAAAAAGAATCTTTGGCGACGCGTAGCGTTTTTAGGTAAGAGATAATTATGTATAAATTTTTTTTAAGCTTGTCAATTCTCATAAATATTGTTATTGTAATGCTGGAGCCACATTCTCGCGATAAAGCGAACTAAACTTCGCGCACTCTCTCTTGCACACCGCTCGACGTCTCGCTGAGCAACAGAGAGCGCGCGAATACGATAACGCGACTATGTAGCCCCAACATAATAAACTGAAGAAATATGTAGAACAGGGATGTAACGGATATCCGTATCCGCATCCGCAACTGCGGAGCATCCGCAAAAACTTTGATATCCGCAAAACATCGACTTCCTCAAGTTTTGATTTTAAAAGCTCCGCATCCTCATAATTTCTATGGGGATGTGACCCTACCTACGTTGTTCGCTCAAATTTTTTTAAACTCGCTCCGAGCTTAATGTGCGGACCGGAGTGTGAGTGACGCGTTCCTATTGCCTGAATTCGCAGTGTCCCTGTCCTATGACAGACGATCGGCCGCACGTGACAGTGGTGGCATGATTGTGGTGTCAGGTGTCAAAACAAGGGCTATTTTTACCCGACTACGGCAAAGCCAAAAGGAAGGGTTATGATTTTAGCAGTCTATGTATGTATGTTTGTATGTATGTATGTATGTATGTTTGTATGTATGTATGTATGTTTGTTTTTACGTGTGTTCCACCGTAGCGCCTAAACTACTAAACCGATTTTGATGAATGAGGTATCAATAGATTCGTAATAATGGTCCGGGTGACATAGGCTATATAATTTTTCCCTAAATTTAATTTGGTGGACTTTACACGTAAATTTCTAACCTCGAATTTTTTTTAAATGGGATGATCATGATATGTTTGGTATCAAAAGAAAGGTCTTGACAAGCACATTACAAATATGTATATAATATTATATTTTCAAAATAAATAAATATGTTTAAATCGTTAAAAACAAGCAAAAGTGAGACTGCGCTACGTAGTATCGCAAGATGTTACCAACGTGCAGTTAATCAAATCTTAATAAATAGTAACGATTTGTAATTCCACTCTTATGAAGAAAAACAAGTACAACGAAATATTTATATTTTGGATTTCTTCGAAGCTCGATATCGATATATGGTGTTTGCGTCGAAATAAATCGCTCTATGGTTTCGTCCAAAGTACTATGCACTGCTATTGGAATTTAAAATAGGTTAATTACTGAACTATTGTATTACTCTTATTTACGTTTATCAGGTGTAAAAACGGAAAAGTATAAAATAAAAAAATAAAGTTTAATAAAAAACTGTAACCCGACTACGGGAAAATAAAAATGATCTAAAAAGTACGAAACAAGCAAATATTTCAGACAGAAATCAAGACATAGGTACAAAAATGGTCAAGGTAAAGCCGTCGTCGCATGCCATTATAATTTTGTAGGTGTTCCTGGCACAAACATACACGCATGCGACCACGGCTTTACCTTGGACCATTTTTGTACCTATGTATTGATTTCTGTCTGAAATATTTGCTTGTTTCGTACTTTTTAGATCATTTTTATTTTCCCGTAGTCGGGTTACAGTTTTTTATTAAACTTTATTTTTTTATTCATACGACATCTGCATCCGCATCCTCAATAAGGAATTTTGCAATATCCGTATCCTCATTCGCATCCTCAAACCCGATTATCTCGACATCCTCATCCGCATCCTCATCCGTTATACTACATCCGTTACAACCCTGATGTAGAAGGATGTAATGGCAAAAATTGAAAGTGTGCAAAAAGGAATAATTTGTTAGGCAGTTGTTAATCGACACACAGGTATAAAGCTCTAGCGAATACCACGCGGGACGAGACCGCACGCAAGAAGTCACTCGACATATCAAGTTAGTTGACACAATCGGCGCATGCGAATTTCAGCCCGCATCTAGCGCAGTATTCGCTTCAGTTTTCCAGAGGTCAAAAAAACTCTAGAATATAAACTGATGTTATTGACGATGTCCTTAAAAAATGTGATCTATTAAATACTCGCGGCGCCAGCGCGCCTAGTTGAACAGCTGCATGACGTGACCGTTGCACGTGGCGTTCTGTAGTTTCTGCCAACTCCTTCAGAAAAAATCCCGAGTTTATGTTTGAATGTAATTTCAATGAACAAAAAAATCTGCCTAGCCTTTTCCCAACTATGTTGGGGTCGGCTTCCAGCCCAACCGGATGCAGCTGAATACCAGTATTTTACATGGAGCGACTGCCTATCTGACCTCCACAACCCAGTAACTGAGTAATACGATACCCCTAGGTAAGACTGGTTGTCAGACTTTCGGGCTTCTGACGACCCGTAACGACTGTCAAAGATCCATGAATGACAACCGGGACCAACGATTTAACGTGCTTTCCGAGGCACGGAGGAGTCTCGGTGTGTAAAGATGGTCACCCATCCTCGGACCAACCCCGGCAAGCGTAGCTTAACCTGATGGATTGATCCGTGCGGCTGTTATTGTTAGCGTGAATAATAAAAAAAAATCTGTTCTACAAGTCAACTTAACAACTTTTAATTAATTAAGTAACAAATATAATCAATACACAATTCCAATCTGTTGATAACACTATTTGACATCCTGATTATTTTGTAAGCAATGTTTGCTCATCGCCATTTATATGCTCCAGTTAATAACTACATAGAAATTACATCATCATAACAAGTACTACTTACTAGTCCTCTCTATGATAATTATGCGCATAGTATTAGTGAAACGCCCATAGATATGCAACGGATTCCGTGCGCAAATAATTACTTAGACGTAGAGTTGCAGACAGCAACCCTATTTATACATAGATGAATAAATAAATAAATAATTCAACGGATGCAGTACATACCATAAGGAAAACTTGAACATTTTAGAAATAGAGAAAAGAGATTGTCAGTAAAATATAGAAGGTCTTCAAACGGACAGAACAGAACCTAAAGTTATTTAATTGACTTTTAGAAAATATAATTGTTGTAGAATGAAAGACGGTTCGTCGTTGTTTACTTCAATTTATTAGCAGCACTGGGACTTAATGTAATTTTAAGATACGTACTCTTCGTTTCTGTGCGTGTGTCTGTTACAGTACCAATCCACAGAGTAACTTCAAAGAAAAAAGAAATAAAAAACCACAGATAATAATAATTGCATTCCGTAACATCCTCCCGAGGGGCGGAAGACTGAGTTTACATACTGCCAACCAAGACTTAATATTTAATTATACTATGGCATTACATCTGCTTAGAATTTCAGAGGTGTTTTACCACTAGATACACTTTAACACCAAAATGTAAATTACAAGACTGTAATGCAACTAAATATTCACAGTATCATTTGGGTACATGACCATAACATTCAAATTTAAATAGGCTAGTAATTCCAGTGCTCTAACAAAAATAGAATAAAATCTACATATAATTTTTATTACTACAGACTTATAACATTTACCTGCCAAGTTTATGCAAGGTAATTCCATAGTTTAAAAGGACTAAAGAATAATATCATAGAATATGATATGATATCATAGAATAAAGAATAATATCATTTATCCTTTAGAATAGTAGGTACTCTACCATACTGACAAGTCCAGAGGAAACATCAAACTAAGTTGAATACTTTATTCTAAAAATCTAGATGGTACTTTAATAGAACGTCCCGATCTAGTACTGGCTGGTGGCATGGTTATCAGTTGAGGTTCTGTGTCATCAGCAGGCACGGAGATGGTTGCGGACGATGGCGCCGGATTCACTGGACCATTTCTATTAGAGACTTGCTCAATCCAATCATCTGAGGCGCTCAATTCTAAAGGATATAATCTTTGATAAGCTCTTACCTTTTCTCCTGTAGAAGTCATGACTTTTGCCACTCTCGTACAACCATCCTTTCCTGTAAAAATATCTTTTATTATGCCTAATGGCCAATTTAGCCTACTAGATTCAGTCTCAATTAACACCACTTCTCCCACTTTGGGTTCTCTTCTCTGTTCTCTTCCTTTATTTATCAGAAGTGACAAATATTCATTTCTGAATCTTCTTCTAAAATCTTCTCGCAGCTGTTGTAAATATTTGTGTCGGATGTTCAGACTTTTATGATCAATCTGGTCCAAATCTGGAGTGTCACTATTTGGTAAGCTGTGTAAAAACATCATTGGTGTCAGCGGCTTGTATTCTCCCATCTCCACATAGGTAAGTGGTCTGCTGTTTATTATAGTTTCACAGTCACAGAGTATGGTTGTGAGTTCAATCCAGTCTACCACCGATTTTCCAAGAATTCGACGCAGCATCTCTTTGACAACTCTCACTAACCTTTCCCACCATCCTCCCCACCAGGGAGCTGCTGGTACTGACAGCTTCCATTTTATATTGTAGGAGTTAGTAGCGGTTTCTACTTCTTGCCAATTCACCTCTTTCAGTAAATTTGATGTGCCTATTTATATTTGTTCCATTGTCTGTGTAAATAACTCTTACTCTGCCTCGCCTGGCTATGAATCTTCTCAATGTCATCATGAAGCTAGGTGTTGACAATGAATCAGTCAGTTCCAGGTGAATAGCTCTGTAAACGGCACAGGTGTACAGTACAATCCAACATTTCTTGTTATCTTTAAGGTACAAAGGGCCTGCTAGATCTATTCCAGTTACTTCAAATGCTGCATTATTTATTATCCGATCTGTAGGTAATGGTGGCTGTGGGACTTCATAATGCCTTGCCTTATATCTTTTGCAAATAATGCATTCTGACACAACCTTCTTGGTCAACCTTCTAATTCCTATAATCCAAAATGAATTTCTCAATGTAGACATCATCAGCTGCGTTCCAGCATGCTTCATTATTGTGTTGTTGTTGTACAATTCTTTTGACTATTTCTTCATTTCCAGGAAGTAATATTGGGAAGATGAAGTATTTTGGTTCATTTGAATATTCTAATCTTGTCTTAACTCTTATAATCCCTTTTTCTTTTATTGTTAGTAATTTATGTCCTGAGTTTTCGCGTTTTTTAAAATGTTCTCTTTGTATTAACTTAATCAAAGCTTCTTCTGCATTCTTGTATTCATCAATTTCTATATGATCTGAGCTAATGTTATATTTACCTCTAACTCTCGGGCTCATTCTTAGCATTCTTGCTATCAGACGAACTATATTATTGTATTGATTAAAATGAAGCAGTTTACTACAAAAACTCTCTGAAATTACTTCTACATGGATTGCTGAGTTCTTCACTTGTTCACTGCTTACTGTCTCTTCATCAATTTTCAGATTCAACAAGTTTGACTTGGGCCAGTATTCTTTTTCTAGATACAGCCATTGCGGGCCAAGCCACCAACTATTCTCTTTCAGTGTCTTTGCGGAGCAGCCACGTGAGGGTAAGTCTGCTGGATTACTTTTACCAGGTATGTGGTTCCAATCATTCTTGTTTGTATTTTTACAAATCTCTTTTACTCTGTTACTAATGAAAGGTTTCCACGTGTTTTGTCTTTTCAGCCACGCCAGGGTCACCAACGAGTCTGTCCAGCAGTAGACATCATATTCCTTGCATTGACGAAATAAGCCAGCTCTCAACACTTCAATGTAGAGCCTCGACGCAATGAGAGCTCCCATTAGTTCTAAGCGCGGCAATGATATGCATCTCTTTATGGGAGCTACTCTACTCTTGGCTATTATAAGCTGCACGGTTATTTTATCACCATGCTTTGTTCGTAAGAAAATACAGCCCGCATAAGCATCTTTGCTGGCATCGCTAAATATGTGGACACTTGTCTCACATTCATGGAGCGGTGCCTCCGTGAGACGCCGCGGTACTCGGCATTCCTTAAGATAGTGAAGAGTACTCAACCAATCAATATATTCTTTCTCTAAGTCATCGGGTATTTTCTCATCCCATCCAGATTTTAGTAGCCAGGCTTTCTGTATTATCAATTTTGGCACCAATGCAACTGGGCATACTAATCCCAATGGGTCAAAAATCTGTTGGACAACTGACAGCAATTCTCTCTTTGTAGTTAACTTCTTTAGGTTAAGTTGACACTCAATAGTATCTCTTCTTTTATTCCACAACATCCCTAGGACTGATACTGGCACTTCTTCTGTATTATTCCTATTTGTCATCCAGCCTCTCAGCTCAAATTGACCCATCTTCATTAGTGTTGTGGCCTCATTGACAAATGACAGCTTTTCTTCTATTGAGTTAAAGCTGGTCACACAGTTGTCAACATAGAATGACTCTCTTAATCTTTTTGATGTGGCAGGATAGTTTTCTTCATGCTTTTGTAGGTGGTGGTTTAGAGTAGCTGCCAGCAGAAATGGACTACAAGCAACTCCAAAAGGAACTCTAGTATGGCAGTATGTTGCTACCTCGTTTTTATTATTGGGATCTTTCCACCATAGCAATTTCAACTTCTCGCGATCTTGTGGACAGACTGCTATTTGTAAAAATGCCTTCTTTATGTCAGATATCACTCCATAAGCTCCTTCTCTAAATAATATTAATAATTTTGGTATGAGCTCAATCAAATTAGGACCTTTCTCTATACATGCATTCAGTGAATTGTTGTTTCTGTCTTTGGCTGAAGCGTCAAATACGGGGCGAATTTTTGTAGTAGCACTCTCCAGCTTGACTACTGCATGATGTGGTAGGTAAAGTCCTTTATCCTTTTTGTCATTCTTTACTTCTTCTATGATGCCTTCATTAATCCAATCTTGAAAAACATCATCATAGGCCTGAATCTTCTGTGTACGTTCCAGTTTCTTTGTTGTGGAGAGTAGTCGATTGTATGCTTGGTTGTAGTTTGATTCCAGCTCTGGATAACCCAACTTCCACATCAGGCTCACTTCATAACGGCCCTCTCCATTAACTGAAACATTTTCATTAAATAACGCTAACATTTCTGATTCTGTGTTTTCTGATTCTTTTTCATATGGATCTTTTATTCCTAATGTCTCAATGTTCCACATGAATTCTAAAGAATCTTCTTGAATAATTGCTGCAAAATGGGATGTCACTATGGTGTTGTATATACCCTGTATAGGTCCTTGTAATGTCCACCCCAGTTTTGTCTTTATTGCCACCAGATTATCCTCCACTTGCACCAAATCTGACTCGAGGATAGATCCTAAGTAATCAGAACCTATGAGCAAACTTATTTCTGATATACTTTCTTTTGTATCAGTCAGTCTTATGCCTTGGTTTTGCAACTTTCTTATGATGTCTGCATCATGCACTTTAGGTAAGTTGCCGCATAGTGTGGGCTGTTCTAGGGCTCTCATTTTAGTTTTATAGGTATCATCCAAGCTACTTACCATGAATTCAATATGCCTGTGTACCTGCACTCCTTTCTTGATGCCTCCAAATACTATGTGCCCCAGTCTCTCGCTACCTGTTACCTCCAATTGCATTTCTTCTGCCATGCCAGCTTTGATGTAGGTGCGCTGTGATCCAGAGTCCAAAAGTGCCCGAACCTTCTTTTCTCCTTTATTGTTGGATATTTTAACTATCAACGTCTGCAAAAGAGTGGTTGAGTTAATACTAGAGAAATTGTTAACAAGAACCTTTTCTGTTTCAGGATCAGAGCTCTTTGGAATAGGAACAGTGGCCTGGTTATGTAGCGATGGGCACAATATTACCATATGGCGTTTCTTGCAGTTTAAACAGCTTACAAAGGCTTTACACTGTTTGGCTAGGTGTCCTTTCTTTAAGCAAATATAACACCCTCCTTTGGTTTTTATCAACCGTTTCTTATCATCTAGGCTTAATTTATTTCCCTTATTGCACTCAATGGTATTATGAGGATTGTCACAAAAATAGCATGCATTGATCTTACCTTCATTTGTTGTTTGTCCTGTTTTCTTACCCTTTGTCTCTTTGGTTAATAGACAAGTAGCCGTAGGAACCGATGCCTCCCTGCCTGCTGATTCAACTCTCTGGAAAAAATCTATTTTAGCTAGGCCCAACCGTTCCAGTGCTTCTACCTCTGTTTTCAAAAAATTTAACAGTTGAGTTAGTCTAGACTTGTCAGTATGGGGGAGTCGACTCCAATTAAGCAAAACATCTTCTGGTAAGGACGATTCAACAAGTGGGTACAATATACACTCATACTTCTCCTTCACAATTCCAAGAGTTTCTAATGTCTGTAAGTTTGCTACAATTTGATCATAAAGAACGTCTACCGTCACTTTGTTTCTTGACATTACAAGTTTAAGTATTTCTCTAACATAAGTTTCAATAAGGATCTCGTCCTTCGCAAATCGTTCCTTTAGCATCTGTACTACATTAGTGTAATTCCCTTTAGTAGGCGCGTAGCCTTCAACTAGAATCCTTGCTTTAGAGCCCGATGTCATTGCTTGAATCAAGTACTGGTACTTGTCGTCATCATCAATGGACTCATCTTCATGGATTTTCCTAAACTGGCTCCAAAACGGTACCCAGCTCCTGGGATCGTCATCAAATTTTCTCAATTCCAATTGTGGTAACTTTAGATTATGCGGCTTCGAAGGCTGGTTAGTGTATGACAGTGGTTTCGGTTGTTTCTTGTCTATTTGTCCCTTTATAGCTAACCATCTTCGTCGGTATGTCTCCGCCTCATCAAATTCCTCATCACACTTTTCTTCCGAATAATCGGTCGCTCCGAGTAACATATCTTGAATCGATTTGTCCAGCGTCGTTAGTGAGTTAAATTTTTCTTGAAGATACGCCATATCTGTCTCGTCGGGAAGATTCTCTTTTCTGATCGTATCTTCAATAATCGATGCGTGTCTGGTAAATATGCGTCGTATTTGAGCCCTTTCCCTCTTCAGCTTATCCAAAGCATCCATTCTGGCTACGATGAATATGGATTATAGCAAATTGCAAATGGCTTCAGAGTCAGCGTGGGCGCAAACAGGCCTTCGCATTCACAGCACCGAGTTAGTGATTTACCCGTACCGCCGTAAAGTTTCGCAAGTCACGGTCGCCACTTTGTTGTAGAATGAAAGACGGTTCGTCGTTGTTTACTTCAATTTATTAGCAGCACTGGGACTTAATGTAATTTTAAGATACGTACTCTTCGTTTCTGTGCGTGTGTCTGTTACAGTACCAATCCACAGAGTAACTTCAAAGAAAAAAGAAATAAAAAACCACAGATAATAATAATTGCATTCCGTAACAATAATGGTGCCGATTCTCTTGTACAACGAACTAAACTATCACTAAAATTCCCTACTTTTGACTATGAGAATCTCAAAGCTATTTCTGTAAAATAAATTCTCTAAATTTAAAAATAATTTTGACACATCTAAATAGAATTTGACAATCGCGACTCCACACGTAATACCTAACCACGTGAATCTTTTTAGAGCCGGAGGCGCGCAGGGGGGCAGCCTCGACGTATTTTATGTGGATTTTTTCACTTTTTGTATGGAAAATAAGAAAAAATATTACCTACATGTAGAGTGTTAGGGGTTTAAGTGTTTTATAAAGGGTGTCGAAATTTTCATTATTTTTGCGATTGGACACACCGTTTTCGAGATATACCCAAGCAAAAGAAAAAAAATAATTCAGTAGTGTTTTTGCATCTGAAGTCGAGGTTTTGGTGTGAATTTAAAGTTCCAACCAATTTTATTCCACACGTTTTTAGTCGCGATTAAAAATAGTCAGATTTAGTTAGAAAATCTAAATTTTAGGTGAAAAACGTCAAATTCAGAATAGTAAAATTGCCATTTTCACTAAACTAATATCTCAGTACCATCTTAGAGCTGTCAAACTAAAATATAGTTAAGTTGTGTCATTTTAGTCTATTTCAGAATGGGAAATCGTCGTTTGACAGGAATAAACTAAATTTTGGTGATTTTTAGTCTAGTTTAGAGGCATTTGTGACAAGAGAATCGACACCATTGTCCAACTTAAAGAATAAAAAACCGACCAAGTGCGTGTCGGACTACGCACAATGAAGGGTTCCGTCATTGTGATGAATTTATTTATCCCAAGAACAAACTTAACATTGTAGTTGAAAAACATGTTCTCCCATACATTCCAACTGCAAATGTAAGTTTGTACGCACAATATTGAGAGATTTACCATGGTATTTTAAGACCATAGACTTCTTATAGGTTTTCCTGTAATCTATGAGGAAAGAGCTCATACTATGTATTATTTTCAAAAAATTTGGTCCAGTAGATTCGGAGATAATGAACAATTTTTTATCTAATTTCTTAAATATCTTTAAAAGTAAAGTATTTACTTTAAAATTATATAAAAAAAATATGTTCAAGATCCTCGCAACAAGCCCTTTCATTTGAATATGTCACACGGTACTGTTAGCAATTTTTTTTTTTTTTCTTATTTGCTCCCAAAAGTGACTCCTATATTCAAAATTCATTTGTTTACGTTATACTTTTGTATTTGGGTCACAGAAATACATATGTGTACCATATTTCAATTTAATTGGTCCATTAGATTCGGAGCAAATTGGCTGTGACAGACGGACAGACAGACATACACACGAGTGATTCTATAAGGGTTCCGTTTTTTCCTTTTGAGGTACGGAACCCTAAAAATGTAATGGTATTTTAGTATTGTAAAATAAGCTCGAATAAACTCAAATTATTCTATTTTTATATTTCTTTTTTAGGAATATTCTGATGTATGGCTTCCACTTCCTCGTGTGGCTGTTCACAGTCAAAGGCATTAAGGACACACAGTGCGGCTTCAAGCTATTCACTAGGAAAGCAGCTGACATTTGTTTCAAAAGTCTACATGTAAACAGATGGTAAGAATCTAGCACATAACTAAATGCGTTAAAATCTTTGATAGAACTAACCAAGTTAGTTTCGCCATTGTGTAAATTCCCAGTACAGTAAAATAGTGATAAGCTATGTTTTTTTTTTTTTTAATTTTCCTTGTTATTTTGCGGTCACAAAAATTATATACAGGCTGTTACATAAAAAAAACAGGTGCTCCATACATTATGTTTGCATAAAGGCGCTCCCGCACCTGGAGCATTCACTATAATGTAACAATCTAAGATTCAATTTTGAACATTACTAGCAAATTGACTAGCTGATTATTATAGTTAATTGATTCAGGGGTGACCTTGCGGCAATCCATTATAAAATACAATAGACGTGGATATATTTAGTAACCTGTTCCGCTTAGCTATTTCTAAAGAGCCATAAAAAAAACCCTGAAAGAAATCGACACGTGTTTCACCTCTCAACGAGGCATCCTCAGGATGACGATTGACTTGTCGCGAACCCGAACACGGCGTGATACCGGACGCAGAGCCCCGCCGCGTTATGGCCGCTCAGCGTCCGGCTCTCAGCGTAGCAACACGCCGTGTTCGGGTTCGCGACAAGTCAATCGGCTCTTTAGAAATAGCTAAGCGGAACAGGTTACTAAATACATATATCCACGTCTATTGTTTTTTTTTAGCTGATTATTAGCCATTCTCCTCACTCACTGATGTAATGCTCGAATCTGAACTGTTACATTACTGGCGAATGCTCCTGGTGATGGATCGCCTTAACTGGACAAATTCAACAGCAATTTTTTTTTTCATTCTTCGTAGAAATTTGATAATTTTCATGAGTACTACACTCCCTTACTTACAGTACGTTCATTCCTCGTTTAAGGGGAAGCGTCAGGGTAGCCCGCGAAATTCAATTTTTCTTACATTTTGCAGGTCAGTGTCAGGTTTTATGTTGATTAAAATATGATTCGCGGTCGTAACAAATATGGCTTTACTCAATTATAATCATTACAATCTGCAATACAACTCCATAAGCTAGCAAAGGTGTCAAATGTCATGAAATCATGACATTTGACACCTTTATCTTCTTCTTAATCACTATTGCTGATTGTAATGATTATAATTGAATAAAGCCATAATTGTTACGACCGCGAGTCATATTTTAATCAACACAAAACCTGACACTGACCTGCAAAATGCAAAAAACGTAAGAAAATTTAAATTTCGTGGGCTGCTCTGACGCTTCCCCCTTAACATAACATCCTATATTTACTATAATATCATACTTTTTGTTTGCGCGTGTGTTTTGCCTATCAATACTCAAGTTGACGTTTTTTTCAGGGCGTTTGACGTAGAACTACTGTACATAGCACAAAAACTAAACATTCCAATTGCCGAGATTCCAATTAGATGGACGGAGATAGAGGGCTCCAAAGTGACGCCGGTGCTTTCGTGGTTACAGATGGGCCGTGACTTGGGCCTTATTTGGCTGAAATATACCATAGGAGCTTGGAAAATAAAGAGTCCGAAGACAGATTAGACCAACCTTTTTAAACATTTTGATATATCGAACTATTATAAGGCTTATAAATATGGGCTTCTTAATAAACACCATGAACAATTATAAGAATAAGATGGATGGCATCTTAATTATCAAATTACTGATGCCTTTTCCAATTTTACTTCATTTATGTTTATTCGTAGGAGATTCCATACATACGCATTTGTTAAAAACAAGAATTACTAGAATTAAAACGAACGCTTTAATTTAAAAACATTTATTGAAAAGTCTGTAGGTATTTACCCTAAACAGAAGAAAAATAGTTTGCACATTGTGATCATTCTTAATAAGCTGTAAAAATTATTTTACACATTTAAAAAGTAATAAATAATTTTATGAACTTCACTTGCAATTACAAAATATTATTTTTCCTGTTGCAAAAGAATATCATTGATTTTCTTTTAATCTGTAAAAAGATTGACCGGAACCAAAGCTTTTATTTTTGATATTGATACGCAATAGGAAAACGATTTCTTTCTTTTTAGTACTTACATTTTATATCTATAAGGATGTACTTTTTAAATCTTTTGTTAATATATTTTATATAGACACATTATTATAAATGGACAACATTATTTTTAGTTTAGTGCAAACCTGCAAGTAGTTTCCTAAGAGTCGGTTATAACGTTTAGGGGTATAACTATACCAAAAATAATGTTATATATTTGTTTTATTTTTATGTTAGCAGTTACACAAAGCAGATTCATTTAAACTTGATACTTATTTTATCAAAAAGTACACCAATAGCATATAGCAGAATAAATGTTAAAATATGTAGGTGTACTGTACTGTGTAATATTCTTATACATTTATACAAATTGTAGGTATACAAAGCTTTCACAAATTGAGGTAAATGCGCCGAAACATTTTTTGAGCTCTCATCATAAGTAAAAAATCGAATAGTTATAATAAAACAAAAAATAAGATCTATAATTTAAATCACTTGGCAAGGCAACTCTTAAACACGTTTTCATGTACAAGTTGTCTTATTTTAAATACGATTATAACGAGAAAAAAGTTATTCCAAATACATATCTAGTATAATTTTGAGTTTAATTTATGTTTGAGCATATTAAATTGGTTACCTGAGAAGGTTTGAGCCGCGGGCACAGCTAGCTCGAAAACTTTAGTGGGGAATACCCCGTCACACCTCGAAATTACAGAATTACTGCTAGAGGAGATACCCACGGAAACGTTTGAGTAAGTACTATTACATGATAATTATTTGTTCACAGATTTACAATACATCGAAATATTTCTTATTTAATTATTACCTTTTACAATTTTATTATAAAATTGGTGGGTATCAGTTGGCCTGAAAGCTTTTTCCCAGGACCATTTCAACTGCGATGTTTACGGCACACACTGGACGAAAGAGAAATTTTCCTATTAGTGCATCGAGCCACGATATTAATGGCAATTTAATTCCAAAAGAGTAACTTAAAAAAAATATCTTAATAAACATTTTTTGAACAGCTAGCATCATAAAACAACTACACGCCAAGACACGTGGCAGTCGCGGTCTCAAAACGTGCGAGTAGGATGGCGAATATTTAGTAATGGGTGTTCGAATGCTAAGTCTCGTGTCGTCTCTCTCCCACGTTGACCGCGCCTGCCACGAACGTTCGTTGGCGTTTAGTATCGATCAAAAATACTCAACATTTCCAAACCTATGTTTTAGTGACATTATTTTTTATGTTACTACATTTTCTGACGTGCAATAATATCCGTGCCCGATACGAAGACGCGTGTCGAAGCGCAAGCAGTCAATAACTGAGCCAGTTACTTTAAAAGAAGTAATTTAACTTATGAATAGGTATCCAATAGACACGCAGCAGGATTGTACAGTATAACTATTTTCTTAATGTCCCTCGGCAAACTTCGTGTTTCGTCAGTCGTTGGATTTCTATGAGTTGCACTTGGTGCAGACCGGATGCTCTCAATCCACTTGGAAGTATATAGAGTTGTCAACACTCTTTTAACTTAATGTAATTTATTTTAAAAATGGGAGGAAAGCTGCTAAAGTCGCAGGCACGACAGATAGGAAAATAGTTTTACTGCTCTATATAATTCACACGGAAATCAAAACATAAAGTACTTAGTTCTGAAAGCAAATTAATAAACACGATAAATCTAATAATTGATGGACATGGAAATTTGCATTCGTTTGTATTCGAAAATGCGATGATTCCCGAGGGACATTAAGAAAATAATCAAGACTGTAAGAACATAACCCTGACGTTACTTTTAATTTGTTGGCGAAACTTAAAACAGGCATGATGGGACAGTTTCTTATAGGTAATAAAAACAAACAGGAATGTGAAAAACATTTTTTTTTATTATGTTCTTGCTAACTAATTAAAAGTAACGTTGTATAAAAAACGTTTTATTGCATGCATGGCCTCGAAAAAGAACGCAGCGCATGCGTCAAAGGCAGAAACAGGTTGAGTATTATTGAGCTAGACTTTCTCTATGCGAAAGTAAGCTAAGTTGGAAGACCAGCGGCGTTTCTTTACATATAACATAGATTACATCGAGTTATTTTATATTCAGACCTATATAGTTTTACAAAATACAATCAGAATTTATAAGTAAATAACATTTTTATCTTAACATTTATAAAACACATTCTACCTCTTTATATCACAAAACATCTCTGAAAAGTTTAACCTTCTCCTTTGTTCACAAACATTAATTAGCTTAATTTTAATATATAAAAGGTGATCGTGAATAATCGTGATACATTAGCGATGACTGCAGAAGATACGCCCTTTAAAATTCTACAATGAAGGTGATATCTCTACCATGCACAAAAACAAACGTATCATCTACCCAGAAAGGTCTTAAGCAGGGATCTGACAGCAGCTACGCTAACCGATAGAGATAGGAGGTTTTTGTTAAAAAAATGCCATCTACTTTGGTATAAATGTTACTAAAAATCAGCCTTAAATCGATAAAATATTTTTCGCGATTTTAAAAATTCACTCTGTATAAGGAAGCCTGCATTAATTAGTTATCACATTTTACAGCTGAGTAGGTGTGGAGTGTTTCAACGCATAATGGTTATCTAAATAATGCAGGGGCCTACCACCAGCTCATAAAGCAGTATTATTTTAATACTACTTCAGTGTGGGAAAGAGATGAAGATCTACAGCACGCATAGCATGACCACCGTAGAAACGGGTTTTGTCGACGGAAGACTAGACAAAATGACAGATAAACAATCACAATTTGTCATTTTGTCTATACTTCCGTCGACAAAACTCGTTTCTACGGTGGTCATGCTACGCGTGCAGGTCGTATAGCTGCATCTTTCTCCCACTGAAGTAATATTAAAATAATACTGTTTATGAGCTGGTGGTAGGCCCCCAGGTGTCTGTACTAAGCCTACTAGGGCAGCACTTGATACAAATACAAGGCACGTCCGCACTGCGAGCATTCGGCTACGAGCATTTGAGTATCCTCACGCTCGCGGTGAGGACCCACAACGCGAGGCGTATATTTCGCAGTCGCCCAAAAAACGAGAGTGATTGACAGAACATACAGAGATTGATGGGAAGTTTCAAATGTAGCGAAAATTGTATTGAGTTTGACTATTAATATTTTACAGCTTAAAATATTGATAGTCAGTCAGAAGACATTTATACTTTTACCTTTAATCCAAACACCATCTTAAGGAATTGTTCGTAGTGAATAGTTATAACGCCATCTTGGTCCGTGTCGTAACTGCGGAATGCTGACGTCAGAGTCTGAAAACAAAAAACCCAAATAAGCCATACTGTATACGAAAAAAAAAGTAATAGTTAATTGATGCAGGCGTGAACTTGTGGAAATCCATTATAGAATACAATAGACGTAGATATATTTAGTAACCTATTCCGCTTAACTATTCCTAAAGAGTTATAAAAAAACCCTGTAAGAAATCGACACGTGTTTCTCCTTTCCAACGAGGCATCCTCAGGATGACGATTGACATGTCGCGAACCCGAACACGGCGTGTTACCGGACGCAGAGCCCCGCCGCGATATGGCCGCTCTGCGTCCGGCGATCAGCATAGCAACACACGTCAATCGTCATCCTAAGGATGCCTCTTTGAGAAGAGAAACACGTGTCGATTTCTTACAGGGTTTTTTATGACTCTTTAAGAATAGTTAAGCAGGATAGGTTACTGAATATATCTACGTCCATTGTATAAAAAAAAGCAGTATTTGAATTTTAATTTGGCTCGAAATCATCTACATAATCATTGTAATTAAACTTACGTATAAAGTGACACAACACTGGATAAAATCATCAAACAAGATGGTGCCACGGCCAAATCTGTCAAACTTCTGAACCATGATGTTGACTACTTCATCTGACAATCTATACCCAAATGCTGTGAGTGCATTCTTCAACTCCAGCTTATCAATGTTCCCGGAGCTATCTCTGTCAAACGACCGGAAACAGTTTTGCCAATCAGTCACATATTTCCATAGGGCACCAAAATCCTCAAAATTGATTACGCCTCTGCTCTGTTTGTCAAACATGCCTGGAAAAATAAAGAAACATTTTATTTGATTTCAACAAAAAATATTTTGATTCAATTTTCCTTCAAAATGAATGGGGAAGTACAGTATGGGAAAACCTAAACCACTGACAAAAAGGTACAGGAAAACCAAAGAATAGAAAAATACAAGGAAAACGTCTATACATGTAAAAAAAAAAATGAAATAACTGGCCTAATTGACATTAACTTATTCACTGCCAGAAATGCCAATCAAAATACACTATAGGCAACCTAACACAAATGGAAATTTAATTTTCTTATCAATTAGGCACTTAATACACCCTGCACTTTCCTAGAATTGTAGTATTAGATGGCTGTAGTGAAGTGGGATCTTATCATACTGTCCAAGTTCAATATAACACACTGCAGTTATAAAACATCTAGAAATTAAACTGTAAACATACCTATCATGAGGCGCACAGTCTCAGGATTGAATGCATTCCATGTTCCATTGGACAGTGCCTGTTGCAGCTCATCAGCTGAAATGTACCCACTGCGGTCCTTGTCAACTCTGCAATATATAATTCCTCATAAATTATCCAGATATGCATTAAAATGGTAAAAATAAAATTCATTTTCTAAATTCCTAATTTCAAGTAAACTGATTACAGGGTCAGCGACCGCTACAAGTATAATAACTTGAAATAATGAGTTCAGAAAACCATTCAGTTCTATCATCATTAGAATGACTGATACCCATCTCTGAAGCTTTGTTGGTAAATTTTTTTGACCTTGTATTTTCACAACATTGTGTGTGTAGCTACAGATGAATAATTTAAAATCATTGGTAATTTTTATTGTTGACGTTGATTTCACAAGCTATTAATAAATAAGTTAAACATACATTAATGGTGTTGCACTTAACACTTTCACTGTCTGTGCATTACATGTAATGCACCGAAGACGTAGCCCTATACGTCAGTACATGACATGTAATGCAATAGTTTTTTTTTTGTCTGTTACCAGTGGCTTTGCCCATGTGATATCTTTATAAATTAGAGCCTATGTTACTCAGTGATAATAATATAGCATTCTACTGGTGAAAGTATTGTTAAAATCGGTCCAGTAGTTTTTGAGTTTATTCATTACAGACATACAATAAATCAAATCTTTTTATAATATTAGTATAGATTCCAGTGAAATTAACCAAAATTAAATAATAGAACCAGTACCCTAATTGCGTAATATAACACAATCACAATTTGTTTCGATTTGAAACAGATTTCTAATCCATTGCTTCATAAGTTGAAAAAAAAATCTGTTCAACAACATAAATAACGCAATGAATGTTGTTGAAATGTCAAAATGAAACAAATTTCGCGAAATTGTTTACGAAAATAAGTTATGCAATTAGGGTACAGTTCTATTGTGTTTCAACATTTTTAAACAACACTATGAGCTGGAAGTGAAGCTCATAATAATGTCTGTGCATTGCTTGTAATGCACTTTTTATAAAAACATATGTAATGGTTATCTGAGGGTGATAGACAAATTTTCACTATTGTAGAATTTGTAAATTACCTTATAGAATATCACAATTCAATATTAATATTGGACGTATGGTGATAGAATTACCAATTACCATGGGACAGTGAAAGTGTTAATACATAATAATAGATCCACCATAATTTAGAGAGTTGCTTCAACTTAAAAACCTTAAGGACAGGAGACCACTCAAATAATGGGACCAGATTCCATAAAGTGCAGCTGCACTCCCTAATCATGACACATTTAACATCGAGTTTATATGGTGCAACAATTATTTAGTTACTACAAGCTGAGTCATAACTCAAATAAATTTTTGCACAAAACAAATGCCTAATACTAATAAATAAAATTAAGTTTTACCTCCTGAATACATCCCAAAGGAACTCCCGGCTCGGCATAGGAGATTGGAATGTCATCTTGGTCTGTAAATAAATAAAGATACCCATTTTAATCATGTGTTATTAAAAAGACTTATCCTTTTGATAGTTTCGGTTATTTGTTACTTGACCTGCAAAAACTAAGATGGCCTTCATCCAAACTTTAAAACATTAGTATGAACAAACAACTAGATTTCTAAAAAAACAAAAAAAAAATATCTCCAACCACTGACTCCATAAGCTGGGATGAATTAAGATTTTCACTAACATAATGTACTTTGCTTTGCATCTGTATGAACACACATTGTGAAAAGCATTGAATTGCAAGTCAAAAGAAACTCCAAGATGTAATACAGAAACAAAGGCAATATTTCTTTAAAATCAATTAATAAACAAAAAGATAGAATGATCAAACGACACACTAATGAAAAAAACGAGGCGAATTTGTTGACGCAAAGATCTAACATTCTATTTTTTTACGTAGTCTGTATTGTACTGTTGACTCACTCACCTGTTGGTTTTACTGTTGTTTCAACACTTAATTACGATTATGGTATTGTTTTAGTAACTCAAAGTAGAGAGCGGTCAACTGTTATTTCTATAGTAAACAATGATAAACTGTTTGTATACGCGTTTCTATTTTCTTCGTGATAAACAACAAGTCTATCACTACCGACAAACGTGTACTTATGCTACGAATTATTGGCTGACGCTGACCTGACACTGACAGAACTGATGAAAACGAATGAAATGGATGATATCGTGACTCATGACATTGACGTTTAAATTCAGTTGCCATTATACAAAAATCTTTGCACTATTTGCAAACAAAACCGCTGAACGCTGAAAACTTGAAGAAAGAACGCTGAAAGGTAATCCTAACTAATAAGGTAAGTTATCTAAGGTATAAGGTTACCCTAAGTTAAATAAAATTAAAAAAACCTTTAGAACTAAAAAGTACAAAATAAACTGTATACTTTTTACATGTCTGTGTAAAAGTAAAGTTTATTTGAGAGAGAAAGAGGAGAAAGAGCAATCATTGATCACCTTCACTTGAAAGGCATTTGTAAAGTAAAATCCAACGAACCCAAACACGTCGTTATATATTGTACTTAAGTCATGGTGTGAAACCAACCAAGTTGCACTATCCAAGTCATGCTATAATTTAGAATGGGCTATCATAATTGAATGCGTAACTTTATAAAAGTCGTCTGTGCTGTTGACCGTTTAGGAGTTCCATCGTTTAGAGCCATCCCTGGGTGCAACACCAAGGTCATGGTGTACTTTGGAACGGGCAATCTTAATTGAAAACGTATATCAAATTTCGTGTCTGTACTGTTGACCGTTGAGGAGTTCCCTAGTCTGAAGCCAATCCTGGCTGCAGCAGCCAAGTCATGGTAGACTGTAGAACTGACCTTATTAATTAAATGCGTATATAAAATTTCGTGTCTGTACTCTTAACCGCTGAGCAGTTCCTCGTCTGGAGCAAAGCTTGGGTGCTGGAGCCAGGTCATGGTGGACTTTAGATCAGACTATCATAATTAAATGTGTAGGTATATTAAGTTTTGTCTCTATGTTCTTGACTGTTCAGGAGTGCCCTCATCTGGACCCAATCCTGGGTGCAGCACCTAAATCATGGTGAACTTTAGCACGGGCTATCATAATTGAATGTGTATATAAAATTTTGTGTCTGTGCTGTTCACCGCTGAAGAGTTCCCTCTTCTAGAACCAACCCTGGGTGTAGCAGCCAGGTCATGATGAACTTTAAAACGGACTTTCATAATTAAATGCATATATAAAATGTATTGTATGAACTGTTGATTATTGAGGAGTTCCCTCTTCTGGAGCCAACCCCGGGTGCAGCAGCAGGTCATGGTAGACTTTAGAACGGAATGTCTTAATTGAATCTGTATATAAAATTGATTAGACTGCCTCGTTGGTCTAGTGGTCGCAAGCGCTACTGCTGAGCATGACGTCCTGGGTTCGATTCCCGGGTTGGGCAAAGTGTTATTTGGTTTTTCTATCTGGAATTTCTTAGTAGCAGTCCGGAGTCTGGATTTGTGCCCGGTTGATGGTAATAGGCTCGCCCCCTATTACATGGGACTTAAACCTAACTGGCGTAATGTGGGTATACCTACTACAGATACACCTCTGCTCTACCCTTCGGGAAAACAAGGCGTGATGTTATGTTATAAAATTGAGTGTCACAGTTGTTGATCGCTGAGGAGTTTCCTCGTGTGGAGGAGCCAATCCTGGATACTGGAGCCAGGTCATGGTAGACTTTAGAAATGCGTATATTAAATTCCGTGTTTGTATCATTGATTGTTGTGGAGTTCCTTTGCCTGGAGCCTATCCTGGGGGTAGAATCAGGTCATCATCATTAAGAAATGCATTGTCTTCAAAATCGAACCAACATGTAAAATTTCAACTCCGTAGGATAATAGGAAGTGGTTTTAATTCAGCTTGCAAGATTTGCTAACTAATACACTAACAAGGCAAGTAAGCTTGTAATAATAAAAAGATTCCATGCAGCGGAGATGAGAATGTTGAGATAGATATGTAGAGTAACAAAAATGGATAAAGTAAGAAATGAGAATCCGCCAGTGACAGAAAAGTTGAAAGGAAATCGTTTGGCTTAGTAGGCATGTGATGAGGAGGGAGGAAACGCATGTGACTAAAAGAGTGATGAATTTACATAAATGTAACTGTGCGTTTGCACTAGCGAAACATTTACAACGAAACATGTTGGAATCTCTATTTTCTGTCAATTTTCAATACAAAGTTTGACAGGCACTAGAGATTTCAACATGTTTTGTTGTGATGTTTCGCCAGTGCGAACGCATTGAAAGCTACGCTTTCCTAGAAGAGCGGTGACCGTAACATAACGCCGCTGTCGTAACGTTACTGTGCGTTCGCACTGGCGAAACATTTACAACGAAACATGTTGGAATCTCTATTTTCTGTCAATTTTCCATACAAAGTTTGACAGGCACTAGAGATTTCAACATGTTTTGTTGTGATGTTTCGCCAGTGCGAACGCATAGTAAGACCTTCACTTGTTTCTATAGATAACGTCTCAGTGACGTCATTCAACGTTACGTTACGGTCACCATCACCACTCGTCTAGGAAACCGTAGCTTTCCTAACATTTCTAGGAAACTAAGGAAACCGTAGCTTTAGCGAATGGAGAGGGAGAGGAAAGTCACAAGACTAAGTAGAGGACACAGAGTACTTTTTAATAGAGGAAAGAAAGCCAAAGAAAAGTTGGTTGGATTGTGTGAGGAATGGTAGGAAAGAGAAGGGAGTGAATGATAGCGTGACGGTTGACAGGGGGGTTCGAGAATGGAAGAAAACAATTTTTTTATTATTAATTGGTTAAAAGTATACCCATCTCGAGTCTCGTAATAGAGTAGTTATATTCCTTGTTATACCCTGTCTGTCCAGTCATCATGTAAAATAAATGACATAATGTTACGTTTTGTTGTTCGTACGTTTTGTTTCCTCGTGAGTTGTGGTGGTTACGATGATTTGGATATGAACCAAACGCAGCAACATTATGCTTTGATACGAAAATGGCTGATGTCTCAAACAGTGAACGAAAAGTAAAGCTAACTAAAAATGGGAAAATCATCAAAAGACGTCTAAGGAATCCAGAAGGTGAGTTTTATCTTTACATGATTATCAAGATAGAGGCACATGATCCGTCGCTTAACTTTTCCTTAGACATTGTTCTCATTGTTAGGTCTTTATTACTTCAACCAGTTTTTGACTCTTACTACCTTACTACATTTTTGTGTAAGTAGTTGTTGATTGTTCTGAAACTGTTTGCTTTGACTTTATTTGATAGTAACGCTCAATTAACACTGCAGGAACTACATAAGTCTAGCGCAATATTTTTATCGTACGTACGTAGGTGTTTCAGTAATAATGTAGTCTATAGAATAGGTACCTAAATATAGGTACTACTAACTCGTATACATTATGCATATTTTTTATTTACAGAATGGCACAAACAAAAACAAAAGCGTTTAAGAATAGCGGGACTAGAGTACATAAACGCAAATGGAAAAGTGGTGCCACCTAAACAACCTGGTCCAGACTGTAACTGCCGAAGACGATGCTTCCAAAAAGTTCCAGAAGAGATACGATTGAAAACATTTCAAGGCTTCTATTCAATGAAAACCCATGATGAACAAAATGCATATTTGTTTGGACTTATGAGGCAAGTGGATGTTAAGAGAAAAAGGGTGAAAACAAGCAGTCGACGCACATGCACATTCGAATACTTTGTGAGAGTGAAGGGAAGAGAGACTCAGGTGTGCCAAACAGCTTTCAAAAATATTCATGCCATAACTGAGAGAAAAGTCAGAGTTCTTTGTAAGAAAATGGATGATGGTGTCATGTTTCCCAGTGACAATCGTGGAAAGAATAGTCATCGTCGCTCCGGGGAGGTCCGCTTGCCATCTGGAGTGTTAGATCAAATAAGAAATCATGTTTATTCTATTGTACACACACACCGGTTAAAAGATTTTATCAGGTTGGATAAAATTGCTGGTTTAGAAATTAATATTTCCAAAATGTGGAAAGATTACATCAAAACTTTTGACCCAGATAACATATCAGCAACTATGCCTAAATCTAAGAGGAGTATGGATCTTGTGCCCCAGGTGGAACCCCCACAGCAGCAAACAACACAAACTTCACAAGACTCTCTGGGGACCATTGCATATCCAGGAAGTGGTCATCTGGTCAACATAGCTGAGAACTACTTCCAAAACCAATATCAAACAGCTACTTTGGCTACAAGCACTGCTACTAACTTTTATCAAACTCCAAATGGAGGACAGAGCATGGGGATATTACTTCAGTCAGCTGCACCAAGACCAACACAGCCCACAACAGCATTCATTGTGCTTCAGGCTAAACCTGAGCCTCAACAACACACCATCACAATAGAAAATCCCTATGGACATGCTGCAGAGCTCATGCATCATCATATTGAACCGAAACCAGAAAAGAAAATTAAGAAAGAACGGAGGAGGGGTCCTATGGTGAAACAGTGGAGATACACAAATATTTTCCATGATGAAATCAATGGAGCCGCTTTGGCAGCTATTAAAACTAGGCTGGGGATGTACTATGCTGAGAGTGATGCTGCTCGCAAGAAGGCCAAGCAGGCTAGGCCCGCAGATGTGGTCCAGACACAAGCTCCCCCAGAGCAAGTCCCACAGATGAGGCAGACACACAATACAGTAACAATATACACTTAATGCCACAAAGACTAACATGTTTGACTGAATCGTAAAAACTTGAATTTGTAATGCTTGGGCATTCAAAGTGTCTGTTATCACAACTTATTGGGGGCAATTCCAGTCATGTATGTTTGTATCTTGGCTTTGTAGATTCTATACTTACACAATATTGATTCAATAACTTACAATTCTAGGCCAAAAGTACGGCATATAAATTAAATGAGGTAAGCAAAAAAGGTGGAAAAGCAAGAACTAAATATGTACCCGCTAAGGACAGAAACCAATTATACAAAATCATGTATATTGTCTCCCATAAACAAAGCAGTTACCATTTGTTACATAATGGAATCAGCTTAATTTTGAATAAATTATTTGACAAATAGAATCTATAAGCCTTGTGTACAAATTTTACATGCAGGATAAAAACGTGCGATTTAAATGTTCCAATGACACTAAATTAAGGGAGAAAGTTTGATACTTTCAAGGATATAGGTACAGTTTTAATTAAATCTACATACAGCTATAGTAATCGTTTTCGTAGGCCATGAACTAACAACGTTTAATCATATGTAATGCCTTATATTTTGTCATTACAGCATAAAGTACTACACATATAGAATTAACTACATAAATGCAAAAAATCTCTTTAATTTAAGTACTAAATAAGAAAAATCTGAAGGATATTGTTTTACTGATCTCATGGTATAATTTGCTTTATAATAATTCGAAACCCAGTGCTTATAATAAATAGGTACATAATATTGTAAAGGTGAATCCACATTTGAGCATTTGTAATAGAACTTCGCGTCACTCAAGGCTCGGCCACATCACAACGGCGCGACTGACACACCCCGGTTTTGTCGAACACACCGTCGAGTATTCGAAAGTACGTTACATGGAAATGTTATAGTTGTGTACTCACCTTAAGAGTATGTCCATAATCGTAGTTATAATTTTAATTAGTACATACACGATGTTGTGTTGTGTTGCTTTTACATGAAATTGCATTTAAAATGCTGCATATAGTTCATTATTTGAATATATTTAAGAATCCTATGAATTAATTAATCATTTTAGTTTGTATTGAGTATTTTGCATGTTATGTATCATGCTTAACCTTAATTTTACTTAAGCAAGCATATTTTAAGTATTATTAAATGTGACGCTATCTATATTGTAATACTGCTGTTTTATTACATTTTAACCTAATGGAGTTCTCAGGGGTCCACAGCCCAGGTCGACAGCGCGTTGTGTTCCACGCGCGCCTCAAAGAGATGTCAGCAGAATTGACGGGGTCCGCTAGGGCCAATGCCTGCCGGGGGTTCGAAGAAAACCGATAGGGACATCGTGGCCCCCGGCAACAGGGCAACCGAAGGAACACGGGTGGGTTTTAGTCAGTAAGAGTCTGACACGCCCTCCCGCTCCGCCCAGAGCGGGAGAAGTTATTTGATAATTTCCCACCCAAAAAAAAAAAAAAAAAAAAAGGGGTCGTCTTGATTACACTAATAGTGGCAAATAACTGGCTCAGTTATGTACACACGGCTACCGATCCGGCTACGGTAGCCGATCTCGCATTGTATAGGATTTCCGTACAATGCGAGGTCAGCTTATACTGGAAATGTATAGCTTGATGTGTAGCCATGTGTACCACCATATTTTCAAGTTACATTCTGAGATTGTTATAACTTGAAAAACCGATGCTTAGGTCTGTACAACAACCATGTGGTAATAAGCAACATATGTTACACTCGTCAAAAACTACTTTACCGATTTTAAAATTCTTTGACCAGTAGAATGCTTTATTATCACTGAGTGACACAGGCTATAATTTATAAAGATATTACGCGGGCGAAACTAAGAAGCACCCAGCAAAACAAGCATTTTGCTGAAACAATGTTGTGCAACTTGTTTCCCATGAATTATAATTTACAGTGGTGGTGTGGTGGTTGACTCAGTATATTCAATGTACTCTGGTGGTTGGTAAGACACTGAAGCCTGCTTAAGGTAAGAGGACGTCAACTTACACGAATAATAAAATAAAAGTATGCAGACGGGGGACCCCCCCTACAGGAACGGAGTTCCTTCTCAAGTCTGATTTAAAACCTCGCAGCCGCCATCTTGGACTTACATTTTGACCTCACTTTCGAAAACCATGAAAACGATACCAATAATGAAGGATTTGAACATTTTCGCAGTCGTCATCTTGGATTTTCATTTTTACTTCAGTATTAGCTTTAGCACCCTAAGGCGATTCGCACACTGCCCCGCATCACGCAGCGTGGTGCGGGGCGGCCATAGCAAAATGAACGCGCGTGGATGCATTTTCTGTGTGTTGGACTGTGCGTGTTTTCTATACAAACGGATATACTTACAAGCAACGCAGTCACGCAACATGCAGCGTGGTGCGTGGCAGTGTGCCAATCGCCTACCTTTACATACCAAGTCCCCTCCGTGCCTCGGAAAGCACGTTAAGCCGTTGGTCCCGGCTGTCATTTGTAGATCTTTGACAGTCGTTACGGGTAGTTAGAAGCCCAAAAAGTCTGACAACCAGTCTTACCAAGGGGTATCGTGTTACCTAGTCACTAGGTTGTGGAGGTCAGATAGGCAGTCGCTCCATGTAAAATACTGGTATTCAGCTGCATCCGGTTAGACTGGAAGCCGACCCCAACATAGTTATCATAGTTTAACATAGTTGGGAAAAGCTAGGCAGATGATGATTAGCTTTAGCACCCTCGAAAACCATGAAAACGATACCCACAGCGAAAAATTTGAGAATTTTCTCATTCGCCATCTTAGATTTCCATTTTAACGTCACTGTTGGCTTTAAAACCCTCGAAAACCATGAAAACATGATGAAAAATTTGAAAATTTTCTCAGCTGTCCTCTTGTATTTTCATTTTGACCAATTATACACTTTCTAAAGAACAGGGCCGGATTTAGGGCAGGGCAACAGGGGCTCTGGCCCCGGGCCTCCACAAGGAAGGGGCCTCCACAATTTGTATTTTTTAGATAAAAAAAAAATACATCCTTTGTGTCAATCAAAGAGAAAAAAGTTTACATTCACATTTCATCTTTTTCATTTTTAACCGACTTCCAAAAGGAGTCTTCTTTTTTTTGTATGTTTGTTACGCGATTACTCCGCCAATTATGAATTGATTTTGATGAATCTTTTTTTGTTTTGTAGATCATACTTCAGAGGTGGTCCCATATAAATTTTATTAACTTTACTTGGGTAGTTTTTGAGTTAGCTTCAATAATACGTATTTTTTCCCACATAGTATGTGGATGATATTATGATAACTTCCTGTCACTGTTATTTACATAGCAGGTAGTGGTATTCGAATTTGTGTGGGGTAGGTACCACAACTAAAAAGTGAAAAATAAAAACTTTTTACAAAAAAAAACAACCGACTTCAAAAAAAAAACACTACAAAGTGAAAAATAACTTTAATTTCGGAAGTCGGTGTCTTTGGTTTTCAATTTTCGTTCTTTGTCATCGTTTTCTTTTATGTCCTACGTTGTTATAGTCTGTGCAATCCACGACGACGCGCCCCACTTCGCGATTACTGTACTGTAAGCTGAATTCTAGTACGGCGCGGAGTGGAGTGGGGCGCGTCTTCGTGGATTGCGCGGACTATAGTTGGTGATGAAATACGTTGAATTACTGTGGTCCCAAAAACCGAATTAAATAGATTGTTCGATGTCAGCGCCCAGCGTAAGTCTATCCATCATGAAAAAGTAATTTTGGAGTCGCATTTCCTACAAAATGTATGTAAAGATTTTTTGCGTTTTCTGACTTTTCTAGTACCTACTCAAACTTCATCTGGTACGATAATATTTTGTTCCTTACAAAAAACAGGATCGATTGACGTGAAAAAAGGTTTTGTGAATATTGCCCATTTTACCTATTAACTACCCCGTCTCAAAAATCCACCCTGCTTATAAATTATTGAAAGCTGTGAAAACAAAAATTCGTCGTTTCCAAAAAAAATCGGGGCCTCCACTTCTTGGTTGCCCCAGGGCCTCGACGCCCTTAAATCCGGCCCTGCTAAAGAAAGTCGCATGGAGCATAACGCTTTTTCGTTACGTGACGATTTCTACTAGTTTGCTCCTAGCGCAAGGGAACTTTGTTCCAAAAAATACTAGGTGCTAGTCAGTTCCACAATCTCGTGCGGTGCTTACCTTTATGTTCGCGAGCACATCGGGGGTGCCCGATGAGTTCTGGTTTGTTACATTACATAGCATCAAACATTAGACTTGCGTTCTCCAACGGGTTTGTAGGTAGACCGCAGAGGTGTGTTTCATCTATATTTCGCAGTTATGTTAGGTTTTAAGCTCGCAAGTCCTAGGAGGCAAGCCATTGCCTTCACTCGGGCATCCAGAATACAGACTATTCCGTTACGTGAAATTCCTGACAGAAACGACCTGAGAATCGAACCCAGGGGTATCCCCCGAGTGACCACTAGATTAACGATGCAGTCCTAATTAGGATTATATTCGTGAATATGGATAAATCGGTCGTCGCAAACACTATATTCTGCCTTTATGGGGATCGTGCAAGGGTAGTCCGCGACATTCAAATTTTCTTAAGTTTGAAAGTCAGTAGGTAGATTATATTGTGGTAGGTAGGTAGGTTGTAGGGTAATCAAACACGACACGCCCGTAACAAATATGTATGCATTTCAAAAACTAAGGTTGTATTATTATACAGAGTGGCACATCGGCGCGAAAACTGTTACTATTGATTCAGTACGTGACTCTGAAACACCTTGTGTTGAAATTTTTCGTAGAAAAAATTTCAACACAGGCAGGTTCAGAATCATCAAAGTTTTCGCGTCGATGTCCCTGCCACCTTGTATATATACCGCGTGATTTTTTTTACCGGTTCGAAATTTTTACAGGCTGTTCTACCCATGAATATAAACAACTTTCACTATAGGAACAACTCTGAAATCACGAAAAAATATCTGCTGTTTATACAAAAGTTCAATACCTACTTGACCAAAATGTATGAAACAGCTGATTTTTTTTCGTGATTTCAAAGTTGCTCCCATAGTGAAAGTTGTTTATATTCATGGGTAGAACACCCTGTCAAAATTTCGAGACAGTAAAAAATCATCCGGTATATGTATACATTGTAACTACATACATTAATTTGCCAGTCAAGCATCCGTACGTAGCGTGGCCGTGTGTCGTAGACTCAGTTGTGGATGATCCCGCCTACATTATCACAAGCCAGCTGTGGGCAGCAATGGTACTGTGGCTTAATTTTTTCACTATGTTCTGCCAGTTGCAAGTGTTGATGAGTGTTGTGTAGTTTAAAATGGATGTAGAATTGTAGACAATAGATTTGGGGGATACTGGGGATAGGAACAATAAAATAAGAAGTACTGCCAGAATGATTTTCACTTTTTTAATGTATACTTAAATTACGCAGACAAAACGCAGGCACCACCCACAGCTTTGATCTTCCTCTCAGCTGTTTTGGAGAAGAATTTGGCCTTAACTATGACGGGCTGCTTGGGGAGCTTGCCTTTGCCTAGCAACTTGTAGTAACCCTGAAATTAATAGAAACGAATTTGGTTAGCGCATTTGTAAAGGTTCGACGCACGCCTCACACGCACCACGAGTGATGAACTCTGGGTTGCCGTAGAACGTGCATGTCGCATGATTTTTGTTTTCGGAGGAATTATTTTTAGCAAGATTTTTTTTTATCACATTATGAGAGCAAGATTGAGTGACTATGAGACTCGTAGACATTCGCTTTTATATTGAACCTTCTGAGGCATTTATGGCACTATTTTTTTTTTAGATTCAAATCTGTCGCCATCCTCTATTTACTAAATTGGTCTTCATCACAAACCCAATTGTTTATTGAGTGATTCGAAGTTCCTAATAACAAAAACTGTTATGTTAGTGGGCCATCTACTGGAGCCCTAACAAGAACTGTCTCTATTAAAAAATACCCTGAATATTCAATAGCTTATCATTGTCAGTATACTTACAGCCTTGACAATGTTGATGACGGGCACTTTGCCGTCGGTGGCCGTGGCGTACTTGAGCCTCGACTGCTCAGACACGAGGGTCCACAGCTTGTCCAGGTTCAACACGGGGTTGAACAGCTTGTTCTTCCTCTCGTGGTAATTCCTCATACCGAGCTAGAACAAACATAATGGCACAATATTATTAAGAGAAATATTAATCTCTATAGCAAGATGAGCTTAGTCTTTTAGCTAGATATTTAGCTAAACAACATCAAATACTTGTAATCATGAATGCAATTTTATTTTTTGAGTTGGACCTGTTTTCTTCATTTTGTTTTTTTTTTGTAATTTTACCCTTCAATCAGGTTAGGTTCATTAATTTATATTTAAAAAGTTTTGACCAATCATGATTCTGTTTTGTTTTAAAGTTGAATCTATTATGAATTACCTAGCATTATTGTTTCTATAAAAAAATTATCACAGTGAGCCTAATTGTTGTGTGTTCAGGAACCTTGAGATCCATATATATTTCTGTGGTGAGTTACTGACACTTGAGGAAACACTAAAAAATGTGTGGCAGGTCATTGACTTACTTTGCCGAAGTATCCAGGGTGGTACTTGTCCATGTTGATTCTGTGGTGGTGCTCACCACCAGCGTTACCGCGACCTCCAGGATGCTTGCGGTGCTTGCCTAGAATATTACAATAACATTGTTACATGAATATCCAAAAGTTCAAATGGGAATCATGGGGTACACTAGTTGTGTTCAAATTAAGTAAATGGATTGGACCTCATAGATTAATTTTCAAGAAGTAGAATCTCTTGGTTCACTCCTCATAGTCCTCATCTTTGTTTACCAGAAAGTACATCATGTCATGGTAAACTAACAGAAAATGAATAACAAAAGCCATGCGTAAGAAAATATCAATAGACAAGGAACTTATCAATATCGGCACATTACACACTTCGCTTAGGAGTTTATAGAACCAGGAATTACTTGTTTAGGAGGCATGTTGAGTCCGGCCTAAAGTTAGAAACAATTATAGGTTAAGTTTAACAAGTTGGATGTGATGTTTGTATTTGTCACAATAATTATAGTAATAAGAAATAGAACTTACCGATACGACCGTGGCCATGGCTCACGTGTCCTCGTAACTTCCTGGTCTTCTTCTTGGATGTGGCCTGCAGCGGAACAACAAATAGGATTTACAAAAATGTTTCCACATCATAACTAAAAATAATGTGCTGTATGACACTGATATCACTTATAACATGTAAGCCACACTTAATTTAACATATTTAGTAAGTGATTTTATTGAAAAATTCAGATAAAAATCGTAGAAATACACACGAACCATATTTTCGTCTTCCGTCAAGTTTTGAAAAGAGAAAAAGAGATGGTATAAACTGTCACTGTCAGAGCCCAGCCAATCTATGGTAACTTACTAGTGCTGTCACTCTGTCGCATTAAATAGTCGATTTCTTTCAATATAGGAGGCCTACGACGATCAGTAGTTTGATCCAATTTGGTTATAATTTGATTCTGGATTGTTGATCGTGTAAAGCCGAGTCTCGAACGCATGTTTTTTCGAAACATTACACAAACAAGCTTACTGTGCGTTTGCACTGGCGAAACATTTACAACGAAACATGTTGGAATCTCTATTTTCTGTCAATTTTCCATACAAAGTTTGACAGGCACTAGAGATTTCCACATGTTTTGTTTTGATGTTTCGCCAGTGCGAACGCATAGTTACACATATAACATTTATTTTCATACAAAGCATAGACAAATGTGTATGACCACGCCTCTTTGTTGCGATATTTTATGTAAAAACACGCGCAGGAGACCCAGCTTTAGGTGAACACACTGTTGTACAAAAATGTGCTGCGCAGGGCGTGCACTTGTAGTGTTACACAAAATCTAATGCGGCTAACGGCTAAATACCACGCAACCGCAATCACAGTGCGGCCTAACAAAAGTATAATACTACATATAATAACGTAAACCAAATATTTTTATTTATGTAGTCAGATTGGCCGGATTCAACAATATTGTTTTTTTTTAATTGTGGCTTTTGTGGGCAAGCTGGTACTTTTGTTATAAGATCTTTGAATATGAATGGTTTTATTATAGGTAGATGAAGACCGAAGAAACGATGGATGGAGTGAATGAAAGGTGATATACCTAGAAAGGAGACATGCTTCGCCTACGCCAAATTTAGGATTGCAAATTTTTTTTTTTTTTTTACAAAATTGAGGATTATATTCTAGATAAGAATGCTTGGAAACATGCTGGTCTAGCTCCATAGGACAATTTACAGTATAGACAAAATCAAACTGGTTGCTAATTCAATTGTATAATTAAATATTATAACATATTTTATTTTTTTTGCATTCTGTGATTACTCACACACTGACTAATTAGTGTCACCTGTAATTTTTGTAGGAATATCGTACCTACTTTTACAATGCTTGTAAATATGTGAACACCATGTATCCATTACATAATTATTTTTTCTGTCATTGCTTCATTTTTAATTATTTTTACCTATTGTGGTATAGTAATCTTATTCCAGGTGCATCGTCTTCACATATAATTAATATAATTAATGTATACAAAATATTGTAAAACATTTTAAAAGAGTAACGGTGGAGTTTCTTGCCCATTCTTCTCCATACGAAAACTACCTTTTGGAAGGGGCGACTAGAATCAATTTTATTATTTTGTAATTTTTGACGTTCAAAAGTGCCATACATGGGCCTATTTGAAATAAATGATTTGACTTTGACTTTGACAAATATTAAATTGTAATAAGGTAAAGATTTGGAGGATGATGACTTCTGCTTGAAAGGTAAAAAAAGGATTTAAAAAAAAAGTTTCATAAAGTCGGGTCTCCTGCGCGTGTTTTTACAGAAAAACATCGCAACAAAGAAGCATGGCCAAACACGACGTTTTGTATGAAAATAAATGTTTATGTGTAAGGTTTTTTGTGTAATGTTTCGAAAAAACACGCGCGGCTTTAGTCCGTTGTCTTTCCACTAGTACTCTACTAAAAAGTAGACAAATTACCTGCCTACTTTGTCCTTTTGGCCATATCACAGACCTGTATCTGGCAACAATTTAAGCAGAGAGGTCTGTGATCCCTCTCTGGTTGCCTAGAGCAAGCAAGTGGCAACACTGATCAGTACGTTTCCAGAAAATGGTGGGATTGTGTATCAAAATCGGGCATGACACGTATTTTACGATTTTTATAAAATAATTTGTGAAAATTTTACAATGCTGTTATGTTCGTAGAAGTTTTACCGCTGCAGAATTGTTAAATTGCGAAAACATGGAGTTCCGCGAGACGCTATTAGCTGCTCAACGAAATCAACAACAAAAGTCATCTGTGAGTTTCAGACTTCAGTACATAATTTGCGAAATATTATGCGCATACTTTTTGATCAGATAAGTAATTTGATGATAATGCGAGTGTTTCTGTGCAATAATAATAATAATTAACACTTTAGGACTTTCGTTACTAACTTGTACATGCACCTTGACGTACTTTTACATTGTTGTTATTGTCAATGTGTACTTATCACCAATTCTCTGATGTGATTTCAGGAAAATGCTTATTACAAGGCTCGTTTCGATCCTCCGAAAAAGGAGCAGAAGCAAAGAGATAAGTTGTCAGCAAACATTCAAAAGTTTTTGGCAAAGAAAGATGAGGAAGAAAAGCAAAAGAGAATCGACGCCCAGAAGAAACGAGAGGAGCTGAGTGCCTTGAGAGATCCTAAAGCCTTGAGGAAAATACAGAAGACCTTAAAGGTCATCAAGTCAGCCAACAAGTCTGTGATTGCGGATGCCATTGATCGGGACAACACTGCAGTCACGCGTGAGGGGCCAGATCAGCCTGATCAGGATGACTATGGCTATGAGTCCCAGGAAGCAGCCGCTATATATGAAAAAATGATGGAAAAGTACAGTAAAATGCCTGATGTACCAAAATTCCCTGTTGGAAGTAAGTGCACATCTATTTCTAGTAATTATGTATGTAGGTCAACAAATATTCTACGACGATTCCCACGATTACTGACGAATGCTTGCACTGACTGCACAGGTCCGCTCAAATTTGTGTGGTTCTTTCTTCAATGTCCATTTCAGACACTAATCTACATGGTCCTCATATTATGGCCTGACTGAGATTATGTCTGGACTCTAAAAAGAGACTGCAACCTGCAACAAGGCAACTGAAGGAACACGGGTGGATTTTAGTCAGTAAGAGTCTGACACGCCCTCCTGCTCCACCCAGAGCGGGAGAAGTTATGTGATAATTTCCCACCCAAAAAAAAAACCTCTGAGTTTGTTTTGGCTTATCTTCTCAGAGTTGTCAGATAGGAAACACTGACCTCATCTAGCTTATTCTTAATATTTTTTAATATGATGAGTGGTTAGAGTTTTTCAGGCATGCATTATGATGTAGTAAAATTTTCACTTCTCCCGTAGGTTTAATTAAAATAACATTTCATGAAGTACAGTTACAAGCAAAAATATGCATATACTTAGTAAAATTCAAAATGATTTTCTCATGGAATCACAATTGCAACTTGACATAAGTCCCATGTAGTGTGGGACTGTGGGTTCCAAAATACTATCTTCCTAACAACATACAATTACAATCAATACAGTAGGAGAAAATGACTCAAAAATGTTGACAATTGTATACATATTAGTGTTAGTGCTTGTGACTGTACTTCATGAGATGTCACTAGAAGAAAGTTTATTGTCTATGATAAGCCTGATATAGTGGTGATACAGTCCTTTCATAGTAGTTATTTTACCTCTGGTTTTGCATCATAGTGATCAATATTCTTGATGCCATAAGGTTGCTGTTGGGTTGCTGTCAGACGTAAAAATAACTATGAAATAATTGTAATTCACTACACAGTGGATGTCGTTGTTTTTTTTAGTAAGTTTTATTCTTTGTGAAGGATTTTAGTATGAAAAAAATCTGAAATGATTATAGATGAAAAATTTGTTAAAAGAAACCATATCCTCAATTCAAACTTAAGACCTTGCAAAGATTTAAAAAAAAGGTGACTTGTCTCCCTGTTCCCTTGGCCTGTTTATGGATGACCTGTTATACTTTGCACCCATTTTTCCTTTTTCTTTGTCTATGCTATCAATTATTTTTCTACTTACAAATTTTTTCCTACTGACCCAAAATAATAATCTACAGCTTGATAATAATCACTGAAATTAATTTCGCTAATAATAGAAAGCCTTATAATATTGTTTTATGACATTGTAAGATTTAGTTGCCTGTTTAGTATAAGTGAGGCAAAGTCATTTATCATTGTTTTCTTTGATTGTATTTGTTTTTTGTTCCAAATA
The DNA here is from genome assembly GCA_963680765.1 of Agrochola lychnidis. Taxonomy (NCBI): domain Eukaryota; kingdom Metazoa; phylum Arthropoda; class Insecta; order Lepidoptera; family Noctuidae; genus Agrochola; species Agrochola lychnidis. The sequence goes on along the minus strand of OY796857.1, from coordinate 2,120,380 downwards.
AACAATTATTAGTTTGGTATTTGATCTGATTGGAAGGTCTTGTTTGGTTACATACATTTAGAAGGTTTTTCATCATTTCTGTTTGCTTTTTATTAATTTGTGTTAAAGATTGTTTATTTGGTCATAAAATACGATAAAATAGTACATTATTGCCGCGGCCTGCAAAAGCGGCATTGATGTACAGACGCCAGCACATCAAGCTACCCGAAACTGTCAAATTTTCCCAATCAACTTTGAACCTTATTTTTCAGCGATAAAGTTGAAAATCTATTAAATAAATTTGACAGATTGTAGTAGCCTGATGTGCTGGCGTCTGTACTATCGTGATCACATACGCGAAGTCCATCAATGCCTGCTTGCGGCCAAGGCTTGTTTGTATAATACTTTTCTCAATCAAATAATGCGCGGAAATTCAAACTAAGTAAATTAAAAATTAATATAAATTCCAGAATCAGTGACGAACAACGATAATTTGTCACGCGCCAATATGGTACGAGAGACCATGACCAACATTTTTCGTGATCGTTTTACGAACAAAACCGTATAAAATCAATAGATTAGGTTATTCGGAATCCAAAAATCCTAATTTCAGAAATTCTCCGCGTGAAGTCTGCCCTAATTGCGTAACTTATTTTTGTAAACAATATTGCCTAATTTGTTTCATTTTGACAGTTCAACAACATTCATTGCGTTATTTACGTTGTTGAGCAGATTTTTTTCCAACTTATGAAGCAATGGATGGAGAAAACGAATTGTGATTGTGTGGACATAAAAAAATTGTGCATGTAAACTTACATTTGCAGTTGGAATGTATGGAAGACCATGGTTTTCAACTACAATGTTAAGTTTTGTTTTTAGAATAAATTCATGCCAACTACGGAACTCTTCATTGGGTGTGGTTCGACACGCACTTGCCCGATTTTTTTTTTTCAATTAACGGTAATTTTCAAACGTTATCCCAGTTTCCTTTAGTCCAATTTATTATGAAGACATATTGAGAGATCTACCATGTTATTTTAAGACCATAGACTTAGGTATAGGTTTTCCAGTTTTCTATAAGTAAAGAACCATTCTCAGTATTTTTTTTAAATTTAGGCTCAGTAGTTTTGGAGATAAGGGGGGAGAATGGACAATTTTCATCTATTTTCTTAAATATCTTTCAAAGCATTTATTAAAATATATATATATATATATATATATATATTAGATCCTCACAACAAGCCCTTTCATTTCATATATCACAACGGTACAGTTTGTAAAACTTTTTTTTAAATTTTCCTGTTTGCCCCCAAAAACTGACCCCCATATTCAATATTTATTTATTGACGTGTTTATGTTGGGGTCACATAAATTCACATGTGTACCAAATTTCAACTAAATTGGTCCAGTGGATTCGGAGCAAATTGGCTGTGACAGACAAACAGCCACACGAATGATCCAATAAGGGTTCCGTTTTTCTTTTTGAGGTAGGTACGGAACCCTAAAAATCATAATTTCGGAGTCATCGTCGGTGTCGTGAGGGATAGGAGCGTAACAGGCTTTGCATTAAAATTTCGATTCCGCAAGGTAGTGTTGTCGGGTGTTTGTTATTTTTAATTTAAATCAACGACTTCCCTAAAATTATGACAGAGTCGTGCGTACTGTTTGCCGATGAATATTTCTTTAACTCATCATCTGTTACGACGCCTCATTGAGGCGGATAACAATTAAAATTCTATTGTGTCTCGTTAATGACAGTTGAAAGGTTAATAACTTTTTGTAATGACTATCAATATCTACATGAGAATCTAAATAATGATTAAAATATCTCCGGGTGTTCTCGTCTAGCTAACGAAGAGTACTTGCATAGACACAACCTTTTAGCCAGGATTATCCATCAGCAACTTGCTCTGAAATACGGCCTTGTGGAATCGGAAGTGCCATACTACAGGTATGTGCCCGACCCAGTTCTCGAAAATGGAAATATCACATTGTACTGGGATCGATCCATCATCACTGACAGGACTATTGTTGCCAATAAACCTGATATAGTGGTGGTGGATCGAGTAGAGCGGCGCACAATGATTATTGACATAACAGTCCCGCATGACGGGAACCTCGTGAAAGCCGAGAAAGACAAACAAATCAAGTATCTTGACTTGGCTCACGAGATTGTCGACATGTGGGATGTGGACTCAGCGATCATTGTGCCGATAGTCGTATCAGCCAATGGCTTAATTGCCAAGAGCCTCGACCAACACCTAAGGAGGCTCTCGTTGGGCAGCTGGATCAAGGGCTTGATTCAGAAAGCGGTACTCCTGGACACGGCTCGCATTGTCAGGAGGTTCCTCTCTCTGGAGCCCTGACCGCCGGTAGCTTGGACCCTGTTCCCGATACCGGTGGGCTACTATTTTTTATATTTTTAAATGTTCTTATATTGTTTATATTCTAATATTTAAAAATGTAATTTATAAGTATTTTAATGAAATAAAGATTAAAATATTGAATACACAAAATTGGATGAATGATCACAATTTAGAAATTAACTTTTCGAAAACAAAAATTATGCAATTCAGGTCTTACCAAAAAACACCCTTGTTTATAAATTTTACGTTTGACGGTATCAAAGTGGAATGTTGGGTCTAGACTTAGATATCCACATAACCTGGAAAGCGCACATACAAAAAATTAAATCAAAACTATCTAGTTTTATATTAATGCACGTGAGCTCAAAAAAACTACAGATTTAAAAACTGCCCTATCCACTTACTATGCATATGCATACGCATGGCTTAAGTATGGTATAATTCTTTTGGGGAAATAGTGTAGTTCAACGACTTGTTTATCCTATAAAAAAAATATATATTATGGTAATGGTTTATATTGACAATGACGTAAGTTGTAGACCGTATTTTAGGAAACTAGACATTCTAACTTTGACATCAATTTATATTCTAGAGATCTGTTAGACAATATCCACACTTCTACCTTAAAGTTACAGACCAACCTCGCCTATATGCACCACGTTCACGGTTTGAAAACACGCTCGTAATACCACAATCTAAGCTAAAAAATTACACAGCACAAGTCCTCACGTAACATCAATTAAATATACAATAATAAAATACCAAACTACATAAAAATAGAACAAAATGAAAAAAATATTTATTAAACGACTCAGAAATAAATGCTATTATTCACTAAATGATTTTTTTATGATGATATCAAAATGCAATGATTTCCACCATTTATTCAGTTTTAGACATTTATTTTAAGTATAAATAAAATAAAATTCATTTAATTCAGGCAAAACCCATACTACATAAAATAAAATTTCACTATACTGCATCACACAATAAAACAAGACACAATAGAATAAAATGTCAATGCAATTAAAATAGGTTCACATTATAAAGGTCACAGAATTCAAATTAAAATAAAATGTCAAATGCAATTAAAATAAACGAATGAGTAATACAAATTATAGGGTCACAGAATTAATATTAAATTAAAAATAATAATTTCATCAAACATCATTAATAAAAATATAGGTCCGTGTCAATCAAATTAAGTGCCCTGGTTATACATGTCTGTTACAGCATTGTCGTATGTAGGGGCAGTCAAATCGCTCAGCGATCATTTTCAGGACAGTATTGGAGCTGGCCCGCACCCTGCGCACTAAGGACGCGCACCGCTTGCGCATGGTGGCGTGAAAACAATCGGTGCGCGCTTCCACAAACATGCCCGAGGCGCTACAGAAGCGGGCGAGCCTCAACACTGCCCTGAATGCGTTGTTATACTAGACGCGGAGGGCGCTATAGCACGCTTATGTGTAGCGAGCCTACAGGCTGCACGTGTAGTGAGGTGCAATATGCCTTGAAAAGGGTGACCTTAACTTGTTCGGAGCAGCGTGCAAACCTACGAGCTAGCATATTCGCTCTTTTCGACAAGGCCCTCCGCTCCCGTTCGATGTCAGCATGGTCCTTGAAGTCAGCCGTGACTATATGCCCTAAGTATTTAAAATGGTCCTAGGGGAACACCATTGAGAAAGACTGGTGGTACATTTTCCAGCGATTTAGCATCGCAGGTTCCAAAGACCATGCATCGGCTCTTGTCAACATTATATTTGACCCTATGCCCGCGCGCGTACTCCTCACAGACCTGCACCAGCTCCCTTAGGCCACAGATCGACGCGCTCAGCAGCACCATGTCGTCAGCATAACTAAGATTATTGACGCAGACACCATCAACGTGGCACTTGACATGACGACTGCTGAGCGTCGTTGCGCTCAGCAGTCGTCATGTCAAGTGCCAGCGCATCCATGTAGAGGTTGAAAAGGGTTGGCGAGGTCAATCCACCCTGCCTCACTCCACACTCAAGCTGATACGGTTCCGACATTGCCCCCGCCCATCTGACGCTGTTGACCTGATGCGTATACCAATACTTGAAGATAGTCACAAGTTCATTATACTTTATTTGACTTTTATTAAAATTCGACCGTAGTAATTAACATTGTCGGATCTACTTTTTTCGATTTTAATTTTATTGCATGAAAGGTCTTTGCTGCGGTCGAATTTATGATACTATTTTAATCTGACATTACTTATTTTATTTTAAATGAATTGAATTTTTATAACAATTTTTTTCCTTTTTTTAACTAACAATTTATTTTCAGTCCCTAGGGACTGAAACCAATGCTAAGGCATTGGTTGCCTATCTGGACACAACGATGTGGTTTTTTTTTAATATTTTCGGTAAACTTTTTGCTATCTCATGAGTCATGTTATTTGCCCTAGCTAGGATTGTGCAGGTGGAGGGAAACAAAAGAACCAGTTAGAACGGGTCGTACACAATAACGAAATGATTAATTTTTGCCAGACCGAAGCCTTTGCAGTAAATGTTTTTTCTTATTGAACACATGTTTTCTAGCTGCGTAAAAGTATTACCCAAAAATGGGCATAACTTTTGAACCGTAAAAAAATTGTACCGACATTCTCAGGGTTAAAAAGTTTGGAAATGATCTTGCCCACGCCCTTATTCGATTTGGTCTATACTTCCAGGGACACTTGTATAATGTAATTTCATTCGATTTCTTAATGAAAACTATTTTTAATTTCTATTTACTGCATTCATTTTGAATCATGCTACTACTCATATTTGATGTAATTGTTGTGCCCGACACCATGTGAACTTTATCATTATTATTAAGACCTTGTAAACATGTGAAATGCAATAAAGATTTGAATTTGAACAAGCACCGCGCATTTGCCGGGCGACTCCGAAACGTTCTTTTGGTTTTTTGAATTATAGGTGAAATTTAAAATGTCTGAAAACAGGTTTTTAGCAACCCCGAGAACTAATACAAAACATTAAAAAAAAATACCAGTACCCTAATTACGTAATACAACACAATCTGTTTCGATTTGAAACAGATTGCTAATCCATTGCTTCATAAGTTGGAAAAAAAATCTGCTCAACGACGTAAATAACGCAATGAATGTTGTTGAACTGTCAAAATGAAACAAATTAGGCATAATTGTTTACGAAAATAAGTGTCGCAATTAGGGTACAGGTTGCTAAAGACAGATCGGTTAAATTTATTGACATTGAAAATGCGCTCAGGCCACATTTGACACGCAAAATGTTTGAAAACAAACATTTTCGTTTGTTTTCATACATAATAAAATTACGAAACCGATGTACATTTTTAATGTCAGACATTGTGGTGAAACCGTCTATGCGTCCGACTATTGTTTTTGACATAGTAGAAATGGGCTTCCGTAAATCTAGGACGTTTCTGACCGGTACTTCTCATCGAGTCGGGTTCCGTATCAGTTGAACTAACGATTTTATAGGGTTTTGGCCGTAAAACGATGTGACATGGTTTTGGTCTCTCGTACCAATGTGTTCATTTGTTTCTTCTTTACTTTAATAGCTCTATTTGCAAGCCAAATCGAAATTTAAATAAAATCTTTGATAAGTTACGTCCTCGGTTGCGTCGTAAAAATGTGTCGAAGTAAAAAGTTCGTTCCATTTTTAAATTACACTACAGATAAGAGTTTTCATAGTTTTTTATTTTATTTTTATTGGTTCGCCAACAATTGTTTACACAGGTTCTATGCTAAAGGTAACATGCGAAAGTGTATATTATGCAACTGTGCAACAATCACTTACAGGAAAACTCTGCATGCATAAAGAAGTTGTACAAAAAATAATTATTAATCTTGTTTTAAATTACTTGTCTAAAAGTGTAAATAATGACTGAAAAAACGATATAATGACATTTTACAATATAAGTAAGGTGCATAATACACACATCAACACCGTCTAGGGATATTTTGTACAAAGTTCTTTTACTCAAAAAATACTGGCCGGTTTTAAAATATTTTAAAGAAAGCTTATTTTGTAGGCCTTTTTGCATGATTCCAAATTTGAATTTGAAAAAATAAATTAAAAACAAAAGATTTGCGCGGCATAACTTGAGCGAAGTTCGAAGGTTTCATTTTACTTATCATGGTTTTTGGTAATTTTTGGTGACAATAATATTAAAGTTTTAAAACAAGTTAGCAGTTAATTTCGAATTTATGCTACTGTATGCATCATGCAGCAGCGCCATTTAACAAGAGAAGAAATGTTAAGGGCAGTAGGGATGCTCCAAGTTGGGGCTACTCAACGGAGTATTGCTGAGGAGATTGGAACAAAACAAAACGTGATATCAAAGTTATGGTCACGTTATCGTGCTACTGGTGAAGTGGTTGAAAGACACTCAGGCGGGAAGCGCATAACCACCCAACGACAAGACCGATTTTTGCAAGTTAACGCGAGAAGATAACCAAATGTTACGGCTATGCAGTTGGTTCAAAGGCTCCAGTCAGAGCACCAGTTGCTTGTGAGTGACCAAACTGTAAGGAGAAGACTGCATGAAGTTAACCTTCATGCCCGTAGATCACTTCGTACTCCAGCACTACGGCGTGGAAATCGTGGACGATGACTACAGTGGGCTCGTGGACATTTGCTCTGGGAAGATAACCAGTGGTCTGTAGCGCTATTAACCGATGAGTCTCGATTCGGTTTCCATCCCGATTCGCGAAGAGTACGCGTATGGCTAGTATAGTTACTGGTCGTGAGAGTCGTCTGCAACACCCTCAGGAAGTCCATCCATACCACGGCGGGACAATTATGGTTTGGGCGGGAATTCGTGTTGGTGGAAAAACAGACCTCGTTTAGATCAGAAATACCATGACCGCTGAAAAATACCGTAACCAGGTGCTAGTACGTACCAATAGTCTACCTCCATCGACTACAAATGGGCCAAGAATTCACGCTCATGCACGAAAACGCCCGCCCGCCCACAGCGCGAGTGGTGATCAGCTGGCTGCAGGAGCACAACGTATCGGTCTTAGACTGGCCCGCGCAATCACCAGACCTAAACCCCATAGAGCACGCGTGGGACATGCTCCAAAGAAGGGCTTTGAAGAATTTTCCTGCAAACATTGCAACTGAAGAACAACTTTTTTGGCATCTTAGCAGGACCTGGGACAATATCCCGCAGCAAGACTTTGATAACTTGATTCAAAGCATGAAAAACCGTTGCAGGATCGATGTTAACGTAGGTAGTTTTACCGACTACTGATTTTTCGCATAATTGCAAAAAACTATAATTTCGCTTTATTTTTCACATTTTCTTGAAAAACACATTCATCGCTAGTTTTACCACTTTTTAATTTTTCGTCTTTATATAAATAAAATTTTATTTACGCAAAAAATAAAAAAGTATTATTCTGAAGTCTAGTCTGATAAATGGTCTTTATAAAAATACATACATGTGTATGTTATTTGTAACAAAGTTTGAGCAAATTGAGAAAATCTGAAATATCCCTAGACAGTGTTGATGTGTGTATAATTATATGAACACATATCCATTCAGGAAGGCGTTTAAGAAATTTGGCTTTCAATTTGCCCAAATTTTCAAAGTGCACATTTATTTGATCACTATTTACGACCTTGCATAGGGGGAATTGGCGCCTAGAACCGTTCTTCTCTGCGCTGGGCAGAGTGGTGTTATGGAACTGCGAGGAATTCTTGAGGGACCACGGAAATCAAAAGTATACAATATTTGTGGGCAGTCAATTTTATGGTTCATTACTTTGCAAACAAACATTACGTCATTAATGCGTCGGCGATTGTCTAGCGAAACCATTTTAAAGTGTTTCAGTCTGTTACTGTATGAACGTACTTTTTTAGTTATTCCGCTAGAATAGAAAACGCTTTTGAACGTGTTCTAGACGCAACGAGTGTGTGGCATACTGTGGACGCCAGATCACGCTACAATATAGCATAATTTTAGTTTTAGAACACCTAAACTGTTTGGAGTTCCTTGTAGCAAATCCTAGCTTTTTAGAAGACTTTTTTTATTATATTGTCTATGTGTGGGATAAACGTCAGCTTTCGATCAAACGTAACACCAAGATCTCTCATTATGTTCTGTTCAGCAATTTTTACTCCTAACGATATAATAGTATTGGTCTATTACATAATGCTTTCGCGTGTATTTAACATGGTAAAATTTGCTTGGATTAAGATGCATCTTGTTGGTTTGACACCATTGCACAAGCCTTTCTACATCGCTCTGTAGGTCAGAGGCATCATCTTTAAATTTAACCATTTTGACTTTTAAGTCGTCTGCACACATAAAGATAATAGAGAACTAAAAACAATTGGGAATATCGTTAGTAAATAAATTAAACAAAACTGGCCCTAAATGAGATCCCTGTGGCACGCCAGACGAAATGTAACGTAGTGCTAACGAAACCTTATCGAAAGCTTTACTAAAATCTGTAAATATGACATTAGCTTGGTAACCTGAGTCTATTGTCTTTGTTAATAGCTCAGTGAACAGTATCAGGTTGGTACTTGTGGATCTAGGTTCCACGAAGCCATGTTGCTCTTCGCTTAAGCACAAATTACGCTTAAGTACAGCTTTAAGTAATTCTGAATGTAAGGGCAGATCAGAGACTCAAAAATTTAAGCCACGGTTGAGAAAATTGGTATGGGTCATAGTAATTTATTCGGCGGCTAAACACAACGGAATGATATAGATTTTCATACAAACGTTGCCGGCCAGAGACGCTCGTATGTATTTGGCCAGTACAGCGTTTTCTATTTATCTTTTTTATATTTTATTTTCCAAGCATGTTTGAGAAAAATCATTTAATTAAATTGCTTATTTTTTCTAGACAATTCTGTGAAAAAGGATCTGAATGGCACGAGAGAGAGAGTGAAACACGCCTTGAGACATGAAGATGACCCTGTGCCTCACAAGAGAAGGCGGAAAGGTGAAATGGGAGGTAAAACAAATAATTTGTGTTTTTGATACATGTGCTCTTCTGAAGGCAACGGTAACTGCAAACGACGACGGCGCCCAATCGCAATGACAGACCGCGGCAACACAACTAGTTTCTATGTAACTATGAAAACGCTTCCGTAGATAGCGACGCGGACGCTACGTTGTCGCCTGACGCTGCGTCGACCGCAGACCAGTAGTGCCGTCGCTAGCTGTCACTAACAGCCCGACAAAACGTATTTTTTGACTATGCAAATGACCATCGCTGAACTGAAGAAGAGAAATGCCGGTGTCGTCAAAGTTGTGACGCCACGTTTGGAATTAATTTAATTTTTAGGTTATTGATTTGTTCGATTCCCGGGTCGGGCAAGTGTTATTGGGTTTTTCTATCGGGAATTTCTCAGTAGCAGCCCGGAGTCTGGATTTGTGCCCGGTTGATGGCAATAGGCTCGCCCCCTATTACATGGGACTTAAAACATAACTGGCGAAATGTGGGTGTACCTGCTACAGGGTCACCTCTGCCCAATCCTTCGGGGAAACAAGGCGTGATGTTATGTGTGTGTGTAATTTATTTCAGACATCATTTTAGTCCATAGTTTTCAGTCATACATTTAAATTATAAACTATTTTAAACTCCAAACAGATTAAAACCGCTATGGCATGTTGAATCGCTGCGGTCTGTCATGTGATTGGGCTACGTTTCCGCTTCCGGTTGTTGTCGTTTTCGGAAGAGCAACCTTTAATGACCTTTATCTACACTAACATTATAAAGATAAAAGATTTGTATTTACAAGCTTTATTTTGTTTGTAATTAATAAACTCAACTACTGGAAACATTTAAAAAATCTTTCACCAGTAGTATGCTATAATATGGCTGAGTAACATAGGCTATAATTAATAAAGATATCACGTGGGCCAAGTCGCTGGCGGAAGCTACAGACACACATCACACCACATCACATCACATGATGTTTCGTATTCCTATTTACTAAGTTTTTCTACATGTGAATTTCTACCTGTTTTGAACACTAATGTTTGGTCATCCATCACACACTGTTGTATGCTCTATGGATGTGTCATACAACAAATACTACCTTAAACAGACAGTAATGACGGTGCCATGTTGTAGTGAATATTCAAAATACTCGTCAATAGTGTAACAAGTTTATATATTTTTTGTTTAAGAACGAGAGTCGAGCCCCCCAACAAAATATGAGCCCGAGAAAAAAGAAATTAAGCCTGATAAACCCAAGTTTCGTAAACCGGTTCCGCCTCCTATGGACTTCAACCAATTGTTGAAACTGGCTGAGCAAAAGAAAAGTGAGCCGGTGGAGATCGGTAAAAGGAAAGAGGTTGTAACTGAGATGGAACCAGGAGCCGAGCGGCCGATGACTAAGAAACAGAGGAGGGAGTATATAGAAGAACAGGCGAGACGTCAACGTCGACAGGAAAGACTGGATGCACAGAAAGGAGGTGGTAAGAAAGGTACGTTGGGGTTGGGATCAAATACAGATGGTGTTTTGGACACCCACGAATTAAAGTAGTGCAGAAGTGCGCTTCGATCCGCAACGCGTTATAAACTCATTATTCTATAAAGTCATTTTCGATCTTACATCAAATAATTAATCTTCGATTGTGTATTTCAGTTCCAAGAGATGATAGACAACAAAGGGACGTGGAAAGAGAGAGAAGACCAGAACCAACTACTGGTTTCGGCCGCATCCCGAAAGTCTCCGACAAATTGAACAACTCCAACTCTAGAAACGACAGCCCTTCCAGACCGGACAAATCATCTGACAGGACAGAAAGACCTTCTGAAAGACCCGACAGACCTTCTGACAAGCTTGCTGACAGGGAGAGAATTGAGAGAGAGAAAATTGAAAAACTACAGAAAGAAAGAGATAGATTAAGACTAGACAAAAATAAGGCTGAACGTGAAAAGGAAAAAACAGACAGAGAGAGACTTGACAAGTTGAAAGCAGAGAGAGAACGCATCGAACGAGACATAGACAGACTCAACAGAGACAGAGAAAAATTAGAAAAGGCTAAATCTAAACTAGAAAGTTGTAGTAGGTCTACTGACAAGGTAGTCAAAAATGTTGACAAATCCGTAGATAGACCAAGATTAAATTATAATAAAGATAGCTTAAAGCAAGATGTTAATAAAAACATAGATTTAAAGAGCCAAAACACATACAGGATAGATAAGAATTCTAATGAAAGGAAATTATCCGTACCAAGTAAGCAGTCTGATAGTAAATACTTAAACGGCCATAGCAGCCAAGGTAAACCTGTGCCAAAGCAGAGAGAACAACCACAACAGAACGGGTTCAAGGACAAGGCTTTACTAGCGAAACAGAGGGCATCGGGCGAAGGATCTCAGAAACAGAACGATAAAAGAATGCCTGACAGTAAAGGAGTGCCTTCCAAAAGACCTGATGACAGGAAAGTTGGTGCCCCTAGTGACAAAGCAGGCCCAAGTAAGCCCAAGGTAACAAATACATTTGATTTTGATAAACATATTAATTGTTTGGGCAAGAATGGTGCGAGGAAGCCGGATGGGTCGCGGCAGTTCCCGCCAGGCGATGTCAAGAGAAAAGGGCATCCGGATCAGAAGAACAAGAAACGTAAGTGTTGTTTAACATATTATAGTGAAAATATTTCGAAGCGATGAACTGATGCACGAAAATGTAGTTAAAGACTCCAAGGTAATCTTGCTATCCAATATATATTCCGTTTCGTAAACCCAAGCCACTCAGAAAAAAAAAATTGTCGCCAAAATCCGCCATTTAAGTGTTTTTTATAATTTTATTTTACCTCGTGACCTAGCGCAATAAAAACGAATTTACCGACATATCATTCATCAAAATCGGTTCAGTCGTTTAGTAGTTACGAGGGAACGTAGAGATGGACATAAATCCTACATACATACAGGTCAAACACAACACTCCTTTTTTTTGCTTCGCCGCAGTCGGGTAAAAAGAGTGTGATTTTGGATGTACTTTTAGATAGTAGCTAAGCCAACCTAATCAGGGTTCGTAATTTATTTGCCAAACACGTAAACAAACACGAGTTTTAGGGAAAACAACTGTAATGCCTACACATAAAGTTCAGGTTGCACTACAACTTCATATTTTTTATGACTTTTTCAACAGTTCTAGTCAGTCTAAAGTTAACTTTATTTATACCTTTATAAAGTTGATGTTTGTTTAAGTGGAAATAACATCGATTGGAAACAAGGTTATAAATAGAACTAAGGCAGAAGTTAAAAATTGTAAATAAGAATTTAATTAATAATACGTTTTCAAGTTTCATTTCAATATAGTTTTAGTATAATTATTAAATTATAAACCACTGTTAATTTTTTCGGTTTTATGTCTCAATCGCTATAAGCGTTCTTTGTTAAGAATTTCCCGCAACATTAAATGTTGCATCACTTTTGCGTATTTTTACCCGACTGCCCCAGAAGGAGGGTAATGTTTTTCGAGAGTATGGTATGTATGTATGTCTATTTCTTTGGCACGCTCTGTAGCCTAAACGGCTTGATGGATTTTAACATATGAGGTGTCGTTAGGTTCGTCTTAATAGTGGGAGTGACATAGGCTATATAATATTTATGTATTGCATCTGCAAATACAAATAAAAGGGAGGGGTAGGTTTAAAAAAAAACAACATTATTGGTATCAAATAAAAGTTAGTAATGAGTCAATTTCAAATATATATATATATATATATATTTATAGATTAATAAAACTGAAACGTTTGAAATAAAACAAATTATTTAACAAAACAAAAAACCCGACTGCAAAAACTCATAACTGAAAAGAGAAAAACAAGCATTATAATCTATAGGATTTTGGTATTGGGACAAACAAAAGTTTCACCAAAATTTCAGGTTATTGGTTTGTCCCGCCTACAATACCAAAATCCTATAGATTATAATGCTTGTTTTTCTCTTTTCAGTTATGAGTTTTTGCAGTCGGGTTTTTTGTTTTTTTTTAATAATTTGTTTTTTGACCAATACGGTCGAGATTTCGCACGAAACTGAATCTCGAAAAATGGCTAGAGATTGCATTCCCTATCAGCAACACTGCAACATACCATGTTGCTTGCAACATATTTGTATTTCCCGCAACTCAAAAGCATGTTGCTGTAACAATGTTGCTCAACTTTATTTCTCAATTAATACGGGTTATAAGAGTGCCTTTCCACCAGCGATGTCCCATGCTCCAATCATATTCAATGGTCCACATAGCATAGCATAGCACTGATGGAAAGGAGTTCAACAAAGCTATGCGAGCTATGGATGTCCCCGCTCCCCGCGCCTTCCCTACTGTCCATACATCGCATAGCTCGAGCTGCGCATCTTCCTCGCACAGCTACCTCGCGGCGGCGCATCTTCATAGCTCATCTTACTCGCTCCGCTACACAGCTTAGCATTAGTGAAAACGGTCACATCATTTCTAATCTCAGCTTTCATAGCTACATAGCACATCTCTGGTAGAAAGGCACCCAAACTGTGTTCAAGAATGACGCTTCTTTATTTTATAATGATCTTTGTTTAACAGGGCGTGCACTAGATTCGGAGTCGGAGTACGACTCTGAACTCGACGACTTCATTGACGACGGCGACGATGAGATGGACTACTCCAAACACATCAAGGAGATATTCGGCTATGACAAGTCTAAGTAAGTAATAGTAATACCAGCCTATTATTGTCCCACTGCTGTGCAAAAGTCTCTTTTGAAGGTACGAGCATTGATCACCACGCATGCTTGCGTAAGTAAAGTTTTTTTTTTTTTGTTAAACAAACCGTGTACTATACTTTGACCGAAACTTCTATACCGAGCCTTAGGAATGCGCGGAGAGGCGGGGGGTACCGTTGATGAATGAGCGGCGGGACGCCGTGAGCGTTGACGAATGAGCTGCCCGCACTGCCCCCCAGTCTCGCCGCGCACATACCTAAGGCGCGGTACAGCGGTCTCGGTCAAACTATAGTTTTGTAAAAAAAAATAAGCATATTTACTAGGTAGTATATTATCCAGGAATGTAGATTTTACAGCATGAGATGGGCTGTCGACGTTAAACGTGCTCTTACTGACTTTTAAGTAACACTATGAAAACGATTCCTAAGATGGCGACATTGCCGCCTGTCGCCATTTTCATAGTTACATAGAAATCAATCGTGTCGCGGTGGTCTATCATTGCGATTGGGTGACGTTGCCAGTTGCGGTCGCCTTCGGAAGAGCACCTTAAATGAGCGCGTTTTGTGATTGACTGCCTCGTCGGTCTAGTGTGCGCAAGCGCGACTGCTGAGCAATAACATTATTGTAAAAGATTTATACACTCATCTCAAATTCTCAACATAACCCTACTAAGTGCTGTGGCCACATTTTACCCAAATGTTACTAAAATCAAACCATTAAAGGGCCGTGCACGAAATCGACTGATTTTGATAAATTTTGTTAATTAGTTGTGAGAAAGGGAAACAGAATTTAAACAAAATTATTTGTGATTTGGAAAGTCGAATTCTTTATCTTTTACATAGTGGAAAGGGAGTTCTCAAATAAATTAAGGATTCGTGGAAAATCACTCAAATTCGCAACAAGTTTTCCAAAAATTGACGCGAGACTGACTTTTGATCGTTTCGTTAGAAGAAACTAATGTTGATTTTGAAAATTAAAAAATATCATCAACATCATTATAATTATGGTCTACTTGTACATAGGGGAACCACTTTTTTCAACTTCTATACAAAATATAGCTGAAACATAATGTTGAAAAAAACATATTTTTTTTAAATCCTGTCAGTAATATATTTTTTCCTATTATTAAGCAAACCATATCAAGAAATTTAAAAATGACACAAGTCTTCAGCTACCCTTGAGATAAAATCAAAATTTTATTTTATGATGACACAATATCTTCAATAAGTAAATCAAAGGCGAAATAAACAATATTTTCGAGAGCGCAAAAGTGATGCAACTTAATAGGTGCTGTGACTGACACGAATGGTTTAGCATCACTAAAACTGTACTTTTAGGTACGCTGACTTAATGTTTCAATTATTTCAAGCTTTCTTTTAATTAGATAAGTTATTGACGGGGTTTTTTTCGTGCACGGAGCCTTAAAACGTAAGAAAAGAAGATTCATTTGGAGATACAAGCATCATGTATTGTATTTAACACGTCTGAATAAATATTTCAGATATCGGGACATGGACGACGATGATGATCCGATGATGGAGTCCAGTTTCGCGCGGCAGCAGCGTGAGGAGTACATCAGCAAAAAGATTGGTAAGTCTTCATTGACTAACGATAGGTGTCCATCCATATCCATCCATCGTTTTTTTTGGTCTTCCCCTACTCTTATGGCTATCCACATTCATACTCATAACTTTCCTCACGAAATTTTCCTCATTCTTCGGCATCACCTGCCCATACCATGACAACCTGAGAAGTTCCTGATTTTTTTCCTGAAAACAAACCTTTAAAAAAAAAAAACAAAATACCCGACTGCAGCAACTCATTATAGGATTTTGGTATTGCAGGCCACCGGTGCCAAACCAATAACCTGATATTTTGGTCAAACTTTTGTTTGTCCGGGGCCTGCAATACCAAAATCCTATAGATTACTAGCTGACCCCGTCAAACGTTGTTTTGCCAATTATTTGTTTGGGGTGGACAACCCTTATCACTTAGGGGTATGAAAAATAGATAGTAGCCGATTCTCAGACCTACTGAATATGCATATAAAATTTGGTAAAAATCAGTAAAGCCGTTTCGGAGGAGTAAGGTAACTAACATTGTGACACGAGAATTTTATATAAGTATAAGAAGATAATGCTTGTTTTTCTCTTTTCAGTTATGAGTTTTTGCAGTCGGGTTTTTTGTTTTTTTAAATAATTTGTTTTATTTCAAACTTTTTAGTTTTATTAATATTTAAATATGTACATATATTTGGAATTGACTCATTACTAACTTTTTTTAAACCTTCCCCTCCCTTTTTTTTGTATTTGCAGATGCAATATAAAAATATTATATAGCCTGTGTCACTCCCACTATTATGACGAACCTAACGACACCTCATATGTTAAAATCCATCAAGCCGTTTAGGCTACAGAGCGTGCCAAAGAAATAGACATACATACATACATACTCTCGAAAACCATTATTAATAATATTCTTTTTCGACCAGGTATTATGGAAGATTTAGAAGACATGAGAATGGAGGCTATGGAGAAGAAAAAACCTAAAAAAGGGCGACGTATTAGCGATGACTAACCGGCTAACGACCACAGACAATTAGAAGACAATCATTTGCGATATGTTAATTAACACTACAAGGTATTTAAAACTAGGTAGTCATGTTTTTACAAGGGATCAATTAAACTCAATTAATTGTTTAAACAATTGTATTTGCAACTGATTGTCTCCCAATAATAAATAGTCTCATTTCAATTAGTTACCTGTACATTAAAATAATTTGTGTATTTGTATAAAGTGAATTAGTTTTTGAGTTGTTAATGAATAGCTCTTCGCTCATGTTGTTGTGTGTACATTTTGTCTGCTTTTTTACCGGAACAAGCACTGATATTTAGCTGTCATAGTGGAGTAACTCATCGGATTCACAATACGTTATTATAGGCGCCGCGTTAAGAACCGAGTCGTGGGGCCATAAATCATTGTTATTAGTCTGTGTTGCTCGCACTTATGGAGATTATGGAGTAGGTAGCAAACTATCTATAAGACGTAAGGCGTTGCACATTCTAATTACTACTGACATTTATGGCCCGATGACTCAGTTCACAACGTGGTACTCATGTATATATTTATTGGCGATACTTAAATGTGTCTTAATGCGCATTTTGGGCCGACTAGCCCATCTACCAACGCGAGATGATCAACATTAATAACATTAATTATGATTATCAGATCTATTCTACATCTGCAATAGACAACTTACCACAATAATTAAATATTTATTTACGATTGATTACATATAAGTTTGTTCATAGTTTTATTATATTATATATTTCTGGTACCAAGCTAAGTTGGGTTTGTTGGGATATTCTGACAAATTAATTGGAATAAACAACTATTTGTATAGTTTTGTTTTTTTTAGTTTTTTTTTCTTAATCTTGACAGAATATACAGGAGTCCCACGTATGCCAGGGTTGTCACACTGCATAACTTAAGTTATCCTGGGTCGCGTGTCATAATAATAACCTAAAACCTTGTGCAAAATAGATAATAAATAATTATTTTTCATCCCTATGAACGTAACTGCAAACTGAAATGATACTACACAAAAACTTGTTTTCTTTGCATCCCAGAAACATTTACAAAAATTGGAATTTTGGCAACTTTGAAATAATAAAAAAAATATTTGTCTGGTGCGTGACAACCCTATCGTCAGAAGATGTATATTTATCACAAATGAATCAACTAGGGTTATCTTAATAACGTCTGTTCAATGATAGCTAGTAGATTTTTGTTAAATAATTAATTGATTAAGTTATATTATTTTATTAGTTTAATTACTCTGAGTTACATTAATTCTAGCGACTTTGTTTCAGAGTTAGTACTTTTGCATATATGTTTCATGCTTGAAGCCTGTTGTTGCATACTGTTGTAAGAATGTCCTTGTTTCATTATGCTTTACAATATTTAATTAAAGTTCTTAAATTTTGCAATATACTGGGTCATTGTTACGAATGCCACGTCACATCATAGTGTAATCGCACACGGACCATTCGTGAGCACCCATTGTCAGACTGACCACTAGTGGTGGTCACGCGTGGTAAGTTTACGAGCCTTTTATATTAATTTTATGTAACACAATAGACGGATATATTTAGGAATGTTCCGCTTGTTGCCACACCGAGCGCTGAACGCAGAGTACTCTGCGTTCAGCGCTTGGTGTAGCAACACGCCGTGTTCGGGTTCGCGACAAGTCAATCGTCATCCTGATGATGCCTCGTTGAGAGGTGAAACACGTGTTGATTTTTTTCAGGGTATGGCTCTTTATAAAAAGCTAAGCGGAAGGTTACTAAATATTATCCACGTCTATTGTATTTTATAATGGATTTGGTTTTTTTTTTGGAATTAACTATCTTAATTTTATGTATAATATTAAATTATTCTGAATTTATTACGTAAAATAAAAAGACACAATAAATAAAATTATATAATCTAACTTGCCCCAATATAATATGACTTATGTATTATAAATGTATAAATAAAACGATGTGAGAAAGGCAATTATAATATTATACTTTGTTATATCCAGTGTGAAAAAAAAAATTAACATCACACAAGATATTTCTTGCACATGGCATGTGCATTATTATATCTTTTTTATTTGGTTCTTATTTTGTTTTCCACAGTGGTGAATTTTTCATCTATTAATTTAGACATTCCCGCAGTGGCCTGACACCTGTGTGGCTGTGCTTGTGAAAGTTGAAAAATATATTTATATTAATCGATAATCTTAACGGCTCATTAACGCGACGAGAGCTCCCGTAGAAACGCCCGATTAGCGAAAGGAGATAAAAAGTTGGCTCCCGTATGCTGTACGTACCTATGTAAGATACACGCATGTCGAAAGTCGACAGTCTCCTCGTGTAAATGAGCCTTTAATATACAATACTATGAAAGCATAATTAATGTAACCTATTTGAATGTAAATCTTGTATACTTTTGTGATACTGAAGAGGAAAAATAACAAAAATATAAATACATATATGATGAATATTTTGAAAATAATGTTTTACTACTGCACTCCTCTAACGACACTCCTGCCAAAAGACGTCAAGACGTTCAAACTCAAAGCATTTATTTCAATTAAACCATTTACAGGCACTTTTGAATTGTCAAGGAATCGGAATCGTTATCATACATTGCATTGTCTGTCCATTGCAGTGGATGATCCAAAGTGTGTGGGGTGTGTCCCGAGTTGACAAAAAATAACTTACATGGCCTTAGTCGACTAAGACCGTGTTACTAATAGCACATGTTAATACAGATGGCTCCGAAAAATCTTTTAAATAAATAGCGACTCTTTTCACGACACAATGGTGCCGATTCCCTTTTTCACAAACTAAACTAAATTTAAGCTCAGTGCATCTTTTTTCTTTCTAATTCATAAAGAAAAAGACAAGATAAATTTTAGTTTAGTGCTGTCAAATTAATCAGCGCCTGTCACTACTCCATACGAGTTTAGACGTGATTAAAAACTTGCCTACTAAAATTACGTCAAGCGCTGATTAATTTCATGTAAAAAAAACCTATCCGATCGTGAGGGGATGTTGTTAGGTATCGTACTGAGAGTCTATGTGGTAATTTACAGGAAAAAAGAAAAAAAATCATCACATTATTTTTCAATGGGGAATTACATGGGGCGCGGGCGGACGTCCGTCGTTTAGTGGGTGTCTACAACTCATAACTTATGACCCCTGTTGAAAATTTGTACATTTTTAATGGATTTGGGGTAATTTTGGTAATAAAAATTTGATTTTTAAATAGCAATAACTTTTTTATTATTGTAGTACCTACCCTTTCTTATCGGACAGGGTTTTTTACATATTGTATAGTACGTATAGGCCATGTTTAGAGTCCATAAAGGCAACCAAATTGCAAGCGCTTCTGCTGAGCGTGCGTGGGATCCTGGGTTCGATTCCCAGGTCGGGCAGTGTTATTGGGTTTAGTTACTAGGAATATCAAAGTAGCAGCCCGGAGTTTGGAAGTTGGTGGTGTGACACCCCCATGCCTGATCTTTCCCCGGTCGTGTCAGATTACCGTCCTTTTATTCGGACTTTGAAAAATAACACACTTGCGCACTATAATATCTCTTGCGTACTTTGAGATAAGCCGGCACGGCAAAGGAGTTTTGTAAGCGGATATGATTTTGAATCTTATTATAATATTGTTAGTCAATTTATTTTTATTTTATTTTATTGTTGACATAATCTATTCATTACAATGTTTTTGTTATGAGTTGTATTGCAATTTGTGGTTAGCTAGAGACCTCGACAATTGAACATAATTTGTTGTCTGAGCAGCAAGTTCGTCATGCTCCCTTAGGGGCGGCGCCCACTATCGGTGGGCATCGGTGCGGCTCGGTACAGCTCGGGCGGCTTCGGGCGCCAGAGGACTGCTTCGGGCGCCTGAGAGCTGCCTTGGCAGTCGTAAGCATACCTAAGGATGCCGAGGCTGGTTTCGGGTAGCTTCGGCAAAACTAAGAATAGTTCGGGTGGCAGACACGTCGCAGAGCAGTCGTAACGTTACGTGAAAACAGTTGTGCGTGTGATATCCACATAATTGTGGATTAGGACTTAGTTTAGGGATGGCGATTCTTTCCGAAAAAGATCGATTTTTAAATCGATTCGAATCGTAAGCTGATGTATCGATTCACAAAAAAATCGAGGTCTAAAAGATCGATTTCTAAAAAAATCGTTTTTTTTTTCAAGTTTGCATTTATAATGTAAATAAAAATCCATTTTATGAAAAACAAAAAAGATAATAAATGATTTCTTATCAGTAAAAACAGTTTTTTTTTTTAGTTCAGGGAATTCTATAATACTTAACAATTATTTTTATTACCATATTAAAGTCAGATCAGGGGCAGGGGCAGGGGCAGGATCAAAGCTCTACAGGACGTATAGCTCCATCTCTTTCTCCCACTCACGCAGGTATGAAAGAAGACATTTATTTTCAAAATGTATGTATTACATGAAAAAGTTAAAGTTCCCAATGCTTCATAAATTTCCAAAAAGGAAAAAAATCGGAGTGCGATTTTCAAGGGTGAAATATCGATTCACTGCATCGATTCAGTCCTGCATATCGATTTAAAAAATCGATCTTTTGGGCCTGAATAATCGATTCTTCGATTAATCGATCTCAGATCGCCATCTCTAACTTAGTTCTCATTATTCATTTTGCTGAAGAAGATGAGAAACTTGGAGCCTTAAGGCAAAAAAGAAGATTTTGAATGAATAAGCTTTGGATGCAAAGATGTACTTCCGGTGAATTTCATAACTTGTTTAATGATTTACGATAAATAAATAAAACAAACCTATACGTGTAATTAATGAGGCTGTTGCCTTTTATTTTCCTCTGGGTGTTGCCAAGCTAATGGAGGCGCGGTGAACGTGAACGTTATGATGACTGTTCTGTGACATGTCTGCCGTGAAAATATCACCCGAGCCAACCGAAACCAGCCTCGGCGTCCTTGCCGAGGCAGCTCTCAGGCGCCCGAAGCCGCCCGAAGTAGTCCTCAGGCGCCCGAAGCCGCCGTAAAGCGCCCGAGCTGTATCGAGCCGCACCGATGCCTACCGATAATGGGCGCCGCGCCTTAGATGTCACTGCTTGCGGTAGCGTTGGGGGTCGGGTTGCCTCCTTCCCTTAAATATGGCGATGCCTGGAGCAGTGGCGGACTAAGCCCGTCAGAGGCCCGGGGCGGCAAAATTGACATCCCACCGCTTTAAAAAAATGTAGTTTTTATTCAGTTCACATTTGTATGTATAAATAAGTGTTTATGTTTATTTCGTTAAAATCTGGCAAGTGAAATTTAAATTCGAATTAAATTATTTAGGCTAAATAAACATACATACCTACAATATGGAATGGATATGGGTGAGGAAAATAAAATACGAATCGATCGACAAAAAAAAATTGTAAAATAAATAAGATTTTTTTTTATTTTTTTGTAGCGTGTTACATGTTTCCGTGCCTTCAATTTACTGAACTCCTCAATAGCTTCTGTGAAATCGATTTCTTTGGAAATTTTTCTTTCCTTTGAAAGCACGGCTAGATTAACCAGTCGCTCTTGACCCATTGTAGATCGAAGATAATTTTTAATTGTTTTAAGTTTCGAAAAACGCCTCTCGCATGATGCAACTGAGATGCAAATGGTCAAGAAGTATTGAAGTATAAGCGATATACACATAGATTTAAAACAGCTAAATCTGTGGATATACAGGGATTCCTGGGGAAGTACCCGCTACAAAGACGGGAATTCCCCCAGCGTATTGGACGCGTTCAGCAAAGCTAAAAGAATATTAGTACCGCGTAAAAAGTCTAGATGGCTGTAGTGTTTTGATCTTGATGAAAGTATGTAGGTACTACGCAAATTTTTAAAGTCTTGTTTAGGATTTGATCAGGGGAACACGGAGGCATTTGGGGCCCCCCCAAGACCGGAGGCCCGGGGCAGGCCGCCCCTTCCGCCCCCCTGTTAATCCGCCACTGGCAGAACTAAATATCTAAATAAAAGCCTCGTTTACGTTTATTTTTTATTTCTGCTTGAGTATAGTTCTCGATGTTTTTGGTTGGTATATTGGCGTGTGCTAGCTGACATAGCCAACAATTTATCATGTTTTGTGTTGCGTAATATAAATTATTTTGCATACTTAATATTTTTCTAACTTGAACAGACAGCTGTGCTGCTGGGGAGTTTGTTGCGTCACTTCTTCTTCCCAGCTAAAGGCAATAGGAAGTGGTGAAGAGTGGGCGTTTTGGGGGCTGTCTTATGTAATTTTTACGTTCGAAAAGTGCTGATTCTTAGCCTAGTTTGAATAAATTACTAGAATTTTTGAAATTAGCATTCACATTTCATTGACACCGTCACAAGGAGACTTGAGCACGGCAGGCTTTAACATGCAGCACCATATAAATAATTGAATCAGATACATTATCGTGCCGTGTCGCAGAGTTTCCCTCTTTTTGCGTATGTTCATTTTGATCCATGTCGCACTGTATTGGGACCAAAGACAAAAGTGCGAAAATAACTGACCATAGACTGCCAAGAAATGACAGCTGACAGACAGGTGACTGTTTAGTCTGATTAGTGATTACACCTTGACAGATGTCAGTGCCGTTTCTTTCATCAAGGTCGTACGTGGGCTGGTTGTCTTGTTCTCCACTAGTTAATATTCTAATAATAACGCTACTTATTACTTAGCGTAACCAAATAATAAATAGTCTATCATTAGAAAACTTTGTGACTGATTCCAGTAACCTTTCCTCTAACAGGTAAGCATTTAAAATTCGTTTGCTTTGGTGATTGTTGATTTTTGTGTATCGTAGATTCAACACGAATTTGTTGTTAGAACTAGTTGACAAAATACTAACGTAATCAGCAACTATCGCTTACTGATTGATTTCTCTGTTTTAGTTATGAAATTTCTGACGAGTTTGAACGATGTACCCGAACTCAAGAAAGAGAATGTCCACATCAGGGATGAAGCTGAGTTGTTACAAAAATTAAATAAAATGATAAACGATGGACATAGTAAGCTACAGATTGTAACAGATTTCGATCACACTCTGACAAGACACACTCTGGACAATGGAAACACTGTACTTACAAGTTTTGGTAAGCTAATAAATTTTTATCTCAACTTGTTTAATAAAAATATGAGATTTTTACGACTATTTCTGATATCATAAAGTTTAGTATTCATATATTCAAGGGAGTTGATTTTTATCGTTTCCATCAACAGCTCTCTCCATTGATGAATAACGATATAAACTGATCTGTCTGCGTTACCTCTATCAGCACAGCAGACAAAACTCCAAGAAATAGTAGTTATACTATATTCAATGTTTTAAATTTTACTGTAGGTATGTTCCGCGAGTGTCCATCAATACCGCAGCACTATAAAGATGAGGACAATCGGCTCTCGGGCATCTACAAGCCCATAGAGTGTGACCCTGTTATGAGTGTAGAGGAGAAAACCCAACATATGATTGATTGGTACGTGGCTGCACATGCATTGCTCAAGTAAGTGTTAGTTTAATTGATTATCTATCTGTTCAGCTGAAGTTTGTCGTGGGCGGGGAGGGGGGGGGGGCTAGAGTAGAAATGTTTTTGAGCACCATATCTGAAGATAGCAAATGGCTCTGCAATGTTAACTATTTTTAATCTGAGGAGCAATTCTCGTATTTTTAAGAATGTTCACATTCTAATCTAGTCTCAATCTGCCAAAAATACCTCTAATTTTATACATTTAGCTGAGATGATATTGTGACTTGAATTTGAATGTTGTTAGATACAGGAATTGGCCTTCTGATTGTGACTGTTTTTAATTGATATAGTTTTCTTTTACCCGACTGCCCCAAAAGTAGGGTAATGTTTTTTAATTGTATGTTTTTTGGGAATTAAACATTGTATAATCAATGTTTGGTCACTATAGTTACATATGCTGGCAATAAACTATGAATTTCGGGAATCCCCCTCCTGGCATAAAATTTTAAGGCATAATATTGTTTGGCATAACTTTTATTAGCATAATAATCATCATCATCATCATCATCAGCCTATAATGTTCCCACTGCTGGGACACAGGCCTCCTCTCTGTGAGAGGGAGTGGGCCGTAATTCACCACGCGGGCCCAGTGCGGGTTGGTAAATGTCACATGTCTTCGAATTTTCGGTTCTAGGACATGCCGGTTTCCTCACGATGTTTTCCTTCACCGTTTTGAGAGCAGTGGTGATGAAATAATTTACACAAAGTAAAGCGCCTGTCTGGGTTCGAACCTACGACCTACAACTCGTAAGTCGCGGCCGTTACCACTGGGCCACCACTGCTCTCATAATACTATGGCATACTAATACTAATACTATGCATAATAATACTATGGCATAATGCAAACATTAGCATAACTGTTATTTGGTCTAATTTGTTTTGGCATAATTTGGAGTTGCATGCATTTTAAAGGCTTACTATTTATTCATCTATTAATCATGAGCCATAAATATAAACATTATTTATTAGAATTTGGGAATTACTCTATTGGATTAGGTTAAGGCGCGGCGAGCTGCGAACATGTTTGTTTTTATATAAGTTATATAAGGTTTTATTATTTTTATTCCAAAGAACATTATGTATAAATATCATTATGCGTTTTTATCATTATGATTTATAAAATTATGCTTCATTATTATAATGCCAACAGTATTTATGGCAATAAACATGACAAACCATTTATGCCTAATAATATTATGTGTAATGATCATTATGCTGAATTTCGTTATGCCAATGTAAATTATGATAATATACTTTATGCTTATCATTAGTAAACCACGAATTTGCTTATCTGTTTTAAATGTTATCAGATTAACATGTTATCCAATTTCAAGTTTATAAAAAAAATTCTTTTGTATGTTTTCAGAGGTGTAAAGTTCCCAAGAAATGAATTAATGGATTCAGCTCACAGAATGGTGGATTGCTTCAGGTATAATAAAATAAATAGTTGACTATTAGATGTTAAACAATGCCTGTTTGGTTGAGCTACATCTGTGCATGCATGTCACCATTATGTATTCAACATGGCCCTGGCATGTTTAGTCGTGCATTTCTGAGCAATATGTAAAGTATTGAAACAATCTTACAAGTAAAAGTACTTACTACTACTAATACTACTTCCTGAATACTTATTTACTCGTAAGAATCTGGTGTTCTTTTTAAAAGAATTTTTTGTAAATTAAAATTAATGGATGTCTTATCTAAGCATTTCCGGAAAATAAAATATTTGCATTGCATCTCGCAGTAACCCATTATATTAAACTTGCTGCGCCCCGCGGTTTCACCCGCATAAGTGTTGATCCCGTGGGAATATCGAGATATAAAGTGTCTTTTGTCCTACCTCAGGTCATGGTCTACCCATCTGCTAAATTTCATCCAAATCCATTCAGCCGTTTTAGGGTGAAAGCGTAACGACCAATGTTAGGATTTAATAAAATAAAAAAAATACATTGCTTACTCGGTGTATGCAATGTATTTTTAGGGTTCCGTACCTCAAAAGGAAAAAGCGGAACCCTTAGGCGCAGCGCCCACTATCGGTGGGAATCGGTGCGGCTCGATACAGCTCGGGCGCTTTGCGGCGGCTTCGGGCGCTTTACGGCCGCTTCGGGCGCCTGAGGGCTGCTTCGGGCGCCTCAGAGCTGCCTCGGCAGTCGTAAGTATACCTAAGGACGCCGAGGCTGGTTTCGAGCAGCTCGGGTGGCATTTTCGTGGCCATACAAGTCGCAGAACAGTCATAACGTTCACCGCGCGCGCCTCCATTAGCTTGGCAACACCCAGAGGAAAATAAAAGGCAACAGTCTCATTAATTACACGTATAGGTTCGTTTTATTTGACGATGACAGTAGAAAAGTTGATTATTCTATAAAACCTTCTTTTTTGCCTTAAGGCTCCAAGTTTCTCTTCTTCTTCAGCAAGATGAACAATGAGAACTAAGTCCCAATCCACCATTATGAATACACACGCACAACTGTTTTCACGTTAACGTTACGACTGCTCTGCGACGTGTCTGCCACCCGAACTATTCTTAGTTTTGCCGAAGCTACCCGAAACCAGCCTCGGCGTCTTTAGGTATGCTTACGACTGCCGAGGCAGCTCTCAGGCGCCCGAAGCCGGCCGAAGCAGCCCTCAGGCGCCCGAAGCCGCCGTAAAGCGTCCGAAGCCGCCGTAAAGCGCCCGAGCTGTACCGAGCCGCACTGATGCCTACCGATAGTGGGCGCCGCGCCGTATAGGATCACTCGTGTGTCTGTCTGTTTGTCCGTCTGTCACAGCCAATTTACTCCGAATCGAATGAACCGATCAAGTTGAACTTTGGTACACATTGGTGCCGATTCCCTTGTTCACAAACTAAACTAAATTTAAGTTCAGTGCATATTTTTCTTTCTATTTCATTAAGAAAAGGACAGAGGATAAATTTTAGTTTAGTCCTGTCAAATTAATCAGCGCCTGTCACTCTCCATACAAGTTTAGACGTGATTAAAAACTTGCCGACTAAAATTACGTCAATTTACGTCAAGCGCTGATTAATTTGACAGGACTAAACTAAAATTTATCTTCTGTCCTTTTCTTAATGAAATAGAAAGAAAAAGATGCACTGAACTTAAATTTAGTTTAATTTGTGAACAAGGGAATCGGCACCATTATGTATTTCTGTGACCCAAACACGGACGTGTAACTTTAATAAATTAATTTTGAATATGAGGGTCACTTTTGGGGGCAAAAGGGAAAATTTTAAAAAAAAGTTATACAAATTGTACAGTGTGACATATCAAATAAAAGGGCTTATTGTGAGGATCTCAAGTATATATATTTTTTTAAATTTTAAAATAAATAATTTTAGAGATATTTAAGAAAATTGACCATTATTTTCGAAACAACTGAGCCTAAAATTAAAAAAAAAATACACAGAATTTTTCTTTACTCATAGATTATAGGAAAACCTATAAGAAGTTTATAGTCTTAAATTAACATGGTAAATTTCTCAATATTTTACATACAAAGTTAAATTTACAGTTGGAATGTATGGGAGAACATGTTTTTCAACTACTATGTTAAGTTTCTTTTTAAGATAAATTCATCCCAACTACAGAACCCTTCATTGTGCATAGTCCGACACGCACTTGGCCGGTTTTTTTTTTTGTAGGCTATTCTTGTTGTAGTCATAATAAAAAACTTAAATATATTTACAGAAAAGGAGTGGAAAACATGATAGAGTGGAGCAAGTCCCAGCAAGTGCCAGTGCTGGTGTTCTCAGCAGGTCTTGGCGAGTCTGTGCTGGCTGCTATGAAAGCTGCCAACTTCTTGCTTCCACATGTCAAGGTACCTAACTATTTGTGTTAGAGGTTTACAGGGTATGGCATATGGAAAGAACTTTGGATGTATGAAAAGCCGTAGACTTGACACCACGTGGTTTGACTTGTGCAGTAGACGATTTATGGGTGTTTTTAGCGGTAAGAAGACTGCGTCGGGGCATCATCGGGGCGGCGAAAAGAGCGGCGGGAGGCGCGGTCAAGTCTCATCTTTCGTGGCGCGTATTGTAACTCCTTATTAAATCGACGGCCGCAAAGTACAGACGCCAGCACATCAAGCTACTACAATCTGTCAAATTTATTTAATAGATTTTCAACATTATCGCTGAAGTATAAGGTTCAAAGTTGATTGGTAAAATTGGACAGTTTCGGGTAGCTTGATGTGCTGGCTTCTGTACGTATGGTTATCTACAAAATCAAGATTTTACAGGAGAGCGTTTTGAACGCAAAACTGTGATAATGAATAGAAGTCTAAAGCTATCTTCTTCTATTTTACAACATTTAGTTTATAGGGCATTACCAAGGAAATTGTTAACGCCAATTACTATAATAATATTCATGAGTCAACTGCCATATATCCGCTTCTACGCGGGACTTCCTAATTGCCTAAGCTTATTTAATTTTAAATATTAAAACAGGTATTACTATTATTTTGTATTTTACAATGTTGATTACTACTAGGAATCTTGATTGCCACTAGCAATCAACAATGCCAAAAAAACCGACATTAAAACAGCTATGTGACTGAGTTTGATATCTTTGTTTACAACTGGTGAACCGCGAACGTGCCGTTTGTTCGACGTATACACGGACTAATATCGTCGCCCTCCCCGCTAACTGTCGTAACTAGCAAATGATGTTTTTCCAGGGCAACAGTTTTTCAGTCGGGCGCTACAATCATGTTAATATAGTTGCGTTAGCTGTGGCTTTGTTAATGAATTAATAACTTTTTATAAATAGCTCTTGACTTAAACTTTAACTCACTAACTGTAGATGTGTGCATATACGACAGGTGATGAGAATATTTTTTCCCTCCTTCGCAAAACAAAATAAATGATTTTCTTCTAAACGGTAAACGACACAGACACGACGATTAGAGAGAACTTTTTCGAAACAAAGTTCTGAACACGTAGGTAATGTCAGTGCAGATACGACAGTTAGCGGGGAGGGCGACGATATGTCCATGTCTACTTCGTTACTTTGTGAAAACAAGGTGTAGATATCTTTATATACGTGACTTAGTAAAAATGGAGAACGAAACATAAAATAGGATATATTTATCCTATGATAAAACAAAGAATTCTGTGTCGCATTTTGTATAAAAGTGAATTTAGAAGTTTAATTGACTCTTTGTACTTTGCTGCCGTTGAAATATTCTAGTTTCTCTGTCTCTCATATGATGAACCCATGGATCACTGAATGAACATTAAATGAAGGAGGATGCCCAAAATGTTTGGGATCAGATACCTCCACTAATAGTGACCAGCTGTCGGCCTTCGAAATATATTGCTATAGTTTTATTGTTACTATGGCAGCTTATATCAGCATACATAATATTAACAACTAATATTGAATTTCTAGGTAGTATCGAACTTCCTAGCTATGGACGACGACGACTACATAGTCGGCATCAAAGGCGAGGTTATCCACACCTACAACAAGAACGAGACCGCGATCAAACACACAGAGTACTACGACTTGGTACAGCAGCGGTCCAACGTCATACTGATGGGCGACAACATTGGCGACGCGGGCATGGCCGAAGGCATGGACCACTGCGACGTCGTCGTCAAAGTAGGCTTCCTAGGAAACAATGCTGAAGGCAACCTGAGAAACTATCTCAACAAATTCGACATAGTACTGGTGAACGAACCGTCTGTCGACGTCGTTAACGCTATACTGCAATTTATACTGTGATTTTTTATTGTGATTGTAGCTAAATAAACTAATATCCAGGTTTTGAAAGGATGATCAATATATTGGATGACAGATTGACTCATGTTCACTGCTGTGATTGGCTGACTTAAATAACAAAAGCCAATCAAATCACTTGACATAAGTTTCATCTTTTCAGAAACTGGGTGCTAATAATTTATTGTTAGTGACAGCGTTCTTGTTAGAAGATTGTGCAATAGTGTTTATTTCTTATGTAAATCAGCCAGACCCAACTTGCCTAGAGATTAAAAAATTCATACGTAAAAAATAATGTTTAAATTATACCGTACTGCCTTTATTTATCTTCTAAGTGATCGCTATTTAATTAAGTGCCTCGTTTTTTATGAAGCTGCATTTTTTAAGACAATTTTTTTAACAAAATACATAATAATGTCCAATAGAATATTCGAGCCATTTTTCGTATGTCTTTACAACTATATTCAATGGGAAAATCTTTTGCTAATTTTGTGCAAGCGGATTTTGCGATGAATGGCATGGTAATAACAAAGTTGTGGGTCTGGCTAAAATGCGACATATTATTGAAATATTTTCGATAATTTGTCTGAAGTTATTATGAACTAAGTAGCTTCTTTGTAAGCCGTGAGTTGCGCTTTGTTTGTATCTTTTTAAAGGTCATAGACCTGTTGTACATACATGTGTGCTTAATTATCAGACAGTAGATGAGTCAAACTCGTTGTGGGAAGCTTTGTTCTCTTATCCTCGGCATTTTTGATTCTACTTAGTAGATTTAGTAATAATGTATAAGTATTTAATAGGTATTTACGCGAAGAAAGGAAACTGACCGATATTGGTATAGGAACCAATGTCATGTACAGCATGTACAACTATTTTCTTAATGTCCCTCGGCAAACTTTGTTTTGTCATTCAATTCACTCAATTTATGACACTGACTTGGAAGTATATAGAGTTGTTAATACTCTTTTAACTGAATGTAATTTATTTAAAAAATAGAAGGAAAGCTGCTAAGGTCGCATGCACGAAAATAGTTTTACAGCTTTATATAGTTTACACGGAAATCAAAACAACAATAAAGTACTTAGTTCTGAATTCAAATTATTAAACACGATAAGTGAACAATTTGATGGACATGGAAATTAGTATTCGTTTGTATTCAGAAATGCGATGATTCCCGAGGAACATTAAGAAAATAGTCAGACTGTATGTCTGTTGGTTATACAAAGTTGTCCAGCTACCTTGAATTTTAAAGTTTTGTTTTGTTATTGTTGTTTCTGTTATAAATAACTTCAATGTATATTTTGACACTTAACATAATACCTAGAGTCCGCGCCAACACTGAAGTCTATTTGACGCTAGGGTCTATGTCATTGCATAAAAAAAAGTAGATCCACAATTATCCGCGGGCCTTCTTTCGTGGCGCGCACTCTACTATATCACCTGGTTTATGTCTTTCAATACAAGCAGAATATTCAAGTTTATCGTATGTTTTATTTTGTTATTCTGTTCTCAATGACAGCTTCAAATTATATTTTTGTTGAAAATGTTTTCTAAAGCTGCGTGCCCTCTTGTAGTGTTAACTAACACGCCAACAACTCTCTATGATCCAGATAAGACATCTATAAATAAGTTGATGTGATTATCCAGAAAGCTTTTCAAACTGATCTGACCAGTTTGAACTGAGCCGACTATCCACAGGATCTGATTATCCATCATATAAGATATTCAAACTGATTATCATCCAGTTAGCATAATCTGTTAGAAAGATGAAGCTAGTTGCCCATTCCAAAGCTTAGTAGGTACCTATGGAGAAGAACGGGCAAGATACTCCACGGACACTCTTATAAATCAAGATATAGTTAAGTAATAACAGCCGCACGGGTCGATCGATCAGGTTAAGCTACACTCGCCACGGTTGATCCGTGGATGGGTGACCATCTTTCCATACTAAGACCCCTCCGTGCCTCGAAAAGCACGTTAAGCGGTTGGTCCCAGCTGTCATTTGTAGATCTTTGACTGTCGTTACGGGTAGTTAAAAAGTCCAAAAGTCTGACAACCAGTCTTACCAAGGGGTATCGTGTTACCCAGTAACTAGGTTGTGGTCAGATAGGCAGACTGCCATGTAAAATACTGGTATTCAGCTGCATCCGGTTAGACTGGAAGACGATGAAGCTAGGTTCTAAAATGGATAAGTGGATAACTTGAAATCCCCTTTATAAGTTTTCGCAAATATCTCTAAAACTAGATAGAACTATACTCCGTTTGAAATAAGATTAGACATTTAACTAAACCTTTTTTACAGTTCGATCAACCGATTTTGACTTCTATTGCGTTGGTGGCATGACAAATGGCAGCTGCAGTAAACATTGTTATTGTAACCACTTTTTTTGCTTTTAATGCCATCCTTATGCCTACGGTATAGAAGTCAAAATCGGTTGAACGGACTGTAAAAAAAGGTTTTATTTAAATGTCTAATCTTATTTCAAATGGAATATAGGTAGTACTGTGACGTCACATTTTGCTACTCATATTTTACATGTTAGAAGTGTAGTTGGCGAACATGTTACAAGTAGGGACGCAGCTTAGGGTTAGATGATGATTATATTTGTGTTCGAAAGTACAACATACAATTCTGTGTGCTGGCCCAGTTCAAGAAGTGCAGATATTGTCTAATTTCTTACCTTTTTGGTGAAAATACGCTGCGGCCTGTTCGTTGTCTGCTAGCCCATATGCGATATACTTATAGGATGATGCGCTAAGCCGTGAAATTCAAACTTTCTTAAGTATATTGCAGGTCAGTATTAGATTGTATGTTGATCTAAATATGTTTCGCGACCGTAACAACGCTATCCTGATGCTTTAGCTTTAGGCATAAGCTTTTTTATCCAGTCACTCTGTAGTTTTAGCAGATGTGGCAGTTGGGAGTGCAAAAAATATTCATCAGTCACTGATGTCCATTCTGCCCCCGATAGAAAAAAAAGACGCATCTAATATTTTTTCCAGATTTGAGTTTTATACATTGCCGGAATCAGAAAAACCGGCCAAGTGCGTGTCGGACCACGCACAATGAAGGGTTCCGTAGTTGGGATGAATTTATCCCAAAAACAAACTTAACTTTGTAGTTGAAAAATATGTTCTCCCATACGGAATGTATGGGAAAACATGTTTTTGCAACTGCAAAGTTAAGTTGGTCGATTATTACTCGTTAACCTGTAGAGCCTAATTAGCTGTGATAGTTTTCCTTTTAATTTCGTTATATAAGCTACTGTTGTGATTTTTTTCACACACCCAAAACCAACCATTTAGCCGGCACTTGACTCTAACAAAAATTAGCACTTTAAAGCTTAATATTTCGCAAACGAATCCCTGAATCCAAAAATGGTTTTCACAAACTCGCAATATTTTTGAAGGACCTTTCTAATGATACCCCTCACCATGGGGTAAAAAAATAAACATTACCACTTTACGTGTATGAGAGGTACCCTAAAAAAAATGTTTTTCATAATTTTGTTTTACCACTTTGTTGACGTAATTAATATGTATACCTATGCCAAATTATAACTTTCTAGTACTAAGGGTCTCGGAGCTAGACCGTGGACAGACAGACAGACAGACGGACATGACGAAACTATAAGGGTTCCTTGTTTACTACGGAATCCTAAAAAAGACGCATCTGCCTGATATATAACTCAAATCTGGAAAAAATGTTAGATGTGTCTTTTTTATCGGGGGCAGCATTACTTGAGTAACTTTTGTGAACTGTAGAATTTCGTGTGAAGATGGAATAACGCATTTTTTAATGTGTTCTACACTTGCTTAAAAACTTGTAGCAATGTTAGACTGCACAAACCACTGGCAAATTTATAAGATATGTATGAAGAGGAGAATAATAAAACAATATTTGTAATGAAATTAAATAATTTGTTATTATTATAAAACAACACATCTATATGATGTATTTTCTAGTCATTGCCGTGCTTACATTTTGATAAAGCGACTATAAAAGAGATTTTTGTTTTGATAATATCACAAAAACTAAATGCACAATATTAGTATTAGTAAGAATCAACATGATTTATAATATAATGGAATAAGCAACAGATTAAATGCATAAAGTACTACGTAACCAAGCTAGAGCTACGACATTTTTCGTATAGCTTCAATAGTACGAATGTTATATGATTCTCGTATTAATTTGCTGAAAAATTTTGATTGTCGAGAGTCGAGACGCAATATTGGTTCCGTAATACTGAACATTGATAAAATGCCTTTAAATACATTCATGGAAGATTTTAATTTTCATAATACTAAAAAGATTTTAACAAAATCTATATTTCGTTGATAAGACTAGTAAAAATTTAAACTATAATGGCTTGTTTTACCACCCCTGAGTTCCAGTTAACTTATCTGGTAGGTAATTTCGTGTAGGAAATGTAAAACAGGCCTTTATTAATACAAAATATCTCCAATAAACAACACAATAGTTTTAAACTGGCAATATAGACGCACTGCTTACATTCGCATCACTTTAAAACGAAGAAAGTAAACATTCGAGTACTAATTAACATACAGAAATTGTACTAAACCTTGTTAACAACATGGCAAGAATGAAAATCGGAAAGAACTATTCAAAGTTGGTCAGCATGATAACAAAATGACTGGAAAATACATGTGTTCATCACAATACCCTATTACATAGTTAAATATAACTGAACAAACTAAAAGCTCTAAAGTAAACAACAGTCTTAGAACATACAAGTTATTTACACAAAGATTTGTTTCATATAAAAATATCCTACTGTACACGTAACAATCATCTCATTCATATAGAAATATATTTGTTTCTATGTACAAAACTAGAAACGATAGTAAAAATAGTTAAATCTTTAGGAATCCTCTACACGTCGGTACGTCGCGGGGAGCACACTCGGCGACTGCGTTCAAGGCACTTTATGTTTTAACAAAATTGAATTGACGTTTGCGCGGGATCAATGGGGAATAGGAAAGTATTTTAATATTATTTTAACCTTATACACCTCAATTCAATATGTTGAATTATTTTAGAACATAAATTACATTTTGAAATATCTCTAAATGCTTGCTTAAACATAAAATAGGGACCATAACGACACGGACTAGCTCTTTGTCGGATATTAAAGATCCAATTAGGACCTTAGGATACTCTCTGTTTACTGAATTAAAGCTCTGGCGTTTTCGCCTATCGTTGGGACAAAGTTACCATGTCATAACGAACATTTGAACGTGAACGCGACATTTCCCCGAGTGTATTCCTCGCTACGATTAATATGTATGCCCCAATAACGGGTGCAGTCTCAGGCAAGGCAGCGTTTCTCTATAAATAAATATAAATATTCTGAGAAGGAAGTCAACCGTTATCACACACTAGTAACCTACTAAAATACAAGATTTCATCAACAATCACAATCGTGTCGCACGTTGCCACAAAACACGGTACTACATACCAGGTATATAATAGACAAACAATAACGTCTATTTACTAAACGCCAACGTTCGAAGTCGCGGTCATAGAACGAGGGAGCGAGACGACACGAGACTGTATAGAGTTTAGTGTTGCTCAATATTCACTATCCTACTCGCATGTTTTATGACCACATTACAAATGTTGGCGTTTAGCATAGTTCAACACAGACTAAGAACTAACGACAGTCCACTTGACACTTCCCTATGTTAGTCAATGTGTTACCTACAAAAAATACTGCATTTCTCGAATATCGCATCATAAGGTTTGCTTATGTGTGTGAGAATCAATTTCCACAGAGGGCTGAGAATCGATTTGCGAAATAAGAAAACCATCCCTTGTTTCGATACTTGAAATATTATTGTTAAAATTCTGGATGAGTCCGCACAATCTACATGGAATAGTGAAATGGCCCTTGTCTTTGGCGGCCACTCACACAGATGCAAACCTTATAACAAAGCTGACGACTGTACTATATTCGGTAAAAACTTGCTGCACGCAATGCAATCAAATGTGGGAATGAGACAGCGCATATTGTGCGCTCTCTCCTACTTATGGGTATTCATAGCTAGACGTAGTGAATCGTAGATCGATTTATAATTAATATTATTGTACAGCGCACTTAACGTCAACGTCGGTGGCATGCGCAGTCATGAAACGTTGGAGCGAGACGACACGAGACTCAGAATAGAGTTTTCAGAAATCTCTCACTCAATTCACCGTCCTTCTCGCACGTTTGATGACCGCATTGTCATGAGGTTTGTTGTAATGTTATGACAGCGCGCACGAGGTTTTATTCTGAATACAACATTCAAACATTGACTGAACACATACTGTTGAAAATGATAAGCAGCGAAACAACATATTGCTGTCTGCAAGTCACGAGCGCTCGTTATGTGACTTTTATGTCACAGAAATAAGGTTTAAATTACAATGATTGACGCGCTTGTGAAATGCAGCTACTATAACATAGGTTCACATTCTAGTTAGAAGTTTAATGTCGTATGATGTTATCCGTCATAGATTTAAAATACGTCGGAACATGTTTAAGGCGTTGTACACAATATATGAAATTTACACCACGCTTATTGTATGAACCGTAAATCGTGATCGGTTCTAAATCCATGGTCAAAGTACATCGACATGCAGAATACTGATTAAAATTAACAAACGAAATACGTGGTGATGCTGACCGTACTATATTCATGTTCAACTATACGCTCTACGCGACTTGAAACTGGGACCGTTCAAGTATTATGTAACGCAATTTTTGGAGATTTTTGACCCCCCCTCCCCCATGTAACGCGCCGTAACGTTTTTCTTTACCCTCACTTTTCTCTAATAAAATGTTAAGTAACCACCACCAAGTGACCATTTTTACCTGAAAGTAACAATTATGTGGCGTAAAGTACCTGTTGTAGCTGTTGATAAATATTTTTTTTGCTTTACATTAGAAGTTAAAAAAAATATATAAAAAATTATTCACTATGCTGTAAAGCAAGCAAGAAATTTTCTGAAGGTAAAAAAAATTTCAAGTGGTCATTCCATTTGAAATTTTGAGACAAAAAAAAAAAACGATTTAAAAAATGCGTGAGAAAAAAATCTCTACGCGACCGTTTTGAAGGGTTAAAACGTAAGTATTACGTAACACGTAGTTCATACCCCCCTCCCGTCCCTGTAACGCATCGTAACGTTTCAGAAGACCCCCCTCCCCCAAATTGCGTTACATAATACTTGAACGCTCCCTACCACAAAAAATATATTTTCAAGAATGTTTTTTTTGCAGGATTTTTTATTTAACTCATCCCTCTTGGCGAAGGGTCGTCGAAAGTGGTGTTTCTTTACTCTAGATTGCGTGGTATTTGAATGTGGTACGGGCAGCAGCACCTCGTGTATCGTCAACAACATTGGCAGATCTATGAGATACCGCGTTATGCGGCGCGTAAGTACTATGTACTATAAATACTACACAAATAATAATGTTATACATATAATTATGGTAACTAACAACATCGGAAGCAATTTCGATGATATGGTAGGTTATACGTTATCGTTTTGAACACTTGCGATGAAATATTTACAAAGAAACAAGAACAGTGTTTTTAAAAGAATTCAGATTCAAGATGTGTAGTACAATATAATTAATTTCTTGACTCACTGAAAACTATTTTCGCACTATGTGAGAAACGACATAAATTCACTCAATTTGCAAAAATGTGAGTCAAGATAAATGCTAGCTAAGTCTCGCCGAGCGCACGTGGCTGCGGCGTGCCGGATACGTCTTTCCGACGTACCGTTGGCGTCTTTCCGACGTACCATTTACGTCTTTCCGACGTGCCGGCCGCGTCTCGGACGCGTTGGTCCCGCTTTGCAGTATAAAAGCACAATATAATCTACATGTATTACAATAGGTCTATCGACAGATCACAGCCTAGTTCAGTGTAACAGTGGAGGTAATGCGGCGCGGGCGCGTGACGTCACCGCTCAGGTGATGGCCGCTACTTCCGGCTGCGGCTTCTGCAGCCCGTCCTCGTCCCGCGCCCTGTGGGTGACGCCGGAGTTATTACAACATCTAATGGAAGGTTATCTTGAACATACTGACATCGGTGAAGGAAAACATCCTGAGGAAATCAGTACCTACCTTAATTGCGTAACTTATTTTCGTAAACAATTGTGCTTAATTTGTTTCATTTTGACAGTTCAACAACATTCATTGCGTTATTTACATTGTTGAGCAGATTTTTTTTTCTAACTTATGAAGCAATGGATTAGCGATCTGTTTCAAATCGAAACAGATTGTGTTGTATTACGCAATTAGGGTACTGGACTTATAGTTAACATAAGTTTGAAATCGCCAACCCGTCTTGAGCAAGCATGATGATCAATGCTCGTGTCTTCTCTGTATGAGAAGTAGCCTTTACCTTGTAGTGGGACAATAATAGGCTGGTATTATTGTTATAGTATGTGTGTGTGTGTGTGTGTGTGTGTACGTACCGGTAGAGCGTGGCGTGCGGCGGCGCGGAGCGGTAGTGCGCGGCGTAGAAGCGCGAGCGGCGCCGCGCGGCCACGGCGCGGCCCAGCGTGTTGGTGTGTGTGTGTGTGTGTGTACGTACCGGTAGAGCGTGGCGTGCGGCGGCGCGGAGCGGTAGTGCGCGGCGTAGAAGCACGAGCGGCGCCGCGCGGCCACGGCGCTGCCCAGCGTGTTGGTGTGTGTGTGTGTGTGTACGTACCGGTAGAGCGTGGCGTGCGGCGGCGCGGATCGGTAGTGCGCGGCGTAGAAGCGCGAGCGGCGCCGCGCGGCCACGGCGCGGCCCAGCGTGTTGGTGTGTGTGTGTGTGTGTGTACGTACCGGTAGAGCGTGGCGTGCGGCGGCGCGGAGCGGTAGTGCGCGGCGTAGAAGCGCGAGCGGCGCCGCGTGGCCACGGCGCGGCCCAGCGTGTTGGTGTGTGTGTGTGTGTGTGTACGTACCGGTAGAGCGTGGCGTGCGGCGGCGCGGAGCGGTAGTGCGCGGCGTAGAAGCACGAGCGGCGCCGCGCGGCCACGGCGCTGCCCAGCGTGTTGGTGTGTGTGTGTGTGTGTACGTACCGGTAGAGCGTGGCGTGCGGCGGCGCGGAGCGGTAGTGCGCGGCGTAGAAGCGCGAGCGGCGCCGCGCGGCTACGGCGCGGCCCAGCGTGTTGGGGTGCACCGTGTTGCGGATAGCGTGGTACACCATTCTGTATAAATATAAAATTATTTTCACACCAACTGCTTGACAATGTAAATTATATGTCATGCAAACGTCACCTTAACTAAGTCATAATAACCCTAAAAGCCATGCCTCACCAGGCGGGACGCCCGCGACTATATAACTGTATTTACATATTTTACATCATTTAGTTGGTAGCAGCGTGACTTGGACGTCGCGACGTCGCGATGGCGTCCCGGTGAGGTATAGTTCTAACTTCTAAGATCTAGCCGGGCAACTAGATTAATTACGATGGTAGCAGTGATGTGTGAAAAGTTCATAAAGAAATAATGTGCGAAAAAATATGGATAAAACTGTAAGCAGTATCATGTCAGGGGCGTTTTATTAAATATCGAGCGTAATGAAGGATTTTCCAGTGCTCCCGAGCAAAGAGTTTAGAATCCTGAGCAACGAAACACTTTTATCGCCGAGGAAAATAATCTACATTACATACCATAAACGAGATTATTAAAAAAGTTTTTTTTTATTATTAAAGTTTTCATACGAATTTTTAGGTCGAATTTATGTTCCAAATTCAATTTTTTTTTTATGACAATCGGGTTTTATTGAAAATCAGCACAATATTATTGCTTGGCTAGCCCAGGGCTTATAATGAATCACTTTAGGTAAGGTTTGCATGACATTTAATTTGACATTATCGAGCACTCCGTGTCATATTTTTCTAAGAATTAATAAAATAATTTGAAAAAAATGTATATTTCATACATTTGTACATTTTTCTTTCTTTTCCTAATGCTATGAAGATAGTACACAAAATGTATGTTGAGAATCGCTAAAATGAAGTTTGCTGTAAGTGTCTTTGGGAAAGTTGACCAGCTTCATGGTAAAAAAAGCGAATAACGCGAAAATGGGGATAAAAACTGCCACTTGCTCACTTTAGATGGCGCTGATCTCCAGCGTCTAATAATTTGACAGCTAGCCATACATCTTTTGTAAACAAGCGACTTCTTTTAGGCATAATTAATTATTGAGTCCAGTTGCGCAGCTGTTTACTGCAAAAATACGGAGACCCATGTATTTGCCAAAGATGTTATAAGAAGAAAACTGTGGGAGAAAGCTCTCAGAAAAAAATCGGAATCCGATATTTCGTCGAGACGATGTGCTATCCTTTAAGCCTTTTATGGGAGAAAGTGGTTTATAGGTGATGCTCCCAAGAGAACTAAGTCAGTTTTTATTATATACAGGCACTTGTGATGTGATATTATGTAAATTATAGTGAAGTATGTGTGTGTTTATATTTTCATATTAGATCAGTGCTAGTGCTATCTCTGAGGTTTTTCAGTCAGGAAGATCATGCCCGAGTTGGTTTTCAACTCTGATCAGGTTTTTCTATCGTACGCCTCCAGTCTTTAACAAAAAACGAACTTAAAGTCAACATACACAAAATAACCTATAAATTATAAAACGTTCATAATTTATTGACTTTTCTGCTAAAGCTGCTTTTTTACCAGTGATAGACGCTTCCCCTGTCCTTAGCTCGCCTTTTAATAGTGCTACACTCCTAAGTCTCATACATTTTTATCTAGTTTTCGTATAATTTGTGATCGACACAAAAGTAAACATAAACACAACAATGGCGGTTTAAAGACGTACAACTGTGCTGCCACCTGTTATGAGCTTTCAGTTTTTAACCTCATTGAGAGAAAATAGGATGGCGCTATCCGTCTTTTATAGCTTCATCTCTTTCTCACAAGGCCCTTTGACTAAGTTTAAAATAGGATGTATGATCATAGTATTTCTGAAGTGACAAGCCGTGTGCCCGGATTGGTTTTCCAATCGGAAAAAGTACGAACTTCCCTTTAGCCCATTAATCATAATCATTTATTTGCTCTGAAAGTAGGTACATAAATAAAGGTGTTCACAAAATGTTGAGATCACTGTACAATCTACCAATTAGGCATGCAAACATTGAAAGTAAATTTTAGAAAGCCAAATTAACATTGGCAAAAAAATGAAAAAATATAGAATTTAAAACTAGCACCATAATAATAATAAAGAAATAAACAATGTCAATATTATCTAAA
This sequence comes from Agrochola lychnidis, assembly GCA_963680765.1. Classification (NCBI taxonomy): domain Eukaryota; kingdom Metazoa; phylum Arthropoda; class Insecta; order Lepidoptera; family Noctuidae; genus Agrochola; species Agrochola lychnidis. Next base: position 2,079,264 of record OY796857.1, on the reverse strand, counting down.
GATTAGGGTCATATAAAAATTAATTAATTAAATAATAACAGTTATCAAGTAATAGGGCTGTCAGTTTCTTTTTAAACATTTGGATTGGGTATTTTTTTTAAATATTTTGGTATTTTGTTATAACCGGTGGGACCCATGCTGAAAACACTTCGTAAGTAAAGCTGTATTGTAACTACCATTTTGTAGCAGGTTCTTATATTGACTTCTAACAGGCCTTTTTCTAGTTTCTGACACTATTCGAAAGTAATTCTTATGTTTTCTTACAAAAATGGCCATTTCTAAAATATATAATGCCGGAAATGTTAACACTTTTAGGGACTCAAACATAGGTACACAACTGTCTGTCATTTTCAGGCCACACATCGCTCTTATACATCGTTTTTGGGCCTTAAATACTTGTTCTCTCATACTAAAATTACCCCAGAATACAATTCCAAATCGTAGAATTGATGCCACCAAACCATGGTAAGCTACCAATGTCGTAGTTGTACTCACTTTTTTGCTTAAATTGAATAGCACATGTGCAGAAGTGCTTAGTTTTTTACACATCTCTTCGGCTCGGGGTTTCCTTAACTGACTGTTTATTAATATTCCTAAAAATTTCGCCACCGTTACTTGGTAAATAATTTGTCCGTCGTATTCTATAGTCATTTGTTGTACCCGTGAGCGTTGATAGAAATGCATTATGTTCGTTTTAGAAAAAAATATTATTAACAGTTAATGTCAAGCCAATTTACTATGTCCTTAAGTGTATTATTTATGTTATATTCATAGTTTTTTGCGTCCGTGCATTTTATTAAAGTGGTGCTATCATCATCAAAAAAGATCATTGGATGCTGAATGTAACGTGGCAAGTCATTTATATAGAGCAAAAATAGTGGTGGGCCTAGCATACTGCCCTGTGGAACACCATTTAGGGGATGAATTGTAAAACTCCTTCCTTAGTGCTCACTGTCGGTATCTAGGGAACTCTTGTGCAAAATTTAATGCTTCTAAACCCAGAGGTTAAGGCTGTGCGTTGTCTGTCAGTAAATATAAGATCTTTTTTTTTTTTATTGTTAAAAAGAAACAATGTTTTTTTTCTTTTAATTTAATTATTTTCTTTATATCTTACCTTTTAAGTGTCACTCGTGTGCAAACAGTTTTCTAATAACTTTGTAGTATTTAAGATGTGGATAAGGTTGTGAGCTACACATTATGTAATCTCTTTTTTTTCTTACTACCGGTTTATTAAGATATCTATACCTATAAATAAAAATGAAATGCTGTTCGTTGGTAAGCGCATTACTCGAAAACGGCTAGACCGATATGGCAATTTATTGTTTTAAAATGTACGTAGGATTTTGGGGAGGCAGTGGGACAGTGAAGTGTAGATGAACATAAAAAAAAAATGGTTTTTAAAGAAAGAAAAAAAAAATTGAAACGTTTTCCGGAAAATGTTCAAATTTAGGAAAAACTGAACGTCCTTTTCGCTATGGAATTTTTGTATGACCTCAAGACCATGACTCATGATTCAAGGATAGGACAACGACTGCCTGGTCAGCTAGTAATAAATATAAGATACTGACCTGGGCACCAACGCGGTCACAATAGTAAGGATCACGACGAGCCAGTACTTCGGCTCCTGGATAGTGTTCTGCATGACGTGGTAGGTGGACGGCAGCTTCAGGAACGACAGCCAGACGGCCTGGTACATCAGCGTCAGTACGAAGAACGATAGCAGCGAGCCCGACAATGCCACTAGATGGATCACCGTCTGAGAATGTTATGACTATAATATTAGTTACTTTTACGGCGTAAGCGTCAGGGCAGCCCGCGAAATTCATGATTTCTTATTTTTTTGCAATTTGCAGGTTGCATGTTCATCAAAATATGATTCGCGGCCGTTACAAATATGTATTTATTGAATAAGAATCATCAATACAACTCTCTCAGTTAGAATTGGCCTCAAATGTCATGATAATATTATGAAATAGTCAGTCAATAGTGTAATATGAAGATAGAGAAGTGTATGAATGATTATTATAATTCTGTTAATACATATTGCTTGTTAAGTTTTGCAAATTGCAAAAAAGTAAGTAAATTTGAATTTCGCGGACCACCTTTTAGTGTCCTCTTAATAAATAGTTTGGCAAACGACTCTTTGTACATGTGATAGGCAATTGTTTTAGCACACACTTTCTGTAAGTACAGTTCCTGTACCAGCACCACATGAAGCAGTATTATTTAATATTACTTCAGTGTGAGAAAGAGATGGACCTGAACAGGACATTATGTTTATGTATATCTCTCCATCTCTTTCCCATTCTGAAGTAATATTAAAATAATGCTGCTATAAGAGGTGGTGGTTGGTTGGTCCTGGTATAAACTGTCACTCGTGTTAGTTTTCTATAAAGTCGTACAATCAACCGTATGTTATAGTAAGTGCACTACAAAAATTGCCCTTAAGAGCGTTTATTCAGAAAGTGGGCAACGTCGTGAAAAGCCGTCAAATATTTCGCTGTTTCGATTAATTCGGCAACATTACTGTTTGGAAATAAGAAATATGGCTAACTAGTGAACTAAAATCTTGATTAAGAAATGCAATAATTAATATTGTAATACCGAATAAATCGTTTCAAATTAAAAAAAAGTTTTTGGGAGCTCTCCAAATGCCTTTTTTACACATAAAGCGGTTAAGTACAACATTAAATTCAGTGTTATAATTGCAATTCATTATTAATATTCTAGTTCACTAGTTAGTGATATTTCATATTTTCATACAGTAATATTGCCAAATTAATCAAAACAGGTAAATTTTTGACAGCTATTTGCGACATTGTCAACTTTTTGTATGAATGCTTTTAATCCTAAGGCATGAAGGTGCTGTAAATGCAAAATTGTTACCACGGATACGTGGTTGACTGTACTACTAATTCACTCGAACTACTACTCTCTAACTCCTCATTCCATGCATACACACACACTCTGTAATATACACTTACGAATGTGAAATTAAAAAGCTGCATGTAATCAATTGATAAATAAGAATACATTATGAATATTTTTTTAAGGTTATCGTACTTTTTTTTCCATTAGGGTGTAATTATATGCAAGTAATTTAAAACTTTTTCATTATTGAAATATACCTTGTAAAATTGGGGGAAGGGGGTTTCATTTTACAATTCCTTATTTTAATGTTGCGTTTTTTTGGTAGAACGGAATGCAAACTCGAAAAGCGTAGTCTTCGACAATGCCGGAAGTGACGTAAAAAACCATGTGAATAAACATCACTAAGGTAAAGTGTAAGTGCGATATTTCTACAGATAAAGCACAAAAAAATAATTTAATTTATACGATTTGGAGTTAAAATAGAGATCTATATTGTTGATAATGACGTCACATCATGGATGCTACAATAACGGACATTTAAAATGTAGTAGAATTATTTTTTTGAGCAACAAACAGGAATTGAATTTGATTTTTAATATTTTATCGGGTTTATACTTATTACTGTATTTTATTGATCAAGTGAAAAAAATAATAAAAAGATATGGGCAAATTTAGATCTTCGCGAAAACTTGTAAGTACCAAAATTTATCTTAATTTTCAATATTTTGATATTTCGGAATTTTGCCTTTATTTGTGCTGTAAGACCTTGCTTTTTGCCAAATTTCGTGATTCTAGGTCAACGGGAACTACCATATAGGTTTTCGACCCAAAACCTATAGGGTACTTCCGGTTGACCAAGAATTGTCAATTTTGGTTAAAAGCAGGGTCTTACAGCATAAGTAAAGGGAAAATTTCGAAAAATAAAAAAAGTTGAAAATTAAGGTAAATTTTGGTACTTACAAGTTTTCGCGAAAATCTAAATTTGCTCATATCTTTTTATCGTGTTGGCTCAGAACCTTGATTTTTATACACCTAATATCAGACCTAATATAGACCTCAGTATCTGGTATGAATTTCAACTTGCTAGGTCCACCCGTTCCTGAGAAAATCGGTGGTGACACACGGACAGACAAGAGAGTGATCTTATAAGGGTTCCTTTTTTTACCTTTTGAGGTACGGAACCCTAAAAACGTGCAGATTCCCTATTTTTTCATCAATCTTTATAACAAATAAAACGCTACAAAGAAACAGAAAAACAACAACTCACCCAACTCCTAGTCTCAATAGCGACGTACAGCAGCATGACAACGAGACAGCAGGTCATGCAGCACACGCCGAAGGACCAGATGTCCACAGTGGTGTCCCAGTACGCGTAGCACGCCGTGAAGAACAGCACCACGCTGACGTACATGCACTCGGCCAGCACGGCCCAGAACGAGTGCGCGCGGTACGCCAGGCCGCGCCGGCTCGCGCCGTACAGGCCCGGCCGGTCCGACAGCAGCGCCGCCGGGGCCACGCGGTCGTACGCGCCTGGGGGGGGGACGTAGGTATTTTAAATCGCTGATGTGGGAGACATTTTTTACCTGTACCAGAACAAGTTATAACTAAACGATAACAACTGGTTTTAACTTACCGATGACGATGGGCGGCAGCGCGGTGAACATGAGGTTGTAGGTCATGAGGTGCACCTGGTCTATCATCACCATGGATGAGAACCCGCAGTAGAACTGGTACCAGAACACCAGGAACACAAACGTCTGCAGACACAAACATTTACTTATGTTACTTGTTGAAGAGGGTTTATCCTAAAAGTTGGCAACGTCGTAAATAGCTGTCAAATATTTACCTGTTTTCATTGATTGAGCAATATTACTGTATGGAATTAAGAAATGTGGCTAACTAGGGAACTAAAATATTGATTTTAAAATTCAATAATTAATATTGTAATACCGAATATTTAGTTTTAGATGTAAAAAAAGCATTTGGAAACTTTCCAAATGCCTTTTTTACACCTAAAATTGTTACATCATCAAATTAATTAATTACTAATATTCTAGGGAATTAGTTAGCCACATTTCTTATTTTCATCCAGTAATATTGCCAAATTAATCAAAACAGCGAAATATTTGACATCTATTTGCGACATTGCCCACTTTCAGAATAAACGCTCTTAAACTCTACACACACACAAGGCAGGTGTGTGTCGGGCGCGGGTCGGGACGGCAGTATGGCGGGCTTGTATATATTGTAATTCCTTATATGGATCGACGATCGGTCGAGCACGGAGAGCGGGTCAGGAGCGGAAGACGCGCACGCGTTTCGTGTGCTGACATCCATATAATACAATGAATTACAATAAATACAAGCCCGCCGTACTGCCGTCCCGACCCGCGCCCGACACGCACCCGCCTTGTGTGAGCTTAAATATAGTATAAGTCGGATTACGGATAAGAATCAGTAAGTTCTAAGATTAGTTTTCAAGAAGTTTGAAGCAGTCAGTGGTGCCGATTCCCTTGTTCACAAACTAAACTAAATTTAAGTTTAGTGCATCTTTTTCTTCTATTTCATTAAGAAAAGGACAGAAGATGAATTTTAGTTTAGTCCTGTCAAATTTGTCAGCGCTTGACGTAAATTGACGTAATTTTAGTAGGCAAGTTTTTAATCACGTCTAAACTTGTATGGAGTAGTGACAGGCGCTGATTAATTTGACAGGACTAAACTAAAATTTATCTTCTGTCCTTTTCTTAATGAAATAGAAAGAAAAAGATGCACTGAACTTAAATTTAGTTTAGTTTGTGAACAAAGGAATCGGCACCAATGAACACCGACGTCTGTATATCAGACTGCTCAAAAAGTGATCTTTTTAGTGGTCCAGACACTAGGAGGCCATCCATAAATTACGTCACACATTAAGGGGGAGGGAGGGGTCGACGAAGTGTGACAGTGTGTGACAAGGGGGTGGGAGGGGTCCTAAATTTCGTGATGTCACATTTCAAAATCTATTATAAAATATCTAAGTGACTTAATGCATTTTGCCGCGAGACTAAGCGGACGTGTTTTTTGTGTTGATTATAACGATATTGATAAGTAATTACGAATAATGTTATTACAATAATTGCGGAGTCAGTTTATTGTGCAAGTGACGAGTGTGACTAACAATTTGTTCGTTGTGAAAGATGACCAAAATAGTTTTATAGACAATCAGCGTTTTCGGCGTTAGTACTATGTCTACCCCAGGAGATAGCCCCTTTGGCCGTAGCCAATTGGTACGACGAAGTCCCCCACCGACGCCATCGCCTGCCGATCAAAGTCAGACAAGAGAACCAGCGCCGCCAGCAACCACGGAGAACGAACTACCGACTGAAGTCGTCTCTACGTCGGAGATTCAGAGATGGCTTGGATCCATCGACACAGTTTTGAACGAAATTTGCACGATTGTGGCCGAGGGAAAAATGAATTCCGACCAAAAACTTCGTGTCACCAATCTCTGTCGGAAAGTCAACCATGGGACGTCTCAGATGGCCGTACTGTACCAATCCCTGAAGCAGAAGTCTATCCAGGCGTACTCAACCATCCAGCACCTTCAAGTGCAGCAGAATGTTGCGGAATCCCTTTGCCAGTTCAAAGAAGTCGTGGAAACGAAGATGAGCCGAACCGCACTAGAAAATACTTCTTATGCTAACATTGTGATGAAAGGCTCTGATAAATTTATTCGCCCAGCAAATCTCAGTTCGGTCGCTATATATCCCAGCGATAAAACCAAAACCAGTGACGACACCAAGTCTTTGGTACAAAAAATTATCTCGCCTGAGGAATTAAAACTCCATGTTCGCGGTCTAAGTAAAACTAGAAACGGAGGCGTCATCATTAGGACGGATAACAAAGACGACATTAATAAATTAAAAAGCTCACAGAAACTACTTTCCTCAGGCCTTACAGTTGAAGAACCTTCCAAACGCCGCCCTAGGATCGCTGTCATTGGTGTCCCCGTAGCCCTGACTGAAAAAGAGGTGTTTGATTGCATTTACGTCCAAAACTTGACAGAAAAATTGCCTAACATTACTCGTGAGACCTTTTTAGAAAATATAAAATTGAGCCATAAGTCAGGAAAGAAAGATCGTCCTACTTGCAACTACATATTGCAAGTTCCTGCTAATATCAGGAAAGTTATGATGGATCAAGGCCGAATTTTCATAAATTGGACATCGTGTCCAGTGAGAGATTTCACTATCGTAACTAGGTGTTTTAACTGCCAGCAGTTCGGACACGCAGCCAAGTTTTGTAGAGAAACGAGCCCTACTTGCAACCTCTGTGGCGAAACAGGACATCCATTTAAGGAATGCAGTAATAAAGGTTCTCCGCCTCAATGTGCGACCTGCAAACGCTTCAAGAGGAAAAATGATCATCCAACTGGAGATTTAAATTGCCCAGCACGTAAATATGCAGAAGACAATTATATTAATTCTATTGATTATGAAGGCGCCTAGGAGCGCCGCCGACTAACTAGTTAATTAAGCACATAGATAGTAGGTTAACTTCTACATATAATTTATTTTATGGCCAATCAGCTAATCTATGATCTAGATGCGTTTTCCGTGTCTGAAGCTAAAATCTGCAATGTTGAGGAATGCAAAAACATAGTCTATACTGGGGATAAAACATTGACTTTACTTACACAAAATATACGCAGTATAACCCGAAATTTTAATGGTTTTCAAGTTTTGTTACAAGATCTTAATATATGCTTCGACATTATCGTTCTAACAGAATGTTGGTTATCCAAACAAACGGCCAATATACCATCTCTCGATGGCTTTAATCTTTACAAAAGCGATAGAACACTCAACCAGAATGACGGCATAGTGGTTTATATTAAAAATAATTTAAAAACATTAGTAGAAGAACCCCATTTTCTAGGCTGCAACTGCTTAGTAATTAAAATTATTCCCGATACAGTAATTATGGCTATTTATAGGCCTCCATCCCAAAGAATTGATGGTTTTTTGGATTCGCTTAATAGTAACTTAGAAAAGTTATCTTCATTTAAAAATATCGTGCTGGTAGGTGATATCAACATAAACATTGCTGCCGAAAAAATCGATACTCATTCACATAATTACCTCAATATTTGCTCATTTCATGGACTATTACCAGCTCATTATCATCCAACCCACCAGAGCGGCTCTTGTCTAGACCATATCCTCATAAAATCGAAAAGTTCATCCAAAACATTGGTTACTAATTCGTCACTTACCGATCATCAAGCTGTTTTACTAACATTACAAATATCCTCACCTAGAAATAACTGCATGCGTAGCTATACTAAACTCAATATGACGAGTCTTGAAACTGACTTTCGCGGTATTAATTTTGACCCCGTTTACATTTCGCATGATCCAAATGTTTCTCTACAATACTTTGTCGATTTGTTGCAATCTACGATAAGGAAAAATACATTTACTAAAGTAATACCTAGAAAATATAGTAATATTAAACCATGGATTACGCCCGGACTTGTTCGCTGTATCAGACATAGAGATAAACCGCCGAAAATTACCCGAAAATTAAAAAATGCACCGGATAACGAACTACTATCAATTACTTACAAAAGATATAGGAATTTCTGTAATAATCTGTTGAAAAAGCTAAAAAACCAATATGATCAAAGTCAACTACAGAAAGCAGGTAAAAACACTAAACTTATATGGAAATTCTTAAAAACTAACACTATTAGGTCAAAAAATCCCGAACCAGCACTTGATCTTTTATCTTCTGAGCTAAGCCCTACCGAAGCAGCAAATAAAGCTAACAACTTCTTCATAAACGTAGGAAAAAACTTAGCTGAAAAATCTGTATTATCTAATAGTTATTTTTCCATTCAAAGCCAAACTAAGACATATGCAACACGAAACTCTATGGTCTTACTAGATATTGATATTAATGAGGTAGTAAGTATAATAGATGGATTAAAGGAAATTTGTGCCGTAGGATGTGATAACATACCTAACAGCATACTCAAAAGATTTAAATACGTCATTGCCCCTCCCTTGACTCACATTTTTCATTTATGTTTAACAAAAAGAATATTTCCTAAATTGCTTAAAAAAGCTATAGTCACCCCCGTGTTTAAAGCTGGAGACAAAAATTGTGTGAATAATTACAGGCCAATTTCAGTTTTAACAGGCCTCTCAAAGATTTTGGAAAAAATTATAAACAGTAGATTAGTAAAATATCTTGAAAGTAATAAATTACTCTCTGATCATCAATTTGGTTTTAGGCCTAAAAGATCAACAAGCCAAGCTGTTCACCATCTGACTAATTTTGTAAGCACAAACCTGGATAATGGCATGCACACCATAGGGATATTTTTAGACCTTGCTAAGGCTTTTGACACAATTTCTTGTACTTTGCTTTTGTACAAGCTGGAAATGCTGGGAATAAGAGGAGTACAATTGCAACTATTAACTGATTACCTTAGCGGCCGCCATCAGTGTGTAAAAATAGGTCAGTACATGAGTTCTGATTTTGAGAATAGCTGTTATGGAATCCCACAAGGCAGTATTTTGGGTCCTACTTTGTTTTTAATTTATATAAATGACCTGTGCAATTTGACACTTCAAAAGGGTGTAATTATGTCATATGCGGATTACACAGCTCTACTGTTCGCAGCTAAATCAAAGGATGAGGTTTATGAAGTAGCACAGAATGGGTTTAATACTGTGTCTAATTGGCTCCATAAAAATCTCTTAACATTAAATACAGAAAAAACCAAGTACCTATTATTTACAATGAGAAACACTAATCCAACGCTTACTAATCCAAACATTCAAGCGCATAACAATTGTAATTTACATTATGCTGACATTGCATGCACTTGTCCCACTTTAGCCAAAACCGACCATATCAAATATCTAGGCGTCACAATTGACACAAACCTGAATTTCCGCAAACACATCGATTTATTATGCACCAGAGTGCGTAAACTAATATACATTTTTAAAAATTTACGTACCATTGCCGACTTTAAATTAATTAGACAGGTTTATTTAGTTTTGTGTCAATCTATTATTACCAACTGTATAACGTCCTGGGGTGGTGCCGCTAAATCAATTTTACTGCACCTAGAACGCGCCCAAAGAGCAGTTTTAAAGGTTGCTACATTTCGTCCATTTAAATTTCCTTCACACCAGCTTTATATGGCATGTAAAGTGCTAACAGTACGTCAATTATTTATTTTGAATGTAGTTTTATTACAACACACTGAACTTTATTTTAACCCAGTACCTTCATATAGGAGAAGGAAAGATTTGGTTTGTACTAACTCTCAGACTAAACATGCTTTTACTAATCGATTTTATTTATTCTTAGGACCCTACTTGTATAACCAGTTTAACAGAGTCCTAAAGATTTATAGTTTAAGTTATATTAGGTGTAACTTACTTGTACAAGAATATTTGGCAAAACTCAATTATGCAGACACGGAAAAACTACTAGAAATTTTAAAATAAAATTCATATCTACATACTCTATCTTAAATCTATACTCTATATTAAGTCTCTTCCTTTACCAAATTAGTAATACTTTGTCTACTTTAATATTATTCGTTAATTTATTTAAACATAATATCTTACATAATCTAGTTGTAAAATAATATACCCAAATAGTTACTGTTTAAGTCATTGAAAATTTTATGCCTTCTTTTTTATTTTAGCTTCTATTATATGTATTGTTGTCTTCTTTTTAAATGTTTGATGTAAATTGATGGCCTGAAACACAGGTTTTCATAAACCTAGATCAGGCTAGTCTACATTACAGATAGAATTAAATTTTCCTCGATTGTAATTTAATGTTAATCATACTTTTACTTTATACTTGAATAAATTTTATTTATTTTATTTTATTTTAAGTGTTAAAACACGAACTTTATTAAATAATTTAAAGGAGTGGGTTCAAAGTCCATGGACTCAAGATTATTAAGTTTGTATCTTTAATTAATATAATTCTATTAATATTTTTTGTCCTGTTAATTGTTTGATTTGATGTTAATTTTATGAACAAATAATTTAAATGGAAATAAAACTGATTTCGGAACCGCTGTTTTCATTCAATAATTTCTAAATGAAAATTTGCAAAATATTTGACGTCACACTAGGGAGGGGGGAGTTTCACAAATGTGACCAGTTGTGACAAGGACGGGGGGAGGGGCAAAAAATCATGAAATTCGTGTGACGTAAATTATGGATGACCACCAACAACACAACAACAATGATATTAATATTACTGTCATTCCTTCTAATATTGACGTAAAACTATTAAAATATTATGATCACATCATCATTCCAATCACTACACTGTCAGTAGTAATGACATTACTTGAATGCAAAGAAATTTAAGATGCTAAGTAAATAATTTAATGTCTTTGCTTGAATGTAATGTGTCTGGATGCCTTTTGTTTTAAATGTTTCGTTGTTTTTTTGCAGTAGGGTTATATATATCGACGTTTGAAAGGCAACATTGACTAAGCGACTTGGGAATCGCATGTCGCTTAGTCAATGTTGCCTTTCAAGCGTCGATATAATTATATTTTCAATTATTATAATTATATTATCAAGGATATATATAATTTTATAGGCAGGTTCAAAACCTATTTACGCAATTTATTATTTTTAGAAGCTAAAAACACAATTTTCACGTCTATTGAGCAAGCGTCAGGAATTACCAAATAAAATGAAAATACAATCAATCAATCTGCCTAGCCTTTTCCCAACTATATTGGGGTCGGCTTCCAGTCTAACCGGATGCAGCTGAATACCAGTATTTTACATGGAGCGACTGCCTATCTGACCTCCACAACCCAGTAACTGGGTAATACGATACCCCTTGGTAAGACTGGTTGTCAGACTTTCGAGCTTCTGACGACCCGTAACGACTGTCAAAGATCCACGAATGACAGCCGGGACCAACGGCTTAACGTGCTTTCCGAGGCACGGAGGAGTCTCGGTATGTAGAAATGGTCACCCATTCACGGACCAACCCCGGCAAGCGTAGCTTAACCTGACAGATCGACCCGAGCGGCTGTTAGTGGCTGTTAGCCACGAGCGAAAATGAAAATACAATGTAACGAAAAAAAAAAGATGTGTAGAGTTTGACAAATTCTCAATAAAGAAACCGGTGTAACAGACTTACGGCATTTTTAAGAAAGAAGTAGAGTATCATTCTGGCTAGTCGGTCGTAGCACCAATGTCCGTGCACCAGCAGCAATCTCTCTAAGTACTTGAACCGCGACAATGCGAAGTCTGACGCCATCACCGCTTGCATGCCTTCCTGCCCTGATATACCTGGGGAACAAAAACAAATATACCGTGTTGAAGTTGGCGAAAAGACAATTACTGGTTCTATTTTCGTCTTAGTTACGGGGCTAAGACGAAAATTTGACCGAAAAATATTTACAGGAAAAAAAAATTAACCAGTGCGCAAACTTAAACACGTGACTTTACTCATCATTATGAACAACTTTTACTATGGGAACAAACCTGATATCGTGAAAAAAAAAATCTACTGTTGCCTACATTTTTGACGAGTTATGGGAACAGCTGTTTTTGAAGTGAAAACAAACTTCTTTAGCATCGTTGTGATTTGAAAGTCGATGAAACAAAAAAGAGACAGACATAAATTCATAAGATTTAACGTGGGAGAAAATGAGATAGGAAGCATTATACAGTGTTTCTTACGTTCGTGGTTCTCTGAAGCTGAAGAATTTGTTTGTTTGCTTGAACGCGCTAATCTCAGGAACTACTGGTGCGATTTAAAAAATTCTTTCAGTGTTAGATAGCCCATTTATTGAGAAAGGCTATTGGCTGTATGTCATCACGCTAAGACTAATAGGAGCGGAGCACCAATGAAGAATGTTTCAAAATGGTGGTTTTATTTTTCCTCTTGAGAACTTCCGCTGCGTGCGCTGCGTAAACGGTCAAAGTTTCGCAAAAATCATGTATGACAGAATTGTTCCCCTTTAAAAGTTCTAAAAAAAGTCCGCGACAGCATATGTCTATCTTTTAAGATTGGCTCACTATAACCTTTTTTATGCTAACCAAATTTGTTCTAAAATAATGCATTATTTGCGAAGGTGTTTTTATAAACATGATATTAATCCTTATCCTAATAAATACATTATTCATCACAATTATTTAATTTAAAACAAAATTGCCCTTCACATCATTCGATTTCAATGAATATCTTAGGAGATATCGCAGTTTTAAAATAACATCGCAGCAAAATAATGATCAAGTACTGCGCGCGCATTTATGATGTGCAAGACTGGGCAAGTTACGAGGGGGAATAAGATTATAAGACCCTGTACTTTTACCTAACGTTTTAAAGTTCCAACTGATAAAAGCGTGATGTATGCTGTTGCGGACTTTTTTTTAGAACTTTTAAAGAGAAACAATTCTGTCATACATGTTTTTTTTTTCATTTTCTTGAAGCCAAAATTTTTGAAGGTTTCACTTCTACCACGTGTGAATTGCACACATGTGTTTTTTATTAACTCTCGTGTTTAAGTTTGCGCACTGGTTAAAAAAAATCCCTGTATATTTATAAACGCGTAAGTTTGTGAGGATGGATGGATGTTTGCTACTCTTTCACGCAAAAACTACTGAACGGATTTGGATGAAATTTGGTACACAGATATTTTATAACCTGTATTAACACATAAGATACTTTTTATCCCGATATTCCAATGGGATCGAGATTTATGCGGGTGAAACCGCGGGGCGCTGCTAGTTGATTGTAAAGTTTATTATTCAATGTCATCGGAATATCATCTCCACTGCACTCCTCTTTCTCCCGACTCACAATAAGTGACATTTTATTGTAACCACTTTATTTAAGGTTACCGAATCATTGACACAATTTTGTCTTATTAATTTTATTGTGTCGAATAACAAGCACGCACATAAAAAATTATTGAGTTAAATCGTTACCTTCAAGTATCTTGATGTGTTAAAAATAGAAGAGAAGAACGCACGTCATCGCAGATTTATAAGACATCAAAATCTTAACGAAGTACGTAGACAACTTTGATTGAAATAGATGAATTGATTAAGGATTAATTGGTCATCATTGTGTAAAAGACATAACAATAAATTGGACGTAAATGCTGCCTTTTGAATAATAACAGCGATCAAACTAACTGGATTCTCCAACCACACTTTTTACTGGGTAGTAATAAACGCCTCGGATTTTTTTTTTAATATGTGCATATTCAAAATATAAAATTTACTGCTATATACACTAATTTTCCGACAACTTATATGCGAATACAAATATAGAAATGATCGAATAAAATTTTGAAACGACCGAATAAAATACTGAAAATTCCGAAAAATTAATACAGAATTTGCTGACGTAATATTTTTCAGACGTGCAATATGCAGCAGGCACGGTTTCTGACACGGCTCCGGCGCTGCGAGGCTCCGGAGGTCCCACGCGAGCTTATTGTCGCAGATGGTTTTAACGCTCATGCAGCCTCAGCCGCGGGCGGCAAGCGTTATAAAACCACCAGCTCCTCAGCTCGCGGGCCGCCTCGCCCTTCCGCGCCTACGCGGGCTTAAATTACACTCTAGGGGTAGGGCAGACAAGACTACGTGGAGTCGGTTTTGCAGCGATTCGTTTCTGTCACTAACTTTTGTAGCACTGTAGCACAATATATTACATACTTTTTGGAAACTTTGTATATTTTTTTTCGGAAGTTTTAGTTTTTTTTTTGGAAATTTAGTATTACAGTCAGCCACAGATTTTCGGAAGTAATTTTTTTTCGGAAGCTTTATTATTATCCCTTTTTATTTACTACATTACAATTTAATCACAGAATTATAGACAAACCAGAAAAGGACTGCGCTTGGGTATTCTTCGTGTTTCCGAATTATCACGAACTTTGCGTCACAGAGTAACCCCCCATAGAGACAATGCTTCTAAGAATTTTATGCTGCTGCGCTTTGTAGTCTAGTAGTGCACCTATCATTGCGCGTTTGTATGAAGTTTTCTATCTGTCGGATTACCTACTTCGGTTACAGATCGTCATTTCTCACTCAGAAGTTTTGAAAAGTATTTTGGAATTATATAGTAATATAAAACAGACAAGCACTTCCATGGATGAAACAGCTCTATACTAGATTTCATCATCGCTCGTTCGTATTTTCGAATAGACTATAATTCCCGAAGCGCATATTATAAAAAGAAAAGATTTGTATTTTTGTTTGCAATGAATAAACTCAAAAACTACTGGACCGAATTTAAAAATTCTCTCACCGGTAGTATGCTATATTATCACTGAGTAACATAGGCTATAATTTATAAAGATATCACGCGGGCGAAGCCGCTGGCGGAAGCTAGTGGATGAATAACTCACCGACGCCCACGTCCGCGGTCTGTATCATGGATACATCGTTCGCGCCGTCACCGATAGCCAGCGTCGTGACGCCGAGCTCTTCCTTCACAGCCTGAGGAAATAATAATTTACTATCAAACTAATTTTATTTTATACACATAATAAAGTAACAAGGCGTCAATATGACATGCGACACACTGGGCTTTAGAAAGAGACTGTCACACAGGAATGAGTGACAAAGATGACGCTTTACAGTGCTGAACTTTTTGTAGTGTGCCGTAATTACTGCATGTAGGCAAAGCGTCTGGCGCACAGTGAGGGAACAGGATCGTCACCTGCTACCGACCTATAGGGCGAACAGATGAGGAACAGGGGGACAGGGCTTTCTCTCTTGCATAGCATAAAAGAGGGAGGATCTTCCGACATTCCGAAGATCTTGTGTTGTATCTGGCGATCTCGATGGTTGTTGTCAGGTTGCATATTTATACCAATCGCACCGCTAACACTGCTTGCGCGATGTAGGATTTTGGCGTGCCGTCAAGCGAGACGCATAGTTCGCATGTGGCGCCATAGATGGCGTCACAAGTGTGCACGTGTGTGTGTGTGTACCTTCACGATGTAGGCCTTCTGCAGCGGCGTGGCGCGGCAGCACAGCACGGCGGAGCAGCGCCGCGCCAGCGACAGGAAGGGCGCCACGAGCCCGGAGCGCCGGTCCAGGATGTACGTCAGGGTCCGCCCGTCCACCACCAGGGCCCGCCCCGTGCCCACGGACACCGTGCCGTTCTCCAGGTAGTTCTTGATCGTGGCTTCAGCGTGCTCCTGTACACACACATTTACATCAAATACTATTATTTCGCTTGTCAAACTAATATAGGGATTTTTTTATGCAAAACTCATATTTGATAGCTTGTAACATAAGTAAAAACATAAAAGTGGATATGCGCGACTATACGGGCTCAACATAATAATAATGCGCAACACGAGATATTGACTCCGTTCAGTATTTTATTTTATTGCTACTAGATCGACAACACCACATTGTGAAGTTTCGGAATTAATAAAAAATAGTCTGTATAATGAATGATATAATTATACGAAATGATATTCTCGCTGGGTTCTCGCCCACCTTGTCCCTCGACAAAAGATGCATCAGCCGGTCGCTCTGCGAGAACAGCGCGGCGGAGTAGGCGATGTTGATGGCGGTCTCGGGCTTGTCGCCGGTGAGCACCCACACCACCACGCCGGCGTCCAGCAGCGCGCGCACGGTGCGCGGCACGGCGTCCTGCAGGCGGTCCTCCACGCCGGTGGCGCCTACCAGTGTTAGCGCGCTTTCGAGGCGGGCTAGTGAGTCGCGCATGCGTTTTTCTCGACCTGAGAGAATGGAGTTTATAGGTGGTGTCAAACAAAGGTAATAGCAGTAATTGATTGTTGAGAGTAAGAATCCGAACGACAAAATATGGATAGTTTTTCGTTCGTAGAAATAAAGAGTGAAACATAACATATTCATTAAGAATGCACTCGTAAAATGTTGACAATCACGATACGTATTGATTCAGGATACCAATAAACTTTGTTTTTCAAATGAATATTGGTAAAATCTTAATAAACGGCATAAATTCACTGTCAGACAACGAACATCCTAAACCGCTAGTACACACAGCTTCATTAAATAGTGCCCCCCCCCCCCCCCAACACATATGCGTTCAAATTCATGATAGGCCCAAGTTGGTTTAGTATTTTGCAAATCATTTTATTATAAAATGTAAATGGACCGGAGGTTCCAAACCGCTTGGCGTGCATAAGACAGGAGGTTCAAATCTTAGGCAAGAAATGTGCTTTTTGTCATTCGTTATATTCTTTTTAATAGTTTTTTTTTTCTATTTTGTTTTAGTAATATTTATAAATAATTTAAAAATCAAGAAATATAAAATACTTTAATAATCATTTAATAATATTGATTATTGCTATTATTTAACAAAACTTTGATCTTATTTTACTACAAAGATTTATATTTTACAATTTGATTTGATAATTTACAGTTACCATAATATACATATTTTGCCAACTGGCACAAACGGGTCCCTAGACAAGTGACATCCTGTTAACGCAAACGATAAAATAGGAAGCGCAAGAAATAAAGAATAGTTTTTAGTGAACGTATACATCACACGTTGTAGTTATAACTTGAGGGTATGGATTAATTTTATTTATTTATTAACTATGGATAACTTACAGCTAAAACAAACAGAATAAAAATAGTATGTGAGACTGACAGCCAATTAAAAGTCATCACTTCTAAAAACAGATTGGAAAGAAAGATTGTGAACAACACAACACAGCTACCAAATAAAAATAAGAAAAAAAAAACAGTATAACATTCAAGCTAAATTCACATTACATATTCAATAGGTACAACAAAACCTGAACATACAAAATCTTAATTAAAAACAAAATATATAGAAAAAACGTCAATGGATACCCTCAAATTATAACATCTACCGATTAAGAGCCCTCTTACATTTCGGCGCTGCGCCAAATTTGGTATTTCTTACGCACCGCGTCCGCGGCGAGTACTCTCTTTCACATCTTCTCACTCGCTCGCACCATGATGTTGCGAGAGTGGCGACTAAACGATTTTGATCCACCGCAGTATTTGTAAGTTTTCGTAGGAACTTTAGATAATATGTGAAATGTTTTATAATAAAGTTTGTTTTAAAATGTTAATTTATGAAAAAACATATTAATTAATTTTATAAAATAAAACTTCGTTTTTTTTTCTAAATATTTTTCTTTACTCAATAATGTTAAATTCTTTATAAAATAATTGAAAGGATAGATAAATATATTAATTATTGCAAAGTGGTTTGAAAATCTTATATTCCATACTCATTGAAATCGACTACTAATAATATGAACACTACTGATAATATGAAAGTGCATTGGTGAGTTACTTTACGTTGTAAGTGGTAAAAATATTGCATCGCGTGATATTTTATAAGAGAATAATAAAGGCCACTGAAATCATATTAATTAAGCCTTTTATTTTGCTGTTACCTACCTTTGGACTTTACAATTTGATTGTAAACCACGTGGCAAAGATAATTTAACTTCTCAGTTTTCTGCTACCTACACGTAAACCATAAATGTTTACGGACAATCAATTAGGGCTCATTGTTCAAATTGGAATTTATGGCCGCAGGTGTATGTCTTAGGCTTAAAACAATGTTTAGTTTAGTTTAGTTTATCTTTATTGCAATCCATAATGTACACATACAGGTGGTAGGGAAAAATAAATTGAAACAATTATGGACCCTGTCGGGCACAGCAAAATTATAAATAAGTAGGAGAGAGGAAGCTTATTACTAAATATTTAAATTATGTCCTATTTGTCTATTATTATTTTGTTTTTTTTTTTTTTTTGCAGCAACAGTAGTAGTTATTATATTTATCTATGTTATTACTCATTTATTTATTCTCTGAATATAATATGTGTAGGTCAATCTATTTATTTATTTTTATATTAAATTATATATTATTATTGATTATTTACTTATTAGCTTGAATATTTTTATATTGTTATTAGTGCACTTGATATAGTTATATATTTAAATAAATACTTATAATCTTCATTTATTTTAAACACACTTATTGTTTTGCTTATGTTAATCAGTTATATCTTTTTGTCATTGAATTTATCCGTTAGATATTCGTCTATTGTGTAGTAACTTTTATTAATTAGGAATTGTTTTAATTTATTTAAAAATATATTGGTTTTGTTTTCTTGTTTTATGATTTCCGGTATTTTATTGTATATTTTTATTGACATCGCATATGGACTAGAAGAGTGCAGTTTAAGGCGGGAGGAGGGCAAATTTAATGTTTTTATGGCGTAAAGAATATTTTGTTTGTATGTCTTCCCGTGTGTTGTAAGATTCTGGGTATTTGCGTACTAATTTGCATAATTCCAAAATATAAATACCAATTAAGGTGAGAATTTTGTGTTTCTGGAAGTAAGGTTTGCAACTGTCTGTTTGTTCTAAGTTTATGATAATTCGTATCAGTTTTTTTTGTAGGGTGAATAGGGAGGGAGCGTCTGTGCTATTTCCCCATAGTATGATTCCATAGCTGAACCAAGCATAGGCATACGCGTAGTATGTGACTATTGCGGTTTGTAAGTTAGTAGTTTTTTTAATTTCGCGTAAGGCGTATGAAAATTTTGAAATTTTTGAAATAACCTTTTGTATGTGTGCCTTCCAGTTTATATGTGTGTCTATCGTCAAACCTAGGAGGGTGAAATCATTAACTGTTTCTAAGTTATGTTGATTAAATGTAAAGTTTATATTTATTCGGCTTTTCTGTCGAGGATGGAAAGTTATTAATTTAGTTTTGGTGAAGTTAATTTCGAGATTATGCTCACTCATCCAACTTATTGTTTTATTAAGAATGGTAGTAAGTTTTTCATTTAAATTAGCATTTGTTTGGCATGAGGTGAGGAGTGAAATATCATCCGCGAATAGTACACATGGCCCATTTATGGTTTTGGGTAGTTCATTTATATAAATGAGGAATAGGAGGCCGCCTATAACGCTTCCCTGGGGAATTAAAGCATGTATTTGTCTGGCATCGGATCTTATGAGTTGAATTTCTTTTGTTTTTTTGTTGTAGTGTTCAATCTCAACCAGTTGCTCTCTACCCTTCAGATATGATGCGAACCAGTCATGGGCTTTCCCGCGTATTCCTATTCCATGTAGCTTATTTAATAATATTTTAAATTGCACTTTGTCGTAGGCCTTAGTCATGTCAAGTAATATTCCAATTGCATATTGTTTGTTATTTAAAATATTTAAAGCTTCTTGAATGTATTTGTAAACCGCTAGCGTTGTTGATCTATTTTTGCGAAATCCGTATTGGCAATCATTAAAAATCCTATATTTTTCACAAAAGGAATATACGCGTTCGCACATTGCTTTTTCAAACACTTTAGATGCTGTGGGTAGAAGGGAAATTGGTCTATAATTATTAGGGTCTGTTTTATCATTTTTTTTATGAAGAGGTTTTATTAGAGCTTTTTTAGTTGATTGGGGAATATGCTTTCTTCGAACGATTGATTGATTAGTTTAAAAAATGGCAAGGTAAGTTCGTCAGCACATTGCCTGAAAAGGGTTGGTGGGAGTTCGTCTATGCCGCGACTTTTTTTGTTTTTTAGGTTTTTTAAGATCTTGTTCACTTCATAACCATCGACTGGGCTAAGAAACATGGTATTTTCAGTGGGGTTAATCACTGATGTTTCTCGCGGTTCAGACCCGGGTGTTAGGGTGGTATTTTCCCCAATGGATGCGAAGAAGTTATTGAATACGTTAGCTACTTGTTGAGGTTCACTTACCAGGTTCGTCGTTTGTAATGTTATATTTCTTGTTTGTTCATTCTTTAACTATATTCCACATGGTTTTAACTTTATTAGTTGATTTATTCATTCTATTTATGTAATGTTATTATACAAGCGCATTTACTAATAATGCATTATTAATAAAAGTAAAAGACAACCACATTGAACACATAGGTTTCAGATGTGCTAGAATAGTTTTTCTTTTTTAAATATTTTAGTTATCTTTGTACAATCTAATCCTAAAGTATTTATCTGTGTATTATCTCTGATGTGTAAAGAATAGGTAGTAAGATTGCTACTTGCAATCTGTTTAAATAAATAAAACACAGATGTAAGTCATTATTATTTTATTAGGTAAAATGATCAATAACCAAAATTTTATATTAGAAAAATATTTCCCGAAACTGTATTGATCGAGCTTTTCGCGAGTCGATAATTTCAGGCAGTACACGTTTTTATAAAAAAAAACCTGCAACATTGGTAACTCACAACGATCTAACACAGCGGTCGTAGTTTACGATGTTCTAACACACACACTATAGCAGCGTTGACACGGCTAACGACGCACACGACGATAGTATCGACACGACAAAGAGCACGAAATCAACTGTCCATCCTCAACAAGCGTTCGAGCGATACTGAGCGCACATCGCGCGGTGAAATATATAGTATTTTTATTTTATTCATAAAAAAATCAAACGAGCAATTTAAAAAAAAAAAAAATGACAGTTTTTAAAGCAAATGTTGGAGAATAATTTAATATAAATACTACGTCAAAATGATGTAGAACTTCGGAGATATTCAGACTTGTTTCCAAACCTTTTCGGTAGAAAATTGACTTTGGTTCAGTCATTTTTTCTTTGTATAAAAGGAATATAACAAAAAAGTATTCTATTATTATAAAAGTATAGGATATTTGTAATATGAAAAAAATTGCTTTGATGGATTATATTCAACAGAATCCGCAAATTGGAGCTTTCAAATGAGCTCTCCATGAGTTTTTGCCTAAACATGCATCCGGAGTACGATTATTGCTAAATAAATGAATAAATAATCAAAAACTCGCTTTATTATTATTGTAGAAGAGAAAACGAACTATTTTTACCTAGTAATTGTTATTTATACTAACCAACGAATAGTATTCAATTTCAACGAGGAAATCATGCATCTACGCGCATTTTTGTAATACTCCTCTTAAACAGAGACCTAAAGACCATTTGCGGGCATATATTTTTTTAATTATTAATTTGATTAATGAATTATAAATATACATTATATTATAAATTTTCGTACTTTAACACTATTTTAAGTCTGGAAATATAATTAAGGCCTTTTTTAGGACCAATTGTAGGTATATTAAATGTGCATTGCAAATATAACACCAAAAGTTAATACGTTCTATTACAAACAAAAAATATATGACGACATGAGAAAAAACGTCAGTCCTTCTACTAAACATCCAGTATAAAGGTTTATTTTTTTAATTCATCCCCTAAAGGGGTTAAATAGGGGACGAAAGTTTGTATGAAAGTTCGTTATTTTTTCCGATGGGAATGATATCTTGCCGATATCTTCACTCGAGGACTCCTCAGTTCCAATGACTATCAGATCTTTAAAACATACCTTCTGTCATCTCCAGGGCCCGGTGATGACCGGCCAGCCACTCCTCCCACAAGGCGGGCTGCATGGTCCGTTTGGCCATGACCAGTGTTCTCAGGCCGGCGCGTGCGTACTCGGAGAGTAAGGATCGTGTTCGCTCATACGCGGCAGATTCCGCCGAGCCTGAGCGCATCGGCGCTAGCGCTCCCAGGACGGTGGAGTCGGCGCCTTTCACGTATAGTACTACCTGGTGATTGGACATGTGGGTAGATTGATATAGAAATATTAGGTGTGTGAATATGACTCCGCCCTTTCTCAACAGATGTCGTTTTTAGTATTGTTTACGTGTACTAATAAATGACCATACTTGTATTCGATAGTACTGAATGTCAGCTATCTAACGCATTTTATGATATTTGGTTGAAGTGTAAGCAACAATTGTTTTCACCTTTTCGAAAATGTCGGTTTTTATTCCAAATAAACGTCATTTGCGGGAAGTGTTATTACATTATTTTATTGCGAAGAAAACTGCAGCGGAAACTTATCGTTTGCTTGTGGAGATTTATGGTGAGCATGCTCCGTCTAATACAACTTGCAAGGAATGGTTTCGACGATTTCAAAATAACGATTTTAGTACTGAGGATAAAGAACATGGAAAACCACCAAAAAAATTTGAAGATGCTCAAACCCTCTGAAACTATTAATGGAGAAGTTTACCGACGACAACTAATGCGTTTGAAGCGATTTTTAATTTTGTAAGCGAACAAATGTGTTTTATTTTGACAAAAAGGGGCGGAGTCATATTCACACACCTAATAGTTTAATAATAATTTTATTCAATAAATCAAGTAACAAGACTCATAGTGTTAGTAACTTACAAAATACGTTAGTAAAACATTAACACAGAAACAATTCGCGACAAAACATTAAGACAAAAACAATTAAAACACAGAAACAATTAAAACACAGAAACAATTTGTGACATCACTGCTGCAAGGTGACAGGCCCAGCCGATACCTTGCAGCAGTGGTTCACAAACGCACAATCTAGCCTGCTTGCTATCATAGACAGGATGCTGTTGGCGCTGCCCCGCACCCTACTAACCAGGGATGCGCACCGCTTCCGCATCACAGTGTAGAAGCAGTCAACGCGTGCTTCAGCAAACATCCCTGATGCGCTGCAGTATCGAGGCAACCCCATCAGCACCCTGAATGCATTATTGTACTGGACGCGAAGGGCGCCGTATGATTTCTGAGCATAATGAGCCCAAAGACTACAAGAGTAAAAAGACGTGCAGTAAGCACTAAATATAGTGCGCCTGACCTCCTTAGAGGCACGCCTGAATCTGCGGGCAATCATGTTAGCTCTCACACACAGCGCCCTCCGCTCCCTGTCAATATCCTCATCATCTTTGAGGCCAGTGGTCAATAAGTGACCCAGATATTTAAATTGGTCTACCCTCACAAGGGGCAAACCGCTTAACTTAACTGCAGGTACAGCTTCTGGGTACTTACCCTTGGCCCCAAAGACCATGACCACACTCTTCTTAACATTATATGCCAAACCATGCAGTCTGGCATATTGCTCGCATGTGGCCACGAGTGTCCTAAGCCCGCAGACTGACGCGCTCAGCAGCACCATGTCGTCGGCATAGCTCACGTTATTAACACACACGCCATCAATATGACACCCGACACGCATGCCGCTAAGCGCCTCAATCAGATCATTCACGTATAGGTTGAATAGCGTAGGCGAGCATAACCAGGGGGGGTTATGCTCGCCTCACCCCGCACTCCAACCCATACGGCCTAGACAGGGCACCCGCCCACCTCACACTATTGACTTGGTTTCCATACCAGTATTTCAGAGTATTTGTCACCTCTGGCGGCAAATTTACCTTTTCCATCTTCCTCCATAAAATGTCGTAGGAAACCAAGTCAAAAGCCTTGCTCAGGTCAAGGAAACAGGCGTAAACTGGAGTGTGGCGATCCGTGTAGTATTTCACAGTGTGCTTTACACTCAATATAGCGCTGTCAGTGGATAATCCTGAACGGAAACCAAATTGGTTATCGTGAATACGTATGTGACTGCTAAGTTGAGCGCTAAGCACACCGTCAAACACCTTTGACAAGACTGTGGCAAGAGATATTGGCCTGTAGTTCTTCTTATCGCCCATGTCACCAGTCTTATTTTTGACAATAGGCACCACTGTTGTTTTGATCATGTCACTCGGCATATAAGCATGACCCAGACAAAAAGTAAAAAGCATAGCCAACACTCTTGGCAAATGCGGACCAGCAAAGCGAAGATGCTCAATGCTAAGACCATCATGACCAGGAGACTTTCCGCGACGCATTGCGTTAATGATGTTTTTAGTTATATAGTATAACGTTTTGTTGCAGTTCATTCGTTCAAGTTTTCTTGATCTCTTCGGACAGAGCCTTCGTGTCAATAAGTATGGTGTTTACATAAGTCAGGTACAGTCAAGATCATTTAGAGCTACTTTTACATGCCCAGTGCATGAGACTTATTATTTTTTCAATTGCGTGCTGTCTTATCAACACTATATGTATAGATACTATGCGCAAAAGGAATGTGTTTGGAAATTGACGGTAAAGAAAATCGCAGCTAAAGTCTATTCAAATTCTTGGTTTCCAATTGATTTTCCACTAAAACGAAAATATTATTAAGAGAAAACCACTTGACATTTTTTAACAAGATTACAGATTGGGAAAGTTTTAGCTTAGACCTACAAAATATAATTGACCTAAAAACTTCATTAAAAAGCAAAGATCGGCTCGATTCTAAAGTAAAGAACTTTAGCAACAATATCCAACAATATGCATGGAACAACACACCACAGCTTATAAAATAATTTAAAGGCAATACCTACCCAAAAGAAATAATTGACTTATTATATGAAAAAAGGACTCAAAGAAAAAAAAACATGTGTGCAATTCACACGTGGTAGAAGTGAAACCTTCAAAAATTAAAAAAAAAGTTGTACGCGCACAAACACGTATTAACACACGTACAACGCTGAGGCCCAAGCAAACTCCCACTACGCCTTGGTAAACACAAGTGGAGGGGGTACGAAGCAGAGCACAAAGAGAACCACGAACATAAGAAACACTGTATAATGCTTGCTATCTCATTTTCTCCCACGTTAAATCTTATGAATTTGTCACAGTGTCTGTCTCTTTTTACTGTCGCTTTTTTGTTTCATCGACTTTCAAATCACAACGATGCTAAAGAAGTTTTCACTTCAAAAAGATGGCAGCAAACTAGATTCCCGCAAGATAAAACTCTATTGAATAACCTTAAGAAAAGGTTGAAGAGAAAAATACAAACGTTTCAAGATGAGGCTTTTAATACTAACCTACGTCAGTTAACCAGCGACCATACAACGCAATACTCTCTATGGAAAGCGACAAAGTCACTCAAAAGGCCAATTACACCAATACCTCCTATCAGAAATGATAACGGAAAGTGGGCCATAAGCAATGAGCAAAAAGCTCTAAGATTTGCACAACACTTTGAAGAAACCTTTCAGCCAAATGACGTGTCTGTAGACAACCTACAGTTTGCCAACATTCTGCAAGACCAAAGAATTAAGATTGTGACCCCGAAAGAAGTTGCAAAGGAAATTCAAATCATGAGCCTTAAAAAATCCCCAGGGTATGACCTTATTACGGGAGGAATCCTAAAACATCTCCCACGAAAAGCCATCGTTAAGCTTACTAGGCTCATCAATGCTGCATTCCTGCTAAAACATGTTCCTGAGCCATGGAAAGTTGCTGAAGTGATTATGATTGCAAAGCCCGGTAAACCACCTCACGAAGCATCATCATACAGGCCCATTTCCCTGTTGCCTATACTATCAAAGCTGTTTGAAATACTGTTTTTAAAACGCCTTAAACCTATCATAAACGAGAAAAACCTGATCCCTGACCATCAGTTTGGTTTCAGAGAGAAACACTCAACAATAGACCAAGTACACAGAATTACCAACATTATTGAAAGAACGCTTGAAGATAAAAAAGTCTGCTCCACCGTATTTTTATATGTGGCACAAGCTTTTGATAGAGTTTGGCATAAGGGTTTGATATACAAGCTAAGAGTATTGCTGCCCAATGATTTTGCCGATATCTTGCAATCATACATTACAGATAGAATGTTTCGAGCAAGGCACGAGGATGCCTTTTCCGGATTAAGAATTATTAAAGCTGGCGTGCCTCAAGGTAGTGTGCTGGGTCCAGTCCTTTACCTGTTGTGCACTTATGATACACCAGAGCTGGAAAATAATACTATTGCAACCTTTGCGGACGACACTGCTATTATGGCTACAGGGTCATGCCACACGGAAGCAATCAAAAGGTACAAATCGCTGTAAATGAAGTTCATGACTGGTCACAAAAATGGAGAATCAAATTAAATGAATCGAAGTCACTTCACATTGATTTCACGAACAAGAATTGTGATTACCACCCAATCTTCATAAATGGCCAACAAGTGCCATACGCAAATACAGCCAAATACCTTGGCATAACGCTTGACGCAAAACTGCGCTGGAAAGCGTACGTCAAAAAGAAAAGACAGGAGCTAGACATGCGTTTTAAAAACATGTATTGGTTGATTGGACGGAGTTCTTGCCTATCGATAAACAACAAAATTTTATTATATAAGCATTTTCTCATGCCGATATGGACGTATGGCATCCAACTGTGGGGCTGTACTAAACCGACCAACATCAAAATTATACAAACATTCCAGAATAAGGTACTCAGGAGTATTTTTAATGCGCCCTGGTATATAAGAAATGACGACCTCCATCGTGACTTAAAAACGGAACCCGTCACCAGAATAATCCAAAAATTTGCTGAGGCTCATGAACACCGACTCCACCGACATGTGAACATCGAGGCAATTCAGCTACTAGACCAAACAAATATAGTGCGAAGACTAAAACGAACAAAACCTTTTGAGTTAGTGTAGTGTAAAAAGCGGCCAAGTGCGAATCGGACTCGCCCATGAACGGTTCCGTAGCAGCAAGTAACATTGAATGAAAGGTAAATTGCGGTTTACGATTTATGACGTATTAAAAAAAACTACTTGCTAGATCTCGTTCAAACCAATTTTCGGTGGAAGTTTACATAGTAATGTACACCAAAATTTTTTTTCAGTTTTATCATTCTCTTATTTTAGAAGTTACAGGGGGGACACACACATTTTACCACTTTGGAAGTGTCTCTCGCGCAAACTATTCAGTTTAGAAAAAAATGATATTAGAAACCTCAATATCATTTTTAAAGACCTATCCATAGATACCCCACACGTATGGGTTTGATGAAAAAAAATGATTTAAGTTTCAGTTCTAAGTATGGGGAACCCCAAAATTATTTGTTTTTTTATATTTTTGTGTGAAAATCTTAATGCGGTTCACAGAATACATCTACTTACCAAGTTTCAACAGCATAGCTCTTATAGTTTCGGAAAAAAGTGGCTGTGACATACGGACGGACAGACAGATAGACAGACATGACGAATCTATAAGGGTTCCGTTTTTTGCCATTTGGCAACGGAACCCTAAAAAGTGTAGAAATAATAGTGCCAATGACACACATATAACACATGAACTAAAAAGTGTTTAAATTAAAATATCAGACTCTAAGAAAGTGGAACGAACTTGTGTAAAGTACAATCAACACTATTCTAATTTTTAAAATAATCATTACGTAAAAAATTAAGTTAGATTCAAATTGCTTATTAGTCTTATGTTTAAATAGCTAGTCATTCATGCAAATTACTTTAAAACCGCGCGGTTTCACAGTCCTACTTTATCATGTAGTTAAAGCACCGAGGGCTAAATTGCCAGCGCCAGTAGAATTGTCCATTTGTCCGTGACATCGAAAGTATTACATTATACAGTGGTGATGTGTCACACTTGTAGTGCTCTGCCAAAACAATTTTCTTTTGCTAATTTCCCCAAAGGTCGAGGCAATGCCGTCTCAACAGTAATATTTCTGTATAGCCCAATATTTATTTTAATTTCAGTGATTACTTTTAGGAACGTATTTTGAAATTCAATATCATACACCAAAAAGACAGGCAATTGAGGTCTGAATCGATGGCCAAAGTCAAGATAATCATTTATTTAAAATAGGCACATAAAAGGCATTTTGAACAAATTGAGGTCCCCCATTATACTGCGTTCGATGATACAAAGTGTTCAAGCAAAAATAAATCATATAAATCGGATAAGGGGTTCTCAAGTTATAAACTCACTAACACGTAACACACGACATACGACATTTTTTTTCGTTATTCTGAAATTGGGCAAAGTCACAAATTAATTTTGCAATATTACTGTATGGAAATATGAAATATGGCTAACTAGTGAACTAAAATACTGATATGATTATGAAATGCAATGATTAATATCGTAACACCAAATAATATTTAGTTTTAGATGTAAAAAAGTATTTGGGAACTTTCCAAATGCCTTTTTTATTACACCTATACACCTAAAACGGTAACAACATCAAATTCAGTGTTATAATTGCAATTCATTATTAATATTCTAGTTCACTAGTTAGCGATATTTCATGTTTCCATACAGTAATATTGCCAAATTAATCAAAACAGGTAAATATTTGACAGCTATTTGCGACGTTGCCAACTTTTAGAATGAACGGTTTTTTTCTTTGTTTAAAAAAAAAAATATTGTTTGTGTACATATGACATGTGCCAAATAAACATATTTTCTTTCTTTCTAGATGTTACGTTTGGTGCAACTAGATTGCAATCGTTCGACGTCGACCAGGAGATATTGATCGCCTCGAATATGTCACGATATCATCGATTGATCGCAATCTAATTGCTCCTTTTTTCGTCACGGGTGTCGTTTTCATGGTTTTTGAGGGCGCTGACGCCGATAATGAGGTCAAAATATAAATCCAAGATGGCGACTATTATTGATGTTTTTTGTAACTACAAATGTAAGTGCTCACCTGTCCATTAGGCATCCTCATGGCCACAGACATGCACTTTCGGGTGGCGTCGAACTGCTGCACCCTTATGACTTTCATCTTGGAGAGTTCCCCTCGGATGCCCAGTTCCACCTCATCCGGGTTGCGGTTCCGCAGCTCATAACCGTATGCCAGCGCCGCCTCCGTTAAAGCCAGTTCGTCCGGACTCTCCGCTTCGTAGCGAACCACCTGGACAAACAATACATGGTGAAAACAACCCATCACATAGCCGTTAACTTCGAATTCTGTAGGTACATCAAACTGACATTGCACAAAAAATATTGCTCGGAAATTAATATTTTTGGTGTGAAAATCGCTATTTATAGTAGCGCTCAATGTAACGCACTCAACACATTGTGCTTAAGGTGCATGCAAGGGTACAGGGGTCGCGGGGTTTCTTAAAGATAAGTTGTAAGTTTGACCTTCAATATCTCCATAACCATAAGGTTCACAGGTGGTTCAGTACAAAAAAAAAACAACCATTATACGATACAATAAAGGTGAAATGAAAAATGTAACGTATTATCTAAACGAGTTTGATGTGACATGTCCAAAAGTGATTTTGAACCTTAAGTTGGATAATGATGATGAATACACATGGTGATAAGGTACTCACAATGTGTTCCGCGGAGGTGCTGGGCTCGCTGGTGTTCTCCTTGCTACCTCGAATGAGTTTCGGCAGTCTAATTCTGAGAGGTGAGCCGGTGGATGGCGGCGGGGACGGAGTCGTAGACCGCGACTCAGTCAGACGAGCGTATCTGATGGCAAAACGAGGAAATATATTCATTTACTCACAAGCAGACAACGCACGCACAGCCTTAACATCTGGGTTTAGTAGAAGCATTAAATTTTGCACAAGAGTTCCCTAGATACCAACAGTGAGCACTAAGCAAGGAGTTTTTGAAAACTCATCCAGTAAAGGGGTTAAATAGGGGATGAAAGTTTGTATGGAACTTTGTCATTTTTTGCCGATGGGAAATCCCGTCGTGCACATGGCTTGGTACTTAGAAAAAAGCCAGTACCTATATAAAAATGACAGTAATCGATTCTGAACAAACTACTTCCATATCACATTGTATTGTGCAAGTGATTCATTTTATAGGCGTATGTTTAACACCATCTGACAGACAAGTTGTACGCCCTGCACTGTCATCAACTGATATTTTATCTGTAATGTTATCCTTATCACTAAGTGCTGAAGCTGAGGTCTTTACTGAGATAAATACACCTGTAGAGGTAAAAAAATAATAAAGAAATAGTATAGACTATTAATTTATTTATTACAGGGTCTTTATAGTATTCAGAATCACAAGCCAAGGATTAATTAACGACTACCCATTCTTTTTGTTTTTACTTTGTTGGAAGATATCAGTTACAAATGCATGAGCGATGAGCGATGAGCGAGATGGTGATGCAATGCGCGTTGAGCGGTTTGTGGTTTAATGTTCTAGTATGCTAATTGCAGTGGCGTGCGTTTCATAAAGACAGAAAGACACTGCCTACCCTAGTTCTGATAATAGATCTAATATTATTTTATCAATAAACAAAACAAATCATAAATCAGCTCCACCTATCGAGTGCCGGTGGTATCATCATTCGAATTTCGCATCATCTCGATTCGCGCTGCACTAGCGCCGCCTCGCCTCTGCCACGGTAAAGACACAAACTATTCGTCTCTGAATGTTTTTATGTGTGCTCTCGTGGTAAGTCGTATTTAATGTGTGTGCGTTCCTATAGCTACGCGGGCTTTGCTGACACACAATGACAAAAATCACGCACACAACTGCAAGAAAAGCCAGTGTCTATTTGTAGTTATTCTATACAGCTAAGACGAAAAATTACGACTCGTACCGAACATTACCGAAGGAAAGTTAGCTATGCAATGCAAATATTTTAGGAAATAACGTTGTTTCATTGAATTTTATACATTTAGATGACCATAATTTTTTGTCGTATAACCTTTTTTACCCTTTATTGCCCGTTTTACTATAGTTGCCATATTGTTTGACGTGCGTTGTGTTTGTGAATACGCTATCAGGTAATTAGAATTTGATTGTTGTTATTAGTGTAAAATGGATAATATTGTCTGTGAAAGTTGTTCAGATGGTGTGTGTATTGAGAAAATAAAACATGATGCGTTTTCAAAACTATATTTCGGTGAAAAAAAAACAAGTTATCGAGATAGGTCGTGGTACACCGGATTTGCAATTAATACAAATTAAAGGTAAAGTCAATCGTAAATTCAATAAAAAACAATATGATTCATATCATTGGCTGACAGGTTGCATACACAGTACCTAATCGGTTATTTTGTTTCGTTTGTCTACTATTTTCAAATAATAAAACCGTCTGGAACGACACCGGTTACGCTGATATTCATAATTTTCCTACCGCCGCGAGAAAACATGAACAATCTGAAAAACACTTAGAAGCTTCCCTTAAATATCACACCTTTGGAAAAAATCGTATAGAGACGCGTTTAATCATCAATCGACAAGACGACGCGACGAACCAAAACCAACGTGCAGTATTTTTGGTGAGTAAAATTTTCTGCCTACCCTGTCTTAAAACTGTGTGCACGCCACTGGCTAATTGATAGTGTCGTGCTTTCCTGTAATTTAGATACATGCGAGATCTACATTTGACAGAGACTTTGGGTTAATGCTGTGTATGTGTTTAGTTGGTAAGCCTTTAAATAAATAAATAAATAAATGACTGCGGACATTTGTAATGTGTGGTCAGCAAAAATATTTCAAAACTATCTTGTTGCTAAGAGATGGTATAACAAGGATGGATCCATCTCTCTCAGAGATAAATTTAAGGAGATAAATGTAATGACTGCTGTGCCTTCTCAGTATATTTTTGATAATCTTTTATATGCCCATAAAAATAGAAAATTGTTTAAAAAATACAGTGATATCCATAACATAAATACTAGGAACAAACACAAATTTGTTGTACCCACAACAAGGCTTAAAAAAATAGGTGGATCGTTCAGATGTCAATGTATACACTTTTATAATAAACTTCCAAGCCACGTACAAGATCTAGGCCTTAATAAATTCAAATCATTCATTAAACGTAAGTTGTGCCAGAAAGCTTTTTATACCATTAAATATTACATTGAGGACAAAAAGGCTTGGGATTGAGCTGCTCCAATTATTATTTTTATTTTTTACTTTTGGAACTTTGTTTATTTTGCAAACTTCAAAATTATATACACAATGATATGAATATTTACTTTGTTAAGTATAACATTATTATTATTTTAATTGTTGTGAATGTGAGGACTATGTAGCTCATGTATATATATTTATTTATTTTTCTCAGTTACTACTAATGATAATCTGGCAGTTTTGAGTACTTTATGCGGCCTACGTAAATGTCCTTTCTTTGGTATTGTTCGTCGAATCGTTGAGCTCCTTTTAAGTTCTGAGTTGAGCTGCACGATTACTGACAAATGCGTGCACTGACTGGACAGGTCCACTCAAATCTGTATGGTTCTTTCCTCAAAAGACCATTTTAGACACAAATCTACATGGTCCTCAAATGAAATGCTCTGCCCAAGATTATTTCCGGGTTTTTTTTTATATACACATTGACATTAATGATTTTTATATATACAATGACATGAATATTTACTTTTAAAGTATTATATTATTTTAATTATTGTGAATGTGAAGACTATATGGGTCATTCCTTTTTGTTTTGTTTTTAATTTTTTCTTAGTTAGTTTTAATCATGGTCTGACAGTTTGAGTAATTTATGTGGCCTACACAAATGTCCTTTTTTTGGTATTGTTCGTCGAATCGTTGAGCTCCTTAAATTCTCAGTTGAGCTACACGATAACTGACAAATGCGTGCACTGACTGGACAGGCCCTCTCAATCTGTGTGATGCTTTCCTCTAAAGACCACTTCAGACACCAATCCACATGGCCTTCACATGATCTGACCAAGATTATGTCTGGACTTTAAAAGAGACCTCTGAGTTTGT
Organism: Agrochola lychnidis; assembly: GCA_963680765.1. Classification (NCBI taxonomy): domain Eukaryota; kingdom Metazoa; phylum Arthropoda; class Insecta; order Lepidoptera; family Noctuidae; genus Agrochola; species Agrochola lychnidis. The sequence goes on along the minus strand of OY796857.1, from coordinate 2,045,997 downwards.
TTCGGCCTTTCTTCTCAGAGTAGTCAGATAGGAAACACCGACCTCATCTAGTTTTTACAAAAATATGATTGACGTGTAAAAGTGTTTGTACAAACCTACTTACAGAAATAAAATCATTTATCATTTCTTTATGAAAAGTCTCCAATAATACTTTCATACCTTACTTGACCATACAATACCAAATTTTATAACACGAAGGAAAACATCGTGGGGAAACCGGCATGCCCGAGAGATATTTCCCGACGGCACGTGAAGGCAAGTGAGAGGCCCATGTTACAACATGTTGAACATATTCTGTAATTACCAATCCTTTAATCAAAATGGTTCGTTCGTATGGTAGTTATAGTCACAGAGAACGTCCACTGTGGCAATCTACACGCCTTCCGTTGTCAGCAGTAGCATTTAAGCCTTTACAAGAAACACTACAATATACTAATGAAAAGGTTAAGATGTTGACTTACTAGTTACTTACTTGTCGTTAGATCGTAGGGTTCCATTCGACCGGGAGGCCTTCCCCGCGGTTATGGGTTCGCCCGAGGTAGAGGCGCTCAGTTGTGACGTGTCTACGTGCGGCTGACTAACTACCACTGTGTTGCACACAGCCAGGATTAGGAGGAATTCGCGAACCTGGAATTTTATTGCGGTACTCTCAATATGTTCCACGAAAACAGGTAAATTTTACGTTTTTCTAGGTTTCGAAAACTCAACACAAAATACTGACAAATATCCTATTCATTTGAAAGAATCGTCGAGTCGTTGTTACCTTTTGCGTGTGTTGTGCATCGTTGTTATCTATTAAATGCTGAAGCAGTCGTCTGTTGGGCGACACGCTGGTGGTGGGCGTGACGATCGGCGGCAGTTCAGGCGAGGGCTCGGCGGGCGGGCCCGGCGGGTGGTCGTAGTCCACGCCGCTCACCGCGCAGCGTCGAAACACCATCTTGTTCTCCGTCAGCGTCCCCGTCTTGTCCGTGAACAAGAACGCCACCTGACCCAACTCCTCCGTGATGTTCAACGCGCGACATTCCGTCCGCCTGTTCGTCTCGGGATCGTACATCTGAATGTCATTGTGTATATGATACACTTGTAACAGTTTCGTCATTTCTATCGTCACATACAACGACACAGGTATCATTACTTGCAGCGCTATGATGTAAGTCCAGAATATGAGAAGCCCCTCAAAAGCCGGCTTGCTCACCATAGTTATGAATGGGGTTAAATTGTATGAGTTTTCTTCTATATTATAATATTTGTCCAACCACGTTTTGCAACCGACTGCGCCGGCGCAACAAAGAAAAAGTAACACTAAGACACACCATATCACATCTGTGTTCATTTTTTTCTCTAAGCCTGAACACTTGTATCTTGGTCCTCCGTTGTTGAGCATCGCTTTGGTCTCGTGCCCCGCGTATACGACGATGCCCTCCACATAGTCGGTGTTCTTGATCGTGCAGTCCCTGAGCAGAAGGTTCTCCGAGGACAGCGGCACGCGCGCTCCGTTAGGGTGTGAGATGTAGCCCGTAAACCTATATATTTTTGTAGACGGTCGCTCCACTTCCACAGAACTTATGAACTTCATTGGATTGAACTCTGCTTGCTGAAAAATATTATTTATATATTATACCTTTTAGTCCAAACAAATGATTTAGTAAACTGGGTCGCGGTACTACAACGACCATTGTGATATTCTACAAGGTATTGGAGAAAGTGTTCCCACGCTCTGCTTTTTTGGTAGTTTGCATTGCCCGCGTAGCAAACAAAAACTAAAAAAACAGCATTATGATGCTCATCCAATTATAAAACCGTCGACCTAGTGACACTACAGAAATCCGGACGAATTTAGAAGATTGAAACTACTTGTTGAGTTTGGCAATCTCAGCCGGGAGTAGAAACGAAATAAACAACTTAAATTATTACTGAAAAGCTTTTCGATCTTTGTATTTCTTTAAGAAATTCTATAATTTTTTTGCCTAGCTTCACCCATTTTCTTTCCTAGAAGTGTAACAGGAGAGAATCAGGGGTTGGGATTTCTAGCGTGATGACCTAAATTAACCGTGATCGTTTCGAATTAATAAGCCCAGCATGCCGATGATCAGTAGAGTTGTTCGGGCTGTCTGGTTTCTTGCACCACTTCTTCCCAGCTAAAGCACTAGGAAGTGGTGAAGGGCGGAAGTTTTGGGGGACTGTCTTATGTAATTTTGCCGTCCAAAAAGTGTTGATTCCCAGCCTAATTTGAATAGATGACCTTTGATGTTGATTCAGATTTTTTTACCTTTTCCCTAAATCCAGGAGCCACTAGCCTCTGCTTGAGATTGGTCTCCCCGTCTAGATTGCACGTGTCTAAGTAGCAGAAGCCGAGGGGGTTGGAAGAATGCAGCAGCACTATGTCTGCCGGCACCGCTTCGTTGTTCGACAGGTGTACGACATCCCCGACGCGCACATCGCACCATTTCACTCGCATGTACCGCTCTGCTGATCTGCCGGACACAAATAGAAACAATCAATAATGGTTTATGAACAGCTCAACAGATTTTCGTGCAGACTGAGATGCAGTAATCAGTTTATACAACACGTGTTTTTCGCTAACAGGACTGACTCGTGCTGTTGCTGTTCTCGTTTCACGCCTCCGGGTTAGAAATAGCGAAGAAATTCTGAAATAACATCAGCAAGAAAATTTTGTTCTCACTCTACTTAGTCGTTGTAGCACACTTATTGGTTAAAACTGTATGTACGTTCAACCTGTTTGCGGCTATAGGTCCCTTTTTAACCACTCAATGGTGCCGATTCTCTTGTCACACATGCCTCTAAACTAGACTAAAAATCACCAAAATTTAGTTTATTCCTGTCAAACGACAATTTCCCATTCTGAAATAGACTAAAGTGGCACAACTTAACTATATTTTATTTTGACAGCACTGTGATGGTACTGAGATATTAATTTAGTGAAAATGACAATTTTGCTATTCTGAATTTGACGTTTTCACCTAAAATTTAGATTTTCTAACTTAATCTGACTATTTTTAATCGCGACTAAAAATTTGTGGAATAAAATTGGTTGTCATGAACTTTAAATTCACACCAACACCTCGACTTCAGATGCAAAAACAGTACTGAATCTTTTTTCTTTTGCTTATATCTCGAAAACGGTGTGTCCAATCGCAAAAATAATGAAAATTTCGTCCCTTATTATAAAACCCTTAACACTCTATATGTAGGTAATAATTTTTCTTATTTTCCATACAAAAAATGAAAAATTCCATATAACCCCTGTGCGCCTACGGCTCTAAAAAGATTCACGTGGTTAGGTATCACGTGTGAAGTCGCGATTGTCAAATTCGGTTTGGATGTGTCAAAATTATTTTTTAAATTTAGAGAATTTATTTTGCAGAATAGCTTTGAGATTCTCATAGTCAAAAGTTAGGAATTTTAGTGATAGTTTAGTTCGGTGTACAAGAGAATCGGCACCATTGACTTGAATGAGCCAAGCAGCAGTTTCAATCGTTCCCAAACACTTAACGTTAATCTCCATACAATAGTTTTTTTTTACAAATGACATGTAACAGGCTATGTAACGGCATTGACAGGTTACAGAACTACCGTGACAAAATCTCACAGGTTACTTACGTCATGTATAGTCACGCACGTCAATATCTATGGGTTACGCAATGCAAGGGTCATTCGTGTTTAACTACTATTGTGAACGGACGTACCGATCGCGCGCGCGTGCTCTAGTTTAGAGTATTTTGCAGACGCATCACAACACCGTAGTCGCGGTGTACGTCGATCTATCGGGGCCACCGCGATGACCCAGTTACAAAGTGCGGAAATCGTCATGAAGTGTATATTATAATTGTTTAAGTGTCACGCTCGCCTTAAAACTAAATAATGGCTGCAAAACAGTCAATTAAAATAAAAACTGATCTGGAAAAGCAGTTGTATGATTGTTACATCCAGGAGAAAACGGACAGAGAAAACCTGCAGCAAATGGTGCGTCAGTTGAACGGCCATATACAAAGCTTGCAGGAACAGGTACAAGATCTTCAAGGACAATTAAAATGCCTAAAGACACAAGAGCCCTCAGATAAACAGGTCAGTGAGACCATAACACCTGCTCAGCCTCCTCAAAGTGACGTTGAGTACTGCACGGATGAGGATGAACTCGCCAAAGAGACTGAGTGGATTAGGGTGAAAAACAGGAAGAAAAGGAAGTTGAACACCTCCCTTACTCCACCACCACTACAACAAGCTAACACTAGCGCTCAGCAGCAGCAACTTAACAACAAAGAGAAGGCAACCACTAAAAAAATTCTAGCACCACCTCCAATCGTAGTGGACGGTGTTAAGAATTATCAAACATTCTACGATTTTTTGACGAAATCCCAGTCAGTAGAAACATTTACCGCCAAAATGTTAAGCGGTAATAGTGTCAAAATAAATGCTAAAACTGAAGAGTCTTACAGAGACATTGCTCGACGCTTAACGGAAAATAACTGTTTATGGCACTCTTACGAGGATAAGCAGACCAGGCCAATAAGAGTAGTGGTGAAAAAATTACATTCCTCCTGCCTACCGGATCGGATTAAAGATGATCTAACGTCGCAAGGATTCCAGATAGAAAATGTAAGTAATAAGTTAAGCTGGAGAACAAAAGAACCGCTGAACATGTTTATTCTATCGTTCAAAAATGGCGAAGATGTCAGTAAAATATACGGCATTAAACATATCTTAGGGTGTAAAGTTGAAATAAACCCGCTTAAAACATCAAAAATAATACCGCAGTGTAAGAGATGCCAGGCTTATGGTCATACTCAAAAGTATTGCTCAAAAGAGCCTAGGTGTGTTAAATGTACAGGTAAACACCTCACAGTTGATTGCAACAAACCTGCACAAGAAAAACCTAAGTGTGTCCACTGTGGCTTACCTCACCCAGCAAACTACAGAGGGTGTTTAGTTGCCAAGGAGATGCAAATGATTAAGAACAAAAACTCGAAAAATAATCCACCTGCCGCTAAGGAAATTGTTAGAAACACCGACAAACAGTCAACAAAACAAAGTGCACAGTCTGCACAGACAGCCGCGATAACTGCACATGCATCTAAAAATGTCTCATACGCAAAAGCGGTAAAACCAAGCACACAACCATCAAGTCTTGAGGACAAGCTCAACCAGATCTTGAAGTGCATATCCTCATTTGACAAGAGACTAGAGAAGTTAGAATCAAGCACTATACAAATCAATCATGAATAACACACTAAAAATAATGGCGTGGAATTCCAATGGACTGCTGCAACACCAACATGAGTTACAAGTAGTCCTAGATACAGAAAATATTGATGTGTGTTTGATCTCTGAAACGCACTTCACTAAACAGTCTTTTGTAAAGTTCAGAGGCTATAAGGTTTATCACTCACTGCACCCTAACAACGCGGCCCGAGGTGGTAGCGCGGTTATTATTAAAGAAAATATCTGTCATTACGAACAGTGTACATACGAAGAGCCAGACACGCAAGCAGTAGCGATATCAGTCAAAACAAATAAATTTAACGTGACAGTAGCGGCCGTATACTGTCCCCCAAGACACACCATAAGCAAAGAACAATATGTACAATTCTTCAGACTCCTCGGACAGAGATTTATATTAGGCGGTGACTTTAACGCTAAGAACATTCATTGGGGATCGAGATTGACTTCAACCAAGGGAAGACAGCTTCTAAGTGCAGTAAAAGACATGCGCTGTGACGTCATAAGTACTGGAAAACCTACATACTGGCCTACTGACCTCCAGAAACTACCAGACCTTATTGACTTTTTCATAATCAAAAATATATCAACCAATTATCTGAGTGTAGAAGAGGGGTACCACATGAACTCCGATCACTCTCCGATATTATTAAAATTAAGTCACAAAATATTATTAAGAGAAAACCACGACATTAGTTAACAAGTTTACAGATTGGGAAAGTTTTAGCTTAGACCTACAAAATATAATTGACCTAAAAACTTCATTAAAAAGCAAAGATCAGCTTGATTCTGAAGTAAACAACTTTAGCAACAATATCCAACAATGTGCATGGAACAACACACCACAGTTTACAAAAAAATTTAAAGGCAATACCTACCCAAGAGAAATAATAGACTTATTATATGAAAAAAGGACTCAAAGAAAAAGATGGCAACAAACTAGATTCCCGCAAGATAAAACTCTATTGAATAACCTTACGAAAAGGTTGAAGAGAAAAATACAAACGTTTCAAGATGAGGCTTTTAATACTAACCTACGTCAGTTAACCAGCGACCATACAACGCAATACTCTCTATGGAAAGCGACAAAGTCACTCAAAAGGCCAATTACACCAATACCTCCTATCAGAGATAATAACGGAAAGTGGGCCATAAGCAATGAGCAAAAAGCTCTAAGATTTGCACAACACTTAGAAGAAACCTTTCAGCCAAATGACGTGTCTGTAGACAACTTACAATTTGCCAACATTGTGCAAGACCAAAGAATTAAGCTTGTGACCCCGAAAGAAGTTGCAAAGGAAATTCAAATCATGAGCCTAAAAAAATCCCCAGGGTATGACCTTATTACGGGAGAAATCTTAAAACATCTTCCGCGAAAAGCCATCGTTAAGCTTACTAGGCTCATCAATGCTGCATTCCTGCTAAAACATGTTCCTGAGCCATGGAAAGTTGCTGAAGTGATTATGATCGCAAAGCCCGGTAAACCACCTCACGAAGCATCATCATACAGGCCCATTTCCCTGTTGCCTATACTATCAAAGCTGTTTGAAAAATTGTTTTTAAAACGCCTTAAACCTATCATAAACGAGAAAAACCTGATCCCTGACCATCAGTTTGGTTTCAGAGAGAAACACTCAACAATAGACCAAGTACATAGAATTACCAACATCATTGAAACAACGCTTGAAGATAAAAAAGTCTGCTCCACCGTATTTTTAGATGTGGCACAAGCTTTTGATAGAGTTTGGCATAAGGGTTTGATATACAAGCTAAGAATATTGCTGCCCAATGATTTTGCCGATATCTTGCAATCATACATTACAGATAGAATGTTCCGAGTAAGGCACGAGGATGCCTTTTCCAGATTAAGAATTATTAAAGCTGGTGTGCCTCAAGTTAGTGTGCTGGGTCCAGTCCTCTATCTGTTGTACACGTATGATATACCAGAGCTGGAAAATAATACTATTGCAACCTTTGCGGACGACACTGCCATTATGGCTACAGGGTCATGCCATACGGAAGCAATCAAAAAGGTACAAATCGCTGTAAATGAAGTTTATGGCTGGGCACAAAAATGGAGAATCAAATTAAATGAATCGAAGTCACTTCACATTGATTTCACGAACAAGAATTGTGATTACCACCCAATCTTCATAAATGGCCAACAACTGCCATACGCAAATACAGCCAAATACCTTGGCATAACGCTTGACGCAAAACTGCGCTGGAAAGCGCACGTCAAAAAGAAAAGACAGGAGCTAGACATGCGTTTTAAAAACATGTATTGGTTGATTGGACGGGGTTCTTGCCTATCGATACACAACAAAATTTTATTATATAAGCATATTCTCATGCCGATATGGACGTATGGCATCCAACTGTGGGGCTGTGCTAAACCGACGAACATCAAAATTATACAAACATTCCAGAATAAGGTACTCAGGAGTATTGTTAATGCGCCCTGGTATATAAGAAATGACGACCTCCATCGTGACTTAAAAATGGAACCCGTCACCAGAATAATCCAAAAATTTGCTGAGGCCCATGAACACCGACTCCACCGACATGTGAACATCGAGGCAATTCAGCTGCTAGACCAAACAAATATAGTGCGAAGACTAAAACGAACAAAACCTTTTGAGTTAGTGTAGTGTAAAAAGTGTAGAAATAATAGTGAAAATGACACACATATAACACATGAACAAAGTGTTTATATTAAAATATCAGACTCTAAGAAAGTGGAACGAACTTGTGTAAAGTACAATCAACACTATTCTAATTTTTAAAATAATCATTACGTAAAAAATTAAGTTAGATTAAAATTGCTTATTAGTCTTATAGGCTAGATTGTAATTAATTATTAAGAACTAGGTTCTTTTTAATAAAGGATAAAAAAAAAAAAATGTTGCACGATCAACGCATTGAAATGAAATTGCCTTTCCATAGCTGCATGCGTAGACAATTTACTTTGCAGCCTACAATGTCGCGTATTACCGTGATACCGCGAGACCAGTAGTGAAATGTGATTACGTTCAAGTACGTCATTGACGCACATAAGTACGTCGGTAGTAAGTACAGTTAAGTAACCTGTTTGAATGCGTAAATTCCACTCGTACTATTTGCCAAAGGGTGTTATAAAAGTATAGATCGACATGATGCATGTAGCGAAATAGAGAATTATCATGAAATGTATTTATTGTTCCCTTTAAGGAGGAAGCGTCAGGGTAGCCTGCGAAATGCAAATTTTCTTACGTTTTTTGCATTTTGCAGGTCAGTGTAAGTTTTATGTTGATTAAAATATGATTCGCGGTCATAATAAATATGGCTTTACACAATTATAATCATTACAATCAGCAATACAACTCCATAAGTTAGCAAAGGTGTCAACGGTCATGATTTCATGAAATCATGACACCTTTATCTTCTTCTTAATCACTATTGCTGATTGTATTGATTATAATTGAGTAAAGCTATATTTGTTACGACCGCAAATCATATTTTAATCAACATAAAACCTGACACTGACCTGCAAAATGCAAAAAACGTAAGAAAATTTGAATTTCGCGGGCTACCCTGACACTTCCCCCTTAAAGCGCTGCCATTACATTCATGGAGATGTTTGTCGGTCTATCTATGTAAATACACATTTTCAACAACGTCATTGTAGTCAATGTTATCGGTGGGAGCCAGCGAACGCTGTCTGACACTCCAAGTTACTCCAACTACTTGTAAGTTGTTCGGCCAAATTCGTGAGTCGGGCAACAGGTCGCGATTTGAGATTGCGGCATGATATCCGCTTCGGGCAATACTTTCTACGGTTCCAATGAACTTTACAGATCATTTCGCGATAAAAGTTGACTTTCCGACATAACTGTCTTTCTTTGTTGTTGTTTGTTGGAATAACAATGAGTTTACTGCTGACAATCACGCGTACACTCATTCAATTATTAATTTATTATAGAACAGTAATAATAACTATAGACGTCTTACTTTATGTGTCACGCCACTCTTGAAGTTTTTATGAAATCAATGCACACCTTATTTTACCGGCTACCGAGAGTATCAATAAATAACTTGGAAGCACTTAGTTTTGAATGAGCTGCAACTTTTTTCTATTGCCAAACACTGTTAGAAGAAACAAATGGTGATAAATCTTCGAAATATTTTGTTGTGACTAAACAACAATGAAGTAATATTCGAAAGTGTGCTTAATCCTATCGCGAGCCGTTACATGAGTCATAGCCGAAACAATACTCCATAGAGCACGAGCACGTCTCAAATGCCTTAGACAAAACCAAAGTAATGCCGAATGGTAGAACAGAGCCGAAGTATTACGGGTAAGCCCCCTTTACACAGTCCTGCTGTTGCGTATAAGTAGGAATGGAAGCTTGCACAGTACCTACTGGTGCCAATCACGCATAAGAATTTTTCTCAAGAGAGACGGTAGAACCAATGTTGGCAAATCAACAACTAATTTGGTGGAAGACCCACAAAGGATTAAGGGTATGAAGAGTAAGAGCTAAATTAGACTAGCAGCCAGACCAAGGCAGCACGAGGGAGGAGGTCAGTAGTGGCTGGGCATGAGGTTAAATAATGATGATCTATACATATCGCCATCGGGTTCCCGTCGCTGGCGCCAGCTAACCGGCATCCGAAGCGGGTGTAAAGAAGCATAATGATTATGCGTGGAATTAAAGGCCTTCATACCTTCCAAACTGGAACACAGCCACACTACGTAACGATAGAAATAGGAACTATAATTCCCCGGACAAATTCTTTTACAAAGAGCTCCTTCTACTGCTAAAAGTACCGTAGTTCTTAGAGACGTTAGAATCAAATGAAACAATACTGTAATAAATACCATTAAAAACAATAATATTTGAAGCGTGGTGGCTTACTCGACTGAATGGAGTAACGACTGACGCCTGGGAATCTGTGTCATTGACACAATGCAACTATTAACCGAGCTTTATGTTTATTTAGCCAACAAAACAAAGCATTGTGAGTCTTATAAAACGTTCATAGTGAATGCAATTGTTGCAGAGGTAGAAGTGAACCACTAGGTACGTTATTGGATGGCACAGAATCAGACGGAGGTCTAACTGGTTTGCAACGACACCTATGGAGCTTTGTTATTCGGAAAAATTGCTTGTGCGTTGCCATCCCAGAAACGGAACTGCATACATGAAATATTGAATCTTTCACCGACAGTTAAGTTACCTAAGCAATAAACAGTACACACGATCGTATAAGATGTGTAGCAATCGCGGCGGATTTCTTATTTGTCATCTTTTGAAGAGACGTTCATCAAAAACAATAATAAATATGAGTACACAGTCATTCATTATTCTCCTGTCCTTATCCCAATTTATTTGTGGTCGGCGCAACATCTCCCCTTCCTCCATTCCTCGCTATTTCTTGTCATCTCCGTAATCACCCCCTTTCTATCCATATATCTTTCACACAGTCCATCCATCATTTCTTTGGCCTTCCCATACGGACAAATATGCTTGCTGTCTAACGTTTATTGTTTAAGAATATTTAATTGTAAATAACAACAAAGTCACTGATGAACTACAAATAAAGCTATAACGTATACACGGTTAACACATGGATACAAAAATAGTAAAAATACTAATCGCTGGTGGCAATATTTACAGTCTACATCACAGAGCTTTACAAGGCGGAAATTGTAAAAACTGCTTGTTTACCGAATATATTGTCTTATCGATGATGTAAGGCTCGTCAAACGAATTTGTAAACTACTAAAAGGTACAGGCATGAATCATCTACGAAAAATATAAGTGTTTGTACAGCAGTTCCAAGACTTCGTGAAAAACAAAACCAAAGGGGCTTACGTGGCTACGTCATAATCTAAACACACTTTATTTTTTGGTTGCAAAACATTTTAGCCAAAACAAAAATTGATTGTGTGATTTATAAGAGTAAAGTTGTGGATCAAGGAAAGATTCGTTAAAAACAGTAAGATATGTCAATGTAGTCAGTCGATAAAGATATAAAACTGTATCGTAACAATTCTAAAACAGGACGTTATCAACTATTTGGATGAGTCAGCTAAGCCCTGAGGATGGGCTAGTTTGACTCAGAGATAAGTAAGTAAGCTACCTACTACTAGATAGCACTAATGTTATCATCCCAATACTCCATTACATTCAATTTTATGCTTTGTGTGTGACATTCCCTGTAGTGCTTCGGCAAGAGGTACTAAATTACTAATACAAGCTGACACTGAATCATTTTGCAACCTTTTTGGGCCTGAAAGTGATTACTTTCATCCCCATTGGAACAACAACAAGTAATAAGTTAGAACTACTCCGAAATGGTGAAAAAAGCATCTGTCAAATACAATTTCATCTAGAAATTTTGTGTCAAACAGTAGAGAAGTTTGCTTTTCTTGAGAACTTTTACTCCCAGGAAGATACAGAGGAATTCAGAGTAAGCCTGTAGAATCATCGCGGAACAGTACAAACGAAAAAAGAGATAAATGACATCTCTTCTACGCATGTTATCGCAAACATCTTTCCGTGTTAACAGCATCAAATCCTAACCAACATTTGATAAAGGCTGCACAAACACTAGAATAAAGATGTAAGATAAAACCTTATTTATAAAGGAAAATTCTTTAATAAACATAATAAAAACGATTGTATAACAGCTCAATAACGTTATGATAGGATGGCGTGCGGCGACTGCCTCGTAAGATGTGCAATTTATCTCTCCGTTGAATGAAACATCTCGGCTCACTGTCTGCAGATCCCGACAATCAATGCTCAGGTTTCATCGCATAGTTTATATAAGAAAACTGGTATTAAGAAATTCCACCGCCATTGTATTTCTAACAACATGTGAGTAATGTAAAGCAATCATTTATATGAAAAAGAAATTATTAATCAGATATTCGAATGAAAGTAGAAACAAAAGTAATACAAAAGCCGTATGTAATGTAGGCCATTAAAATATAAAGAGTTTACTTTGCTCTCAAAGTAAATACATGTATGTGTTATTGGCAAAACAGAGGCCCACTATTTACATATCATCAAAATGTAAGCGTACCGATTGTAATCCTGTTAGTTTAATATCCAAGCAGAAATCTTTATTGAAAGATTTTGCGTCTACAGAGTAATCGGATTCATTATTCTTTGTTTACACAACCTTGTTATTTTTTATGAAACCTCCCAAACGTGCTAGGTCGATAGGTTATTTTCTAATAAAGTTTTATAGGGCAAGGCGTAAACGAGTAAAATATTCTGTAAATCTTCAAGATTCCACAGTCGGTTAAGTCTGCGAAAGCCGTAGTGACGACATGGCTGGTCAGTACAGGCAATGTGAAGGTCGAAACGTTCACTATTGGCCTTAACAACCTGTCGGTAATCTCGTGTAATTACAAAACGTACTCTTCGAAAATGATGTCGCACAATTTTGCAAAAAGGCGAAAATTTTGTGAACTCGTGCAAGCGTTCAAACTTTAATTGGTCGTTTCCGATTGAAAATAAACTTTATGATTCTTGCAAGATTAATTTACTGGTGGTGATTGTTACATACAGTTACGGCAATTTGCAGAAACCATGTTAAAAAAAGAGATCTTACGTTCTACATCAGCTACATTTTGAATACATTAAAATATTATATAACGTATCAAACGCTAAAGTCGAACTAACGTGATTTCCTCGCATAAAGTACAATATACATACATACATACATAAACTCACGCCTTCTTCCCATGGGGGTAGGCAGAAACTACAGAACGCCACCTGCTACGATCCTTACATAGTCCTTTTGCCTCGTTTACGTTCATACATCTGGTCATACACGCACGCCAGTTGCAGTACAATATAGGTAGTTGTATTTACTAAATTAAGTACTTAAAGGAACTTTACAACACCTGAGTACCGAAACTAATCACTACTGAAGTTTCCGAAATACTACATGTTGTTCTCCTGCACATAGCTTCCAACGGGGCCAAGAATAATTCCTTGCGGAATCTTTTTCCTTAACAGAGTGGATGACGTATTGTTTGTATGTTTTACGCCAGTCGACTTATAAACTTTCCGATCACAGAAAATACTGTTTCATCGACCCCTATAAACCTACCAAATACTGAGAAATATTTATTTTCCGGGGTAATGTCACGAGGCCAGTATTTCCATGCCTACCAGTTGCGTTGATGTTATCGCCTGTTTATCCTCCTATATTTTCAAAAGAAAGCGGCCTCGGTCTGTCTAAACTCAATGCCGACCCATCAATGCCGCCATGCTCCATGCATGCAATTCTGTGATAAGACAGCTACATTTATACGAACAGTTTGAGACGTATAAAATATTGTATTAGACTGATTAAATGCTGTTATGGTTCTTTAAAAAGAATAAAATTTAAATACCTAAATATGGTATGACGAATATTTAAATAATAAGGTAAAATCGAGTGTTTTATTATGGGTAATGTTTTGATTATGATCGATTTTTGCGCCTATTTCAATTTTCCAATGTACCTATATGAGATCGGCGCAGCTATGAAATAAGTCATTTTCTTCCATACATCTTTACCGGCCGTCAACTCAGTATTCACTTCCTTTCTAGCTATATTATTTAGCATATTTCAGACAATCCTACCATCATTCCTCTTCAGTCTGCCTATTTTCTTATAACCATTCATTAGTAAGATCGCTTTTTTAAATACACACTATTAAAAGCATTGTTCGTCAGTTGTCACCAGAGAGCACGAACGAAACACTTATTGCGCAAGGAATTGGTCGCTTTTTGTCTTCAGCTAATTGCTAATTACAGACAGTGAACAAACATTTGCATAATTTGCAAATTGCTTTACTTTTTTAGCAGTAATTGGCCGATCGTTTATGTGTATAGATACTTAGTTTAAACAATATAAGTGACATGACAAGGAACTCAGCTAACGTGCATGGTAAAGAGTTAGTCATCAAACAGTTATAGAAAATTGCTACTATGAATAACCGAATAGCGATAAAACTCATGATTGAGGCGGCACACACTGCACCTACATACATACCAATAATTAATAAAGTGCATTACTTATTGTGAAAGCGACGATTAGATTGGATTCGAGTTTGTTGATTAACAAAACAATGCTAGAATGGGTAAATATTAGAAATGGTCATTGCCGTTTAAAAATGTGTGAATTTCAAAATGAACTGTGACGAAATTAATAAATTTGAAGGCAGTAAGTCGCAAACTATTGTCCTAACTGCAACTAAAACTGAACTGAAGGTTTCTTTTTTTTTCAAGACCCACGGAAAATACTTAATACACAAATACACAATATTGATTGTGGCTTTATAGAACACAATGGACTAAATTTAGTGCTGTTCAATTCTAATTGTTGAAGAAAACGTGTGCTAAAATACGTATATTATCAAATATCCGAAGTTTGGCAAGGACATGCAATTTAAACATTCTAAAGAAAAATAAATAAAGAACAACGCACCCGTTTCATTTCCATCACTACACGTGTAATACGTTCAGCCTTATTTATTTTAGCTAATTAAATTATTACTAGCCTTGACTCTAAGACTGAGAACTACTTGATAATCATTCTTGAAACAAGCTATAACGGTACCAAGTTTCCCCATGTTCCCTGTCCAAAAGAGCAAAGTTAACACTACAGAATAGCGCATAAAGTTCCTATTTTGCACAATATTGACATTTGTTTACGATGGCTTTATGGATGGTTAATCCAAGAGTGTAAAGATAAAATTGTTTTGAGATGAACGCTGTTGATGGCTTAGACCGTTAATTCGTATGTTATTGACAGTAAACGTATTTTTACAGTTGCACCACCCATTATTTCAACACTGCACAAGGAAGATATATGATAAACATTCTAATCATGATCGCTTGTAAAATAATACCTTATTTCTGTTGGTAAATTTGGGCCTATATAACTCATGATCGGAGTCAAGGTACAATTCAAAACTGATAGCGTTCACGTACTTGACGAGTTTATCGGCATCATTGAACTCAACCATTTCGGAGAATCGAAGGCGTCAACAGCCGCGCCATCGCCAGTCGCCACCACTAGGTGGATATTAGATAGATAGAATATATTTTACTTTAGTACGCCATAATTGTATCACATTTCATATCATAAGCTAGACTTTTGATGACTTGAGCGATCAAAACACACTTTTGCTAACTGTGAGTTTACCAAGGGTCTGACTGTAGCTACTAGTTTATTTATACTCACCTTTTCTAAATTCGTTTTTGACTCATCTGTTATTATTGCAGTTTGTTTCTTTTAGTTTCTATAAATTTACTCGTTCTAAAAATGGAGCGATACTTTTGTCTTGGACCATACCTATATCATGCTGATGTCATTCGACATCATTTTATATCATTCCATTTGTGGTTCGGCTGTATGGTTCACTTTTACTTTCCACCATTAGAAAGTTATGTGTTGAACGACCCACGGTAATTTGTATGGGTTTATCTGATGTAACCAATTTAACTAGTTTAGCAAGCGATTAATCCCAAGCGAATATTTTAGTAAAATTACAAGATTACTTGAGCAGGAGCATAACAGACATGATCCATTTCGTAGGGAAATGGTGCCTAGTGACTAAGAAACGAAAATCTACCACTTTGCCAATATCTAAACTGAATTCGAAAACGAAAAGAAATCAAATTGTAATGTCATGGATATCACATATTACTATCCTTCGTTCAAATTGCTAGTGTGAACTATGGCCATATAGTTTAACTCGCTACCATGACACCAGCGCGTGAGGTTTATTAAATGAATTGAGTTTCAATTTCAATAGACCAATGCGAATATTGCGATGAACAGAGGGGGCTATCGGGCATTGTGACATTGAACGCGTTTGTTTTGTCACAATTGCCTAGTATTTGACAACAGGACATTTATAATATGTTCATGTGTGATCTACATGGTTTGTCAACAAAACGTTTTAGATGAATTGGCAATCAATCAACAGCTGGAGATCTGATTGTAACAGTGTAATAGCACTGTTAGGAATATAAACAAATTGGTACAATCGACGGATCTGTGACGAACACGTTGTGCGTAATAAAATTCTAATGAAGATTCAAACGAACGGGTTTTGGAATCGAGGCAGATAAAGTAGGTTCACCGTTTTCGAATTAACATAAAATATCAAAAATAATATTGGTATTTTGTATCGAGGACATTAATGTGAGTCAAGACAAGAACTATTGGTTAACTTCATAATTACTCCTACACTAACACAGTAGTTACGAAAGTTATGGTATATACAGTGTGTCTGATCACCGGTGTCCGACCCGTTAAGTCGAAGCAATATGTGCCTTATTATGGTAGGTTTGTCGATAAAACTGATTAATTTTATCGACAAATCCACCATAATAAGGCATTTTGGCCCTACTGTTTCGAAATGGCGACCATATTATAATTTTTTTACTGATCACTGATGGGTTCATTTATAGTGCAATATCTACCGATTAGAGATCTTACAGGCATTAGTTTCGTCCTACACAATTCATTTACATGATTGCACCTACGTTTTATTTGTAATTAATTATTTTTATATACAGGGTTATTGATTTTATGTCGGCAATCCAACAGGGGGATGTAGGAGAGGTCATTTACAACCAAATGACCCCTTTTGACTCCTATGCAAATGTCAACAACTTTCGAGTCATTTAACATTTTGTATTTTTATTTCATACATTTTAAAATACAAAATTTCTCGAAAATGGTTGACATTGGCATAGGAGTCATAAGGGGTTATTTGGTTCCAAAGTACCTCTCCTACATCCCCTTAACGGATTGCCGGCATAAAATCAGTAATCTGTATATAAAAATAACTAATTACAAATAAAACGTAGGTACAGTGATGTAAATGAATTGTGTAGGCGATTGACACACTACCGCTATTTGTCGTGTTATCTGATAAATAATAGACGAATAATTACTAATAAGTTGCTACTCAATATGCAAAACTATCTGTTTCCCTGACTGTATACAGGGTCAAATTAAATTAGATAGCGAAATTACGCAGACGCGATGGTTATCGAATATCGATATCTAAACATGATATAATAAAAACAAAAAAGCGGCCAAGTGCGAGTCGTACTCGCCCATGAAGGGTTCCGTAGCAGCAAGTAACGATAAGTTTACGATTTATGACGTATTAAAAAAAAAACTACTTGCTAGATCTCGTTCAAACCAATTTTCGGTGGAAGCTTACATAGTAATGTACATTACATATTTTTTTTAGTTTTATCATTCTCTTATTTTAGAAGTTACAGGGGGGGGACACACATTTTACCACTTTGGAAGTGTCTCTCGCACAAACTATTCAGTTTAGAAAAAAATGATATTAGAAACCTCAATATCATTTTTGAAGACCTATCCATAGATACCCTACACGTATGGGATTGATGAAAAAAAAATTTTGAGTTTCAGTTCTAAGTATGGGGAACTCCAAAATTATTTGTTTTTTTTCTATTTTTGTGTGAAAATCTTAATGCGGTTTACAGAATACATCTACTTACTAAATTTCAACAGCATAGCTCTTATAGTTTCGGAAAAAAGTGGCTGTGACATACGGACGGACAGACAGACAGACAGACAGACAGACAGACAGATAGACAGACATGACGAATCTATAAGGGTTCCGTTTTTTAACGGAACCCTAAAAGATTTGTTTTTTTTTGAGGGATAAACGACCGCTTTTAGTATGAGTTGACCAAATCTATTTTAACTCCGTGAGTGCCGACAGAAGTGAAAACTAGAACAATTTTACTGTGCAAGAAATACTTTTTTTGAAGTCGGTAAAAAAGGGAAATGTCAATCATGTCGTTGTCATGTCTCAATGTTTGGAATGTCATTAATCTCAAAGAAAATATATCGCGCGTTGATGTCTTTTTAATGGTCAAAAGTTGGTGTCGGTAACAGTGTCGCGAGTTCAATTGTTTTTCCCATCTCAAAAATGCCCAACGCGCCTAAAGAAGTTTTCACTTCAAAAACATTCGATACCCATCACATCTGCACAGTTTCGCTAATTTAATTTGACCCTGCTTGGAGTTTCCCTACGTGATCGAATCAGAAATGAAGAGATCCGCAGGAGAACCAAGGTAACCGACATAGTCCGAAGAATTTTCAAACCTAAGTGGCAATGGGCAGGGCACATTGCTCGCAGAACGGATGGCCGATGGGGCCGAAAGGTTCTGGAGTGGCGACCGCGTACTGGAAGACGTAGCGTTGGAAGGCCTCCCACAAGATGGACCGATGACCTTGTGAAGGCCGCAGGAATCCGCTGGATGCGGAAAGCACAGAATCGGTCGAAGTGGAGGTGCTTGGGGGAGGCCTATGTTCAGCAGTGGACGTCTTTCGGCTGAAATGATGATGATGATGATGATGAATTTAACCCTGTATAAATAGCTAAGCGACCTATGATAAAGCGCTGCGCAACGATCAGTGCGCTAATTCATCGCACAAATCCACTACTGTCTACTACGAAAGGCGCACGCGCTGCTTGCGGGCCTCAAAGATTTGACACTTTCGCTTATATTGGGTCACATGGCACGGATGCGGTCACGATTTCAATTAATGGCTTTTAGCTTTTTATTTCTCACCAGACATTGCAATTTGTAGCTCACTGTTGGATGATTTATTAAACGATTTATGATAGGAGTGGCAGTACATACGCACACAAGTTGTAGCTGTGGTCGTAGATATTGTCCAGTTGATTAAATTAAATGACTTAACTGAAATTGGATCGTATTAACCTTCTGCCCACACGATGACTTCTTACTGGGCATGCACCTTGAGACTAAACTTAGATGACGTGATTTCATATTAAACCTACGCTCACGTTTGTCCATACACAGCTGTCAATAAATAAGGACTTAAGGAAAATTAATGCCTTTAATGAGTCTAGGCAAAATTGCATCACAATAACCAAATTTTTATTTATGAGATATAATACTGTTAGTTTATTATACTGTGGTAGAGATAATTCAAAAAGTTGAATCATAATAGGTAACTTAAAACAAGGTAAAAAGGTACGGCACCACGGTTTAACAAAATACGAGTAATTATGCTGAGTCGCGCAGTACCGTTACCTATTCGCTTTCTTTTCTGACGAGAGCCTGCGCGCGCGCAGCCGGGAGAAATTCATGATCCAAACACATGCGGAACGATTTCGCGGAACAACTACATGGTGAATGAAGGAAAACATGTTTTGTTTAAATTACACAATTCATGTCAATGGTGGGTTTACCATTTAGAAAAATACTAAACAGCACTTGCAGGTCTTATGTATAGATACTAGTGTATTTAAAAATCATTTATATCAGCCGAGATTCATACAACAACAAAGGGACGGAATCCACATGTAACTTGTTTTGTCAATTCCATTTTAATAAACATATAAAGTAACACCGAATTTAAATGCTGGATCCATTAACAAACCAACGCAAAAACAGAGAATATTAAGATAAACGAAACGGAAAGGCAGATAAAAATGATAAGCCATTACTCAAGTTTAGGTTTTTGCCTCACAAACAATCAAACAATAGCTTAAGTGAAGTCGAAAGTTAATGTTCCGTTGTGACATTATTAATGAAGTGAGGAGTATTGTTAACATTGTTGATGTAAACTGAACGACACATTTCAACTATAACGTCACTTCAGTGACATTTTTTTCACGAGAAAATCGCACCGCAGCGCAATGAATTAAGCGTTTAACAAAGCTTTACACAAATGTTTGAAAAGCGGTTAAACCGCTGGCCATTGTACACTTTGACGTACTCGGTGACCTATGAGCGAAATGCAATGTTGCTCGGTCATTGCCACGCAATCCGTGTATCTTTTAAGGTTGAGGAGAGCAACTTCAAAAGTAATTTTAACATTTGAACGCTACAGTTACCAGCAGGAAGTAACAGGCAGTCGACATCTCGTCTGGCCTCGGCAAAGTCACAAAGTCGTACCCGCAGAAAAAACAGCTCCAATCTATGCCTCGCGAGACTTATTGTACCGCGGACTAAAACCGGATGCTGGCCAACCTTCATGCACCTCAGGGACTTGGAACTATTTCCGACTATTACAATAGAAATTGTGTTTTAAATGTAACAATAACTGTGTTAACTCTTAACAACACAAGCTGAAAAACTTGCTGAATTGTCCAATGCAATTCAAAGTCAACTCTCCGAAATTTAGTATGCTAAGCTTGTTTATATACGAATGCGAGATTTTTATACCCATTTTAGCTCCAAGGAATGATAAATCTGCATATAGATTGACCAATCTAGGTTCAATATTGGAGTTGGGCCAATTGTTTTCCTTGAACACGAATACACTATTATGTGCATTGCATCCCTCTGGTTTTTAATAACCGTACCGAGTTTATTGAAGGTCGTACCATCGAACGACGTTACATCAAAATCAGTGAGTGCCAATGGCGCCGAGCTCATAAACATAAGCGTCAATATCATTTTATTAGTTTGCCCCATGTCGTCCCCAGCTCAGAAGACCTTCGCCAGCGATTCAGCTCGTTAATATACTATTCATATAATGTATGCCATTTAAAGACCAATTTCAACAACTTATGCACTAAATTAAACCAATTCGGCGTGACAGATACTAGCGCCAATTTTTTATTTAGACAATGTTTTGCGCCTCGAATCAGACTTGTAGACAGGAGCTAATGGATAGTCTTCATTTTAATCGAGCTAATGTTTACAGTTAATAGCTACTTTATTAACCACGCTGATTGGAAACCGTTACAAAACTACCAGTTCAGCGAAAGTGGAACACACAATGATGTTGAGCGAGTAAGCGAAAAAGATTGCGGAATTGTCTACAGTTTAACACGATCAAGGTTGAAATGCGTTTCTGACAATAATAATATTACGTGTCGGCTGTGGCTAATTTAGGTTCTTTGAGTTCCTATTTTATGATTGAACATGAACCGGACAGTAAAAACCTTATAGGTGACCCGGATACGTCGCGTCGCCGGCAGGCTTCGTTGTACACGCAACTGTATCGATTGACATTGACCGTGCATCGTGATTCGTGGTCACCGTTCTCTTTGCCGCATGCGACGAGTGTCATGAATATTCTAGTCTAGTACGGTGCGATGAAGATCACCGTTTTACGTTTTTTGTAATGCAATCAGTGCAAAGTATCGTATCAGAAGCTGACGTGCGGAAACTAACGTTACATTGAAAAAAGAATATTATTACCACTATCTTTTAAATGGGTGAGATTAATACATCTCTTTATGACAGAAGTAATAATCATGACCTCGTAAGCTGCTTATCACGCCGAGACATTATCTTAAGAGTAGGTCTATAGGTCAAATATTTTAGTAGATGTAATTTAGTGCTGAAAAGGCACTTTTGACATTAAGTCGCACAATAGTCATAGGCACAATTATGTTTATAGCGCATCTAGACCGTAGAGATAAAAGCGTTTGACAGAACATGACCTTCATGCTCAGTTGCGAGGTCAGAACTAAAGGATGAACACATGCAGGCTCGGTTTGTTTTGGGTGCTTTATAATGGTCCTTTTCCTATCACAAGCTAAATGTTGATACTAAACAGTGAATCAAGCATGAATCATGCATTTCTTCCGGTGCACCCTGGGCAATATACTTTGCCTCCTGGTGAAACTTTTACCACAGTACGATCTCATGAGCAATAAAAAATAGAAACCCATGTAGTATCAAAGTGTCTAAGTATAAGGGAAAAAACAGTGAGGCATTTAATTATCTAGAGGTGAGGGGTGAATGATTTCAGGCAGACATGCTAGCTACAAATCGAGGAACAAACACTCGTTATTGCTGTTTATTTATTCAGATTAAACCACAAACGAAATACATTGTTTATCGGGTTAGCGTGCACTGCTAAGATACCCAATACTGATAGAAAGTCAATCAATTCCGTTAATCAATTGTTCATAATGGACAAGCACGGAAAAAAAAAGCAATTAGAAGTGCTGTCTGGGTTGACTCAAGGTTCAGTTTTCCGTGACAGTGCTGGCTCTAAGGTCAATAGAAATTAATACTCAAGTGTCCACTTCAATATTCATGTAATTAGTTTTAGCCATCATTTTTTGGAAGTAATTGTGATTTCTATTTCCTTTGTCCTGAATGTTGTATACGAAGTGTGCATAATCTTAATCTTAATATATATAAATTACGTGTCACGTTGTTTGTCCGCGATGAACTCCTAAACTATTTAACCGATTTTAATCAAATTTGCACACCGTGTGCAGTTTGATCCAACTTGAAAGATAGGATAGCTTACATCTTAATTTAGGAAAATAAATTTTTATGTTTTTATAAATTATGCATTTACGATATCCCGGTTTTATGCCATAATTCCTAACAAAAAGTTCTAGGCTTGATAATCTCGGTAGGTAGGGTAGTAAGTGATAAAGATGGTCCACCCCAAACATTTATATAGGAAAACAACATTTGCAGGGTCAGCTAGTTGATTATATTGCTAAAAGGTAAAGGCAATCAAGCTCAGATTTTGATCCTACGCATACAAATAAATTAATTATTCTGATTATTACATCCTATAATATTAAACGAGCAATATTTGTATGTATATATATTTGTACCTACTCACGTTCTCGAAATCGGCTCTCACGATTTCGATGAAAGTTGCAATATAGGGGTTTACGGGGGGGTAGCTCGCCGTCCGATAAGGACCAGGCCCGGGTCGACGGCGGGCGCGTTGTGTTCCACGCGCGCCTCAAAGAGATGTCAGCAGAACTGACGGGGTCCGCTAGGGCCAAATGTCTGCCGGGGCTACGAATAAGGCCGAAAGAGACATCGTGGGTCCCAGCAACAGGGCAACCGAAGGAACACGGGTGGGTTTTAGTCAGTAAGAGTCTGACACGCCCTCCCGCTCCAGCCAGAGCGGGAGAAGTTATTTGATAATTTCCCACCAAAAAAAAAGGGGTTTACGGGGGCGAAAAATCAATCTAGCTAGATCTCATATCTGGGAAAATTCGTTTTCTCCGTATTTTTACCCGAGCAAAGCTCGATCGCCCAGTTTAGAACAAGATAATGAATAATGACATGACGTTATTGACATTAGAATAATGATTATGGCATCATGGACTTAGTAAGTACCTACTACCATGGCAGTATGGAATTAGTAGGTACTATCCTATACTATTAAATGAGCATTCTCTATTTTCACCAGAGCAGAGCTCGGTCGCCCAGGTACTGATTCTGATACAGCTGTCGTTTCTACTGACTTTCAGTGCCATGAATTCTGGCTGACGCAAGCCGGTCACAACCGACAAACGGCCAGATATTTTCAGTTCTGATATGGTAGACTAGCGCCAGTTGAGTCTATATGGACGACATTGCGGCATGGAACAATGGACGCTAACATTTATATAATCTAGAACTAGATCAAGGACATTTACCTCTATTTATAGACTTTTCATATCACGGGGATGACCTACTTTGAGTGAGAGTATGTTTTCTCTCCCTCTTATGGTTGGGAAATCGAAAGTAGTTGTCTGTTTATCTCACGAAGTCTTTGGTTTTTTATGACATCAGTTTAGTATCGGAGAGTTACAGATGACCATATTTTTGCAACAAAATAATTTAAAAGAATAATAATTAAATGCTTTGAGTTTGAGTCAACTATTCACATATCTACAATTTAACAACCGGATTTCGGAAAACTACATAATTTTGCTGCAAGCAACCAATCAACCATGACCGCAGACAACGCAGTCTCTGATCACGATTTATTATTGTTGATCCAGAGCGGTCACTTTTTGTTGTTGGCGCCAATAAATAAATAAATAATTAGTCATAAATGATAATATAAATACCGTCTTCCATAACATACGTAACATCCCGTTCATTCAACCTCAAAGGTATCGCCTTCTCGAGCAGTTCCGTTTCTCATAAAGAGCTCTATCTAGTATAAACACGCCCACTTGTTAGCAACTCATAGTTAATTGCATTATGTTTCTACTACACATCAAACAACACGGGCGCGGCGACATGACGTCAGTAGATCACGACATGACTTTGATGACCGGTCGAAGGACTTGGAAGGCTTAGCGAAGGTGAAGTTGATCTGAAGATAACGTCACACGGGTGACATCGCGACAACCCTAAACGAGGCTAAGAACCTTTGAAGAGGGATCGTTAACCAATTCCCGAACTACAGCTTCGGGTCAACAAACGCGTTTCTGCACTAAAAGTCAGAGTAGAAAGGATGAAATTTAGTAATTACCTCCTGAGAAACGTAACGCTTTGCTAGATAAGTTCTAGCTGGCACAAGGTTCAATTCTTGGACCCTCAACATGCTCTGACTACCCTACCTATCTTTATTTGTTGTCAATTGCATTCTGCAACATCATTACGAACAGTAATTACTAGTCTTGCTTCACGATGTTGTTTTCAAAAATCCACGCGAACGGAGTCGCACGCTCTATAGCCAGCCAGACTCATAGCTCCGACAAAGGTCGCCGTGACCGTAATACACATGCATTTACCAAGGGAGTGGGGACCGTTTATAGCTGTTTTCACATTAAAGATTTTAAATTCTAGCTTTTGAACTAGACACGCCTTGTGAATAACAAGAATATTTCACCTATGACGCATAAATAAAAGTATTTGCCCCGATTTTTGTGTGTATGTTAGAGTACGTTGCTCCAGACTAAGTACACTTGGCAAAATAGTTCGACAGGTTTCTTTTCTTAAAGATAGCTTCGGTTCGAGTTCGACCCGTCCGATTTCAATCCGATTAAGATATCACCGGTGACTAGTCCGGGTCATGTCATGGATGCCATACAATTATAGAAATGCTCAATGTTAAGACAAAACTAAAGCATTAGGTGTAGAGTAAACAGTGGAGTTTCTTGCCCATTCTTCTCCATACGAAACTACCTTTTGGCAAGGGCGACTAGAATCAATTATATTTTTCTGTACATTTTGACGTTCATAAGTGCATTTAATGTGCCTAATTGAAATAAATGATTTAATGTTAACTTTGACTTTGAAAGTACCGTCAGGGAAACGGGTTGTTAGGCAAATTGACTATCAGGTTAAATCGTTCGTATATTCAAATCACAATGGTCATTCTGTCAACAGTCTCGACCGACTCCATTTAGATTGCCATAGACACGCCGAGAAGAAGAAAAGACAACTATCACTCTTTGTCTGTCGTATGAAAATTAGTATATCTAACACGGCAAAACATAGTGGAGAACTCGGGAAAACAATACAGGGTCAAATAAAATTTCCTAGCGAAACTACGCACGTAGACGTGATTGGTATTGATAACAAAATATAATAAAACAAAAAAACATTTTACAAAAAAAAAAAAAAAAACGACTTAAAAAAAAAACACTACAAAGTGAAAAATAACTTTAATTTCGGAAGTCGGTGTCTTTGGTTTTTAATTTTCGTTCTTTGTCACCGACTTCCGAAATTAAAGTTATTTTTCACTTTGTAGTGTTTTTTTTTGAAGTCCGTTGTTTTTTTTTTGTAAAATGTTTTTATTTTTCACTTTTTAGTTGTGATACCTACCCCACACAAATTCGAATACCACTACCTGCTATGTAAATAACAGTGACAGGAAGTTATCATAATATCATCCACATACTAAGTGAGGCAAAAATACGTATTATTGAAGCTAACTAAAAACTACCCAAGCAAAGTTAATAAAATTTATATGGGACCACCTCTGAAGTATGATCTACCAAACAAAAAAAGAACCATCAAAATCAATTCATAAATGACGGAGTAATCGCGTAACAAACATACAAAAAAAAAACAACATACAGTCGAATTGAGAACCTCCTCCTTTTGGAAGTCGGTTAAAAAGAAATTAATTTAATGAGTTTTTTTTTTGGGTCATCAACCGCAGGTAGTGTTGTAAAGTCACTTGAATATTTACTTGAATGTGTACTTTTTGTTCAAGTAAATTTCACAGACATGATCGGTTTCGAAGCCTAAACACGATAAAACAAACACAGATTTTCTCAACTCATACCCTACTTCAAGTAACATAACAACAAGACGTCGTCAACCAACAAAAAAAAAACATGAAATCTTTTTTATTTTAACGTGTTTAGATATACATAGTGCTTTCATATGATTACAAAATTGTTTGCGTTTGTTCCCAATTTTCTAGTCAGTTCAAGTTGCAACCCTGAAGCTTATACAAATGAACTCAACTCTATAAGGTGTTGTTCGACGGAAAGATATTAAGAGAATGTGAAGTGATTAGCAGCAACCAGTGAGCACTAACAATTAACATGTAAGTAGTCAATACACAATTAGCAGCAGTAAAAATGATGTGGCATACGGAACCGATTCAAACAAGTAAAGATATAGGTACCTACTATTAATAATTAAAATTAATGGTTAATCCAAATATTATTATTTTCATTAAATTTGAACACAATCATTGGATAAAACAGAAGGACGTGATAACATATCATATATTTGCCATTTTATGTCAAATTGAATTTAACATGCTAATTAATTTTGAGTTTACCGGGTAAATAAGTTCATTTATTTTGTCAACTTCCGAAGGTCAGACCATCATACATACATAACTCACGCCTTCTTCTCATGGGGGTAGGCAGAAAGTACAGAACGCCACCTGCTACGATCCTTACATACTCCTTTTGCCTCGTTTAGGTTCATCCATCTGGTCAAACACGCACACCGGTTGCGAGTACTACGCACCTGGCCTTTCTGAAGAACATCACCAATAAGGTCAGTATTATGTCTTCCTAGGGCGTCCCCGTCCGGCCTTTCCTTTCACATCATTATCATTATATAAATAATTATATTTATGTAGAACAAGGATTTCAATGCTTGCTTAGTTATTAGTTTTAAGAAACCAATCACTTAAATCTTTTACTTACCCATGTTTTAGAATACCTCTAGAGATTTAGTACAGAATACTATCATGTCCTTCGGTATAATTCCATGATCTTTCTAACTTTTTATTCTCATAGTTATGGTGCTTCTTGTTCTCATGCCAATAAAAGCATTTGTCATCTTTCTAATATTCTTAACTCAGACCCGAGGGAGTCAATATTGTCCACGAATAAAATTATAATTAATTATGTATTAGGTATGTTGAAACTGTTTGTACTCTCCGTCACTTGTCCTTAAGGGTTCATTAGAAAACCAGCGTCAGACAGTATCTGTTTGGCATTAATGCTGAAATGAACCTTTTTGGCGCAGCCGTGAGGCACATACTATTGTTTATAAAACATTTTTTTATTTTTATTTTCACTGTGTTATTTGTGTTTTGTGTTTCACGAACTGTGTCCAAATAAATGTTTTTCTTTCTTTCTTTCTTTTTGGGACTCCTAAAAATTCTCATAAAAATACTGGTAAACAAATAAAAATTCAGACAAGTGCACGTTGTACTCACGTTGATAATAATACATGTTTTTGTTATTTATTTTTTGGGGAATCCCCCTTTTGTAATATAATTGCACTGATAACTGATAGAGAGCATAGTGACACGTCCAAGTGGCCACCTATAGTTTGTTCCAAAAATATATGCAGAAAGTGTAAACATTATGGATCAGAAAACGTACCTGTGCAGCTGTGGATGACAAGTTGTAGTGCCACTTACAAATTGAGTGCTTTGATTTGTTTATTAGAATACTTAATCCCAAAATTAAGACCATAATTACCTATATTACGGTTAAAGAGGTACAGCCATTTTACAGACGGAGACGGACTGCGGATTCCGTACCCGAAGCAACGAGTACGGAATCCTATAAACTCCGGAATAATTAATCACAACACGTTTAATCTTTCCATATCAAAAAACGACAGACCGATATTCAGTTCATACAGTATTTTTGTTGATAAAAACTGTTTTACATATAGCAGTAAATGCCAATGGCCTCACTTCGTAGGCCGCTAAGGTCACGCTGCCAAGGCCGCAGCGAAGCACGCAATTAGTGGTTTCATTAGTTAGGCTTCAAATTAACACCCATTGCTTATTACAATTACTTTTCATAATACTAGAACCAACTGAAATACGTAGTAGCCTGAACTTGAAGGATGATAGCTGCTAATTGTACTGGACGTTGTAACTATCGACAATTTTCCTTTAATTTTACTTAATTGTTAGATGAAGTTTTAAATGCTTTCTGCGATAATGTCAATGCTGAAAAGCTAAGCGAATCAACCAATACGCCTGAAACAGAGCTAACACTCGCTTAGCTTTTAGGCATGGTAACATTGAATTTTAAAATTAAAATTCCTATAGCCTACCAGTATAGTAGGAAAAAAACTGTACATTTATTCAGCCTTCCTTCCTCTAAAACAGACATAATAAATTAAGTAGAATTCCGAAAATTTTGTGATTCATTTGCATGATAGAAAATGCAGTTTTAGCATAACCAGTTGTATCAAAATTTACTTGTAAACATCTGGGTATCGAGGTAACCGGCTTAATGACGGAGACAGGGGTCATTCGTCTCTGTCCCACGTCTGTAAACATGTACATAGTTGTGGCCGTTGTGGGCATAGAACTACCTACGTCTACTAATTAATAAAAAAAAACATGCACAACATTACAAACAAATCCAGTTATTGTACAGTTCAATTTCAATAAATAAAATACATATCTACACATGATATTGAGTACGTACACTACAATCAAGGTACCTATGTGTTGGGTATTATTACTCATTATTTGATTTTATTTTAATAACCAAGAAATTTAATTCTACCATATTTAGAAGATCGCCAACACGCGCGTGAACTGTATGGATTTTTTCGTGTTTTTTTTTTCTGTAGGGCTCATAGGGTATCTCATAGCTGGTTCCTGAAACCATGACTATTTAACCGTGCAATCCTGTGGCTGCCTTCAGCTACTACACTCAAAGCCTCCAGCCAGGGCATACATAAACTAAGCTAAAAAGCTAGGAAAAACGCTCGCTAAGGGCATCCCCTGTGGGGTATGAGCCTCGGCTTAGGGCGTTATCCGAAGGGAGGACATCAAAAGATGAGACGGGCTGAATTTTTTCGTGTAAAACGTAAATATATATACCCGAAGCTTTTCAAGCGCTTCTGACCCCACAATTATTTTTAGAATAGAGCTAGACAATAATATGTTGACAGATGGATTGGGAGGGAGAGGCAGGCTAATGAAAAGATGGATGGATTGTGTGAGGAACGATAGGAAAGAGAAGGGAGTGAATGATAGCCAATAGACCCTCAGTAATATGGGACGAGGGTAGGAAGATGATGGTGAGAGCTAAACAATATGTTATGATAACTTTAAACAATTTACCGCTGTTTATGATCTCCCCGAGACATCCACGGATTACAGTTCCGAATCATAGTTCACAATCACCTCTGAAGAATCTTGGTTTGCAATATCGATAGGTAACTGAATGTGAAGTCAGGGAACTTGTTTGATACGCAAATTGATTAACAATAGTAACATCTTAAATTAATCGTAAACTATAGATATTACATGAAATATCAGAACATATCAATATTTGTTAGTCGTATAAAATAGCTAAAACAAAAACGAAAAGTACCTTTTGGAAGGCCTTTTTTCAAAAGTGCCTTTTACGTGCCTAATTGAAATAAATTCTTTGACTTTGCTATAACACGGCAAATTGACGTAGGTCGTCCATGTGCTCCATAATCAAATAATATAAATGAATGTACAATAACGTGTCCAATTTTTAACTCTAAATAAAGCAATCATCAAATTAATAGTTTGAAGTAAACAGGCAAGGCAAAGGTATGATTGTTTAATAAGTCGTTAATGACCGATATCATATCAACGATATGGTTAGTATTGATTGGAATTAAACGATTTAAATAATTCTATTGGTTCAGTGAGTCGATTTAACGATGGTACGGGTGAAAAAGCTAATACAATAAGTGGGTTCTTTGCGGAGTCATTTTTCTTAGTGACGAGTGACGACACAGAATAAATAATAGTACTAACAGTAACGATTTGTATACTGGTGTAATCACGTTTAAGTGTTGTCAAACACTACAACGACCCTTATCTATAAAACGGTTAATTGGAAAACTGGTACAAGTACCTCTATAGTACCCTGTTAGATAAACCAACGAATAAATGAGGGACATGGGACAACTGCAGGCTATAGCCGAGTATATGGGTCATAGAAAACACTGGACACTTGTGTATTTTGCGCAATAACACAAGACCGCAAAAAATAAAAGTTACCTATACTGAGTAATATATAAAGTTACCTATACTGAGGGTATATGGATGATTAACTTAAAGCCTATACTCGTACATATACAACATTTCCTGGAATTAACGCACACCACCAAATATCCCAATTAGATAGATAGATAGATAGAATATTCTTTATTATGTACACCATAAAAATTACAGACATTAATTTAGAAATTTTACATTGGGTGACACAATGGGCAGATATCGCTAAAAGCGATCTTTTACAGACAACCTTTGGATGGATTTAAATGGAAAAGGAGAGACAATACTGCAGGTAGTCAGTGGCGTACCATTTACATATACAACAGATACACAGATACTTAAAGCATATAATTACCTATATAAATATTTATATATATATTAGATAAATAACAGATATACATAAAATTATAAACATGAAACAAGAGCAAGGATCTATATGTAATGATGATGTTTAAGGAGAGAGGAAGTGTTTTTTTACCAGAATTATGTTTTGTTTTTTTTTTTTTTTTTGTGAATTTTATTAGAATATTATGTTATTCTATACTATTAAACGAGCAATATTTGTGCATATATTTATAATTATATATATTTGTACTCACGTTCTCGAAAACGGCTCTAACGATTTCGATGAAAATTACGAATATAGGGGTTTACGGGGGCGAAAAATCAATCTATCTAGTTAAGTCTTATAACTGGGAAAATTCGTTTTCTCAGTATTTTCACCGAGCAGAGCTCGGTCGCCACAAGGTTTAGAACAAGATAATGAATAATGACATGGCAGCATGGAATTAGTTAAGTACCTACTATCATGGCAGCATAGAATAAGTAGGTACTATACATGGATTAGTATGAACTTTCCTATACTATTAAATGAGCATTCTCTATTTTCACCAGAGCAGGGCTCGGTCACCCAGGTACTAATCATAATACATACACGGAATTTTAACTATTATATTATATGAATCATTGTTTATTTATTAAATTACTAGCAACCCGCCCCGGCTTCGCACGGGTATAAACCGGGTTATTATACATATAAACCTTCCTCTTCAATCACTCTATCTATTAAAAAAAACTGCATCAAAATCCGTTGCGTAGTTTTAAAGATTTAAGCATACATAGGGATATAGGGACAGAGAAAGCGACTTTGTTTTATACTATGTAGTGATACTCCGTTTGAAATAAGATTAGACATTTAAACAAACCTTTTTTACAGTCCGTTCAACCGATTTTGACTTCTATACCGTAGGAATAAGGATGGCTTAAAAGCAAAAAAAGTGGTTACAAACCAACTGTTTACTGCAGCTGCCATTTGTCATGCCGCTATCGCAATAGAAGTCAAAATCGGTTGAACGGACTGTAAAAAAGGTTTAGTTAAATGTCTAATCTTATTTCAAACGGAATATAGTTATACTGATTGTGGAAAAAAATTGTGGTTACATTACAAAATCTACGCACGCCGCACACATCATAAGGGTTTAAGCGTACTAGCGTAGTAAGTACTTCGTCCATTTTCGTTTGTTTTGATTGTACACTTCAGAAGTGTAGTGTAATTTACGTAGTTTTAATTATTTTTGTGACAAAAATTGCCTTTATTAAAAATGACAAAAATCGATTCAGTAAACGATTCTGAACAACTTTCATAGTATGCATTCATTCAATTAGATGCAAATTGTATAAAGGATTCCATACACTGGAATTGAGTTTTGATAACATTATTTTCCTTACAAAGGTTGTAAAAAGTGCCTACAGCTATTATTATAAAATACGGCAAATTAAGCACTCTTGCGCACGTGGCAGGACCGCGAACAAGTGAATCAATTAGGGAAAACTCCAATATGAAACAATACAACAATACCAAATCATTTAAAAAGAATTAGTAGCCAGTGTGTGTTTCTTCCACGTAAAATACAAAGTTATCTACGTCCTACATACTAGCAAACATAACTGTTTGGCACTTATCTGAAATATATGCAATCGTAATATATGTACATTTTTATAGTATAGTAATTAACGTTCTACAGCGAGGATGCATTTGTAACGAAACGTTTTACGATAGCGACACCAAACTGAAATTGTATCTATCAGTCGGTCATGATGTGATGACGTTCACGAACACGGAGTTTGCACAAGTGTTGTTTGGCTACACTGCCCACATAGTGTACATACTTTTAGTAATATTTTTATGTGGGGATGACGCACCTTCCAAGTATGATCTATTGGAGTACTTAACAATTATTATATCAAGATTGTACGGTCAAGCAGAAACAATTTTCTTTCCCACATTGCGGGCGCTTGTCACTTATTCGAACTGTCATTTTCATTCAAAATGTTGGAAAAACAGTTCAGGGGGCCTACCACAAGCTCATAAAGCAGTATTATTTTAATATTACTTCAGTGTGGGAAAGAGATGAAGCTCTACAGGACGTATAGCTCCATCTCTTTCTCCCACTGGTGGTAGGCTGGTGCTTAACATTTTTATTCTTTTAAAACTGAACATTTTCAAAGAGTATTTTCTAAATTGCTAATCTGCATTTTCCGTTGGAAAATCTTTTTGATTTTTGGAACTGAATTCATGACGTTCTAATAAAAACCCGAAATAACTTCAAATAAAATAATAACATGGAAAAATCATACTTTTCCGAGAGTTCCTGTTCAATATAACTGTGTGGAATTTAACTTTTTTACCATTAAATCCAATATGGAGCAGTAGCGGTTAAAAATGATTCGTTTGTGGAAAGCCCAACGCAAATAATACGTGTGCCGTTTGCAATATATTCCTGTTATATTTTCCTGGTAGACTGTTTAGGCACTTGAGTGCTCATTTACTAGCTGACCAGTGCATTGACCGGCTCTCCACTCCATAATCAGTATAGCTATCACCTCTAGCTGCTGCAGTTAGGAACCGAATCCAAGTTGGTAAAATATGCAAACACCTATGTATCTAAATTAATTATGAAGATTTCAACTTTAAACGGAGTCGTATTAAATAATCGTTTCCGTATTGAGAATTGTCACGTAATATTCTTGAGCTGATCATATTCAAGCTGACGTTTACCTTAGTAATTTTATTTTTTCTTGGAAGTTAGGAAATATCCTGGTGTGGTTAAAGCAGGAACTAGGCTTTTCATGCTTAGCTGTAAGAGTCACACGGACCGTATTGCTTTCAAATGTGCATGAGGCGACCTGCATGTTACTATTACCATTTATTTTTATTTTTTTTATACAAAAGCCTCTCACGCACGTGCTACTGGCAAGCATACCCGGCGGCATTTATTTTTTCTTTTGATTTGTTTGTTGAGTAGAAAACCTCGTAATGAATATTAAGACTGCTTTGTATTTTTAAAGTTTACATTTTTAAGTATTAGCCGTAACTTGATTTTTCAATTTATTTGGTGTGTGTTTGCAAACCATTATTGTATTAAAGTCATTCTGTAATGATAGTATGTGTAAGTTAAATAAAGATCAAACGTCCACAGCTCTAAAATGCTTCTAATGCCTTCACATAATGAAAATGAACCTCGGGGAACGTCAATGACGGCCATTTTTCTTCAGACAGTTTTTATCTTCCCCTGCACAATAACGTTTATTGCAATCACTAAGTTTTTAACTGCACGGCGACGCTTTAGGGTTTCAAGGATTTGTGTTTCTAGCACATAACACGGTAGTCTGGTACTGGGAATTTCCGATTCCGTTATTTATACCACATTAAACATGTAAAGGACATAAAAAAACACACTATTTATTGTCATGTCCAGATGTAACTACAAACGACTACGTTACGATTAGATACATTGCCAATTCCGTTAATTAGCAGTTGAAATATTACTTTCTAAACACGATTTCTTTTTTATGGGTTTGTGCGGTCTACGCGACATTCTCTTAAACTTTGAATGTTATGCTCATGAACAAGATGCTGAGCTCCCATGTTGTCCATTAAACGTTTGTGTGTGATCACTGTGATCAGAATCATCATCATTCTCTTGCTTTTATCTCAATTTATTCGGGGTCGGCGCAAGCGCAAGTTGTCTTTTTAACAACTTCCAAAAGGAGGAGGTTCTCAATTCGACTGCATGTTCTTTGAAGTGAAAACTTCTTCAGGCGTGTTGGGCATTTTTGAGATGGGAAAAGCAATTGATCTCGTGACACTGTTACCGACACCAGCTTTTGACCATTAAAAAGACATCAACGCGCGATATATTTTCTTTAGGATTAATGACATTCCAAACATTGAGACATGACAACGACATGATTGAGATTTCCCTTTTATTATACAGACTTCAAAAAAGAAAAGTATTTCCTGTAGGTACAGTAAAATTGTTCAAGTTTTCACTTCTGTCGGCACTCCCGGAGTGTTTTATTGTATGTTTGTTAAGCGATTACTCCGTCAATTATGAATTGATTTTGATGATTATTTTTTGTTTGGTAGGTCATACTTCAGAGGTGGTCCCATATAAATTTGATTAACTCAGCTTGGGTAGTTTTTGAGTTAGCTTCAATAATACGTGTTTTTCCCACTTAGTATGTGGATGATATATGATAAGTTCTTGTCACTGTTATTTAAGGTGCCTTGGGGTAATATCGGACGGATTTTCGAATAGTTGCAAGGATGTTGCAAAAACTTGTTTTTCTCAATTTTGGTATACAGCACATTAATGAAAAATAGTGGAAATTAATAATGATTCAACACAGTGTAATTTTAAATTTAATTTATTTATAAACACTCAATAATTTTTGCTTTGTAAGCCTGTAAAATCAGGACACAATTTTTGTGAATATAATGACGATTTGGCTATCAAGGGGTAAGTTCGGACAACAATTTAAAACTATTCCTATTGCTAGGAGCACAAGGTGTATGAAAAGAATGTATCCGATCTTTCCTGTTCTTTAACATGACATCATAAAAATCTACCTAATACTACAAACATAAATGAACCAAATTATTATTATTTTTTTCGTTTAATTTGTCCGATCTTATCCCACATGCCAAATTTAGAAGATATTAAGATTCTCAAAGTTTGGTTTTATCCACAAGCATACTACCAAATAAAGCAATCGTATGTTAAAGCGTTATATAAAATTGAATTACCGTACGGTTGGTAGAGAAATGAAGGGAATCGGAATATTCAAATAATGAAACGAATTCGTAGCAGTATAAAATATTATATTATAATAATATGGTATAGGATCAAATGCATCATTTTTAGATTGAAGTTTTTGTTTCCGTTTTGTTGTCTTCCGTATTTCTTTTTCCTTTGTTAATTCTATCTCTTGCTGTTTTTCTAGAAAAGACTTTGTAATCACTTCTGCACCTTTCGCGACTCGTTTTAACTTAACAGCTATATTGTTCTTAGAGTTTTGAGGGTGTTGTGAAACTTTTTCTAGAAGCATTTGTTCGAAACTGGCGAGCGGTTGTAGCAGACTGTTTCTATGTTCTAAAGTCGGTGAGTCTAAAATTTTAGAGTTATCAATATTATTATTTGTAGAAGTAGAGCCGTTATAACACATGATCTTACCAATTTCATTTACACATATCTGTGTAAGAGTTTTCGGTTGTTTAAAAGTCACCGGAGCCATGTGTTTTTGCCTTCGTGCATAAGCTGCTGGATCATATTTGTTCTTTGGTATAATCGCAGGATTAAAAGGGTAAATTCCACCTTTTTTAAAGCCATTTCGTATTACTTGTGGTTTGGTTTCCTGCCACGCTTCAGCAAACATTTGAGCAAAACTTTGCTTTCTCAATTTTATTCCAACGTTTTGTCTTTGCCATTTTACGAGGTTTTTATTCCAAATTGTTTTAAAAGATTTGAACACGGCCAAGTCTAGCGGTTACAATAGATGTGATGTGTGTGCAGGAAGCTTCAATATAGTGATGTTTTTCTCTACTGCTAAAGCTACCACTTTGTCATCGACATGACTGACATGTCCATCATACAACAATAATACGGGCCTGTCTTCACCCAAATTAGGTATAAATACTTTTAATATGTAATCATAAAAAAAATTCGTTTCCATCCAGCCTCGTTTGCTGGCTGCATACGCAAGATTGAAATCGTATTTTTCAGGATTCTGTAACATCCACTGTTCGTACATGTGTTTGCCCTTAAAAACGATCAGGGGTTCCAATTTCTGTCCAGCTGCATTTACAGTAGTCAAAACTGTGATATTTTCTTTAGCGCTTCCACATGTTGTTCGTGTACAAGGCTCCCCTCTGGCACCAACAACTTTAGTTTTTGTAGGATCGAGACAAACTGAAGTTTCATCGAGGTTCCAGATTTGCTTGGGATCCGAAATATTTAACCCCTGAAGCGTTTTTTCGAGAAGAATAAAATATTCGTGAATGATAAACGGATCTGTCATTTTTTTTTCTGAGGTATTCTACAGGTTGCGGCTTTTTTATTGACAAATTGTGGCGTTGACGAAAAGAAATAAACCAGTCCGGTCCCGGTCTGCCATCATTGAAGGGGTTTTGTTTTTAATAAAATCTTGAGTTACATCGAGTACCTCTTCTCTTGATAACCCCCAACCCCACTTTTCCAGTGTTCGTAGGCAGTTTGCCAGTTCAGATTCTAATGCCACTGGGATAGCTGTCGGCCTGCCAAGGGTATTACTTACTATCGCTGTTTTCTTCAGGATTCTATCACTAAGTGTGGATGTAGGTATGCCGTACATTTTTGAAGCGGCTGCATAGGTGAGCTCCTTATTATTTATTTTCTGCATGGCTAATTGCAGCGCTTCTTTTGTATAAGAAGTGGCCCGCGAAGAGGTTCGGGAGTATTTACGTGGCATCTGCAAGTGAATTGTTGATATAAGTGTCTAATATGACCCCAGACGCAAACCCTAACATCTCAATAACAGTTACGTAAGTTAGTTTAATTAAAATAATATCTTCTACATAATAGCTTAAGATCCCACTGCTCGATTCTGCAGCTATCTGATTTTTTGATGAAATTAATTTTAAATGGAAGTTGAGGTAGTATTCAAAGGATTAGCAATAGGTTGCCTATAAAAAAAATTGCCGCAACTAATTTAATAAATATTAGTTTATAAAAATAATTACAGGTAATTGCGGCAAGTTTTTATAGGCAACTTATTGCTAATCCTTTGAATACTTCCTCAAATAAATTTCATTTAAAATTCATGTCATCTAAAAAACAGATAGCTGCAGAATCGAGCAGTGAGATCCTAGGTTATAAGCGCCATATTGAAACGATTACGAACACATTAAGTATTTAAAATTAAATTAAAATCATGTGTAATAAAAGTTTGACAATCACTGCCAATTTCGAAACGGGTTAAGACCGGATATTTTTGTCCGATCTTTACTGGAGATGGGTAACACCGGATTTCAGCCTACAGAGGTAGTAGACATATCTGGATTAGTTTTATCATGTTATCACTGCTTAAAACTTAGTATTCAGGCAAAACAATACCAAAATAAGCTATACTTTTGCTAAAATATGCAAATACGAATGAAGGTGAAAGACCGGATAAACAAATATTTTATAAAACTTACCTTGTTTTCTCTAACGGCGCGTGGTATACGTCCGAGTTGCCGGAGCGACTGGCGGTCACTGCGGGGCGGGGCGGAACATAATGACGTGGCGCGCAATGTGGCTAGCATTAAAAAATATAGCCAAATAAGTGGGATATTTGATTTCTACGTTCTTACCCCTGCGCCGATCTTACCCCAACGCACCTTATATAGCAGGTAGTGGTATTAAAATTTGTAAGGAGTAGGTACCACAACTAAAAGTGAAAAAAGAAAACTAAAAAAAAAACAAACAACCGACTTCCAAAAAAAACACTAAGTACGAAGTGAAAAATAACTTTAATTTCGAAAGTCGGTGGCAAAAAACGAAAATTCAAAACCAAAGACACCGACTTAAAGTAAAGAAATTAAAGTTATTTTTCACCTGGTAGTGTTTTTTTTTTGAAGTCGGTTGTTTTTTTCATCCATCGTTTGTTTGATCTTCCCCTACTCTTGTAGCCATCGACATTCATACTAACACCTTATGTAACATGTGATCAGAACCATACAATAAATAATTAAGCAATAAAATAAGATGCATCTGAGCAAACAACAGGTTTCAAGTATCGAAGAATTGTAATAAACAGTACAGAATGTGCTCACAAAACATTCCAACAATTCAAACAGATACATCGCTGGGGGATTTCTTTGACGCACGACGAGTAAACCAAATAGCATTACTTTTCTCACCTTGATTTTGATGTACTATCATAATTGATAAAATACGTTCACCGTACGAAGTGAATCAACCCATTGAGATAATCTGCGTCCATCGCCGAGCTGATACCGTTATCAGGACATACATCATACGTCATTATTTGAAGACGATTTCTCGTGGTTTGAGTTAAAGGAACATTAACCTCGTCCTTCTAACTAAAGATCAGTCTACTTCATTTAAAGGACCTTACATTAATCACGTGATGTTTTTATAGCATTTATTTTTCAACCCCGGTTGATGGCAATAGGCTCGCCCCCTATTACATGGGACTTGAACATAACTGGCGAAATGTGGGTGTACCTGCTACAGGAACACCTCTGCCTAACCCTTCGGGGAAACAAGGCGTGATGTTATGTGTTATGTGTGTTTTTCAACCCCTCCCCCTTGATGATACGTGGTGAGGTTTAAGACTAACCAACCCCGCTCCGACCCAAAATTACGTGTGTTTTTTAGACCTACAAAGACTCTTGTTTTTTTTTTAATATTATCTTTAAATACAGGTATAAAGTATAATCTAATTTATTCTGAAATTAAGGACCATGACAAAAATGTCTAGACAGAAAGGTTGCAGGTTGTTTTTGACTGGCATAAAAATAATATTAAAGAAATGGTGTAATCATGCAAAAAACATATAATCTTGTACTAGTACATGAACATATTTAATGTACATTGTACGTTGTGTTTGACGAAAAAATAAATACACGTGATATCTTACTGCTCCCCCTCCCCCCTTTATTTCGTGATTATTGCTAACCCCCCCCCTTTCAAGCCTCACGTGATTAATGGAGGGTTCCTAAGTAAAGGTACATATTTTGGAGAACATTTATCGTTTTAATTCTTGGCACGTCTGATTATTTTCACCATAAAAAAACATTTAAAAAATCATAAAAATTGTAGCAACTTAATTAAACGACCGAAATATATAAGTCTACCAAAAAGTTTTCAGATTAACCATTTATACCACAACACCAACTTACTGTACGCCTGTGAAACACGCACATAGACATTTTATTACGAGGACTTTGGGAAAGACATTGTGTTCCACGTCCCAACAGACCTTGACCAATGACCCAGTTAGAGACGAGCTGCGTGTCCAGGGAATCCAGTACACTCAACAAATGAATTAGGTGTACAGGCACTTTTTTTTTTGTTTATGGCATCTCGCAAGTCAACTTAGGGAGGTTGTCGACTGGCAAAAATAATCATCTTTCGCTGTAAATACCAGAAATACCGCGTGGTGGATTACGGTTACGGCCCACTCCCTTTTACAGAGAGGAGGCCTGAGTCCCAGCAGTGGGAACGTTATAAGCTGATTATGCTATAATAAATACTTAATGATATTTTATTATTTTTTGTAAGTTGTTAGAAGTAACGTTTTA
Organism: Agrochola lychnidis; assembly: GCA_963680765.1. NCBI lineage: Eukaryota > Metazoa > Arthropoda > Insecta > Lepidoptera > Noctuidae > Agrochola > Agrochola lychnidis. Next base: position 2,005,904 of record OY796857.1, on the reverse strand, counting down.
CTACGTTAAATCTTTTTTTGAAAGCTACATGTGATCGACGGTTCCTATTCTACCACAGAGAAACCAAATCAAACTCAGAAGTCAAGGTCTCTTTTGATGTCTGAGATGGTGTCTTGATGAAAGAACCGTACAGATTTGGGTGGACCTGTCAACACGACACACTTAGAAGAGTGATCTAACTGTGCGTTTGCATTGGCGAAACATTCACAACAAAACATGTTGGAATCTCTATTTTCTGTCAATTTTCAATACAATTTTTGACAGGAACTAGAGATTTCAACATGTTTTGTTGTGATGTTTCGCCAGTGCAAACGCACAGTAACTATCATTCGACTACTCAGCACATACAGTACATTGATGAAATGTAGTCGAAAATAAGTTGCCTGTATATTTATCTATTTTTTCGGGTGTACATACATATCTACACCCTCATTCCACATTTATTCAAAACGTAATCACTGTCCCCCACTAATGGGTATTCATGGAGGTTTCCACTTATGCCACTGCATCATAAAATAGTTATAGTTTGACGCTAATGTTACTGTGGACATAAAAACGTTCCTTTATCGATCATAATCTATCCATTTGGAGGGAGTAATTGAAAGATCTAATGAACCATTGATTATGTAGTTTATGAGTTGGGGTTATTGAGCTTAATACAGACCGATAGTTGTTCCCCAAGTCTTAGAAAACAGTGCAAATATATCGTACGTTCGAGAAAATTATACAAAGTAGTACATCAATTACATCATACATAACTTTATTCTACATTATACCATTGGACCGCGATCCGATAATTGCCAGAAATCAAGGATGTGATAATAATGATTGTGCATGAAATCAGGGCATTTCCTCAAATGTAACTAACTACTTATCCTATACTATTAAATGAGCAATATTTATTATCACGTTCTCGAAATCGGCTCTAACGATTTCGATGAAAGTTGCAATATACGGGTTTACGGGGGCGAAAAATCGATCTAGCTAGGTCTCATATCTGGGAAAATTGGTTTTCTCTATTTTCACCCGAGTAGAGCTCGGCGAACATGTACAGACGCCAGCACATCAGGCTACTACAATCTGTCAAATTTATTTAATAGATTTTCAACTTTATCGCTGAAGCATAAGGTTCAAAGTTGATTGGGAAAATTTGACAGTTTCGGGTAGCTTGATGTGCTGGCGTCTGTACTACTTACTATACATAATATAGCTGAAGAGTTTGTTTCTTTGTTTGAACGCGCTAATCTCTAGAACTAACACTCTTGATTTGAAAAATTCTTTTTCATTCCTCTTGCTCAAAAAGTCCGTCATTGTAGCGTACCAGAGCGGGGAAAAATAGCATATTTTGCTCTAGGGGGAAAAAGTATTTTTTTAAAGTTTTGTCTGTAACCAACGAGCCTACAAAAACGAAAAAGTCTTTTTTCTTATGTAAAACTAGCGCATGGAAGGCGGAAATTATCCCATGGAAACGTACTACCGCATACCGAATAAAAAAATTCCTTAAAAATTCAGATTGAACAAATTGTGTATTTTCTAAAATAAAATAAACTATTTAATTTTTGTATTGGATTATTTTATTTTCTCGCAATCGTAGTGAAAAATAGAGTGTTAACAACACACGGCGCTAAAACCCATTATAACGACCCTGTTATGGAAAAACATCGTAACCGACAGAATGTAGGTATTTCACTTTTTTATTGTAACGTTCAGCTAAAATAATTTAGAACCTAATACAAAAACACTTAAACCCATATTTGCATTAACGTCGAAATTATAACTGGCATTAGATAGTATCGCAAACGACAAAATTAAAAGTTTGATATTTATGAACAATTAGAATTATCGTAACTAACATCGTAAGTAACGTTTGTCACTTACGATGAAACATAGTTTTATGAACTACCCAAAATCTGTGTTGCGTTTAGTTATCTTTAGTTATATTGTATATAAGTACTTAATTTATTTTGTTTATTGGATCGAAGATCGACTTCGGTACCGGAGTCGGAGTCTTCTCACACGACCTCAACATAAATATATCCCCGCCTATTGGGAATGTTCAACACCGTCTAGAGTGTCCACGCCATAGAAGCCAGGAGAGTTACGGACACCTACGTTCGTATACTCTCCGACAGCGCTTCAGTTCTCCAATCCTTACGGAAAGAATATATTACTTCGAAGTTAACACTAGAATGTCACAATACACTAGAACAGGTAACGGTATCTAGCCGCAACACGGTGACACTGCAATGGATAAAAGGACACAGCGGATCGCTGGGTAACGACGCAGCTAACGTACTTGCTAGAAGAGGATGCATGGCAGTCTGTGGACCCGAGCCTATCGTACCAATCCCCTACAACCAAATATATACGCAGGTGGCTACAGGAGTTCACCCACACACAAGCGGAGTACTGGTGGACCTCGACACCGGGCTGCAGGCAGTCCAAGGAAGCTATGCTATCCTTAGATAACAGGCTAACCAGGCGGTTAGTACGCCTGGACAGGAACGGCCTTGCCTTTGTACGTATTTTTCTGTTCCTTTCTTCTTGTCTGTTTGTATGTGTGTGCATAAATGGTTAAATAAATAAAGAAATAAATGGCCTGCGCCTGGTGACGGGGACCATCACAGGACACTGCTCGCTAAACAAACACTCCCACACAATAAGCATAACGGACAGTCCTCTGTGCAGGGCGTGCATGGAAGCTAATTAAACCGTCGCACACGTGCTCTTTGAATGCACAGTCGTCACCCAGATTAGACCAGAAACTCTCGGGTTACCCAGATGAACAGACCAGGAGTTTTAATTAAGACGCAGATATATGACAGTAACCTTGAAAGGTTAGCTTGCGTGTTCTGTACGCAACGCGTCGTACGTCCAGCCAGTAATAGGACTCGCCCATCAAGGAGCGTTGTCCCAAATTGGACGCATTATTAATTTATTACACGTAAAACAAAAGGTATTTTAATAAAACACGTATACTAAAAGATTGATCATTTAATTATCTTTAAAATGGTGAAGTTTTCAGAAAAATACGCTTGATTGATTTTGCATCATTCTCAGTTTTTTATCCGCGTTAGATATAACTTTACAAATTAATTTCACTATGTAATATAAACATAATCAAAAATATGCCTATATTAAAATATTAAAAAAATGCTCTAATTTAACATATATTTTTTTCAAATCACTAACACTACTCGTTTAGACGTCATTTTCAGTACAAAATCATTAAAAGTCAGTTATCGTCCCCTTAACTTCTGGAGGGAGGTGGGCTGGTTTGTTATAACCACCAAACGGCCGCCATGGCCCACGCACAATGGTCCACCTTACGGACTAAGTGCGGAAACCAAAACCCCATAACATAGAACATAGAAGTATATTGTTTATTTGTAGAAAATACTGTATTCTGATTGTTTGATTGCCTATTTATTTGAATGAAGTAATATTCAATTTGGCATTTTTATAATTTTGAAATGTTATTAACTATAAACATTAAAATTAATTTAAATTTGACTATTGTAATTCTTGTTTCTGAGTAACAACTAAACGCAACTTTTTAGAACTGTTCTAGTTCAAACTTACAAGACCTAATTTTATTATTTTTAATAATAAATTAGACCCTATGTCATGTGATTTTCATGATCTGGGTAGCAAGCAATTTTTTCTAAAATACAATAGACATAGATATATTTAGTAACCTTTTCCGCTTAGCTATTTTTAAAGAGCCATAAAAAACTCCTGAAATGACTGACAGCAGACTCAGCGCTCGGTGTGGCAACACGCCGTGTTCGAGTTCGCAACAAGTCCATCGTCATCCTGAGGATGCCTCGTTGAGAGGTGAAACACGTGTCGATTTATTTCAGGAGTATTTTTTGGCTCTTTAGAAATAGCTAAGCGGAACAGGTTACTAAATATATCCTATTGTATTTTATAATGGATTTCCGCAAGGTCACACCTGAATAAATTAACAATTTTTTCTAGTTAATAAATAAATTAGGCCCTATGTCATGTGATTTTTAAGATGTGGGGTAGCGAGCAAGTATTGTTGGACCTTACGACGGCCCTGACGGCCGTAATATTTGGAGAAAAAACACAGTGCATACATTAGTTATCCTTAATTATACAGAAAAGTAATAGCGTAAATGACGATTTTTGAAAACAAACAGAAATCATGACCTTTATTTTTATCTTAAGCGACAACAGTACTCATTATTTAACTCTTTCTGCAATAATTTAATTGATTTTACGTAGAGCCTAATGTGTTTTGCAATATATACAAAAACCGGAGATCTATAAATAACGAATAAAAAATAATCAATAAAATACCTCTCCTGTAAAATTTCATAAAAGTCGCTTACGATGTTCTTCCATAATAGGCTCGATAACTCGGTTTCTATTTACTCCCTCGCTAAAGCTTGGGAGTAAAACTACCTCGATAGAATGGGTTATTTTAGCCCCTCGTATTACAATCTGCTATTTGGCATTTGATATCCCAATTGAAGAAGGATATAAGCTATTTAAAATCACGCTACGATCCTAGCTGAGCAAAACGAAAAAAAGTCATCAAGAACGCTAAGGGAATACGAAGTAATAGATCGGGCGAGCGATACGATGCTATACAGCTATTATAGGATATATTTTATACGTTATAACAAGAAACTTCACGCAGACGAAGTCGCGGGCAGGACCTAGTCGCATAATATTTGACTGCGTGATTCATGGATCCTGATCTTTTTTAGGGTTCCGTACCAAAATGGTAAAAAGGAACCCTTAGGCCTGAAACTGCTTTAAGCGGACGTCCGCGCGGTTCCATACAAAAGTGCCCCGTTACGGGGACACGCGCGGGCGTCCGTCGCGGGGAAGCGAGTCCCGCGCTCGCGCCACGTGACCCGCCTAATATATTAAGTTCTTCATCAACACGGCTGTGCATGCACCGTTAAAATGGAACTAGCGACACTGCGTAAATAAAATAATCCGTTCTCCGAAACGGCGGCCGTCGCGTTCCCACGGAGTCCATAAGCGTGTCCACGCGCGTAGACACGCGACGGGTGCCCGTCGCGGGCCCCCGCTTAAAACAGTTTCAGGCCTTATGAGCTTGTCCTCATCACCACGTCACGACGTCGTTAACGTGAAACGGTGCGGTGTTGTGTATAGTGTAGATATAATAAGACACACCGTTTCACGTTAACGACATCGTGACGTGGTGATGTAGACAAGCTCTATGGTGCGAATCAGTCTGTGTCTCTCTGTCTGTCACAGTTGGATATCTCAAGAACTACTAATGCTATCAACTTGAAATTTGGAATAGTTTTAGATGACGTTTGCCCAACAATTTTGTAAATAAGTTTATTTTTTTAAACACTTAACGGGGGTCTTAAAAGAAGTGGGGCTACTAGGGCATGTGGGGTATCTTCATGATACCCCATATGCCCTAGTCCTAGCCTTAGAGTGCTCTTTGCACATCATCAAACAATTTTTTTTAGGCCGTATTGGTTTCGAATTTTGCCGAAAAAATTTAAAAAACCGTTTGTGTTTTTTAACATTATTTCCGAAGTTTACAGGAAAAAAACGATGTCTCTAAATAGCACACTTTTCAGAAATCATCAACAAAAATTATATTAGTTCCACTATCGGTCAAGTGATGGCGCTGACCTAAAACTGCAATATTCTACACCGCAGTGTTAAAATTCTCCGACGAATTTAGGCCTCGCCGATGAAAATTTAAAATGGTACAGAACCTTCGGTGTGCAAGTCTGACTCGCTCCTGACCGGTTTTTTTTAATTACAGTTTGCAGCAACGGAGCTACTTTTATGGAGAAATGATGCAATATTTAGCATAGAAGTACTTACTAGGCAGTCTGCAAAAAATCTTTCCATGAGTGATGTAATGTGTGTATGTGGCTAGGTTACAACACTCAGTTCACATTCACACTGCAGTAACTAGACTATGAATAACGATTCTAAATCTAGTGCAAAATATCTCTAAAATAGAATCATCTAATTGGACTGCGGTTTGAAGAGGAAAATTAGAAGCATTGAAACGTTATGTTAATTAAAATGTTTACATACTGTCAGCATAACATAACATCACGCCTTGTTTCCTCGAAGGGTTGGGCAGAGGTGTCCCTGTAGCAGATACACCCACATTTCGCCAGTTATGTTTTAATCCCATGTAATAGGGGGCGAGCCTATTGCCATCAACCGGGCTACTACTGAGAAATTCCAGATCGAAAAACTCAATAACACTTTGCCCGACACGAGACTGGAATCCAGTACCTCATGCAGAGCAGTAGCGTTTGCAACCACTACACCAACGAAGCAGTCAACATGGTAGGGATAAAAGCGCGAAAGCCATAAGAGTATATTACAAAGAGGATTATATCCAAGATAACAATGCTTGGAAACATGCTGGTCTAGCTCTATAGGATAATTGCTGATCTAGCTCCATAGGACAAATTAGAGTCTAGACAAAATCAAACTGGTTGGTTAACTATAAAATTTATTATTATTTTAACGTTGATTTTACATTCTGTGATTACTAGAACTCTGACTCATTAGTATTACTTGTAGAAATTTTAGGAATATCGTACTTTTACAATGTTTGTAAATAAGTGAGCACCATGTATCCATCACATAATTAATTTTTCTGTTATTGCTTCATTTTTAATTATTTTTACCTATTGTGTTATAGTAATCTTATTCCAGGTGCATCGTCTTCACATATCGTCGGCGTAGGTGGAGAACTAAATAACTGCGATTTTGGTCAAATTGACTTTTCACCATTTTCGTAACACCCAAATCATGCTGCATGAATAAATCTCTATTTTTCACCAAACAAGTTTTTTTTATTTTATATCTAGTTCTCCACCTACGCCAACGATATCGTCAATGCTAAAGCGCCATTTAGGCAAATGGCGCTTTAGCATTTTCTACTTTCCAGTGACGATAATATATTATACAAAATATTTTAAAAGAGTAACGGTGCGGTGGAGTCTCTTGCCGATTCTTCTACATACGAAGATTACATTTTGGAAGGGGCGACTAGAATCAATTATTTTTTTGTTAATTTTGACGTTCCAAAGTGCCTTTTATATGCCTAATTACATAAATTATTTGACTTTGACTTTGAGTCGATTCACCCGTTTCGGGCGAGTAAATTCTAACGAATTACCAATAAGCCGAATCCACTATGATCCGTCAATTAGACCCGACTGAAATATTATACGCTCAGCCACCATGGACAATGCGATCTAATCAATTTGATGTAATAAACACACCGATGCAACGAGAAAAGAGAATAAATTAGCGTGACTTAATTAACAAGTGGTCATTAATAACAATGAAGGTTGTGTTGTTAAGACATTGCTTTGGCTTATTGAATTGTAAGGGTCGACCGAGACAGGTTTTTCGGTCTCGGCCGAGACCGAGAATAAAATAAAATCTCGGCCGAGACCGAAAGCCGAGACCGAGAATAGGAAAATCGTGAAAAAAAAAAAACCTATGGTACTCGGGGACTGCCGCGGTAAAGCTATTGCATAGCATTTGTAACCTCCATGACAACATCACGTTGTCATGGGAACCGTCATTACATGGTAGACGTAGTGGGGGGTGTTAGGTTTTATTTTCGTTACGTTACGGAATTTTTTGATTCGGTCGCCGCGCTCAAAGCCCGCGATAAAAGCTATGCAATAGCTTAAAAACGTGTGGCACTCGGGGACTGCCGCGGTAAAGCTATTGCATAGCATTTGTAACCTCCATGACAATATCACGTTGTCATGGGAACCGTCATTACATGGTAGGCGGAGTGGGTGGTGTTAGGTTTTATTTTCGTTACGTTACGGAATTTCTTGATTCGGTCGCCGCGCTCAAAGCCCGCGATAAAAGCTATGCAATAGCTTAAAAAAATAAATGCGCAAATTTTGCATATTTCATAATTAAGAGTGTAAGTTTTAATAAGTATTCAAAATTAAACAACACGATGTTATAGCACAAAAACGATTTTTTGGCGTTTTCGGCCAACAAAGAGAGTCGCCTCTCGTCGTATGAAATTAAATATAAAGTTAGCTTTGCTAAAGAACTGTTCACTTGCTACACTAGTAGGCGGCGCTGATAAAAACGTTTTTGCTGAAGGTCTAAGTACTTTATCAGGTGACGAATACCAGTAAGTACTCAAAAATATTTGTATTTCTTTGCAGTCTTGGCTCTCTAAGAAAGCTATCAAGCGCTATTCCGATTATAGCATTTCAACTGTTTTCATCACTGCTCATTGGCTCAACTTCCAAGTTCAAACTCATATGGAATCATGAGACCATAAGTTGAATTCATCTGTTGCGGCCATGTTTGCTGAGCTAGCTGACGATGCAGTAAATTATTACCGTACAACTATCTCGGTCATGGCCGAGAATCTAGGGGTTTTTTGCCGAGAACCGAGACCGAGTTCTCGGTTGGATTTGAAGCCGAGAATGCTAAGACCGAGATTTTGGTCGAGCCTTATTGTATATTGTATTGGTCAATTTTCTTTGTGTGTCGGTGCGTGATGACGAATGGCTGAGTTTCTGTATGTGTAATTATAAAACAATTATTTGCGTGTCTATAATAATTAACTCCCGACAATCGTTATCAACACGGAGTAGGTGTGAAAGTGTTATGAGCTAACTGACAATGTAATCAGCGTTAGTGCCGTAAAATATCAAATGGACATTTGGTTTTTCTTGTTTTCATGTCAGCATTGACATTTATAGATCATTTGTCAAGAAATCAGGAAACGTTTATCAAAAAAGTGTAGACCATAAATAATAAACTACAATGGTTGCGAGTGGCAACCTTGATGCCGTCAGTCCAGCAATCTCAACAAAATCAATTGAAATTACAGCTAACGAGGCTGCTTCAAGTTTAACGATGTTTGTGGAAGTTTTGAAATATTTAGACGTGTCATCGATCAGACGGCACGTGCTCAAAAATGCCCGTAGTTCCGTCTGGCCTTACATGTGCTCGTTTTATCCATGACATGGAAGCTACAGCTAAGCTCATTCCATCACTACAATATCGCATTTGACATTTTAACGTTGAGCGACTGCAAATATATGAACAGGTCCATAAATTTTTAATCTTCTGCAGTTATTGTTGTACGGAGTTAACTGAATACATAATTATTCATAGATGTTTATTGTCAAACGGAAATCAGAATAATGATAACTAGGTCTTGCTCATATTATTACGCAGACGTCTTTCGTGGAATCAAATCTATGTATAATTATAAGTGTTTCTTCCGCCCTTATACTTGTAGATCAAATCGTTTTCACACTCTTAGAAATATAAGGGCACAACTCGAAATATTGAGGTTTGAGTTTTTGTGTTAGATGGGCTCAATATCAACTGTTCTACCACGGAGACCGTGGTGTGAAAGAGACACAGTTACAGTATTCGCTTTAATATTGTCTTTTTTCTGTTTCTGTGAAAGCCAAGAACGATAGAACAGTTGATATTGACCCCATCTAACACAAAAACTCTAAACCTCAATATTTCGAGTTGTGCCCTTATATTTCTAAGGGTGCGTTTTGTAGATCGATTTGAATTTTACCTTGCGCACTCCGCAAGGTAAAATTCATTTGTGCGCCTAATTAGCGTTGTAATTATAACGTAGATTTTTCCCCTAAGATCCTTAACAAGCTTCGTTCAAAGACCGCGAACATAATAAGAGAATATTTGCTAACAAAGACTTCTTTCGTAGTAAATACACTTCAACAGAAAGAAAATGGAACAAAGAAAAGCGATCTCTAATCGAATAAATAAATTTCCGATTATTTACGGGCGAACATGCTCAGGTTCTATCATACGCTTGTAATATTAATGGGTAATATATTCGTCGAGTGGCTGAACCGCCCAACCACTTGGAGTAGCCAAACATCATAAGAAATTCACTGTAAGTACATGTCGACTGAATTACTTATGTGCTGCGCTATGGACATGGCACCGAGGGCCTTCGCTCAGTGATGACACGGAGGTCCGTATCCACCTTATACATAGCTAAAAAGAACATTACTTATGTAGTGTCAAGGTTCTTCCGAACATAATTAGAAGTTCATGCTGCATTTCGGGTGAGGTGTGGGCCCGCAAAACATAGGATTGATGCCTTGAAATAGCAACTTTGGGTCCTGTACCCTAATTGCGTTATATAACACAATCTGTTTCGATTTAAAACAGATTGCTTATCCTTCATAAGTTGGAAAAAAAAATCTGCTCAACAACGTAAATAACGCAATGAATGTTGTTGAACTGTCAAAATGAAACAAATTAGGCATAATTGTTTACGAAAATAAGTTACGCAATTAGGGTACAGGTAGACCACGAAAGCGATGACGGGAAGAATTGGATGTTTTCCTAAAGAGCTGGCAAGAAAGTCAGTAGCGCAGAATCGTGGCCGGTGGAAAGAATGGAGTGGTCTTTACATCCACAGGACAGTACAGGCTATCTTTGTGAGAGAAAAGGGTGAATTGTAAAATAAAGGAAACGGAGCAAAACCATTGTCCAGCACCTTAATTGCGCAACACACGATCAATCATAATCTGATTCATTTTCTGCTAAAAATTTGTCTGCTCAACAACGAAAAATAACGCAATGATTGTTGTTGTACTGTCAAAATAAAACATATTGTGATTGATTGTTGTTACGCAATAAGGGTGCAGGAATAGGGCAAAGATGTCAGGATAGGCAACCAAAAATAATCAGAAAAATTACGGGCACCTGAGACATTAGTCTTTGAGTACTGCACCGCTTATCATCCGTCGGCTTGTTTGGGCTGTCATTGTCAGCTTGTTTGCCATCAAATTACATAAAAATCAAATAAAACATCAATACAACGATATCAACAAAGTTAAGAGCCACACTTAAATCGTACTTAAATGGAATTGGTGCTTACTTTGATAAGTTCAAATAACCCATGATTGAAGGATCGACGGTCTTTTACGTTAACAACTTGATTGTTTCTAGGGTTCCGTACCCGAAGGGTGCCAAACGGAACCCTATTACTAAGCCTCCGCCGTCCGTCTGTCAGCGAGCTGTATCTCATATAAAACCGTAATAGGTAGACAGTTGAAAATATGATTCGCGGTCGTAACAAATATGGTTTTACTTAATTATAATCATTACAATTAGCAATACAACTCCATAAGTTAGCAAAGGTGTCAAATGTCATGATTTCATGAAATCATGACATTTGACACCTTTATCTTCTTCTTAATCACTATTACTGATTGTAATTATTATAATTGAGTAAAGCCATATTTGTTACGACCGCGAATCATATTTTAATCAACATAAAACCTGACACTGACCTCCAAAATGCTAAAAACGTAAGATTTGAATTTCGCGGGCTACTCTGACGCTTCCCCCGTAATAAGTGCCCTTGTAGGTTTATGTGAAATAAAATATTTTGAATTTTTTGCCAGAATTTAATTACCCAAATTCTAATCGACTCATCACAAGTTGTCCTTGTCCTCGAACGTATTCCCTACTGTATCGACCGTGTGTACCGTGTGTAATGACTTTGTTACACGCTCCTAAAACCTTCAGGCAAAACCTCTCATTTAGAATTATTTGGAGGTTGTACGCTCCGCTATTCAACACACTGCCAATTTTTAGGGTTCCGTAGTAAACAAGGAACCCTTATAGTTTCGTCATGTCCGTCTGTCTGTCTGACCGCGGTCTAGCTCCGAGACCCTTAGTACTAGAAAGCTGTAATTTGACATAGGTATACATATTAATTACGCCGACAAAGTGGTAAAACAAAATTATGAAAAACATTTTTTTTTAGGTTACCTCCCATACACGTAAAGTGGTGATGTTTTATTTTTTATTTTTTTATCCCATAGTGTGGGGTATCATTGGAAAGGTCTTACAAAAACATTATGAGTTTGCTAAAACCATTTTTGGATTTAGGGATTCGTTTGCAAAATATTAAGCTTTAAAGTGCTAATTTTTGTTAGAGTCAAGTGTGCCAGCTAAATGGTTGGTTTTGGATGTGTGAAAAAAATCACAGCAGTAGCTTATATAACGAAATTAAAAGGAAAACTATCACAGCTAAGTAGACTTTACTAGTTATTGAGTAATAATCGACCAACTTAACTTTGCAGTTGCAAAAACATGTTTTCCCATACATTCCGTATGGGAGAATATGTTTATCAACTAAGTACAAAGTTAAGTTTGTTTTTGGGATAAATTCATCCCAACTACGGAACCCTTCATTGTGCGTGGTCCGACACGCACTTGGCCGGTTTTAATTTATTAGAAGTTTGTTTATTGGATTTCTTTACTAGAATCTGCCGCCTTTGGTTTTGGACACGAGTGCGCTGGCAACACTAGTGACAGGTCGTGAAAAAACGATCTCTTAGTTAAATATTTTTAGATTATTAGTTTATTGTGTTTATTTTGTGTTAAATCTACTGTTTATCTTAGAATCTAAGTATAAAGTGTCTCACACAGTGTTTGTGACGTGTTTTTGTCGCGATTATTCATAATAATCGAGAATTCGAAAAATCATCTACCGGCTGTCAACGTTTCGATTGTGGATTTGAATTCATCAAACCCGGGGAGTATTTTGTTTTATACTAATCATTATTGTAGTTATATTTACTCACTATACATCACCTGTAAACACTGCTCAGAGTTATGAGCTACGTCCAATACACACAGGCACCGTTTATGTCTCCTTTTGCTTGACAAATTGTGGAAGCAAAATCGACGACGAAAACACTTGCCCCAGACATAAAACATACACTACAAACTTTACTGCACACATATTTATCCCTAAATTGTTTTATTACTCTTGTTTAAAACCAATAGCATTGTCGAAATGAAACTATATTAGGTACCTCTAATCCCATGTCCATAACATTCTTAGTGGAAAATAACTGTTATTAGCTCTAATATTATTATCGTAAATGGTAATTTACTTAAGTATGTCTTTTTCTTTTTAAGTAATCAATAATAATTCTGATAAGTGAGAAGCCCCAAAATAAATAAATTAGCTTCCTACTTTCTAAGTACCTCCATTTTTTCATAATATTTTCTAAAAAAAACTTCATCTTTTGTTCATTTATTTCTTGCTGTCTTACCATCCTACCTTCTCAAGTTCTCAACTCATTTAGATTCCTCATACACTCAGTAGTTTTAGTCCCAATAGTCCCTTCATTCTAGTAGGTACTTACTATCTACATCCTATCCCATTCTCTTATTCCTTTAACTCACTTTGCTTTCTCTTCTCTCATTCCAGGGTGCCTCTAGGGTTGGCTTGTCAATATGTTGACCCGTAGGGCTGCATCCTTAGAGGAAAAACTGAAGGCCACATTGAAAGAGTTGGAATTTAGTAAAAACCAGTGCGATCAGCTGCTACAGGAAAGGGATGACAGCGAGGTAGAAGTACAATATATTAATAACAAGAACACTGAGCTGAAGAACCAGTTGGCCGAATTACATATTCAGCATATGGACATAATTGACCAGCATCAACACCTCCGTCAACTTGTGTCAAATTTCCAGCAATGTAGTGACACCCACGATCTGGCTTTGAGACGGATATCTGAATTGGAACTGGAATTAAGTAGGGCCCACAACACAATAACCCGTTTGGAATCTCTCAAAGCCTGTGAAGAGTCTGCGTTCACCTGCAGTCTTTATGATGAGTTGGTTGGTAGCGAGTCTGGACCCACATGTGTTGAGCCAGTTGTAACAATAGACTTAACTGATGAAACTATCACTAAATGCAAGTTATTTACTAGCCATAATAAGTTAAAAAAATACATTAAAATTAATAAATTAATTAGAAAAATTCAAAAATCACTACAGCGCCAAAAAGTTAACAAATTAAATACAAAACTTAGGCAAAAAAATGTAAATTTAATTCAAAAATTAAAGAAGTGTAATAATGAATTACAATTGTGTAATACTATGTATGATAACGACACTCAGCACCTACAGGATGAATTGTTTGTTAAGGAATATGCTCTAAAGGATATCTTTAGTAAATATGAGGCTTCTCAACAAGATCTGAGTAAGCGCTTGCAGGAAGCCAATGAGTTGGCTGACCTGGTCAAGTACAATGCAGAGAGGTATGAGTCATTGACAAATAACCTCTCTTTTAGCTGTGCTTGTACCCATAAGCCCCAGCCTCAACTGGTTACACCTATACCCTCAGTGGTTCAGCCAGTAGGTAGCTGTATGGATGTCAATAAAATGAATAATTTTACTAACACAACTTATGTATTTTCTGACAAATTTGGTCAAGGTTTTGGTAGTCTATTTAATCAGTGTTCGCAACAATATGTAATTAATAATTGTTTACCCGGTGCCAGTATTAGCCAATTAATTAATTATATTAAATTGACAAAAATAAACCCCAGTTCTACTGTTATATTATTATATGGGGATAGTTTAACTGTAAGAAAAAAGGACATAATGGAATGTGTCCATTTGATGTTGCATCTCAATGAGACCAATAGTTGTAAATTTATTTTCTGTGCCTTGCCTTATTCAAAATATTTGTCTGATGAGCAAAATAGGCACATTTATAATTTAAATATGTTAATTTATAATAGGACATGTCGTCACAGTGACGCTATTTTATATTTTGATTGTAATCAATTTATTACTGATTACAAACTGACAAATAATACAATGTATTTGCCACCTAGTTGTAGGAGACATATTGCTAATCTTTTAGCATACAATATACACAGCGACACTGGTACTTGTAGTGTACCTTTGATTACTGTTAGTAGTGGTACTAACACTACTTTTGATACCCCTTGTAGTTTAAACTATTAGGAGCGACAACAGATAAGCCGCATATGTTGAATGTTGTACATCAAAATATGCAGGGTCTGTCTGGCAAAGAGCTAGAGTTAAGTTTATTTATGGAGAACTATGATGTTCAGGTGTTATGTTTGACTGAACACTGGTTGAAAGAACATGAAGTAGTTTTTATCAATGATGATTTTTTTACTGTACAAAGCGCATTTGTAAGAAAAAGTGCTATCCGCGGTGGGTCTTTAGTTCTTGTTTCAAACAAGTTGAAATGTAAACAACGTTTAGATTTAGTTAATCTTTCCATTGAGCGCACTATTGAGTTGTCTTGTGTTGAACTAGAGCGATATGTTATAATTTGTGTTTATCGACCCCCCTCTGGGGATTTTATTCGTTTCGAATCGGTAATGGAGGATTCACTCAATAGGTTAAAATCTAGTAATAAAAGTATAATTTTATGTGGAGATTTCAATATTAATATTTTAGATGATACTCCATTAAGTATTAGACTTCTCAATTTGTTCAAATCTTATAATTTAATTAACTTGTTTTTTGAACCTACTAGGATCACGGCATCTACGTCGACTTGTCTCGATAATATATTTAGTGATTGTGATGCCAAAAATAAATTAGTTTTAAGTGACTTAACATCTGACCACTGTGGTTTACTAGCTAGCTTCCCTATGCAATTACAAAAAAAACCACATAAAATAGAATGCAGGCCTTATACAGCTAGTCGTTGCAGCAAGTTTAAAAATAATATAGCTCATAGAATTACACCATCTATAGTAGAACACGAAAATCCCAATGAAATCTATGGAGCCCTTTTTGATGTTGTGCAAAAAGAGTACCAATCTACTTTCAAGACCAAAACTATTAACATTAATAGCACCTCTGTTGGCTTTAACCAATGGGCTACTCCAGGTATTTATAAAAGTAGAGCGACACTATACGAGTTATATGGTTTGAAAAAATATAGGTTTGATACTCCTTTCTTAGAGTATGTCAAAAATTATTCAAAATTATTTAAAAATATTTGTGTTTTTGCAAAATCAAAATTTTTAGGCGATACAATTAAAAATTCAAATAATAAAGTAAAAACCACTTGGAAAATTATTAACAATGAAACCGGTAAGTCGGTTAAACAAGAAAAACAACTCGAGATTATGGTCGACAATAAATTAGTTAATATAGCAGCCGACGTAGCTGAGGCATTTAATGAATTTTTTGCCAACATACCTATAACTACGACTCGCTCCTTAAATTCGTCCCCGTCTAAAGCTGAAAACCTTTTGCATAGCAGTGTGCCTAAATGTAGTAGCTTATTTAGCTTCGAGCATGTAACACCTCGTGATGTAGTTAATGTTTTTAACACACTTAAGTCTAAAAACACTGGTGATTACTGGGGTATCTCCATTAAACTATTAAGTAATATAATAGACATAGTAGCTCCATATTTAGCTGTAACTTTTAATAAATGTGTTGATTTAGGAACTTTTCCTGACCTCATGAAGAGTAGTAAAGTCATACCATTATTTAAATCGGGTAACAAAAATGACGTTGGCAATTTCAGGAATATTTCTATCTTACCTGCATTCAGTAAAATATTTGAAAAGTTAATACTCAAGCAGTTGCTAAGACATTTTAATTTAAACAGACTTCTTCATGATGAACAATATGGTTTCACAAAAGGTCGTTCGACTACAGATGCAGGTGTTGCTCTGATGAAACACATATTTAACGCATGGGAGAACTCGCAAAATGCTATTGGAGTTTTCTGTGATCTCTCCAAAGCCTTTGATTGCGTGCACCATGACACACTTTTGCGTAAACTACGTCATTACGGTGTCCAAAACGAAGCTCTTAAAGTAATAAATTCTTATTTGCATAATAGGGTCCAATGTGTAGATGTTAATGGTGTGAAATCTTCCGGGCTACCAGTTCAGTTAGGTGTACCTCAAGGCTCAATACTGGGTCCATTCTTATTCTTAGTGTATATAAATGACTTACCTTTTTATTTAAAGGATATCTGTAACGTTGTACTGTTTGCAGATGATACCTCTCTTATTTTTAAAGTAGACAGGAATAGACAAGATTTTGACGACGTAAACAGTGCACTCTCAATGGTTACGGATTGGTTTACGACAAATAACCTAGTTCTCAATGCCAAGAAAACGAAATGTGTAAAGTTCGCTCTACCAAATGTTAGAAATCTAGGACCCAACATCGTCTTAGATAAAGAGGTGCTTGAAACTGTGAACTCGGCAGTTTTTCTGGGCATAACAGTAGATGCCAAACTTCAGTGGGGCCCACATATATCAAGCCTAGCGGGAAGGCTCAGTTCGGCCGCCTACGCTGTCAGGAAAGTAAGACAATACACTGACATTGATACAGCTCGGTTAGTCTATTTTAGTTATTTCCATAGCGTTATGTCCTATGGTATTCTGCTGTGGGGCAAAGCCGCTGACATTCAAAATATATTTGTTCTTCAAAAACGAGCTGTTCGAGCAATTTACCAGCTACGTGCCAGAGTTTCTCTAAGAGATTTTTTTAAAGATGTTGGTATTCTCACGGTGGCATCACAATTCATTTTCGCCAACATCTTATATATTAGGCAAAATATACACTTATACACTAAAAACAGTGATATTCACAATGTTAACACTAGAAATAAGGACAAACTACGAGCTCCCTTTCACCGGCTTCATAAGGTTCATAACTCATTTGTTGGGCTTGGTATAACCTTTTATAACAAGCTACCCTCTTCTATGCTAGATTTGCCTTTTAATGCGTTTAAAAATAAAGTAAAATCCAACCTTTGTTCAAAGGCATACTATTGTATCAACGACTACTTAAATGATAAGAATAGTTGGTCGCTGTGATTAACTCAAGACAATGTTTATGTTCTTTCTCCAGATTTAACTTACCTACTGACAGTTTATATAAGTTTATATAATTTTTTTATTTTATTTGACTTTATGAGTCAATTTTTTAATTATTTTTTTACGAGTCTATTTATTTTTATTTTATTGATGACATAATCTACTCATTACAATGTGTTTGTTATGAGTTTGTATTGCAATTTGTGGTTGGCTAGTGACCTCGACAATTGATTATATTATTTTTTACCTGAGCAACCGGCAGCAAGTTCGTCATGCTCCCATAGATGTCAATGCTTGCGGTAGCGTCGGGAGTCGGGTTGCCTCCTTCCCTCAAATATGGCGAGGGGGGTAATGGCTGATCTTTGCGTTATGCTCGTGAACGGGTGCTGCTTGTGGTTACTGGTCGTCTTGCTGATCATGGTTTTGTTATTGTTACTAGTAATTAACTGTACATTTATTTTACCTCGATGGTCCTAGTTTATCATTTATAACTTCCAATTTACAGCTTTATGTAAGCGGGCATGCCCTTTATGCCTGGAGGCTTTTATTTAGATATTTAGTTCTTTTTACGTTTAGTTTTTATTTTTTTAATTCTGCTTGAGTATAGTTCTCGATGTTTTTTGGTTGGTATATCGGCGTGTGCTAGCTAACATATGGCCAATAATTTATACTTAATTAAAATAATGTTTTGTGTTGCATAATAATTTTGCATACTATTGTATAGAGTCATTTTTATTTTTTTCTAACTTGAACAGACAGCTGTGCTGCTGGGGAGTTTGTTGCGCCACTTCTTCTTCCCAGCTAAAGGCACTAGGAAGTGGTGAAGGGTGGGCGTTTTTGGGGGACTGTCTTATGTAATTTTGACGTTCGAAAAGTGCTGGTTCTCAGCCTAATTTGAATAAATGACTTTTGATTTTGATTTTGATTTTGTTCACCGGCCAGGAACCCGAAGCCGCCTTCCGATCGCTGTTCTCCATTTCGGAGATCCATAGTGAATAACGATTCTATGCTATTAGATGCCTCTGGCACAAAACAATCCTTATCGGTTATATTATGATTTCCGAAAGGATTTTTAAGCTATTGCATAGCTTTTATCGCGGGCTTTGAGCGCGGCGAACGAATCAAGAAATTCCGTAACGAAAAAAACCTAACACCCCCCACTCCGCCTACCATGTAATGACGGTTCCCATGACAACGTGATGTTGTCATGGGAACGTAATTTTTGTTTTATGTCATCACGTCATCATCCCAAGTGTAGCGTTGACAAATAGGAAGTATGGAGGTTACAAATGCTATGCAATAGCTTTACCGCGGCAGTCCCCGAGTGCCACACGTTTTTTTTTGTTAACCGACTTCTTAAAAAAAAGGAGGTTATCATCGACACGTATGTAGGTATGTATTATTATCGCGTAGCTGGGTATTGGTACCGTACGGCTTGGCGACCGCGTACCTATCGTGCTAAATTGGTGTTAAAAAAAATTATCCTACTGGCTTGCGTCGTTTGGTCATATCAGCAGGAAAATGTCGACTATGAAGAGATAATCGAACATTTTTTGCCTTTTAGGTATACCTCATGAATACCAGTTACTTACATAACTTACAGTGCCTTGCGCGTGCGATATTATTCCTAATTACATTCTCGGGGTTTCCTGAGTGTGCGATTATTTTTGTTAGGAAGTAGTTACTACCAGTTATGGGCACCAAGGTTCCCTTGTCAATCTTATCAGCAGGAAAACTTTTTTTTGAAGTGGGTTTTACCCCATACCTTTTCGGGTTGGTTCGCGTTTCACCCATGAATCACGCTATGTAAGAAGAAATTGATTCGCTTGTGACTTTATAATACTTGATATATGTAATAGTTATGTAGATATACCGTATGCATGCAGCAGTGTTGCCAACCCGTACGATAATTATGGGGGCGTACGATAATTTGGCCAATGGTACGATGTACGATAATGAATAGTCTAACATACGATAATTTTGATATTTTTTGAAAAAATTTAAAACGTATTCGTTAGAAAAAACTAAACGAATAAAAAAATGTCAATTATGTCAACATCAACAAGTGAGTATCTCCCTCTCTTTCCCTCCCACCTTTTTTTGTTTTATTTTACAGTGAAAACAAAAATATCAACTGAAAACTATGACAAAACATGTTTACAGTTTGTGCTGCTAGCGCCATTAGTGGTGAAATTAGATGCCATTAGTGGCATATACTTCCCCTTTCGACTCTAGTTTAAAATTATTCATTGTCTTTTAATAGCAATCTGATTGTAAGTACCTACATTTTCTTTTTTTTTTTTTTTCTTTTGTACGATAATTTGGCTCAAAAAACGATAATTTCGACGAGGGAACTCAACAATTTGAACATTTGGAGTTGGCTACACTGGCATGCAGCCACCTTCCCACACATGTCATAAATCGACCAGCGAAAGTTGAGGCGCGTTATTGTTATAATCTATCAACCCCTACCTATGAGAACTGATTTTATACTTGTTGTGTTCATGCTTAAGTTTTAAATTGTGATATAAACAAATATTCGTTGTTATTGTCTGCGTTATTAATACGTTTTTAAATGTTAGATATCCTTAGTAGACTATCACATTATGGATTGTTGTGTTACTTGTAAGTTGTTCAGAAAACAAAGGCCGGTCATGTGCCTGTTGGCTGAACAAGATTGTTGCAAATGCTGGACAAGACTGCCTAGAGAAAACCACTTCAGATAGAGAAAATTAGAATTATTTGGAGGGGGTCCATACCCCCTTCGGATAAGCACACTAATGTTATTCAATTTTAATCATAAGTAATATCAAAATTAATCAATTAATATAATTGAATGAATTATTTAAATTGAATGCAATAATTTTAAGTAATTTTTAAATTCAAATTCAAATTCTTTATTGCGAACTAAGTGTACAATATTTTGAAGATGTTAACAATAGGTAGGTTCTTAGAACTTAGTTGCCTGTTAAGGCATTGCAATTAAATGGATATAAAAATTTAATAAAAAACATAAACATACTCAATATTCCAGTTATCTATACATTTTACATTATATTATCATTATTCATACATTTGATATTATATCATACTATTCTTATAATTTATATCACATTATAAAGTATCACAAACATTTAAATATTAAATAATTATTTTTCTTCAAGGAATTCTTTAATAGAGTAATATGCCTTTTTAATCAGGAAGTCTTTTAGCTTCCTTTTAAAAATACCGATTGAATAATAATAATCTAATAATATGAAAGAAAAATTTTACTTGTTGAATTTATTTTGAATTTTCTTTATAATTTTAACTGTCAAGTATTTGATAATCTGGAATATATTGTAAGTTGGTGTAACTAAAGTATTTGCAAGTTAGCTGTAAGTACCTTTATACCATGTTTTATTCAAATCATATTCAATTTAATATTATTTATCTCTTTTGCTGTCTGTACATGCTGCATAAAATCTCTCACTACTAATCATCATCTGCCTAGCCTTTTTGGTTGGCTAGTCAGCTTCCAGTCTAACCAGATGCAGCTGAATAAGTATTTTAGATGGAGCAACTGCTTATCTGACCTCCACAACCCAGTTACTGGCAAACACAACTTCTTGGTTAGACTGGTTGTTAGATTTTCAGGCTTTTTAAATATTTTAATTAATTAATACAATAAATTTGTATGCAACATAGTTGTCTATCCAAACATAACATTCAAAACAAAATAACTTACTTTACAGAATAGCATCCATTGCAATTCTATGACAAAGTTTATTTTTGTTAATATTATTATAAGAATTCTGTGTATAAGTTAGCTACTCCACTACCTTTCTCAGAAATAACAATAATTTGCAGGTGAGTTTTTTTTAAATAGCAATTTATGATTTAAAGCAGTTCATCATTTTAAGTTCTCTAAAATTGTACAGCAGGATTTGTACATCTAACAGATTTCATACCAATTCGATGAATTTTTCGAAATGCCTAGTTTTCATTATACGATACGATATTGTACGAGTAGCTCCTCCAAAAAACAGAAACATTTATGGGTTTTGGAAGAAGAGGCTATGTTCAGAAAATATACGAGTAAGTACATTTAAAACCAGGTTGGTAAATAGCTTACATTCAAGATATAGTACCATAGTACTTTATGACAAACAATTAAATAAGGTATAGTTTGAATGCCACTATCATCTGAAAAGGTGTCAGGGTGACATACTGGTTGTCAACCACCCAATAATAATGTTGATTTTCCATACAATTTTGTCTCCATACAACATTTAGAGTGTTTTAAAACAGTATTCAACAGTACTCAGAAAAAATCTCTGATTCTAAGCTGAGGCAAAAATACATTTTCTAACAGGATGAAGCATAGAAAATAAAGATTGCTTACTTCTTGAAGACTCTGCAAAATGAGTTGTTTATTCTTTTATCAGAATTGTGTCTTCTGCGGTCTTCAAATAAGTCTTTAATGGCAGTCACACCAAGCACAAACAACACGGGCAGCATGGCAATTTCTTTACCAAACGCACTGATTGCAGGCACCCAGTTCAACAACACTATGAATATAAAGTACACATTTGCAATCCTATGGAATTGTTCAAATAAGTTCTTGGGTAAAAATGATAGTAAAGTATATTTTGTAGTCCTAATTATATTGTCGCATCTTTGCCCATTAGGGTGATCTTTGAGTGGTGTTTTATCTGGTACCAGGAGGTTGGGGGTGACTATGAGATGTCTGGTGTCAACAGCAGGCTGTTGTCGCCGCAGCAGCCAGAAGGCGGCTCGCCTCCAGGGGCTCACGACGGACGTTCGTCTGATGGTGTAGATGGAGTCGGAGCGCGAGGCCTGCCGCGAGTGGATGCGCACGGACCCTAGACGTGGCTGGGCACTGGGCGCGGGCGGGTCGCGGTGCCCCGGCGGCAGGATGAAGTCCGTGCGGCTGCCGGCGCGGCTGTGGCCGGGCCCGGTGCTGGGCCGCCCGCCCTCGCCGATCTGACCATGCGACAGAGCGCGCTGGTGACCACGCATTGCTGACTTGAGCGAAGGCCGTGGCGCGGTGGGATTCCCCGCAAGCATAGGAGTGCCTCCATGACTTACAGACCTCGAGTGTCCTTTCGCTTTCGGAAACAGGTAAGTCTGCTCCGGTGCCCCGGGTAAACATGGCACGGTAGAAGTTGTCTCTCCACTGCCTTCTGTTGACATTTTTATTCATTTGAACGGTGTTCACCCCACTTTTACCTTTCATTTAAAACTGTTGTGTCGCCACACCGTTTAAATTTATTTATTGACGGTAATTTAACGAGAATGTGCAGTACGAAATCAAACATATGGTAGGAACTCATCCGTTCACAGATTCACACATCACTAATTTAATTATTTCCAATAATCACTAGACGAACAGATAAGTTTTGTAGTAGCCCGCGTATACATATTCTTAGAACTTTTAAAATAATTATTTGACCACCACGGAGCGATATACACGATTGAGTATGAAACTTAAAAACAAGCAAAAAAATACGAGACAAGTAACTGACTGAACTCAATGACTGACTGACATGACATTTCCTTCATTGCTTCAACTTGCTTGGTTGCCAGACATGACAAGACATATTTGGGTTTGCCAACATCAAAATAAGTTCTCCTTTGTTTGACCCAACCTATCGTAAATGCCCAACCCTATTTTTTACTATTTTTGAAAACTCAGTACAGATGGCAGCACAGTTGTACGTCTTTAAATCGCCATTGTTGCAGGGCCGTAGCTAGACTTGTTACAGGTGGCAACTGGCAACTGTTGTTACAGGTAGGGCGGAAGTAAAAATGTTGATCTGTTCTGGTCAATTGATTTTTGGTGATATTTGTA
This sequence comes from Agrochola lychnidis, assembly GCA_963680765.1. Lineage (NCBI taxonomy): Eukaryota > Metazoa > Arthropoda > Insecta > Lepidoptera > Noctuidae > Agrochola > Agrochola lychnidis. Next base: position 1,982,369 of record OY796857.1, on the reverse strand, counting down.
ATGAGTGAGTCAGTTAAATTGTCGGAGGTGATATTAGATAAAAATAAAAAGTAATTTATTCTGACATAAATTATTATTTCTCTAATCATGTTCAAACATACCTACTCAATATAAAGTCTGTTCTTAACAACTGAATTCGAATAAGATTCAGAATAAAGAATAATTTTATTGCGATTGTAAGATGCCGTGGTTAAACCACTCAAGGCCACTGGCATATAATGCAGACCTATGATGATGGCAATACTTTGCCGACAAGTGCTAGTAGGTTTTGAGCCACCCACCCACAAGCAGTGTTTTTAACTATTTGTTTACGAATTCTTTTAAGGGCTTGCTACACGGCTACCAACCGCGCCCAGACAGAGGTGATCTTGGTGGTTTACAACCATGTAGATGCCACCATCTACATGGTTGTAAACCACCAAGATCCACAAATAACAACCAAATTTTAAACAGATCTGCCTGTCGCCAACCAAGTTCACCTCTGGTGGGGACGCGGTTGGTAGCCGTGTAGCAAGCACTTTACTCATTTCCCATTCGAAGTGACCTAAGTGCGATAGTGGTGCCCTTAACATAGAACTTCGTGCGGGTGGGGTACGTAAGTATTGAAAGCATAATTTGAGAATTTATTTATAAAAATTGTCACAAAATTCCTGAAACAGGTTTGTATTTCAAACAATTTTTTTCTGCGTCATATTTACCGCAAATAAACGTGTTTTCTTTCTTTCTTCTTTCTAAAGTGCGTGCTAAACGGTTGCCAACCGCGTCCCAACAGAGGTGACCTTGATGGTTTACAACCGTGTAGTTGGTGGTTTACAACCTTTCAAACAGCTCTGCCTGTCGCCAACCAAGGTCACCTCTGTCGACGACGCGGTTGGCAGCCGTGTAGCAAGCCCTTAAAATATTTATGCCTATTGCCATTTAAAAATAGAATTATCGACTATTTTAGTAAATATTTACCTGCGCAACACTAGAACACACGTCGTCGTCATCCAAGTCGGCCATATTCTTTCCGACATTTTGACATTTACCACCCGGTTTGCAATTTCGTAGTGGAATACTTCTTCTAAATCTTTCAACATGGATGAAGAATACGACGCGATAGTTCTGGGAACGGGATTAAAGGAATGCATCCTAAGTGGAATGCTCTCCGTGTCTGGAAAAAAGGTATTGCACATTGATCGTAATAAGTACTACGGTGGTGAATCTGCGTCAATTACCCCGTTAGAAGAATTGTTCGCAAAGTTCAACGCACCGGCTCCCGACGAAACATACGGCCGAGGTCGCGACTGGAATGTAGATTTGATTCCCAAGTTGTTGATGGCAAATGGGCTTCTTGTGAAACTGCTCATTCACACGGGTGTGACTCGATATCTGGAATTCAAGTCTGTGGAGGGCAGTTATGTCTACAAAGGCGGAAAGATTTCAAAAGTGCCCGTCGATCAGAAGGAGGCGCTTGCATCGGATTTGATGGGGATGTTCGAAAAGAGACGCTTCCGAAACTTCCTTATTTACGTCCAAGACTTCCAGGAGGATGACTCGAAGACTTGGAAAGATTTGGACCCGAGTACGGCCAACATGCAGTCGCTCTATGATAAGTTTGGTCTTGACAAGAACACTCAAGACTTCACTGGGCATGCTCTGGCTCTCTACCTCAATGATAACTACCTCCAACAACCAGCTATACAAACCATCCACCGTATTAAACTGTACTCTGACTCACTCGCAAGATATGGCAAATCTCCATACTTGTATCCTATGTATGGATTAGGGGAGCTGCCTCAAGGCTTTGCCCGCCTCTCTGCTATTTATGGAGGCACTTACATGCTGGATAAACCTATAGATGAGATAGTGCTTGGAGAAGGTGGCAAGGTAGTTGGTGTACGCTCTGGCAATGAAATAGCTAAGTGCAAGCAAGTATACTGTGACCCTAGCTACGTACCTGACCGTGTCCGCAAGAAGGCTCAGGTGATTCGTTGCATTTGTTTATTGGATCATCCTATACCAAATACAAAGGATGCTTTGTCCACCCAAATTATCATTCCTCAGAAGCAAGTAGGCAGGCATTCTGACATCTACATCTCTGTTGTGTCATACACACACCAGGTTGCTGCTAAGGGCTGGTTCATTGCCATGGTGTCAACCACTGTTGAAACCAATGACCCAGAAACTGAGATTAAGCCTGGCTTGGATCTGCTTGGACTTATCCGGCAGAAGTTTGTGTCCGTGACAGACTACTATGAGCCCCTCGATGATGGCACTCAGAGCCAGATCTTTGTTTCCGAATCTTATGATGCTACCACACACTTTGAGACTACTTGTTTAGATGTGATTAAAATATACAAGTATGGAACGGGTGAAGAGTTTGACTTCTCCAAAGTAAAAGTAGAGCTTGGAGAAGAGGAACAGTGAACTATGTTATAATATCATGTTTATGTACATTGCTTGTTAATTTTATATTTGTTTAAGAACTGTTCTGGCAACAATAATGATACTCTAGGGATTTTGGGTTATCAATTTTATTAAGAGCTTAGATGTATTGGCAGTAGATCAAGTATTAATGTATGTACAATGCTCCCAGTGGTTCCATAACTGATTTTATACATTTTATTGCCAAAAATAAAATATTATTTAATGGAATTTATACTTTATTTAAGCTGCTTTCAAAGTATACAAAGCTATATGATCTGCACAAGTGGTAGGTTATTTGTACCAGATGTTATGCATTCCAATTTGGTAATTGTTTGATTCTGTAACCATATCATACTTGTAACAAGTCAAAATTTGGTAATTGTTTGATTCTGTAACCATATCATACTTGTAACAAGTCAAAATTTTTGAATGCTCACTATACCTGTATGTTGTGTAAGATCATGAATAAAAGTTATAATAATAACAAGGTGTTTTATTTTGAAACAAAACATGTCACATGTTCAGGTCAATAACAACAAAGCTATATATTTTTCCTTATGCTTATTATGCAATTTTTACTTAAACTTTTAATTAATAATTTAAATATCACCATGTTTTCTAGACTAGATGAAATCACAATTTACAAGTTCAAAATATATTTAATTGAATACAGGTGGTCATCTCTACAACCAACAAATATGTAGTCGCCATAAACAGCTGGTGATGAAAAGACTTCACTTGGTAAACTGTATTCTTCTAATACAATTCCATTTTCTGCATCAAGTACAGATAGTTTTCCATTATTTGCTGCGGCTAATATCAGCTTGTCGTTCAAAGCACAAGGAGTTGAGTAAACTGGGGAAGAAAGTTTGGTCTTCCAAAGCAGACTTGGCTGAAAATTCTTAATACTAAGACTATACACCCCTTTGTCGTGACAACCAAATACCATTTGCCATGTCAGCTTATCTACTGGCTTTACATAAATTGAAGAAAATATATTTCCTTTTGCACCTGTATATTCCCAGATCTGAAATTACGAAAAAATAAAACTTTAATTTGTGCAATGACTGTTCTTATCAAGAGAACTAATAAATAATAGATCGTTTTATGAACGTTTTCGCAGGGCAATTAATTAGGTGGAATCAAAGCCCGATCGTTAATATGACGCATCGTGTTTTAGATAAGATTCGGCTTTGTAGAGCGTAGTCTGTACCTATTTATTTAATAACTGTGTTGTAAAAAACTAGTCCTAAGTCATATAATCCTATACTATGAGCAATATTTGTAAACCTATGTTTGTAATCATGTTCTCGAAAACGGCTCTACGGGGGTGAAAAATCGATCTAGCTAGGTCTCATATCTGGGAAAATTGGTTTTCTCTATTTTCACAGCCTCGGGAATGTGATATATACGTTTGGTCGTGACGATATTATGTTTATCTATTTGCACCTGAACAGAGCTCGGTCGACCAGGTACTAATAATAATAAGACTTGTGAGTTCTCTTTGAATACTCAGTTGTTTTTGAAGACTCGAGTCTTGTCTAAAAGAACTCGAGACTCGAGTCTTTTCAAAAGAACATCAAGTCGGGACTGAGTCATGCGAGTCCTTATCTGGTTATAAGAGAATGAAGTAGAAAAAATAATAAAAATGTAAGTAGCCATTGTTTAGTATCAAATTATTTCTTTATAGTATAAAACGAATAAATAAACATAGTTAAATATTTTATACACAGGTATATATTTTTTTTATGATAGAACTCAATTCAAGAATAGGGCACGGTATCGAATAGAAAGTATCGATACTGTACTCATGAGTAGTATCGAAAAAAATATATCGTACTCATAAAGTATCGAAACAAAAGGATCGATACTTCAAGGTATCGAGTACTTTTCTTAGGGCTTAATGCGCATAGAGCATAGGTCAATATCAGTCAGTAAATAACATCAGTTTAACTTCAGTAGGGCAGGACATGAAAAAACAAATGACAACGGTGAACGAATGAGTGATTGTTCAGTGTAGTAAATGAATAAAGGAAAGGTTAGGAATTTAACTGTGAATGGAAGGAACAATTTCGAGCAAAGATCGATGTAATGTTTTAGAAGGTTCACAACGGGTGGACTAGATGGCGTTGCCATAACCATAAACAGCTGTAAGGTCGAAAGTTTTAAATGGGTAATTTCTAAGATTACCCATTTAAAACTTAATTTCTTATTCAATACGATACCTGCCAAAAAGTACTCATTGAGTAAAAGTATCGAATGCAACGTATCGAGTACAAAAGTATCGGTATCGAATGGAAATGTACTCGATACCACAAAGTATCGATACTTTTCTCGTGTCCCTATTCAAGAAAAAAGGCCCGCGGAAAATTGTGGAAATACATTTTTTTTATGCAATGTGATGCGATGGCATAGACACTAGAGCCGCGTCAAAGGGTCTTCTTTCGTGGCGCGCACTATAAATTATTTTGAATTGATTTTATTTTTATACCTTACCTTATTGATAGCATAAATACACCAATTTCAAAGCTCATGACTCAGTTCTGCTCAAAAAACTCAAAGAACTCATGAGACTATTTAATTAGTTCTGAGTCTTTATCTCGAAATGAAGACTAAAACTCAAAGTCTTTAACAACACTGCCTGTGGCAGCCTCCTTTATCTTCTAAACTCGATGTCCATATTAATTAACGGGTACTGTAGTTTGTACTAAGGTGTCGTGATTACCTTGATGCCCTTCTCCACAGTTCTGCAATGTATATCGCCGGCGACTTCAGCGAACATAACGTATTTATCTTCGTTATACAAAACTGGGCTCGCGAACACCGGGCTGGCAAGCGTGCCGCGCCATACTATCATGTTAGTGTAGGTGTGGATACATGCGCACACGCCCGATAATGTGCCCAGCAGTACAAACTCCTTCTTAGCAAGAACAAGGTCGGCAGATATAGATTCTTTGCAGATGTTTATTGTAAGTTTCGGGGCACCCGACTGAAAAATAAAAGTGATATTAGGGCGGTAGGTAGATCATGCCGCGATGGGTTGGCAGTTTCTGCAGGTGGGCGGTAAAAGAGAATGAGCTACTAGAGTAAGTAAATACATAGTACATTTTTACACAACTATGTATTCTGTTTCCACGAGGAGGATAAACGATTTTTCCAAGTACAGTGTTACTACCGGAAATTAAATACAATCACTAATTATTGGCAACTTGTCATATTTATTTATAAACACTTTGTTAAACCAGTTACCCATGTATTAATCGTTTTGAATATATTACAATATTATTCGTCATTCGTAGGTACCTACAATAATTAGGTCACTGATGACTATTATATTTAATTGTGAGATAACTGCTCGCGTCACAGTTATTATGTTAATCGGAAAATTTATTTTTCTGTAGGTACCTATTATTTTTTTATTGCATTATAAACAGTTGTTTAAAAGACGTTGATAGGATTAAGAAAAGGAACTGTGTGAATGGGAGACGGCGGGGTGCGCCCCAACCCCAATCTACCCGCCGGGGGAGCGAGGGGAAATGCTCGTTCCAGCCACAGAATGCATCAGGACAGATTGGCCAGGACCGTCACGCAGTGGGTCCCTGAAGACGGGCTTCGTCACCGAGGCAGGCCTAAGAAACGCTGGCGCGACGACTTAGACTCGTTTTTGACTGATTGGCCGGAAAAGGCAGTAGACAAAGATGGATGAAAAAGTATGGGGGAGACATTTGCCCAGCAGATAGTTTATAATAAAAAAGCCTTTTTTTGGGGTATAATAAAGCTTCCGAAAAAAAAAAAATACTTCCGAAAATCTGTGGTTGACTGTAATACTAAATTTCCAAAAAAAAAAACTTAACTTCCGGAAAAAAATACTAAGTTTCCGAAAAGTCAATATGTTGTGCTACAAAAGTTAGTGACAGAAACGAATCGCTGCAAAACCGACTCCACGTAGTCTTGTCTGCCCTACCCCTAGAGTGTAATTTAAGCCCGCGTAGGCGCGGAGGGGCGAGGTGTGGGACCGCCGGAGCCTTGCAGCGCCGGAGCTGTGACAAAAACCATGCCTGCTTGCATATTGCATGCTCGCTTGCATGCTGCATGCAAAAAAAATTTACGTCAGCAAATTCTGTATTGATTTTTCGGAATTTTCAGTATTTTATTCGGTCGTTTCTTTCGCATATAAGTTGTCGGAAAATTAGTATTAATAGCAGTAAATTTCATATTTTGAGTATGCACATATTTTAAATTTTTTTTCGGAGCTTTTATTACTACTCCCTTTTTGTGGAAATTAGAAGAACATCGTGTGGTTTTAGTTGATAAGAGTCTGACAGACCCTTCAAACCGCCTCAGGGTGAAGGACATCCATGAGGATTTCCACACAAGAACAAAAATGGATTAAGCAAAATCTATCTCTGGCTACTGTTTTATTATGCTTTCAAATAGTAATAGCCTTCTTTTGTTTAATAGTCTGCCCCAGTAAGTCTAGTAAGCCCCAAGCCTGCTTAAGAGACAAAGACCCTTGCACCTTGGTCCCAAGCACTAGGCACTCTGCCAAGCTAGAAAGAACTTTCCGTGCCGCCAGTAATGCTGGGGCTTCATTATTGTCGCGTTATCGCGAACTCAACTTCACGCGCTCTCTCTCGAACACCGCTCGACGTCTAGCTGAGCAACAAGTATATTCGCGATAGCGCGACAATGTAGGCCCAGCACAATAATTTCCCTAATTTTTCAGCACACGGATTAATAAGATACGTACCACGACATAAATACACCTCACATTTCCGTCGTAAGCGGCGACATACAACTGTCCGTTACAGCAGACGGCTTTGCTTTTGATCATGTGTCCGATGTTAATCCTCCAGTGTTCTTCGTAGGTCTCCAGGGAGAAGCAGACAACGGTACCGTCGTACCCGCCGACCACGCCGAAGGGGCGCATCACGTTCACGTCATGGTAACACAGCACGGGGGCTTCTATCCGCGTGTTCAGGACAATCGTGCGCTCAAGCGTGCCATTTATTGCGTTCATTATGATGATTCTGCCGGAGTGACTGCCCACTGTCACGTACAGGTTGCTGAAAAATATTAAATAGCAGTTTCAGTATAGAATATAGGTGACTACCGAGAAGACAAGTAATAGATGTATGAAAAAAAAAAAAACAACCGACTTCCAAAAAAACACACTACAAAGTGAAAAATTACTTTAATTTCGGAAGTCGGTGTCTTTGGTTTTGAATTTTCGTTCTTTGTCACCGACTTCCGAAATTTTTTTTTTTTCTTTTTTAGAAGTCGGCAGTTTTTTTTCCACTTTTTAGTTGTGGTACCTACCCTACACAAATTCGAATACCATTGCACTACCTGCTATGTAAATAACAGTGACAGAAACTTATGTGTGGGAAAAAATACGTATTATTGAAGTTAATAAAATTTGTATGGAAGATGAGGTATGACCTACCAAACAAAAAAAAGTATCATAAAAATCAATTCATAATTGGCGGAGTAATCGCGTAACAAACACACAAATAAAAAAAAACATAGTCTAATTGAGAACCTCCTCCTTTAGGAAGTCGGTTAAAAAGACATGATGCGCTTGCGCCGACCCCAAACAAATTGGGGTAATATTACGCCCCTGTTTTGTGTTACTGGCTGCGGGTCTAACATTAAGTATACAAGTTAGTAAAGTTATTGGTAGTTCATAACTGAGCCTGGTAACTCATATTCTGGGTACCCTCAGATATTTTTACGTCTGTCGTTTTGTTTAATAAATGGAGCGATTAAACGCATTGCAGAACACTAAACGTTTCAGCACGTCTCCTTTAGTGTCCTGCTAATTCTTGTAAGATATTATATTAGACCTGACATAGATAGGTACCAGATAATTACGGTTGGGGGATAGGCCGGAAAACGGATAAAAAACGGACTGATGGACGGATACACGAACGAACAGACGGATTTCAAAGTCTATAATTTGAGAACTGAGACTGATCAATATGATCGAGCGATGTCAATCGTGTGGGTGTATCGCCTTTACCTCCTAAAATGACAAATTAATTTCAGTGATTGTAGATCACTTACAATTTCGACTGATATAATGTTGGTGAGGCATCAACACACTTCCCAGTATCTATGCTCCAAACCACATTGAACTCGACAGCATTGCTGCAAGACAAGCTACTGGTTCTCTTGCTACACGCGGCCTCTGGAATCTGTGTGTCTACATCAGTGTTCATCCTCGATCTTTTGCACTTCTTATCTTTTACAATATCCACACATATTTTGTTCTGGGCTATTTGTATAATCTCATCTATAGTGTTTTTACGTGACATCAGGTAAGGAAGGATCAACTTTCCAAATTGTGGGCATGTCATAGATATTGTGTTACATACAGATATAGCTAGGAAAGAGGTTCCTCCCAAAGAAAAGAAGTTTTTATTTTTGATTTGATCATATGTAAATCTTTCAGTCATAGCAGAGTTGAGCTCCTCCACGAAGATCATTTTTAGAGAATCTATTGTTTGTGGTACACGCATTCTTTCAAACATCTTGGCTATTATTTGTTTTGATATTTTCCCATGAGGATTAGTGGGCAAACTATCTACCCTAACAATTTTATCAGGCCAGTGCTTATCATCGAGTTTGCATTTTAGAAAGTCTGATAATTCTTGGCTGCTGAGGGTTTCTGATGCAAAATACACCACAAGGAGCATTGGTTTTGGTAGCCACAGACATGAACAAGTTCGCACTCTTGGACATTGCAGTATAGTGGCCTCCACCGTTAATAGATTAATCTTATGCCCAAATCTCTTGATGACATCATCCTTGCGCCCTCTGTAGTACACAGTACCACATTTAACTTCTGCAATGTCACCAGTGTCCACAAATTTCAGAGAATTTTGCTCCTCAGGGCCATTCGACTTGTTTAGAATAACACACTTTCTAGATTTGCTTACTGAAATATAATTACAAGAAGTGAGTGTTTGCAATCAGGTCATCTTTAAGCAAGTTTCTTACTTACCTAACATTATCTTTCCGAAGTTTTCTTTAGAATTTTCTGCACGTTGAATTACGATTTCTGTTTCTGAGAGACAGTTCCCTAGCGGTACTTCTCTGTCAGTCTCGATCTTGTTCAGGTCAAGTTCTGCCACACAGGCCCAGCATGACATCTCAGTGACTCCATACAATGTAAATATCCTAGTTTTATTTTCCCAGTGCTTCAGTTCTCTTAGCCTTTTAATACTATTGAAGGGTTCACCACCTAATGCTAATATCTTGAGGGTCGAGTTTTTACATAAAATTTTGTTTTTAATATCAGTGTTTGAATACTGTAAAAACTTTGATGGAGTTGTTTGCCAAACTGTGACAGAATTAGCTCTATTCCCTGGGAACAATACATCTGCCCTATCTGGTGCAATGAGTAGAGAGGCTCCGTTGATGCATGCCAGTAATATTTCTATCATAGAAGGATCAAAAGTAAGGGGTGTTGAAAAGAATATGACATCTTTTGATGTAATGTTAAACATTTTGGTTAAATCATCGATGTTAGGCTGTATACATTGAATCGGAATCTGTATATGTTTAGGTTCCCCCGTGCTGCCTGAAGTCATAGCTATAAACGAGTGTTGAGGTACATGCTTATAATGTGGTTCATTTGTACCATCAAAGTCATAAAAACTTATGGCCAAGTCAAAAACTGAAACAGTGTGGTCCGGCTTTTTACCAAATAATTCAGAATTAGAATCATTTTCTTTATTCTTGATGGTCATTATGATTGTAAAATTAATATCTTTAGCTATTGCCTCTAAATCCTGTGCCGGGTCCACAAACATAAATGTTGTGCAACTTTTGTGAGCTCTGAAAAAATTTAAAAATTACTTTAGTAGGATGTGATCATTAAATTATACTACAATTTACAGGAGGATGTCTGGTGGTACTCACGCGGCTATTACACATGGTATGATGATGTTTCTCTCCGACACTAATCCAATTACCCCTTTGTTGCATTGACGAAACTGAAGCTGTTGTGAGATGTACTCACACACTCCGTACAGCTCGGAGTAGGTGTAGTTCTTGTAAACATCATCCACGTAGTGTCTCACAGCGATGCTGGATGGGTATTTGGCACATGTATTTACGAAAACATCGTAATAACCACGTTTTACTTTCATTTGCTTGTTTTATTTTCTGATATCGTCGGGTAAAAATAACTGAAAGGAATACAAGGATAGCAAATCAAAATTTTGCCTAACGAATTCTTCTAAACATAAAATTTGCGATACTCAAAAACTAATTGGTGTGATCTTAATCATGATTTTTATAATATAAACTGTTAACGAGCTTTGATTTTGTTTTGAGTAATGTTTACTACCACCATAACCAGGATAACCACAGAGCATGACCATAACATCTGTGAGTTGACAATTTTGACACTTTGTCTTTGAATGTCAAAGTTGACAATTCGTTAGGGCTGTGAAAAGCATCGAAGTACAATAATTTTTTTGAGCTATCGATTCTTTTGCTACATATTTAACAGAATCGGAATAAAACAATATTCAATAAGTTATCAAATACCGGTGAAAAAAAGCTTTAATTCTCGGATAAGTTAATAAATTAGTTAATTTACATCTTTTTATTTATTTATTTGCTCTCATGCACATAACACATTTACAATATCCACTGTCGGTCTCTGTACATGAACCCTGTCAGGGCACTGCAAAGAACAATGATGGTTTGCTGTTGAGTTGTAAACAACTGTCTCAATCTTAGTCAAAACTTATAAAAATACAATCAACTCTGAAATAAAAGTAAAATAAAAACACATGTCAAGACGTCGACATGATTTCAATCAATATCAACAGCAATAAACAACATAAAATCAAACACAATAACACACATTGTCACATTTAGTCGGATCAATCTAGAATAAAATAATAATAAGGAATAGGCCAAATACAAAGTTATTTTACAATACAATACAAAATGAAATAGATCAGATTCAATGTCACTGGAATATACAACATTTATGTCCTTGATCAGGCAGGATCTAACAAAAAAAAAAAAAAAAGTGGTGGTAGACATAATTATAGTCCAAGAAATAGGGACCTATTAGTTCAACCAGGTTTCAGACTGGTTAAAGTAGATACATCTTTCATGGGATATTGTTTAAAATTTATATACTAATATATAAAGCTGAAGAGTTTGTTTGTTTGTTTGCTTGAACGCGCTAATCTCAGGAACTGCTAATCCGATTTGAAAAATTCTTTCACGATTAGATAGCCCATTTACGCTTCATATATCGCTTTTACATCATTACGCTAAAGCCAATAGGAGCGGAGCACCAATGAAGAATGTTTCAAAATCGGGGTTTTTTTTTCCTTTTGAGAGCTTCCTCAGAGCGCGCTGTGTAAACGGTTAAAGTTTCGCAAAAATCAAGTATCACAGAATTGTTCCCCTTTAAAAGTTCTAAAAAAAAGTCCGCGACAGCATATGTCTATCTTTTAAGGTTGGCTCACTATGACCTTTTTTATGCTAACCAAATTTGTTCTAAAATAATGCATTATTTGCGAAGGTGTTTTTATAAACATGATATTAATTCTTATCCAAATTAATACATTATTCATCACAAGTATTTAATTTAAAACAAAATTGCTCTTCACATCATTCGATTTCAATGAGTATCTTAGGAGATATCGCAGTTTTATAACATCACAGCAAAATAATGATCAAGTACTGCGCACGCATGATGTGCAAGGTAGTCCTGTGGGGGAAGGGCGTGAATCGTGAAGACCCAGTACTTTTACCTAACGTTTTAAAGTTCCACTCTTACTGATAAAAGCATGATGTAGGTACCTATCTAAAATAGCTCCTTAACGTACATACGCCAGCACATCAAGCTACCCGAAACTGTCAAATTTTTCCAATTAACTTTGAACCTTACACTTCAGCGATAAAGTTAAAAATCTATTAAATAAATCTGACAGATTGTAGTAGCTTGAAGTGCTGGCGACTATACGTTTTATCTTAAAAAAAAAAATTCGCCTTCTACGTAAACGAAATCGCGGGTTAAAGTTAGCGTTAGTCCAAAGTAACTATTTCACGCGGACGAAGTCGCGGGCTGAAGCTAGTGTTTGGCCCTGGCCCCCTGGATCTTTTAATTTTTTTTTTTGTTTTCTTCTAGTTTCACCACTTTCTTAACTTTAAAGTGTAATTTTTATTACAAATGGGTAAAACAGGCAATTTTTTTTTTTCTTTTATCTTGGCAGATTCTTATAAAATTATTGCTTTATTTACACAATTGCCCAGCACTGGGACAAAATAGGTTAACAAAAAAAATTACATGTTAGCTAGAAAAAAGTTATGAGTCCTTAAACTTACAGAAAGATGTAAAAAATACTAAAATCTTAATTTCAACTAGCATTAAAAAAAAAAAATATCCAGGTGCCAGGGCCAAATAAATTAGGGCGAAGTAACTAGCAGATGACCCCACCTATCCACTATTTTCGTATGTTCAACGTTCTGCCAAACACCCTGTATAATTGCATAGTAGGTGTGAGCACTACGTACTGAAGAGTTACCATTTACTGGGTAATATGTCTTGCATTGACTTGAATGTGCCTTGGCGGCTGTGAGTATTTATTTATTTATTTGATTTACACGGCTTAAGATACCAATTACATAAGTCAAAGTATATTTAAGTACAAACATAACACATAAACGAATAACAACAATTAAATACAATTATTATCACAAAAATGTAGGCACATAACCATTAAATTGTCGAATTTATCATCGAACAGATCACAGTCCGGGTTGGCTTCCAAGAGCTTATTTAGTGCGGTCAACACGCGCGGTAGGGGAGACGCAGCACGGGCTGCTGTCCGACACGAAGGCACGCTTAGCAGTCGATGTTTTCTGCCACGGAGATAATTATTCGGTGTGTATAGTCGAATCAGCTCATTATGGATATCAGGCGCATCCGTCATACCCTTCCACACCTTGAGCATAACGCCTACCTGGCCACATGCCCTTCTGGTCTCCAGCGTATGATATCCCAGACACCCTAAGAGGAACTTGGTAGGATAGAGGTAGGGATAGTAACCGAGAGTTTTTCTGTAAAGAAAACGCAGGAATGCTTTTTGCACTTTTTCTAGAAGAAGTGCATACTTTGCTTCGTGCGGATTCCATACAGAAGAACTAGCTTCTAGCTTAGTTCGGACAAGTGTGCTGTATAAGAGCCTTATTACATGCTCGTTGTGAAAATCGCGGGCATTTCGGACAACAAACCCTAGCCTTTTAAAAGATTCTTTGGCAACTGTAGAAATGTGATCATGAAAAGTAAGCTTCTGGTCAAATGTGACACCCAAGTCCTTCATGTTCGTTGATCTAGTTATTTTAGTACCATTCATTTTGTATTCAAAATCAATCGGGTGTCGCATTCGACCGAAGGTCATTACATAACATTTGGAAGAATTCAACTCCATTTTATTTTGAACTCCCCGTTCATGTAGGTATGGCGTTTATATCGTTTTGCATAGTTTCGCAATCCGATACGGTGTTGACAGCAGTATAAAGTTTGAGGTCATCTGCGTAAAGGAGACACTCAGCAAACTTTGCAACAGCTGGTAAGTCATTTACCATGAGTAGAAACAGCAGAGGCCCGAGTATTGACCCTTGACTTTCACCAGAGCGTGTATGGTAGGGACGAGATACGTATATACCCAACCTTACAAACTGCTGGCGATCTCGGAGATAGTCAGCTAAAAGTCGAAGTAAGTTTGTACAGACACCAATGGCGCTAAGTTTCTGAAGCAAGATATCATTATTAACTCTGTCGAAAGCTTTACAAAAATCAAAATAAAGTACATCCACCTGTCGCTTCTTGTCAAGATGCTTTGATATGTACTCCGTGATTGTCTGCAGATTGGAATCAACAGACCTCTTGCGTCTAAAACCGTGCTGGCTGTTACTCAGAAATTTTTCAACCTGGGAGTAAATAAGTTTATGAAGAACATTTTCGAATATCTTGGCTGGAGATGACAATATAGCGATAAGTCGATAATCTTCAACAGTTGATTTATTGGCCGTCTTAGGTATGGGTGTCACTCGTGAGATTTTCCAGTGGTATGGATATATGACTGTCTTTAATGACAAATTAAAAATGTGACATAGAGGAGCAGAAAAAAGTTCTTTTAAATGTTTTAAAATAAAAGGCGGAATACTGTCAGGTCCTATGGAACTTTTGGGTTTTCATTTATCGATACCGTACTGGACATCATCGTTAGTGAATTGGAAAATATTTATGTAATTACTATTGGAATCGATTTCGTGATTATTGACACATGCTGGATTTAATTGAGGCATTTCAGGCAGAAACACGCTTGCAAAAAATTTGGCAAAAGCTTCAGCGGCTGCTGCTCCTGAGAAACAGTCGCCACTATAGCTAACGCTAGGCTCAAAACCACCTTTCGATCGTAAGCTGTTAACGTGTCGCCAAAATTCAAGTGGGTTGCTTTCAATATTATTTTCAATGCGCCTTATATACAAACTGTAGGCTTCTGCAGTACGATGCTTTAAGGAGTTCCTGAGGTCCGCAAAACTCTTATACTCATCGCTGCAATTGGTCCGCTTCCAGCTTGCATGCAGTTTTAGTTTGATATCATTAATTATTTCAGAAGTAAACCAAACTGGATATTGTTTGCAAGTGGCTTTGGCACGATGTTTTTTAGGCATGCAGTCATCGAATATTTTGTAGATGTTATTATAATTTGTACTTACCGCAACTCCAACGTCACCTGTCTGTAAAACAGTTTCCCAGGAAATTTCGGATAGGGATAGGTAAAGTCGTTCGACATCACATTTGTTGAAATTCCAGTCCTTAGCTGGATTTATGTTACTCGACTCAATGAGATCTGATCCATGAGCTGACTCGACCTTTATCTCAATGTTTAATAAGTAAGTATGTCATGCTCACTCAAATGTTTCGCTGATGGTGGCGCGTGTGTTGGATCATTTAGCTCCCTTCAAAATGGTTGAGCTGAATGGTGCTAGTTGGGACTGGTCATCTCTTAGTTGCCAGGGCTTATTTTTAACTTATTTTTAATTTATTTTAATTTTTACATCACTCGAGCTTAAAATAGTGTTGCTCGCGAGGTGGACATTCTACATTTTATCACCCTCTATGAGAAAATAAATAAATGCAACTTATAAATAAGAATAGTACCAACGTTTATTTATTTCATTCTCGGTACTTGGAAAACACACTCATCTTAATATATATAAATTACGTGTCACGTTGTTTGTCCGCGATGGACTCCTAAACTACTTAACCGATTTTAATCAAATTTGCACACCGTGTGCAGTTTGATCCAACTTGAAAGATAGGATAGGTAGGGTAGGTAGGGCAGGTAGGGCAGGTAGGGTAGGTAGGGCAGGTAGGGCAGGTAGGGTAGGTAGGGTGGGAAGTGATAAAGATGATCCACCCCAAACATTTATATGGCAAAACAACGTTTGCAGGGTCAGCTAGTTTATTATAAAAATAAGTAAAATCCGAATTTGAGTAAACAATTACGGACGAAGGCGGAATGCATTTCGCGCGTTTTTTATTTTTTCAATTTTTTTTAAATTTATCTCTCGCGCGGTTTTCTTTATCATACAGCCTGTTAGGTACTTGTTCATCCAATGTTCGTGATTGATCTCTTTGGTGATTGAAACTTTTAGTAACAATATCCACGTTCCAAATTCAAACCACTTTTAGTCCCTAGGGTTTAAAAAGCTATTTTGGTACCTGTTTAGGAAGAATAAACCAGCTCTTTTTGAATAGATGTGATAAAAAGATCTTTAATAAACAATAATAATAATACTATGTTGGTAAACTTATTATCTATTTAGTAACTAAGTTCCTTGTTATTATATGTCCGAACATCAGACTTTACAATTACAAAAAGTTACAATTTACTTAATTCTTACAAGTGTCTGTACACACGGCTACATAACAAGCTATACATTTCCAGTATAAGCTGATCACAGTACAAAGAGAGGTCAGCTTATACCGGAAATGTATAGCCGTACCACAAAACTCGGCCGTTCCGATACTTGTAACGGAAAACCTTACAAATTAAACTGTAGTAACAAGTCTACAATTTAGGGTACCAACATAAAAATGTACATACGACATGGGTTTTCCGGAAAACCCTACAAAAGAGAATGCTCATCAAGTATGGAAAAAAAATCCCTGAGTGAACAGATACAAGATGTAGCTCAGAATTTTAGTGATATTTAGAGAAAAAAATCTGTAAATGGTGCCGATTCCCTTGTTCACAAACAAAACTAAATTTAAGTTCAGTGCATCTTTTTCTTTCTATTTAATTAAGAAAAGGACAGTAGATAAATTTTAGTTTAGTCCTGTCAAATTAATCAGCGCCTGTCATTACTCCATACAAGTTTAGACGTGATTAAAAACTTGCCTACTAAAATTACGTCAATTTACGTCATCATCATCATTTTTCAGCCGAAAGACGTCCACTGCTGGACATAGGCCTCCCCCAAGCACCGCCACTTCGACCGATTCTGTGCTTTCCGCATCCAGCGGATTCCTGCGGCCTTTACAAGGTCATCGGTCCATCTTGTGGGAGGCCTTCCAACGCTACGTCTTCCGGTACGTGGTCGCCACTCCAGAACCTTTCGACCCCATCGGCCATCCGTTCTGCGAGCAATGTGCCCTGCCCATTGCCACTTAAGTTTGGCAATTCTTCGGTCTATGTCGGTTACCTTGGTTCTCCTGCGGATCTCTTTATTTCTGATTCGATCACGTAGGGAAACTCCAAGCATAGCCCTCTCCATTGCCCTTTGGGTGACTTTTAGCCTTCTGATAAGGTCCATTGTGAGCGACCACGTTTCAGTACCATAGGTCATCACTGGCAACACGCACTGGTCAAAGACTTTCGTCTTGAGACACTGTGGTATGTGGGACGAAAAGATATTGCGTAGCTTCCCGAACGCTGCCCAGCCGAGTCGGATTCGACGATTGACCTCTTTCTCGAAGTTGGACCTACCTAGCTGGACAATTTGTCCTAGGTAAACATACTCGTCCACAACTTCGAGCGTAGCGTCTCCGATCTTCATGGGAGTGGGTGTCACATGGGCATTTGACATGACTTTTGTCTTGTCCATGTTCATTTTAAGACCCACTCTTTCGGAGGCTCTACTGAGGTCATCGAGCATTGTACTGAGTTTCTCCATGGTCTCAGCCATGATAACTATGTCGTCGGCAAACCGAAGGTTAGTGATATACTCGCCATTGATGTTGATGCCTAGCCCTTTCCAATCCAGAACCTTGAAGACATCCTCCAGTGCAGCGGTGAACAGTTTCGGAGAAATAACGTCTCCCTGTCTCACACCTCGCTGCAGAAGGATAGGTTTCGAGGTCTGGTCCTGGAGTCGAACTGACATAGTGGCGTTTTTGTACAAACATAGCACCTCGATGTACCGATAGTCGATCTGGCACCGTTGAAGAGACTGCAGCACAGCCCATGTCTCGATCGAATCGAAGGCTTTCTCGTAGTCCACAAACGCTAAGCAGAGAGGCTGGTTATACTCTTCGGTCTTCTGTATAACCTGCCGCAGCGTATGTATGTGGTCTACGGTGCTAAAGCCTTTACGGAATCCGGCTTGTTCGGGAGGCTGGAAGTCGTCAAACCTGCGCGCGAGACGGTTCGTGATAACTCTTGAAAACAGCTTGTAGACATGGCTCAGAAGTGTGATGGGCCTATAATTCTTAAGCAGGGCATTGTCACCCTTTTTAAAGAAGAGTACCACCACACCTCTGTTCCATGCCTGTGGCATTTGACCCTCGAGTATGACGGAATCGAAAAGCTTCTGGAGGGCCTTAAGAACAGGTTTTCTCAGGCCTTCAGGAGTTCAGCCGTAATTCCGTCATCACCCGGCGCCTTGTTGTTTTTAAGTTGCTTCAGAGCCATCCTAATCTCGTACAAGCTGACGTCCGGGATGTCTTCGGTATAGTGTCGGGTCAATCTAGCTCTTGGGTCGTTTGCTAGATTCGTAACGGGGTTACTGGTTGACGTGTATAACTGTCCATAGAAACTCTCAATCTCTCTCAACAGCTCAGGTTTGGCGGATACGATTCTGCCATTATTGGTCTTCAGTTTCGCAAGCTGGCTCTGTCCAATAGACAGATCTCTAGCAAATACCTTGGAGCCCTTATTCTGCTCTATTGCGTCCTTAATACGGTTCGTATTATAGAATCGAAGGTCGCTTTTCAAGGACTTAGAGATCTGTCTATTGAGCCGCCGGTATTTAAGCGCATCGTCTGAAGACTGCAGAATCATCTCGCGCCTCTCCTCCATGAGCTGTAAAGTAGCATCAGAGAGCCTCAGACATCAAGCGCTGATTAATTTACGTTTTTTCTTTAAGATATTCTCTATTTGGGTATACCCGACGAGATAAATACATACATATATATACTCGTGCCTATAATCACATAGGAGTAGGCAGATACTGCAGATTGTTAGAATCAACTATCCACAGCCCACTTTTCACCGCTTTTCTGTTGTAATAATGCATTCTCCGTTGTAGTTGACAATTGTAAGAATAAGAGTCTTGACACGGGTCGCTCGAGCAGTTTGCGACTGCTCCGGGCGGTCAGCAGTTTGAAGCAGCCGACTACTTCAAACTGCTGACCGCCCGGAACCGATCCCGACTGCAGTCCGACTGCTTCAAGCTGCCCGTGTATGGCCGCTCTAAGGTTTGTTTACAGTAAATTTTAGTGATTAGTTTACATATTAAAGTGAAACTTTTATTACATCGCCTCAAACTTTTTCGTCTGTGTGTTGCATATCGCGTGACGGTCGGCCGCGGAGTAGGGATAAAGTGAAAGGCGCTCGTCAGAGCAGCCAAGGCCAATATGGCGGCGCCTATAGTTCGCTTAAAAGTTTCACTTTTACCGCGGTTTCATAAAACCAATCCTTTTTTTTAAATTAATTTTCTCAGTTATTAATTAAGTATCAATTATTTAAACAAAGGTATCAAATAATAGCAAATAGGTATTCGATTTTAGTAATATTTTTAACCGACTTCAAAAAAAAGGAGGAGTTTCTCAATTCGTCGGGATTTTTTTTTTTTTATGTATGTTCCCCGATTACTCGAAGACGGCTGGACCGATTTGAAAAATTCTTTTTTTGTTTGAAAGGGTATACTTTCAAGTTGGTGCCATTGTCATTTGGTCACGATCTGATGATGGGATCTTGGGGAAATCGAGGGAACTCTTCAAATATTAAAGGCACATCTATAGCGATTTGGGTATTTTTGATGAACAGTTGACATAAGGCTATTGTAACTTAGATAAATTACAAACCAACCCACTAAAAAGTGAAAAAAAAAACTTTTTTACAAAAACATAACCGACTTCCAAACTACAAAGTGAAAAATAACTTATTTTCGGAAGTCGGTGTCAAAAAACTAAAATAATGATCTGATCCAAAGACATTTGGCCATTTTGGCCAGTCATTCTGATGTTCACTGGTAAGACTGGTTATGGAAATAATAATGTATAATACCTTACTCACGTTAAGGCCTATTTTCAATGTAAACCATGTTTTATTACTTGTAGGTGCAAATACACTATTTTATTTTATTCATTATTTTAATATCACAGAAGGAATAATATTTCTGAAAAAATTAAAGAATGTTGGATTCATAAAACAAGTGAGCGACAGTATTTGTTGCAACTGAAAACTTGTGAGATTGGATGAGTTGTATGAATTGTAGACTTGTATTTCTACAAATCTACAATTCGTACAATTAATTATATTGGGCATCATGACATAGCCCTCATGCTTAGTGTTACGCGAAATAATTGTAGATTGTACATTATTGTGACTCTTATATCTCATCATCTGTTACGACGCCTCATTGAGGTGGATAACAATTAAAATTTTATTGTGTCTTGTTAATGACAGTTAAATGATATAGGTATATGTAATTTCTGTGTTACGCATTTTTTTCTATAATTTTGTAGAATTTAACAAACAAAACTATAACAAGAAAAAAAACTATTTGTAGATTGTTATACAAGGGTCGAAAGGCATCAATTGATGACTTTCACCCGTGTTAAACACTCTACTTTTCATTTCGAATTTAAGGAAAGTATTTTGTTTTGTTTTTCTAAAATATATGAGTATTACAGTACCTATTAGTCTTTTTAAAATTTTAAATGTGGAACACACCGCATCACCACCGCGGGTCGTCCCACATACAGGGTTACTGGTAACTCGACGTATTCCTTGCAAGACGTCATAGTAGGGTTAAAATGCAACAAATTAAGCCACCAAATGTTCTACCGAAATTCAGTAGTTTTTGAATTAGTTAAGAGTTTTAGTTTTTTATGAAAAATCCCAGATTAAATCATTTGAAACCAATTTAAAAATGATTTACGGCGCGACTGTACTGAAATTTAAGTTATTATCATAGTTGACGCTGTAGCAGACCTTTGTTAATAATTAAAAGTTCAATAATGCCTAAAACTTTGGCAAATATCACTAACCAAACATTTAATTTTTTGTAATTTTTGCTATTACTTCATAAAAAATGTAGTCTAGTGCAAAAAAAAAATGCTACACCTGGTGTACAAATTACTAAGAAAATATCCTTGTCTTATCAGCGATCCAAAAAGGTATGAAAGTTAATACAAAATCATGGACTACATTATGAAAATCGTTTTTGATTTAGTACAGGCGTGCGTTTCACAAAAAGGTGATTATTCGAAAAATCAAAAACAAAATCGTGAACATTATTATTGTTTTTAATCAATATTAAAAACTTTAATTACACACATTTCACACGTCTTGTTCGATGTGCTGCCCTCGGTTGCGAATACATGTTCTTATTCGCTTCCTTACTTCGGTTTTTGTTATTCTTGATGTGATTGTTGCCCTCATCTGGTCCGCCGCATTTGTAATTCTCTCCCTTAGTTCTTCAATTGAATTTACTGGGGTCACATAAACTAGATCTTTCATATGACCCCAGACGTAAAAGTCTAGCGGCGTCAGATCAGGGCTTCGTGCAGGCCACAGAATCGGCCCACCGCGCCCTATCATCGGTTTGGATAGTTTTCATCCAGCAATTGTCGAATTGTGATTCGGAAGTGGGCTGGACATCCGTTATGTTGGTAAATCATGTTTGCTCTTCTTTCTTCCGGTACATCCGTGAGCAGTGCTGATAAATGATTTCTGAGGAAATCTTCATAAAGTTCCCCATTTAGTGTTCGGGGTAAAAAATGTGGGCCAATTAATTTGTCGTCAATAATACCCATCAAACATTAAGCGAGAACCTTCGCTGGGATGCGGTTGGTTTCAGTTTTTTAGGGTTTGCTTCTGCTTTCGGTGCCCAGTAATGTAAGTTGTGGTAATTTGTGATACCATCACGATCAAAACATGACTCATCGGTCCACAGAATGTTTTTTAAAAAGTTTTCGCTGTCGGCGTCGGCACTTAGCATAAAACGACAAAATTCAAGCCGTCTCGGCGGATCTCCTTCTTCTAATGACTGGACTGGTTGGTAATGGTATGGATGTCGGCCTGACAAGTGAACTACAGAACAGACTTTCCACTGTGACATACCAAGCTCACGCGCTACGATGTTTGTCGATGTGTTAGGATCGTCAATAAAACGTTGAAGAATAAGCTCCTCGTCCTCAGCCGTGTAGATACACGGCAAGCACGGCAAGTTGACACTGGTCGTTCCCGGAGATCCGGGAACGACCAGTGTCAACTTGCCTGCTTCTTTGGACGCTGCCAGTTTCAGATATTCGCCGATAAGTCGATCCGAAGACACTAACGTGGGGGAGTCGGCGGTTGGGAAAGCGAAGTTGATATTCTCGCCGTGCCTCAGCAGCGTTACCGTCACAAAGTCCGTAACAGTACATTATGTCAGCGTATTCAGGATTAGAATATGCAGCCATAGTCAGCGCTTATGAAGGCACAGCACAGCACAAGAGCAAGATACGCAGCAACAGTTAGGGAAATAGCCAGTAACAAAACACGAGCTTGCGCGACGTAGAGTTGAAACTAACTAACGCTGACGACCAAATTTTGCAAAATCGCACCCCCTGTCATGCCGAGAGAACAATAGCGACCAATCACAAAGCTCCCCGAGTGTTTGGAGTTCAAGCGCAGGTAAAAACTACGAATAATACGAATACGAAACAATAGGTTGACCGTCTCGCAATTTTACCTGCCCCCCATAAAACTCTTCTCTTCCCTGGCACACATGCAAAAGTATTGACAATCATACCTTTCTGAATAACTGATAAGACAAGGATATTTTCCTAGTAATTTGTACACCAGGTGTAGTATTTTTTTTTTTGCACTAGACTACATTTTTTATGAAGTAATAGCAAAAATTACAAAAAATTAAATGTTTGGTTAGTGATATTTGCCAAAGTTTTAGGCATTATTGAACTTTTAATTATTAACAAAGGTCTGCTACGGCGTCAGCTATGATAATAACTTAAATTTCAGTACAGTCGCGCCGTAAATCATTTTTAAATTGGTTTCAAATGTTTTAATCTGGGATTTTTCATAAAAAAACTAAAACTCTTAACTAATTCAAAAACTACTGAATTTCGGTAGAACATTTGGTGGCTTAATTTGTTGCATTTTAACCCTACTATGACGTCCTGCAAGGAATACGTCGAGTTACCAGTAACCCTGTATAGGTATTTTTCTTAATTCACACTGGCTGTTTATACAATAACAAGACTGCAGATTTTTTTTATCGATATTTGTCTATAAGGAGGGTATTACACTATCATAAATAAATAAATAAAAATAAAAAAGCCTTTTATTTCTTGCTTATTTACATTACAATTTCAATATCAATTTACATGCAAAATTATTTACGATTTCAAATTAATTTTAGTACATTTAAAAAATAAAAAAACAATAAAAATAATATATTTAGTTCTTGACTCTTTAAATGTACAAATTTATAAGTAGTATAATTAATTCAAATTTCATTTCAATAAACAATAGTAATATGATTAAAAATATTAATAAGATTCATAAGTTCATAACGTAATCATGATACAGTTAAATAATCATTAGATTTAAAATAGAAATATTAATAAATATTGATTCAAAAATTATATTTAATCAGAGTTTGTATATTGCAAGCAAGAACCCTCTCAATGAAAGGTAAAGGCCTCCTCCAGAGATGACCAGTACTCTCTATTCTCTGCCGCTCGCGGCCATTGAATACCTGCTACTTTTATAATGTCGTCTACCCAGCGTGCGTTTGGCCTTCCTCTCTTTCTCTGTCCTAGTGGACCTGCCCATGAGGTTGTCTTTTTAGTCCAGCGATTATCGCTAAGTCTCGCTACGTGTCCAGCCCATCGCCATTTGAGCTTTTGTGAGTAGCTGAGAGCGTCAATGGCTTTAGTTTTCTGTCTTATATCAGTGTGGCGGATCTTTTGGATTTTCTTAATTTTCATGATGCTTCTCTCCATACTCCTTTGGCAAGATGTAATTTTATTTTTTGTTTTTCTAGTAAATTTCCAAGTTTGGCAGGCATATGTTAATGAGGGGAGTAGGCAGGTGTTCATGACTTTAGTTTTCATCCGTATGGTCATATCGCTTTTGAGTATTTCTTTAAGACTCCAGAACTTTTTCCATGTAATGTTGACTCTTCTCTCCACTTCCATTTCGTTATTTTGTTGGTTGAATGAAACCTGCTTTCCCAGATAAATGTAAGCATCGACATATGCCAAAGATGAATTTTCGAGATATATAGGTCTTTTAATATGGTTCGTCATGATATTAGTTTTTGTTAGGTTGATTTTTAAGCCTACTTTACGACTTTCTTCGTGTAGAGTGTTTATCATTACTTGCAGTTGATTTGTACTTTCTGATAGCAGGACTATGTCATCGGCAAATCTCAAGTGATTCAAGTAACATCCATTTATATTTACGCCAAATTTTTCCCACTTTAGTTTGCCAATGATGGCCTCCAGCACCGCTATGAAGATAGTTGGCGAGAGTGGGTCTCCCTGCCGTACGCCTTTACTTATTTGTATGGGTGGCCCTGCAGTTTCCAGCTTCACTCTGCTAGTACTGTTTTTATAAATATTTTTTAAGACTTTGATGTAATCCAGTGGCACTTCTTGAGAGAGTAGAGTTTCCCATATTGATGAGTGGAGCAGAGAATCAAATGCTTTTTGGTAATCGATAAAGACAATGTAGAGTGGTCTCTTGAACTCTTGGTATTTTTCTATCAGCATTTCCAGCGAGTGTATGTGATCTACTGTTGAAAAACCTCTTCTAAAGCCCGCCTGTTCAATAGGTTGGTATTTCTCTGTGCTTTCTTTTATTTTTTTCTCTATTATTGAGGAAAACAGTTTATATAGTGAAGGTAGTAGGCTTATCGGTCTGTAATTACTTATGTCATTTGGGTCTCCTTTTTTGTAGAGTAAGATGATTTCAGACTCTGACCATTGACGAGGAGTGTACGAGCTGTTCAATATCAGATTAAACAGTAGAGTTAGTGGTTTTGATAGATACGCGCATCCTGTCTTTATAACTTCATTGGTGATCCTGTCGGTGCCTGGACTTTTCTCCATTTTTAGTGATTTAATCCCTTCAGTCACTTCGGATTCGTCTATGACTACTCTCGCCTCTACTCTATTTGTATCAGGTAATTCATATGCATATTGATCTGGTGCACTGTATAGTTTCTTATAAAATTCTGTCGCTATTTTCAGTATTTCTGTTCTATTTTGGGTATTTTCCGTTTTGTCTTTCAACTCTTTAATCCATAATTTATGTGTTCTCAGTTCTTTGTATGCTTTCTTTACACTATTTGTAGAAGTTTCTTTACACTATCATATCTATGATTAAAGATATAATTAAATTGTAAAATAGACATAATTATGGATAATTTGTAAGCTTCTTAGATAGGTATATGATATAATATTTATTTATTTATTTATTTATTTATAACAATCTTACCTACACTATCATTACAGATCTATGATCCAATGCGACAGAGTGGCCTTACTAACTAAATCCTAAATCTACACCTTATACCTAGTTAAAAAATATCTTAATCTAATGCCCGTTTTCACCGACATCCCCTAAGTTTAAAGGATCCCTTAGCATGGTTAGGGGGCTGTTAGAAGGTGGCAGGTGGTTTACCAACAGTAAGGGGTCAGTTAAAACGATAACTTTTAACTGACCCCTCACTGTTGGTGAAACAGAAACCACCTTCTAACAGCCTCCTAACCATGCTAAGGGATCCTTTAAACTTAGGGGATGTCGGTGAAAACGGGCATAAATAACTTATTACATATAGTGTAACTTTTGCGAATTCACTCAAGTTGCACCACAATACATCAACCCTCCCGTGAACCTCATTCACCACGCGTATGGCTCTAGTGAGAGGAGTTCTTGCCAGTAGGTTGGTCCTGGCTGCAGATACAGCGAGCAGGGGCGGGCGTTGCCGCCTCCACACGTACCGGTCGGGCACGTATAGCTGTAGGTGTCGCAGCACTCCCGGGTTATGCGCCACGCCACGTAGTAGTTTTACTACATACGCTACGAGCGAAAACTCCCGTCGTACTCTTAGAGTGTTATACCCTACCATACCCAGAACAAATAGTGTAGGGTACATCAATGGGTATAATGGATATACCCCATACAGCTTGTAATACAAGTGTCGCGTGAACTTATTTTGGATACGCTCCAACATAACACTATATTTCGCCTCATGAGGAGCCCAAATGAATGCGCTGTGTTCAAGGTGACTTCTGACTAATGCGTCATATAGTACCCTTAGTGTCGTGATGTTGGTGAATCCTTGGGACTGTCTGAGTACGAAACCTAGGTTTCTGTATGCCTTCTTACATATCTTATTGATATGCTCACGGAAAGTTAGTTCCTGAGAGAAGACTACCCCTAAGTCTCGTACCTGAGACACTCGTTGCATCGGCACATCCTCAACCATGTACTGATAACTCAAGGGAGTTCGCGCGCGAGTGAACGACATCACCGAACATTTAGCAACATTAAAATGCAGTTTGTTGTCATTGCTCCATTCGACCACTCTGTCAATGTCTTCCTGTAGGCGTTCACAATCCGAATGATCCCGAACCTCGAGCAGCAATTTCAGGTCATCCGCAAACAATAAACAAGTCCCATGTCTGATGACTTCCGGCAAGTCATTTATCATTACAATAAACTCGAGAGGCCCTACATTGCTGCCCTGGCTCACGCCCGATCTCGTGTAATACGGTTGAGATATACAGCCATTGTAGTCGACATATTGCTGGCGATCCTTCATATAGCTAGCGAAGAACTGTAGCAAAGGTAGTGTACATCCAATTTTCGCGAGCTTCCTTAACAAGATGTCATTATCCACCGTATCGAACGCCTTTTTAAAATCGAAGTACGTAGCATCTACCTGCACCCCCGAGTCTACTGCCGGCACCACCTGTACCATAAAGTTAATAAGGTTTGTAGCAGTGCTGCGTCCAGGTCGGAACCCATGTTGCGCATCTGACAGACGCGCACGCATTTGTTCCTGAACGGAGCGCTGAATAGCCGACTCGAGTACTTTAGCAGGCGTGGAGAGTACAGCCACCGGTCTATAATTACAGGTATCTGAACTTGGTTTTCCTTTAGGGATCGGAACAACGCGCGTGATCTTCCACCTTTGAGGGAACGTGGCTTGATGCAAACATGCATTAAAAATGTGAAGTAATGGCTCCGCCAGTACCCTCCCGCAGTCTCGGAACAGAAACGCTGGTATCCCGTCTGGGCCAGACGAACGTTTTGGCTTGAGACTCCCCAGCGCCTGCCGAACTTCCGCTAGACTCAGCGTCTCAATGTGTACCCGTGCACTGGTCGCGCCGACCTCCGCCGCTGCCGCGCGCGCGTCCAGTTTGGGTAGCTCCTTGCTGTACACAGACTCAAAAAAGTCAGCGAACTGCACAGCACACTCATCATCTGTTAGATTTTGACCTTCTTTTATGATACTCTGCTTATTTAGTGTTTTCCTTTTCGATCTTATATACTGCCAAAACGATTTCGGATCCTTTACAAATTGATACTGAATTTTATTTTTATGTTGTATATGCGCAGTTTCTATTAATTTTTTTATACGAGTTCTGCATTCCGCATGTTAGTGTAATGCATAATAAATGTCTATTTGTAAAATATACATTTATTTAATTATATCATTGATCATAGATATCATAGTGTAATTCCCCCTTAGTAAAATTTTACCTAAACAAATTTAGTTCTATTTTTAAATTCATTCCCGCCCTAGAGAGGGAAGCAATTACTATGAGTCTTTCCCGCTCAAGGGTGGGGATCAGCGTCTTTTACCCGCTACTCGAATCAAACAAACACTACTTTCCGAGTATGAGAAATCGAAAATAATTATATTATTTTAATTAAAAAAAGGAGTAGGTATTGTTGTATTTAAACCGATTTCTCCATGCTTATTCGGTGTTCGTAAAAAGAAAAGTAAAACTCGAACTGCCGCAGAGTCATAGCGACAATACCTTTCAGTTATAGATGATAGAGTAGCTCGTTCTGTGACGATGACACGACAAGGCGCGCGACAGTACATTGTCAGTGTTGTATTTTATTTATATTAAAAGCATACAAAAAAATCCATAACTACTAAAGATGCCATTGGTCCAGCGAGTTTTTTCGTCGAACGTATGCGTATCGTAGGTGGGGCGTAGCTCGTAGGCACCCAGGCGCAGCGTAGGCGCGGCGCAGGCCCGTAGGTGCAGCGTAGGCGCGGCGTAGACGCGTCGTAGGTGCCTACGCTGCGTAGAGACTGCGTTAGAATCGTGCGTTACTGACCTAAAATACAAATGAGTCGAGAGATGTTGTGGTTGTCGTGTCTCGGTTAGAACAAAGATCTTTTCATTTTTGCACTCTTGTCGAATGAGAGATATAGTGTCGTAACTGTAAAAATGTTACACTTTTTACGGTCTAGCTAGGACGGAAGGAACTTCGTGTCAATATAAAAACGATAAATGAATTCTCTTGGTTGTGGGGCTTGTGGTTAAGTAATAACAGCCGTATCGGTCGATCGATCAGGTTAAGCTACGCTTGCCGCGGTTGGTCCGTGGATGGGTGACCATCTTTACATACCGAGACCCACCGTGCCTCGGAAAGCACGTTAAGCCTTTGGTCCCGGCTGTCATTTGTAGATCTTTGACAGTCGTTACGGGTAGTTAGAAGCCCAAAAGTCTGACCAAGTTTACCCAGTCTTACCAAGGGGTATCGTGTTACCTAGTAACTAGATTGTGGAGGTCAGATAGGCAGTCGCTCCATGTAAAATACTGGTATTTGGCTGCTTCCGGTTAGACTGGAAGCTGATCCCAACATAGTTGGGAAAAGGCTAGGCAAATGATGACATGAATTTTCTTGGTTGATTAAATTAACTTTGTCTTTTCCACGATTCATTTTAGATCTAGAGTTAGAGGCCTATGATTTTAGACCGGGATTAATTAAAACTGATGTTATTATAATAGCGCTCAACGTTTTTTCATAGCATAACTTTGGGAACGCTTTCATTCTCAAGAATATATTTTACAGCTGAAATGGCTTTCACAATCTTTTCAAAGACCAGCAATTGTTAAGACAACGATCCGTTTTCCGATATGGAAACCGGAGATACCGTATATTGAAAATGTAACTTACTATACAAGAAAGTAGGAGGTGAGTGAGGAGTGTACGTTAGTTATAGAAAAACCATCGTATTGAAGAAGTAAGTTTACCTACTACTTACATATTTCTCATAACTAATTGTAATTCGCAAGTCTCGGAACCGGTTTAATAAATACTAACCGGTATTTATTTGGGGGTTTTACTCCGAACTTTTCCAAAGAACGTGAACGTTTTAAGAACTTTATTTTAATCTAAATTAACCGGTTTAGTCGACGAGCGGCATGTCGGTAAACGCGTTGCAACTTGTGAGGATGCCACGCTAAATAAAATCTGAACAAAAAACCGTTTAATATTGCTCTAAACCGTTTAATCCGAAAAAATCTTTATGTAAAGTATCCTTTAAAACGGTTTATAAAAAGCGGTTTTTACGAACGAAACAGGTTTTTGCGTCAAGTACATAAAAACGGTTTGAAAATTTAACCGGTATCCGAGCCTTGGTAATTCGATTCTAAATACAAAATTTCGAATTCGAAATGCAAAAAGTAGTTCGTACGTATTAGCCACTTCAAGCCAAGTGAGTCATTTTTGCAGTCACATAAGCATTTTTGCGTGGCCTCGTTTCAGAAGTGGAGAATGACCTGTCGCTGCCGACCGTGGTTCATGAACATCACAACGAACGTGCAGAGTCCTGGGACGCGGTGGTATCCTCCCCCTAAATGGGTCCAGGGGACAGCGGACTCGGGGATATCCGTCGCCCCCCATCACACAGGACCCAAGATGGCGGCGCGTAGTGTTCCACGCGCGCCTCTATAAGACGTAATTGCGGGAGTTTCACTCCCCCTACGGATCGGGACCCGCAGAGCGCGGGCCGTCACCAGTCCGGGGCAGCGGAAGTCGCATTTGCACCCGCAGCTCCCGACGCAAGTGTGAGAGGGAACACCGGGGTGGTTTTAGCCAGTAAGAGTCTGACAGACCCCTTTGCTCACCCCAGAGCAGAGGACATCCATGAGGATTTCCACCACGATAAAAAAAAAAAAGGACATGGATGCAGACTTTTTACCTGGACGGTCGGTTTGGGTTACATGCTCCATCATTATAGCCACATCTTCTGCATGTGCATGTATTTGCGGGTTGAGGGCGGTGATGCATTCTGCATCCAAGCCAGGACCTAACTACTGCGAGATTAAAACTAAATATTTTTACATAACATTTTACATTTCTACGAACTGTTTAACAGTTGGTCGACACTTAATTTTACAAAATTAGTTTTTTATTTTATGTTTAGCCACGAATCGGTATCATGAGATTGCGTTGAGCGATAGTTTTTTTTAAGCTATTGCATAGCTTTCATCGCGGGCTTTGAGCGCGGCGACCGAATCAATAAATTCCGTTACGAAAAAACCTAACACCCCCCACTCCGCCTACCATGTAATGACGGTTCCCATGACAACGTGATGTTGTCATGGGAACGTAATTTTTGTTTTATGTCATCACGTCATCATCCCAAGTGTAGCGTTGACAAATAGGAAGTATGGAGGTTACAAATGCTATACAATAGCTTTACCGTGGCAGTCCCCGAGTGCCACACTTTTTTTTTTCTTTATTTGTGAGCAATAATTTTGATGATAAATCCTGCAGAATATGTGACAAATCAATAGCCAGCTGTTGGAGCAGGTGCACTTAAATCTGCATAACGCTTGCTCAAAAAGTCATTTGAGACATTAGCCTACATTGTGCTCGCGTAATGCCATGGTATAATACGAACTGTCTGGACTTTAAAACAGACATTGACCTTTTTGTTTGTTTCCATGTTTCTTCTCAGAGATAGCGGGAAGCACGAGCCTCATCTAGAAATGATGAATAAAAGTGAATAAAGATCATAAGCTTCATCATTTGCCTATAATGTTCTCACTGCTGGGACACAGGCCTCCTCTCTGTGAGAGGGAGTGGGCCGTAATCCATCACGCGGGCCCAGTGCGGGTTGGTGGATGTCACATGTCTTCGAATTTTCGGTTCTAGAACATGCCGGTTTCCTTACGATGTTTTCCTTCACCGTTTTGAGAGCAGTGGTGATGAAATAATTTACACAATGTAAAGCGCCTGTCTGGGTTCGAATCTACGACCTACAACTCGTAATTCGCGGCCGTTACCACTGGGCCACCACTGTTCATAAGGTTAATCAGTCTTAATTATCCCAATACTGGGACACAGGTTTTTCTCCTTCCAGCTTCCATAAGCTGCTTGTTAGTACTTTTTCCTATCATCATCTTTTATTGGATACTGTGTTAAATGTTACAACAAAATACCTTGTGATAATATTACAATTAACTGAAAGAAAATTCAAAACTCATATTAAAAGTACACTTTGTAAACAAGCATATTACAAATTAGAGGATTATATTATCCAAGATAAGAATGCTTGGAAACATGCTGGTCCTGCTCCATAAGACAATTTAGAGTCTAGACAAAATCAAACTGGTTGCTAATTTAACTAAATAATTTGTTATTTTTATAAAATTGATTTTACATTTTATGATTACTTGAACTCACACACTGACTTATTAGTATTACTTTAAAAAAAATTAAGAATATCGTATACTTTTGCAATGTTTGTTAATATTTGAGCACCATGTATTTATCACATATTTAATTCATCTGTCATTGCTTCATTTTTAATTCTTTTTACCGATTGTGGTATAGTAGTCTTATTCCTGGTGCATCGTCTTCACATATTATCTTATATAATTAATGTGTACAAATATTGTAAAACATTTTAAAATAGATAGTAACGCTGGAGTTTCTTGCCCATTCTTCTCCATACGAAAACTACCTTTTGGAAGGAGCAACTAGAATCAATTAAATTTTTTGTAAATTTTGACGTTCAAAAGTGCCTAATTGAAATAAATTATTCGACTTTGACTTTAATCCGAATCCGTCAAATGAATGAAAGATTTCAAACGTTTTCAAAAGTACAATATATCCGGCAGCCGGAACGTGTGTGGAGGCACTTACTCTTAGATGCAATAATTGCGTATAACAAATGGATCTGTTGTTGCAGCATGATCTTTGTTACCTTTTATGTTATGTTACGTAAATGAACGATCCTAACGACCGCCAAAATAAAATATATAAATGGTCAAAGGTGGATATTGCTAATCGTGAATAATCAATCACCGTTCAAGAATGTTGTTATAACAGACAGCAGGACACTTATAATATACTGGTGGCCTTTTACACCACCTGTGTGTTGGCATAGCTTTTGACGAAAACTCAATCAATCTGCCCCGGGGTTGGCTTCCAGTCTAACCGGATGCAGCTGAATACCAGTATTTTACATGGAGCGATTGCCGATCTGACTTTCACAACCCAGTTACTGGGTAACACGTGTGGTACCACTGGTTGTCAGACTTTTAGGGTTCTGACTACCCGTAACGTCTGTCAAAGACTTACAAATGACAGCCGGGACCAACGGCATAACGTGCTTTCGAGGCACGGAGGGGATATGTATTGAATGGTGACCCATCCACGAATCGATCGCGGCAAGCGTAGCTTAACCTTCGATCGACCGTTGTAGTTGTTATTAAAACTAAACCCACAAAACACCCATAGTAGATTAGGTAATCCGTAAGTATTTACGTGGGACGTAGGTACGGTAATGTAAACTGTAAGATCTATTAAAAAAAATATTTTATTTAAGCTTCAGTTTACAAAAAAGGGTTTCGTGTTTGGAGCCTCCAAACTCTTTTAAATTAAATAAATAAATAATCTTTTTTTTTAGATTCATCTTACGATTACATCCATATTTGTTAGTACAATTGCGAGCTTACAAACTAGTGTTAGTAATAATTAATAATAATTGACACAGAAAAATAACAATTTAATTAAATTATATATCATAATAATTGCATTTTTATTCAATCAATCAATCAATCTTTATTTGTGAACACAGGTATTACAATAAAGGTCTTATGTATACATTTTAGTCGAGCTCTATGTCCTATTCAATTAAACAGTAAATGGCAGGTCCGGGTGGACTCCCTGGTGGTGGTGAGCAAACAATGCCTGTGTTAGCAGACTCCTGTTGCTAGTACTCCTATTAGTTTTAGTTTTAAATGTGTCATAATTAGTTACTGTAGAATATTAATAGGTAAGGTATGCAATATCAATAATTTAGTGAAAATGGGTTTCAAGATAAGATTAGAAAATAAGTAAATTGCTCAACAGTTGTCAACTACGAGATTATAAAATAGAAGACATTATTATATGAAAAAAGTTTTTCGGGATAGAGAAATATGTGCCGCTACGAGAGATCATTATATGACATCCTGGTCGGAAGTTGGTGTCAACATTGTTTAAAATATTTATTTCCTGGACCTAGGTAGCTAAGAAAACTATATTCTGTCCAGGTTGAAAAGTTTCCTCCACATGTCGTTTGCATAACGCGTTCTAACTGCCTCTACATTGTGATTCCACCATGCTCCGTCACAACTCTTCACCGAGACACAGTTAAGATCAAGCTCCTAAGACCGGGGCGCAAGGCTCTGCGGCTGAACTGACCTAAAACGTGTTCGGCAAGTGAACGGGCCCAATCAATTAGGGGCGGTCAGCGATCCGCCAGAAAAGAGGGCAGCGCGCGCGCTCTCCGAGGAAACTCGGGAAATGGTGGCGGGGGTGAGGACGGGCGGAGGGGGGCGGGGGAGGGGGGCCTGGGGGCGGGGCGGGGCTGCTGCCGGAGGGTGCGTGTCCGAGAGGCGCGAGCGTGCATCGATCGAGCCGCGCTCAGTCCGCCGGGGCGGCCGGCGAGAGCGCGCGTGTCATGCGCTGCCGCTGAGATGACCGGCGCTCGGGCGCTCGTCACCGCCTGCTGCTGCTGGTGGTGGCTGATGACCGCAGCCGGTGAGTACCCCCATCATACTCTACCCACGCTCCTCACTCGACCTTGCACCCGATCAGCTGTTTCCCACGTCGTGACCTCCAGAACGGCTGATTTCGTCGACACATGACTTTTCACGATTTTCCCCGGTGTTGCGTACGTTTCATGCTTTTCGTAGCAGTTTCATGAATACGGTTGTGTTCCGAGTGTGATTTATTAAAGAGCAACCCCTGTAGTTTTATGCTTAACTACGATCGCGTGGAGGTTCGATGCGTAATTTCGATGAAATTAATTAAATTGGTCTCAGGTCTGTTTTTTAGTATCGTAAGGTTATGTTAAATCGTTACGAAAAGTTAGTGAGGGGTTGATGCAGCCGTGTTTAAAATGGTATTTGATTAGGTAGAAGGTTATTATATAATGTGCGAGCGTGGTGTCGCATGCAGTGGCGGGGTTATCGCCAGCCGGCACTGCTGAGCAGGCTCGTCCTTGCTGCGACCACTGCTAAACAAACTTTGATATTATTACGTAATGCGGCGAACAGTGACACATCTGCGTCAATATTGATCATAATCACGCCACTGTGACTGAGGAAGTCAGGATTAAAGTGCAGGCGAGACAAGCAGACACCTGCCGAAGAGCCGACAGTCACCCACTGTCAAGCAATCCCACACCTTATAATATTAACATTTTGGAGACACTTTTGAGTAAACTATCAGTTGCTATAGCACTATCGATGAAGGTTAGACATCTTTTTTCAACACACTATTATAGTAAACGTATAGTTTTAAAATACTGCGCAAATGTGTTTATTGTAAGTTTAAAATTTAATCTCATTTAAAAGACTTCAACGCGCTAAGTTAAAATTTAAAATAGATCACATTGTGTTGTGTTATAACTAAGTAAGCCAAGTTTAAAAGTCAATTTTATTTGAACATTTTAGTTAAAAATAAAACGGAGACGGAGTTGAATATACCTATATACATATTCCTAAAATGGTAATTTTAAAGTTATAATTTGATCAACTTTGTAGATATTAAAATTCTTTACTCATGCTACCTGGCCTCATCGTTGATTTTGTTGCACGTTGCACTTGTGTATGTTTACCTAGTCTACAAATACATTTTGTGTAACAATTTATCGATAAAATATGAATTTTGAAATACTAAAGTATAGCGAATACAATCCGGGCTTTCAATGTACGCTTGGCGAAGTTTAAAAAGCACTTTTATCATAGAGTTAAAAGTTGAAATATCAATACTAGTTTCAATCCATAGGCACCTCCTACGATTTGGAATGAGCAACTAGCTTCAGCTTTCTGACTGACTGAATCCTTGACAATTCAAAATAAAAGGTTTAATTGAAAAAAAAATGCTTTGATTTTGAGTTTGACAGAGACATCATTTCTCAAACTAAGTGGGGCAGTGGGAATATTTATAGGCTGATGATGATGATGATGATAAGCTACATTTCATGTAGTTGCATACATGAAATGTAGCTTATCATCATCATCATCATCAGCCTATAAATATTCCCACTGCTGGGACACAGGCCTTCTCTCTGTGAGAGGGAGTGGGCAGTCATCCACCACGCGGGCCCAGTGCGGGTTGGTAGATGTCACATGTCTTCGAATTTTCGGTTCCAGGACATGCCGGTTTCCTCACGATGTTTTCCTTCACCGTTTTGAGAGCAGTGGTGATGAAATAATTTACACAAAGTAAAGCGCCTGTCTGGGTTCGAACCTACGATCTACAACTCGTAAGTCGCGGCCACTGGGCCACCACTGCTCTTGGCTGTAATGTAGATATTCATCCCTAAAGTTATGGCAATATGAGTCCTAGCATATTTTTCATCATATAGTAGTTTCAGAGATTGCTCTAAAAGAAAAAAACTCACCAACTTTTTGTATTCAATTTATTAAGAAAAAAAGTTTGTGAGTGAAACTAATTAAACAAAAATACTGTAGCCTTCATTAGTTCGGCAGGTACCATCGAAGAAACGCATGACTATACACTGTAAGGACTATTTCTGCTTGCAGCGCTCGGCCAATGTAGTAAGGCTTACCTACGAAAAAAAAGGATCGTGTGCACGGGATTTTGCTTTCAAACTGCTTAGGTATGCGTTTCTTCGATGGTACCTACTTTCCTCGATTTTCGTCGAAACTAGTCGTCGTTGCGATGAAATGCTTTTAGTCGCCTTGTCATAAGAAAATAAAAGAAAGTTACACTCAACGATCGATCATTCTATGGAGTAATAACTGGAAGTAGGCGATGGGTTCTGTACACAAAATAAACTCTTCCTAACCCCATAATCCTAGTCTCCCGGACGCGTCTGTGTATGTGTTTCAGAAAAGGCTTTAATACTACTAAGTACAGTGAGGGAAAATAATTGTTAAGCAAATTAAAACCCTACGTCAAATTGCCGTACGTGATAAAACCATTTCAGGGCGAATTTCACTAACGAAACTGCCGATCTATTCTGTAAACGATCTCACCGGGACAACTTAGGTGAAGTGAGCTGTCACTAGTGTCAATCCCTAACATCAGTAGTGCTATTCTGTAAAAATCTCACCGTGATATCTTAGGTGAAGTGAGCTGCCAATAGTGTCAATCCTTGTGGAATGACAGCTCACTTCACCTAAGTTATCACGGTGAGATTTTAGTAGAATAGCACTACTGGTGGAATGACAGTTCACTTTACCTAAGTTTCCACGTTGATATTTTTACAGATTATGCTGGCTGATCGCGATCAACACTTCTAAACCGCGTTTAAGTGCTGTCAGTGTCAATATACCACAAAAATGATGATACTGGCAGCTCTGGAACACGGTATATATGTGCTGCCGTCAGTAGGGACTGGTGATCT
This sequence comes from Agrochola lychnidis, assembly GCA_963680765.1. Classification (NCBI taxonomy): domain Eukaryota; kingdom Metazoa; phylum Arthropoda; class Insecta; order Lepidoptera; family Noctuidae; genus Agrochola; species Agrochola lychnidis. The sequence continues at coordinate 1,945,544 of OY796857.1, read as the reverse complement.
CTTAGCTGCCACGGCTTTTTTTCATTTTTAAACTGTTTTTTATATTTTTATTACGGACGCTTTTAACGTGCACATTGTTCTCACATGTATAATTTCAACACGAATGATGTAACCAATATTACGATTTAAAAGAGTGTCCGTGGAGTTTCTTGCCCGTTCTTCTCCATAGGAACCTACCTACTACGCTTTGGAATGGGAAACTAGCTTCATCTTTCTGACTGACCGACCCCTTGACAATTCAAAAGTGCCTGTAAGTGGTTTAATTGAAATAAATGCTTTGAGTTTGAGTTTGTGCTGATCGCGTTCAGTTTATTGGTGAAATTGGCTCTCACCTAGCTGTCAAAGAATGACAGTTCTGATTTGAATATATGGACAAAAAGTTAGTAGTCAATTTCCTTTTAACAATTAATTTTCCTGACTTTACAGGGATATTGATGTGGTTTTCAAATCTATTGGATTATGTCAGTCTGAAAGTTCTCTCGTAAGTAAAAGTTAAAATCACCCGAACGAAGCCGGGGCGGGTCGCTCGTAAACAGGGAAAACACGAAGTCTGGTATATTTACTTCGTGCATATCATGGACGGAATAAGAACTCTAGTATAAATAAATACACAATAATCATTTATTTCAATGACAAGCGTGTCCCCAGGAATATAAATTTAAAATGTCGTTGCATTTTCAGTGACATTTTTATGCAAGTAAAAATACGAACTTTAGTTTGACTTCAAATAATGGCGTTGTCTTTGAACAAACGATTGTTTATCAGGCATTGAATTTTAAAGAAAAATATAGTTTCCTTTATGGAAATTTTTATATTTTAAATATTTAAATGCCATGATTTTAACTCCACGCGACCGGAACAGCAGGCACAGCTAGTTAAAGATAAAGTTTATTTACATAAAGTTAAGATGCCCGACTTTGAAATTAACGTCCCAGTTTCCCAAGGAAGTTTCCGAAGTTAGAAAACCGATACGTCAAAGTCTTAGTTAAACTCGTCGTTTATCTTCGTTCAATTCGACCAACTTCGTCTACCAACTTGCTCACTGGGTCACTTAATATTTTTAACCGACTTCCAAAAAGGAGGAGGTTGTATGTTCGTCACGTATGTTTGTTTTATGTATGTCCACCAATTTCTCCGTCTATTGTGGACCGATTTTGAAAATTATTTATTTGTTTGAAAGGGTATGCTCTCGAGGTGTCCCATATAAATTTTATTAACTTTGCTTCGATAATTTTTGAGTTAGCTTCAATAAGACGTACTTTTTTCCCACTTAGTATGTGGATGATATGATAAGTTCCTGTCACTATTATTTACATAGCAGGTAGTGGTTTTCCAATTTGTGTGGGTTAGGTACCACAGCTAAAAAGTGAAAAATAAAAACTTTTTACAAAAAAAAAACAACCGACTTCCAAAAAACACTACAAAGTGAAAAATAACTTTAATTTCGTAAGTCGGTGACAAAAAACGAAAATTCATACCCAAAGACACCGAATTCCGAAATTAAAGTTATTTTTCACTTTGTAGTGTTTTTTGGAAGTCAGTTGTTTTTTTTTTTTAAAGATTTTATTACCACAAGTTTTTAGAAGATCAATTCAATATTCCGCTTAGCTAGGTGGTCGTCTAGGTGAGAATTAAAATTTCTTCGTTTCCTACGACAAATACTTACTAGAAAAAAAAAAAGAAACTATTTTAAGCCACGGACTACTTAGTCATTTATAGGTAACTTGAAATCAGACGATTGTTACTTCCGGAAACACAGCATCCACCCTAGCGTTTTACTTACATATTCCATGGGCCGTTTCATCCTTCCTTAAACGTATTCAGTTCCGGATAACCTGCCATTTCATGTGGAAAGTGCCTACCAGGAGACCGAAGGGGCCCCTTAATTTTACACCTTTCATACAATATACAGCATACTTGAACATACTCCTGTAAGTAGAACAAGATTTCCTTATTAAATTTTAATAAGATTACCTCTGTGTTCCTCTGTTCCTCAGTCTACATTTACGTAAGCCTCTCATTGAAGTTTCACTATCTCGGTGCGGGCCCCGCCAGCCTCACCAGCCCCTCCAGCCCCGCCTCAACCCATCTAATTCAACTTTTATTGCTTTTAGTATTGTAGGAAAACTTCGAGCTAACACGTCTAATCAACAATGTAGGGCTTACCTACTCCTTGTTAAAGGAGGAACAATTTTCGCCGAAATTGTTAAAGAAACAGAATATCGTTTCGTTGGAAACTTTTGAGTCGAATAGGATTTTCTTGATATTTTATTAAACGTAACCGCAGCTTTTTCCGAATGGCATTATTTGTCATGTTATCCTGATTTCAGCCGAACACATATTATATTTATTAGAACATAATTATTTTTTAATAAATATTTTTTGTTTTCTCTGGTTTAAAAGTAGTTCTTTGGATTATAATAAAAGCCATAACATTGCTTAAACTTTCTGGTTTAAAAAAATGTAGAGATAATTTGATTAGCGAGGACATTTCGTAGGTTCACTAACTCAGCTACGTCAAAAGTCGCGCTGTTACGAATATTATGTAGGTTACAAGTTGGCAATAAGTACTTAAAAACGTAACAAAGAGTAATTTTATTTATGTCTTTGCTAACTTTTGGCAATGAATGCACATCGCGCAGCAAGCGTAGTGTGAATGTTTTTTTTGAAACTGCGTTTTAAAAGTTTTATTCATTTTGGTTTGGCTTGCTTTTTGGCTTGCTCTTTGGTGAATTCTTGAGAATATTATGTAAATTGGAAAATGTTGGTTTGAACAATCAATAACCACTTGCTTATTTATTTTGAATAGATATATTATAGTTCTGCCGGGTTCTCAAACTATTTGGAGTCGCCTTGAGTTTTGCCAGATTGATATCCGCAACAGACTTTTAATAAAAACATTTCAAAGTTTGAGGGGTCCTTTTGAGCGTTCGCGGTACTTTAACTACCTATACCAGCTTCTCCAGATAGACGCTGCTGCCCATCCTCTGGATATGATCACAAATGATATCAATAATGTTAACGCAGCAATAGTAAAGTCTGCTGCTATGTACCCACGTATCTTATCACCTTAATCTATTTACAGAGAATAATCCTTTGTTATCAGTATTGTATTCCGCCGCAAAACGGGAGCTGCTTAATACATGTGCATCGAATTAATACCTAGTAATACACTGTATCCACTTACCTACCTAATTATACTAATTTGTTGTTACGCGGAAAATAAATATTTTTGCAACTTATGATAAGGCACCACTGGTGTGAGTCGAACGTGGATAATAAAATGGTGTGATGGCTAATAATGAGAAAGCTCGTGGTTAAGAGCCGCACGGGGCGATCCATCAGGTTAAGCTACGCTTGCTGTGGTTGGTCCGTGGATGGGTGACCATTTCTACATACCGAAACTCCTCTGTGCCTCTGAAAGCACGTTAAGCTGTTGGTCCCAGCTGTCATTCGTGGATCTTTGACAGTCGTTACCGGTCGTCAGTCCGAAAGTCTGACAACCAGTCTTACCAAGGGGTATCGTATTACCCAGTTACTGGGTTGTGGATGTCAGATAGGCAGTCGCTCCATGTAAAATACTGGTATTTAGCTGCATCCGGTTGGACTAGAAGCCGACCCCAACATAGTTAGGAAAAGGCTAGGCAGATTAATTGTCTGATAGTGAGAAAGCAACCATATCACTTTCTTCTACTGAGCAACTTCGTTAGTTGTGGCTTTAAGAGTGTGGTCGCCTGTTTAATTACAGGTACACGAGATATTTCAGACTTACCCACACTTACCCTTACCATAAGGCAAGCCGCCTGCTTGCTGACCAAACAATAACATAAATATGTAAAAATTTGGTGTTACGTAATCCACCAGAAATCGCATGTTTCATACAGGAATATACAGGTCAGTAGGAGGCTATCAACAAGCGGATTAGAAATAACCCGTTTAGTGGAACTTCATATCCTATAATACCTAATGGAATTCCTTAAATGGGAACTTCAAAAAAAATTACAAGTCGCTAATTCAAAGTTTATTTTCCTGTAGGTACGAAACTCTTGCCTTATATTTTAGATATGGAGAATGTGTTTCCTTTTCTCAAAACATGTCATAAAATTAATGAAGATTATTGTGGTTAATTACCTCTCGCTGATTAGCAGCTACTCTGATAGTTTTCATGGGATAAGCAAACCACCATATCTCCGGAATAGCTGACTGATAAAGTAGTTTTCGAAGAAAATCCATGCACGAGGATAGAGTGGTCAGCACAAGCACTAGTATTCATGATTTATTTAACTATAGAATCTTTAGGGCTGATTCTTTAATAGTCAGATAACATTTAGCTGAGGAATAAATATTGCGATTTGACAACTTTTGTATAGAAAATGGAAAATAGGTCACATACCTATGTCAAACAATCAAAATTAATTTATAGATAAAAGATTAGCCCGTAAATATGCCACCAACCTATACTCTAATTGCGTAACTTATTTTCGTAAACAATTATATCTAATTTGTTCCATTTTGACAGTTCAACAACATTCATTGCGTTATTTACGTTGTTGAGCAGATTTTTTTTTCCAACTTATGAAGCAATGGATTAGCAATATGTTTCAAATCGAAACAGATTGTGTTGTATTACGCAATTAGGGTACAGGCCTTTACGCTGTTATATTTTAAGTACCTATAGGTATTCATTTCTATTGCTTCAGAATCAGAATCAGAATCAGAAATCTTTATTTGTGAACATAGGTCAAGTTACACATAGTGTGTCGTTTTCTTCCTATCATTTTTGTGACCAAAAAGTCTTTCGTCGTTACAAATACTCGTAGAGTCTGCAACCTTTGATACTTTATAGGTGTACTTTACAAATGAGCTGGGGGCCTACCACCAGCTCAAAAGCAGTATTATTTAAATATTACTTCAGTGGGAGAAAGAGATGGAGCTATACGTAGAGCTTCATCTCTTTCCCACACTGAAGTGATATTAAAATAATATTGCTTTATGAGCTGGTGGTAGGCCCCCAGACCATGCAACATCAAATGTTACACAGCGTATGTTTCTGTTGTTTTAATGTGTTACAAAACAAAGTCGCCTAGTTGTTGTGTTACATTGCATCAACATTGTATAAACAACTGTCAAACTCTGCAACATTGAAATAATCTAAGTCAGTAGAAAGGTTTTAAAATACACATGTTCTCGGAACGCTTTCGGCGTGGGAACGTTTGACGAAAACAAATACACGAGTGTTGACCGCTGTCCTTCTATTGACACATGATAGGTCACCCCTCTCTCTACGGCAAAATAAACTGGAACAAAATGCAACAAAAACGTATAAATAGGTAAGTTTTAAAACTCTACAAAAAATCATGCGTTTATTACGCATTAATCCTTTTAATGTGTAAGTTTGTATATTTGGAAATATGTTACTCAATGACGCAAAAACGTCTGAACGGATTTAGATGAAATTTGGCAGACAGTTTATAACCTGTGTTTACACATAGAATACTTTTATCCCGGTAGAACGGTTCCGTGGTATAATTTCTGACATCTCAAAAGGTTGTGCATCATCATCTGTCTATTCTTTTCCCAACTATGTCGGGGTCGGCTTCCAGTCTAACCGGATGCAGCTGAATATCAGTATTTTACATGGAGCGACTGCCTATCTGACCTCCACAACCTAGTGACTAGGTAACACGATACCCCTTGGTAAGACTGGTTGTCAGACTTTTGGGCTTCTAACTACCCGTAACGACTGTCAAAGATCTACAAATGACAGCCGGGACCAACGGCTTAACGTGCTTTCCGAGGCACGGAGGGGACTTGGTATGTAAAGATGGTCACCCATCCACTGACCAACCGCGGCAAGCGTAGCTTAACCTGATCGATCGACCCGTGCAACTGTTATCATCATAAGGTATTTTATTACAGCTTTAAACGGTATTTCAAATAACCTTACTTACCAAGAACTATTATACTTTAATTTACGATTTCTTACAGCCCAGCTTTCCATTTTACACCCTGAATAATTAAAAAATAAATGAGACAGATTGTAATCGGACTTGTAACTCTATTGTTATTGCTTTAGTCATTAAAAATGCCTATATTCATCGATCACTGATAAAGAACCCTATATTCTATGAATCCTGTCTGGACTGCTTCATTGGTCTAGTGGTCACAAGCGCTACTAGTGAGTATGAGGTCTATGGTTCGATTCCCAGGTTGGACAAGGTGTCATTGGGTTTTTCCTTCAGGAACTTCACAGTACAGCCCGGAGGCTGGAATTGAGCCCGGTTGATTGCAAACGGCTCGCCCCTTATTACATAGGACTTATACATAACTGGCGAAATATGGATGTACTATAAATACACCTCTGCCTAACACTTTGGGGAATACAGTCGTGATGTTATTTTATGTTAGGTTATTTATGAATTTTCACGGTTTGCAAGAATTCCCTTGCCTTTCCGTACAATGACTACTCGTTAAACATAAAACAAACAGAATCGATGAAACATCGTTCGGCACTAAATATGAGATTGTCATAGTTTATTGCATCAATAAAACGAAGTATTTATTGCATCTAAGTATGTATTACTAAGTCTAAGAAGAAGCAAGATGGCTACTACATGATAATGTGTATCATTTACATCATTATAATTTACTTGTCAGAATATGGTACATTCTATGGTCATAAAACTTAGTACAATGGTTTCGTCATATTCTGCCACGTGTGGCGTGCAAATATTAGGTTCTTATTCTTAGGATAGGATGGGATGGGATTTGGCTTCACATGTCGTCGACCATATATCTCTCAGGCATCTCGCAATATTTTCCTTCACCGTTTTTGAAGCAAGTGATAATTATACAATACGCGCATGAACCCGAAAAGTCAGAGGTTGGGTTCGAACTCGGGACCTATGACTTGGCAGTTCGACGATCACACCACTAGGCTATTACTGCTATTTATTACAGGATAGGGATTTTTAGGTCAGTATTAACATTATTGATTGCATAGTTTACAATTTGAGGTATGTCAGATAAAAATGAATAAACGCGCCATGTGTCTATGGGAACCAAAGAGTTTTTCTTTTACTATTTCCGCATTATACCATTTTCCCTTTATTGTCTGTTACCAAACTAAATTGCGTCAGATATTCATAATTTATTATAGAAACAGGGAACGTTTCTTCGGCTTTTTTCCGAATCTACGGCATTCCTATATTTGGAACCCTCCCTGTAATGTCTTCAATATCAATAAAATGCTAAATTGGAGCCATCACAGACCTGTGGCGGTGGCGAAACTACACCACTTCTCAAATCAATGAAATGATATAATTTTATCTACAATCGTTGAACTCATTCTTTTGAACTTTCTTAGTTTGTAATTTAATTTAAATCGACTGAACGAAGAAAATGTGATGGACAGTTTTCGTGTTTAACATGAAAAACAAATAATATGAATTTCTATTTTTATACAGTGACTGTCTCAAACGTCACAATTTCTAAACTAAAAGTAAAAAGAAAGTAAAATCTAAAAAGTTCATCGTTCGTCATGGTTGAATAATAAAAAGAAAAGTGGAGATCGCGTGCCGCCCGCCCTGTGGCCGCGCACTGTCTGCACAGCCACAGCACAGATACGAACAGAATACCTACCCAGTTCACACGAAACAATAAAACATATTACTTAATAATAATAAAACAGTGGCACTTCGGGAGTGCAACAGAAGAGAAAACTTGAAAAAAAATCGGCACCTCGGTAATCAACGCGTTGATGTCTTTTAGTCCACGGTGTCGGTAAATTGCGTTACAGTGTCGCGTAATCAATGGTTTAGTCCCATCTCAAAAATGCCCAACGCGCTTAAAGAAGTTTTCACTTCAAAATAAATTCACTGACAGACAACGTACAATTTAATATTGCGGAAGTCTGTATAATTTGCTCTAATACGAAGATTTTTTTTCTTCTAGTGAACATTATTTTTTCGTTGTTCTTTAGTATCATGGTCTCTTACACGAGTACGAGTTACAACGGCGAAACACGAATAAAAAACGGGCCCTAGATTGCAATAAGGTAAAATGAGAATCAGCGCTGCCACTACTGAAAACCACTATACCTGGCCCTTTGACACTGACCCACGCACAATAGTCCACCTGAGCGACTAAGTGCGGAAACCAAACCCCATAACATAGAACCACTATACCAATTTCACACTGTTTAAATGAAAGGTCCTATGTAGCTTTTACACTTACGTTACGGGTCAATGTTCTATGCAAGTATTTTTACTTTAAAGGTTTTGTAAACGCGATTGTGCTCTTTATTTAGATAAGGTTACGGACCAATGTTCTATACAAGTATTTTTCTTCCACCAAGGTGATCTTGTTCAAGTTTTTACTTCTGTCGGCACTCCCGGAGTGCCACTGTTTTTTTTCATGAGCTTACGTCCTACGTTATTTATTTACAGAAAGTTACGTCTACGTTATGATAAAATTACGTCAATATGTAAAATATTCACTTCAAACAAAACAAACAGCAGTAAATATACCTAGACTTCTGAAATATAATAACCCGTCTGTGCTGCCGTAGCGCTCGCCGTAGCGCGTAGTCAGCTGAAACAAAAAACATGCCTGAATTTGTTTCAGTAGTTGATCCTAAACAAATTATTTATGTAGAGACATGTGATTATTCTGTTACACGTAGTATATTAAGTTTTTTTCTCTACCTAGCCCCATTTGAGAACGGCCTAAGTATATGTATGTAGGTCTGTATCAGGTATTTTACTGGTTACAAATGGATCAAATTGAACCAAGCGACGTCAGTAAACCGTTACTTACCGAGAATTAAAATGCAGGAAAAGAAAATATGATAGATAACAAATTTATTTCCGTACATAGCCGACTATATTGTGAGTTTCGTACATGCCTTAACAATGTCTAAAACTGCCTCAAAAATTCCGGAAGGCATAACCGACGCGAACTTTGCTCTTTATTATCAAAGGTGAAACATCCCATAACACGAGTAATTCCTCAAGTTTTATACCGCGGAAAATTTTACTGTTGTGTGCTACACGGTAAATTTACTTATTACGTAAGTGAGCCAGTAAAATATTCAGAGGGTAGGTCGTGCAAGGGCCAACTGTACCGAGTCTACAGACATTTACAAAGTTACCAACTAACTATAATTTTCTTGTTACGCAAGTTTGGCAATTTGACCAAGTTACTGAATAAGCGCCTTTATGACTTTATTATTACCGTTTGTAGTCGAATATTCGGTTATTTTTACGCTTACATCAATGTTTTACGGAGGCATTTTATTATTGACATGTTTCCTACTCAAATGTGGGTCACCAAACTTAATAGTTAAATAAAATATCGTAACAATCAATCAAACGTAAATTCGAACTGTTTTTTTGTAGCTATTGTTATGAATTTCTTTTATAGAAATAGTTTTCATTTCCTTGAGTTTTATTTACTAAAACGACGTTATTGATGTATTGAAATACTTTATTAATGGTTGCCTTGAAAGTCATGCTAATGAAGTGTCATGTACCAAACTATTTTGAAAAGTATTTTTAAACTCTAGATGTGTTCTTTGACGTCAAGACATCTGTGGACAGAGATTTCTCAGAAGTTGAAAGTTCTTCTACTTGTATGTCATTCTTCTCAATCTTTCTCGTCTCGTGCTATAAGAAGTATCATCATTATGTAAATGTTCTATTGAAATATTGATGTTAAAATAACAAAATATGTTGCGCCCGAATAAAGTATATATTCACATTAAACTTAAGTAAAGTACATGGTGTTTTTTACCAACATTTCCCGTGTATTTTTAGCGATTTATCTCGCCTATTTATGCCCACAAGGGTAACAGTTTTGGATGATTGCTGCCTCTAATAAATTGCTTGGTAACTCAGTGTAACCCTTCAGGGATTATTTAACCCGCCACATAATCCCAAAAGTGGTTTGTACCCCGTGGTTTAGCACTAAACGTAACTACTGGACCCTCGGGAGATATTATAATCTGCTAATATATTAATGCATGTATGTTTATTTTATTCAATCCTTGGCATTGACACATTTAAGTGTAGCGAACTTACCTTTTAATATTTCATGATATGCCCGGCGCCGTTCCTTAGATTTCCATGAAAAATTACCCTGAATACAATTTTCTTGGAAAATCTGACCGGTGACGTAATGGCGGTATATTTCCAGGCTAGTAGAGACAGGTGTCAGTGTGGAACCTTGACTGGCAACCAGTACTCGACGACAGCAATTTACATGCATATTGAATGCTCCTTCAACTCCTGTAATCATTGTGTCTGTTAACCTTCGCAGACCTACGCTGTTTTATGGAATTTCATTTTTCTATTCATTTGTTTTTATTAGTCAGGCTATTGAATTTATCAATCAATCAATCAATCAATCATAATATTTTATTTCACATAAACTTACAAGGGCACTTATGAAACGTCAGAAGCTAGGTGCACGGTTCCAATTGGTCGCTTCCTATGGAGAAGAGCCGGCAAGAAACTCCACGGTTACTCTTTTCAAAATAAGTGGTTTCTACAATGTTTTCAAATTACAGTGTTAATAGGTATGGGAGGACAGTGTAGGCCTATCAATATGGGCCTTACTGCGACACTAGTCACGTGGAATCAGTTATATTTTTTTTTTAAATGCTTTAGATAGAGTGGAGGTTCTAGACCTTATACTATTATATGCCATCTCAAGGTTGTTCTTATTATAACTAGTAAATAATAAACGGTTTCTTGGCAGTAAGAGAACGCAGTGAGAGATTGCAGGCGGCGCAGTGAGCGCAATGCGGCGCTTCTACTAAATCTAGTGTGACCTCAGTTCACGGTCATCTTGGAAATAAGTTTCAACTTTAAAACTCATAGCCTTTCGCATTTTAACTAGATTTAAAATTCGATGCAACAGTAAAATTTTTGTTCAAGACGGAATTGCCTATTTCTTTTGCTTTAATTTTAAAATGACAATAGGAATAGGAAATTACATGCACACTTTTACACACACACACCACATACACACACACATACCACACCTAAAAGAGTAGAAGACCTGTTTGTAACCTAACTGTATGTAATATTTTAAGCTACTCATGATTATCATCTCAACCCGCGAACCTTCTTAGGTATACTGTGTTACCTTAAATTTAAATTAAAACTCCTGTTGAAATGCTGTCAGAAATCAAAATTAACTCATAAGCTTAACTGCTGTTACGAAGTTTAGTCTAGAGTCTTACAAATCTTTTAGTTTTTACGATTCTTTTCTTTATATTGATAACTCTTTTAAATCAATTAATATTTTGTTTTTTTTTATCCCGCAACCAACTTATACCGATAACAATTATAGGTGAAAATCGAGTATATTGATCGGAAATTAAAAGAGTAACGTTTATTTACCATACGGTTACCGGGCGACGGATTCCACCCAAAAGTACAGTATCGACCACACGCAATTAACTGTATTATAGTATCCTAAACGTATTAGTAGTATTGGTTTCGTACGGTCGGCAGAATAAGCAATATATTTTCAAATTAACATAAGAGAGTGATCGAACTTACTAATGTCAAGAAAATGGGCTACCAAATTTTCAAAATTGTCCGTATATTCACATCATAACTGTCATTATTTGACAGCTGTAACACGGCAAATTGTCGTAGGGTATCATTTCCTTGACTGTATTTACTTAATTAATTAAGCAATTTATTTAAGTTAAAGAAACTTATTTGTTTGTTGGTGTTCATTTGCCAAAGAGCTTACTGCAGCCTGAAACCGTTTACTAAACCATACATGTTACCATAGCTTAGTTTTTCGGTAGTAATATTTAAGCCATACCGGTGGGTAGTTGTAAAACGGTACGACTGTAATATACCAAGCAGCCGTTAAATTATGGACGGGTAGAGCCCACAATTAGGTCGTAAGTTGTCCTTACTTGCCTCACTGTTTACTTTACGCTACTAACTGTACCTATTCTTAATTACCTTAAATAAATTTCTATTTTGCCGCTGTATGTAATCTAATTCGTATTTGTCTATTAATATTCTATCTAGTTCATTGGGGGTCTAAGCAAAAAATATTGTTATCGGATTTTATTGTTTTTCTGTCTGTACCCGCATCATTTACCTAGTTATAGGTAAAATGTTTTCACCCTTTGGTACAAAAAATACACCCCTTTTCCAGCCTAGCAAAAACGCTATGTAGATAATTTACAATGCATTGGATGCCAAAAATTTATACAATCTTTCAGTACAAAGATGATAATTTAAAATATCTGACAATGCTGATGCAATAGAGGCCAAAAATTTACGCAAACTTTCAGTGCAAAATTAGTCATTTAAAATACCTGTAGGTAAATTAGCAATATCTTATCGAAAAACGGCCCAAAAAGCTTCCCGCAGTAATCTTATCAGCTGACGTCACACATAAGGTGATCGATATGATTATGTGCGAAGTGTCCACAAAATTGAATCGTTCAGCCGTCGCGTCCGCTAAATGGAACGAGTGTTGCTCCCCGGAGGGTTCAAGGCCGATCCGTCTATTCCCCAATGTGTCTGTCCAGTCCTGCTGTCAACATGGCTCATATTATGAGTACGTGGTAATAGTTTTATCGGTGTATCGTCACCATTATATCAGTCTGTTTCGTTATGGCAACCGTGGCTAAATGTTAATGTTCTTCGCAACCCTATTGTCTGCGAGGTTTAGTATGGAAAAAACCTGGCCATAAATATTTCCAATCGAGCTATTTAAAAAAGAAATCAAGCTTTTAAGTTTAGGCACAGATGAAGTTTATCTTAAGTTACCGTTGAACGAGTCGATACTTAGTCGTTTTCTGAAGCTCGATGTTGAATTTTTAAGGTTGGATATTGTATAACCATATTATATTATATGGTCTTTGGGTTAGAAATGTTTTCATTGCGTTTAGGAACTCTGCGTGTAATTGTAATTAAAATTCTGAAGCGAAAATACCGGACGTTCTTCGTTTTGGAATTAGTACAGAATTGGTTGTAATTTCATTGCTATCGTCCATATTGTTCTTATTTAATTAGAGTTTTTGTTATTATAACCCTGCATGTGCCTTTTTAGAAGGTTTCATAAATTATGCATGTTGTAAAATTTTGACAGCAACCATCTTTTCTCTGATATCCAAATAACATTCAATGTTTGCCGTAACTTGAGATATAGCTATTTTAGTTGTGTATGAACGTGCGTCGGAAGGAAAAGAGATCAAAAGAACATGTCAGAAAGAGGAAGATTGCCACCCATAGGGGAATATGTAGGTTAGGTAAACTTAATAATATATATTTGGTATAAATCTTACTCATACATTCCCTCATCTTCGTGGTTTCTTTAATGACAGTAGCCACGTTTCAAGGGGCAACGAACTGGATAGGTAGAGCTCGTTTCAAATTGTAGCTCAGAATCATTTTTAAGTTCAAAATAAGCAGATGTCCAAATGAAGTCAAATGTAGTAACTAAAAACCTACGCATATGCAAGTATCTATGTAATTAGCAGCCAGACGCTTACCTACTTAATCTATTTGATTGCGAACATGTACTACATTGGACATACACCCTTCTCAATCGTTGAAGATCTACACGTAGATAAACAACTGACGTTTACTAAAAACGTCTTTTGTTTTATTAGAGAGGGTTTTATAACAGTCGTTGTTTTAAACATAACATGACCCTATATTGCACTTTAGCTCGACATGCGATGTGATTCCATAACGTCGTAAACATTCTTTGAATTTATAAAATAATCGTGGACAAAGTTAGTCTAGATCAAATATTCGGACCTGACTTCATTTTCTAGAAGACAAATCAATTCAACTCTTCCTTATGCCAATGTTTCAGGACATGTTCGTCGAAAAATGAACTTACTGCAATGCAATATACCTACCTACTTCCCTGATTTAATCTTAATCGATATTTCCGTGAAGTTAGAAAACTAAATGAGTTTTCAAATATGAAGGGGAGTCTGCGTAATGACTGTAATTGTACCCAAGTGATTTATTGTACTTGTAAATGTTACTTTTACGAACGTAGCAATGAGTTTGGCCAATTGGCTCGGCGGTGAGGGTTGGAATGTATTCACAGAGGGTTGCCGTGCCGAAACCGACAGGTTGTCGCCACCCCTCGGTATCAGCGCGGTACTTACCTCACAGACCGTGCGTATCAAATGTTTGCTCAATACGCACACCGCTACATTTTTATTCGACTGCCAATAAAACCACGCAATAATGATCATGGCTTAATATCTCCCTGGGGTTCGCAAATGTATTCAAACGCAATCTATGAGACGAGAAACGCTCACGTATTACAGTCTGAACCTCCGAAGCGAAGATCTCGAAATAAATTGTGTCGCTCACAGTAACATTGAACTCTGTATCGATCTGTGAACGTTACTTATTTGCTGTTACAGTTCTGTGTTATAGCTGACGGCCACGCGATGTTTCAGATAGTTTACTTCAGCCTTTTTAATTTGGATTAAAAAGAACATTTGTTGATGTAATTGCGTGCTTGGTAACACTTGGTTATGTCAATATTATCCAGACAGTATTCGTATTACGTAGTGAAATTATAAGACAGAAGTCCTTTATGATGTCTTTAACATGGATCTTTAAGATAGGGTGTAGTGTGAATGAGGCGACCAATGTCCCAGTGTGTGGATGTCAAGGTGCAGGAAGCGGCAGTGTGTACATGTGTCGTATAATAGCGGCTTGTACACACGTGCGGTGTGCTTATCTCTCGTGCTGTGTGCTCAGGATTAGACGCACGCCGAGCCGCGCCCGGCGTCCACTGTCAAGTTCAAAATGTCAAAGACACTTCGAATTATTCGAAGGTTACCGCGCCGAAATAGATTAGGGTTTTCGGCTGTTTGCTGCAGTTTGTTGAGCCACTTCTTATTTCCAGCATAAACACTAGCAAGTGGTGGTAGGGTTGGGGGGTTTTCTTTAATAATTTTTAACATTCACTGCCTCGTTGATCTAGTGGTCGCAAGTGCTACTGCTAAGCATGAGGTCCTGGGTTCAATTCCCGGGTCGGACAAAGTGTTATTAAGTTTTTCTATCTTAAATTTCTCAGTAGCAGCCCGGAGTCTGGATTTGTGCCCGGTTGATGGCAATAGGCTCGCCCCCTATTACATGGGACTTAAACATAACTGGCGAAATGTGGGTGTACCTGCTACAGGTACACCTCTGCCCAACCCTTCGGGGAAACAAGGCGTGATGTTATGTGTTTTTAACATTCAAAAAGTGCTGAGTCTCAGTTTATTTGTTTATCTGACTTTTGAATTTCAATTGTACATAACATACATAACATCACGCCTCTAATCCCCGAAGGGTTGGGCAGAGGTGTATCTATATTGTACACCTACATTTAGCCGGTTATGTTTTTAAGTCCCATGTAATAGGGGGCGAGCCTACTGCCGTCAACCGGGCACAAATCCAGGCTCCAGGCTGCTACTGAGAAAAAACCTAATAACACTGCCCGACCCGGGAATCGAACCTAGGACCTGATGTTCAGCAGTAATGCTTGCGACCACTAGACCATCGAGGCAGTCGCCTCTCATTGTACGGAAATCCTGTAAAAATGCGAGATCAGATTATTTTGGAAATGTATAGACGTGTACACGTCAGTTTTATAAAAAAAAATGTTTCTTTATTTTTATTAATTTATTTATCTTTTTATAGATTATTTTGTATTTTGTGAATGTGAGAACGCTGCAGGCTAAGTGGACTGTTTGATTAGATGACCATTTTCTATTTTGTTAAGTACCTGGTACTTGTTGAAAGACCACCTACACTGTCCTCCCATACCTATTAACACTGGAATTTGAAAATATTGTAGACGCCAATTATTTTTAAAAGAGTAACCGAAGAGTTTCTTGCCGGCTCTTCTCCATAGGAAACGACCAATTGGAACCGTGCACCTAACTTCTGACGTTTCGTAAGTGCCCTTGTAGGTTTATTATGAAATAAAAAAAAAAAGAAATTGAATTTGAAAATACGTTTGTAGATTGAACTTTGCGATGGCAAATTCCATGACTACAATTACTTAGGTTAGATGTTTATGCTTCGTTCTAATAATATTGTAAATCATAACACAGGATAAGGTACTGCAACAGTATTGGATGATGAAATTACTTCATGATGAGTTACATGCACGGTCTACAAGAAAGTGAAGTTGGTGTAGGTACAGGCAGAGTTAGTCAGCTAACAGTTGTAACAACTTTTAAGGATATTTTTGAAGTAAAAACTTCTTTAGGCGCGTTGGGCATTTTTGAGATGGGACTAAACCATTGATTTCACAACACTGTTACCGAGTTTACCGACACCATGGAGTAAAAGACATCAACGGGTTGATAACCGCGGTGCAGATTTTTTTTCAAGTTTTCACTTCTGTCGGCACTCCCGAAATGCCACTGTTTTTTTACTTGTGATGAGAATGGTTTAGAAAAGGCCTGTTTTTAGTTTAATAAGTTATTGCACACCCTAAAACTGAACAATGATTATTAACAGCGTTATGAAAACTGTTTATTTTTTGCCTATATCTGACTTTTTTGCTGTACTTACTGTAACTAGCTACAGTATTATTATAGTATAAGTTAATTCAATACTTTCGTTATCGTGTGTGTATACTTGAGTATGTTTATACTGCGAGCAGGCTTTACTCTCGATAATCCTTATACATTATGTGGCTTGCGAATAATGTGTCTAGCTCGCTGACCAATTAGCAACAAAAATAATGAATGTTGGCTGACGTAAAATTGGAATCCGGTAAAATGGAGTCCATTGCCATTGACGTTTTGTTTATTGGTACATTGGCCAAGTGCGTGTCGGACCAATGAAGGGTTCCGTAATTGGGATGAATTTATCACAAAAACAAACTCAACATTGTAGTTGAAAATTACGTTCTCCCATACATCGATCCCATATCTCCAACTGCAAATGTAAGTTTGTAATCGTATTTTTTTTGTTATAAAACTACAAATAACAATTTTGAACCTTTTGCTTTACATGTGCTGTGAGACCTTGATTCCTGGCAAATTTTATGATTCTAGGTCAACGGGAAGTACCCTGTAGGTTTTGATTTATTTGCGAATATCTAAATATGTCACATACATAGCCGTATTTTTTATTGCGTTGACTTAGAAGCTTGATTTTTTAGAGCTCCAAGAGACCATAGATCTACGTATTTGATATTAATTTCACCTCTACGCGTTCCTGAGAAAAAGGGTCTTGACAGACTGACTGACGGAAGCACAACGAAGTGATCTTATAAGGGTTTCGTTTTTTCCTTTTGAGTACGGTATCCTAAAAATAGTAAAAAACGTCGCAATATGTGCTTGTGTAGGATTATATACCAGATTTAGCAGTTTATAAATAGAATTAATCCGATTATGCATTATGTTTTAATGTGATCGTGTTTCTAACTTGAGTTTGCTAGGTAGGTACTTGATGTTTCAAATTCACAACTTCTTGGAAACGTTACTATAATTCTTAGAGCACTGTAGTGACATATATCACTGTCCGTAGATGCATGTTTACAAAGGATATCTACAGCTTAGATTTGACTTAGGTATCAAATCCATATTCTAACACTGAGCATAACATATTGGCACTGTAATCCGCCGGATGTTGTTTGCGCTCATTTGAGTACATAGCTGCGAAGGGTACGTGAAGGACACTCCGTATCAGAATTTCAAAATAGGGCGTTAGAATTATGGGCAAGAAACATTGTGGTGAATTAGGAATGGACTTTTAACATATTAAATTATTATACGACACGGCGCCGCGATTTGATTATATTATAGCGTCAAGGAATACCTACCTACCTCTTTACTATACAGACTGGTTCGTTCATAAACAGCTAGATTTATTTGAATATAATTTACGATAATACTGTAAAATTCTTACACAGTTTATACGGACGCTTTTCTGAGATAAACAAGATCATTGAACTTCGTTTAAATTCTGAAATAATGCGGCAAGTGTAAATGACATCATGTTCCATCATAGCTGACATTATAAGCTATACATAATCCTTGCGAAAGTCTTATAGGTAAGCTGAATCTTTGTGAATCTTCGTTTACTGAGGGTGTCTGCCTCGTTGGTCTAGTGGTCACAAGCGCTACTGCTGAGCATGAGGTCCTGAGTTGGATTCCCGGGTCGGGCAAAGTGTTATTGGGTTTTTTTTCCTGAAATTTCTCAGTAGCAGCCCGGAGTCTGGATTTATGCCCGGTTGATGGCAATAGGCTCGCCCCCTATTACATGGGACTTAAACATAACTGGCGAAATGTGGGTGTACCTGCTACAGGGACACCTCTGCCCAACCCTTCGGGGAAACAAGGCGTGATGTTATGTTATGTATTCAAAAAAGGGTAATTTCATGTTTCGTACATATCGCAACTGTATCGTGATCTAGTTAGTACATAGTCGTGACAATATTAGAGTCAAACATCATGGAAAACGAAAATAGTTTTTCGCGGACATCTTGCATCTGATAGCTCCAATGACAACTTCGCTCAGCTTATATGGTCAGTTATGCAAGAATTTGGATCACAATAACACTCTACAGCAAAAGGTTCTATTTGGAATTGCTTTCACCTCTACGGTCAATCAATACAACAGCAATAATACAGATAATTTTTGGATAAAGTAAATTTCAAAATCATACTAAGTACTTAAGTATCTATGTCAAAATATTCTAAAGACAGTCCATAGTTGCACCTACAAAGTGTCGTGGCGGGTAGGGCACGGCTGGCGGCGCGGGCGCAGCGGGCGCGGGCAGCAGCGCGTGTCGGCCACCTGTCCGCGCACCGGTTCGATTCCCGGCCACCCCTCGACCACGGCTGCCTTATTAACTGAATTTACATTCCAAAATCCTGCGTGTTTTATGTACGGAATTAGCTCAAGATTTTTTGAGTGTTGAATCGATCGACTCGGAACGTAAGAATCAGAAACAGAATAATTTAATTGCATAACCTTTTGTGACCCGTGTGACCCTCACACGGGTCACAAATTAAAAACGGTAGCGCACCATGTTTCGTCATTAATGACATACAAATGTTATTAACAAAGCTTGATTATAGGTAATATTATAATTCTGATGCTTCTTGTCCCGCCAACTCCTTCGTTCGTAAATAATTCGTAATAGATTATCTCAGACTATATTAGCATTTTGTGTGCTAGTAAATATGTTATTATAAGTAAAATAGAACGCTCTATCGTACGATTTCCAAGAATTTTGACTAGACGTCGGTTTACCAAGTCATCAATTATTCGTGTGTGTTCGGTAAAATTTTAAAACAAGTAATGCACAGGTGTCGAATATAATTCTGCTAACGTGAGAAATATCATCGAAAATATCGTATGATGTGTGGTGTGACCACACATCATACGATATTTTCTGCTTATCACGCGAGATTGATTGCCTCTTTCGTAATGTCCGATTGTTATGAAATTTCAACAAAAGATATTTTTGAAGCAATCTGTTTTGCAGCTATCGCTTAATAACGGTACTGCGTTCATATTTCCAAAGATAGCGCATACTTTTAATTGGAAAGCTGTATGTACTTTTAATTACGTTTTAATCATTGCTTATAGAAACGGGGTTATTTATTAGACCCGTATATTACTAGATGGGAACCAGGAACATGCTCTGAAATTCAATTTTATATTACTCGACCCAGTTCTTCAACTTACACAACTATGATCGCTTTATCGGAACTACTGCTGTCAATATGTTGATAGATTGACCACGACCACTTACGTTATTATAATAATATTATAAGTAATTACAACTAAGTATTTAATATTCTAGTATTCAGTTATGATGAACTTACAACAAGCAATCGACTGCGTTACTAAATAAATAGACAATAGATCGTGTACACTTAGTTAGATCAATAAATAACTAAATGTCAAGGCCTTTTCGGGCTTATAAAAGAGTTATGTAGGTACTTTTATTTAGGTTTAGCGTGGCCATGGGTGACTATAACGCTTAGCTCATCTACACACAAAGTAACTTTAAAGCCAGGTATACATGAGAAAATGTGCAGGCCCGAATTAATTACAGTCAAACCTGGGTAAGCGAGAAAACTCTATAAATGAGAGTAATTGCCAGGTCCCGTCATTTTAACTGTCTAAAACCTCTATAAGTGAGGAACAGAAACCTCGATAAGAGAAAGTCGTTTTACACTTGGGGACCTCTATAATTGAGACTGCTACTTGCCTGTACCTCTATAAACGACAGTCGAGATTAATTTAACATCTGCTATTTATGACTCATTCTTAAATTTCGTGGAAATAACATTTATTTTTTCCTCTCTACCTTTCCCAACCTCTATACGTAAGAAAGGCCGCTGCTGTACCTCTATAAGCTAGAAACTCGAGTTACTGAGAAACCTCCATAAACGAAAAAGAGATCGCGGTCCCTTGAACGTTCGCTTATCCAGGTTCGACTGTATTACGAATCAGATCAGTACCCTAATTGCGTAACTTATTTTCGTAAACAATTATGTCTAATTTGTTTCATTTTGACAGTTCAACAACATTCATTGCGTTATTTACGTTGTTAGGTAGGTATTTTTTTCCAACTTATGAAGCAATGGATTAGCAATCTGTTTCAAATCGAAACAAATTGTAATTGATCGTGTATGACGCAATAATTGGGAATCAGAATTCCAAAATGTTTAGAGTTTTTATGAAAAAGAATAATAATATCGTTCATACCTATTATGAAAAAGTCTCAATGATATTTTACTTTTCAATACTTAGGAGAGAGATCTCTGTTAGGACTGGGCCTTAGTTTCCGCTATTGTATAACATTTCAACTTGGCGGATGGAAAATCTAACCAAGTTATGAATGATTTTCGATAAATGTAATATTTTTGGTACTTATTGCGTGTGGTACTTATCTTATGCTGGGACATGCATGAAATTATGATTATACCATAGTAATTATTCCGTCCTTTTTTTGACGGTGACTCTTGGCTCGCATTTTCGCTCAATAAGAGTGTTTATTAAGAAACCAAATCTGTGATTCTTTCCTTAAAATACCATTTCCGACACTAATCTACATGGTCCTTAAATTCATCCGAACTACGGAACCCTTCATTGTGCGTGGTCCGACACACACTTGGCCGATTTTTTATTACATAAGTAGATTCTTGACGAAATTAAATAATACATCTATCCGTAGGAAAAAAAATGAGGTAAAAGTATCGATTAATTCCGCCGTCACATGTCTTCGAATTTTCGGTTCAAGGACATGCCGGTTTCCTCACGATGTTTTCCTTCACCGTTTCACACGAAGCATTACCACTAGAATATTAATAAAACATTTTATAATGAAAAAACATGATCTGACCAAGGGAAAATTGGATTCTAGACTCTAAAAGAGACTGTGACCGCTGAGTTTGTTTCGGAGTTTCTTCACAGAGTTTTAATCGTTTAGGACACACCGACATCTAGTTTTTAAAATGAAGTGTTTGTACAAACCTACTTAAAGAAATATTTTTATTATGATTTATAGAAAAGCAAGCTCCATATTTGGCGGGTATAGGAAAAAAACGGCCAACTGCGTGTCGTTCCACGCACAATGAAGGCTTCCGTATTTGGGATGAATTTATCCCAAATACAAACTTAACATTGTAGTTGGAAAATATGTTCTCCCATACATTCCAAATTGCAAATTTGTATGAGCATGTTATTTTAAGACCATTGACTTCTTATAGGATTTCCTGTAATCTATGAGTAAAGAAACATTCACTTTTTTTTTCAAAATTTTGTGTTTCGGAAATAAGATACCCCCCGGTATGGTCATTGGTCAGTTTTCATCAATTTTCTTAAATGTATTTATTTTAAAATTATTTAAAAAAATTGAGATCCTCGCGCAATAAGCCCTTTCATTTGAAATGTCACACGGAACAGTTTGAAAAACTTTTGATTTTGCATAATTTTCTTATTTGCCCCTTCAAAAGTGTTCAAAATTCATTTATTTACGTTACACGTCCGTGTTCGGGTCACAGAAATACATAGATATGCGAAACAAATTTCAACTTTATCGATTCATTAGATTCGGAGGAAATTGGCTGTGACCGACGGACAGACAGACACACGAGTGATCCTATAAGGGTTTCGTTTTTTCCTTTTGAGGTAGGGAACCCTAAAAATGTGTTCACGAAGTGCTACTTTCGTCATATAAGCCGAGTTTTACAAGACGAGGGGCGCACGCGCCGCGCGCCGTTTGACATATGTCGCAGTCTAGCCCTTGTCCAATACAGCCCACTGTGCCTTAGTTTTTGTAGCGGTTACCGTAATTTGGCCTATTTGGGTTTTATGGTGCATGAGTCGGCCAAAATTACGTTAATTTCAAGTTTAAACTGTTGTTGAAATATTTATATAGTCATTCGTTTTTTTGAGGGAGTTTTTATTTTTGTCGACTTTTTTATCTGGTTTGTAAGATATCAATTTGAGCATTATGATCTTAAATTTTTCAAGCTAATTAGGTAACCCTTATTCGTATGATCTTTTCTTTAAATTGCTGCAATAAAGTTTTGTACCTCGAGCAACCCAATGTATTGTAGAATTGTTAAAACGAAAGTGATTGCAATTACTAATGTGTTATACAATTAAGTTGCAGTTAAACTTCAAAGTTCCACCCGGTGGAGTCGCAGGCACGGGCCATAGCTAATAATAATTAAAAAAGACGCGTGCCCCGCCACAAGTGTTCCAAGAAATGTCTTCAAGGGTGTACCGTGTATGTCACCCCTTCGTGTTTTGAGGTTTTACATAATTACTAACATTATCCTGTCAGTATTGCCGGCCATATGGTCGTTTGGCCAACAAGTCGGCAGGTTGGCAGCGCGTGCCGTCTCCAGTTACAAGGGACTTCATTAATTAATTAATCACCTTCCGATCGAGTGGTTATTGGTTGATAAATATTATGCGCGGGATTGGGTTACAGTAATGTAAGGTTGTGTTTATAATTCAAATTCAAATTCAAAAGTCATTTATTCAAACTAGGCTGAGAATCAGCACTTTTCGAACGTCAAAATTACATAAGACAGTCCCCCAAAAACGCCCACCCTTCACCACTTCCTAATGCCTTTAGCTGGGAAGAAGAAGTGGCGCAACAAACTCCCCAGCAGCACAGCTGTCTGTTCAAGTTAGAAAAATGATTCTATACAATAGTATGCAAAATAACTTACATTATGCAACACAAAACATAAATCAAATGATAAATTATAGGCCATATGCCAGCTAGCACACGCCAATATACCAACCAAAAACATCGAGAACTATATACAAAAGCAATATTTAAAAAAAAAAAAACTAAGCGTAAAAAGAACTAAATATCTAAATAAAAGCCTCCAGACATAAATGGCGTGCCCGCTTACATAAAGCTGTAATTGGCAGTTATGAATGATAAACTAGGACCATCAGGGTAAAATAAATGAACAGTTAATTACTAGTAAAAATAACAAAACCATGATCAGCAAGACGACCAAGCAGCACCCGTCCACGAGCATAATTCAAAGATCAGCCATTACCCTCGCCATATTTGAGGGAAGAAGGCAACCCGACCCCCGACGCTACCGCAAGCAGTGACATCTAAGGGAGCATGACGAACTTGCTGCTGGTTGCTCAGGCAAAAAATAATATGATCAATTGTCGAGGTTGCTAGCTAACCACAAATTGCAATACAACTCATAACAAAAACATTGTAATGAGTAGATTATGTCAACAATAAAATAAAATTAAAAATAACTTGACTTGTAACAAATAAGTAAAAAAATAAATTACTTATAAATTCAAATAAAATAAACAATTATATAAACTCATATAAACTGTCAGTAGGTAAGCTAATTCTGGAGAAAGAACATAAACATTGTCTTGAGTTAATCACAGCGACCAACTATTCTTATCATTTAAGTAATCGTTGATACAATAGTATGCCTTTGAATAAAGGTTGGATTTTACTTTAGTTTTAAATGCATTAAAAGGCAAATCTAGCAAATAAGAGGGTAGCTTGTTATAAAAGGTTATACCAAGCCCAACAAATGAGTTATGAACCTTATGAAGCCGGTGAAAGGGAGCTCGTAGTTTGTCCTTATTTCTAGTGTTAACATTGTGAATATCACTGTTTTTAGTGTATAAATGTATATTTTGCCTAATATGTTGGCGAAAATGAATTGTGATGCCACCGTGAGAATACCAATATTTTTAAACAAATCTCTTAGAGAAACTCTGGCACCTAGCTGGTAAATTGCTCGAACTGCTCGTTTTTGAAGAACAGTGCAGTGTATAAATACAGTGCAGTCGGAATCGCTACAATATACCACGACTTAGTATGGTCAAAGTACGTTTCTGTGTTAGACACAGAAATCCCATTTAGCGTACTTACAGCCGAATTCAATACATTCGATTTCGATCGAGAGCGTTTCAATAATTTATATATGTTCACTACACTGTTTGATATATACGTAACGTCAGTTCTGCTGCTAATCTTAATAACAAATACAGAAATAACCAACATTTTCGTGCAAGGGATGAATATTAACGCATTACCTTCTTTTACGTCACGCAATGACCTTACAATTCCGTAGAAATCCTGACTTTAATCCTACGTGACTCCCTTCCATTCAATTAGGGCAGCATTTTTACTAATCTTATCCGCACAATCGAGTTTTATGGCTAAAAATATAGCTTTTTTAATTAATTGGGAGTTGCACTGCGGTCTTAAACGTTAGTTCGTGGTCTGACACAATACATGGCGGTCGATTCATAAAAATAATTGATATTGTCTGCATACCGGACGGTCTCCACATTACCACGTAAGAGCTTTTCATAACAACTTCGTCAATTGTAAGATGACATAACTAAAATATATGCAATTTTGAGTTAAAGAGTGAACGCGTCAAATTTTATTATTTTTGCTACAAAAACGACATTACACCAAAGATTTAAATCGTAGATTTGCCCTCACCGTACTAAGTCGCGTGAAAGTGTCCATACTGAGGAAAGTGAGGTAACAATAATAATGGCGTTTCCATGACAATCAAGTCAAGCCTCAGCGACATTGTATGTGTCAGAGATGTCAATACGAAACAGAAACGCGACCATCTTGTGACGCGGCAGGGCCAATCTACGATTGAAATCTTAGCATGACGCTATCTAAGCCTAAAAATGAGGGAACTAGAAAGGTATGACTATTGGTTTGTCGCACTCTTAGCGCTGCTTTTAAACTTTTAAATCATCATACCCAAAAATTTCCCTTTTTGAATTATATTCATTTATTGCATTTGCTTAAAGCCAGGTACCAAAATATGGACCCTGTAAGACTACAGCATGAGGATAAAATTAAAATGACAAAAACTAAATTAAATCTCAGGTTTGAAATAAAATAAAATAGGTATGTCTTGCTTCTTGCAAATGAACGATATCATCATAAATAGTAAATGATTTTATTTCTATAAGTAGGTTTGTACAAACACTCACACGTCAATCATATTTTTTTTTTTTAAACTGGATGAGGTCGACGTTTCCTATCTGACTACTCTGAGAAGAAAGGCCGAAACAGATTCGGAGGTTCAAACATCATCCACCTAACCTTTGTTGGGGTTGGCTTCCAGTCTAACCGCATGCAGCTTACAGCTACATATATTATTATTACATTAGATAGGAACCTAAAGCAACTCGTAAGCAACAAAACAGCTCATAAAGTGTATTAAAACGTTATCGTCCGGTCTTACAACTACTAATGCCAATCGCAATTTCCGACTCATAAAATGCATTTGATGCAGCACGAATCTGCATTTCTCGTAAACCGAATTTTCCTTTTGGCAAACACATTCCTTACGTCTTTTGGCATAAGGGCGATAGTTCTGTAGCAGTGAGAACTTCCACAAATGTAATGCAGAATTATCTGGTCGTTACTATATCTAGTAGCGGTGTCTACTATAAACTAGTGTGGGAGTCGAAGTGTTTACGATCGCCTGGAAAATACGTTTTACGGCTTTCAGCAAGCCGTTGGAGACGATAGTGGTGCGGAGTTCGGAGTATAGCCGTATATGTTACGAACTGTGGTATTATAGAACACGTCTCTAACAGATTATTAAGCAGTTTAACGTCATCATTATTTTTATGTCGTTTGCTCCTGTATTATAGAGCAGAAGAAGTGCTATGCATTTATTATTGTTTCCTTTACTTCATTTAAATATTTATAAATTACATTTTTAAATATTAGAATATAACATCACATAACATCATGCCTGTAATCCCCGAAGGGTTAGGCAGAGGTGTACCTACAGTAGCACCCATATTTCGCCAGTTATGTTTAAGTCCCATGTAATAGGGGGCGAGCCTATTGCCATCAACCGGGCACAAATCCAGACTCCGGGCTGCTACTGAGAAATTCCAGATGGAAAAACCCAATAACACTTTGCCCGACCCGGGAATCGAACCCAGGACCTCAAAAACAAAAAAAAAAACATTTAAAAATATAAAAATAGCAGCCACCGGTATCCAACCTACCGGCGGTCAGGGCTTCAGGAACCTTCAGGAACAATGCGAGCCGTGTTCAGGAGTACCGCTTTCTGAATCAAGCCCTTAATCCAGCTGCCCAACGAGAGTCTCCTTAGGTGTTGGTCGAGGCTCTTGACAATTAAGCCATTAGCTGATACGACTATCGGCACAATGATTGCTGAGTCTACATCCCACATGTCGACAATACTCGACAACCTCACGAGCCAAGTCAAGAAACTTGATTTGTTTATCTTTCTCGGCTTTCACGAGGTTTCCGTCAATAATGATTATAGTTATGTCAATAATCATTGCACGCCGCTCTCCTCGATCCACCACCACTATATCAGGCTTATTGGCAACAATAGTCCTGTCAGTGATGATGGATCGATCCCAGTACAATGTGATATTTTCATTTTCGAGAACTGGGTCGGGCACATACCTGTAGTACGGCACTTCCGATTCCACAAGGCTGTATTTCAGAGCAAGTTGCTGATGGATAATCCTGGCTACAAGGTTGTGTCTGTGCAAGTACTTTTCGTTAGCTAGACGAGTACATCCGGAGATAATATTAATATTGATTCTCCCTGATGGTGGCATGCCCGACAGATGTCAACCGTGCCGTCATTCACAATGAATCTCTGGTAAATTGTTCGTCATCATAACTTCGTTCATAATTGCAGAGACAAAACCTTCGGTTTCCCCAAAGAGATCACCAAAACGCAGTCAGGCTACGGACGCTAGTAAATCTACATCGGGCCGATGTAGGGCCCGGAAGTGACGTCCGTAAAGCTCCTTACTCTGCCATACCTCCCTGCGTCATTAACTAAATCTTTATTTATTTAAGCGATTTTTGTACACATATGCGATGATGTCAATCCCATCGTGCTTTAAAAAAAAAACAACTAACTAAATTAACTAATCTTAGTCACACAAAACTTAATCTAATTTCTTATCTAAAAAAAATATATATAATATTTTTGCTGCTTCAGACGTAGGCTTAGCTAAAATAACATGGAAAATTCCAACATGCATTACCGGCAATTTCGTCGCGTTGAAAAGTGCGTTTCTTTTGCTTGTATATCGGATACATTCCACCAACACATGCTATGCCTGCCTGCGATTGTTATTATCAAGCACTACAGGCTTGCGCCGGTTCTGTTTAGCCAAGGAGAGCGGGGTAAGGCCCTTGTCCACCGCGACCACATCTCGATGCATCCCCACGTCGGCTTCTAGGAAATATTCCCTAAGACTGCATATCTCGCGATTGTGGAGGGTTTTAGCGTTTAAAAAGCCTCGATTTCCACACTTTCGCGGGATATACAGTCTCATTACCGATGACCGTGGGCAATGCATTCGATATGCAGTCAGCAGCGTACAGACCCTATTATTATTAATTGATTTATTTCAGATAATTATAATCCGTACATTACAATAAATTAAAATCAATTTACAATAGAATCAAAATCAAAATTGTGTTAGTATATGAAGTAAACAATGTGTTAGTGAGCGCCCAAAACAATGCGCATCCATTTGTTTTGGATAGGGTAATCTGCACGAGATACAATCATCTGCAGGATGCCTTTGCTACTGCCTCGCACACGCTGTGATAAGGAAGCTACCGTTTTGCGCACAATCGCATAGAAATCGTCCGTAGGCGCCTTCGCAAACATACCAGACGCATTTATGTTGTGTCGAAGGCATACGACGAACCAGACGACGAATATAATAACAAATCAAATCAAATGGACCTAAATGATGTGCTTGCTAATGGTTAATAATTATTATTCAGTTAGGTATGTCTTACACTCCTATCTGCTGACATACTCACTTTTACACTTGGTTTAGCTCGCGCCATGTTTTCTGTTATTTGTTGAGCGGAAAAGCAAAAAATACTCATAACTAGGAATAAATGCACGTGTTCTAGAAATCTAGACCAACAGAGCTCACCGCTACAATCAGAAACCAGGTCTATTATTTGCATTGATAAAAGATAAAAGCTTCGTTTATTCCGATAGCTAAACAACAGTTATGGGTCGGCTGCAAACACGGAGAGTCCACAGCGACAGTTTACGAGGCAATCTGGAGCAGCCATAGCAGCTCTTTTTATGTGGACCGTATCTGTGCCGGAGGGGTAGACGGGCCGGCGACACGGCGGCGCGCCGGCGCCCGCTCCCGGCTCGGCGAGGCGGCTGCCGGCGCGATTTGACGGACTTGTGTTGTCTGTAATGTAGATCAAGTCTGTGTCATAGTATTGTTACAAAGTTCTAGGAATTTGTGTAGGAGTATGTACAGCGATATAAATGGCTGGTAATGATACAGAGCTTGTTTAGAAAAGTCTAGAATCTGAATTGACTACCTCTACTAGGGAGTTGATTACTCAATTTAGAGGTAATACGCACACGTATATAACACTCATACGTGTTACCAAATTTTTCCGTTACGAAAAGCCTCTATATCATTTTTCTGTAGATACGTCTGTATGTCACTGAACTCGTCCTAAACGGCTGGACTGATTTTGATGAAATTTTTTGTGTGGGTCCCTGGATGGTTTAGATTCGCAACTGGACCCGGCAGGTGTCGCTGTTTGGGCAGGACAATGTCTGTCTGGTCTGTTAGTGTATGGTAGGTACGTGCGTACGAAATACCTACTCTGTGCGCGAGTCTGACTCAAAGTTGGCCGTTTGATTTTTCTTTTAATAATATCTCTTGCACCCCATTAAAAACATTTTATTTTGTCAATCCAACTATATTTATGACTAGCGGACGTCACGCGGTTTCACCCGCGTAGCTCCCGTTCCCGTGGGAATACGGGGATAAAATATAACCTATGTTACTCGCTGATAATGTAGCTGTCCATTGCTGAAAGAATTTTTCAAATCGATCCAGTAGTTTTTAAGTTTATTCGTTACATACAAAAATACAAATCTTTCCTATTTATAATATTAGTATAGATTTATTATCTGTAGGTACCTAATTGAAAAAGTCTAGTCCTCCGACTAATATTTCCTGGTAGACACCGGCGTTTCCTTCAATTTATGATTGTTCACGGTAATGGCTTTAGTTTCTCCTCTTTAGACATCTAATGGACTGGGAGCGTCACAAATGATTTCTTTTCTATTATGTTCGTTTATATTTCACCCTTACCATTGTATTATTTTTGACTGCCCCGTTCGGTCTAGTGGTTGCAAGCGTAACTACTGATCTTGGGGTTCCACGTTCAATCCTCAGATCGGTCAAAACGATATTAGATTTTTTTCTTTGGGAATTTCTAGTAGCAGGCCTGAATGTAGATCGGTGCCCAGTTTATGGCAACAGGCTAGGATTGGACTTTAACATAACTAGCGAAACGGTAAGTGCATTGTTTATTATACTGCACTTCTACCTACCTTCCCGGGTATACGGGCGTGATGTTATTTTAACTGTAAAATACGCTGTGAGACACAGGCGTCGCAAATTGGAGCTTCTGCTGAGAAAGGACCCTTGACACAATCTGACGCGCTTGTTAATTCAAGAACAAATTAAAAGAGTTTCTTGTTCATGTGAAAATGTTAAATAAAGGTTTATTACGACAGTAGTAGGTATGGGAAATATATATCACTAGCTGACCCCGGCAAACGTTGTTTTGCCAATTATTTGTTTGGGGTGGCCAACCCTTATCACTTAGGGGTATGAAAAATAGATAGTAGCCGATTCTCAGACCTACTGAATATGCATATAAAATTTGGTAAAAATCAGTAAAGCCGTTTCGGAGAGTAAGGTAATAAACATTGTGACATGAGAATTTTATATATAAGATTGTATATGTTTCGATAATTTTAGGGCTGTTCAAATTACGTCATGCACTTGTCATCCTTTTTCTCAAGTAGTATTATTTTAATATATCCAATTGTTAGTCTACAGACAGTTCGACATATCGTTTACTAAATCCAATATTTTCTTTTCTGGCATTAATTCCTTTTGGGCCATAAATAAAGTAATGTGCGACAAACTCCTAATTTATTGTTAAAGCTACGATAGTAATATATTAAGATATGATAATGCTGCTCATATTGATGTCGATATATGACTTTCGTTTAGTAAAATGGAAAATAAGTGACAATAATGACGGCAATAAAATTTAAATTACAAATACTATTTCGTAGAAGCATTCAATCTTTTCGTTAAGGGTGAATTAACATGACAGCCATCTATTTTCAAAGTAAAAATGAAATCATTTTATTTTAATGAATGATGATTGTCATAATTTACAAGAACATTGAATTGATTCTAGTCCTCTTCCAAAAGGTTGTTTTGTATGGAGAAGAATGGGCAAAAAACACTATAGTTACTCTTTTTAAATACAATTTTTAAATATTTTGTATTTATTCATCTTAGATTTTTTATTTATTTAATTTGACATTATTTGTATTGTATTGCTTTTGTCTAATTATTTACTGAATTTCATCTTGACATGGTAAACTTGTATTGATTTGATTGAATGTGATAATATTATATTGAGGGAGTCTTTATCATTATAGCTTAAACTATTTGCATGCCTTAGTTAAGGTAGTTAGTATAAGGATCATTTTAAACTTAGCATCTGTAACTTGTACCTACTTTCTGAGCAAATAAAGAACTATAATTTTCGCCACCGAACCTTCACATATCGCCCCAATTTTGCTTAAAAGGGGATAAGCAGTCACCTAAGCGGATGCCACTTCACAAGTGTCGGTGTCACTTGAAGGTACGCGTGGCACTAAGCTCTTTTGATACGACACGTGCTTGCATATGGAATATTGTTGTTTGTTAACTATTCAATTATTTATAAAAAAAATATATATAAATAATTTATTTTGAATCAAACACTTGTATTCATTTTACAAACTGCGTAAGTAGATACAAATAGTTTAAATGGACGGTAAGAATATTTTTGTTAAATAATATTATAGTCTATGTGCGCTTTTATAATTCTTTACGTGACGATATTATTCGGGACGTCCACGTCTACGACAATAAAATGTGTGGAAATACGTGCACGTTATCGTAAACAGGATAAAGCGTCTTCATGTTTCCATACATTTTTTTTCATTGTATTATCGTGATGCCGTGACGTGAACGTGGACGTCCACGATAATACCTTGACGTTAGAAATTATAAAAGCGTACACAAATATTCTGTTCTTTTTAACCGACTTCCAAAAAGGAGGAGGTTTTTTTTTATGTATGTCCACCGATTTCTCCGTCCATTGTGGACTGATTTTGAAAATTCTTTTTTTGTTTCAAAGGGTATGCTCTCGACGTGGTCCCATATAAATTTTATTAACTTTGCTTCTATAGTTTTTGAGTAAGCTTCAATAATACGTACTTTTTCCCACTTAGTATGTGGATGATATGATAATTTCCTGTCACAGCTGTTATTTACATAACAGGTAGTGGTTTTCGAATTTGTGTGGGGTAGGTATCACAGTTAAAAATTGAAAAATAAAAACCTATTCAAAAAAAAAATAACCGGCTGCCAAAAAACACTACAAAGAGAAAAATAACTTTAATTTCGGAAGTCAGTGGCAAAAAACGAAAATTCAAAACCAAAGACACCGACTTCCGAAATTAAAGTTATTTTTCTCTTTGTAGTGTTTTTTGGAAGCCGGTTGTTTTTTTTTGTAAAAAGTTTTTTTATATTTTACAAACAGAATATTTGTTTGGTTCATTTTTATACCGGGTTTTCATTTCAGTAATATTTGTGGTTGTGGCTTGGCTTAAACAGGCCGACTCATTCATCGCAATTAAGTGATTACAAAATGCAGACTTCGAACCTAAATTCAACTGCGAACACTACTAAGTATACCCACATACATTACCTACCCATATTCAAGGTTTCCACCGCAATTTTAAGCGTTAATATGATTAAGAGTCCAAAGTTAAATTAATAACAATTAGGTAAGGCTTATCATAACTTTGTAATGAATACCCAAACAACCAACTTTGCCCTTTCATAAAAGTTCACTTACCTAACCGTTTTTGTTAGTACAAATTTAATTAAATATTTTGGAAGGTAACAAAGTGCCTGAACATCATAAATTATAATAATACTACAGCAAAATGAGGTTTTAAGATTATTTTGGCTTTAAATATATTATATAGAGCTGATTTTTTCAATGAATAGGTTGCATAGTCAGCTTATAATGTAGCTCTTCGAGAGGGAGTGAGCTATAATCTACCACGCGGGCCCAGTGCGGGTTGGTGATGTCACATAACTTCGATTTTTGGGTTCTAGGACATGCCAGTTTCCTCACGATGTTTTCCTTCACCGTTTTGAGAGCAGTGGTGATGAAATTATTTACACAAAGTAAAGCGCCTGTCTGGGTTTGTACCCACGACCTACAAACTCGTAATTTGGGACCATTACCACTGGGCCACCACTGGTCTCTAAATAGGTTGTTTAGAGTCAAATCATAATTAAATAAAGACAAAAAGTTATATACAATAGTATATTATTATAAATCTAACTATTTAAAAGGCTCGACTGGCTGTTCACAATGGTTTGCTGGTGCCCACGCTTATGTATGGTAGTGAATGTTGGGTGTGGCAAAAACAACATGAAAGTAGAATAAATGCTGTGGAAATGCGTTCCTTGCGAAGCATGTGTGGCCTGACTATGAATGATAGGCTGAGGAATGATGTGATAAAACAGCGGTGTGATTTAAAAGAAGATGTAGTGACAAAAATTGAAAAGGGTATGCTGAGATGGTTTGGGCATGTTGAGAGAATGAATGAAAGGCGACTAACAAAATGTATTTACAAGGCTGATGTAAAGGGAAAGGCCGGGCGGGGACGCCCTAGGAGGACATATACTGACCTTATTGGTGATGTTCTTCAGAAAGGCCAGGTGCGTATTACTCGCAACCGGCGTGCGTGTATGACCAGATGTATGAACGTAAACGAGGCAAAAGGACTATGTAAGAATCGTAGCAGGTGGCGTTCTGTAGTTTCTGCCTACCCCCATGGGAATAAGGCGTGAGTTTATGTATGTATGTGTAACTATTTATACTAGGTACTAAATTAACGTAACACAACATCACGCCTGTTTTTCCCAGAAGGGTTAGCCAGAGGTGTACCTATAGCATAGACTTAGTACACCCACATTTCGCCAGTTATGTTTAAGTCCCATGTAATAGAATTCCTCGGAAAGCACGTGAAGCCATTGATCCTGGCTGTAATTCATAGATCTGATAACCAGTCTTACCAAGGGGTATCGTGTTACCTAGTAACTAGAGTCAGATAGGGAGTCACTCCATGTCAAATACTGGTATTCAGCTACATCCAGTTAGAATGGAAGCCGATAATGAAAAGACCAGGTACTGGACCTGGTAGGGACTGTATTTATGTATACAATACAGTACAAATATATATTATACTAGCTGACCCCGGCAAACGTTGTTTTGCCAATTATTTGTTTGGGGTGGACAACTCTTATCACTTAGGGGTATGAAAAATAGATATTAGCCGATTCTCAGACCTACTGAATATGCATACAAAATTTGGTAAAAATCAGTAAAGCCGTTTCGGAGGAGTAAGGTAAGTAACATTGTGACACGAGAATTACATATAATTTTAAACACAAAATCAGTAAAATAATCTAAAATCTACACTTAACAGTTTAAAAATCTCGTAGTTTTATATCATGCGAAATGTTCGTAGCCGTAGTCTAGTTGTAGCGGTGCTACGCGCTGTAGCCGGCGTAGCGCGCTACGTGACCGGGTTACTAGTGATAGATGGCTCTCTGCTACGGCTACAAAATACCTGCGCCACCGAATTCTACGAAGGAATTTACTTAAATACTACCTTAGTATGTATAAAGGAAATTTATGGGCACATGCTAAGGTATTATGTAAATACAGATAAAATCGTCATTTTTAACTCTTTGGAGATGTTTTTAAATGCACACATTTTGGTGAACCAAATGCAAATGTGTTGATAAAAATGCACAGTGTTGATATACTCATGACCTGTAACACCACCTTCAGATAAGTTGTAGTTAAATTATCAAGTAGATAATTCCATACAAATTCTGTTCAATTCTTTATTTATGTGGTTGATAGAATTTATTCCGTCACAGGCCCTAAATGTGAAAATTATTCAACCCATCACCTAACTATTAGCTAAATTACATTATAATACAACCCTCTCTTTCTGTGAACTTCAACCAATTACCGAAGCGGGGTGATAACTTGATAAGCAGCTGATTGCTTTGACTGATGGTTTCCATCACGCTTTTTGTCACCATCAGCGTGAAAATTATGCCACGGTTATAACTATTACAATAAATAGCCAATTCATTTATGAAAATATTATGTATGTAAGGAAAAATCCACATCTCTTTAATAAAATAAGTGATAGACATAATTTTAATACTAGAAATAAAGATAAACTAGATCAACCATTTTTCAGGTTATCTAAAGTACATACATCTTTTATGGGGTACTGTGTTAAATGTTACAACAAAATACCTTGTGACATATTGCAATTAAATGAAAGAAAATTTAAAACTCATATAAAAAGTACACTTTGTAAACAAGCATATTACAAATTAGAGGATTATATCCAAGATAAGAGTGCTTGGAAACATGCTGGTCCTGCTCCATAGGACAATTTAGAATCAAGACAAAATCAAACTGGTTGCTAATGTAATTGTAAAATTTATTACTTTGTGTTTTATGACATTGATTTTACATTCTGTAATTACTTCCTTACACACTGACTTATTAATTGTAAAATTTTAGGAAAATCATCTACTTTTACAATGTTTGTAAATATGTGAGAACCATGTATCTATCACAAATTAAATTATCTCTCGTTGCTTCATTTTTAATTGTTTTTACCTATTGTGGTATAGTAATTTTATTCTAGGTGCATCGTCTTCACATATAATAATTATTTAACAAATGTACGTACATATACAAACAATATTGTAAAACATTTTAAAAGAGTAACGGTGGAGTTTCTTGCCCATTCTTCTCCATACGAAAACTACCTTTTGGAAGGGGCGACTAGAATCAATTTTATTATTTTGTAATTTTTGACGTTCAAAAGTGCCATACATGGGCCTATTTGAAATAAATGATTTGACTTTGACTTTGACTTTGACTTTGAATACATAATTTTGTCACCATCAGCGTGTAAATTATGCCATAATAATAATGGTTATAACTATAACAATAAGTAGGTAATTTATTTTGTGATTAACCTACATTTCACTGTCAGCGTCAACACAAATTTTCTTTGAAATGTTTCGTATCAACAAGGCTACGTAAACTTCATTATTTTTGACTTAATAAAAACCACGTGGCAAAAGGCAGATTTGAGTGGAAACTCCGGGAAGGGATGGCCTAGGAGGACATATAATAATTGGTGATGTTCTTCAGAAAGATTAGGTGCGTAGTACTCGCAACCAGCGTGCGTGTGCAAATCGATTGCAAAATAAAATTATTCTTTCTCTCATACACCAAACATTATGAAATATAATATAATAAGGAATATAGGAAATCAAATATAAATATGAATACATAAATAATAACATAATTTAATAATAATGAAAATACTTCTAAGAATTTAAATAATAATTACCTATATTATTCTTATGCAATAGGTATTTAAAATTAAAATCCCTAATATACTATACCTATATACACAAACCTAATAATATACAATATATACATAATTATACACCCAATTAAACATATCTAATAATGTATAATAATATTGAATTGCTACTTAGCCCTTTTCCTCTCTCCTAATTTTGCTGTGCCCGACAGGGTCCATATTGATCTTTTACTTTGTTATACCATCTATGTAATACATATGGAATGCAATAAAGAATTGATTATTGGGTGTATGACCAGATGTGTGAGTATGCAAGGATCGTAGCGCGTTCTGTATAATATCTTCTGCTTTCCCCCATGGTAAGTAGGCATGAGTTTATGTATGTAAAAGCAACGTGTTTGCTCAGATCGATACACCCGCGGCTCCTCAATATTTTGGATTCAACCATTCTTATTGATTATACGAATGTAGGCCACTACGAGTTTATTAGGTCGTAAATATTCATTACAAATAGAAAACAATAACGTATACTGATCTATCATTTTCCGTTATAGAGATTTTATAGTCACTGTCATGAATTTCAGGACATTTTACAACCGAACAAGGGAGATTTATGTGGCGTTTAAATACACAATGTTGCACGGAGTAAGAAATAAAATGTTGGTGTTGGTACTCGGCCGTAAATGATAAATCCTATACTATTAAACGAGCAATATTTGTATATCTTTATATATATAATTCTTCTGTGAGTGTGTATGTCACTGAACTTCTCTCAAACGACTGGACCGATTTTGATGAAATTTTTTGTGTGTGTTCAAGGGGATCTGGGAATGGTTTAGATTCACAATTTTGTCCGCTGGACAATGTTTTGACAGGACAACGTCTGTCGGATCCGCTAGTCTTTATATATATAATTCTTCTGTGAGTGTGTATGTCACTGAACTTCTCTCAAACGACTGGACCGATTTTGATGAAATTTTTTGTGTGTGTTCAAGGGGATCTGGGAATGGTTTAGATTCACAATCGGACCCGATAGGTGGCGGTATTCGGTCAAGACAACGTCTGTCAGGTCCGCTAGTAAGTATATAAATATTTGTACTCACGTTATCGAAATTGGCTTTGACGATTTCAATGAAAGTTTCAATATAGGGGTTTACGGAGGCCAAAAATCGATCTAGCTAGGTCTCATATCTAGGAAAATTCTTTTTCTCCATATTTTCAACCGAGTAGAGCTCGGTCGCCAAAAGTTTAAAACAAGATATTGAATCATCTTCATCATCAGTTAATGACATGGCAACATGGAATTACGTAGTAAGTACCTACTATCATGGCAGCAAGGAATAAGTATGTTCTATACATGGATTAGTATGAACTTTCCTATACTATTAAATGAGTATTCTCTATTTTCACCAGAGCAGGGCTCGGTCGCCCAGGTACTTACTAATATTTATTTTTGTAAGTAGATTTTTTTTTCTCGGGGCTGTTCCACTCCTGGGCGAAGGTCCACTCCTTCCATCTTTCGCGAGCCTAAATCTTTTACACGTCAATCATATTTTTTTTAATCTAGATGGGCTCGGTGTTTCCTATCCGACTACTCCGAAAAGAAACACCGAAGCAAACTCAGTGGTCACAGTTTCTTTTATCTTGAGGCCTAGAAGAGCGGTGGCCGCCATATAACGGCCGCAGTGACGGCTGTCATAAAAATGATGGCAGCGGTGTTTGACTTTACGGTGTCAAACTCTCTCTAGTTGAAAACACACCAACTTACTTTCATAAATAACGTTTTAGTGACGTCATTCGCTTGTAAATTGCAGACGCTATGTAGCGGCCATCGCTCTTCTTGGAAACCGTAGCCGTAAACATTGAGTTTAGAAAAACAACGGCTTTGTAGATCGTCGTCTTTGCTATTATATTTACATAAACATTTACTCGTGGCTAAGTACTAACAGCCGCACGGGTCGATCTATCAGGTTAAGCTACACTTGCCGGGCTTGGTCCGTGGATGGGTAACCATTTCTACATACCGAGACTACTCCGTGCCTCGGAAAGCACGTTAAGCCGTTGGTCCCTGCTGTCATTCGTGGATCTTTGACAGTCGTTACGGGTCGTCAGAAGCCCGAAAGTCTGACAACTAGTCTTACTAAGGGTTATCGTAAGTATTACCTAGTTACTGGGTTGTGAGGCCAGATTTTAGATTTGAGGTTAGACTGGAAGCCGACCCCAACATATTAGGAAAAGGCTAGGCAGATTGAAACATTTCGAATTAAGTTATTGTGTATTAATTTTATATATTATATCTTATTGTATGCTGCACAGATTGACGTCATCACGTCAACGCAGATTATCGCTGAAAACCAACGCTGGGGCTCTTTCTCGCATAGGGTCGCAGCATTATGCTGAGCTATGACCGTTTTGAATAGATGTGACGCATATATTCCCCCAACTTGTTCTTTTTTGTGTTTGTGTTCTTTCTTTGCGTCATGTTTACCGCAAACATACATATTTTCTTTCTTTCTTTTCTTTTTTCTGTCACTCATACCTGTGTGGCAGTCTTTTTCTGTAGCTCGACGTGCTATAAATGCCAGGATAATGTTTAAAAGAGCGTGTTGCTTAAATATTATGTCTCCTGTTCCATATGTGACCTCATCTTTCTACGTGTCGTGGGTAATAATTGAAAACGTGTCTTGCTTCTGAAGAATAAATAGGGTACGAAGCAATATTTTACGAGTATGACATAAATTTTCTAGCCGATAAGCTGTTTAGAGGCTTTCCAATATGTATGAGATGAACCGTGCCGGAATTTTTATAATGCCCGTATAGACACCCTTCTTTAGAATTATTCATGACTGTATAATTTGTTTATTGGTATTAGGCGTTGCATAATTTAAAGATATTTTCGGGATACTAGCTACATATGCATTTCCAAATAACGTTTAGAATTTTATATGGTATTAAGAATCCTTCTAACCTAACCCAACTTTTGATCGTTTATATCAGTCATACTAAACATAAGATGGATCATCGTTATTTTCACGAAAATTTGCGGTTTTCTGTGCAATACTTACTTAAATGTGAAAAGTGAGTTCAGTGAATTCACACTTGTCGTCACCAGAAGGTTTACAAGTCACCCATTACCAGGGTTTGTTAGTTCATCCAACTGTCAATTACTAGGTCCATGATAGGGCTTCCTAGGGCATCTTTTTGTCATGTATATTGCTATGTTGTGTTGTAAGTTGTTGACCACGTGATATTTGTTGCAGCCACCGAGCTAGATCTGCTGGGCGCTTTGTCGCTGCACAACACGTCTCGCGCAGGCGTCACCGCCGCGCCTGGAATGCAGCCGCAGCGCACAGCATATACGTTACAAGGTAACACTTCCACTGTTAGTACTAACATTACATGAACAGCACTGTTGCCTAACAAAGAGCGCTGTTACATTTTCAACTTTTGGCGCTTAGCTGAGCTTTGAAAATTCAACAGCGCGCTTGTTGCATAGTGTTAGTGAAAACTGGCATAAGATTTGCAAACGTTTGCCTAACCTGAAGCTAAGTTATAGCGAAAGTGAAGTGACATAAGTGCAAGTTTCGTTACTTGTTCTACTGCATCGATATACAGCACTTACTTCACTTCACTCTTGCTCTAGTTTCGTCTTTTAAGTTAAAATAAAAACACACATTGACAGCAGTATTCATAAAATACAATAGACGTGGATATATATAAATTGCCACACCAAGCGCTGAACGCAGAGATGCTCAGATGCTCTGCGTTCAGCGCTTGGTGTGGCAACACGCCGTGTTCGGGTTTACGACAAGTCAATCGTCATTCTGAGGATGCCTCATTGAGAGGTGAAACACGTGTCGATTTCTTTCAGGGTTTTTTTATGGCTCTTTAGAAATAGCTAAGCGGAACAGATTACTAAATATATCCACGTCTATTGTATTTTATCATGGATTTCCGCAAGGTCACGCCTGAATAAATTAACTAGCAGTATTCATGAAAACTTGAATTAAGTTTTCATCAGAATAGCAAAGTTGTATAGCAAAGAGGTGATGTACTTCCGCGTAAAGAATCTGAAGTTATTAAAAAATCTTTGGATGGTTTTGTCATAAACAATTTGCAAAGTTAAAGTTAACAAGATAAAGTAGGGACGTTTTAACGAATATCATAATAATATTAATGAAAAAGTCTATAAATATGTATGTATAAACGAGTTTATTCAGTCCGTTTACACACAAGTTTATAATGTCAGTGTCCCCGTTCCACGCGTGGTGGCGGCGGAGCTAAGCAAATATAGGTTCGTTAGTCGGGCGAGGTGAAAACTAGCGCTCGCTGTTATTACCAACACTGAATTAATGTTATAATGTTGTGTACCTTTGGGAATGTTTTCACATACCTAGAATACTCCTTAATGTTTCAATAGTTGACTTAAACCCATCGTAAAACCCTGACAGTAGTAGAGTTTGTGAAAATCCTGCCTTTTTATTCGTGGCGTAAGAATTTCATCATCAATACTTTATACGTTATTTCAAGCTTACAGATGATTATGGCATGAGATCACCTGAAAAATTTACAAAAAAAAAAAACATTGTCACTTCGGGAGTACCGACAGAAGTGAAAACTTGAAAAAAAAAATCGGCACCGCGGTAATCAACGCGTTGATGTCTTTTTAATGATCAAAAGCTGGTGTCGTCACAGTGTCGCGAAATCAATGGTTTAGTCTCATCTCAAAAATGCCCAACGCACCTAAAGAAGTTTCACTTCAATACAGTAAAAAATAGCCTTGCTCTTGACCTCGAACACGCCTGATAGAAAGCGATGGATGGTCTATGATGGAATGAGCAAGTCCAGAAGATGCCCGTTCACTCTTGTTTTGTAGGCAGACGGGATAAGCCTTGTGCAGACTGCCCCGAAGCGACAGCGTGCCACGACTCTAAGAAAACTTCACAATAGAACAATTACCGGTGGTGTCGCGTCGCGCGTGTCTGCACGAGACTTTATACGTTTAAATACACGTGGTTAAAAGGAACGAAAGGGACGATTATTCATACTGTAGCTATAAATCTTATATTATATACCATAACTTCAGTGATCAGTCATGTGAAAAGGAAGTGAGGAAACGTCGGGAAAGGACTTCCACTGACCTTATTTGAGACGTCCTTCAGAAGGGTCAAGTGCATTGTACTCGCGGTTGTACTAGCAACCGGCTGTCAAGGAACGGACAAATAGAAGTTCAGTTAGTGATGATTTGTAACTGAATAAGGCTTAGAAAAACAGGAAAACTCTTGAAATGTACCTACATCTGTATGTATAAACCTTATGTGTCGGAAGTTTCTTTAAACTCTTAAAGGTATAGGGGGTAGTTGTGCATCTTTTTGCACACTGACCCATCTCTATGAATCCTTAATATTATAAATGCGAAAGTAAGTTTGTTTGTTACGCCTTCACGCTAAAACGGCTGAACGGATTTGGATGAAATTTGGCACATATATAGATGATGCCCTGGAAAAGAACATAGGATACTTTTTTTTTATTCCCCGGGATCGAGACTTATGCGGGTGAAACCGCGGGGCGCAGCTAGTAAGGAATATTTAAAGACAAATACAGTAAACAAAAGAAATACTAAGTAACCAGCCAAGAACTTGACACATTTGCACAACGCCACCAAAATATCATATTTTCTACTTGTGTAGTGCTTAATAGTTTTTTACACAATTGACACTAAGATAAACATTCTAATAATGAGCTTCACAATCGTTTGAAAAGCAGTTGTAGCTAGCTATATTTTTTGCTGACTGTCCATAAAGACCACGTAGCATACTCGTACGCCTTGGTAACAGCGTAAACACTATCAGGTATGAATGCAATACATTTCAGTTGCAATTCCATTTCCCCCCTCTAGTAGCCATCCATTAGTGGCACTAGAGGTGCGCCTCTTTAATGCACCCTACATACGGTAAGACTTACGTGCGGTATCGGTTTCGATTTGATTACCGATGGATTGAACGTATCGTGGGTAGTATTTTATTTTGATTAGGACTGCATGGTGTCTGTAATGGATTGAATTGATTTGTTTTTGGTTCAAATATAATTATTGGAAGTAGGGTATCTTGTGCCTTTTGGACAGAGGATAGTAGAAGATAAATGAAAATGAGGTTTAAACTCAAAACATTTATTTGAATTAAACAATTTAAAGGTAGGTCCTTTTTCAGGGAGTTTGTCAGTTATTCAGAAGTTAAAGTCAAAGTCAAATGATTTATTTCAATTAGGCACAAAAAGGCACTTTTGAACGTCAAAATTTACAAAAAATAGAATTGATTCTAGTCGCCCCTTCCAAAAGGTAGTTTTCGTATGGAGAAGAAAGGGCAAGAAACTCCACCGTTACTTTTTTTAAATGTTTTACAATATTTTGTTAAATTAATTATATAATTATATGTGAAGACGATGCACCTGGAATAAGATTACTATACCACAATAATAATATAAATAATTAAAAATGAAGCAATGACAGAAAAAATAATTATGTAAGTAATGTAAGTTGAAGCTGGTTACCCTTTTCAGTTAATATAATTAATGCTTTTTCAACCTTAATTCTGGGAACAGAAAAAGAGACCGGGTGCTGTTTCCAAAAATAAATGGACTAGATGTCGGTTTAGAGTGCTAACTCTGGGAGAGACGCCAAGAAACGAAAAAATACCTACAATTTACTGAAAACTGTCATGTAGCAGAAGTAGGTAGATGCAAAATAAGTTTTTGAATCCTACAAGATTATGCACTTGTAAGTAAATAAAGTAAAGGAGTTCATGACTAAGTAATAACTGCCGCACGGTTTTTTTCATCAGGTTAAGCTACGCTTGCCGGGGTTGGTCTGTGGATGGGTGACCATCTTAATATACCGAGACTCCTCCGTGCCTCGGAAAGCACGTTAAGCCGTTGTTCCCGGCTATCATTCGTGGACCTTTGACAGTCGTTACAGGTCGTCAGAAGCCCGAAAGTCTGACAACCAGTCTTACCAAGGCGTTATCGTATTACTCAGTTACTGGGTTGTGGAGGTTAGATAGGCAGTCGCTACATGTAAAATACGGTATTCAGCTGCATCCGGTTAGACTGGAAGCCGACCCCAATATAGTTGAAAAAAGACTAGGCAGATTGAAGTAAATAAAGTAGAGGATGTTGTGTTGCGTGAAGTTTTTCCGTAGTAAAATCGATTATAAATTACCTTCTAAAATAAACTCGTATATTTGGTGGGAGTGTACAATTGATGTTATTTCCGTGACTGTTGTTGTTAGGGGAGCAAGGCTTTGTGCCTCCCCTATTTAGAGATATAGTCCGAGATTGATCGATTGAAATATAGACATGGAAATGTAATTTATTGTAAAGTCAAAAACATAACTCTATCAAATTCACCGCAGATATAAAGTACTTAGAAAGGCTCTACGTTGAATAGACCAATTCTATCAGAGGTCCAGACACTATCAGTAATGACATTAATATTACTGTCATTCCTTTCAATATTGACGTCATCATCATTTCAGCCGAAAGACGTCCACTGCTGGACATAGGCCTTCCCCAAGCACCGCCACTTCGACCGATTCTGAGCTTCCCGCATCCAGCGGATTCTTGCGGCCTTCACAAGGTCATCGGTCCAACTATTAAAATATTATGATCACATCATCATTCCAACCACCACACTGTCAGTAGTAATGACAATACTTGAATGTAATGTCATCATTAC
This sequence comes from Agrochola lychnidis, assembly GCA_963680765.1. NCBI lineage: Eukaryota > Metazoa > Arthropoda > Insecta > Lepidoptera > Noctuidae > Agrochola > Agrochola lychnidis. Next base: position 1,901,697 of record OY796857.1, on the reverse strand, counting down.
TGATAGTGTCTGGAGGCCTAATAATTGATAAAAACTTTTTACAAAAAGAAAACAACATACTTCAAAAAAACACTACAAAGTGAAAAATAACTTTAATTTCGGAAATCGGTTTTTGAATTGTAGTGTTTTTTTGAAGTCGGTTGTTTTTTTTTTTTGTAATAAGTTTTTATTTTTCACTTTTTAGTTGTGGTGCCTACCTCACACAAATTCGAATAGCACTGCCTGCTATGTAAATAAGAGTGACAGGAAGTTATCATATCATCCACATACTAAGTAGGAAAAAATGCGTAAGTATTATTGAAGCTAACTCAAACACTACCCAAGCAAAGTTAATAAAATTTATATGAGACCACCTCTGAAGTATGATCTACCAAACAAAAAAGAATCATCAAAATCAATTCATAATTGGCGGAGTAATCACGTAACAAACATTAAAAAAAAAAGAAACAAAAAAAACATACAGACGAATTGAGAACCTCCTCCTTTTGGAAGCGGTTGAAAAGTGTTACTTTCCTTTAGTACATATATATACGAACCTACTCAAGCCCTTTTCCAAACTGTAGTTTTTGTCTAAAAACTACAGAACACCACGTGCTACAAATCTTACATACTCCTCTACGTTCATAATTATATCCAGCCATACACCCACCATTCATACGCCTGCACTCCACAGAGGGTTAATAATAATAATAATAACCCCACCGCCGTATCTCTACGTTGACGTCGTGGTGGGGCTTGCGCGCTCTGAACTCTAGGTCTGTGCCGGTAGAGTTTACTTTGCCGGAACAGGTTTGGGATGAGGAGCCAGACCAAGAGAGATACAAAAACCCGCAGGGCAGCATGTGGCGAGCTGATGGGCAGTAGCGACCCCACGGACCCTATCTCCCGGGAGAAGTCTTGTTCCTCACCTCTGGCTTGCCTTCATTGGCTGGCTGGAGTAAACACTGACGAGGAACAGAGCTCCCATCTCATTCTTGCCTTAATTGGCCGGCTTGAGTGGAGATTCGCAAGAGCAAACGTGCTCGGAGGAAGGAAGTATTCCAGTAAGTGCTCGTAGGGATCTTGACCATCTTCCGGGCTCTGGGATTGTTCTGAAAGCCGTGGAATACCTCTCCACTCCTCAAGCACCTCAGGACATGTTGCCCCCTTGTCGCTACGACACTTTGTGCTAGCGACCGTTTTCGGGGGCCCATTAATGAGTGTGCAAGTCACCCCCTGCCATTTTATCCGTGTGCATTTAAAACATTGATCAGGCAGGGGCCATAGTCTTTCCATAGTTCCAGTTTACCAATCCATTATAGCCACCCAAATCCATAGCCTAATATGTTTTGTTTCCATGTTCTGCAATAGTTCTACACCAATCGAGGGTTGTCCTTGGGTGCACTTGCATGGTGCATACAGGGATAATCGTCGTTTGGTGCCTCAACTCTTATTAATGTCTAAGGGGCCTCTGCGAGTTGGCTTCGGCCCCTCGTACGCCTTCCAAAGGACCGGGATCCATGGTCCCGAGATTTATTAAAATATAGAAAAATAATAATAATAATAATCACTTTATTATCAGGCATCTAAGGCCCATAAATATAATACACACAATAATCTAATACAATAATAAACTAATACATATTAAAAACCTTATACAACTATAACTATACACGTAATGTTGACGGCGTCGTGTATCGCTGCGTGGTGTCGCGTAACCGTCCTCGGAAACGTCGATATACGACACCTTTCGGCCAAAAGTCCTCTTTCAGGCAAATCTGTAGATGGTGGGTTGGAACTCGTACCACGAATGACTTAAAGTTGATGTTGTGGCGCGATTCCAACCTTTCAACCCTCAGAGTCCAGTTGGTCTTCACTTTTAAATACTGCACGACTTCCTCAGTTGTAGTGGAGTGATGCAGACGAAAGTTAAGCAGAGGCGTACCTAATAGTACACCCACATTTTGCCAGTTATGTTCCATTTATATAATTAAATAGATTTTGATATAGCCATCAAAATTTAAAACTCCATTAAAATATAACTTCGCACCACATAAAGGAGGTATTTAGCAGTACATTCATTAGACCCAAAATGAATCAGCCAGTTCAAAGTTGATGAAGTTAATTGATTGTAATCCGGCCGGTAACGCGTGTCCCAGCCGGTCGGGCACCGGACGGCCGGCTATTACCGGCGACTCGGGGTCTGTAGCCGGGGTGGCCGGCGGCCAGTATGGCTGCCCTGCCGCGACCGGTGATTAAATGACCTCTAAATCGCACCGGATTTTGACATAAACTTATAGGGTTGTCAAAAGGGGTAAATGCTTGGAAACGGCCAAAGCAGTACTAAATTCGATGAAGAAATTGATTTGAAAGCATCGATAAAATGACGTGTAGGTAATTCGTTTTTACAAAGGTTTAATAATAAATTGTATTTTATTTTTATTTTACACCATTGGTATGTAGGTAACGATTACTGAAAAGATAAAAAGCATCTAATAGAGATATAAAAAACCTTTAACCATCAAAAGAATTACCAAACTTGACACTCACATCACAAGCACCCTAATAAAACTAACCCTTCCAGTTTTTGTTACCAATCCGTTGTTAAAAAAACACAATTTTATAATTAAAAAATATGTCACAATAGATAGTTGTCTCATGTTCAGGGCAACCCTACTAGTTCGTCCCGTTTTCGCATTTCACTTACGCGTAACCTAATCCCCGCCATTAAGCGACTCGCGCGCAACGAGTAATTGTCGGAGGGTGTTCACCCTAATTGTGATCCCCTGTGGGGATCCACGCCATATTGTCTCGTGGACTCGGTGCTGGTTCAAGTGTCAAACACCAAAAGCGTCGGATTAGGGACGCAACGACAATGTCGTAAATACGAACCATTCATTAAAACACTTTGCCTCATTGACTGAGAGTGGTGACAAAAAAGATAATCTGTTAGAACTCGGCAAAGTGTGTGTTGCACCACACGCCGTGTGGGGTTCCGTAGTCTACGACGTGAGTGACAAGTTATTTTGGTCAAAACTCTTATTAAATTAATGATATATGATATTTATTTCTATTTATAAGTTGGTTTAAAACACTTTAAAACGCCGCAAATAAATTCTGTTTTTAAACTAGATGAGTTCGAATAAAAATACAAAGTTATTTTGGAGTTCAATAAAGTCATTATGTTTAGAGCTTTTACGGACTTAACAACACATCTATTATTTATCCTACGACTATTCTGTGCCATTTAACTTCGAAATAAGTTCCGATTACCTCCACTTTACATAGGTGAAGGCACCTCAATTTAATTATTTTACTAAGTAGTTGTCTCAGACAAATAAAAAACCAAGACAACGCTGCGAACAATACAGTGAAGCATGCCAAAACTACACCTCTGTGCGTACACGCTCACACGCACATATTTACAATCAAACTACACCTCACTAAGTGCACACATGTTTACGAAACCGGCCTCACGTCGCTGTTGACAGCGCTGTCTTGCTTTTTTATTTGGTTTGAGGTAGGTATTAAAAATATCTACGCCAAATTTGAGTTGTATAGCACATAAACTCTGCAGTGAGCAAATATGTGGCGGTGACATACCTACACAAAACTAGAAAATCTTAAAATCTTAAAAGAATTTCTTTCATTTACCAAGACAGTTTTCAGAAAGTTCTAAATCAAGGAGTTGGGTCTGTTTATGAGAAAATTGAAGCCGTTTTAAATCGTCGTAGGGTTCGTCGATTGACTACGGAACCCTAAAATTAGCAAGATATTTGTGCTAATGGTCGAGAAAATTTTGTGGCACAAAGCTTTCACTAGCAGACAGAGGCGTGTGTCAGACAGGCTAGTAGGCTTATGAATGATATGCATGCATGGCTTAATGGCCGGATAGGTCGGCACGTCAAGGACAGAGCCAGTAAATAAATAATAACTGGGATTGTTGTGGTCAGTGACACATACTGCGCTTTGTGGATGCAGCTGGATATTTCTAGTTTGGATTTCATGTAATTTCGACTTCTTCTTTTCGTGTGGTGGTGTCAGAGTTTTAAAGCCGCTCATGGGCTTCTGACTTGTCTTCACATGCCGTCGAGAAATATCCCTCAGGTATTATGCTGGTTTCCTCACGATGTTTTCCTTCACCGTTTTTGAAGTAAGTGATAATTATACAATACGCACATGAATCCGAAAAGTCAAAGGTGCGTGCCTTGGGTTCGAACTCGAGACCTATCGTTTGGTAGTCCGACGGTCACACGGTCGGTAATTTCGACTAATATAAAGATATGTAGATTCGACGGCGGCATACTGTGGCATAGGTCAATTCATTTTCTTCCCTAGGGTTTTCCAATGCATGAAATTATGCTGGTGTCCAATCCTTACAACTGAAAAGTATGTCAGTGTCTCAGTGTCCATCATTTCTTATAAATACGGAAGGTATGGGATTCGTGTTGTTAAGTAAGAAATGTCACGTTATAATGTCGTGTAATAAGGGGCCATCCTATTACCATAAACTGAGCCCAAATTAAAATTTCAGGCTGCTATTGAGAATCCAATATTAAGTACTGTGTCCAACCTAGGGCAGAAAACCTGGAACGCTCAGCAGCGCTCTAGCGACAATTAATGCAATAACACAGGGTCTTTCTCCCATGGGATCCCGTGTAACTTTGTGAAACTTCGGAATGTTACGTGCTACGATATTCTTAATGAACTGTTACTAACATGTTGAGTTCATTGTTATTTGTTAATTAAATAAATATTAATTTAAAAATTAGTTTTTTTTTGCGTGGAAAATTATCAAATAACTTCTCCCGCTCTGGGCGGAGCAGGAGAGGGCGTGTCAGACTCTTACTGACTAAAACCCACCCGTGTTCCTTCGATTACCCTGTTGCCGGGGGCCACGATTTCCCTCTCGGCGTTATTCGCAACCCCGGCAGGTAAAAAATAACCCTTCAATTCGTTCATTCTCTCACTGACACACCGCATAGCCTAAGCCGCTCGGTCTGAAAGCATGAACATTTTGCACAAGAGTTCCTTACATAAGGACGGATTTTTGAAAATTCATCTCTTCAAAGTCAAAATTCATTTATTCAAAATCCCTGGGGTTAGTTTATTCAAAGTTGCAGGACATGTAAATTACATTTGACATTTTTATTTTAAGCTATTGACATAATATTTTGTAATTTAATTTCCAATTTAATTTTTATTTTTTATTTTTGTAAGTCGATTTTTAGAAAATTTGTAATTTAATTATTTTTATTTGACATTTGTAATTTGATAATTTAGACAATTCTTGATTTAGTACTTATTTTTTCTGACATTGGAATTTAATTATTTTGTTAAATTAGAAACATTGTTATTGTCACAAAATTTGCATGCCGAATTTAGTTGGCGGAATATGTAGAACTATTGTGTATTTGTTATAAAATCTGTAAAATACCATATTTCAGGCAAATAAATGAATCCGTCTATCTATATATCTAAAATCCCTGGAGTTAGTTAAAAGGGGTTAGTTAACCCCTAAAGGGGATGAAAGTTTGTAATTTTTGCTTCTACTTAAATATGTGAAATATTTTGATAACTAGGCATATTATAATGTTAACACGGGCCACTGGTGTGCACTGATCTTTATTTGTTCAGCGAACCGATCAACAACAGTGTTCGAAGCTCAATCACGTGAAAATGCGTGCTTAATTTATGAAAACATTCACTTTTAATCTGAACTTGGCCTAGTTATTTCAAGTTAGTCAGCAGTGGTGTAGTATTTGAACTTTTTCTTATAGAAAGCATTTTGTAGTAATTCTTACGACTTTTAAAACTAACTTACTAATTACATAGAGCTAACTGTAATGGGTTCTTCATTCCTGTTTACCCCAAACTATAGATTCAATTGAACTTGATTTATCCAGCCTTCTCAAGTCAAATAAGCATAACGCATAGAGAAAAAATTCCGAGCTTTAAACGTTCATATAAAATACCGACTATAGTTAAAGGTGTGTTGTAAATCACCAGGTTCGCGTGTTCATTTCACGACGTAATGACGGCGCTGTAACAAGTCGCGCGCGGAACTAAATGCTACCACCTCCTCACCAAGAATTTTCACGATTTCTCACTGCCCTAGCTAAGTAAGTAGGTGTAGAAGCAGTGACCAAAAGCAAACAAGTACCTACTTAACTACATTTTCACACGGATCTTATTTTCTTGTATTGCTGTTTACATTTTCTTGCATCAAATAGGCATTTGCTTTAATGCTCTTATGAAAGGTCAAATACTCCAGTCAAATACAAATTGCAACATAACGCCTCAAAAAATCGTAATTTACTTAAATCGTGTTAGTTAAAGCCACAGATCCAGACTCCTCTATCATTCTACATAATGTTAGATAGAGCCTCAGACTCCTCTACCATTCTAGTTTTCAGGAAGGCAGCATGAAAATAGGTAGTATAAGATGTTCGTATAGACAGCTGTTCTCACAGCATCACTCATACGGATTGTAACTTATACATCCATTACATTAGTAACACAAGCTTACTTAGCCCGCATCTAACACATTTCCAGGGGTAGTATTACTTACTCGATTCGGGAAACATGTGAGAAAAGTGACCGCATTCGCATACAAACTTTAACAACCCATTATACCGGTTTTTTTTTTACCGTCTCGAAATTTTTACAGGCTGTTCTACCCATGAATATAAACAACTTTCACTATGGGAGCAACACTGAAATCACTAAAAAAAAATCTGCTGTTTATACAAAAGTTCAATACCTACTTGACCAAAATGTATGAAACAGCAGATTTTTTTATTTTCGTGATTTCAGAGTTGCTCTCATAGTGAAAGTTGTTTATATTCATGGGTAGAACACCCTGTAAAAATTTCGAGACGGCAAAAAAAAAAGGATTGTGTGGTTTTATGAAACCACGGTAAAAGTGAAACTTTTAAGCGAACTATAGGCGCCGCCATATTGGCCTTGGCTGCTCTGACGAGCGCCTTTCACTTTATCCCTACTCCGCGGCCGACCGTCACGCGACATGCAACACACAGACGAAAAAGTTTGAGACGATGTAATAAAAGTTTCACTTTAAAATCATCCGGTATATATTTTTTGTACAACTTTACAGCTTCTAAAGAATAATAAGGATTGATATAATGCTCCCTCAATCTTTAAAGGTTTAGATTGAGTTTTCAAAGTTTAGAATATAAAAAACAGTGGTACTCCGAGAGTGCCGACAGAAGCGACAAACTTGAAAAAAAATCGGCACCGCGGTAATCAACGCGTTGATGTCTTTTACTCCACGGTGTCGGTAAATTCCGTCAGTGTCGCGAAATCAATAGTTTAGTCCCATCTCAAAAATACCCAACGCGCCTAAAGAAGTTTTTACTTAAAAAATACCTAAGTATGCAGACAACTTTTAATTATATTTTATCCCCAACTACAATCTATTTTTCCACATAGACAGGCAAACCTCGGCACGTGTAGGAAGTGACAAACGACTTCTAATAAAATATATCCATCGCCACACAACACTGTCACACAATGAGTGTTTACACAAAGCAGACTCGATGTTTATACATCACCGACACGAGGGTCGATTACAATTAAATCCGAATGTATTTGGGATTTTGGGACATCCGTAATACCTTTATGAAACTTTAAGCTCTGTTTAAAGCCTAAATTTATCAAACGTACAATTTATTATGTCGTCCACTGATAGGTACTTAACTTAGTAGGTACATTTTTTATTTTTTGCGAATTATCTTATATATAAAATTCTCGTGTCACAATGTTAGTTACCTTACTCCTCCGAAACGGCTTTACTGATTTTTACCAAATTTTATATGCATATTCAGTAGGTCTAAGAATCGGCTACTATCTATTTTTCATACCCCTAAGTGATAAGGGTTGTCCACCCCAAACAAATAATTGGCAAAACAACGTTTACCGGGGTCAGCTAGTAATATTCTAGATTACCTAGGTAGGTAGTTACTGAAAAACCAGTCCAAACGTTAAAAAAGTAATGTGTAGAAGAGGTGTACGTACCGTCGTTGTAGACTAAAAACAGCAGAAAATTATTTACAAGCCTTAAACGTCGGCTTTTTGAAATATTTATAACCTTTCAAGCGATGCAGCCGTAACACAACCAATAAAACGGAAAAAATATTGGTGTACGTGCCACTGAAGGGTCTGCGGCATATCATGTTGGTATAGCTTGATCTACCCGGTCCATAAAATATCAGTACATCATAAACATTCAATTTCCATAATATCTGAAGTATTTAGCAAATATTTTAATAAACCAACATGAATGATAAAACCTTGGCATTATACAGAATCTTCCCCTTATGTTATTTCAGCAATAAACAAATGAAATATGAAGCAGTGCATAAGATTCGCTAACCCCTCGTAAGCCGGACTAGGGTTGCCTCCGCCAAATTATAGGGACCTCGTTTTTGGCCCAAGGCCTTTTCAATATTAAGGAATCCAAGGTTCTCGTGTAACTGGTTGATTCTTAAACTATCTATTGACTGCAGCAGTGCGAGCTAATTGATTTTAAATAATAATTGAGGCAGGGGAGTCACCACGGGGCTAAGGGGCCGAGAAATGTATTATTCATATTTTCGTGGAAAGCGAGCCTCAGGAAACAGATGTTTTTCCGCTTTGTTTTTAGAGGACTCCTGATATGTTCCGGTTGTATTTTCAGTATGTTGTTTCGGTGTGATTTTGATGATGAAATAACAATATTTTAATTATTTTAATCCTTGCAGTCTTTTCCCCAGATTCGTCCCGTTTTGAAACCGAAAAACGTGTTCATATTTCTGTTCTTCAAACATTATCACGAGTTCGTGCAACCCTTAAAACTTGGTGACGTCAGCGACGGTTCACTGAAAGTTTTTCTTCAGAAATGAACTTGGAAAATATAGCAATTAAGTAAATTGCTTTTCTTGGGGCACATACGTAAACATTGGTTATTTTAGCGTCGTGTTTACTGACAGCTTAAATAGGGCTGCAATTACTGGATAACTACCTTAAACTGGGGTTTTTTTTTTAGAGCAACGCCATTTTCAGTATCTGATACAAAAATAACTTAACTGGTTCAAACTTGCAGAATAAGACTACCTATTAAGCGAAGAACCGCTGAATATATTCATTAATTTAAACCTTTTTTAAAGTTTCTACTTAACATAATACAGAATAATGTCTTAAAAGTATGTAGCAGGTCGCGAAAACTTTACTTTTATGAATAAGTAAAGGTTTCGTGTACGCGAGCTTCAATATACAAAATTACTTACAATATTTTATGTAAAGGGTGGGCATGTGGGCTTTAAGCAAACAAGCCACGTGGCGCCTAATGGAAAGTGGTTACCACCACACACCTGAAACACTAAGTCACCATGCTACCATGCCACTTTCCAGACAAAGTTAAAACGTTTTAACTTTAGCATTTTTCCAGACAACGCTGAAAAATGTTGAAACGATTTTTGTAAAAGATAACTCTAAATAATGTAAGCTAGTTGTTGCTCGCAACTTTGTCTGCGTTTCAGGATGAAAAGTAGTCTATAGCGATCGGTTCAGTGGATGTTCAATGTTACCTTTGGACATTGACTCAGCACTCGGCCCGGCTCACGCGCGGCCCAGTTAAAATATTGATTTGGTTGCATCTCACACGCATAGAACACTAAGAATTTATGTAATAGTGTGTGTTAAGTAATTGTAGTATATAAGCTGTAAAATATTGTAAATAAATCAGATTTGAATTTTATATTCTTGTCTCATTACCCCTCACTGTGGCCAAGACACCTTTAGCCATCTCTGATCAGTCTCGTGAGTCTGCGGGACTGGCAGTGAGTGTACCCTTCCCGAACCTGGAAATCCTGCCTACCAACCGTCTGTAACCTTAGATCGCATGGTGCAGACATCCTGAACTTATTTATATATTTATCTATCACACTAGGTATATGATAGGTTAGGGCTGTATAGCTTATAGGGCTTAGAGTCGTAGGGACTGTTAGGCTTGTAGGTCTTAGCATCTTCCTTTAACTTATCATATATTTTCATGTGTTATCACACCCTTAACAGTATAGCGACCTTACGTGACGTTTGTTAAGGGTGGATGTACAGTGGATTTGGCGTGAAAAGGTACCAGACAGACAGAGTTATACATTTATAGATAGTATTTTCTGGTGAAGACAAATCCGTATAATCTTATTCATTGTACGATATATCATTATATTATTCAATTCACTTACACTAGCGGATTCGTCAGCCTCTCGAAAGGGTTTCGTAATCGTCGCTTGTTCAGTGTTCGGGCAACTGTCTCCCTTCTATTGTTTTTGTTCAATCTTCTTTTGTAATAACAGCAAAGTATTCACTGATCGAACAATATGGATCGCCTTGATGCCTTGATGATACTTAGTGAAGATGTAAAATACGAGTAAAAAGCCTACTTAACACTTTCGAGTCCACCCACTTTTCATAGAAGTCATATCCCATGCCGCCATACGCATTGAAGTGAACCCTCCAGGAGGGTTTCCGGCATTACGTTTGCGTTAAATAAACCATCGCGGACGGAAACCGTGTTATAAAACTATGTAAAACGAAGTAAAATAGTGTTTTCAGGGATCTTGTCGCTAATAAGTAGTTTCCAACCTTTTAAATTTTTTGTGAATATTTGTAACCGTGTACAAAAAACTAATTAAAAAAAATGCTTGGATTTTAAAACTAACTTAATAAATAGTGTTAAAATATACATAAGATTTTATTTTCATTGTTTATAATGCTGTATTCGCTAAGAAAAACCTACATTTCAAAAGAGCCCTCCGCGAGGGCTCCCGGCATCCTATATGCGACTATGTGAACCCTCCAGGAGGGATCCTGGCACTGAACGTGTTAAAGCTGCTAAAAAACGTCGGTAGTTGAAGGCTCTATACAATTTGGGGTTTATTTGTATACGTTACTTTTAAAGTTAAGGAAAATTAAAGTAAAAAAAAGAAAACGTCTGAAATCATAGTTCTTAACATCACTTTATAAATAACTTTTATTTACATCCTAGAATATGTAGGAAAAACCTGACAAAACAAAAGCGCCTATGTGTGGAGTCATTAAATAAAGTTTTACAACGTTCAAAGATTTCAAGGAAAATGCTGCCTTTATCGCGGGAGACATCAACAATAGTCGGTCAGTGGAAATGCGGCTTTATCAATAATATCGTAGGTGTGTCTGGGAGGAGTCATCGAACTCTCGGGGTTGTGGAGCTCGGGAAACTTTCACACTTAAAGTATCTACCTACTCGAAATACCGAGATTGAGCTGCCGAGTTTACCCGATTGAATATTCTATTGTATTCATGATTTAAATACCTTTTCGATAGAGAGAAGGGGAGCAGATTCTCCAAGTTTTAGAAAGGGAATTTAACGTTTGAGTTTTGGAAATGATTGGAGTTTCAAAATCGCACATCGTACTCACGTTTTAGGTTCTAATCATGGAATTCTTACTTGTTAAAAACTCCCTCGTGGTCGTGCCGCGGTGCCACCCTCGGGGCTGACATCTTCGTGACAGACGGTCACGTGACCGGTAACGTCGCCGGCACCCCGCATACGACACGCGTACAGCTAAGGACGGCATTTGTTACGCACAGAACAAATAAAAACGAAACATTGCTGTACGAATTCGTCTTAAAAGTCGACGTCTTACTACAACAATCGTAATAAATCATCGAAATAAACACGCATCATTTGTTCTTGAATCAATTACAGTACAGATACATTGAATGACAGATTTATTAGTTTGAATTCTCATTTGAAACCGTCAAATATATTGTCGGTCGGCGGTGGGTCGCGTGCCACCCTTCCGAACGAATGCCCTCGCCGCAGGGGGCTATCACGTCATTCATTCGCGATATTATTTCGTCATCTCGTTCCACCCTCCGTGATTTAAATCTCTGTGTTGCGCACTTTATTTCCGCTCGTGATTTCGCTGACACATTCCTTCGAACAGATCTGAGGGTTTATTTGTAAGCGTTTTCAATTGAATATTTGATGGATTCAGAGCTAGGTGCGGCTGTGCTCATTGCGTTAGATTAAACCCGACTATTATTATAAATGTACAAGTTTGAAGTTTATACAGATAGAACATAATCTTAGATTATTACAAAGTAATTAGGTATACAAAAAAAAGTTTTTTACAAAAAATACAACCGACTTCCAAACTACAAATTACTAGTTTGGAAGTCGGTTGTATTTTTTGTAAAGAATGTTTTTTTTTCACTTTTTAGTGGGTTGGTTTGTAATTTATTTAAGTTACAATAGCCTAATGTCAACTGCTCATCAAAAATACCCAAATCGCTATAGATGTGTCTATAATATTTGAAGAGTTCCCTCGATTTCTCCAAGATCCCATTGTCAGATCGTGACCAAATGACAATGGAACCAACTTGAAAGTTGGTCCTTTCTAATTTCTAATTTTTCAAATCGGTCCAGCCGTCTTCGAGTAATCGGGGAACATATATAAAAAATATATATATATATTCCGACGAACTGAGAACCTCCTCCTTTTTTTGAAGTCGGTTAAAAATGAAATAGTTCCTAGGATACGACTGATATGAGTGAAATCCATGCAGATGCTGGTTTTGTATTATAGAGATAGGTATTCCTATTCGGTAAGTTTCGTCGTCATTGAGGGTCATGCACCGGGTTTCGTCAATGTATTTTCCTTTTCCAGTGTATTTAAAAAACAAACACCTGTTAAAACTATGGATGTAAATTTGCCATGCGATGCGACTATGCGGCCGCCCTTTGCTAAATGCAAACGTCTAAATTTTTTATTGATATCTAAAGAGAAAGTAATAGCTGTTTCCGTTCGTTAAAGTGTCTGCATTTTCCTAATGATATCCATTGTTTTTAACATTAAATAACCTAGAAACTACTTTGAAAATCACATGTGCAATAACTCTGCATCATACTCAACGTTCTTACTCAGCGTTCATAGTTTCTCTCGGGGTTTTCTGCTGCATTGCAGCATTGCATCGCGAATCAGTCGCCCAACTGCGGTAATCTTGGGTTTGGCAAACATTTCTACACAAGTAGGTAACTAAACTAGGTATTTCTACGAAATGGCAATAAAGCATTAACTCGATTATTAGCGTTTCTATATTAGACTCTGGAATGTCATCATTTTAATGGTCGAGATCGAGCAAAGTTTTATTGACTATTGTGTATAGTTTCACGCAAACACTGTTTTGTACTAAGCATTTTTTATTAAAATGCCCATGAGTTGCAGTCACTGCAGAATAGGTACGCTTAACGAATGAATACGAATTACGTGGTTGTACGAGGCAATTTTCCTTAAGATCAGCAAAATGTTGTCTGTAAAATCCCATTTTTAACAACCCATTAATCCTACCTAGTCTAATGAAAAAAAAAATAAGTAGTTATATTCAAGTTTTCGAAAACATCTATCTTCCTACAAATGGGGCTCAATTGACCAAATCTCGGTAAAGATTTATCTGATAATAAAGTCGAACTTTAAACTCGAAAGCTCGATTTAGAAGTCGAAAATATACGACTTTAGAAACTTGCAATCAAACTGTCAAAGTTTAAACAAATCGACACGTTCCAAACCCGTCCTATGATAAACGTTTTCTGGAACTGCCATCGACATCGACGATGGTAAAGTGACATGATGGTAAAATAACATGTCTGGTTTAAAAGCAGCATTCGCGTGGTTGTGACAGCTAGTTTAATCGCCACAAAAGCTAGGCGAAGGAGCATGTGTCCAATTCATACAGCTTGCACGTCATAATAATGTGTACCTACAGCTGATGTGTTCGACATTCCATTCAAAATCTATGAATTATCAACTTGTTGAATAAATATGGATCTTTTCTATTGGCATAGCTGGTTTATACGTTTAAATACGTTAACATTTTAGTACAACCAAAGTTATATTTATGCAATTTCATGCTTTCTACTTTTAATAATAACTTTTTAATGATAGGTACTTAAAAACTCGTCAGTGGCAAATTCTAAAGAATAAGATTGGGTCTACATTAAATCCATTTTTGATTAAAGCTGAAGTATTTTTAATTTTACGATATACCTAATTCCAACTCTGTTCCGATTAATTTTCAACAGTGTTCTGTATGACAAAGTTTAGTCTTTGTCCGATACAAAGCTCGCTAAAACTTGACCAATTGAAATCCAAACTTTCACTACCGGCGAGCTTATTCAAAGCCAGATTGTTCCAGAATTTCAGGGGCTATAGAGAATATTAATTCTAGAATTATCTGAAAAGCAATCAAGCGAGGGGAAATCTTACGGAGAAATCACTGAATCAAGATAATAGATCTGGCGGAGCGCCAGCGCGCTGCGATCGTTACCAGTCAAGGACTTCAAGATCACGATAGTACACACACACACGAATTGGCTACCACACACACATAAATGTAGGATACGGTACACGTATAGGCTACGATAACAGCTGACTGCTTTATTTTACTGCAATAGGTTTTATTAAGCTATGAACCGTTGGAAAACAGCTACGGAAAAACTTTTTGTAGTTATACATAAAAGGTTTTATATTTGCGAGCTTATAATGCACTTTTACAAGAACATTCCTTTTTCATTTAGATCTTCAGTGGATGGAGGTTAACGATATTTTACACCACATTCGTATTCGAAAGCGATACATCGAAATGATGTAAAAATATTAATAGGTCATAAAGTCGAAGTCAAATCATTATTTCCAGTAGACCATTACAATTGTTACGGACAATGTTGAAAAATTCAAAACTTGACGTAAGATTACCTTAAAGATGATTTATAAAAGAAGAATGTTTTATATTTTATGTGTAATATATAACTGTGTCTGTGTATCTCAGGAGAATCTCGTTCACTACAAGTGGAAGGCGCCGTATTCGAGCGCGCGGCAGAGCTCCTGCGCCGATCGCCCGAGTTCACAGTCCTCGCGTCACTTCGACAAGAGCCCGCCAACTCGGGCACCATCCTGTCCTTCTCACATGGATACAACAGGTAACTGCCCGCTGTGTACTCGATGTTGTTGTATTTAATAAAATTTTCGTTTAATTTTAAGTTAGTAGCACGTTTCTTGCTTAACTGTATTACTTATTATTGTAATTTTGTCTGAAATATTTGGATCTATGACAAGACAATGTAGTGGGTCAATCATTTTAATCGGTCGCAAATAAAGTTAGAAAATAAATTTAACGATTTTAGTCAGAAAAGAATCGATAACAGTGTGCGTAGCACCTGTCGTAGCAAGTGCTACGCAGCGTAGCACAGTTTGTAGCGACCACAGACTTGAGAGCTACCAATGTGTTTTGATGTTTCGATAATTAAATTGTTGAAGTCCCGATTTCACGACTTAATTATGTATTCATCTGGTATCGAGTAGTGGAAGTGGACGGCGCTCGCGCTGCCCCGGCGAGGCGGCGGGCGGCGAGCGGGCCCCGCGCCGCAGCCGACGCGCCACGCACGGTGAGTTCTAGATCTCAACATCGCTGCGCGCACGCATGCCTCCCCGGCGCCATGCGTGCGCGCGTCTAGGGGAGAATCATGTATCTTGGAATGTCCTGTGCCTCGGAATGTCCTCCTCGATCCATCCGTTGACCTGATTGCGCTCACTGTCACATCTGCATGGATGTTGTGTGCGCGGATGGGCCGGCTTGCATGCGCCCTGCGCCCCCCGCGCCCCCGCCGCCGTCCGTCTTGTGTTCTGTGTCTTGACGTTTTGTGTTCTGTATATGTCCGCCCCCCCACGTTCCTCGTTCGATGTTCTGTACCTGGATGTTGTTGTTAGAGGCGCGCCGTGCGGCCGCCATCGCGCGACACGAGGGGACTGCCGAGCTGTTCCGCACTTGCATTCCAAGCGACATGGGAATCCTTTTTGTCTCGTATGTGTCTAAAGCCTCGCGCGGCGCACTGGCCGTCTCTGCGCCTTTGCTAACTCGTAATTAACTGTTCGGTCAAAAATTCTCCCTTGAACTACGTAAGCGGACACCGCGAGCCGGGCTGAGCCCGCGCAGCCGGAGCGACTAACAGACACCTGGCGTCTCTGTCGACACCGAACGCAATTCGTTCCGAGGTACATGGTCCCCCTTCTGGCCGAGCGATATTGAGATGTAGAGCGAGCCGAGGTCCGCTCGCGGCCGGCCCGTCCCGTCGTGCAATATGTGTGTTGTTTGCTTTGTTTATGTGTACCTCGGAACAGTATGCTCGGCGGGGCGGAGTCGCTCCGGGCGGCGGTGGTGTGACGTGTAGTGAGTGTGTGCAGGTACCTGGAGGTGCAGTCGAGCGGGCGGCGCGACGAGGTGCGGCTGCACTACGTGGCGGCCGGAGGTGCGGCGCCGCGCGTGGAAACGTTCCCGTTCCGGCTGGCGGACGGCGCGTGGCACCGCCTGGCGCTGGCCGTGTCGGGCGCGCAGGCCACGCTGCTGGTGGACTGCCACCCGCTGTACCGCCGGCTCATCCCGCCGCCCGACCGTAACTTTACGCAGCCGCAGCTAGCGCTCTGGCTTGGCCAGAGGAATAGCAAACATTCCTTATTTAAGGTAAGTTCCTACTATCATTATATTACTTGTGCTTTATGATTTCTTCCATGCAATGGCTGCGTATGTGTAGCGATGACAAGTAATAGTTACTGTCTCTGATTACAGGGTACATTACAAGAAGTAAGACTGGTGAGCGGGCCGCACGGCTACCTGGCGCAGTGCCCGGGGCTGGACTCCGAGTGCCCCACGTGCGGCCAGTTCTCGCTGCTGCAGGCCACTGTGCAGGAGCTCACGACACATATCCATGACCTATCACTCAAGGTGACGTCACATTTTTTTGTTATTAATCTGAATTTATTTAAAACTTTTTTTGATCCCAGTGACAAAGTTAAGGAGAAGCTCCTTCATGAAGAGCTATACTACTACAGTACGACATAATTTGGATGTAGCATAAATTTCAAAATTTATATTAATTCATTTGAATTTTACGAATGTATTTGGTAAAATAACTTGTTGCGTTTGCGTGAAGATCATTTTCACTTAAAGCAGAAATAAAGATTGGTGATTTTGAAGGCGCACTCAGTTCGGATAGTGATCGGTTTTACGAATTTTGCCGATGCTACATCTGTGTCGTACTGTACAGTTTGTTCCAAAAGTATCTCACAAAGCTGTAAATAGACCCTGTTCCGGTTCTTATGAAATCACCCACTAAAGGGAATTAGTGACACGTTCATCTGTATTTAGAAGGATTCAACTTTATATCTTAGCACTTTTCCAACAATTCTTTTTTGAATAACATGATTAAATTCTAATAAAAAAATCATCGAAGAATGAAGGTGATTTAAATTAAAATCACATCAAAGCACTCAATTAGTAAATGGCACTACCAATTGACAATTTGGCATCCACAGGTAGGTACGTATTCTGATTCATTTGTTTACATTTTCATTATTAGATACTTTGGAACAGACAGACCATACAAAAGAATACAATTGAACACTTTTTCGTGTGCCCAAAAATATTATGTGACTATTTACTGCATGATGAGCAAACTCAGAGCAAAGACGAGGTAACATTTCAAGAATATTAATTAGCTAACTTCAATAATGTTTGTTCGCAGTTGGTTGGCACGGAGGCAAGGTTAGCACGTCTGGAACAATGTGATTGTCAGAAGTCGTGCTTCTCCAACGGCACGGTGCACGCCGACGGCGCCACGTGGCAACGAGACTGCAATCGCTGCTCCTGTGTGGTAGTAAAATTACTGTTTCCTTTATTACTGTTTGACATTGAATTTGACTTGACTTTTGGTTGACCTTGATTTTACGTTGACCTTGACCGTAGGTTGACCTTGGCTCATTTGGTTAGTGTGATATGATATGGTGCACCTAATCTGGCTGCTCATGCTTCGAGGTATTGTTGCTGCAGTAAGCAATTGGGTTCCTGTTATTCAAGGACATTGTATGATCTCCTGCCTTATCCAAGTTCAGCAGGGCTTTTCATTGCTAGTAAATGGCTTTATTCGTATCAACCCCGAACTTTGATGACAATTGAGATTGATCAGGTAGAAGGAGAGCATAAAATTCTTCATTCTTGTGTTTATAAAGGTGATTCCTTTCGTTTTCAGCACGGTGAGATAACGTGCAGGCCAGTTGAGTGCGATAGAGCAGAATGCAAGAACCCGGTGCTGCATCCGGGGGAGTGTTGTCCAACATGTTTAAGTAAGTATAGATTTTAGTCGAACACAAACTATGGATTATAGACATGTGCATGTATTTATGTGGCATCTTGATATCAATGTCTAAGTAGATTATCTAAATGTCGTATTGCAAGAACCTTTTTCTGTTTTATTTTAAAAGTTGTTGTTAAGCAATTTTGTCCTGTATCGCAGAGTAGTAGTATTTATTACACATACCAACACAACGTGAGAAGTGTATAAACTACAAATATAATACATGTTACGAATTTACGAGACGTAGCGCAGAAGCCAATTATTTATTTTGTGTTAAATCTATTTTTGCCGCGGGTTTGATCAAAAATTTTAACAGCAAATTATTTTTTCTCAGGGCAGTGCCTTCTAAAGGGAATATTATACGAGCACGGGGAGCGATTCACCCCGAAGGAGTGCGCGGAATGCGTGTGTCATGATGGCAACATGCAGTGCACACGAGTCGATCCCGAGGTGGCGTGCCCGCCGCTGCCGTGCGACATCGCCGACCAGTTCACCGTGCCCGGCGAGTGCTGCAAGTTCTGTCCAGGTGAGTTATACAATGAGGCTTCATGTAGACTCCTTTAAAGTCTCCAAGGGATGTGCTCTAACATGTCTGGGTCTGATAGGTTCTTACTGTCTATAAACATGCGGAGTTCTTCCTCTAAAACCTTTGCTGCATCAATGCTCAGGCAATCATACGCACTCCAGGGTGTTAGCCTGCCAGATTAAGATGGGCCTGGTCATATTAGTGAATTTACACACTGCAGACCAGGCTCCATCTGTTTTCAAGCATAGGTACCAAGATTTTCCACAAAAAAGTAAAAGTATAAAGAAATCATTCTCGTTCCGGATGATGGTTTATTTATGATTGTATGTTGTCAGGCGTGGACTACTGCAGCATGGGGCACTCGTGCGACGAGAACGCGACGTGCATGAACCTGAACACCAAGTACACGTGCAAGTGCAACCAGGGCTTCCAGGGCGACGGACTTTCTTGTCAAGGTAAACAGAGTTTTCAAGTCTCGAGTGGATAAGTTTCTTCTAGACAAGCGGGTGCCATCTTCGACCGCATCGTCGCTACTATCAATAGAGATGGTGTAGTTAGAGGCAAGACCAACAATTATTAAAACATCTCCTAGGCTGAAAGTGTGGGGTTCATCCAGTGGATAGTTATAGTGAGTTTCCATTGGATTCTTTTGCATACCATCGAGCTTAATGCTGACCCACTCTCATTCATCTATTACCACAACACAGCACTTGTGAAGATTGTCGCTCCATCAAACTTGGCGTCTGACGTTTTACCGACTCTGAAACATGTCTGCCCAATGGCGATTGTAGTTTGAAGGCTTTTGATAGGTACCTTAAATAGCCCATTGATTCACATCCTTTTTGTTTGTTGAGTAGTATGTATTGTTGAATCACATAATTATATTCCAGATGTGGACGAATGCCAGCGCGCGGGTGGTCTGGACGGCCACCACTGCCACTCCAACACGCGCTGCGTCAACGTGGTGGGCGGCTACGTGTGCCAGTGCCTGCCGGGGTACACCCGGAGAGACAAGTACAATTGTGTTGAAGTAAGTTCTTTTATCACCCTGCTTCACCAAGAAAAACTTAGTACAGTAGCGGCACTGAATGATGGCTTGCGGCGTGTGCAAGTATAAAAAAATAAAAAAACAAATGGTCTGCTAAATTTGAGGAAACAGTTTGTGTACGGATCGTGTACATTGTGTACGGGCTGCAATAAAGTACTACTGCTGGAAATATAATTTTTCCGATCGATAGACAGTACTTTTTTTAAATAATTTGTAAGCTGTCTAAAAAAACCTTGAAACATTTCATGTTTTTCAACCTGAACCACCACTGCTGTTCTCGATCTTCTCCATAATATTTATGTCGCCTTTTCTGCCAATCTGAATGAACATAGGCATTTTTAGGGTTCCGTAGTAAACAAGGAACCCTTATAGTTTCGTCATGTCTGTCTGTCTGTCCGCAGTCTAGCTCCAAGACTCTTAGTACTAGAAAGCTGTAATTTGGCATGGGTATACATATTAATTATGCCGACAAAGTGGTAAAATAAAATTATGAAATTTTTATTAGGGTACCTCCCATACACGTAAAGTGGTATGTTTTTTTTTCTATCCCTTGGTGTGGGGTATTATTGGAAAGGTCCTTTAAAAACATTGTGAGTATGTGAAAACCATTTCTGGATTCAGGGATCCGTTTGCAAAATATTAAGCTTTAAAGTGCAAATTTTTGTTAAGAGTCAAGCGTCCCCCCTCCTGCCAGCTAAATGGTTGGTATTGGACGTGTGACAAAAGAAAAAAATCATAGCAGTAGTTTATATAACGAAATTAAAAGGAAAACTATCACAGCTAAGTAGGCTCTACAAGTTAACGAGTAATAATCGACCAACTTATATTTACAGTTGCGAAAACATGTTTTCCCATACATTCTGTATGGGAGAACATGTTTTTCAACTACAAAGTTAAGTTTGTTTTTGGGATTAATTTATCTCAACTACGGAACCGGTTCCACAGGCACAGGTTTCTCTTAAGTGATTGGTGAGACAGTTACCAATAATTGTATTTCCCTTTCAGGTAGACGAATGCGCGGGAGAGACACACGGCTGCCACGCACATGCCGTGTGCACCAACACGCCCGGCTCGTACACGTGCCGTTGCCGGGAGGGCTACACCGGAGACGGATACGAGTGCACACGTATGTACCACCTCTTCTTATCAGACAGAACAGTTGATCGTTCGGTTCGGGTTTCTAGCATCAAATGACTTTTTTATTTATGGCGCAGTGGTCAATGGTTTGACAAATCAATAGATTCACTGTTTTTTTACCCACGACGGAACGGAGACGGTATATGCGTTTGGGGTGAGAGGATGTTTGTGCAAATCCATGTTGCTATTTTTCTCCAAAACTACTAGTCCGATTTTGATGCAGTTTTCAGTTATGGGTTCGAGTTTGATTGGTGCATGTTCTTAGTTAGGTGTTACGGTGACAATTCACCAGGGGGCGCTGCAGCAAACATTTTTTGTGCAAATCCATGTTGCCATTTTTCTCCAAGACTACTAGTTCGATTTTGATGCAGTTTTCAGTGATGGGTTTGGGTTTGAATGGTGCATGTTCTTAGATAAGTGTTACGGTGACAACTTACCAGGGGGCGCTGCAGTAAACATTTATTTGTGCAAAACTTTTATCCTTTTTCAATTACTTTTTAACCGTCGTGGGTTTTTCCAAAATATTTAATTTTGCTTTTTATTATCGGTACGCGGTGGGTGGTAATTATTTGGAAAACTTTTCTAAAACGGTTCTTTGCCATCCTCTTGCCCTTATCCCAATTTAGGGTCAAACGCAGAATTTCTTCAAATTCAATTCAATTCATTTGCCACACTGTTGGTACAATTTTGGTCTTAAAATAAATAATTATACCTATTTAAGCTTATCTTTTAGTCATTGTTACATGCATACTTCTCCAATTCTCATTATCATCATTTGCCTAGTTTTTTCCAAACTACTTTGGGGTCAGCTTCCAGTCTAACCGAATGTAGCTGAATACCAGTATTTTACATGGAGAGACTGCCTATCTGATCTCCACAACCCTGTTACTGGGTAACACGATATCGCTTGAAGACTGGTTGTCAGACTTTCGGGTTTCTAACTACCCCGTAACGACTGTCAAAGATCTACAAATGACAGCCGGGACCAACGGCTTATCGTGCTTTACGAGGCATGTAGGGTTCTCGGTATGTAATGGATGTTCACTCATCCACGGACCGACCCGTGTGGCTTTTATTATTAACCACAAGCTCCTCAATTTCCATATACTTCTTTGATTTGTTCTTCAGCTATCTGCACGGGAGGATGCCTGAACGGCGGCGTGTGCGTATCCCGCGAGCTGTGCGCGTGCGCGCGCGGCTTCGGCGGCACGCGCTGCGAGCGCGACGTGGACGAGTGCCGCGCGCCCGCGCCCGCCGCGCCGCCCGCCTGCCCGCCGCACGCGCTGTGCGTCAACACGCCCGGCAGCTACTACTGCGTGTGCGCGCCGGGCTACACCAGGGATGCTGTGCTGGATACATGCCAAGGTACTAAATAAAACAGATTTATACTTATTAACACAGAACATAAATAGTCGGTAGCTGCACTTCGTGACTCTGACAAGAAGGCTTCCACTCGCCATGATGCTGTGCAATGATATGCTCAAAGCACAACGCTAATTATTAGTGGTCAACCAAATGTGTTTCTTGTTTACGGTACTGTGACAAATAAGTTTTCCTTTCTAAAACGTCATCCATCACATCTACTAACGGAGCCCGTTTAATATTGCAGATGTAGACGAGTGCGCGGAGGGGTTCCACACGTGCCACCCCAGCGCGCGCTGCGTCAACATCGAAGGTGGCTTCAGATGTGAATGTGACTCGGAAGAACACTGTGAATTAAGTGAGTTTTTAACCTCATAGTTCGGAAGCACCACCGATTGGACCCGAACACACGAACTTCCGCGGGCTAGGTAGTGGGTCCCATTCTCAACATCACACTGACGTCACGCGAAATTCTGCATCATGCAAGCAGTGTTTACCGTGCGATCAGATATATATAACTTCCCGAAATAAATCGTTGAGCAATTGCCCACCAGACACGACACCCGTCTGGTCGGAGGATTCTCCCTTTTATATGTATAGAGGATGAGTGAACTTTACACCCTGTTCCTCATACCTCTATACCCCCGACGTGATCTGAACACGCAACCTTCTGATCTTGATCTTTATAATGCTATCCATTAAATCTTATGAATGTGTGTTACTTAAAAGAGTCGGATAAAAAGCTCATTAGTCAACGTCATTAAATCTTTTAATCACCATTTTTATGATAGCCGTGGTTGAGACTAAAAATAAAAATGAACCGTCGTGGTGAACAGGCGTGGCGATGCGGCGTCGCCACGCCAACAGTCAGCCTGACCCGCCGCTATAGATGTTTCATATCAATAAATACATTAGCACTTTCTCACTTACAGTCTTCTCTTTTGTGTTTTAATGTAACTTTCTGGATCATTTGTGGGGATTTTACAGCTTTGCATGTTCCCAGGTTGTTCATGGCAAGGCCGCATGATGTCGGACGGCGCGGCGTGGGCGGAGGCGGGCGGCTGCCGCGCGTGCGCCTGCGCCGCCGGCGTGGCGGCCTGTCGCCTCGCCGCCTGCGCCTGCGACCTGCTCGACAACCACACCACCGCGGTAACTATCGCTCGCACTAGACTGATTGTAAGTAAAACGCTCCAGAATAAATTATGCTTATAGAACAAGCTTGAATATGAGTAGTAAGGAGCAGATGGTGTTCAACCTGCATCCCGATTCTGAAGTACGTCATCGATCGTTACCGCATGATGACTGACTCACATGTGTTGACTCAAAACCACGTTCGCATAGTCTGTCTATGGGTAACAGGCAGATCAACAAAGCGAAAATTGGTGTTGCACATTTTCACAATACAGCTTTCCTCTAAATATTCTAGATAGCCTCGTTAGCCTTTTGGTCGAATGCGCGGCTGGGTTCGGGCAAAGTGCAATTAGATTTTTTGATTAGTTTAAAAAGCAATCCAGAGTCTGGATTTCTTCCCGGTTATGGTAACAAATTCACTCCCTTTTACACGATGTAGATCCCTTCGGGGTTCTAGCGTGATGTAGGTAACCTATTTTGTATCCACCTTCACATTTTCATAGTTCCATGTGTTATCAGTTACAGAGCACGTCGCTGCCGTCGCTGGCGCCGGCGTCGTGCTGCCCGCACTGCGAGGCGCGCTTCCACTGCCGCCACCAGGAGATGCACCACGTCACCTTCCGCAGCGGGGAGCGCTGGCTCTACCAGTGTCAGATCTGCGAGTGTCTCGTGAGTAAAGTCTTTCATTATTTTTTTGTCAGTGCATAATATTCAGCTTTGTCTCTAATAGGGTAACGCACCTGTGATACCTGTGATCTGATGTTCAGCGAGTTGGTCGAGTATTTATTTGCTATCCAATTGCATTAAAAACATGGATTACGGTTGGAATGCAATACTCATAACCCACGCTCAATACTACACAGTCTGTCCATAGCAGTATCATCTCACTTCCCTTCTACTTTGAGTGACCTTTCCATATTTTTGGCACGTTTAATTTGGTTAGTTAATTGATTCAGGCGTGACCTTGCAGAAATCCATTATAAAATACAATAGATGTGGATATATTTAGTAACCTGTTCCGCTTAGCTATTTCTAAAGAGCCATAAAAACTCCTGAAATAAATCGACACGTGTTTCACCTCTCAACGAGGCATCTTCAGGATGACGATGGACTTGTTGCGAACTCGAACACGGCGTGTTGCCACACCGAGCGCTGAGTGCAGACAGCACTCAGCACTCAGCGCTCACTCAGCGCTCACTCAGCAGTCTGCACTCAGCGCTCACTCAGCAGTCTGCACTCAGCGCTCGGTGTGGCAACACGCCGTGTTCGAGTTCGCAACAAGCGGAACAGGTTACTAAATATATCCACGTCTATTGTACGTTAAATTTGAATAAAAGCCAAACTATAAGACTTGATCCTTACGGTGAAGTTTCACATGATCGTTTTTTAACAATGCATGCTTGTGGTTGTTTGCTTGCAGCTGGGTGAGGTAGACTGCTGGGAGCCGGAGTGCGGGGAGTCGGGCGCGGGCTGCTGCGCGGGGGGCGGCAGTGCGGGGGGCGGCGCGGGGGGCGCGGGCGCGGGGCCCCCCCGCCGCCTGGAGCTGGGGGGGTGCGCGCCGCCGCACTGCGCCGCCTGCACGGTGCGTCACATACCAGCTGATACACAGCGACACATTGGCTTGAACTGAGGTTGGCAGGACAGAACGCGCATTATTTTCCTCTTTAATATTTTCACCATTGACAGGAACAGGTCGCCTACCATTTCAGAGTAATCCGTACTAAGAATAACATTTTTTTCTGTTGTTTTAAAATACATTACTTCACTCCAAAGAATTCTGGAAGTCTTGCAATTTGACACCATTTTTTATTTCCAAAGAAGAAATAAATTTTTCCTGAAAAATTGCCTAATACCGTTCACTTCTGCCATCCTCATCGAGCCCGAGTGTCTTCGTGCTCAGTGCTTGAACTAATCGCTTCGTACACCCCGATGCTAGCGCCTCGACATCACTAATAGTCGGTGGTGTCATGGGGAATAGCACAGAGCACGGAATCACCGCGCCGGCAGCGTTTAGAGACGACAGTACTCCGAAAGTACGTTGAGCGAAGTACTCGTGGCTCCGAAAGTACGTTGAGCGTACTGTCAATTGTGTCGTATGCGAGAACGCAGTGACATGCTTGGTTTGTGTGGAAAGTGTTGGCAATGCCGCCTCTAGCAGCGGCCGCCGGGACGTCTCCGTGCTCTGTGGATAACATTATTCTCCGTGACACTACTGGTGGGATCTTTTGGTGGTGTCGAAAGCCGGCGCGTGTCGGTGTGTGATCGCATTAATGCTTGTTGCAGGGCAGCCAGTGTGCTACTTTGGTGAGCAATCTCGCGTGTTGTGTGCATCGGTAACCATCCCCACTCTTCTTATTCATTCATACATCTGCTCTATTAACACGTGTTTTTAGCTTGAGTCCTTGATTTAATTACATCGGTTTTTATTAATTATGATTTTGATTTTAATGCAGGCAGCTAAGGGGTTGAGACATTGAATAGTTCCTCTGTAAGTTTGGTATGATGAAGTAGCGTGTAAACAAACTAGGAATGTCAAATTGTTCTTTATTTTTACGCTACTGAACAATGTTTCTTCATTGGACAGAGGAATTATTGTCACTGTCTATACACAAACATATAGCTTTCTTTTAGCACTGCTGCCAAACGGAACAATTCACTTCTGAACAGAGCTGTCCAAGGGCACTTTTCCAATTAATTTTATTTTTTAATAAATTAAATTAGAATCAATGTATCAGAGTCATTAGCTGTCACACTGTAGTTTGTATATTTGTACCCTGTACTGTATTCTTCGATATGACAACTCTAGACAACAAAGGACAGGGTTGCCATGTTCACGAATACAAAATGTATTAAATTGAGGACATTCATTCTAGAATCATTTTATGTTGCATGTTTTATCATTTACTCATTAACTACATCTCGTTATCTCTTGCTTCGATATCACTTGAGCATCTTGAATGCGCCACGCTGAGAATTTACTTCCTTTTAAGTTTTGCATCTACAATTTATAAAATCGATTTTCTGTTATTTTTCACCTTCCCCCACTAGTTTAGAAATTAGATAGAATTATAATTTAAAGTTCGAACTAGTTTACTACATTCTCGAAAATCTGAATTTAAAAAAAGTTGTATATTATGATGTACAGAGTAGTGCTAGTCATAGATAGTTTGAGATACAAATTAAAACTTAGTTTAAACCTGATGACCTGACCTGACCGGACCGAGCAGCGCGCCGCCACAAAATAGGTCCAGGAGGTCGTATCCATATTACGAGCGAAAACACATCTTAAAAAAGCGTCTACCTACAGTGAGTCCAAGCTCACTCGCTCGTGGTACGGAGCCGGCCTGCTGGCGCGCGCTCGGCGGAAGGTCGGAGTGAGAGCTGGCGTGTCCGCAGCGCGCGGCGGGCGGTGCTGCTGCTGACGCTGCTGGCGCTGTGGTGGGGGCGGGGCCGCGCCGCGCACCGCAAGCACCGCGGCGCGCGGCGCTAGAGCCGCCCTGAGCGCGCCGCACGGAGGCTGCCTCTATTTATTCTAGATAGATCTAATGTTACCGCGCCGAGCGCCCGCGAGCCCGCGCCGCCCCTTCCGATTCTAAATTTAAACCTAAGTCGATCGCTTCACATTATTATCTTAGACTCGTCGAGTACTTAGTTGTTGCGGGGCGGGGCGGGGGGGGGCGCGGGGCGGCGCCGGCCGTATATTGTTGGCGCGAGCGGCGGCGCGGCCCGCCGAGCCGGCCTAAGTTAGTGAGAGCGACTGAGTGGAATCATTAGTGCGTACGTTTGTATAGTGTAGTATGTTACGCGAGTGGCCCCGGCGGCCCCCGGGCCCCTGCGGCCGCTCGCTCGGCCGCCTGCGCCCGCGCCGCGCCCTGTTGTACCAAATTTTTCATAATATATTATAGTTTTTGTTTGACTTTATATAGAGATCGTTTTTCTTGTATAATTTGAAAGTAACCAAAAATAGGTACCAAATATAGAAAAAGATATGATTGTTTTTGATTTTCATAAAGCATTTTAATGCTTGCATGTTGTATTGTGTTCAAAAAATTACGATTAAAAAGATATCCTCGACTTTTAAATTTATTAATTCCCCTACTAGCCCGTACATCGAAAAGCAAACAAATATTGTCAACCAAGACGTTTATTTTACACATTTACATACGATTTTAAACAATTTTATAGGACATTTGAAATTATAGTTCTAGATCGGAAATATACGTTGACATATTCTGCAAAGTATGGTCAATAATGAACTGGCATAAGATACCCTGGCCACTTTCATCAACTGACAAGGTTTTAGAACAAATTTGAGTAACTATGTTGATATCGACACGTCGACATGCTGCAAGAGCTCACCACCGGAACAGCAGCACTCGGAATATGAACGTGGCAACGAGATCAGAAAACAGTCAATTATCGTATCATTGTTATTGATATGACCCAAACCAATCGAGCAATGTAGTTACCGTAAAATGTACAGCTTTAGGCATAGCTTACCGGAATCGTGTTAGTCTAGCGGTATGAATACAGACCAACCATAGGACACCGCGATTGACTACTTAGGGAACGCGTAGGGTACTGCGGGTTTCACCAATGAAACTGAACGCAATATTCCACGACAATTTTATTTTGACATTATCAGCTCTTGAACGCGAATTAGATGTGCTGAACGCTTTCATTTTGTTTAGTGAAATTCACCCTTAGTGTCGTGGCAACTGACAGTTGTCTGTGTAACTTGGTCGTCTAGTAACTCTTCCGTATGTTAAGGTGCTGAATGCCGTTCGTTCCGGTGATGTAGTGGGTGGTATTGGGGCGCGATTATATGGAGCTGTCGTGCGGCAGCGCGGCGGGCGCGGTGAGCGCCACGAGCGGCGGCGGGCGCGCCAGGCACGCCACGCGCAGCGGCGCCGGCGCCTTGAGGCCGCGCAGCTCGCTGCGCTCCATCACGCCCGTCACCAGCGTGTAGGCCGCGGCGAACAGGGTCACGGCCTGGGGAACACTACTGGCTCTAAACTGCACTCCATATTTGAATTCAGACTCTCAAAAGGCCAGTGTACGCTTTTCAAATTTCTAACGTGATGATATTATCGTGGACGTTCACGAAGGACGTGCGTGTTATAACGTTATCGTGGACGGAAATATAAAAGCGTCTTCATTTTATATTTCCATACATTTTATTTCCCTACGTTATCATGATGCCGTGGACGTAATAAAACCATTCAAATTCTAGTCGCAAACTCATCTCAGCGACAATCAATTTGAAAATGACAAACTTTTAACTCGACGGTAAAGGCGTGGCGTTGTCTTGGCATGATTGTCATAATGACAGATCATTAAAAATAGCAGACTTGCTTCCATGCTCGGCGTCTGAGGTAGTAAAGCATTTGCGATACTAATTTTGCTGAAGTCTATAAGTGGCGATACCCACTTACTATCAGGGGGGCCGTCGGCTTGTTTGCCAGCGAATAACATACTCGTATAAAAGAGGTTGCTAAACAACACATGCTTACCATGACGATGATGATGCCGGAAGACAGCGCCGACAGCGTGTTGGCAAAGTAGCGCAGCTCGGCGAGCGCGGGCCGCAGACAGCCTATGTTGTACAGCGGCACTTCACACGTGTCACCTCGCTGGAAATGTACCACAACATGCCACGATTAACCAATCAATTCAGCTTTTATAGTTCAGTGCTGGCCATAGGCCTCTCCCAAGTTGCTTCACAACACCAGCTGGGTCGTCCATGGATGCAGAAGTCTGTCCCAGCCTCTTTTTAGGGTTCCGTACCAAAATGGTAAAAAGGAACCCTTATGGTGTGACTCAGACTGTCTGTCCGTCTGTCTGTCACAACTGGATATCTCAAGAACTACTAATGCTATCAACTTGAATTTTCGAATAGTTTTAGATGACGTTTGCCCAACTATTTTGCAAATAAGAAAAAAATAAAAATTTATTTTTTTGCAAATCGAAGTGGGGCTGGCTACTAGGGCATGTGGGGTATCATATGAAAAAGTGTTATTTGCACATTCTCAAATGTTTTTCATTTTTTTTAGGCCGCAAGGTTTTCGACTAGTGACGAAAAATGTAAAAAAAATACCGTTGCAAGGGGGCTACGGTATTTTTATTATTATTATATTATTTTTATCTCCGAAGTTTGCATAGAGAAAAATCTGAAATTATTCTATAAAAAAAACATTTATTTTAGACAAAAAAGTCCATAGGCAAGGCAATTTGAGGTTGTTAGTAACAATAATTTCGCTTATCAGTAACTAAAATAAAAGAAGAAACTAGACACACCGTCTACCCCTATCCTCTCTATGTGATAGAAGTTTATGTAAAGATTACAGGAAGAATAAAACGATGTCTCTAAATAGCACATTTTTTCAGAAATCATCAATAACAATTACATTAGTTCCACTATTGGTCAAGAGATGGCGCTGACCTAAAACTGCAATAATCTACACCGCAGTGTGCAGTGTTAAAATTCTCTGACGAATATAGGCCTCACCGATGAAAATTTAAAATGATACGAAACCCGGTAAAACCAGTCAAGAGCGAGTCGGACTCGCGCACCGATACGCGAGTCCGACTCGCTTTTGACCGGTTTTTATAATGATAGATTTCCCGATGACTTGTTCTGCTGGAAGCTCTTCCGGAAGGTCGGGTTTGCGTCCTGCCGGAACACTTCCGTGAGTCCTGCTAGCAGTACGCAGTTTGTATGAAATTTTGTCTGGTCCTTCCAGTAGTACGGTGACTTCGATTTTGAACTTGCGCTCGTCAGAAGTTTTTGGCTAGTGCGTATTAAAATAACACTAATTTGTTTTAGTACTTTCATATTTTTTACAATAATAATAGATGTATTCGTACTTGATAAATAACCAATTATTATTATTGGAGCGCATTTATCTAATATTATTTATAGGAAAGTGACAGATTTATACGAGTAGTCCCTTAAATAGGTTTTATTTAAGGGACTATAAATCTGTCACTTTGGTTTTATTAAGCACTTAAAACAACATTATAGTTAACAATCACTTAATAAAAAATGAGCGAGTGATGTATTCACAAAAATAAATAAATCAGGGAAGTAAAAAAATAACTTGATTACGGTGGAATAACGAAATATTGACGACTTCGTGCGTTTTCCGTACTCGGCGAGCGCGAACGCGCTGCCCTCGGGAGTACTCAAACGCCAACACGTGCTGAAGGAAGGTCAGTTGTATTTAGAAACCGTTTCTTGTACAATGTGAAAGAGGCAAAAATATTCTATAATTTTCGCGCAAATTTGAACTTGTACTCTATATCATTACGGAACTGTGACCGAAAAAAGTTGCGTCCTTCCGGAAGTACTCAGTCCTGCTGGCAGGACTCCGGACTATCTACCATTACAGATAGTGCAATCCACGAAGACGCGCCCCACTCCGCGATTACTGTACTGTAAGCTGAACTTGTACGGCGCGGAGCGGAGTGGGGCGCGTCTTCATGGATTGCACTATCTATAAGGTCGTCGGTCTATCTAGCGGGGGGAGAATAAAAATGCTGTCTATCGTATGTAGCGTAGGAAGCCTCCCCGGCTTCCGGTCTATATAGACAGTATTTTAAGTGGGATATAGTGGGCTGTGCATCCAACAAGGTGTCAGCAGTGATAGCCTAGTGGTGTGGCCGGCAGACTGCCAAGCCATAGGTCTCGAGTTCGACCCCAAGGCACGCACCTCTGACTTTTCGGATTCATGTGCGTTTTGTATATCACTTGCTTCAAAAACGGTGAAGGATAACATCGTGAGGAAACCGGCATGCCTGAGAGATATTTCTCGACGGCATGTGAAGCCAAGTCAGAGGCCCATGGGCGGCTTTAAAACTCTGACAGTAGGTTAGTCACTAAACACACAAGAAGAAGATCCAACAAGGACAACTTATTAACCGATTGCGATGAGTTTGTTTCTTATAATGTTTCTCAATGTTCTATTGTAAGGTACTTTATAAGATTGGATGACTTTTGTGAGAGGTCCGTATTTGGATTTACAGGTCCACGACAGGTAACGAACACAAAAAATAGACTTGGATAGGCAGAGGGCTACCGGATTATCGAATACATTCCGGAGAACGAGAGAGAACCCAGGCGACCTAATTTGCGTTCGTAATTTAGTTTCTAAATTGTAAACAAATATCGGATATTTGGAAAAATTACTTTAATACGTAGGTATTTGTAATTTTTTGTAGCGCAAACTGAACCTCATGTGTGTGACATAAGGTTCATTACAACAAACTGACTTTTTCAATAGTCACCATAAAACCAACTTAATTGGCAGAATCATAAAGTTTATATTTGTTTAAGTGGAAATAGTGCCAATTGGAAAAAAATGATTTTGATACAACTTTATAGGAGAAACGAGGAGGTAACTAAACTTAATAAATGACATACAGCCATGACTACCTTCCCGTTCCACATACGTCCGCAGCAGGCGGGCGGCAGGTTGAGGCGGTGCTTGTACCAGTCACAGTACGACTGCACGCCGCAGCATTTCAACTAGAACAAACAAAAACAATCATTCACACCTGCTTCATAACCAGAGATCGGAATTGGGTGTGTGAAAATACCTAAAGTTTGCAGCGAGATATATCATAGAGCTGTTACAACCACTTAAGTTAACCGGTTTTGAATTTTACCAGTTTAGTTTCGGTTTTTTGTTTTACATGTTCTTTACCTTTGAAAAACCGAACTATAAACATTAGCAAGCTGCTAATACAGTTTTAAATTAATTTTTGTTTTGAACTTTTCCGGTTCAAATTCGGTTTTTTAGTTCTACTTGTTCTGTACGTCTGAAACCGAATTTGAACCGGAAAAGCTCAAAACAAAAATTTATTTAAAACTGTATTAGCAGCTTGCTTATGTTTATAGTTCGGTTTTTCAAAGGTAAAGAACATGTAAAACAAAAAACCGTAAATAAACCGGTACTATTCAAAACCGGTTAACTTAAGTGGTTGTAACAGCTCTATGATATGTCTCGCTGCAAACTTTAGGTATTTTCACACACCCAATTCCGATCTCTGTTCATAACACACGGCCGTATTCCCCGAAAGGTTAGGCAGAGGTGTACCTACACAGTACGCCAACATTTCGCCAGCAATTTTAAAACCGACTTCAAAAAGGAGGTTCTCAATTCGATTGTATGCTTTTTTTTATTGGAGTTAGCTTCAATAATATTTATTTTTTCCCACTTAGTATATGGATGATATTATGATATGATAGGTTCCTGTCACTGTTATTTACTTAACAGGTAATGGTATTAGAATTTGTATGGGGCAGGTAGGTACCACAACTAAAAAGTGAAAATTTTTAACTTTTTACAAAACAAAAACAACAGACGTTCAAAAAAAACACTACAAAGTGAAAAATAACTGTAATATCGGAAGTCGGTGGTAAAAAACGAAAATTCTAAACCTTGTAATTTTTTTACTTTGCAGTTTTTTATTGTAAAACGTTTTTAATTCTTAAGTCCCATGTAGTAGGGGTGTAAGGGAAGCACAGAAATCCCTTTCCAGTTTTGACTTTATTCTAATTTCCAATAGGAATTGGCCTGCGAGCCAGAATATTTATATGTATTGGATTCGATTTCCAATGAGGCTATTCATACAACACATTACCGTAATAAAAAGACCTATATACTGTCATAGGCAATAAAAAACAGGAATATCTGCTTACCCCTTTGAAAAATAAGCTTTTGTAGTTCACAAAGTTACTAACTAGGCCATTTCCCACCTATGTTAGGAAAATATATAAAAGAAATAACGCTCTATGTCGGGAAACATATAGAATCCTTTGTTCACAGCGTTATGTACACAGAAACTCGCCGCAACCCCACCTCCCGAGCCTCTGATTTCCCCCCCGGACACGCTAACTGCGCATTACCCCGCAGACACCCGAACGTCTGTAACCTTCCTATTTCCATAATTGTCCTGGTGAATAGGAGGAAAAATTAATCTGTTTAAACCGAGCACCCGCAACTTGCCATATGGGAGAAAAGTACTTAAACAGTGGAAAATGTCTGTAAAATCGTAGTCGCTGAATAATCTCCTAGAAAACTCTCATATGAGCCTAGACTCTCTTCATGTAAGCTCCAAAGTATTGTCCGCGCTATAAATACCTTGTAATTCAAAGTCTCAGTCTTGTGTTTTGTTTTGTAAACGTGTAAGCTCGTAAGTTAAATAAGTTGAACGAAGTGATTAATCGATCTATACTATTTGATTTTCTGTGTGTCCTAAATTGTGTAAATTGTAACATTATATGTATTAACGTGTGGTAAAGTGAATAATACAGTGTTTTATACAATCGTGACTCATGGTTGATTTATTTCAAACCCGATCTCCGAACCCCCGCCTGCCTGCTATCTAAGAGTCGGCATCAGATGACCTAGGCTTAGGGTCGTCTATAAGGGGAGCGAGCCTATTGCCATCAACCGGCCACAAATCCTGACTCCGGGCTGCTACTGAGTAGTTTCTGACGGAAAACCCAATAACACTTTGCTCGACCTGGGAATCGAACCCAAGACCTCATGCTAAACAGTAGCGCTATAAAATAAAGAAGTTGAAGATGTTTGAATGAATCTGTTAGGACCTTTTAATGAAAGGTCCTAACAGATTCATTCAAACATCTTATGGTAGGGGCTACATGCAAGTCCCATGTAATAGGGGGCGTGCTGAGCACGAATTCAGACTACTGGCTGCTCAGTGTTATCGTAAAAATCTGAGCTGCCGTATGCACAGCTGTCTGTTCAAGTTAGAAAAAATGATTCTATACAATAGTATGCAAAATGCATAATGTAAGTTCGTTATGCAACACAAAACATAAATAAATAAATTATTCGCCTTATGTCAGCTAGCACACGCCAATATACCAACCAAAAAAACATCGAGAACTATACTCAAGCAGAAATAAAAAATAAAACTAAACGTAAACAGAACTAAATACTCGTATCTAAATAAAAGCTTCCAGGCATAAAGGGCGTGCCCGCTTACATAAAGCTATTTAAAGCTATAATTGGAAGTTATTATAAATGATAAACTAGGACCATCGAGGTAAAATAAATAAACAGTTAGTTACTAGTTACAATAACAAAACCATGATCAGCAAGACGACCAGTCACCACAAGCAGCACCCGTTCACGAACATAACGCAAAGATCAGCCATTACCCCCCTCGCCATATTTGAGGGAAGGAGGTAACCCGACCCCCGACACTACCGCAAGCAGTGACATCTAAGGGAGCATGACGAACTTGCGGCTGGTTGCTCAGGCAAAAAAAAATTATGATCAACTGTCGAGGTCGCTAGCTAACCACAAATTGCAATACAACTCATAACAAAAACATTGTAATGAGTAGATTATGTCAACAATAAAATAAAATAAAAATAAATTGACTTATACATTCAAATAAAATAAACTGTCAATAGGTAAACTAATTCTGGAGAAAGAACATAAGTATTGTCTTGAGTTAATCACAGCGACCAACTATTCTTATCATTTAAGTAGTCGTTGATACTATAGTATGCCTTTGAACAAAGGTTGGATTTTACTTTAGTTTTAAACGCATTAAAAGGCAAATCTAGCAAAGAAGAGGGTAGCTTGTTATAAAAGTCTATACCAAGCCCAACAAATGAGTTATGTACCTTATGCAGCCGGTGAAAGGGAGCTCGTAATTTGTCCTTATTTCTAGTGTTAACATTGTGTAAATCACTGTTTTTAGTGTATAAGTGTATATTTTGCCTAATATATAAAATGTTGGCGAAGATAAATTGCGATGCCACTGTAAGGATACCAATGTCTTTGAAAAAATCTCTCAGTGAAACTCTGGCACCTAGCTGGTAAATTGCTCGAACAGCTCGTTTTTGAAGCACAAATATATTTTGAATATCAGCAGCTTTGCCCCACACAGCAGAATACCGTAAGACATAACGCTATGGAAATAACTAAAATAGACTAACCGAGCTGTATCAACGTCAGTGTATTGTCTTACTTTCCTGACAGCGTAGGCGGCCGAACTGAGCCTTCCCGCTAGGCTCGATATATGTGGGCCCTACTGAAGTTTGGCATCTACTGTTATGCCCAGAAAAACTGCCGAGTTCACAGTTTCAAGCATCTCTTTATCTAAGACGATGTTGGGTCCTAGGTTTCTAACATTTGGTAGGGCAAACTTTACACATTTCGTTTTCTTGGCATTGAGAACAAGGTTATTTGTCATAAACCAATCCGTAACTAATGAGAGTGCACTGTTTACATCGTCAAAATCTTGTCTGTTCCGGTCTACTTTAAAAATAAGAGAGGTATCATCTGCAAACAGTACAACTTCACAGATATCCTTTAAATAGAATGGTAAGTCATTAATATACATTAAGAACAAGAATGGACCCAGCCTATTGAGCCTTGAGGTACACCTAACTGAACTGGTAGCCCGGAAGATTTTACACCATTAACATCTACACATTGGAACCTATTATGTAAATAAGAATTTATAACGTCTAGAGCTTCGTTTTGCACACCGTAATGACGCAGCTTACGCAAAAGCGTATCATGGTGCACGCAATCAAAGGCTTTGGAGAGATCACAGAAAACTCCAATAACATTTTGCGAATTCTCCCATGCATTAAATATGTGTTTCAGCAGAGCAACACCCGCATCTGTAGTCGAACGACCTTTTGTAAAGCCATATTGTTCATTATGAAGGAGGCTATTTAAATTAAAATGTCTTAGCAACTGCTTGAGTATTAACTTTTCAAATATTTTGCTAAATGCTGGTAAAATAGAAATAGGCCTGAAATTGCCAACATCATTTTTATTACCTGATTTAAATAATGGTATGACTTTACTACTCTTCATGAGGTCAGGAAAAGTTCCTAAATCAACACATTTATTAAAAGTAACAGCTAGAAAGGGGGCTACGATGTCTATTATATTACTTAAAAGTTTAATGGAGATGCCCCAGTAATCACCAGTGTTTTTAGACTTGAGTGTGTTAAAAATATTAACTACATCACGAGGTGTTACATGCTCGAAGCTAAATAAGCTACTACATTTAGGCACACTGCTATGCAAAAGGTTTTCAGCTTTAGACGGGGACGAATTTAAGGGCGAGAGTTATAGGTATGTTGGCAAAAAATTCATTAAATGCCTCAGCTACGTTGGCTGCTATATTAACCAATTTATTGTCGACCATAATCTCGAGTTGTTTTTCTTGTTTAACCGACTTACCCGTTTCATTTTTTCTAACTTGAACAGACAGCTGTGCTGCTGGGGAGTTTGTTGCGCCACTTCTTCTTCCCAGCTAAAGGCACTAGGAAGTGGTGAAGGGTGGGCGTTTTGGGGGCTGTCTTATGTAATTTTGACGTTCGAAAAGTGCTGATTCTCAGCCTAGTTTGAATAAATGACTTTTGAATTTGAATTTGAATTCACAGTCTGGTTTGCCGTATTTTAGGGGAAAAAATACAAAATTGCCGTATTTATTTTAAAAATGTCTATTCCTCATTATTTCTTCTCCATAAAGGTTTCTTATCGTTTCTATTACTTTAGATTCATGTTAATCTAATGTGTACTTGTCTTGGTTTCTCATTTTGTCGCACACGTAGCGCGACACCTTAAACTTGGGACAGTATCCTTGATTTTTATCCCTTCATTTTGAATCAATTATTATCGATTTTTAAAGATCATTTTCAATTTTGACAATTCATGGTGGTTTCTAAGTTGGCAACATTGACGAAAAATTATCTGTAGTATTGTGGCGTACAGCCTTTTCAGGTGACAGTTAGTTTGAGTTTCATTCAATAAACTACCGAAAAAACGTTTCATTTCAATTGCCGTATTTTTTGATACGGCAATGAGAGGCCTGCCGTATTCTCTGATGAAAAATCGTGGAATGCCGTATAATACGGCAATTGCCGTATCAATAACAACATTGTGGCTGCTATTGGCAACTTCAACACTTGCCCGACCCGGATATTGAACCCAGGTTCAGCAGAATGGAGCTCACTGGATTTAAAACGCTGACTGGTTATTTTTAAATCACGGCATGAGAAGATCAAACGATATCAGGTGGTTATCATACACTTCTAAAGTAGGTAGATATTCGACAAAAAGTGAAGCGTAAAGCCTCAGTACACATTGGGCGAGCGCGCTCGGCCAACAGGCAAATACGCGCAAATCACGCAAAAAGGCCAAGTATACGTTGGCCGGGCCAAGGGGTCGCCCAACGTGTAAGGGGGCTTGAGACAAACAAGCCTAATCTCAGACACTAATCTGCATGGTCCTCATATGTACTTGCCAAGATTATGTCTGGACTTTATAAGAGACTTGTTTCGGTGTTCCTTCTCAGAGTAGTTGGATAGGAAACACCGACCTCATTTTATAAGTTTTAAGGGGGAAGCGTCAGGGTAGCCCGCGAAATTCAAATTTTCTTACGTTTTTTGCATTTTGCTTTAATGATTATAATTGAGCAAAGTCGAATTTGTTACGACCGCGAATCATATTTTAATCAACATAAAACTTGACAATGATTTTGCGGGCTACCCTGACGCTTCCCCTTAAAGAGCAATTTTACAGACATAAATATCATTTATCATAAAACCGCATGGGTTTTTTTGTCTAATATGTTTGCTTCCACTGCCACTAATAGGTAACTGTCCTGCAAATTGGTTATAACATCAGGGTATATTATTTATTATGGTAGTACAAAATAGCATGCCTACCTCAATCTGCATAGCTGCGAAAGAGCTCCTAACAGCGGGGTCAAAGGCGTCGATGGCCATAGCCCGCAGCATGCTATTATTGAGCGTGGCCGGCTCGCGCACCGCTCGCGACAGCCCCGAGACCGACGCCATGCCCACTGACAGCGTCACCATCGCCACGCTCACCAGCGCCATCAGCTGCAAAGGAAATACATCATGGGTGAGAGGACCTAACTACAAGGCAAATGAGTGCCAATTAGTATGAAAAAAAAAGTCCACCGTATAAAAATTATGTAAACCTTAACTAACATGGAAATGTGGTCGGAGCGGAAGTTACACTACTCTGATACGAAAAGTGATTTCAAATTAAAATTCTTTATTGCGAACTAAGTGTACAACATTTTAAAGATGTTAACAATAGGTAGGTTCTTAGAACTTAGTTGCCTGTTAAGGCATTGCAATTAAATGGATATAAAAATTTAATAATAAACATAAACATACTCAATATTCCAGTTATACATTTTACATTATATCATAATATCATCAATCATTAAATCATTTATTTCTCTGCAAACATGGGTAAATTTTTATACATAGGTGTTATCATAAAGTTAGTTCTCCATGTTCTGCCGTCACATGGGCATGCAAATCATAATCAATTAATATCATTTTAAATAACATTAGAAATATCATCAAAATCCCATTTTACAAATTTTACGGATTAATGTCAAATCATTTGAATCACAATAAATATAAAATGTCATATTATTACATACAACAAAATGTTGCTACAATATTAACTATGACAAATGGATACAATACAAGCATGTTAATATAAGTAAAAATAAGAAAATAAATAATTTATTTTATTAAAATGTCAATAATAACCATTTACATTTTAATTATTATTTCAAAAGAGCATGTCCAGAATAATAAACTGAAAACAAGATGAATACCAGCACGCGTAGCATGACCACCGTAGAAACGAGTTTTGTCGACGGAAGAATAGACAAAATGACAGATTGTGATTGTTTATCTGTCATTTTGTCTATTCTTCCGTCGACAAAACTCGTTTCTACGGTGGTCATGCTACGCGTGCAGGAAGACAATCATAAAGTCCGTGCAATCCACGAAGACGCGCCCCACTCCGCGATTACTGTACTGTAAGCTGAACTGTAGTACGGCGCGGAGCGGAGTGGGGCGCGTCTTCGTGGATTGCACGGACTGTAATCTAGACACGCGGCCGCGTGTCGAGCCAAGTTCTAGGCAAGACACGGCTGCAGTGTGTTATATTACACGAACCATTTGGAGCCACTTTTGACCCCTTAATAACTCAAAATCTATGTAACATAGACACATGAAATTTGGTTTATTTATTAAAACCCCTTAGATTAACTAGAACTCCAAATTTCATAAATAAAACTCAAACGGTTATTGAGATATTAACGTCTAAAAATCGGCATTTTTATCAACGACTTGTCACTAGACATCAAAAACATTTAACCCATTTCCGGATGACCTAGAAAGTTGAAAAGAGATTTCCCGAAAGCAGGCCCACGGTATGATACCGTGTCAAAGCTTATTTATCAAAAATTATGTCGCATTTTTTTCAAGTCGTTTTATCAAAATTTATTTCTTCTAGCATTAGAGAACCTAATAAATATTTATTTTGTTGATACTTAAAGAACTACATCCGCCATTCAATCCTAACCTGAATGTTGCCAAATGACAGACTATTCCAATAAAATAATTTGTAATCGATTGAAAATATCGATACTAACCCACATGGAGTACGTGGAGTATCCACTACACGAGTATGTTTCAAATGCTATTTATTATACTCAAATACTGTAAAATTATGATTTTACAATAAATAAAATATTATATGGTCTGAATATACTTACTCAAAAACTTAAAAGTGTTTCGAGGCAGTAATGTTATTTTATAAACTACCAGTGATCAGAGTAGGTAGATTGATTTGAGGTTAATGAACTGGCACGTATATTAGTATGGATACGCCTCCGGGATTCCGGAATTTTGAAATTATTTTTTAAGGAATTTCAAATGTTGTAATGTGTAGAATAAAGAATACATCAATATGAATAAGAAATGTTCAACCCTTTTGCTGTCTGTTTAATAGTATATAGGTGATCGGACTCCAAGAAAAGGATAGGTATACTATAAAACAATATAATATATTTTAAATATTGATACACACGCCGTCTATGGAGCAACCGACGCGCTTGCTACTGAGCTCTTCGATGAGGTCATTTACATACAGGTTGAAGAGCTTAGGAGACGTCAGTCCTCCCTGCCTCACTCCGCTCTCCAACCTGTACGGTTCAGAGAGTGCATTGGCCCACCTCATAAAATTAGTTTGGTGTCCATACCAATACTTAAGCATGTTGAGCACAGCCACCGGTACACCCCTGTCCCTCAACTTACTCCAAAGTACATCATACGACACGAGATCAAAAGCCTTGGAGAGGTCAAGGAAATAGGCATATACCGGCGTCCTACGGTCAGTATAGTACTGGACAGTATGCTTGAGACTCAGGATTGCGCTTTCAGTGGATAGCCCGGGCCGAAACCCGAACTGAGCGTCGTGTAATTTTATATAATTATCCAAGCTAGACTCAAGCAAACCGTCCAGCACCTTAGCAATAGCAGTTGCTAGAGATATGGGGCGGTAGTTACCCTTATCCGAGATATCACCAGTCCTGTTCTTCATAATGGGCACTACGATGGTTTTCATTAAATCATGTGGTAAATAAGAGTGATTCATGCACATTGTGAAGAACAAGGCCAGGACTCTCGGCAGGTGAACCCCCGCGTGCCGCAAGTGCTCCACACTAAGCGCATCATGACCAGGTGATTTACCCCCTGTCATTTTCCTCAAAACGACTCTCACCTGACCAGCTGTAA
Source organism: Agrochola lychnidis (assembly GCA_963680765.1). Classification (NCBI taxonomy): domain Eukaryota; kingdom Metazoa; phylum Arthropoda; class Insecta; order Lepidoptera; family Noctuidae; genus Agrochola; species Agrochola lychnidis. Next base: position 1,860,647 of record OY796857.1, on the reverse strand, counting down.
AATGCACAGAAGACTCATCCCCTTCACATCCGGCCTCCAAAATAGTAGACGACGCTGAAGGGCCCAGCGGGGAGCGCACCTTAAAATGCTCCCTGAAAATATTAGCAACATGCACCGGTTCACTTTTCCCATCCACACTCACCGGGAGGCCAGGCCTTATATCGTGCTTTCCAGTAGCCTTCCAGAATTTGGTGAAATCTTTAGCCGATCTGTGCTCAGCCAAAATGTCCATACTAAGTTGTTCCCGATTGTTTTGGCACCACTTCAAACGGCTTTTGAAAACTTTACGTGATTCACGCATTTCATCACAAATGATGCCAGCAGTAGGCCGTTTGCATGCTACCCACAATTTGAACTTAAGCCTGGCCGCCCGATGAGCATCACGAACATGTTTATTCCAGCCACATAAGTGCCTGCTTTTGTTTTGTTTATTGCCACACTTCCCGCTTGTAATGATGTGCGAAAACGATTATGCCAAACGTTTTTTTTTTTAATTTTGATTGTCTCGATTTATTTATAATTATGTCGAATGTCTGAAATCTATACCTGAAAATTAAAATAAAATCGTTTTAAGCATTAAATACAATAAACATTGTTTAAAATAATTATTTATACTTTTCTAGTGTTTAATCGTTTTTAGGACATTCAATATAAAACGAGTCAACACATAGAACGAGGATAGATACTTACCTCATTTATTGAATTTCGCGCCGAATTGTTTCTATTTATTTGAATTTAAATTCGGAACGTTGTTCAAAATTATTTTTAATTTATTGGACAATTATTTACTGTGGATTTTATTTTTGATACTTTCTGATATAGAATGCCTAGTATACATTTTTTAGGTAGGCTTAAGAAAATTTTGTTTGGGAATGATGTTAAATTAATTATATAAATTAGGTAGGTATTCCGCAAACACTTTTAAATGACGTCTATATTTTTAAAGTGAAACTTTTATTACATCGTCTCAAACTTTTTCGTCTGTGTGTTGCATGTCGCGTGACGGTCAGCCGCGGAGTAGGGATAAAGTGAAAGGCGATCATCAGAGCAGCCAAGGCCAATATGGCGGCGCCTATAGTTCGCAGCAGCTGACCGTGTAAAGTTTCACTTTTACCGTGGTTTCATAAAACCAACAATCATTTTTTTTTAGTTGTATGAGTTTGATAGTATTTGTTTTTAATAGGATAATCTTACTCGAGTAATAGAAATTGTTTATTTTTGAGGTAGTTTCAAAACGAAATTTTAAAAAAAACTGCCCAAGTGTATATCGGACTACGCACAGTGAAGGGTTCCGTAATTGGGATGAATATTTACGCATAAACATTGCATAGTATCAATTTTATCGACTGCAAAAATAAGTTTGTATTTCTCGAAAAAACTATAACAAACAAAGTTAATTCTGCGGTTGTAACCGAAAATAAACTGTATCTCAAAAATTATTGACTTAAAAGCAAAGTCACTTAGAAACATCTTAACATTTTAATTATGAGATCCAACAATACACGCTTTATATGCATAGATTTTTTTCATCTCTCGGTTATATGTAAGTATGGATAATGCCACCCCCACTATTATGTTTATCGTAATTTCACTACACCATTGTTTAACGGTGCAAAAAATACACCTTTTTTTAAATTTTCATCGATAGAGTGTAAATAGTCATGTTAAATGACTGTATGACATCCGGACGCACGGACAGACGAACTTAACGAAATTAAGAGGTCCGTTTTTTTACGGATTTTGATTATCAAGTTTACAATTGGCATGAAATTGATGTCTATGACAATTGATCTACAATATTATTATTATTTGGAATAGCCGCCATCTTAAAATCCAGAATGTCCATCTAATTCGATATCAGCACTATCTCCCGAAAACCATGAAAATGACAGTCATGACGACAAATTTTCAAATGGGGTTAAAAACTGCCACTTGCTCACTTCAGATGGCGCTGATCTCCAGCGTCTTATAATTTGACAGCTAACTATACATTTTTGATTCGAATGCCAAAAGTTGATGTAAATTCCTGAATTTCATGACTGAATTCAAAACACCCCGTCGAGTCAACTGATGTGTCACGTGTCAAAATCTTGGTCCCTAATGTTAGGCGGCAGTGAATTCATTTCATTCATTCTCTGATCTCGAAAAACGTTGTTACAAACGTCAGGTTGGTATGTTTAAGGTAGTTGGTAGGTTGGTACTATGCTTGAGACGTTTTTGAATTGATAGATCGTATGACTATTGTTTTAGGGACTATTGTCGTTTAATTTTTTATATAAACTTACGAATAGTTAAGTCCATAGTGAGGTCAAAATGTAAATCCAAGGGGCGGCTGCAACGGCGGCGGTGATCTCTCGCGTCCGGCCCTGGTTCAGGCCATGGTACGGAGCAAAAGGAAATGGCAGGCCGTCACCTCCTTCTGCGAAGCGGTAATGCTCGCGAAGGAGGAGGCGGAACGCGTGAGGTAGAGACAAAGTTCGCGCCCTCACGCCCTTAATCGCTGCAGGAGGAGACGCCCGGGGCGGGAATCGCGAGCCGATTTCCGGCCACCGTAGGCGCGGGCTTGCGAACGGTGAGCAATGGGTAGCTCGCCGTCCGATAAGGACCAAGCCCGGGTCAACGGCGCGTTGTGTTCCACGCGCGCCTCAAAGAGATGTCAGCAGAAATGACGGGATCCGCTAGGGCCAATGCCTGCCGGGGGTTCGCAGAAAACCGATAGGGAAATCGTGGCCCCCGGCAACAGGGCAACCGAAGGAACACGGGTGGGTTTTAGTCAGTAAGAGTCTGACATGTCCTCCCGCTCCGCCCAGAGCGGGAGAAGATACTTAAAAGAAAAAAGGGGCGGCTGCAAAAATTAAATAATTAAATCATACGTGAGAAGGAACTTTGTTCCTGACTGGGTCAAAGTCAAAGTCAAATCTTAATTTCAAATAGGCCCATGTATGGCACTTTTGAACGTCAAAAATTACAAAATAATAAAATTGATTCTATTCGCCCCTTCCAAAAGGTAGTTTTCGTATGGAGAAGAATGGGCAAGAAACTCCACCGTTACTCTTTTAAAATGTTTTACAATTGTTTGTATATGTACGTACATTTGTTAAATAATAATTATATGTGAAGACGGTGCACCTAGAATAAAATTACTATACCACAATAGGTAAAAAGAATTAAAAATTAAACAACGACAGATAATTTAATATGTGATATAGATACATGGTGCTCACATATTTACAAACATTGTAAAAGTAGACGATTTTCTTAAAATTTTACAATTAATAAGTCAGTGTGTGAGGAAGTAATCACAGAATGTAAAATCAATGTCATAAAACACAAAGTACTAAATTTTACAATTAAATTAGCAAACAGTTTGATTTTTTCTTGATTCTAAATTGTCCTATGGAGCAGGACCAGTATGTTTCCAAGCACTCTTATCTTGGATATAATCCTCTAATTTGTAATATGCTTGTTTACAAAGTGTATTTTTAATATGAGTTTTAAATTTTCTTTCATTTAATTGCAAAATCATCATCATCATCATCAGCCTATAAATGTTCCCACTGCTGGGACACAGGCCTCCTCTCTGTGAGAGGGAGTGGGCCGTAATCCACCACGCGGGCCCAGTGCGGGTTGGTAGATGTCACATGTCTTCGAATTTTCGGTTCTAGGACATGCCGGTTTCCTCACGATGTTTTCCTTCACCGTTTTGAGAGCAGTGGTGATGAAATAATTTACACAAAGTAAAGCACCTGTCTGGGTTCGAACCTACGACCTACAACTCGTAAGTCGCGGCCGTTACCACTGGGCCACCACTGCTCACCAATTGCAAAATGTCACAAGGTATTTTGTTGTAACATTTAACACAGTACCCCATAAAAGATGTATGTACTTAAGATAATCTAAAAAATGGTTGATCTAGTTTATCTTTATTTCTAGTATTAAAATTATGTCTATCACTTATTTTATTAAAGAGATGTGGATTTTTCCTTACATACATAATATTTTCATAAATTAATTGGCAAGGTACCGTCATAATATTAATCCTTTTAAAAAGTTTCCTGAGAGATTCGCGGCGACGTAGATTATAAATGGCTCTGATAGCTCTCTTTTGCAAAATAAAGATGGATTCAATGTCAGCAGCCCGACCCCACAGTAAAATGCCATACGACATAAGGCTCCCCGACTGTACACGTTTTTTTTAATAATAATACTTGCCGCACCGGCTCAGCGATCTGACATCATTGCGGAAAATTGTAATAATTGTTACGAAAGAAATACCTACATTCTTACACAATATTCCTACGCATATTTACAAAAAGAATTTAATAGATCACGTTTGATTGACGAATAATAATAATTTCTTTACAAAAAGTAATGATATTCCATCAAAAACATAAATGTGAAAATGGGAGCCAAATTCCATATATATGGTAGTCGACTTCGCCGACAAAAGAATTGAAATCTAAATGGGTGCCAAGTTCTGTAGATAATCCTGAAATTTATTTATATTTATTTATAATCAATTGTTGGTGAGCCAAATAAATAAAGTAAAATATTCATATCTTTGTTCTTTATATTATGCGCAAGTTACTGTTTCTTATTGTAACTGTTTACAGCTTTGACTGTCTACCTAGGCGTATTTATATATTTGTTCTTTATGTTATGCGCAAGTTACTGTTTTTTATTGTAACTGTAAGGTCAAAATATCTTCTTTCTCTAAAATTTCAGCTTGCTGGTAAAAACTAGCCAAGTCAAATCTTGAGCTTCAATTTATCCTAAGTGCTTTGTGTAAATAATTCGACTGTTCAAATTTAAGAAGTTATATTTTTAAATAGCAAACATTGATATAGCAGAAAAAACAAGAATTTGTTTTAATTTTATTTTAGAAAGTTGCATGTTCTTATAAATAAATTTCAGGATTATCTACAGAACTTGGCACCCATTTAGATTTCAATTCTTTTGTCGGCGAAGTCGACAACCATATTTATGGAATTTGGCTCCCATTTTCACATTTATGTTTTTGATGGGATTGCTTCTACATCGATACTTAGGTAAATTAGTAAGTTACGTTTTATATGGGTATTTTTGTTTTTTGGGATTGACAGCTGAAAATAGTCACAAAGCAAGAAATAACGGATACGTTCAATGACATATTTGTAATTCTTTAAGACCAAGTTTTTCTTCATAATCTTGAAAACACAGTCTTTGCTGAGCAAAGCCCTCTCTAATACCTAATTTTCCATTTAGAATAAGAGTCTCGGTTTCTGGAACCTTAAGGGTACGGCCCCGAGTGTTCTCTTCGGAGCATCTAGTTACTCTGACGTACCTACACAAAAACTGAGTCCAATTGACCTGCAGCAAATAAAACTTTAAAGCTCTCGTACCGTAGCAGTCAACGACAAAGACTTGGTGTGGTAGGGGACCACGGTCGAGAGCCAGCAGGTGGGCAGGCACAGCAGCGCGCCTGCCATGAACAGCACGCTGGAGCTCAGCTCCACGCCCAGATCGGACGTCCAGAAGTAGTAGGACATGCGCAGCAGACTCCATGTCACCGACCCGCCGAGGATCGCACCGCCGCTCTATACATTCAGACATACCTTCAGTACAGACAGTTCGAAAAAAAAGTTTTAGAAAAAGACCTGAGAGATAAGGCTTTTAAAACTCCCCCACCGAGCCAGACACCAACCTATTTTGTATACCTACTACAGGGCAAAGGGTCGTCCTCGTAAAGAGAAGACATGAGTATAACCCGCATGACCAGGCTTCCTCAAGGTGGATAAGCGATTTCAGATTTCATTTAATATACCTACCGTAATGCTGGGGCTACTTTGTCGCGTTATCGCGAACTATACGCAAGCTTGTAATATAAAATCATTAGGTAGTGATTAAATACTCACGAGTAGCAGACCAGCACACGCAAACAATACCAAGCCGCTGCTTCTCATTCCGGTTCTATTTTTACTGCTTTTTTTGTAATTAATAATAAATTAATAAACGGTAATATAATTTCAATACTCTGACAAGAAAAGTCATCCGAACAATTTGAAAGTAATTTGAAAATCGATTGACTGATGAGGTCTTTTTTTTCATATTGTGACTACCTACTTCGTTTGAACAAAAAGGAGATAACACAGCTCTTCAGAAATGATGAATTTTGCAGTCTACTATCAAACGTGCCTCTCGAGAGTGATTACCTACCTAAAGGTCATAACAACTCGGAAAGGGATCGTCAGTGTATCGCCTTTCGCCTCGCCGTCAAACAGGCGTCAACTTAACGTAAGCACGTAACCAAAACGCATCAGCAGCTCCGATACGTCGTCGCGTCGTTTCGGCTACGGCTAGGCGACGCCGCGCTTACTTCGAGCCGTAAGCGCACGCGGCAGTAGTGTACTACAGGGAGGCCGTGGGAGGGGTGATGGAGGCAAGGGTGGACGAAAAGACGTAAGCTCGGGTACGGAGACGTAAGCGCGAGGACGACGAGCCGTAAGCGGGGAAACTGCAAGTTGACCAGCACCGCACCACGGTTCGTGAGCTTGTCCCGAGGCGAGGCGATTGCGTTACGATTCCGATTAGTGTGCGTTGCAGTAGGGAGTTTCATACAAAGAATACTGAACGGCTCGAGTTGATACGGTGACGATCCCTTTCCGAGTCGATATTTGTGCTATTTCCTTAAACGAAAACAGTCGAGGTGTCGTGGGCCACCCGGTTGGAACGAAGTTCCTTTCGCGTAACAAAAGTGTCGTGACGGTCGAAATGTTACACTTTTTTAGGGTTCCGTAGTAAACAAGGAACCCTTATAGTTTCGTCATGTCCGTCTGTCTGTCTGTCTGTCCGCGGTCTAGCTTCAAGACCCTTAGTACTAGAAAGCTGTAATTTGACATAGGTATACATATTAATTACGCCGACAAAGTGGTAAAACAAAATTATGAAAAACATTTTTTTTAGGGTACCTCTCATACACGTAAAGTGGTGATGTTTATTTTTTTATTTTTTTACCCCATAGTGAGGGGTATCATTGCAAAGGTCCTTTAAAAATATTGTGAGTTTGTGAAAACCATTTTTGGATTCAGGGATTCGTTTGCGAAATATTAAGCTTTAAAGTGCTAATTTTTGTTAGAGTCAAGTGTCCCCCCCCTGCCGGCTAAATGGTTGGTTTTTGGTATGTGAAAAAAATCACAACAGTAGTTTATATAACGAAATTAAAAGGAAAACTATCACAGCTAAGTAGGCTTTACAGGTTACCGAGTAATAATCGACCAACTTAACTTTGCAGTTGCAAAAACATGTTTTCCCATACATTCCGTATAGGAGAACATATTTTTCAACTACAAAGTTAAGTTTGTTTTTGGGATAAATTCATCCCAACTACGGAACCCTTGATTGTGCGTGGTCCGACACGCACTTGGCCGGTTTTTTTTATCTAGCTCTCATTCGCCAAGTGTCCAGAGTATAAAGTGCGATAAAGAACTTCGTTCAAAAAAACCCAATTCTCAGAGTTCTGTGTCAGACGTGTCAGTTGTCTTGGTCGTCCGCGGTCCGTCTAACTGGAGCGTTGCAACTCGTCCGCGGTCCGTCTAACTGGAGCGTTGCAACTCGTCCGCGGTCCGTCTAACTGGAGCGTTGCAACTCGTCCGCGGTCCGTCTAACTGGAGCGTTGCAACTCGTCCGCGGTCCGTCTAACTGGAGCGTTGCAACTCAAGCTCTCGTCTAAACTTGGTGTGCATCCATGTGATTCTGACACCTACTGTGATCTGAACCTACATAGATATGCGTACCCCAGTGGGGTGCTTTATAAGCTAAGGCCTCTATGGATAACCATCCATAAGAGCCTTAGCTAATTTCAATGGCGTAGCTCTTTGTGGATGACATATGTATCTTTCCAATGCAATCGATAATCGTGGTCTTTTAGGTTCTAATGTCGCATAATGTTTGTCGCATTACCATTCATACAATCATGGCAAAATGTAAAAGCAATCAAAAGAAAATGTATTTTGGTAAATTGTATAATTGTACATGCAAACATGGAAAGCAATTGCATGTACGAATTTTGCATACTTTGTTTTATAGTGGGGATTAATTTTCACGCTGAGTCGCAGCGTTGAGACAGTTTTTGTAACGGGAAGACGACACTTCAGATAGCTACAAGTATGGCCTAACTGCTTCAAAGCCACTGAGCGGAAAGCACTAGTTTCATTTTCAATCAGTAGTAGATTTTTGCAGTCACTTTGATGTCGTACCAGTAATTTTGTAAGTATAATTTGACTACTTGACTCTAGTCCCTGCAGACCGTTGATCGTGTGGTCCAGGGCAAGTGTAATTAGGATTTTTCGTCAGGAATTGCTTAATAGCAGTCCTGTCTGCATTAATACCCGGTTAGTGGCTTGTACCCCTATTACATGTGACTCAAACATATCTGGCGAAATATGGGTGCACTACACACGCTTCACGCTCGGCTCATGTCGATAAGTGAATGTTGGGTTGCGTAACTTTAATCCTAGTAAACCAAATAGTAAAAGCAAACGTCCCTCTTCATATAACAGTTCTAGGTTCTAAGAATGCTCTGCTCACACCGTTATTACACATACATTACCATACCAGAGCCTAGAACCGAACAATTTTGAACACGATGAAGCGTAAAACTACTTAACTGAACAAATCAATTACATTAGCGCATACAATATACGTTAAACAATTTACCACACATTTACATAGCAGATCTTGAAATTAACGTACCTATGTATCGCTAAAGGAATTACAGAGTTGGATTAAAATGAAACTGTAAAGGTTTGGTGCGTCGAATCATCATCACTGATGCTTTTAGTGGACTGCGAGCAATGGACCCACGAAGACTGATTGTAGTCTGTGTCCTTCTGTCGGTAACTCACGGCGTCCTGGGGGAAATATGGGAGTTCGGCGTCGATGCTCCCGGCAGCATTATCGTGGATCATAGAGAAGGTGACGTTTCGCTTTTCCAGAAGACTAAAGAGATAAAGCTAAGGGTGAGTAACGTAATGCAAATTTTGAAGGGGCTAGGTGTAAGAACGAGTGGAGTTCAGGTTTATCGATTAGATATTACGCCTATCCATAGTGTGAATCAAACGGAATGACTCGTTTGCATACACATACTTGAGCTACTGGCTTCACTCTCCGGTCTTTAACATTCTAAAGGTGACTATGACGTCACCCTGTCTTGTGTACTCTATCCACGCAGTGCCGGGTATGAGCCTCCTTCTGTCTTTACTCAATATTCCTGTAAAAACATCATGCAGCATACGCTATACTAATTATTCCAAAATCGGCCAGGAGAGCTCAGACCCTGAATCTATGCAAACAATATTTTTTCCTGCCCGCACATTAATTTTAATCCCGGAAAGTCTTGACCCCGGTATGTGTCCATAAACGTTTAGATAACTACCCAAACGTAACACACGATTCACATGACGTTCTTCCAGACACCACAATGCTACGTGATGGAGTACGTGCGAGTACAAGTTCAGAATTCGATATCCAACCCAAACGTAAGTTTCAACAAGCTGTCGAACGTGGTCACGATCGCGTACAAGCCGCTGCAATACAGCGTGAGCACCTTCAACGTCATCGCTAAGGCCGCTCGGAAGCCGGGCTGCTTCAACCAGGCTATGGAGCTGCAGATGAGGCACAAGTTCGGCATTTGAGGAATTACTAGCTGTTTAGAATAAAAGTGCATTTTTCTATGCGTTGAGTTGTTTTATTGTTGTGGCTGTGATGTTTCTGCCGCTAACTTGAGTGTATGACAACGCCTTGCTGTTTTGATCTAAATTAATGTCATCACAAACAAACTATGATTTGTACGTGGTTTGGAAGTCTAATTCTATAGATTTCATTTTTAATTCTTTTTACTTATCTTAATCTTAATATATATAAATTACGTGTCACGTTGTTTGTTCGCGATGGACTCCTCCTAAACTACTCAACCGATTTTAATCAAATTTGCACACCGTATGCAGTTTGATCCAACTTGAAAGATAGGATAGGTAGGGTAGGTAGGGTGGGTAGGGTAGGTAGGGTAGTCAGTGATAAAGATGGTCCACCCCAAACATTTATATGGCAAAACAACGTTTGCAGGGTCAGCTAGTTGTAGTATAATAATTTTATTCTAGGTGCTTCGTATTTTCATATAATTATTTAACTAATGTACGTACCTATACAAACAATTGTAAAACATTTTAAAAGAGTAACGGTGGAGTTTCTTGTCCATTCTTCTCCATACGAAAACTACCTTTTGGAAGGGGCGACTAGAATCAATTTTATTATTTTGTAAATTTTGACGTTCAAAAGTGCCATTACATGGGCCTATTTGAAATAAATAATTTGACTTTGATAGAGATAAAAGTTGTTCTGTGTTGTCTTGTGACTCTGACAATCTGAATTGAACCTTACCTAATTGAGATAAGGTTCAAATTAGTTTTCCACCAGTATGAATGTGAATACATTCTCCGCCGCTGAATTTAGGGCCAAATACACTGCCATTACAGGCAATATTAAACCATTTGCTGTTTTGTGAACAAACTAAATGGGTTTAATCATAAAAAAAAAGGATTCACAACGTAACGTGTGGTAGGTACCATCGGGGTAACGCATATCTAAGTATTTTAAAAACAAAATCCCGTGCACACGACCCTTTTTTTTCGTAGGTAAGCCATACTATAGTGGCCAAGTGCTGCAAGCAAGAATAGTCCTTACAGTGTACAGATATGAGTTTCTTCGATAGTACACCTTATTAAAACTATAGTGTAAGTAAAGAAAACTTATTAAATAATTGACAAATATGTATTTATTAACAATAACAAAAGGCGTGTTTACAATAAATAGCTTATGAATGATTTGGCTAGCGCTATTATACAGATCCATAATATACACAATATGAAACAATATTAAGTGCATGTAGCAGTGGTTTCAAATTTAACGAGTCAAATGTGAAAGAAACATTACAAGTAAATTCTATTTAAATCCTTGTTTCCAATTGATCTTATTTTCACTTGAACGAATATAAACTTTATACTCATGTTTATTAAGTTGATTTCAGAATGACTATTGAAATAATCATTAAAATATTTGAAGTTATAGCGCAAACTGAACTTTTTGTGTGGGTATTAAAGTTGTTTTTCCGAAAACACAAGGAAACTAAATCGCGAACACAGTATACAGAAATAACATTAAAGTTGGATAAAAAAAACAGAGTCCTGTGTAATGTAAAATGTATTTCTAGAAACAGGTTGTGTTCAACTTTGTGATCATTAAGTACTAACGTTATCTTTGGTCAACCTAGTGAAATGAAAGTATCGTCTGATTATTTATTATACTTCTAAACTAAATTTAAGTTCAGTGCGTCTTTTTCTTTCTATTTCATTAAGAAAAGGACAGAAGATAAATTTTAGTTTATTCCTGTCGAATTAATCAGCGCTTGACGTAAATTGACTTAATTTTAGTAGACAAGTTTTTAATCACGTCTAAACTTGTATGGAGTAGTGACAGGCACTGATTAATTTGACAGGACTAAACTAAAATTTATCTTCTGTCCTTTTCTTAACGAAATAGAAAGAAAAAGATGCAGTGAACTTAAATTTAGTTTAGTTTGTGAACAAGGGAATCGGCACCAGTGCCAATAAAATATTAACTAAAAGTTGGTTAGTAATAAAGAATGCTCACAAGAGTGTAAAAAGTCATAGAGTAAATAGATTACTTGTACGCAAACGTGCACAATTGCCAACCGCACTATTACAACATCAAGTGAGATATTTGTCAAGTAATTATATCATTAATAGTTAGTGTTTACGGGTTTGCCCGACTTATTTCGAACTCGAACGGACTTCTTACTCAAGAGCACATTCGCTGCGAGTCGAACTCGTAAATTAAATTTTCAATAGTGCATTGAAATTGGTTCAAAATATTTATCTGACAGGTCTTGACCACTGCTAAAAACCACATCTACTTTGCTTAGAAAATATTCACAAAAAAAACGACTAAACTTCGGGTCACAAACTTTTTGCCTTTCTATCTTTAAGTAAGCTGGAGATGAAGAACTCTCCCGCCCTATACGATGACCGGACCAGTGGGCCACTGGCTGTATATAGGAATCCCAATTCGGTCCCGCGTTCTTCCCATTCCTTGAACTTGGCCGGTGTGACGTATTCAAAGACTTTGAGATGACGTTTGGTCGGCTGCATGTATTGGCCTAGGGTCACGCAGTCGACGCCCGCCTCGCGTAAATCTGTTAAGTAATTTGATGTGTTTTATAAAACGTTATAGATACGAACACTATCAGCAATGATTATAAATTAACGTGCTTTATTTGGTGGGTATTTACGCTAATGTATTTGATTCAAACATGGAAGAAGAAATCAAACTTCGTAAAGAATTTCTAAATGGCGCTATTAGCCTTTTTTCAGGGCTTATGATATTACTACCCAGTCAATAGTTTACCCATATTAATTTAGACTGTTTTAACGTGTTCGGAACGTTGAAACGGTCTGAATAAAAATCGGTAAAATCTTGACTTTCATTCAGACTGTTTAATACAAACGCATTAAAAATCTTGCCATATAGACCTACAGTTTTGAGGCGTGTCAAATCGAATCAAATCATTTATTTCTTTGCAAACATGGATATGGAGAACTTTATTATAAAACACCTATGTACTATACACAGGTGTTTTTATAATAAAGTCCTCCATATTTTACCGACACGTGGGCATGCAAAGGTTTAAAATTCCAAATAAAAAATTAAGAATAAGCAGATCATTGGAATTACAAAAAATAAAATAAAAATTTCAGTGTGGTTACAGCAATGAAAAATATAAAATAAAATAAGATTCTAAGTAAGCGAACTAGTACCCCTAATTGCGTAACTTATTTTCGTAAACAATTATGCCTAGTTTGTTTAATTTTGACATTTCAACAACATTCATTGCGTTATTTACGTTGTTGAGCAGATTTTTTTTCCAACTTATGAAGCAATGGATTAGCAATCAGTTTCAAATCGAAACAGATTGTGATTGTGTTGCATTACGCAATTAGGGTACTGGTTCACAATAATTATGTCAATTAGTTAGTGTTATACGCCGTTTCTTTTTTAAATGTTTTATTTTAGACTAGATGTATTGTTTTAGAACTACAAACGATAACTGACCTTTCATAGTCTGTTCCACTTGCTCGTCAGTCTCACCCAGTCCTAACATGATTGAAGACTTGGTGATCAGGTCGGGGTTCACTTCCTTGGCCGTCTGCAGGACCTTCAGGGTTTGGCGGTAGCTGAGGATACAGAACAATTATTTATTAGGAAACGGAACATAATGGATGCAATGATCAAATGGAAACACACAAAATATGGTGAATGGTGCGTTTACTTACTTTAGGATTAATATCTGGATGACTGTTTTTTTTTTGTGGTTTTCTATAATGAAACCTAGCTAGATCGATTTATCGCCCCCGATACCCCCTGCATACTAAATTTCATGAAAATCGTTGGAGCCGTTTCCGAGATTCATTATATATATAAGAATTGCTCGTTTAAAGGTATTAGATCGAGTGATACCAATGTAAAGTGCAGATGAAAAGATTTGGATAAAATAAAGTACACAAATAGAAATGTTTTAGGGATGTGTTAATCGTAATTTTTCCTATACATACGTTTCGGTCGATTCCTGTTTGGCATCTTACGTTTACATACATAAGCGGAATAGTAAAATAAAAAGTAATTTAAAAGATGTGAGCCTCGAGAGATCCGCATTTTAACACAAATTTAACGTAACTTTGGGCGTAAATAAATAATAGGAGTATGAAATTTCTATGCATGGTTTTTCGCCACGCCCACGAATGAATTCAAGGCGTCTACTAGCGCAGTCTTAAGTTAACAAATAGAATACACACGGGTACATTCGGGTATAAAAATAATTTTCTCAAACATGCATGGAAATATTGTTATTATTTTCGAACAAAGAACACGCGAAGTATCGAATTTACGGTCAAAGAAAATCAAATCCATTGCAGGCGCGTTTTTTGAATTTGGAACATTACAACGCTCCGGCAATGTTGTATGAGATGGCGTGCTGGGGTTATTAAATACTATTTGATTGGATCTCTTTTATCATTCTTGGCATACCAAAGTTCTCTTTGCTTAGTACAAATTGGGTTCACGTGGCGTATTAGCCTTAGATGCGTTTGCCTTTCGGCACAGATGATAAATAGAAAATTGGTGGCAAAGCTAAAAATTCGTCTTGATTTGTTATTTACTTATATAATAGATAATTAAAATGAATTCCAACGGTTCAGAGAGTGAAATGGAGATTGTTTGTACTCCACCAGATTTAAGATCAGAAGCCAAATTAGCAATGGAAAACCTGCTTCCAGCGAAGTCAAAAGAAAAATACATGAAAGTATATGAAAATTTTATGATTTGGAAAAACGAGAATAAAGTGAACATTTTCTACAAACTGTGTATTTTTGGCGTATTTTAATGAGATTACTAAAACTAAAAAGCCATCTACATTATGGGAAATTTATTCCATGCTGAAATGTACAGTTCATGACTGTTAAAAACGGCATTAACTTGAAAAATTATGGAAATACAATTACTTACTTTTATTTCCCTGCATTCTTTTGAGAAAAGCACTATATATGCCTCGGCGGAAATGGCAATTGCCTGTCTCGCATTAGTGAAGTCCTCGCCTACGGCTCGGCCTTCAAACTCATACACGACCTGCAATTGCCTATTTCCCGGCCTTTGCAATAATATACTATTATCTACAATGCAAGTGAGACCGCAAGCAACAGCTAATAAGTTCACAAGTATTACCCAGCCCTCGGGTCCCTCACGAACGGCGTCAGGCGCTCGACAGTTTCGATGTTATGCGCGAACACGTCGAGCCCGCAGTTCGCGATGGTCGCCACGCACTCGCGGTTCGCCCTGAAGTCTGGCACCAAGCATTCTACCAGGATATCCTTGTTCCTGAACAGTTTGAAGTACATTCGATATTTTACTCTAAAAATACTTAGAACTATTGGTACTGTCAGCGACAAAATACATCATCATAACCACAATAACTGACACAGATATTCATAAAATTATTCGATACATTGTATTCTCATCATCTGCCTAGCTTTTTCCCAACTATGTTGGGGTAGGCTTCCAGTCTAACCGGATGCAGCTGAATACCAGTATTTTACATGGAGCGACTGCCTATCTGACCTCCACAACCTAGTTACTAGGTAACACGATACCCCATTGTATTCTGCATTTGTATAATAGCTAAGAGTTAATACTCTTTTAATTTAACTTCTGTTCCAATTTTAACTAAATATTTCGTCATCATTCTCTCAATTTATTTGGAGTCGGCGTACCATGTATTTTAATTAAATATTTATCCCAATATGATTAAATAAGATTTAAAAACTGAAGTGGTATTTGACTTTTGCCACTGACTGTACGAATGAAGCAATATCCAGATGTGCATATCACATTAGATATTTTAATAGTGTGATTCTTCATAATGTGCACATATCGAAATGAGGGAATCTATGCTTAATTTTAATGACAGAAAAAATATTTAAAATTTTATTTATTTTATTATGAAGACTCACACTGTATTGTAAATTATATTGCGAGGTGATTATTATAATACTGTGCACTTACTGTTTTTTGATTTCTCTTACAGTTTCAGCAAGATGATTTGATCCACCGTCGGGTAGATCTGTAAAATTCATGCACAATGTTTAGCAATTCATATTCTTTTTTCACACAAAGATTTTTATGCCTGTCAATGAGGAAAAATAATGTTTAATCGACTTCTCTACAGGTCGATAATTTTTCAGCAAAGTGAAAGTTATAGGAAAGTTACGTTTGCGAGTGTGCGGGTTTGATAAGAATCAACAGGTCTGGTGCTTCAGGGATAGTGAAACCCATGCATCGATAGAAATTCTCATGGCTGCTTTATAAAAGCGGTTGAGTTTTAACAGGGTACAAGCACCACAACAACTACAAAAAAAAAACATACTACAAAAAAATATTGGTGGTTTATATTAGTCTGTATAATGTGTAATCTTACCATCTCTATCAACGGAAGTCAGCACGATGTAGCCGAGCCCCCACTGGTTGATGGCGTGCGCGGTGTTTCGCGGCTCGTCGGGGTCCAGCGGCGGCGGCCGGCGCGACGTCTTCACCGAGCAGAACATGCAGCCGCGGGTGCACGTGTCGCCCATCAGCTGCGACAATAGACAAGCTACGTGTGGTACAAACCGAAAGCGACTGTCGCGCAAATACGCGAACGATTACATTAAGGCGATTAACATACGGCACCGTGCACCGCCGCGGAAGTGAGAGGTGAGAGCACACTCGACCGCGCGGTCGGGCGGTGTACGTGTGTTAGGCATCAACGGGTTTATTAGAGGCCAATGCGACATGAGATCCGCTTCACCGCCTACCGCGGCGGTGCGCGGTGCCGTGTGTTAACACTCAGCGCTCGGTGTGGCAACACGCCGTGTTCGAGTTCGCAACAAGTCCATCGTCATCCTGAGGATGCCTCGTTGAGAGGTGAAACACGTGTCGATTTATTTCAGGAGTTTTTTATGGCTCTTTAGAAATAGATAAGCGGAACAGGTTACAATATAAATATATCCACGTCTATTGTATTTTATAATGGATTTCCGCAAGGTCACGCCTGAATCAATTAACTATATTAACTAATTATGACGTGTACACGTGATTGATCGCGCGAGCACGTCTCTGGTTCTCTCGTGGTTTGGTTCTATTTACTTTTGAATATCTGACGATGAGCAGTGGTGGCTCAGACAGGCGCTTTACTTTGTGTAAATTATTTCATCGCCACTGCTCTCAAAACGGTGAAGGAAAACATAGTGAGGAAACCGGTATGTCCTAGAACCGAAAATTCGAAGACATGTGACATCTACCAACCCGCACTGGGCCCGCGTGGTGGATTACGGCCCACTCCCTCTCACAGAGAGGAGGCGTGTGTCCCAGCAGTGGGAACATTTATAGGCTGATGATGATGATGATGATCTGACGAACATATAGAATGGAGCTTTTTAAAGCAGTTCAGTAATGAAATCAAATCTACTATAGGGTATTACTGACTGAATTTTTGTCCAAGAAAAAAATTAACCCCTAGTAAAAAAAAAGTTTCTATATCTAAAACAATAGCGAAGTCATATAAGTGTTTTAAAGTATATGCTAGACAGAGAGCGCTGCTCAGATCTGACGTGTACTCAGGAATGTACAGTATTTCTATTTTCTTAATGTCCCTCGGGAATCATCGCATTTCCGACTACAAACGAATCCTAATTTCCATGTCCATCAATTATTAGATTTATTGTGTATAATAATTTGAACTCAGAACTAAGTACTTTATTGTTGTTTTGTTTTGATTTCCGTGTGAACTATATAGAGCTGTAAAACTATTTTCCTATCTGTCGTGCTTGCGACTTTAGTAGCTTTCCTCCCATTTTAAAAATAAATTACATTAAGTTAAAAGAGTAATAACGACTCTATATACGTCCAAGTCGATTGAGAGCGTCTGGTCTGCACCAAGTACAAAGGGCAACTGAAAGAAATCTGACGACTGACGAAATACGAAGTTTGCCGAGGGACATTAAGAAAATAGCAATACTGTAAGCCCACCCTCGCACGGACGTAATAAAATCACGGCGATGTTTTTTCGTGCACTTGATTTTCAACGCTCTGCTGAACAGAAAACATACTGTGTTCAAAAAACATACTGTTGGACTTTCAACTCTCGGCGCTACCGAGAGTTGAAAGTCCAACAGTATGTTTTTTCAACACGCTAGGACGAGAATGCGTCCCAGCGAGTTGGATTCTCAACGCTCGGCTTAATACCGAGAGTTGAAAATCTAGTGCGCGATAAAATCCCGCCGTGATTTTATTACGTCCGTGCGAACGTCGGCTAACACTAAACTACTTAAACTTCGCACCATTCAGTACCTACAATGATTGTTTTGCGTAACAAGGATAGAAGAATAATTTTTCCACCAATTTCATTTATTTTTCCACTTAGTCTTTTTTTAATGAAATTTTTAAACTAAGTATTGACACATGGTTTTGATAGTAGTCAAGTACCTTGCAAGCTGACATCTGTAACTGGTCCATCCTAACATATTCACATTCTGTTTCAGGTTAATACAGAACAGTCCTATCTGTAGGCTGATTGAACACTATTTAAGTCATTTAAGCCTTTGCCCAGCAGTGGGATGTTAAGTAAAAATGAAAAAAATCATTGAATGTTATCTTACCATAATAGTTGCTGTAGAAGTGCCATTTTTGCCTCCACTCCAGCACTCTCCAATGTTGGGACAGCGAGCCTCTTCACATACTGTACTGAGTTTCAACTCACGGAGCTGTTTCTTTATCTCTGTGAACTTTGACCCTGGAAGAAAACACTATGGATTGAATTTCGATGAAAATGTTACATTCAAGAATATTGGTCTACATAATGATCAAAATCTTTATAGAAAAATATATAAATTTACTGCAATACTAGAAAGAATAAGTTAGATAAAACATGATTTAAAGATTATCAAAAGTAAACACATCTTAATGTTGGAAGATACAATAAAATTTTATAAAAAATTCCTGTTCAATATTCTTGGTTTAAATGAGAAGTTAGAATAATGCAACTTTCATCTTGTTTAAAGAGTCTCAACTAGTCATTTCAAAATAAAAATAAAACACATGTGTAGCATAGCCTTAACAAGACGTGTGTAAATGTGCTCATAATAATTATATTGACTTTAGCTAACACTAACACTGATAACATTGATAAGGCCCACAAATAATTTTGTTTCAATCTTCAATTACACAATGTTTTTATTATTAACTAATCCAAAATGATAATGTTGAAAATTATTGAAAAGATTTCAACAATAAGTTCTAGTGTTACAACAATGACTTTGGTTAAAAAACGAATAAATGGTGATTGGTGAATTAAAGGTTTTGGTTTGTTTTTAGGCAACTTAAAGACGGTCTTACCAGTTGGTATGGTCGTCTTCAACCAAGGGGGCAGCCTCAGTCGCTCTGCTTCACCCTTCTCTCTCTTCAGCTTTCCCTCATACTCCTCCCAGTCCTTTGGCCGGTCTTCTGCCACGAAATCAACTAGACTGGGGCCATCGCGAAGTTTATCTCTAATAGCATCGAGTTTGGTTGTATGTTTGCACCTCTGAAACTAAATAGAAATAGTTACATAGAATCAGATACGCAACTGATGACTGCTAAAAACTTAGGACGTAGACGCGCATCATTTTGACCTTCTAGCATCTAGCACAGTCCTTCTATCTTGTAGCTTAAACCTTCTAACATCCCATAAGAGCACTACACTTGAATAAACAGGCCCAAGGCATAAAAACTGAAAGTTATTTTGATGTCAGAGGTTATTTTGAAACTTACGTCATGACTTCTGCAAATAAGAGAAGACCTTAATTTACTGCGAAACATTTTAACAAGAACTTAAAACTTATATATTTTTAATAAACTTAAACACAATGCAGCAATTAACACTCATATATAAATTTTCATTTTCATTCACTTTTCACGGCCATTCATACAACAACAATGTTTTTTCTGTCATCTGGTCATCGTCAACTGTCAGTGAGTAAGAGATGTCACGTGAAAAGTTTAAACTCAATAGTCGATTATTTAGCCGATTCGAGGACATTCTGCATTCAACTGTATTTAAGAAAATCTTAACCGGTCGGTCTCGCTAGTTCACTTAGTTCTCTTTTTCTCAAACATTTTTTTATTATTTCGCTTGGAAATTTGAGCATTATTTGACAACCTTCTTTGAGATAAATCGAAAATTTTGATTTAATTAGCAGTTGTCAGCATAGGCATTACGAACTTTTGCGCATGTTCTCTCACTCACACTCGCCTCATGCCACCATTTAGTTCCTAAAAAATGTTATTGTGCAGCCTTCTGCGCGGAGTTCGGAACTGCCAAGTTACATTGGCCGTATTATACTTGGGATGACGATGATGATTTAATATAATAATAATAAATAGTATGATAATGATGATGACGATGTTTATATTATTTTATTCTAAACAATCGACTTTAGTTCTCAAAATTACTCATTGGTTCTACACTACAGCTGCCCATCACAACCTGACCCAACTTTTCCCAACACTATAGAAAAAACTCCTAGCCTAGGGTAGGGCTTTGTTTGTAAAGTGAAAAGAATTTGTTAAGATATTTTTAGTTATTGTTACGCAATAAAATGAAAGATAGTTTTATATTGTTTTGAGTTATCGTACGAAAAATAATAAAGAGTAATTAGATTAAACGAAAAACTAATAAAAATAAGTAAATAATTTGTGACCTTGAGCGTAAGCAATACAGCTGTCAGATAACCTAACCACAATTTTTGTAAACGAAAGATGAAACAAGTTTCTCTTGTGAACATAGATGTTAATCGATGCTTGTGAACTTTTATTGTATGTAGCGGAGGCTGCGTAAGAACAAATCTATTGTTACAATGGATGAAACCGTCACGCACTATATAACTTCTCACCCAGCTGATCAGGTATGTTGATTAAATTTTATAAATTAGCCACTAAGTTAACTAATTAGCTTTAATTGTTTGCTGTTAATTTTGTCAATTTTAGTTTTTTTTTTTACTAACAAGTGTTCTAATACAACCCGTTTCTAACAAAGAAAATGCCCTCACAACACATTTGGTATAGAAAATAATAGGGAGCTGTATTAATTTTATGACTGTGTTCCAATGACGATGCTATGTTTACTGACGCCCCTGAGGGTGTTGGAAAGAGGTCAATTTTTTTACCGGTGTTATATATTTGTCCACAGACAGTTCATGTGGATGGCAATGCTCTGGCCGTCAATGTGCAGGATGATGGGGGCGGCAGGGTGGCCATCATGCATTCACAGACCTACTCTACATCACTATGCAGGTATACCCCACATACCAGCTGTTAAAACATTTGTTTTTGGATAACTGTAGACTAAAAAAATTGAATCGAATATCATCAGATGCAATTAACATCTACTGTTGTTGTAAAAGACTGAACTTGCTTATTTAATTGTCCAATGTCGCAGTACTCCTTTTGTTAAATGCTCAGTAAAGTACTATTTCTACAGAACATGCCTGAAATTTTCAATTAATATTTCTTTGGGTAGTTATTATTATTATATTTTTATATGTCTTTGACACATCTCGGGACCCTGGGGTTCCGGACCTTTGGAAGGCGTACGAGGGGCCGAAGCCAACTCGCAGAGGCCCGTTAGACATTTTTAATGAAATGAGGCACCAACCGACGATTATCCCTGTCCGCACTACGTAAGTGCATCCAAGGACAACCCCCGGTTGGTGTAGGACTATTGCAGGATATGGAAACAAAGATATTGGGTTATGGGTTTGGACGGCTAAAGTGAACTAGTTATCTAGGACTATAGAAAGACTATGGCCCCTGCCTGATCAATGTTTTATATGAAATACACAGATAAAATGGCAGGGGGTGACTTGCACGCTCAATAATGGGCCCCCAAAAACGGTCGCTAGCACATAGTGTCGTAGCGACAAGAGGGCAACACGTCCTGAGGTGCTTATGAGGAGTGGAGAGGTATTCCACGGCTATCAGGACAATCCCGGAAGTACGGTCAAGATCCCTACCAGCATCTTACTGGAATACTTCCTTCCTCCGAGCACGTTTGCTCTTGCGAATCTCCACTCAAGCCGGCCAATTAAGGCAAGAATGAGGCGGGAGTGCCGTTCCTCGTCAGTGTTCACTCCAGCCGGCCAATAAAGGCAAGCCAGAGGTGAGGAACAAGCCTTCTCCCGAGAGATAGGGTCCGTGGGGTCGCTACTGCCCAACAGCTCGCCACATGCTGCCCTGCGGGTTTTTGTATCTCTCTTGGTCTGGCTCCTCATCCCAGACCTGTTCCGGCAAAGTAAACTCTACCGGCACAGGCCTAGAGTTTGGAGCGCGCAAGCCCCACCACGACGTCAACGTAGAGATACGGCGGTGGGGTTATTATTATTATTATTATATTTCTAAATGTCTTTGACATATCTCGGGACCCTGGGGTCCCGGACCTTTGGAAGGCATACGAGGGGCCGAAGCCAACTCGCAGAGGCCCCTTAGACATTTTTGAGTATTGAGGCACCAACCGACGATTATCCCTGTTCGCACTATGCAAGGGCACCCAAGGACAACCCCCGGTTGGTGTGGGACTATTGCAGAATATGGAAACAAAGATATTGGACTATGGCTTTGGGTGGCTTAAGTGGACTGGTTACCTGGAGCTATGGAAGGACTATGGCCCCTGCCTGATCAATGTTTAAATGTACACGGATAAAATGGCAGGGGGTGACTTGCACGCTCAATAATGGGCCCCCGAAAACGGTCGCTAGCACATAGTGTCGTAGCGACAAGGGGGCAACACGTCCTGAGGTGCTTATGAGGAGTGGAGAGGTATTCCACGGCTATCAGGACAATCCCGGAAGTACGGTCAAGATCCCTACCAGCATCTTACTGGAATACTTCCTTCCTCCGAGCACGTTTGCTCTTGCGAATCTCCACTCAAGCCGGCCAATTAAGGCAAGAATGAGGCGGGAGCTCTGTTCCTCGTCAGTGTTCACTCCAGCCGGCCAATAAAGGCAAGCCAGAGGTGAGGAACAAGACTTCTCCCGGGAGATAGGGTCCGTGGGGTCGCTACTGCCCAACAGCTCGCCACATGCTGCCCTGCGGGTTTTTGTATCTCTCTTGGTCTGGCTCCTAATCCCAGACCTGTTCCGGCAAAGTAAACTCTACCGGCACAGGCCTAGAGTTCGGAGCGCGCAAGCCCCACCACGACGTCAACGTAGAGATACGACGGTGGGGTTATTATTATTATTATTTTTATATATTTTAACAAATCTCGGGACCATGGATCCCGGTCCTTTGGAAGGCGCACGAGGGGCCGAAGCCAACTCGCAGAGGCCCCTTAGACATTAATAAGTGGTTAGGCACCAATCGACGATTATCCCTGTATGCACCATACAAGTGCACCCAAGGACAACCCCCGGTTGGTGTAGGACTATTGCAGAACATGGAAACAAAACATATTGGGCTATGGATTTGGATGGCTATACTGGATTGGTTAATTGGAACTATGGAAAGACTATGGCCCCTGCCTGATCAATGTTTTAAATGCACACGGATAAAATGGCAGGGGGTGACTTGCACACTCAATAATGGGCCCCCGAAAACGGTCGCTAGCACAAAGTGTCGTAGCGATAAGGGGACAACATGTCCTGAGGTGCTTGAGGAGTGGAGAGGTATTCCACGGCTTTCAGAACAATCCCAGAGCCCGGAAGATGGTCAAAATCCCTACGAGCACTTACTGGAATACTTCCTTCCTCCAAGCACGTTTGCTCTTGCGAATCTCCACTCAAGCCGGCCAATTAAGGCAAGAATGAGGCGGGAGCTCTGTTCCTCGTCAGTGTTCACTCCAGCCGGCCAATGAAGGCAAGCCAGAGGTGAAGAACAAGACTTCTCCCGGGAGATAGGGTCCGTGGGGTCGCTACTGCCCATCAGCTCGCCACATGCTGCCCTGCGGGTTTTTGTATCTCTCTTGGTCTGGCTCCTCATCCAAGACCTGTTCCGGCAAAGTAAACCCTACCGGCACAGACATAGAGTTCGGAGCGCGCAAGCCCCACCACGACGTCAACGTAGAGATGCGGCGGTGGGGACGTAGAGATACGGCGGTGGGGACGTAGAGATACGGCGGTGGGGACGTAGAGATACGGCGGTGGGGTTATTATTATTGGGAGTGTTCTTTTTCTCAGCTCTTAGGCTGGTTTTAGCTACATTTACGGGCCAAAGCCAAGTAAATGCAGCGTGTGGTGTGTATTTAAGATGAGGGTGTGTTTTCTTCCTCTAACTGCATGAATTTCCTAACTATTCTACAGGTGTTTAAGATGGCGGCTTTCTGTAGAGTGATGTAAATGGAATCTTCTAAATTATTATTATTATTATTTGGTTAGACACACTAGCAGCTAATTAGCTGATGCGTGTGTATCAAATAGCTTGGAGATATTTAATTTGTCCAGGCGATTCTTGAAGCAGTTCAGTGAGGGAGCCGTCACAACATTCTCCGGGAGTCTATTCCATGCTGTTACAACTCGGTTAGATAAGAATTGCTTCAAAGGCTTTTTCTTAGATGAATTTTCCCATAACTTTAGGGAATGTCCACGCAAATGTTTGTTGGCATTCAGAGTGTAAAGGTCTTGAAGGCTGGGCACTTCATAGTGTTCTGATAGTACTTTGTACGTCTCAATGAGCCTACCCCTTTGTCTACGCTGTTCCAGTGTGATAAGGCCAAGGTCTTTGAGGCGCTGTTCGTAAGGTAGATTACGCATGATGCGAACCATCTTGGTTGCTCTTCGTTGTACATTATCAAGTAGAACAATGTCTTTTTTGAAATATGGGTCCCAGATGACATTGGCATATTCCAAGAGAGGTCTAATGTAGGCCTTGTACAACCTGACAAATGTTTTAGGCGTCAGGCACTTGAATGCCTTGCGGATGATGTATAGTTTCGAATTTGCTCTTTTCACAATACCGGATATGTGCGCTTCCCACTTGAGGTCGTTGGACATGATAACACCTAGGTCTTTCTGTGACTCAACAGATGAGAGTTTTTGGAGTCCGAGACGATACGTTTTTCTGCTAGTTGATAGTTGTTACTGGTTATTAAATTATTTCTTAACGTTCATACTTTGCCAAGAAGCTAAAGTGTCTAGTACAAAATACTTTATATTTAAACAGACAAGTGTCAGTGGGAGACCATGTGGTTGAAGGACAATGGAGTGATGAGATCATGGATCCAGATGGCAGGCTGGCGGCACTTATGGCACACATCACGGCCCAGCAGTCCAGGGGGCAACCACAGCACCATAAGGTATATTATGTCAATGGTTTTTGGCTCCATGTAAATACTGGTATTAAGCTGGATCCGGTTAGACTGGAAGCTGACCCCAACACAGATAGGTAAAAAAAAACAAAGAGAACAACTCTTTGACAATTTCAAAATGGTTGACTGAAATTAATCAATATGCTCTCTCAGACAAACTATAATTTAAAGCTATGAGGTGCCAAATTAA
Organism: Agrochola lychnidis; assembly: GCA_963680765.1. NCBI lineage: Eukaryota > Metazoa > Arthropoda > Insecta > Lepidoptera > Noctuidae > Agrochola > Agrochola lychnidis. The sequence continues at coordinate 1,835,487 of OY796857.1, read as the reverse complement.
AGCATAATCATAATTAGCATTAAATATGCTGCTGAGGACTGGCTTATAAACATTTACTACAAAAACTTTTTTAAACATCAATTCTACATTATATCTTAGAATGTTTGTTGTTTTCGTCATTCATATGGACATCGACGCTCAACTTACCAGAACTATATATTTTACAGGTGCACACAGTGAGGGGTGATGTGGACACATCTATTATACTTGATAGTTCCATGAGACTCTTCCATGGCCAGCCAATGGTAAGCAACTAATAATAGTAATATTAAAGACAAATAAAAAACAGTTATTGGATTTTGTAAAAGATAAAAATGTCTGGAAAAAGGGGTAAATAGAATACTGAAGATAAATAAAAGAAGAGGTTTTATGTCACCAACCCCAATTTTTTTAAATTCTATGTCCTTTTCCCAGGATCAGTCACAAGAACCGATAGTGGTGGAGGTACCCCCCCTGCCGCCGCTCCCTCCCCTGCAGGAGATGAAGCGGTGTCAGGAAAGCGACTGGTTCAATAACAAGAATAAACCATCACTCAAAGTAAGATAACACACTTGTGATTGTAATATACTAGGGGTTTAGATTTGTATTCCTGCTGTCTCCTACTTAGATCAATTTTGCTATCATAAATATCTTGCTACCCAAAATATCTATCCTATATACTATAACAAATATATAAAATAGAAGTGTCTGTAATATCAAAATAACAGTTTTTTACTAAATGCATACGAAAGTACATACATACAACAAAAACACAATTTAAAAAAATGTCTGTCTGTATGTTCCGGCTAATCTCCGAAACGTCTGGACCGATTTTGATGGGACTTAAGGAGTAACTTTTGTTTAAAAAAAGAATTAGGGTTCTGCGTAAAACAACCTAAAACCCATGAAATCAGTATCTATACAAATAAATAAAATTGAAGTGTCTTTTTGTAATGTCATAATAACAGCTTTTGACTAAATGCATACGAAAGTATATACGGTACATACAACCAAAACTCACTTTTAAAAATTTTGTTTTTCTGTCTGTTTGTTCCGGTTAATCTCCAAAAACTTATACAAATAAATTCAATTAAATTATACCAATAAACCACAGAAGGCTCAAAAGACAACACATATGGGACCTTGTTCACTAACAATTCCTAATTTAATAAGAGACAGCTTCCTCACTGGAGGAACAGTTCTCTCCTGTCAATAAACTCCCACAACAAATCTGCTAAAGGCTTCTCAAGCCGATCGCAAGATGATATTAAAAATTAAATTATAGAATTCCACACGGATGAAGACGCGGGTAACAGCTAGTCTATTCTAAATATCTTGTTATTCTAAACACGTTTTGCTATCCTATATCTAGTGGTTGTGGGTAGCACAGAACCCGTCGATGTGGCGATGCTTGGGGGAGCTTTTGAAGTCTTGGCCGACACACTATTCAAATTAAAGGAAAATAAAAATAAAAAATAAGATTAAAAAAAGTTGTTTCTCCCTAACAATAGGATGATTCGTCAATGATTGATTCTGACGGGCCGGTGTTAGAACTCGGCGCAGGAGCGTCGCCTGGGCAGCACAAGCTACAAAGCAAGAAAAGTCTTCCACACAAGAAGAGGATATCCAGGAAGCTAAAGAAGAACAATGGGAACTGTACTCCTCAGCAGGTCAGTTTGATTTGGTGTTTATAAGGCTGACAGGGCTGGGACGAAATAATATTAAGCTCGAGAGGTTTAAAGACTGGCGATGTCACTATTCAGATAGCCTCAAGATTTCGAGGCTTCTGAAAGTGTCATCAATTCGAATCTTTCCGATTTCTTGCCATTATTGGCCGGCAATAAAAGACATAAATTATAAATGCCACCGTCCCAATGACATAGGAGCGAATATGCTATATATTAGATTCTCGGCGATCCGATCTGATTCTCATCCTTGATATGTTATGTCCGAGATGATCATAGATCATCGCGAACAAATACTTGCAGACAGACTTAAATCGGTCAGTCGTCGGTTTTAGTCGGGACTTTATCTCACCAACCAAAGTTGTCTGTTGTGGGATATAAGACGGTCACTGACAAAAAACACCTGTCTGCGTTAGACGTATTAGCTGTTGCTTGGTCACAGCTGTGTTCCCTTTAAAAAAAAAAATATATCTGATAACGAAGTGAGTAGTAATTACGAAACTAAGCTAATAGATATTGGTGCCGATTCCCTTGTTCACAAACTAAACTAAATTTAAGTTCAGTGCATCTTTTTCTTTCTATTTCATTAAGAAAAGGACAGAAGATAAATTTTAGTTTAGTCCTGTCAAATTAATCAGCGCTTGACGTAAATTGACGTAATTTTAGTCGGCAAGTTTTTAATCACGTCTAAACTTGTATGGAGAGTGACAGGCGCTGATTAATTAGACAGGACTAAACTAAAATTTATCTTCTGTCCTTTTCTTAATGAAATAGAAAGAAAAAGATGCACTGAACTTAAATTTAGTTTAGTTTGTGAACAAGGGAATCGGCACCATTGTTTATCGATTACCTAAGTGGCGAACTAAATTATTTGTGTAGGTAATACAGGCAATGCTTGTTAAAAAAAACGTGCCATCGCGGGACCCTCGTCAGGAACGAAGTTCTTTCTCACGTGTGATTTAAAACAAAAACAAAATGTTTGCAGCCGCCGTCTAGGATTTTTATTTTGACCCACTATCGGCTTTAACACCCTTGAAAACCATGAAAACGATATCCATGATGTAAAAGTTGATAATTTTCAGAGCCGCCATCTTGGATTTACATTTCGACCCCACTATCAGCTTTAACACCCTCAAAAACCACGAAAACGATACCCATGATGAAAACTATGAAAGTTTTCAGAGCCGCCATCTTGGGATTTTCATTTTGACCAAATTCACACTTTCTCTCTCGGCATGCAGTATACCTAATCACTGTACTCTTTTGTTTTATTTTTTTTTTCTGCCGGCGTTCTCTCTTTCTTTCTCTTTGAATTAGAAGAAGACAGTCGCAAGTATTAACACTTTTTAGCGTGACGATTTTTGAAAATTTACAAGCCGCGTACTTCGTTCCGATTATGCAGAAATAAAGTAATAATGTGTACTACTAAATACTTTTATTTACTCATTAGTTCAAGATCTTATAGCACAATGCATTAATGGTGTGGGTAGTGTCACAAAAAATTAAGTAATAATTGTCAGAAAAGCAAATTCTCATTTTAAAAGCAATAATAATCGCAATATTACTGTTACGGGTTCTTCCTAGCAAAACTATCGACATAAACAGCATAATAAATATTCCTGCCACCATGTTTTAATTAGCCATGGGTTTGCAGGACATCTCAAAACGGTGAAGGAAAACATCGTGAGGAAACCGGCATGTCCTAGAACCGAAAATTCAAAGACATGTGACATCTACCAACCCGCACTGGGCCCGCGTGGTGGATTACGGCCCACTCCCTCTCACAGAGAGGAGGCCTGTGTCCCAGCAGTGGGAACATCTATAGGCTGATGATGATGATGATTGCAGGACATAGTGGTGATCAGTTGCACGGACGTGGAGGGTCGCATCAGTTGCGCGGACCACGGGCAGGAGCAGGAGATCCTGCCAGATAACTTTGTGCAGCAGGAGCACATGCCGGACGAGACGCATCATATTACACATGAGGTATGTTTATAAGATACAGCTGGGGGTGCAATCGGCTGTGGATGTTCATTCGTTGAAGTCCAAACAAAGGTTGTCTGAAAAAAAGCGCGTTTACCAATAGGGAAAATTGCAATTTTTTAATCATGACTGGGAGGACCACTAACATAACACAGGGTGTTAAAGAAATTGCGTGCCATAGCTTCAGGGTGAGTTCAGTATCGATAAAGGAACTCGTAAAAAAATAAAAAATAAATACTTTTAAAATGTGTTAACATTATTTCCAATTTTGTTATTTATATTTTGTGTTTCACAAACGTCCAAATAAACATTATTCTTTCTTTCTTCTTGGCTTGATGATGGCAAAAATAACAGGATTATTTTTATCCTTTTTAAACTTGTCCGGCCCAAAATTCAGCAACGCGAATCTCGTTACTGTGTACCTTATGTTCCACAGGTTATGGATCATTATCATCATTCTCTTGCCATATCCCAATTTAGTCTTTTTCTTTCATGCGTCTCTGTTAGTCGGTAGGTTATGTATGAATATCCAAAAAAATTACAAGTACCCATCCAAATCTTTGTCCATGCAAAATTTTAGTCTGAATTTCTAGAGTGAACCTTTTATTTGTAGGAGTTTTACATTATTACTATATCCCAATACGAATCAACTTTCAACTACAACTTGACAGTGATATCTTTTCGCGTTCCCATGGTCAGGTCCGCCCAATCTTCATCTGCCAGCTGTGCGGCGAGTTTTACGGTGAGGAGCAGCTGAAGTTCTACCAGCACCTCAAACAGCATTACGAGCCGCACATCATCATCGAGAACCCCGTGCAAGACCTGGGCATTGATAAGGTTCGCTTTTACTTTTGACTTATCAAGCGTGAACTATTGAGACAATAAGCCACCATTCACCACCATTCATTTCATAGATAGAACAAAATATTAAAACTAAATTTATTCGCAGATAACCAACTCGTGCATCGTAGATAACGTAACAACAATTCCAGATTCAATAGTAGAACTGTCTCTAGAAAATTCTATACCAAAAACTATATACCAATCCATGGACAAACACGTGTTATACACGACAAGCGACAAAACGTTCACGTACGCTAACAATAAGCTTCAGTATTCCATGGCAAGTATGGACAAGGAACCGCCGACAGTCGTTCAGGAAGCTGAGAAAGCAGATTTGTATGATACTTTGGATAAACTGGATTTGTATAGCTGTGGGAAGTGTAACAAGTCTTTTAGGAAGCAAAAGCAATGTGAAGCTCATATCAAGGAGGCGCATTCTAATATGAAGGTAATTAATTTAACCGTCCGTTTGTTTGTCGATGTATGAAATCATTGTTAAAAATTTTATTTGTCGTCGAATCTGAATTCTATTTTCCAATGCCTATTACAAATATATTTAGTTATCAATCTTCGTTGGCCTTATGTTTGCCGCATTTTCCACAACATAGTTGACAGATGATGATACGCGCGTATAGTTCCGACGTCTGAAGTCGAAATTATGATATTTCGCGTTGCTGCGTATAAACTATTCAGTAATGGACACTTACACCTGGTTTCCGAATTGAGAATTTGAAGTTGAGAAGTTCTTTGCAAAAAACGTAAGAAATTTTGAATATTTCGGTCTATGTTGAAGTAGTCACATTAAGTTAATCTAGAGTTTGAAAAGTTCTCAATTTCAAATTCTCAATTCGGGAATCGGGTACAAGTCTGCCATCTTGACGGAAAAGAAGTAACCAGAATACGCACTCGTTTCGTATGATCACAGTCGTATGATCTCATACGCATACATAAGTTCTTTACAATATGACATGAGTACATATGACAGTCACCCTTACAGTTGGAGGACATGGGTGAGTTCAGCGAGCCTGAGGACCTGATGGAGGGCATCCACGTGGCGGTAGACGAGCCTCCTGAGCACTACGAGCACACCTTACTGCCGCACCTCACTGTGGAGAACGGACACGCTCACCAGGACAACGTGAGGCACTGGTGAGTACCCACCACTGGGAGAATCCGGGACCGTAATGTAACCGGCCGTTCAAGGATATAGTTTCCAAAAACCAATAATAATTTTCACAACTTTCAAGCAATTTAACAAAATCGTCTGTGTGGAACTTTTTGGAGACGGGAATGTGATTCGTTATTTTCAGGCATATTTAACTACTGTGGGCGTAGTTTGGGTAGTGTTGGTTAATGCGCAATAGAAAAACAGTTTGCAGTTCAGATCACATTATAATTTACTATCAAATTAATCACACTAGCTAAATTATACACACACTGGGTGCGACGGCGTTTATTAAAATCACCAATTAACACAATGATCATAAATTACAACTAACACAATAAATGAGCACCACGAATCGAGAACAGTTCCGCGACGTCTTGACTCTGATGCGATCCGAGGCTGAATCCTCCTCGCCGTGGTCTTAAAACATCACGACTCTGTAGAAGCGCGCGCTTTAGGTGTGGGTAGATCACGTCCTGTCGCCAGCGGCGCGCTTGCGATTCGTTTCGTGTCCGTACTAATGATCGGATCCGACATATATATATTTACAATTATTTATGTAAATACGGTTTTGTTTTGTCCTGATTGTTTCATAGCATAGCTGTAAAACTTATTCAAAAGCTGGCCTAATAATATATGTGGTGTTCGTTACTATTAGGTACGGGCGCAGTGCCCAGGGCGCGGGCGGGGCGGGCGGGGCGGGCGGCGCGTCGTGCTGCGCGGCGTGCGCGGGCGCGCCGCACGACTCGCATCACCTGAAGCTGCTGAAAGGTTATTTTAATTAATTAATCAATTTATTTTTAATTGTGATCTTGCTGTACTTGGATATTATATCTTTTATTTTCCATTGCGACTTACTCGAATATCCACTTTAGCACGATTTAGTGTATAGTTGATTTTTGATTGGCCATTTGGAATAAAAAAAGCAAAATAAAAAGATTTTTAATTTGAATTGAATTGTAACAGAGTTTATGCTTTCAAAACTTAATTATGATCTCAAGATATTTTGAATTCAAGTATAGTGTCAAGTGTGCTTTATTACCGGTTAGTCTGTCTTATACACCCTCACAAAAATACTGAGACTTTTGCTTTCATTCACCAGACGAAGTTCTCCGACGAATCTTAGAAACGGATGTAGCAACCGACAACCAGAACTTCACCGACAGTACGATGACGGACACCGCCGACACGGCCGACACGACCGACCTGCCGGCCGACGAACCGCCAACCGATGAGAAATCGGATGACAAGAAGAAACAAAAGCGGTTTGAATGCCAGCAGTGCCAGCGAGTTTTCCTGCACAGGTAATGTATAGGCTAAGTTATTTGGTTACTAACACTGGACCTCCTTGTGCTCTGATTATTATTATTAATGTTCTTCTGGTCGTTGAGCTTCTTAAGTCGGAGTTGAGCTATTGAGCTACTCGATGACGACTAATGCGTGCCAATAGTTACGACAGATCCACTCACTATCGTAAAATTTGGTGTAGAATTTGTTCGCCAATGATACGTTTTTTTTTTGGAACGATATTCTTTAACGCGGTTATCTGATAGAAATTATCACGTAACAAAAAAGCGTTATTTATGCCCTTCGATTTCCTCTCTAGGAGAAAGAGAGAAAGTGTGAATTTGGAAAAATGTAAATCCAAGATGGCGGCTGCGAAAATGTTCAAATTTTTCGTCATGTGTCGTTTTCATAGTTTGCGAGGGGGCTAAAGTCGATATAGTGAGGTCAAAATGTAAATCAAAGATGGCGGCTACGAAAAATTTGTTTTTAATCATACGTGAGAAGGAGCTTCTATCCTTTTTTTTTTTTTTGGTTGGGAAATCATCAAATAACTTCTCCCGCTCTGGGCGGAGCGGGAGGGCGTGTCAGACTCTTACTGACTAAAACCCACCCGTGTTCCTTCAGTTGCCGTGTTGCCAGGGGGCCACGATGTCCCTATCGGTTTTCTTCGAACCCCCGGCAGGCATTGGCCCTAGCGGACCCCGTCAATTCTGCTGACATCTCTTTGAGGCGCGCGTGGAACACAACGCGCCGTCGACCCGGGCTTGGTCCTTATCGGACGGCGAGCTACCCATTGCTCACCGTCCGCAAGCCCGCGCCTACGGTGGCCGGAAATCTTCTCGTGATTCCCGACGCCCAGGGCGTCTCCTCCTGCGGCGGTTAGGGGCGCGAGGGCGCGAAATTTGCCTCTCCCTCACGCGCTCCGTCTCCTCCTTCGCGAGCATTACTGCTTCGCAGAACGAGGTGACGGCCTCCCATTTCCTCTCGCTCCGTAGCATGGCCCGAATCAGGGCCGGACGCGAGAGATCACCGCCGCCGATCGCCTCCACGAGGACACGGCGATGCTCTGCCCAAGCCGGGCAGACCTCCACCGTATGCTCCACCGTGTCCTCCGGGCGATCCACATAGTGATGACACCCGGGCGTTTCCTCCCGCTTTATCCTGAACAGGTACCTTCCGAAATAGCCGTGTCCGGTGAGCACCTGTGTCAGGCGGAAGGTGAGGACGCCGTGGCGCCTCTCTAGCCACTCCTCAAAGAGGGGTCTTATCGCCGCAATTGTGGCGTGCCCAGCGCTGGGTTGCGACAATCGCACTCTCCATTCCGCCATGAGATCCCGCCGGAGCTCTGTCCGCTGTGCCGCGACTTCTTGCGGCATCGGAGTTAAGCCCCGGCGTTTCGCCTCCTCGCGCCACTCCCAAATGTGCGCGAGGACCAGGAGCTTCTATCCTGACGGGGGTCCCGCGACCATACACGTTTCCTGCAATCTGTGGGAGTGATTTTGTGAAAAGGGACGGAAGTGTGTAACAGGAAGCCTGGGAAGCGCGCGCTATTTGATTTGACCAATGAGCACGCGCGGTGCTAGAGTTGGCCGTCAGATGGTACCAACCCATTTTCCGAGAGGTTGGTACTGTCAGCCAAGATATCAGATGTACAGATACATCATATGCGACTACTGTAAGGCTCGTTCGGTTTTTTTTAACCTTTTCTGTCCCACTGCTGGGCAAAGATATGACTTATTGTATCAAAAATATTTTTGTATACCTGTCTTCATTGAATAACCGAATCTACTCCCAATTCTGAACAAACTGGTTTCAGGTTTGGAGTTACACAAACCTTGTATTATACACCGTGAAATTTGAATCACAGTTTTGCTAGAACAAACGTTGTTCAGACCATGGTCTACTACTATTCTACAGTATCCAATAAAAAAAAAACATAAATGGTTTTTAGAAAAACACAAAAAAGACAAAGTTTAAAATGTCAAGATTATCGTTACTCCCTACAACACAGACACCACGCACGGGACACAGCATTGTCTAAAGGGAAATGTACCTCCATAAACGAAATTTAGTAAGCAGTAGATAATCTTAACATTTTAAACTTTGTCTTTTTTGTGTTTTTTCAAAAACCAATTATGTTTTTTTTTATTGGATGCTGTAGAATGGTAGTAGACCATGGTCTGAACAACGTTTGTTCTAGCAAAACTGTGATTCAAATTTCACGGTGTATAATATCGAACTGGTGTCCGCTACTCCCCGTCTGAGCGCGTATATTGAGTACCACAAGAAACCTTGACCTCTGTTTTGTTTTTGAGTTTCTTGCCCGTTCTTCTCCATTCTACTACGCTTTGGAATGGGCAACTAGCTTCATCTTTCTGACTGACCGACCCCTTGACAATTCAAAAGTACCTGTAATTGGTTTATTTGAAATAAATGCTTTGAGTTTGAGTTCTTTTCAGTGGTTGGAAACACCGACCTAATCCAGCTGTGCAATAATACTAATTTGTCGTGTATTACACGACAAATTAACTATCTAACAAAATAATCTTTTAACCATAGGAACAGTCTGCTGTACCACATGCTGTCGCACAGCGGCAAGCAGCAGATCTGTCGCGAGTGCGGGAAGGGTTTCTACACCGTCGCCGCGCTCAAGGTAATGTACGGGTCACCCATCCGTGGAATAACCGCAGCAAGCGAAGCTTAACTTCGCTAGCTTAACACAAGGTCCTAAACAGCGACTTAACTTAGTTTACCTGTATCCACTAACAATACTTAATCGAAACGCGTTTGTCCGCCCAGGTAAACTACGTTTTAGGTAAGCATGCATAACTCATAACTTACCTAGCCAGTAGAATCTAGTAAGGGAGTTAGGGTGCGTTTACAAGCGGAGACGGGAGACGCTATGAGAATTTCAACCATTGTGATCGGTCGATTCCTGCAGGTCTCCGCTCAGTTCCGCTCGTCTCCGTTTCAGTGGAAACGCACCCTAACTATTAAGTTATGATCCACGATAGACCTGTCCCTATCCAATAATTATATTCCGTTTTTTTTTTTTTAAATATTACGTTTCATTTTTAATTTAAAAAAATTAAAACCCGAAGCAAAGTTTTTTTAATGTGAAAATATCAAACAGAAGCTTGCCATTTGATATTATATCCAGACAAATATTCGTACCCTTGCTCGATAACGAGGTGCCAGCAGTTGTTGCAGCTAGCAGGTTGACGCCCTAAGCCGAGGTTCGTACCCCACAAGGGGTGCCCTTAGCGAGCGTTCACCTAGTTTTAATTAGCATAGTTGAATAACCCCTGGCTAGAGGTTTTAAGTGTAGTAGCTTAAGGCACCCACAGGAAAGCCCGGTTAAGTAGTCATGATCTTAGAGGTCAACTACGAGATGCCATACCTAAAAAAAAAACAAATATTGTTATGTTGTCCGTCTGTCCCGCAGATACACAAGCGCGTGCACAACGGGGACCGGCCGTACAAGTGTGACGTGTGCGGGCGAGACTTCCGGCAGTGGAGCGACCTCAAGTACCACAAGGTGTCCATACATTCCGACCAGGTAAAACTACTCGTATCATTATTTACTATCAAATGAGATACGTTTACTAACTGTGAAGTAACTGTCAACTTCTAGATGGCACTGCATCATATTCATGGTCCAGTAAAATGATGTTTTTGTGAATCATTTAATACGCTTGAAAAACTTTTGATGAATTTCTACATCTAGGTAGCTCTCAAGAAGGGCACAATAACTGTCATAGTGATCCTTGTGCAAAAACTCACCCTAAATAAAGATATTTAAAATCAAATATCAAACAATTTACGCTGGTTACAGAAAATGTTCAAATGCGAGTTCTGCGGCAAGGAGTTCGCGCGCAAGTACTCGTTGAACGTGCACCGCCGCATTCACACGGGCGAGAGGAACTACAAGTGCGAGATCTGCAGCATGACCTTCCGCGCCTCGTCCTACAGGCTGAGTCACATGAGGACGCACACCGGTAACTATCACTACTGCTGTAGTCCCAAACATCCCGCCATTGACGTACTTACATCACATGACATGGCTGTCAGGGAAGAGAAAGTGCTTCCGAGTTTGCGCACACACTTATGTACTTTGATAATATCTCCTGCGCCGATTATCGCTACGATAGCCCCCATGACCGAAAGTTTGTCAGCTCTATACAAGTAATATTATCATTGCATATATTTTGAGTTTCTCCTTCCTTTTATTTATATTATTTCAAATTCCTGCACGCCTTTTACAAGTGTTGCAGTTAGATCTTCCATGCATCCAGTTCATTAGTATTATTACAAGTGCTCATACCCAGCTCTCCTCTCACATACCGTGTCCCTCGCCAGGCGACCGGCCGCACAAGTGCCCGCAGTGCGACAAGTGCTTCCGCGTGGCCGGCGACCTGCGCCGACACGTGCTCATTCACGACAAGGTGAGGAACCGCGTCACCGAGCACAAGGCCAAACTCAAAGACCTCAAGGAAGACAAGAAACCACTCGTCAAACTTGAAGACAAACATCATCCCAACATCAAAATCGAAGACGTAGAAGTATCTAAAATTAAAAAGATCGCCCTCGCCTCCACCACCAAGTCACCCAACATTCTCAGAACTGTCCTCTCGTCTGACAAGAAGAAACCTATTAAAAAGAACCAGAGCGTTAAAAAAGGAGCACCCAACGTCACCTTAGACCAACTAGACAACAGCTACACGAACAATGTAGAGGTGTTCGACACGCGGCAGGAGTCCTTCGGGAAACTCAACATCGTGTCTGTTAAGGAGATGTACAGCGGCCCTGCATACAAGCAGGAATTAGATAACTCCTTCACTAAACAAATTATAGGTCAATACAAAGATGAAGAAACGCAGGAGAGAGAGTTCGCGATACTTAAACCTATGTTCAGGAACAACGTGTTATGTGACACCGTGGAGGCAGACCAGACTGTGTTCAGACCTGAGAACACTGACGGTAAGATGCAAGTCTACACGCACATAGAGAAGAACAGCACCATAGTTCCTAATTCTCAAGTGTCACTAAACGATATGCGTCACTTGGAGCGAGACGTGAGGAGTGACATCCACGGGGAAACCACAGAGAACGGTTTCATAGAGAGACTTACAGCGTTGTACAATATACCCGCTGTATGAGTGACTGTGATAACTATTACAACTAGTTTCAATTTCAACTTTAGCATAGTATTAAACTTGCTGCTAAGTTCAGGCGCTACTTTGCAAGTTTTTTTATTCTTTAAAGGCAAAATCGAATGCGACTTCGTATCATAAGACTAAAAAAATGAAAGACTGCTATTATGAAATACGATTTTCCATGTCCCGTTTTTGCTAAATATTTATTAGTAAAAATATTGAATTTGGTTATAATAAGTTTATAATTATATAACCAAGATAAGTCAAGGTGTTATCTTCCTGAAGCTCTGTAGCGTCTAAAACCGATATTAGTGGCATCCAAACTTATAACCAAGATAATGTCAAATAATAATATAAATTTTTATAAAACATTAGAATAGGTTTGTACTGCTTTGTTTGTATTTTATATCGGCACTGATCTTACGCAAGATACATAAATATAATATTTTAAATAATTACTAGAATGTACCTGCGCTTGTCAATAGTAATCAATTAAAAAGAAAAAGGCGAGTTTGTTACAATAGATTTTTTTATTATAAGCGGTGAAATACTATCAACCGAAATTAATTAATTACCTTTTTATAGAAAAATATTTGTGTGATAATAGTTTGTATCTTAATGCGATCAAGTGCGATAATTGCGTGCCACATTTTCGCAACAAGACGGAGGAGAACGGAGAAAGGAAAGGACGGAGAACATTGGGGCTTGTACATTCACAAACACAAAAAAAAAACAGCAATAAATGTTCATTATAATTATCTAGTTATGCAAGTGATAGCTTTTAAAATAACTGTCTATGAAATTGGCTACCAACTTTAGGTATCTCGCGCACTAGACGACCACGACGAGGTAAACTGTAGAAACCGATACGGACCGCACACTTGGTCTCAACGGCCAACTAGCCGCACACCATACAATACCAGTGAACATCAGAATGACTGGCCAAAATGACCGATCAGCTTTAAAATATTACTAAAATCAAATACCTATTTAGTGGTATAAGGAACAGGGTGTAAAGTTCACTCATCCACCATAGAAAAGGGAGGATCCTCCGACCAGACGGGTGTTGTGTCTGGCGGGCAACTGCCCATCGGTTTGAATATATCGCACCTTCGGTGCAACAAAGTCACAATAAATTCAGGACACTTTTTTTTGTTGTCTTTTATTAGGATTTTTTTGATAATTCAATATAAGATTTTTAACGTAAAACTATAGCAAACAAAGTAAACAATTAATTTTATAAAGATTTCAAAACTTACTATAAATAGTAATCCAGAAATAAGGAAATGTAAAATTAAAAATGAGCTGTTGTGACTTTGTTGCACCGAAGGTGCGATATGTCGATCGCTCGGTAAACTCTAATTGCGCGATGCAGGATTTGTATGACGTCATGTCTATGATGCGTAGTTCATATGTGGCGGTGTAACCGCTATACCTATTTGCTACTATTTGGTACCTTTGTTTAAATAATTGGTACCTAATTAATAACAGAGAAAATGAATTTAAAAAATGAGCAGTCATTCTGATGCCAGGATGACTGCCCACATTTAGAATCTCCACGTAAGTGCTCCAAATTTTTAATTCTCCTTTACAGACATTTTGTACCTATTTGATACCTAAACATATATTTTTTCTAAATTTTTAGGGCAAAGAATAGAGATTTTTTGTTTACTATGTTAACTAATACAGAAAGTAGTGCGCGAGGTCCCTAAATTGTCCATATATTTAAATCATAACTGTCATTCTTTGATGAAATGGCTATTTGTGCTCACATAAACGAGCTGCACGTTGCCAATGGCAGAGGCAGCTGCAACCGTCGACACGCGTCGACGGCTGAAGTTGGACGCGTCAGCGGCTGCCATCGACGCGTCAGCGGCTGCCGTCGGCGCCGCAAATGCACTATGTATCTATATCTACTGTATTTAATTAGGTTAACGATTGTGCTTAACTGCACAACAGAAAACATGTTAAGTTTAGCGCGGATTTTTTTACTATTTGGAAGTACGGATACCCATCCTAACTCTCCATGTACAGTCGGGAAATTTGTTTATCAAATTGACACACTACGTCAATATGCCGTGTAAGTGCTCATATACACGAGCAGCATGTTGTCGACAGCAGCCGCTGTCGACAACAGTGTGTCAATTTGATAAACAAATTCCCCGACTGTACATCGAGTGTTAGGATGGGTATCCGTACTTCCATAATAGTAAAAAATTCCGCGCTAAACTTAACATGTTTTCTGTTGGGCAGTTAAGCACAATCGTTAACCTAACTAGATACAGTAGATATAGATACATAATGCAATTTATGAGCGCGTATTATGTGACTCTTATATCATTGCAATAAGGTATAAATTAGAATGATTGACGTGTTCGTAAAATGTAACTTCTCTGTACCCATCATAACAAACTTTCGATTTTAATTGACATAATCACTTGTACTAATCAATTAACGAGGCCTTTAATAAACAGTTATTGATGATATAGAATTATAGTCAAATTAAATAGTTAAGTGCAATTTTATGTTAATTATCAAATACCGAAATGGATAATATTTACTTTAAAATGAACTAAAGATGACCTCTAAATATGTACTGTAAATAACCTGAAATAATATGTCTAGTAATGTGCTGAAATAAAGACTGAATTCTTATTTTTTTGCTAAAATAAATAATATGTATGTTATGTATAACTTAAGCGTAATATTAGTTAATGCATAATTTTACTATGAAATAATAAATTGTTTATAGAGAATTATAGCAACATTGTTATGTCAAAGATCACACAGTGCCAATGACTGGAACTATACAGGGTGATGTTTTTTACAGGGACATGGCAGCTTCGCTCACCGTTTGTAAATGTTATGTTAGATATACAGGGTGATTGGCAGAACGTTGAACATACTAAAATGGTGGATAGGTGGGGTCATCTGCTTCTTACTCAGCCCCAATTTATTTGGCCCTGGCGCCCTGGATATTTAAAAAAAATAAAAAACTTAGCTTTTTTCTAGTTTCACGACTTTCTTAACTTTAAAGTGTAATTTTTATTAAAAATGGGTAAAACAGGCAATATTTTTGTTTTTTTTTTTTAAAGTTTAATGTTGGCAGATTCTTCTAAAATTATTGCTTTATTCAGATGTTAGCTAGAAAAAAAGTTATCGAGTCCTCAAACTTACAGAAAGATGTTAAAAATAATTAAATATTAATTTTAAGTTGCATAAAAAAATATATCCAGGGGGCCAGGGCCAAATAAATTAGGGCTGAGTAAGTAGCAAATGACCCCACCTATCCACCACCATTTTCGTATGGTCAACGTTCTGCCAAATACCCTGTACTTTCTTAGTAAACCTTGTTTAAAAAGAAAGGATTTAAAAAAAAAACGGTTTTTCTATGAACAACTCTACATGTTTCCGGTTGACGTAGTTACCATAGAGATCCTTGTATAAAATCTAACCCTGTAGAGTAGTCATTTCAATTGTTGGTGGTTTCAACAATTATATCGAAAATACAGTTACATTTAACTTTGTTATTACTGATCTACGTGTCCTAGCAATGCGATTAATGATAGCAATAAATAAATGGATCAACTACAATTAAAAAGATAATTATTGCTATTTAATTGCGTAATTAATAATTATCGCTACTGCTAATTACTTCGTCACTAATGATACGTGATCAGCTTTAAATATTGATAAAGTTTATAAAGTTTTGTAATTTTTTAAAACAAAGCTAATTTGAATATGATATGCCATAAACAGCACTGACCGAGCATAAAAGTTTATGTTTTAAGGTTACTTTAATACTGAAGAGGTAGTCAAAAGTACCTACATTTGCCAGTTATGTTTTAGTCAAATTATTATAGGGGATTAGCTTATTATTGGGCACAAATCCAATCTGGGATGCTACTGAAAATTTCCTAATGTTAAAATCTAATAAAAATGTCTGATCTAGCAACACCAACCCCAGCTGTCCAACCACAGATTACATATGGGACACTCCGCAAAATAATTTAAATAAAAAGCGACTCTTGCTACGACATAATAAAGTACAATTCAGGCCGCACAGCGCTTGACGGTGAGCAATGGGTAGCTCACCGTCCGATAAGGACCAAGCCCGGGTCGACGGCGCGTTGTGTTCCACGCGCGCCTCAAAGAGATGTCAGCAGAACTGACGGGGTCCGTTAGGGCCGATGCCTGCCGGGGCTGGAAGAATACCGAAATCAACAGGGCAACCGAAGGAACACGGGTGGGTTTTATTCAGTAAGAGTCTGACACGCCCTCCCGCTCTGCCCAGAGCGGGAGAAGTTATTGTATAATTTTCCACCCAAAAAAAAGGCCGCACAGCGCTTATTACCTACAGTTATATTTTATCTAGAAGCATTCAGCGAGATTGGCCCGCCGCGTACTTGTACCTTCATACCTACTATCTGTATTCATCTGTGGTTCAACTTGCCACTACCAGATCAACGAGACACGCTTTTAAAATAGGTCTCTGTCGCTATTGTGGCGTATCCTTTGTATACTCGTACATAATGGTGCCGATTCTCTTGTCCACAAAGTAAACTAAATTTAAGTTCAGTGCATCTTTTTCTTTCTACTTCATTGAGAAAAGGACAGAAGATACATTTTAGTTTAGTCCTGTCAAATTAATCAGCGCTTGACGTAAATTGACGTAATTTTAGTCGGCAAGTTTTTAATCACGTCTAAACTTGTATGGAGTAGTGACAGGCGCTGATTAATTTGACAGGACTAAACTAAAATGTATCTTCTGTCCTTTTCTTAATGAAATAGAAAGAAAA
This sequence comes from Agrochola lychnidis, assembly GCA_963680765.1. NCBI lineage: Eukaryota > Metazoa > Arthropoda > Insecta > Lepidoptera > Noctuidae > Agrochola > Agrochola lychnidis. The sequence continues at coordinate 1,818,590 of OY796857.1, read as the reverse complement.
AGATGCACTGAACTTAAATTTAGTTTAGTTTGTGAACAAGGGAATCGACACCAATGTCAGTTCCAAAAGTATTTAATGGAAGTGCAAACAAATGAATTACAAAAAGTACCTGTGCATGCCAAGTTGTAGTGACACTATTTAGTGCTTTGATTTGATTATTTGGACACTTAACCGAAGTTCTAATTTTTAAATCACCTAAAGATGTTTTTAATTTGATAATTGAGGTTAATTTTATAACCTCAATTTTCGTCGATGATTTTCAATTACAATTTAATAGTAATATTCAATAATTGTTGATGAAATCTTCTAAATACAGATAATTGTGTTACTAATTCTCTTTAGTGACTGATTGCGAAAGAATTGAACCCGAACAGGGTTTTTTAGACTCATCAGATTTATATGAAACAGACTATACTGCCGCGCTAAATAGAAGTGCAGTAAGGAGTTTATTCGTAGTTTTGAGTAAATGGCGCCTAAAGTTTTTTTTGCTCTTTACGAGGATTCCGAATCTATAAGTAGGTAACTCAATTTTACAAAAATCTTTAATTACTGCGTTTCTACTTAGCACGGCAGTATAGCTTACCTAAAATAATCTTGGGCTTGTCCGGAGCAGAAATTTCAACTCATTGGTTCGGTATAGTATTTTTAAGCTATACCTTATTTATGAATGAATATGATTGTTTTAACTTATTCACATGATACCGGATCTTATAATATAACGTAACGGACATTAGATTCGTGGGAACACTTTACAAAGACATGTACACACATAATTACATAGTTCGAAAAAGTAACTCCAGTAAGTCCTTGATTTACTTTTTATTTCATTCCTTTTTTCTTTTTTTGTAGGCCGCTTCCAAAATATTTTTGTACTAGCCGAACGAGTTATAACTGCTAATCGTGATATCCCGGTACCCACTTGTCTAATATTGTCTTGATCGACTATCTCATTATTATTTTCGTATTATTTAGGGGTTTATTTATAAATGTTGCTTAAAGTAATGATAAGCAACTGTTTAACCATATAGTTTATAAATAAACCCCTAAGTATGTATACTGAAACAGAGAAACGTTTATGGTATCACATTCTTGATGCTTCGGAAAGACATAGTTACTGTTCGTACATAAGCGAGTCAATACTTTTGTACATTGTAAATACTTGTAACTTATCAACTTATCATAGTTAACTTTCAAGAGAATAAATGAGTTTCTTGTTATTTTCATTGTTTTATTTTGCCATTCAAAATCCTGCACTGCGCAAGCAAAGTTATCCAACGATAGCATAAATATCGGTACAACAACTCGACATCAACCATCCGGCAGTCGTAGCCTTCCAGACACAACACCACTGGTCGGAGGATCCTCCCTTTTCTATGGAGGATAAAGAACTTTCCACCTTGTTCCTTATACCTCTATACTTTCAACAACACATGAAAAGACGTGCCGTTCGGTGTTTGGATATCATCATCACTACAGTCGAAAGACATCCACTGCTGGTCATAGGCCCTCTCAAGCGTTGCCACAACGACCGGTCCTGTGCTCAAATCCAGCGGATATAGGTGCCTACTTAGGCGCAAGTTGCCCGACTGTCAGATTGGTCGACAGACTTGGCAATCCTTTGCAGAGTCTTGTAATGGTGAACGTCTTTCGGGTCAATAACTCGGGGGAATAACTGGATTTTATGGTGAACACACCATGAGTGTCGTCACTCGATATCCATATCTAAGTATCTATACCATATATTAATGTCGCTTTTCGTGTCTGTTTAGATGACCGCGTTATTCTTCTAAACTACGCAACCGATTTTCAATCAATCAATCATTTACCTATTTTGTTAAACATAGGTAGGTATGGTTACAGATAGTGTCTAAAATATGCGCACTATGTTTTGCCAATATTTATGGCGTACAAAATTAACACAAATAAGCAATTACAATTAAGGTGGCATGTCAATAGATTAACATTAAAAGAAATAATAATATCAATTTAAAATAATATGTCAGTTATGTAAACAGGTCATACAATTTTAGACAAATAAACCCATTCATACTTAGTCAATAAATAAAATCATAAGTGTAATTAGCAAGTCGCAATCTTCATACCTTTTTTTTTTTTGGTTGGGAAATTATCAAATAACTTCTCCCGCTCTGGGTGGAGCGGGAGGGCGTGTCAGACTCTTACTGACTAAAACTCACCCGTGTTCCTTCGGTTGCCCTGTTGCCGGGGGCCACGATGTCCCTATCGGTTTTCTTCGAACCCCCCGCAGGCATTGGCCCTAGCGGACCCCGTCAATTCTGCTGACATCTCTTTGAGGCGCGCGTGGAACACAACGCGCCGTCGACCCGGGCTTGGTCCTTATCGGACGGCGAGCTACCCATTGCTCACCGTCCGCAAGCCCGCGCCTACGGTGGCCGGAAATCGGCTTGCGATTTCCGCCCCGGGCGTCTCCTCCTATTGCGGCGGTTAGGGGCGTGAGGGCGCGAAATTTGCTTCTCGCTCACGCGTTCCGCCTCTTCCTTCGCGAGCATTACCGCTTCGCAGAAGGAGGTGACGGCCTGCCATTTCCTCTCGCTCCGTACCATGGCCAGAACCAGGGCCGGACGCGAGAGATCACCGCCGCCGATCGTCTCTACGAGGACACGGCGTTGCTTCGCCCAAGCCGGGCAGACCTCCACCGTATGCTCCACCGTGTCCTCAGGCCGATCCACACAATGGTGACACCTGGGTGTTTCCTCCCGCCTTATCCTGAACAGGAACCTCCCGAAGCAGCCGTGTCCGGTGAGGACCTGCGTCAGGCGGAAGGTGAGGACGCCGTGGCGTCTCTCAAGCCACTCCTCAAAGAGGGGTCTTATCGCCGCAATTGTGGCGTGCCCAGCGCGGGGTTGCGACAATCGCACTCTCCATGACGCCATGAGATCCCGCCGGAGCTCTGTCCGCTGTGCCGCGATTTCCTGCGGCATCGGAGCTAAGCCCCGGCGTTTCACCTCCTCGCGCCACTCCCAGATGAGCGCGAGGACCTTTGCCTCCAGATCCCATGGCGGTAATCCGACAAGGAGGCTCGCCGCCTCGCGAATCTTCATACCTCTGTTTATCATCATTGTGTTTGATGCGGTCTTCACCATCATTTAGAGAATTTATTTCGGTAAATTTATGTCCTCAATACATTAATCTTTGTGCTGCGGCTGCATCTGCGTCTATCGTGACGAAGCTTCGCCCAGTGATAGGTACGATACGATACACGCTGATGTGACCAACCATTATAGGTTATCGTCGCGATAGTTCGGGCTGCGTAGTACTTATCGCCCGGATAGATCGAAGTGTTTTAACGTGATAATTAGCGTGGCGCTTGGTCGGACTACCGTTGTTCATTTCGACTGTTGTCTCCGGACTGCGTAGAAGCTCTGTCGAAACAAAGAAGAGCCATCTATATTGTACGATAATTCGTTAAAATTATGAAGCCGCTAAAATTACCACCGCATTAGCGCAATAACTTTTTAGCGAGCAAAACATACGAAGCTTCGGCACGCATTGCTGCGTCACGATAGACGCAGATACGGCTGCAGTATTACAAATAAAATAATGTTTCGTCAAGTCGTAAAAACCGTGCGATGCAGGGGCGGGTCACTAATAGATAGTTAATCTTAGGAACATTAATTTACTTTTACAGTTGGCCTCCTAACATGTTTTCTTGCATATATTTTTCTCAAAATATTTGCCTTGTCCGTGCGCAACGAGAATGTCATCCGGAGCGAATGCCACCCGTCCCGTTGAACCCGACCCCGGTGATGTGTTCGGCAAGATCTCCCACAATTTGGCCCGTTTCCGGTTGAATGTCTGCCAACTATTCCAATTATTTTCCCTTGTTTAGAAACTTAGTCACATTAAAATATTTTAAAGTTAAATGATCTACTTATAAGTATTTTTCTCCAAGTTTTTACGTTAGACCAGAACGTTGCATTCAAGACACGCGTTCTCATAAACTCTGAGAGGCAGAGGCGTCGCGGGTGCAAATTCAGGCTCGATCCTAGCACTCACGGGGTCATGACCCCCTCAAAATCATTTAAACTGGCGACTGCCTATGATTTACTTTTTTTTCTGACAGCCCTTGCACTGGTGGACTAAGGGGGAAAGGCAGATGTGGTCCACCCCAGGCCCCCGGTCCTGGGAGGCCCCAAAACTTAGAAATACTTTAAAATTAAATCCAAAATAAGAACAAAATATGTTTAGTACCTAAAGTAAGTAGTAAGTAAGTAATCATTCATTTATTTAAACTTAGTCTACATAGGTAACATCATCATCATCAGCCTATAATGTTCCCACTGCTGGGACACAGGCCTCCTCTCTGTGAGAGGGAGTGGGCCGTAATCCACCACGCGGGCCCAGTGCGCGTTGGTAGATGTCACATGTCATTGAATTTTTGGTTCTAGGACATGCCGGTTTCCTCACTATGTTTTCCTTCACCGTTTTGAGAGTAGTGGTGATGAAATAATTTACACAAAGGTAATAATTAGGTAACATCAGTGTTGTTTAATTATGGGATGGGTGTGGCTATTACAAATGAGTAAGACCCCTGCCCTTCCAACTAGGATAATCCTGTATCTTGAAGGACAATGTTCTTTAGTGGGATTGACACGTTTTTACAACATATTTATAATTGCGTAAGTAAGTAAGAGGCAGTTTGTAGTTCCGGGCCCCATACGCTTGCTAAATATAAATGTAGGGTGCTAAAATTTTTGAACTCGCTTCGCTCGCTCTTGCAATCTACGTTCTCTTTTTTCCCAGACTTCTCTTCGTAAGTCGACAAAGTAATTCCTATTTATGTACGAATAGTCAAAAGAAAACCTTACCTATCCGGGTGGGGGGTTAAAATTTTCGAGCTCGTTTCGTTCGCTCTACCATTTTCTATTCGTGCAATGCTCTAGCTTTTCTGTTATCGACAAAGTATATCCTACGTCTGTATCAATAGTCAAAAGAAAACCTAACCTTTCGAGGCAGCGTGCTAAAATATTTCGACGTTCATTCCTGGGCAGGAGAGCTCCATTTAGTTTTGCCGCCCCGGGCCTGGGGACAAGCTTAATCCGCCACTGACCTTGACCTCCCTAAATCTTGGGCTAAGATAAGTTGACCGCCACGAATCTTGGTCTTAGCCAAGTTTACCCTCTTTCCTAAAACATTGGGCTCATCCTAAGATCAGAAATTCTCAACGAATTCAACGCTAACTCTGCTCCACTCCTGCTCTGCAACTCCATTTTTTTATTTTCCACTGCCGGCCGAGTCCTCGTAGGGGGGGGGGGGGCTGTTACGGATTTCCGCTATTAAAAGACAAATAAATCTTAATAAAAACACCCAAACAAATCAATCAAAACGAAACTAACTAGGGCCAATTGATTATCTGCACTGAGTGCCTGCCTACCCGTAAGTAGTTAATTTAGTTTGAATGGCGAAGCAAATCCACGTCGTTTTTAGGAGATAAAGGATAATGAGTGTGTTAAACTTGATGATTGTTCTTTGATCAGTGGTGGTAACTGCTGGTGTGGCGAACAGCATTTAGAAACGAGGGCGTTCTACTCCATTGGCACCCTCGCAGTACCTTCGGGCAAGTAGACTTATCTTCGAGGAATATCTCGCTTTACGGAATGATAGTGTACTATCCTGGATAATGGATAGTGGGTAGCCCCAAAGGGTTGACTCATCTAAGACTTCATGAATATTTGAGGAATCAGTACCTAAAGACAGGACCTGCCAATCAAAGAACAAGTAGATCGACTGACGTCCGCGACCTACTGAACAACAATAAAATTTATATACCTACTGAATGTTTTTCCCAGATTCTGTACTCTGCACAATTTACGATTTCATTACCCTATTTCTTCACATGACCGTTTAAAAATACCGGTTTATTTTTACCTTTTTTACCAACAAAGAAATTAACTTGTTTTGATCGACCCCGCGGCCCAAGAGTTATGCACGTGGGCGATATGTTAAAATTAATTTTGTGTAACGTGTATTTGCGTGTTACCTGTTGGAATTCGTTTCTGGTTTACTGAGTAATAACAGAGGTATTTTTCGTGTGCTCAAATTCGCACCTTTCGTGTGCAACTGTGAGCCAGCCGGGGATTTTCCATGGAAACCCGGGAAATGTGGAGATGGCTGTAAGTATATCAAGAAGATAAGTACGATGAATGAATTGTGAGAAAGATGGATATAGTCAGAAAATGGGTGAACATTGAGATGACATTTTTGTTAAAGGTAATGGAAGTTAAAAACATGCTGCGCCAAAATGAAATAACAAGGAGGAAATAATAACTCAGGAAATAAAGATATTTTCTGTGAAAAAAATCCAAGTGAAGAATTTTTAATATAAAATACTGGTTACTTACTTACACTAGAAACCGATTCCAACTGAGTTGGAAAAGGGCTAGGCAGATGATGATGACTCGAAGGAAGTGAAACGCCATAACAATAGTTAGATTAGGTACTGCTCCCCACTTGTTACCTTCAACATCAATGGGCTCCTGTATGTCTGCTGGATTCTCTTATTTATTTTAAGAAACATTCTTACTTCATAGATTTACTGATGTAACAGATCTCCCAGCATGACGCTATCCGCTCCATCTAGTTCAAAACTTTCCGACGAGTCAGTCGTTAGTTAACTCTGAAAAAATAAACCAATCGTTGCTTATTTCCATACCTAATTATTTATTTGCCTTTCGTTTATAGTTGAAAACCGATTACCCTCATTTCTACAAATTCCACCTGCTATTTTGGTGCGCGAATAAAAATATCGAAGAGTTATATTAAGCCTCGAATACCTTAATATATAGTAATGTGTTGAACACAAACTAATGAGCTAAAGTGTCCGATATAACACGGCGTCTATCAGCGGTCTTAGTGAATTTTCACTAAATCGAATGTGGCAAAACAAACACGTCTGATTTCCCGAGCAATACAAAACAAACGGCGTTCGGCGCCCATCAATCTGCCACGCGTGCCCACGCGCATGTGTAACGTTCAACTGTTCCTAATTAAAGCCTAGTGTTTACACTCCTATGAGCTATAACGGTGGATTGAACTAAATCTGTAGCTGCAGTATAAAAATAACATCACGTACGCCGCGGTTAACGCAATGACCCGCGCCCGCCGCGACCCACCTCGACCCACCTCGACCCGCCTCGACCCGCACTCCGCCCGCGTGCTTTACCTTCACTTAGCCTTTTACGAGCATTACTCGCTCTCGCACAATCTTGTAAATTGCTAATAAATCTGTTTCCTATGTTTAAACTCGTGCCAAGAGTTGTCATTATCTATTCTCGCTTTCTGTATTTGGGACTTCGGCTGTTTCTGGTCGATATCATTAGATTTCCGGCCTTTGCTGGTACTAACTTCCCGTGGCCTAAATACCAAACACAGATATAGACGGAATTAGTACAGACCTGCACAGAGATATTATGTGGTTTAGGTGAATGCTGCAGCACCCACAACTTCTTTCTTAAGGTACAAATCACACCGCGACACTTCTGGTTTCTATGTATTTGTATGAAATACTTTCCGGAGAAAATATGAACCTTCCTTACTCTAAAATTACTAATTTAATTTCGAATATAATTTATTTAACCTCAAAATGGATACTAATACCCAAATTAATCTTAAAGTCGCTACCCCCAATATCATAATCTAAAACTGTATAATAAAACTACATATTCACAATATTTCAGGGTTAAGAAAAATAATATGCCACACCAAGATATTTTCTCTGTCATTTATATTTCTTTTTGTCAACATCAAATTCAATATTCTACACCATACCATCACATCTCCTATTCCCCACATAATATCACAATACAATCCGTATTCTAATATTTACCATGAAACTAACAGGTTACCTTATTTTACAGTAGATTTCCAACCAATACCATGCCAATCTATCTTTTTTTATTTCATAGAAATACTAGAAACCAGTAGTGCCACGATGACACGTCGCCAGCTGCACTACCTGCAGTCGGCTACGGATTTGTACCTTTATCCTTAAGATTTTTTGGATCTTCTAACGTCATGACTTTCAATTGCTGCAGTGATTAGCCCTGTTAGCTTTAGGTAATACAAGGGTTGACTGTTGTATGTAGCTGAACCGTGCTTAGGTATATAAAAGTAACCTCGTTATGACAGCGCCGGCCCGAGAATTCCTGGAGCCCTAGACGAAAGGCTGGAACGGCACCCTTTTCAGAAAATTCGTGACAAAATAAAACAATGTTCTTTCTTTTTCGTGTGGTTAGTGACTAACCTGGTGTCAGAGTTTTAAAGCCACCCATGGGCTTCTGACTTTGCTTCTATCTATATATCTCTCAGACGCGATCGGTAAAGCGATCGCGGTCAAACTATTATAGTCAAATTAATTTTGAACAAAATAATATTCCATATAACAAGAGAAGCAATAAATTTGAAATCGCGATTTTTTTTAGCAATGGATTGGTCTCAACTCGCTTTTGATTTCCAGATGAACCGTACCGATGGTTTCGTAAATGTCTATGAGCGCATTTTGATAGAAAAATGGGTAGAAAATTGGGAGTATTTTCAAGTTGTAGGTAAATAAATAATAAATGTAATGTATTATTTTTTCATTTCGATGCCGCCCCCTTAATACGAGCGCCCTAGGCCTTCGCCTAGTTCGCCTATATGAACGGGCCGGCCCTGCGTAATGACTCTCCGACGTATGGCTGCTAGACGAGGACCTAGATACTGTAAACGAAAATCCCATCATAGGTCTGTCTGTAACTACCACGCTGGCTGCCCTGTCTTCTGCTGGCTACGCCACTACCCCAAGTGGCTGTGGATCGCTAGATCGCTCAACATATCTTGTAACCTCAGACTCGACGGGATGATTACATTGCTGTAAGTTCGATCGCCTACTCTTGTAGAGAACACACATCTTTAACCTCAAAAATGTTCATTGTTATGTTATGACGTTATTCTTACGTCACACAGCCCACAGTTAATGCAGCAAGAGTAACGCTACAGGAATGTGTGCCGACATTCTGTGTTGAAATACCATAATAAAGCGGTAATATGAACAAGGGTAACATAAACATTGACTCATTAACAATACAGTTCACATCACGAGGGTTCTGACGCGCGAGTGTGTTTGGGAAACGTGTGGAGCGCGTTACCCTGTATGGGCAGGCGCAGGCCATCTCAGGTCATGTCCTTATCAAAGGTTACAGTAGCAAAAAATATGTTTTCTTGCTTTCTTTTCTTTCGTCATCTTTTTAAGAACAAAATATAGGATTTTTTAATAGGTGTGTAGTAAATGAAGTAGATTTGTTCTGCAATGAAACAGTCACTAACAAAATATTCGTCAGGTCACTTTCAAAGACTCTAAAACTTGGTAATAAAATACTCATTTCGTTAGATATCGGACTGAAGTGATTCACACTGGAAAACACCGCACGTATCAACAAGTCTTTACTTTCACGTAAAAGCGTTTGTTTAGAACTAAGATTAGGTTATCATAGTACATAGGGGAGAAGCCATCATGTGGGAGCGTGGGCCTGTCGGCTTATTGTGACAGGTATACACGTAATGGGTGAGTAACATCATATCGGATTTCTAATGAAAACCTCTCATATCTACACATCGTACCTACTTTGGCGAAACGCTCTCTGGTTACGGTTCCGTAGTTGAATATAACCTGCGTTAATTAATTTATTCGCGGTACAAAGCTGGAAGGCATAATAATGGTTTTATGAATCTGAACCTACGTCAACTGCCGAGACACGACTTCGGCTTACCGAGTGTGGCAGTCGAAGCGCCGTCATACCGAGTCGACTGTCCGACAGAGTAACTTGGGTGCGAACTTAGTCGTGAAACGATAAGGAGTGGAGAAGGCGTTTACAAAAGCCAGTTTTATTGCCGCTGTCGCTAGGACAGCTAAGTGCACTTATCGATAAGACCAATTCTCATATGTAAATAAAAACAACAGACTTCCAAAAAAAAACAAAGTGAAAAATAACTTTATTTCGGAAGTCGGTGGCAAACCAAAGACACCGACTTCCGAAATAAAGTTAATTTTCTCTTTGTAGTGTATTTTTTCTTGGAAGTCCGTTGTTCTTTTTTGTATTTTTTTTATTATTTTCCCACTTTTTAGTTATGTTACTTTCCTCACACAAATTCGAATAACACTACCTGCTATGTAAATAACAGTGACAGGAAGTTATTATAACATCATCCATATAGACTAAGTGGGAAAAATACGTAAACTCAAAAAGTACCCAAGCAAAGTTAATAAAATTTATATGGAGTGGTCCGTATAAATTTTGCAGAGCATACCTTTCAAACAAGATTTTGTAAATCCGTCTATATAAAAAAATATATATATAAATATCTGAATTGATAACCTCCTTTTTTAGAAGTCGGTTAAAAAAACGTTCAAATTCAAGTCACAATGTCACCTCAGCGACAGTCTATAATTATATGAAAAAAATAATTGGTAAATTAGAGGTTTTTTTCACAGATTGAGACTGAGATTTGAATGCAAACGTTCTTAAAAATACTGGAGTTGCTTGTCTGGTGATAGGCACGATATTATTTATTATTCCTTTAGTGGGTTATCATGCCATTCGAGGGTCATGGCGAAACGAAGGTTCTCATTTGACGGATCTAAGACTTCTTTAGATAATTTACGTATTGTGAAAAAGTGTTTTCAAATGTCATCATTATGTGTGTCCAAATGATACCTAACTGTTGTTTTAAAATGTCATCATACGTTTGCACTATGTTAGTTGATAACAATACCTAAACAATAGCTCCAAAGTTCGTAAAAATATGAAAGACGTCACACATACAATATTAAGTAAAAGTACACATTTACTTAAAGAAATCAGATGACAAATATTGGTTAAGTAAAAATAGCGCCTGCGTATTTTTGTAAAAACAGAATAATGAGCCATGTCTCTTTATTTTAACCTGGTGTCAGAGTTTTAAAGCAGCGTTTTATGTGAACAAAGAACAAGTGTGTGTGTGGGGTAGTGCGAGTATTTTAGTTGAACCCATTTCAAAGAAATGCACTTCAATCAATCTGCCGAACCTTTTCCCAATTATGCTGGGATCGGCTTCCAGTCTAACCAGATGCAGCTGAATACCAGTATTTTACATGAAGCGACTGCCTATCTGACCTCCACAGCCCAGTAACTGGGTAATACGATACCCCTTGGTAAGACTGGTTATCAGAATTTCGGGCTTCTGATGACTCGTAACGATTGTCAAAGATCCACGACAAAGAAGTAGTTATCACACTAGCAAAACTTTTTGATAACAAATGTCTTACAAGTAAAAATGAAAATGAGGAAGCGACTTTATTACTTGAGCAGAATACACAACGGGTCGAAAACGAACTTTGTTTTACTCTTACCACTCCAGATGAAATTTGTAATATTGTTAACAAGATGAATAATAAACGTTCTTGTGGATATGATGAAATTCCTGTATCCGTTATTAAAGATCATATAAATATACTTGCAGAACCGCTTTCTTACTTCTTTAATAAGTGTATTAATGAAGGAATATTTCCGGAGCAGCTAAAAATAGCCAAGATCATACCAATTCACAAAAAAGGCACAAAAACTGATCCTAAAAATTACAGGCCAATCTCTCTGCTGCCAACGCTTTCAAAGATATTCGAAAAAATTATCAAATCTCGGCTTGTACTTCATATTAACTTAAATAAAGTCTTACATAGAAGACAATTTGGATATCAAAAAAATGTGGGCACAGGAGACGCAATATATACTCTTATTAATGATATAATCAATCAAATAAACAATAAAATGAGAGTAGTTGGTGTATTTTTAGATTTGAGTTCAGCATTTGACACTGTTGATCATGATCTACTTATAGCTAAACTAAATCATTACGGAGTGAGAGGCAAAGCCGCCCAACTCTTGAAATCCTACCTAGAAAACAGAAAAATGTTTGTAGAAATCAGTGAAATGCAAGATGGACATAGACTAAGTTATAAATCACCTTTTTTAATATTTATGCCGGTGTTCCACAAGGATCGATACTAGGGCCCATATTGTTCATTTTATTTACCAATGACCTAATAAATTATATAAATAGAATTCTACCAGACATACAACTTGTTGTTTTTGCGGATGACACAAATGCCATTATTGGGGCAAATGACATAAAAGAACTTACAGAAAAAGTTAATGCAGCTATAAATTATATGTATTCATGGTTTACTGTAAATAAGTTAAAAATTAATAGTACTAAGACCAAGATGTTATTCAAAACAACTGCTCGTAATAAAGACACCATGGAAATAATATTAAATGAGGACAAAATTGAACTCGTGAGAGATGCTAAATTCTTGGGAGTACACATAGATGATTCATTGAATTGGAAAAAGGAACTAGGCGCTATTAATGCATCTATATCATCTGCGTGTTTTGCGTTAAGAACCCTCCGAGACGAAATTGACATAAAACATTTAAAAATCGTATACTATGCACTAATTGAGTCTAAATTAAGATATAGCTTACAATTTTGGGGGAACAGCTATAATTATAACTGCCAAAGAGCTTTTGTCCTTCAGAAAAGAGCTATACGTACCATTGTCCGTATTTCACAAAGAGAGAGTTGTCGTTCACATTTCTTAGATTTAAACATCCTTACAGTACCCAGTCTCTACATATGTTCTAGTCCTTCTGACTAATCTTAAAAAGTACATGCATGAATATGAGACGGATGAGGAAAGACTGGTTAGAGAGAGCACACGTAGGAAAGAATTGAGAAATAAGATAAGTCCTCACTTCAACATTGTAAAGCACAGTTCACATTATCAAGCAGTGCAATTATTCAATAGGTTACCACTGCACTTAAAAAGTATGATTTATACATCTGCATTTAAAACAAAGCTTCAAGCATTCCTACTAGATAAGTGTCTCTACTCCGTTGACGAAATGTAATATTATGTTGTTACCTTGTGTTTTCTCCTGTCAACTCAAGTAGATATGTTACTAGAACCGACTGTAATTGTTATTTTGTGTAATTATGACATTATTTTTAAATGACAAATGTATTATTATTCCTATTAATTATTTGAGTTGACATTAACTATTTCATTTAATTATATATAATTTTTTATTTTTTAATCATTTTCTATTCCTAATCTTGAATTCTTAATGAGTTGACTTTGAATTTTTATTTTTATTGTAATTATTTTTTATATTTATCATATGAATGTATTTTTTTTTGTGTCTTTAGAATATTTCAAACACAATGTAAATTGTTTGTGAATAAATGAATTGAATTGAATTGAATTGAATGACAGCCGGGACCAACTGCTTAACGTGCTTTCCGAGGCACGGAAGAGTCTTGGTATATCCGCAAAGCATATTGCCAATCTTTCTACACGAGCAGCCTGTGGGTTAATTATACTCAAAGGCATACAGCGCTCTGCGGGTACAATACAACAACGTCTTCAGGATGTTGTTGCGATTGCCGCGGTTTTGCAGTGCGTCCGCCATGTTAGCCGAAGCGCGTACGGACGACTTTTACGCAATAAGACGCAAGCGTGTGGCGTCATTGTTGAGCAGAGTACGCGGCAGCAGCAACGACATTCTGAAGTTAGTTTCAAGTAAATTTCAGTGTCCGATGCACTCGCTCTGGGTAAGCATCGTGGTTGGGACGGTAAAATAAAATGGTTTTAATTGTTATTTATATTCTTACCTACTAACACAGTTTATAAGCTCTTGTTGTTACCTACTAACCATAATTGATCATGTTGTCTGACATAAATAAATAAATTAAAATTAAAAAATTAAATAAAGATGGTCACCCATCCACGGACTAACCCCGGCAAGCGTAGCTTAACCTGATGGATCGGCCCGTGCAGCTGTTATTTCTTAGCCACGAGCTTCAAGGATGCACGAATGCACTTGAATTACTGAATTCCAATTCAAGATCATTCTTCTGCCCGTATCTAGTCCAATTTATTAGAGGTCGGCGCAACTTGTTTTTTTTTTCTTGAATACTTGTTTATTAGTCGTCTACACAGTCTATCTATCGTTTCTTTGGTCTTCCCCTACTCTTATAGCCATTTACATTGATATTCAAAACTTTCCTCAAACCCAAAACGAAATCCTATTTACGGAATTCCAATTACATAGTATAAATGAAAAAAGCTGAGGTAGTTACAGTCGTGTTTACATAGGTAGCTACATTAAGAATCCTACGTATGGACCTCCTCAATCATAGGTGTTTCTGAGAAAAAGGATGAAGTGTAGCTATACAGAATATTATAGACCTGAAACAACGGTTTGAATAAACCTGGATCGAGCAGGCCACTACCTAACATTCTAATTCCGAACTTTCTTTACCTGTAAAAAAATAAATAATTGTAAGTATACTTTGTTTTAGTGGTGAAGGTTTGAATTCTCTGTCGTGACATCAACACGACGAAGAAGAAGGCACTAATAAGCCATTCAATCAATCAATCAACTCAGCCTATCGCTGTTCACTGATGGACTTGGGCCTCTCTCAGGCCGAGCCACAACACACTGTCCTCCGCCTTTCGCACCCAGTTTGTCCCAGCCACCGTTTTAAAGACGTCGGACTCGCTGGGGGGCGTCCCACACTACGTTTGCCGATACGCGATCTCCACTCCAGGACTCATCTGCTCCACCGGTCATCAGGCCTTCGACAAACACGGCCAGCCCACTGCCACTTCAGCTTGCTTACTCTGCAAGCTATGTTGGTAACTCCGGTTATTTTCCGGATAGTTTTATTCCTGATTTTATCCTTCAAAGTAACTCCGAGCATAGCCCACTCCATAGCGTGCTAAGCGACCTTATATTTATGGACCAGTCCGACTGTCAGTGTCCACGTTTCGGCACCGTATGTCATAACGGGCAAGACGCACTAGTTGAAGACCTTAGGCTTCGAACATTGCGGGATAGGCGACGACAAGACTTGACGAAGTTTTCCAAACGCTGCCCAACCCAACCGGATCCTCCTGTCGGCTGGGTCTCTCTCATAGTTGTGTCTACCGAGCTGGATGACTTGCCCTAGGTAGACATACTCACTCGAATTGTACATGACTTTCGTCTTGTCCAAATTCATGCCGAGGTCTACCCGCCAAGAAGCTCTATTTAGGATGTGCAGCATCTGGTCTAACTGTTCTAGTATCTCTGCCATTATGACGATGACAAAAGTCAAATAAACCTGTTACATGGGAAATATTACTACAGTGGCTAAAAGTAAACTTTTTGCAAATGTTTATAATTATGTATAAATTGTTATAGTTATTACAGGTACAATTGTTTTCGTACTCGTTATAAAACTAGAAAAACTTTAGGATTGATAAAGAATAAAAAAATTGTGCAGACAAAGCTTCAAAATCTCTTTTTCAATATTTCTAACCCGACATCACGCCGCCTAAAAAACCTAGACTTGGGCAGCAACAAGAACCATAAAGCCTGCTTAAAGTAGGTACTTACTTACACCATGACCAGCACAAGCAATACACGTGTTACCAACAAAAAGTGCTCAAGACATCAAGGCCAAACAACGGGTTTACCAAATGCACTTCCGCCGGGTATTCTCAACTCACAAAAACTAAACTGACTTATTATCTAAGTATCATAGTTATTTCGAGGTTATTAGAAAACGATACCCGAACTAATTCGTTTAGTTTTTTTGTGAATCTCTTCCAACTTTACAATTTAGAGTTAATTAAGTAGATAAACATAAAAACTGGTCAATGTGTGTTTAGTGTACAGTTCGGGTTCCATATTATAATAGAGATTTTGTGTATAGCTTCAAACATAATATTCCTTCACAACCTTTCATAAGATAAGGGTGATCCAACCCTCGGATTGAATAGCCATCCATTCAATCATATATTTTAATAACAATTTTATATTGAACCAAACAGCCGTGAACCAAAAAAATCTTTGTTGATGTCTCCAATAATAATAAAATAAATTCGATGTGATAACATCTTAGTCAGTCTACTAAATTAGCATGAGACGGTGCGACGTGTTTCTATCTGTTACGAAGATTCGTTTTACTCACTCGTCTACGGAATCCTAACAGTAAATTGTGATTCACACGTCGCGATAAAAAGTGGGGTTTCCTATCATTTTTTTCAACAACATTCATCACCTGCCATTGTAAAAAGATACTCAAGATATTATACTTTAAGAACATACGTATTGGCCGACTTAATACTAGTACATGTATATTGAAAGTACCTGTACCGGTAAATAAATATTGATTGTAATCGTGAAACTATGAAATATATACACAAGGTACAGGAAAAACTGAAAAATCAACATACATGAAGGGAAAACCAATGGGAAACGTTTTGTGAATCTTAGGAACATAAATATATCCAGTTTTCCTGTCACCTATAACCCAACAATATATAAACGTCTTTTTTAATAAACAGTTTATTTGTATTCTGTTAACAGCAATCAAGCTGGTCAATTACCTACCCACGGGTCGGGGAATCACTAAGATCTTGTTACAATTAAACACATTCTTATTACTGGTTAGCGATAACTTTTATAATATATTCTTTAGGCATTTCATGTTACATGTATTTAGAAATAGTAGTCAATTACCTAAAAGACAACATACACATACATACATAAACTCACACCTTCTTCCCATGGCGGTAGGCAGAAACTACAGAACGCCACCTGCTACCACGATCCTGACATACTTTTTTTGCCTCGTTTACGTTCATACATCTGGTCATACACGCTCGCCGGTTGCGAGTACTACGCACCTGGCCTTTTTGAAGAACATCACCAATAAGGTCAGTATATGTCCTCCTAGGGCGTCCCCGACCAGCCTTTCCCTTTACATCAGCTTTGTAAATACATTTTGTTAGTCGCCTTTCATTCATCCTCTCAACATGCCCAAACCATCTCAGCATACCCTTTTCAATTTTTGTCACTACATCTTCTTTTAAATCACACCGCTGTCTTATCACATCATTCCTCAGCCTATCATTCATAGTCAGACCACACATGCTTCGCAAGGAACGCATTTCCACAGCGTTTATTCAAAGACAAGGCGTGTTGAAAATTGCGGTCGAAATATAAAAGACATTACATGAAGTTTTAATAACATAAAACCCAACTACTGAAAAATCACGCTCTAAAAAGTATGAAACAAGAAAATATTTCTTATTTTTTAGGTACAAAAATGGTCAAGGTAAAGCCGTGGTCGCATGCTTGTACACCTACAAAGTTATAATGGCATGCGACCACGGCTTTAACATTGCTTAATGTCCTTTATCCGTCTAAACCTGCGGCCACGGCTTCAGGAGTCTACCTGTCATATGTTTGAGCCAACCGCCTTTTGACAGCCACTTTAGGAGATGATCGACGCTCTTGGCTGTCAGGCCATTGACTATAACGTGTGTCGACACAAAGACTGCTGATTCAACCGCACTTGAAGACGTTTGTGTGTATGATGACGGAAAATCACTTCAAAATCAATGAAGTCCTTTTAACAACAGTTTCCGATCAAGCGACGATTGACAGGTGTTTGTCGTCTCCGTTCACTTTATTCAATTACAAAATTGGAGATGACGTAGAAAAATATTCAATTAGAAGCACCTTGTTACTTTTTAACGACACGAAAGATTGAACCATGACCTGGGTTAGGACATAATAAGATACTTTTTATTCCAGTAGTTCGTCCCGTGGGATAATTTAAGACCAACACGCGGGCTAAGTTTCGTGCAAAAGCTAGTACTAAATATCACAAGTTAAAAGTCACAATATTACAAGAAAAATATCATTTATTTTATACAATAATGGCATTTTATTTTATTATTATAATTATCGATGCTTTTGTGGTTTGCGGTTGCAACAATGTTACAATATTTATAAGATGGATAGTGGAGGTTATCTTGTTCTAAGAAAGATCGCAACTACATAATTATTGCGACTTATCGAATTAGTTTTCCTGTATCGAGCGATTAGCAATGTCGATGTTCCTTGTAAAAGGAGGTATAACGTTATTTTTGGTGCACTATTACTTCATTTACAATTGCATTATAAACTCTTGTTTAAAAAAAAAAAAATCCAGATCCAATAGAATATCCTTTCTAAATCAATTTAAATAACTTTACGTATCAAAGCAATATATTTTCTTTTTTCTAATTTTGGTTTAAGTACTTAACAGATTTTAAACCGAATTATGTTCCGATCATTATAATATTCAACCGTAAAACAAACAATTTTAGGATCTATTAAAC
This sequence comes from Agrochola lychnidis, assembly GCA_963680765.1. NCBI lineage: Eukaryota > Metazoa > Arthropoda > Insecta > Lepidoptera > Noctuidae > Agrochola > Agrochola lychnidis. Next base: position 1,800,319 of record OY796857.1, on the reverse strand, counting down.
AAAACAATGTCAAAATACTGAAAGCTTTGCGTAGCTGCACCGCTACGGGCCCGTTCTGCAGTAAGATGCTACAGGCTACGCCGTAGCGCCGGCGTAGCTCGGCGTAGCCACCTGCGGACTCTCACTACAATTAATATATTTTATTACTGTGTTTTGGGTTCATTCATTCCAATAGTGCATTCTTACATCGAGACATCTTGGGATTTGTAACCAAATGAAAATAATATCACGCCTGCTTTTCCCGAAGGTAGAAGCAGAGATACCCGAATTTTGCTAGTTATTTTATTAACCGAGCACAGACTGCTTCTGAGAATTAACACATAACATAACATCACGCCTTGTTTCCCCGAAGGGTTGGGCAGAGGTGTACCTGTAGTAGGTACACCCACATTTCGCCAGTTATGTTTAAGTCCCATGTAATAGGGGGCGAGCCTATTGCCACCAACCGGGCACAAATCCAGACTCCGGGCTGCTTCTGAGAAATTCCAGATAGAAAAACCCAATAACACTTTGCTCGACCCGGGAATCGAACCCAGGACCTCATACTCAGCAGTAGCGCTTGCGACCACTAAACACTAATCCCAGTAATACTTTGCATCATAATACATAATACTGTTCATCTGAATGTATTTTTTTTAGTATGTTCATCGATATTTTCACCAATTGTGGATCGATTTAAAAAAATCATTTGGCAGAGGAGGCTCGCACAGTGGTTCTTTATGAATTGTATAAAGTTTGCTGTGGTAGCTTTTGAGTTAGCTACAATAATACGTATTTAATTCACTTTGTGTATGTTGATGATGTTAAAAAAATCCTGTCACTGTTGTTTACATAGCAAGTTGTTTACGAATTGTGTGGGGTAGGTATGAGAGGTTAAAAGTGAAAAAAAATATATAAAAATATGACTCTCAAAAAGAAATTACAAAACAATATACCTTTAATTTCAGAAGTCGGTGGCAAAAAACAAAAATACAAAACCAAAGACACCGACTCAATTAATAGACCAACTAGGTAGCGCTTTTTGTATTCGATTAAACATTCGCACAGAGTCGAAGGTAATTGTACTATTCATTGATATAATAGTGCCAAAGTACTGTAGTTCATCAGTCTATGAAGAAAAATACATGTTATTTTTATGATTATAACCAAACAAACACAATCATATTTCAATTATAATCAAGTATTTATATTACGTTTTGTAGAAAAATAATTTGTGTGTCATAGTCTTTTCAAACGATAAACACATCGTCATTATGAATAAGGTAAAAAAAAGATTATTAAACAAAATACACATGTAATAAATAGAACGTTTTTTTTCTCTGGTAGCAGCCACAAACTGTGTGGTTAATGTTTTTTTTAATGTGATGGCTTCTGTTGGAGCACTATCTCACCCGATGGTAAGCGATGATGCGGTCAGCGATGGTTTACGCTTGCCTAGTAGTAGCCTACTTTGTTATTTCATTTTGTAGTAATCATATAATATTTTATTTGAACCCACCACAGAGCACAGAATCGCCGCGCCGGCATTGACTAGAGTCGCTTGTATGAAGAGTATTCGTATCCGAAGTTGATGCAACTGAGCGCAAGCTAGCAGTCACAGAGCATTATTATAATTGTCACGGGTCGTCAGTTTCAATGAGTAAACGGTGATGCTCACTGACACGCTTGAATTTTATGAAAAGTGTTGATGTTGACAGTACCATCTCTGTTTCTAGCTGCGGCCGCCGAGGCGACTTCATGCTCTGTGAAACCCACTTTATGCTTGGCTATTTGTTTTTGTAAAAGGCTAAATGAATATCTATTAACTACTTTTGCTTTTTTGGATTTTAGAAAATATCCCACGGGTACGTACCTCTCTATTACCGAGATTAGAAGTACGGTACCCTATGTCCAGGTTGTAAACTACATATATGTGCGCCTAATGTCATCCATCAAGCCGTTTAGGCGCCAATTTGGAACATACATCCAGGCAAACAGATAATCGGAAAAAAAGAACTAAAAACTATATTTTCTGCATCAGACTCGTTCTCACTCCTCGTAACAATTACTTTTGTTTAAAAATATTTATTTTACAGTTTTGACTACATTATTTTATTGTTGATAGAATAACGATATAGATATTATGTGTTGAAACTCATATTTTTATTGTTATCCACTTTATCAAAAGGGATATATATATATAATACCCGTAACCATAGCTTTAGAAACTTTTCTCCCAAACCTTTTCGGCAAATGACATTTTACCTAGGTACTTAATTCAGTCTAACCGGATGCAGCTAAATACCAGTATTTTACATGGAGCGACTGCCTATCTGACCTCCACAACCCTGGAACTGGGTAATACGATATCCTTGGTAAGACTGGTTGTCTGACTTTCGGGCTTCTGACGAACCGCAGCGACTGTCAAAGATCCACAAATGACAGTCGGGACCAACGGCTTAACGTGCTTTCTCTCTCACGTGAGTCTCGGTATGTAAAGATGGTCACCCATCCACGGACCAACCCCGGCAAGCGCAGCTTAACCTGATGGATCAACCCGTGCGGCTGTTATTACTTGGCCACGAGCTCCATAATTATCTCAAAACGAAATAAATCCTTAAAACCGCAATGCTTAACACGTATGCAAATAAGATCATAAATTCAAAAGTTGTGGTTTTATCGAAATTAATATTTAAATGTAGTTTAATTTATTGTAAATAGTTGTTTTAGGAATTTCCTTGATCTGCAGTAGAGTTAAAAGACATAGGGGCATCCCGCATCTTCACATAAATGACTATCCTAATAAAAAAACCGATTCAATGCTAATAGTTTATCGATATAGTTATGATATAACCTAGTTATATACGCAGGATGTAGTCACATATTTATGTAAATCGGTAAATCCAAAACATTAAACGCCATTTAGGTATTTTAAGTCCTTATCAGTAACAATGCAATTTTCCTGGTAATTTATGGAATTGTTCTAGTCTTGTGCAATTTTGTTGCAATACCCATAGGGAATACCTGACATTTTCGTTTACCATGCCAAGGTTATTTTTCTTAAAAATTATCCAATAGGGGTTTCTCTCAAGATTTTTGCTACTTTATTCGAGGGTACAAAGTGTACACACACCCAGATTCGGAATCGATACTTGGTCTAAATCTAAATCTTGACTCAAATCTAGGTTAATGACCTACCTCTGTAGCTAACTGTAAGGCTTGAAGCCAAAATTAAAAAAAAATTCAAAATTCAAAAGTCATTTATTCAAATTAGGCTGAGAACCAGCACTTTTCGAACGTCAAAATTACATAAGACAGTCCCCCAAAAACGCCCACCCTTCACCACTTCCTAGTGCCTTTAGCTGGGAAGAAGAAGTGGCGCAACAAACTCCCCAGCAGCACAGCTGTCTGTTCAAGTTAGAAAAAAATAAAAATGACTATACAATAGTGTGCAAAATTATTATGCAACACAAAACATTATTTTAATTAAGTATAAATTATTGGCCATAAGTTAGCTAGCACACGCCGATATACCAACCAAAAACATCGAGAACTATACTCAAGCAGAATTTAAAAAAATAAAAACTAAACGTAAAAAGAACTAAATATCTAAATAAAAGCCTCCAGGCATAAAGGGCGTGCCCGCTTACATAAAGCTGTAAATTGGAAGTTATAAATGATAAACTAGGACCATCGAGGTAAAATAAATGTACAGTTAATTACTAGTAACAATAACAAAACCATGATCAGCAAGACGACCAGTCACCACAAGCAGCACCCGTTCACGAGCATAACGCAAAGATCAGCCATTACCCCCCTCGCCATATTTGAGGGAAGGAGGCAACCCGACTCCCGACGCTACCGCAAGCATTGACATCTAAGGGAGCATGACGAACTTGCTGCCGGTTGCTCAGGTAAAAAATAAATATAATTAATTGTCGAGGTCACTAGCCAACCACAAATTGCAACACAAACTCATAACAAAACATTGTAATGAGTAGATTATGTCAACAATAAAATAAAAATAAATAGACTCGTAAAAAAATAATTAAAAAATTGACTCATAAAGTCAAAAAAAATATATAAACTTATATAAACTGTCAGTAGGTAAGTTAAATCTGGAGAAAGAACATAAACATTGTCTTGAGTTAATCACAGCGACCAACTATTCTTATCATTTAAGTAGTCGTTGATACAATAGTATGCCTTTGAACAAAGGTTGGATTTTACTTTATTTTTAAACGCATTAAAAGGCAAATCTAGCATAGAAGAGGGTAGCTTGTTATAAAAGGTTATACCAAGCCCAACAAATGAGTTATGAACCTTATGAAGCCGGTGAAAGGGAGCTCGTAGTTTGTCCTTATTTCTAGTGTTAACATTGTGAATATCACTGTTTTTAGTGTATAAGTGTATATTTTGCCTAATATATAAGATGTTGGCGAAAATGAATTGTGATGCCACCGTGAGAATACCAACATCTTTAAAAAAATCTCTTAGAGAAACTCTGGCACGTAGCTGGTAAATTGCTCGAACAGCTCGTTTTTGAAGAACAAATATATTTTGAATGTCAGCGGCTTTGCCCCACAGCAGAATACCATAGGACATAACGCTATGGAAATAACTAAAATAGACTAACCGAGCTGTATCAATGTCAGTGTATTGTCTTACTTTCCTGACAGCGTAGGCGGCCGAACTGAGCCTTCCCGCTAGGCTTGATATATGTGGGCCCCACTGAAGTTTGGCATCTACTGTTATGCCCAGAAAAACTGCCGAGTTCACAGTTTCAAGCACCTCTTTATCTAAGACGATGTTGGGTCCTAGATTTCTAACATTTGGTAGAGCGAACTTTACACATTTCGTTTTCTTGGCATTGAGAACTAGGTTATTTGAAAGTTCCGACACATACTTATTCAAAGATCTTGAAATTATTTTGTCAACAACTAGATCAAGACTCTCATGACTGCCTCGCGTTGGTCTACTGGTCTCAAGCGCGCGCTGCTGAGCATGAAGTCCTAAGGGTTCGATGCCCAGGCCGGCTAAAGTGATATTGGGTTTTTCTATCAGAATTTTCTCAGTAGCAGCCCGGAGCCTGGATTTGTGCCCGTTTGATGGCAATAGGCTCGCCCCTTATTTCATGTGACTTAAACATCACTGGCAAAATATGGGTGTACTATAGCTGCCTAACCCTTCGGGGTTTACAGGCGTGATGTTATCATCATCTGCCTAGCCTTTTCCCAACTATGTTGGGGTCGGCTTCCAGTCTAACCGGATGCAGCTGAATATCAGTATTTTACATGGAGCCACTGCCTATCTGACCTCCACAACTTAGTTATTATGTAACACGATACCCCTTGGTAAGACTGGTTGTCAGACTTTTTGGGCTTCTAACTACCCGTAACGACTGTCAAAGATCTACAAATGACAGCTGGCAATCTACAATTACAGTTGCGTAAATGAATACTACATGTATATTTTAGAAACAAGTTGAAACAAATAATCGTGACTTGTAATGAAGTCTGGAGTCGACAGCTATGCACCGGTGCTGAGTGCAAGTGTTACACACGGGCTAGTCATGATATCACCAGCGATAATATCAATGTGTTACTGTTATCTAATCGGTTTATTCAAAGACTTGCAACGTCATCATTCTATTATTTCCCTAAAAGGCTACCTCAGTACCAATGTGAGGCATAGACGAACTACAAATCCCAGAAACTTTTTTCTAATTTTGTTACTGGCAGTATGTCTATGGTAGATTCACTAGAATCATCATTTCAGTCGAAAGACGACCACTGCTGGACATAGGCTTCTCTCCCAAGGTAGATTAAGTATCTTATGTAAATCCTATTTAATTTTGGAGTATTCTACGTTTGTCAAAACCCCCGTATACACAGTATGAAAACCGGAACCAACCAAAGTTGGCTTATCGTGCACTGAGATATTAAAGGATTCGATGAGAAAAACTATCTCTCAAACACAGATTGACCGTCGCAAACGCAGATTCAAACATCGATCAATCAACTTCTCGTTTGGTGATTTCATTGAAAAGGAGATAAGATAATGTGCATTGTAGGTATTCAAATAATGATTAATGCCTATCATTGTGTTACCGCATGTCAATGGCAGTTTACATTTCTAGCCGAGGTAACGCCACAATTGTATAATGTTATTATATGTAAGTAATGTGTCATACGATTGTTATTTATAGCTTTATGATCATCTCGTGATAGTCGCGTGATTAGGGAAACCGATTTTTGTATTTAATTTGTAAGTTCTGTGTATGTGTTCCATGCGTGTCTCAAAGAGATGTCAGCACAACTGACGGGTTCCACTAGGGCTGATTCTTGCCGGGGTCGCGGGAAAGTCCGAAAGAGATACCGTGGCCCCCAGCAACATACAGACAACTGAAGGAACACGAGTGGGTTTTAGCCAGTAAGAGTCTGACACGCCCTCCCGCTCCGCCCAGTGCGGGAGAAGTTATTTGAGCATCGCAAACAAAAAAAAAGTTCTATATACATCTTCTAGGGATTCACTGTTTGTGCAAGAAAACCTGCACTCGCTCGGTTAGAAATCATCAACTGACTTACAGTGAGGAACAAAGCGTAGCGTGAGGAATAATGCTTTCTTTTTACGATACAATTATGAGAAGAGGTAGGTTTATCCATTTTCCTTCAAGTTTTATTATGCCAGCGATCATTCGTCTTTTAGTCTTCCATTTTAGCCCATCCTCGTAATTACTAGGTGAAATGAAATGTTTATTTTTATAAATAGATCTTTTAAGACACATTTACATGTCAATTTTTTGGTCAATATTTTAAAACTAGATGGCGCTGGCATTTCCTAGCTGACTGCTCCCTGAGGAGAAATGCCGAAACCAACTCAAAGATCAAACTCTCTGGAATCTGCCGTAACCATGCCACGACCTCATCTGACCATGTGTTTTTACCCACCGTCATTTTGTATGCAGTCTGTATTTTGAATCCATACAACTTTCGCTCGCTGGGCTATCAGCTGCCACTTTTAGACAGTACAGCAGCAAAAGATTTCATGTTTTTTTTTTTCGTTTCCTCATAATGATTTTAGTACCTGGGCGACTGAGCTCTGCTTGGGTGAAAATAGAGAAAACGAATTTTCCCAGAAATGAGACTTAGCTAGATCGTTTTTTGCCCTCGTAAACCTATATTGCAAATTTCATCGAAATCGTTACAGCCGTTTTCGAGAAGGTGATTACAAATACAAATATTGCTCATTTAATAGTATATGTATTTATGTATAACCATCAAATGGTGTACACTTGATCTAAGATTAATAGGAATAGTGAGTGTAAATCATAAAAAATATGGATACTGTTTTATAAAAACTGTTTATTTTATAACTTATTCACTAAAAATACAAAAGCCTAACTCTAATCATGTCCGTCGCTTAGCTTTTAAAGCTCGAGTACCTCCGTTCAGTAATAATAAATTAAATAAATAATAAAACGAATAAATAAGACAACCTATGAGATTCTATGCCTTTGGCACAATAGAAGACTAGGTTCTAATATAATTAAGTACAGGAGGTGCCTGAAATTCAGTAATTAAATCTAATATAAATAAAAAAGAGAGCTGATACTAATAAAATACAATTTTAAAGAAACTTAATTCTTGACTAGATAGCAAATACTTTAGAATCTAACTTATCCTTTAAGTACTTAACAAATCTTATATTAACCTATCAGAAATGGAATACCTATTATCACAATTTAGGAATTGCGCAAAATCAGTTTCACGCTCGTCATTAAATACTAAAATTACTAAAATACTGAACAGTGATGTCGCTCGGAGAATTGCGAAAAATGCACATTAACATTAAATAAATAATTAACATTAGCGTCGTGAGTGTTAGGACTACGACCGCTAACGTGCGAGGTTTGATTCCAAGGTCGGGTAAAAGTGGAATTGGGTGAGACTGAGAAATTAACTAGTTTTAAAGCTCGTTTAGGAGTGAGCCTGATCAGCAGCAATTGGCACCCCACCCACACACCTTTACCCTCCCGTTGAAGAGTTTCCTTTAAGGAATATTATAACTAGTTACAATAAATAATAAATTAATTACAAATAATACGCATTGAGTTACAATATTAAGTACATTAGACAGCAAACCAAAAAGTCATGGAATAAATTAGCAATGTGTACTCACAGCACCTTTTGGCCCCATTTGATCTTAAAGCTAAACAAATAAATAACTTACAACACTATAATACTGTTAAATTCTGAACAATTAAAACACTTCACTCAGTCGTTATACGTATACTGGTTGCACGAGACTTTAGTTTTGTCAACTCGTGACCGGTGACTATCGTGTCCAAATATTGTGTTTGAGTCACGATGACTTCACACGTCACTAGCTTCCACAGAAGAAAGTCTGTCGATGTCACCTCACTATTCAACGTTCTCGTGCTCTGTTTACTTTACTGTCTCTAAGTTTCACAACACTAGTCTGCCTTAGGACTCAGGTATCACTGGCCCACCGCACCGCTTGGCGGGCTACGTTTTGTCTTATATGTGCAAGTGCACTAGACTCTCCTCCGCTGCTCGCAGGCGCATTTAGACCGATTCCACCTCATATTCTGGTTCCGCTGTAACAAAGTAAAAAGAACATTGCTAACCTTGCCGGGAAAAGTAGATTGTCACTATGATTTTAAAATAGAATCGATACTTTTGGATAACTAATGATTACATTGGGTATCTGTAATCAAGTTTTGAGAAGAGACTTTTACTTGATAATTTGCTATTGATTAAATAAGAACAAAACAAAAATAGTGACAAAAAACATGCGAGAAAAAATAAGAGTGCACACAAAAGCAAAAGATTGAAAGACAATGGATGTCAGTACAAAACGCGTCGACATAGAGCAGGCGTCAGACAATAACCAAATATGTTTCTCTTATACTTCAACATAGGCCAGTGTTGACTTGACCTCATTCTACGCACACACAGCTAGATACGCGGATCACACAGGTAGAATGGTGAAGGATATACAACATCGAGAGAAAAATAAAAGAAGCGTGTTAACAGAGCGGGAAAGGAAAGTGCTGACGCTGACTGAGCGAGGCATGCGCTCGACGATACGTTAGTGTTGACAGACATCCATTATCTTACGAACCTTTTTGAGACAATTGCGGCGCTCCTCCATGTTGGGACATTGACAGGAGCACTTACGAGGATTGTACACCCTCGGCGCCGCGCACTCCTCGGGCGAGAGCGAACAGCAGCCGCACGACACGTGCTCCACGATCGGGTACGTCGCGCACGTCTCCTTGTTGGTCTTCGCGTTGTATATTCGTATCTGTAACAGCATAATCATTAGCATCTCCATCAACCACCGGAATTTCCGATCATCTAGAAATATCGACACAAGAATGTGCTGACTAATGGAAGCAACTCTTCATAGTTATGTCACTACTATCATTAAGGACGATCACAGTTACGCAACTCGGCGTACTCTTGTACAAATATAGTAAGCGGGTCAAGGATGCATGAGAATTAGCTGAGTGTAGATAAGAGATAGTGTGTACTTACGGGAATGTGTCGGACGACGGTCTCGGTGGGCACGCAGGTGCCTTCATTGTCGTACTCGCACAGGCCGACGCACCTCTTCACCCAAACTGCGCGCGGACTGATCTGGGGAAACACAGACTCGTCAGCTTTCGTACAATACAAGTCGAAGTGGAGGATGTTCTCACGCAACGCTAATCACGCCGTGTTTAGTAACCGCGAAACGGTCGCGGATGTACATTACAATAATATCTAATATTTGTCGATGAGTAATGTGATTAATAATCGGGTAAATGTTAATCCATTAAGCATTGCTGATTTATTTAATGACGAAATTCTAGATGTCAGCACAGCGCAGCAATTGATAGGTAATCTGATTGCAAATATTTGACCAAAAACAGTTGGAGGATGGGATTTATGTTTTCTAATAACTATAATTATCTTGGGAGTCTTTGGCATGTAATGATCGAATTGCGCGATACTCAAGAGCTATGTGCTAATAAGGTCATAAGATAATGAATTGTAATGACATGTTAAATTAAAATAGGCTGCGAAGAAAACTTAATTCTGTCATACATAATAGACTAGTTAAAAATCCATTTTGTCCTAACCATCATTAATTAATTGGAGATAATTAGTAAATTAAGTTTAATGCGTGATATTTACCTGCTCATGCGCAGCCTTCACCTTCAAGTATTCGAAGACCTCTTTAGGGTCTCCGCACTTGGACTGTTCAATAATGTTTCCACGTTCACGTTCATTGTCACCAGAACATGCCACTGAGGACAAAAATTAATATTAGGACCAATCTTTTTAAAACTTTTGCAAGTTCTCAATTTTTTTTAGGGTTGATTGGTAGAACCAAAAATATTTTTTATTGCGTCAAATAACTAGATTTTTTTAAATTATTATTTAAAACCAGAAAAAAAGTAATAAATTAAATTGAACATTCACCTTTCCTCGGCATCGGTATGATATAATCCTCAGTACTTTTGGGGAACTTGGGGTGGTGCTTATGTCCAGCGACCACCACAAACAACACCACACACAATATTACAATTTTAGCCATCATTATTATTTCACCTTTCACTTTAATTATCACTTTTTAAGTCACGATTTATTAGCACTGTTATCTCGAGGTGTTCACGTGTTCACTGTCACTGCGTGTTACTCGCTCGCCGGTCTGTTGGCTTGTGCTGGAAGGCGGACCGGTATGCTGTTATAAAGCAGCCTGACTCAACACGTGGGACAGCGCGGAGGGCACGGCACCTTGCGTCATCGCCGACGTGCTCTGTTAGCACAGCTGACGCTACGTCACCACGCTGACAACCCAAAACTTCATGAACCACTTCCTAATGTTCCCGAATTTTAGGAACTTTGAACGGAACTCAACACATGGTCCAAATACATTCTAGAATGTTTTTTCCTTAAGAAAGTTGACGACTTCTGCCTCTACGTCATAATCTAATGGAATTTCATCATAAATATTTATCAATTTAATCCTTTCTATAGTAATTATCTATATAATTAATTGGAAAATCAAGTCCCACGATAATTTGACCGAGATTGCGATAAAGTGCGCGTATGGAAACTCCTAAGGTAGCAAGTTGGCGGCAGCGGTAATTTCATGACGTCACAAGCAGTTTCCGCCGATACTGAGGTCGGAGACCGGTTAGAAGGTTCACCCACTGACCAGTGTGACCAACGTCCGTCAGCAACTGACGAGAATAACCTTGACAGTCCAAGAATTGAGAAAGTAGAGAAGAAAGTAGCTTCGATTATAAAATATTGTGCAATTCTTACCGACTTGCTTTTTTTGCACATGGGGTAAACAGATTAGGAGGCGTGGTACATCACAGTGATACCTTGTTTACCGTTACAGCGCAAATAATGTAACCATTTCAAATGTTGCGTGTGATATGTTTGAACTGTGCGCACACGTCCCTGCTTGCGCCTACACTCGGCACTAACCTACATTCTGTACATATACATATATATATACATAACATACAACCTATTAATTCAACTTTTCAAATACTTTTTGGGAAGTCAATCGGAGTTATTTTAAGTAATTATATAGATTTCTCATTAGATGTATTAATAATAACAAAAAATATTGAAATGTCACATTTATTATAATCTAACAATTCCCTAAATACCTAAGCAGCTTAACATACCAAAGAATGAGTTGATCGGATCAAGTTACAAATGTCGTGGGGAATTCCTAGTCGGCTATCATGAAATAATATAATATCGCGTATTAGTATTCGATCACTTTACGTGATTGTTATTTAAGATACAATCTATGATCTAATTTGTAATCTTTACGTGCGCACGCGTTCCACGTAAAGCGGCGCCGTCTGATAACTTATCTGACAGTTTTTGGGTTCCTTGCACCTGCTTCTGAACACTAATCTCCCTACCTTGACTCTTTAACTTTCCCTTTCTTGTCTGCCCCGGTTCTTATTAAAGCTCCGAAACGCACTGTTTTAAGATTAGAACTTTTTATGGAACCAGGGTTTTTCCTCCTAATACGCCCTTATATCATTATCCCCAAAGTGACTTTACCTATGTTGCAAGTCAATTAATTATGTGCTTCCCCTGAGAGTCAGTCACATACGCAGAACATAAAAGGACGCTTGATTTACTACCTACATCGATTAAAAAGAATATATATAATAAGGATACGGAAGAAAATCTTGAGAGCCCGACAGTATATTATTATTATTATGTCACTTCCGTGACGTAAATGTAGCATAAGTACGTTTTATAAGACTTATGTTTTTATTTGTGTTTTAACACTAACCTATGAATTCATGAATATTTTCATTGTAACCGTATATGTAACTAGCTCATGGAACGCAAACCTTTTCCTAGATCAAGACAAACTTGACTCGCATGAGAACTAGGTTCTGGCTAGTAATTATTCCTAGGAATAAATTATGAAGGCTAATGTAAAGCTTCGCTGTGTGAAAATGTTTCTGGGAAAGCGTGTATGTGGGGTACACGTCATAGTTTGACTGTGGTATGACGTCACATGTCATGGTGACTGGTTGGAATCTGAAACACCCCCACTAACACCGCCACTCGCGGTTTGAGCTTGATTTTCAGAAGTGGTGGTACAATCCACGAGCGATTGAATAACCGACTTTTTTATTAGATAGGTGAGGCAGCGCACCCCGCCTGATGATAAGTGGTAACCTCTGCGTGCTACAACTACCATAACTTGTATGTCACCTCTACAGGACGTGCCCCGCGTGCTTCATTCATTACTTTCCGCCCGTGACCCAGATCTTCTTACACTGAAAGTTTCTTGTCAACCAGAGGACCGGTTTGAGTTCACGCTTAAAATAAACTCGATCATGAAAATACGGTACAACAGCTCATGATTGTATCAACTTATGGATATTTCATAAGACTTCTAAAAAGAGCCAAAGCTTATGAAATTTCTTAGAATCAGTGATGACTTGCAAAAAAAAACCTGACCCAATAGTAGTAATTCTTGGCGTGAAACTATAGCCGCATTGTCAATTCTTTTGCCAAAGTCCCGTCGGACTATGAACTCTTTCTTTTACACGAGTTTCCATTACAACATTGCCCCATTTTTTTCTGTTAGTTTAACTCATTAACAAAGCTTGTCGTCAGTTTGAACGGCTGCCAGCTGTCGATCGGCTGTCAGTGTATAGTCTTCGTTCGAAGCAAAGATTAGTGATATAATGTTCTAAGAATGGTCAGTTTTGTAACAATGCCAATTTTACGTCGTTCTGGCGTACCCGTTGCCTTGAATTTCGTGAATGGCTAAAAGGATATTATTTTATGTTACGCCTAAACTGTAGCGAATATGGAAGAAAATACGGAAATTTTCTCTTATGTTAACTAGTTTCCTCCATGTTGTATAGGTTTTAAGGAAATAAAAAGCTAATGCCTAAGGTACGTTGAGTGAGGCACCAGTGATTATCTTCCTTATTTACAAACGTTTCATAAAGTAAAATAATGATTATTGTTTTTGACGTTGAAACGTCTGTTAAGTTTAAGCAAATTGTATAAAGAAAGGCTCTTTGAAAATGAGCTTTTTAATTAGCATCACAAAATAGATAATACGAAAATCAATTCAATTAATAACTTTCTAGAATAAGTAAGTACAAGATTAAAAGTTATTTGCAAGCGAGGCTGATACAGCTGAAGCGTCTGTAACGCTATCATCACCATTAGATACATTCATCGTTTTATCTCTCAAGAGTTATGTTACTCTCTCATTTATTTTATCTACTTATGATTCAGAGTATATATCTATCTCAGTTTATGACAATTTCTTCGCTTTGTATGAAGTAATGATGATGGATGATGACTCGGCATAATTTTGTTTAAGTAAGATAGTGAACCCGCTATGGGGGTTATTATTATGTACTAGCTTCCGACAGCGGCTTCGCCCGCGTGATATCTTTATAAATTAAGCTCATTAACTCAGTTATAATATAGCATTCTACTGGTGAAAGATTTTTTTTAAGGTCCAGTAATTTTTGAGTTTCTTCATTACAAACAAACATACAAAAAAAAAAAACAAATCTATTCTCTTTATAATAATAGTTTAGAAATATGATATTTTTCGGAGAATTTGTTGTTTCAGAGTAAGTTATTCTAGGTCTTATCTACTCTTTGGTTTAATTTTTAACCACACATATCATCACGCCTTGTGTCCCCGAAGGGTTGGGCAGAGGTGCACCTATAATACACACACATTTCGCCAGTTATGTTTTTGTGTACTTTCTAGCTTTTGTCCGCTTGGAGGTCGGAAATTATCCCACAGAAACGTGCTACCGGAATAAAAAGTATCCTATGTCCTAACCCAGGTCATGGTCTAAACTATGTACAAATTTAATCTAAATCTGTTCAGTCATTTTAGGGTGAAAGCGTAAAAAACAAACAAACTCTTTTTCACATTTATAATATTAGTAAAGGATAATACTAATAAAGTAGTAATGTATTTTCTTTCTTTCTTTCTTTCTTTCTAGGTATACTTTTTTTTTCAAATTTTATTCATTTATTTACATACGATAAAAAGCAATAGTCATTTATTTGAAGTAGGCTGAGAATCAGTACTTTTCGAACGTCAAAATTATTGACAGTCCCCCAAAAATGCCCATCCTTCACAACTTCCTAGTGCTTTAGCTGGGAAGAAGAAGTGGCGCAACAAACTCTCCAGCAGCACAGCTGTCTGTTCAGTTAGAAAAACTATAATACTTACACTAAGTATAACTTTCTGATTGATTAAGTTAAAGTGCCAAGAGCTTTTATTGATCTAGGCAATACTGACCACAGAAATATAAAGAACGTAACAGAACTTTCTAGAAATAGCTTGAAAACGCTTACGCTTTAAGCTTAGCCATTGTGCAACCTTGACACACGAAAATTGCCCACTCATGAAATTATGACGTAGCTCGGCACCCAGACCACCGCACCACCGCACCACCGCGCCGCGCCGCTAGAACTCCATAGAAACATAGCGGTATTCACTGAAACACCATGAATGAATTCCACCAGTCACGTTTATTCTGAAAGGCGGCATTTTTCATGGTGAGAAAAATTGGAATGTAGGCTAATAGACGCTTTTCACGCAACTTATTAGGCTGACGGGAAGTTTGCAACCAAATATGGTGTTTAAAAAGGTATATTTACTTCCATGTTGTTATTATTGCTAATTGTAGAGTTCTAACAGGTCGCCTAGTTTCTGTGGTAGCTAAAATGGCTTTGGCCCCGATCTTTATGCTTGCATTCGATTCCCAAGAAGAATAATAAAACAGAAATATGCGTTATATTATAATGGCTTTAAGCCATTATTGTACCACCATTGGAAATAATAAAGTAAAATATATAATAAGTTACGACTGCCTCGTTGGTCTAGTGGTCGCAAGCGCTACTGTTGAGCATGAGGTCCTGGGTACGATTCCCGGGTCTGGCAAAGTGTTATTGGGTTTTTCTATCTGAAATTTCTCAGTGGCAGCTCGGAGTCAGGATTTGTGCCCGGTTGATGGCAATAGGCTCGCCCCCTATTACATGGGACTTAAACATAACTGGCGAAATGTGGGTGTTCCTGCTACAGGAACACCTCTGCCCAACCCTTCGGGGAAACAAGGCGTGATGTTATGTTATATAATAAGGTGTTTTACGCTGAAAACCTACTACGATACCTTATGATTGAAATGTTTGCGTCTATGATAGACCTACTATTTGCACCAAGCGATAAAAAGCCTCAATCCTGTACTCAACTTCCTTTAGCTCTGTTTAGACTTAAGCAAAAGGTTCTTCAATCAACTCAGCCTATCGTTGTCCACTGATGGACTTGAGCCTCTCCCAGGCTGCGCCACAACACCCTGTCCTCCGCCTTCCTCATCCAGTAAGTCTAAGCAAAAGGATCTTGCTAATGTAGCCTGCTTCTTACATTTCAAATAATTTTTTCCAGTAGGTAGGTATCACGTGTATATCGCGTTATCAACTTTCAGGATAACATCTTAGTCGCGCCATTCATCGGGCGGCCTGCAGGTGATCACATCCATTTTAGTCAGCAAAGATATTGAAACTAATCAGTAATTTTATAATCTTTAAAGGTAAATAAACAGGTGTCGGTGATTAATGAGCTGGTTGATATCCGTTCATGTTTTTGGCCAGCATGCTTAAATACTTTGACGGCGCGGTTGGCGCACTGGTTAAGCGATTGACTGCTGCGCTACCTTATTGCTGTTAAAGTTGTCTTTAAGGTCTTCTTTGCCTCCACTTCGTTCGTTTTAAAATTACAACCCAAAAAGGAGCATGTGGAACACTGCTTGTCGTCATGAGAACAAGCTATCCGATACAAATTATGCTATTAGGTAATGCCCATTTTATATTCGATATTAATTAAATAAAAATGTATAATAGTAATCGAATAATATTTCAATAGTAATCGAATCCATAAATACCGTAGACCTAAGTTTTTGATATCTATTTCAACTTGATGCCTCCACACGTTTCTGGGAAAAAGGGTCTTGACAGACAACGAAGTCACCCTTTAATGGTTTCAATTTTTTATTTTGAGTACGGAACCCTAAAACAGATTTATTATCTCCCTGTTACCTTTTCATGTCGTAACGGCTGAACGTATTTAGATGAAGGCATACGGATAGACCATAAGCTGGGTTAGGACATAGAATACTCTGAATTCCGGTAGCATGTTCCTGTGGGATATCTTCCGACATTCACACGGGCGAAGCCGCAGGCAAAAGCTATTTATTAATATATCTGTAATTCATATGGCGTATATATTAAAAGTATTCTATTCTAATGTTATGTTGATAGCATTCTTGCTTATTAAATATTCTAGGCTAGGTAGTTGTACAGAAGTTAGAAGTTAACATAATATTTTTGAAAGAGGGTTCTAGATAGTAGGAGTTTCTTGCCCGTCCTGCTCCATCGACCTACTACGCTTTGGAATGGGCAAGTAGCTTCATCTTCGTGATACTGACCCCTCGACAATTTAAAAGTGCCTGTAATTGGTTTAAGATATCTAATATACCAGCGTTTATCATAAAAACATCAAATTCTCAAGTTATTCGTCCTTAGCAACCCAGATTTAATCGATTACACCTGTTGTTGTTGCTCAGAGGTGCAAAGACAGTGGTATCGACTTATCATCAGGTGCACCGTCGAAGCCGAGCGTTACTTACCGGATATTAATTAAGTTATCAATGTTGATCATCAGGTTACCACAACGACAAATTATTCAATATTGTTACTTGCATGAAACACCTGTAGTTAAGTCTAATTTCAGCGTATGAAATTTTTTGAGAACTTTTCCGAAGCTTTAGTCGAAAGTTCTTTAATTGATGAACAATAAAATGCAATTTGCTTTATTTTATATACCATGATACCACGCGCAGTGGTGGCCTAGTGGTAAGAGCAGTGGTGGCCCAGTGGTAATGGCTGCGACTTACGAGTTGTAGGTCGTAGGTTCGAACCCAGACAGGCGCTTTACTTTGTGTAAATTATTTCATCACAACTGCTCTCAAAACGGTGAAGAAAAACATCGTGAGGAAACCGGCATGTCCTAGAACCGAAAATTCGAAGACATGTGACATCTACCAACCCGCACTGGGCCCGCGTGGTGGATTACGGCTCACTTTCTCTCACAGAGATGAGGCCTGTGTCCCAGCAGTGGGAACATTTATAGGCTGATTATGATGATGATGATACCACGCAGGAATTTAGATTCCCTGAAAAAAAAAAATGCATTCAAATCATACATGAGAACTACAATACGTAATTTCGGTATCAAACCAAATAGAACTAGAACTAAATATGGATCAAACGTTTTTTGTGACAAACCTGGAAAAGTACCCAACTATACAGGGCGGTCACCTGTGCCTGAGGTTTCGCGTTCCCAGTTAGTTTCCACACGTAAACAGAATTATCAGCCGCACGTCCGAGGTATCTGTAATTTAATTCAGTTAACCGATTGCTGTATCTATATTGAGACATGTATAATACCTACATTTTTTAATAATTATGACACTTATGAATCACGTAGCTGATAACAGAAGTCAAAGCTGCGAGATATCCTATGATGAAGCTGCTTTCGGCAGAGAAACATCTCGAGCTCTTTAACATGTTAATACTTGCAGGGGGGCAGGGGTCTGGCAAAACATCTTGAAAGTGATTGTTATTGTCCTCAATTCTTTTAACTAATTGAAAAATCGGTACATCATCTGAGAATTGGTTGAGTAACAGAGTTTTGCAGCCAAGGTATGCAACGTTGCACTATTTGAGCAACCAGACGGTTTTACTGATGTAACATCACGTGGCTAACTTTTCAACATTATATTGTCAAACGGACGCAGAGGGCAGACGGCTCTTCTGATGGAAAGCCGTTTCCTGCAACACCAACGGGTTTTCCGATGCAGTACTCGTGTCGATACTGTAGTTTTCGATGCAGTATCATCATAGGGTAACTCGCAGCTTTGACCTCTATTACCAGCTACGTGAATATTTTACAAATATTAGAAGGATATCACCCCTATCATCATCGGCCTAGCCTTTTCCCAACTATGTTGGGGTCGGCTTCCAGTCTAACCGGATGCAGCTGAATACCAGTATTTTACATGGAGCGACTGCCTATCTGACCTCCACAACCTAGTTACTAGGTTGATACCCCTTGGTAAGACTGGAAGAAGGATATCACCCCTATCTTTGATACAAAATAATTGAATGCGGTTTACCAAGAACTCTTCTGTTAATGCCAGCTACCACACCTCAGGGCGTGATTATCATCATACTATCACGTCGTGAACATAGGGCCGACACTATCATCTTATCACCCTGTGAACATGAGTCTTCTGCAAGCCTTTCATTGACCTCTACAAATGACGATTATAGGTCAGTTATCACCAGGTTGTATGGCCATTTCAATGTTCGCGTCACTGGTATCACGTCATTCGCAGATATAGATTTGTTTTCTGATACTGAGGTTCAACAGGACCGGTCGATGTGGCCATGCTTGGGGGAGGCCTATATCCAGTACTGGACGTCTTTCGACTGAAATGGTGAAAATGATTGAAATTTAAAAAGCTGCTGGTCTCCCTGTTGGTAAGCTGTGTTACCGTCGTCTATATCTGCAATACCTACATCCCAATTGCGTAACTAACTTTCAATAACAATCGGAAGGGTAAAGAACGAAATCCTAATCCTTTGCTAGAAATGTTTGAAAAAAATATCTCACATGTATAATTTCAACACGAATTATGTAACCAATATTTTGTAACAATATTATAATTTAAAAAGAGTGTCCGTGGAGTTTCTTGCCCGTTCTTCTCTATAGGAACCTACCTATTATGCTTTGGAACGGGCAACTAGCTTCATCTTTACTGACCGATTCCTTGACAATTCAAAAGTGCCTGTAAATGGTTTAATTGAAATAAATGCTTTGAGTTTGAAATTCTCAACAACGTAAATAACGCAATGAATGTTGTTGAATTGACTGAATGAAAGGCATTGCAATTGTAAGTGTGTGCAGAGGCATCACAGTTGCATTGTGGTGGACAATATAATGTAAGAGACACCTTTATTAGGTCGAGACACGCGGTCGTCAAAATGCAGCGCGCCCTAGATTTGCTAACCAACTGACTGTCGAAGTGGCGGTTGTCGGTTAAAAGTTGAAATGCCGTGTGCCTGTAATTGTGTCCTGTAACTATAATTTCCTAAACTTGGATATATCCAGAAGTTATCCTTAATTCCTATTTCAGAATATCATGTCTTGGTTCTTCAGTACTTTCCACCCTAGTCTGCATGAGTAAGGTATTTCCCCGCCATGCGTACTACGGAATACACTTCGCGAAAACATTGCAGTTTTCCTGTAACGCGTTTTCGTCGGTTCGTCGCTATGACACGATGTCGTCTACATGCAGTAACTGCAGGGTTTCCCGTTAAGTAGAGCCAGCGTAACTGTTATTTCTCGGGTTACTCCTAAATAACTGTGCTTTTCTTTTAGGCAGGTAGATTTACTGAGGATCCGTTTTCCTATAATAAAGCTTGAATGTAACCAGTTAAAGTCGGGTTAGCAACAACGTTTTCTCATGTGACTTCAACGTCAGAAGTTTATACACATTTAATCTACATACATATATCGTACTCATACGTATGTATTTAACTATGGAGATAAGATCTAGCTACTCGTAGTAGACAACAAAGTACTGATCGAATAAAACTTTTGTTTTTGAAACTTTTCATATAGGTTTAACACGGTCAGTGCCGGCTCTCCTGGAGGGTTCACCTAGTCGCATATGGGATGCCGGGAGTCCTCGCGGAGGGCTCATTTTAAATGTAGGTTTTGCTTAGCGAATACAGCATTATAAACCGTGAAAATAAAATCTGACGTATATGTTAACAAGATTTATTAGTATATGCATTGGTTTTAAAATCCTTTTTGTTTGTTTTTTTTGTTCACGGTTACAAATATTCACGAAATATTTAAAAGGCTAGAAACTACTTCTAGCAACAAGACCCCCTGAAAACACTAATTTTACTTCGTTTTACAGGGTTTTATAACACGGTTTTCAACCTAATGCTGTTAATCGTCCGCGATGGTTTACTTTAGCGCAAACGTAATGCCGGGAACCCTTCCGGGGAGGGTCCACTTGCAAAATGTATAGCGGCATGGCGTATGAGTTCGAAGAAAATGTACTACAATAATACTGTACTGTAATAACACTTTCGACTCCAAAGTCGAAAGTGTTAATAGACCAGCCACCAAGGATTTAAAACTATGTCATCTGTAGCTGAACTTCACAAAATTGTTCTTGTTAATTCCACAATTTTAGAACTATGCAGGCGGACACTGATGCGTAGATTGATGTAAATAAAATTAGAACAAAACAAATTCCGTCAACTTTTATTATAGAGGCGATGTCGCAGTACACCACTAGTGGGCGGCCATCATAAATTATTAATATGCGGCTTGAAACATTTTTAGATGAGAATATTTTTAGGGCGGTCAATTAACTTTATAATTGACCGCTATTTAGCTAAAAATAAAACTATATTTTCACAACAAGTAGAATGCTGTACATTCTTCGTGATAATTCGTATTTTATTTTGGTCTAATTATTTTTGAGATACAGCTATTCGTCATTTTACTCAATTGCGTCTGAATTAAGCCCTAGGAGTTTTCACGTTCCGGAAAAACTACGATCCATTCATGTGTAAAAGCGCTGTAACTGTAACCACGAACTGTAACCACGAACTGTAACCCAGTTTTAGTTCGAGGGGTGCTTCACTGAGCGGTGTTATCATACTTAGGTATCTAAGTTAGCAACTTGGACATAATATTACTCAGATAGTCAGAAGTTTTAGTAATAACTTTACAAGTATCATTTGTTTTATTTTTAGTTGAATGTTATTATTTTTCTGTGAGCTAACTGTTCTATAAATAATCGCGCCAAATAATGTTATCATCAAATAAACACTTAATTATTATTATTAATTACTGCGTTTAAGAATATTTAAATATTACATCACCACGATTCATTTTCAGTACCTAGTTCAACGGACTGAAAGTACCTAAATTCCTTTGATCCAAAAACCAATATCGGCAGGCAGTCATAATTTTTTATCTACATTGAATTTCATAATAGTCCAAATAGTGACGTCATAAAAAAATATTGATTCCTCATGCCCAGGGGTCTCCAAAAATACACCATGTATGTTCGTCACTATTTGGACCACCCTGTACTTTTCTGCAATACGACACATCACCGTGCCCCTGTGAACCGCCGACAACTGATAACACTGAAGTTATCACTTCCTGGTCTAATTAACTAAGTAGTTCTGCGACCGAGATTACGATTAAAACGTAGTAGTATCATTTAATTATTAATTATCAATGAGTTAATTGTAGCTCGTGCTAGTTATAATCAAAGGAAGCTGGAGATGATTGCGTCTCAGTTTCATACATTTTCTTCTGTACCTACGGGAAAAGCTCACACTGTGGTCAGCAAGGTGGTAGCAGAGCTTACTGAGGGGATGATGTGGAGGCTGTTTTATTTTCGTAGATCCCACTCGGAGGGGCTTACGAAAACCATCAAGAGTAGGTAAGTATCTTGAGTGTATTTGTGTGATATTACAGAAAATATGACGCTAACAATATAATTGCGTCAAATAATACTAATAAAATACAATCAAAACTATCTCTGCCAACCCATTAATGGCCAGCGCAAGCGCCGAACACACATTTTTGATGTTAAAAAATATGAACGTCAATTGCCATGAATTATTTCGATATTTTTATTTGTCGACATGCTGTCATTAGTGCGGACAGTCTGGCACAAACACCAAATCTTTGATGCAATGATAAGTGTTAAGATCGACGAGCATGTGAGTAATGCGAATTATTCGAATATTTCAACGATTACCGCTGAGTTAATATAGTTTGCGTAAACACCAGCTTTCCAGAGAATTTCCCACGCTGATCGACCGTAAACAATTTATAGGGAAATGTTTTCAATAAGTCCATTGGAATGCTGAGTGATTTCCTAATTAACAACTCTAATTTAAATCCAGAATGGCTAGGAATAGAATATCTTTTTTAAACTTGAGTGGGAGTTCCGTCGTAAAGAGATGAAAATATCCCTTCACTGCCAATTGAGCGTTGCGGATTCTGTTACAGAAGTCTAATAAACTCTTTTATTAACTATGTATTTCGTTCAATTTACAGAAATACACCCACATGTAACTATTTTAATAAGTTTAATGTAAATAAGTTATTTATAAGTTGAAGAGTTTGCCTGATTTTTTAACGATACTGTCTAAATGCTAAGACCGCGTGTTAAAAAAAAGGAGAGTCTATAAGTCCCTAAACCAAGCACCAAACCCTGAATCATGTTAAGGAAAATCCTAATACATTCATACTTTTATCTTTGTATCAAATTGTAAGATCTAAAAGTCATTCGTTTCGCACCTGCCTTATGACGGTGTTGCTTCGATCAAATAGCGCGGCACGGCGGCGGCGGTGGCGCCGGCGACCTACGATGACTAAAACCAAACAAGAGGTTTTACTTGAAGGAAGTTCTTTCATACTTCTGAAAAATACCGGTGCCCATATAAGGCGGCAGACGGTTATTTTATTGCGTTTACTGACGAAATTGTCGGTGACGATGACACGGTAGGTATATCACATAGGTACAAAGTGCAGTCTTCATGATTTGACAGGAATTTTGCCATATCTTTATGATATTTGTTCGCGCGCTGCGGGCAAGCGACATTCCGCGCGGTATCAATGCTAGGGGTCAGATAATTGTAGACGAATTGCAATGAACAGTAACATGACGACATTTTAGATCAAGGAGTGGCATTATATTAAGAACTACCTTCTTCTCCCTCTTACATCCTACTAAAAAAAGTGCTCTGGTGATGAAGTTTCAATTACCTTGCAGAAAGGTACAGAACATTAGTTGACACAATTCATAGGCATGTCGCTGTCTACGGCCACGTGGCCCAGAAGCCACTGCTGCTGTTCGCAAAAAAATATATTGTCTCGTAAGCCAGGTCGGTACTACCTAATTTCCCTATACCTGCCAACCCTTTTGCGGTAGTCGCTTGATTATTAATTCATACATCCGGTTGGTTTTGGGCAGCCACATGTAAAGTTGGGCTTCGTCACCGCCTTTGAATGCACTTTTTCCTGATACATCCAAAAGGCTTATACAATTACATTCTATTATGACCACCAATACCTATGCCAACAATTTAAATTACTTGAAAGCCAATATAATTAAATAGAAAGAAATAAAATACATTTATTTAGCACAGTAAAAAAATAATTAGAAAACAAATAAAAAGTGCATTGTAAGAAATTTGCAGATTAAATGAATGTCACTTTGTAAAGTGAAAACTTCTTTAGGCGCGTTGGGCATTTTTGAGATGGGACTAATACATTGATTTCGCGATACTGTTACGACACCAGCTTTTGACCATTGAAAAGACATCAACGCGTTGATTACCGCGGTACCGATGTTTTTTTTAATTTTCGGCACTCCCGGAATGCCACTGTTTTTACAATTTTCAAGTTATCCGCAAAACTTTATTAAAAATAATTATTGATAAACTTAACCGGTGTCCTTAGATAGCGGTGACATTCCATGGAGTAACAAGTAACATACAAAAAAAATGACGCCACACGCTATCATCACTTAACAAGCATATTCGCGATAAATCTAATAAATTATTGGCACGTACATATAAATCTGATACAATCTCCTAAACCTAACAGCATAATCACATTTATCAATGTACCTACATAATGAGTGACTTACTACGTCGTGGGTATATGTCATTGATAGTTCGTCGTGTGTACACCTTGTTATCACTTATCAGTCATTCATGTGTCGTTAGTACAAAGTAGAATAGCCGCTCTCGTGAGCAAACCTTAGGATTTCGTCTGCCTACGTCACATATAAGTTTAGTGATGCAATTATAAAACAAATTAATCTTGATTGTTATGTTAAAGAATCATACTTAATGCATACAAGATTTAACATTACTTTGTTTATGGTCGGTTTTATTACAGAACCTCACTCAAAACTCAAGCATGAATTAAAACTCGTTTAAAGCCTTTTGATTGGTTAAAAATAGTTTTAAGTAATGCTTGAGTCTTGAGTGAGTTTCTGTAATATGGGCCTAAGAATGTTTGGAGAAGCTTACTGCGTAAAATATACATAAATTCACTTACTCATGCCTTTTTCCCATGAGGGTAGGCAAAACCACAGAGCGCCACCTGCTACGATCTTTACATACCTACTTCTTAAGAATCATTTACGTTCAAACATCTGGTCATACACGCACGCTGATTGCGAGTACTACGCACCTGACCTTTTTGATGAACATCACCAATAAGGTCAATATATTGTCCTTTTAGGGAGTTCCCTCGCGGCGTAAGAAAATAATATTATTCATTTTACAATTGATGAACAGTTAAAGCTTTAGTTTCAAGCATGCTTAGAGGTGAGCAAGTATGCCTGAAAAGCAAGGTAGAATGGCTAGTTTACATCAGGCCTGTGTACATTAAATTTATACAAACCACGATGTAAATGTATGAACCGTGCAATCTGACTTCGTGATTTAAAAGATTACGCAAATTGCAGTACCCGGTAGGTAAATAGTAAGTATGCATCATTTAACAAAAATTGTTCAAGTCTGCAAACCCGATTTTTAAGGCAAGCCCGAATTTTTATATTTTAATTCTTCATGTGTGAAACTGCGGTTACGGGTAGTTAGAAGCCCAAAAAGTCTGACAACCAGTCTTACCAAGGGGTATCGTGTTACCTAGTCACTAGGTTGTGGAGGTCAGATAGGCAGTCGCTCCATGTAAAATGCTGGTATTCAGCTGCATCCGGTTAGACTGGAAGCCGACCCCAACATAGTTGGGAAAAGGCTAAGCAGATGATGATGTGTGAAACCGCGGTTTTGTTATTTCTACTTAAATTATTTGTCTTATTTGTCATAGGTATCTACATAGTCCATAAATCACATCATTCAAGATATTGGCCTTCACAATTCTTTTAAGTCCTCTTTTAACAAAAGCCTCACTCAAGGTTCTAAGTTATTAACAAGAACTGTTCATATATCCTGTTAATCATTGTGTCAGACTGGAAAATCCTTTCACGTAGAGATCGTGACTGATACCGATACCAACATGGTTTGATACGATACCGGCACGGTCTGATGTCGAGCGTGTACCTACGTGTCGGTCACAGATCAACGATTATACAATGAAAGACGCGCATATTCTTTTAATAGCACTATGACATTAATTTACGGATACTGATAAGTTTATATTATCTGATAATTTCATAATTAATCAATTATTACGGATGTTCTTTATATTAAAAAAAAATATTGAAAAAGTTTAGTGTCGTGTCGTAGGTATCTTGCGGATACGACACGTCAGTCTTAGTGCCGTGGAAGCAATTTGAAGCTATGTATATTCTTTACTTTTAATAGTTTAGTCATTTAAATGTCTAAAGTTTGGCTTCCAAATCAATATATTTCACCTAGATTCAGAATTGAAAGAAATGTGTTGTCTTTCTGAAGTTATATTACAAACTTCATATTATTTTATGGATCTCTGAATTAACCATTACTACTTATTTTGCTGCATGTTTTATATACCTACATAAAAGCTACAAAATTGTCGAAAATACAGAGCAAAAAAACTGCCGCTTCTCTTTACGCCACCTTAGTCTAGGGTGAGTGAATAATTTTCCGCGAAAGCTGAACGAACTCGCTGCAAGATATAATACATCAGCCCCTCAGCCTAGCCTACTGGTTGACTCACAGCCCAAAGAACGTTTACCTTTGAACAGCCGCCTAATGGTGAGAGGTCACGGAGACACGCATATTTCTGAGAACTATTTACCGTTGTGTAGTTTCCAATTACGAATACCTGTTTAAAAAATGTTTGATTAGGTGACAAACAAACATGTGGTCTACGTGATGGTAAGTGGTCATGCACGGCCGCCTGTCGTCATCATCATCAGCCTACAGCAGCCCACGGCTGGATATAAGCCTCTCCAATCGCACGCCATTCAACTCGATTCTCGGCAACTCTATCGCCGCCGCGCCGCCGCCTCTGGACATCTGCAATACCACATGTATAGTAGGTGCATCGCCATCCCAAAGACGAACATCGTAACTTATCAAAATGCCTGAAAGTAGGTAGTTACACCTACATACTAGCTCTCAATAATAGCTTTACTTTCTACTAAATTTCATATTATGAAAGTAAAGCTGTCTGTATAGTTAGGTCTTGGAGGGAAAATCTCAAGCCAGAAGTAGCTTTCAATTTATGTAATAGCAAGACATGGACATAATTCTTGGCATAAAACAGGAAAAAATTACGAAAAAAGAGGCACGTCGGTTATTACATTATGATTATGACGTATAGCCGACGCGTTTAATTGAGCGCCAAATTGCACTCCCACTCGATAGGAATGACGGATTAAAATGGTCCTAAAGGGCAGCCCTTATTTGATTGGCACTTTAATCAAAATCCCTAATTCAATAATGATCTTTATTAAAGTCGATTGACACTGAAAACATTCGAGAAAGTTCCTGAAACATACAAGAACTTTCTCGAATATTTTCAGTTACAGTTTTGAGTGACGAAGCTCTAGGCGAGTTTTCCTTAAATAAAATGACCTTTTCATTATCGACCATACCAAGTAAAGTGTCTACTGCCGTGTTTTCCTATTACACAACCACTTAAAACCGTGAAATTCTTCTCGACATATTAGCACGTGTCACGGCTAGTCACGCCGCCGTCATCTATGTAGTTCTCATTCTTATTTTCGTCATGTCGTAGGCACCGAGACTCCGAAAAACTATGATTCACACATTTCTTGCACGTCACTGTAAGAGTACATCATACATGTGCTGGTTATCCGTTTTACGGTTTGTTATTATATTTATCTTACGGCGGCGGCGGCTTGTGTCATGTAAATGTGTTATCATCTGTTACGTCGCGTTACCAAATATGGAAGTTACTGTATTTCGTGGTTTTCCAAGAATTTTCGTCTGTATTGGTTTGACTGCATTTAATGAGTCTTAGGACTTTGACGCATTTTTATCATGTTTAATGAGTTAACGAGATTTTGTTACTGATTCATTTACTGAAAATGGTATCTACTTAGTAGCAATGCTATTTCAGTCTTAATTTTTAAGTCCATTTAATAGGTTTTAATGAGAAGATGTGTGATGGAGCTCGTGGCTAAGTAATAACAGCCGCACGGGTTGATCCATCAGGTTAAGCAACACTTGCCGGGGTTAAACCATCTTTATATGTATACTGAGACTCCTCTGTGCGTCGGAAAGCACGTAGCCTTTGATCCCAGATGTCATTCGTGGATCTTTGACAGTCGTTACGGGTCGTCAGAAGCCCGAAATTCTGACAACCAGTCTTAGCAAGGGGTATCATATTACCCAGTTACTGGGTTGTGGAGGTCATATAGGCAGTCGCTCTATGTAAAATACTTGTATTCAGCTGCATCCGGTTAGACTGAAAGCCGACTCCAACATTGTTGGGAAAAGGCTAGGCAGATTTTTTTTAAAGTTCTAATCTGTATAAATAAAAACTTTTTACAAAAAAAAAACAACCGACCTCCAAAAAAAAACACTACAAAGTGAAAAATAACTTTAATTTCGGAAGTCGGTGTCTTGGGTTTTGTATTTTCGTTTTTTGCCACTGACTTCCGAAATTAAAGTTATTTTTCACTTTGTAGTGTTTTTTTGGAGGTCGGTTTTTTTTTTGTAAGAAGTTTTTATTTTTCACTTTTTAGTTGTGGTACCTACCCCACACACATTCAAATACCACTACCTGCTACCAGTGACATAAACTTATCATATCATCTACATATTAAGTGGGAAAAAAATACGTATTTTGTAGCTAACTCAAAAACTATCCAAGCAAAGTTAATAAAATTTATATGGGACCGATTCCAGAGCACACCCTTTCAAACAAAAAAAGAATTTTCAAAATCGGTTCACAATTGACGGAGAAATCGGTGGACATACAAAAAAAAAAAACAAAAAAGAAAAAAACATACGCGACGAACATATAACCTCCTCCTTTTTGGAAGTCGGTTAAAAACGAAACGCTGTTAGTTCGTTAACTCATCACTTGAGAAAGGCTGAACCGATTTGGTTTTATATTTATTTTAAATTTTCATAATAGTCGGAAAAAATTGGAAACGTTTCCCGGAATTTCAAATTCGAAAGAAGCTGAACGTTCTTTTTTCTACGGGATTTTTGTATGAACTATTGAAATGGGACAACGTTTGTCGGATAAGCTAGTCAGTCATACATAATTATCTCATGACTATTCTACTCTACCACTTATTATTCAAGAAGTTGCATTAGTGTTGGCTCACCCATACCTTACTGCCTAGTAACATAATTATGTAGTTTTGAATTCTAGCAAAAAAAAATAATAGGTAGGTTGGTAGGTAGGTAGGTAGTCACATTTTTTATCCAAATATTAAACCATGGCTATGGGTAGTCAGAATCTAAACTTTACACATTCTTATGCAACTTTAACTACTTATAGGTACCCTTATACTTCAGGACAGGAGGATGATAAGCTGGATAATGTAAGAGATATATCCTAATAAATGAACATCAGACTATAACTAGGGCTTACCCCAATAGGGCAAACCCCAAACCCATTTAAGTCAAAAGTTCACCAAAGAAAGCACTTAATAAGTACCTTCTAAAGTAATACTATTAAGGTTTTGGGGATACCAAACCGTTGTCGGCTTTTTTTTTTTTAAAAACTTTGCCCCACACTAGGAATTTCTCCTGTATTGTGGGTGCGTTTACAAACATTTAAAACTCACATACACAAACAGCCTACAGCTTTAAACCTGTAACATGTTAGATCCATGGTGTAGAATCCTGTTGATCCCGTATTTAAGCTGATTATATCACTACATTGGCTCATCACCACACCCAGCTTCCTGTGCAGGCAAGCTACACTTCTTACTGTTTCCCGCCATTCGTGGTGAACTGACAGTTGACATTAGTGACAGCGACCTCATTGCTGACGTGCATGAGATAGAGTTTACATATCTATTAAATAGATACACTACACATGGTATTTGGCGGGGCTAGCTTACAACGAAAGTTATTTTGATTAAAAACATGAGTAGCTTTGTTTATTCTCAAGTTATTATGCATTTTTATGCAATGCACGACCGCAAACTGGTCCTAGATAGTATCTCCAAGCTCGTAATGATTTTTCCTGTTACAGGTACATTCCACTCTTAAAGTTTACTCTCAGTATGACGTACTTAGTCAACTTGGTTTTTTATTCTCAGCATGTACATAAGATTGTGTGACAGTTTTCCGAAATGCCTAGTTTGGTTTAATTTACGAAATGGGATTCTAACCGCTGACGACAGTGGTTCCTTTAAAGGAAAATTATGGTAAGAGATGTCGACTTGATTTTCTTAATTTACTATCCATCTTATGACGCTTGTAATATTTAGCTACGTAGATCAATGGAGGCAGTAAGTATTTAGGTATGATTTGTGTAGAGTTTCTGGACAATATAATTGTGAACACTATAACACTTCTTCTTCTCGTATTTGGCACGAATCATAGGAAAAGCTCATGTTTTGGC
The DNA here is from genome assembly GCA_963680765.1 of Agrochola lychnidis. Taxonomy (NCBI): domain Eukaryota; kingdom Metazoa; phylum Arthropoda; class Insecta; order Lepidoptera; family Noctuidae; genus Agrochola; species Agrochola lychnidis. The sequence goes on along the minus strand of OY796857.1, from coordinate 1,770,106 downwards.
TATGCATAAAATGTGTAAAAAAAACCCTGTGCGGTCCGTGAGAATGCTGTTAAGTACCGCACTGAGAGTTTATTTATATTGTACAAAATTTCCAGAAAAAAATATAAAAAACCCGCATTTTTTTTCAAAGGGGGATTTTACCGGGATGATGGGTCATTTAGCAGGTGTCATACAAGTTATTACTCATGACCCCTGTTGAAAATTTGCTAATTTTTAATGGAATTGAGATAATTTTGGTACTAAAAACGTGAATTTTAAATAGCAATAACTTTTACTTTCAATAATAATAAGATTTTTTAATACTTTTGGTAATTTTATTGCAGTACTTAAGTACCTTGATGCCTTTTTCGAATCTGACAGGGAAAGGTTGTATGTAGGCTGTAGCGGGGCTGAGTGCTCAGGAGCCGTAAGTATATTTTTGAAAAATAAAACTACCGCTCTTTGAGGATTATATTCACCTAAAAAGTACCGCAAGTACTTTTGAATAGGTACAACTAACAACTTTACCAGTTTATGTAAATAATCTAATTTTAGGTGTTTGTAGATCAATCTTGATCTATAGAAATCACACGGAGAGGTCACAAATCACGATGTGTGAGAATGGTTAGTCTGTATACGTCAGGGCAGCTTTACCTCATGAACTGATAGGAAACTTACGTCACATAGATAAATAGTAATAACTCCATCAATAGAACATCAGCACTTTCTCCCGTGCAAACACTTGAAACCACATGATGTGTGTATGTAATGTATTTAACGCAATAACGTTACTAAATAACTTTTATATTGTAACAATGGGCCTTGACTTCGAGTGCCGGCTGATGTAAAACGCAGGATTGATTGCACCGGCCATTTTTTACCGATTTCGAAAAAGGAGGTTCTTAATTTGTCTGTGTCTATGAGTCTATAGGAACTTTCTCAGGAGTATTTACGTGTAATGCGTGACGTTAGAAATAAGAACATATGGAAATAGTTTTTAGTTTGACACTTATTCATTTGGGGGACTTACACTGCATTGCACTGTGTGCAATGTAGTGAAAAAAAACTAATTTGACTAATCCATTAATTAACTGTTTCTTTATTAAGTTAATTAACGAATTATCTAGAAAATTGTTTTTTTTTTAATTATTGGCAATTACTAAATACGCCAAGCTTTATGTTCTTTCATAACCAATTTAAAAAAAGTGATTTTACACCTAATTACAGTAATTACTTAATTAATGCATTAAAATAATGAGATTACATAAAGTCATATTTAAACAAGTAGGTAATCCCAACTAATCCGCTAACTGGAGATAGTTAAACTCTCGTCACACTTATCTAACGTATAATTAGTTTATCTTTGAACGAAAACTACGCACATAGTACTACGGCGACCTCGTTTGCACTTTCATGAATGAAATACCACGGTTGGCTTCCTTCAAACAACTGCCAACATGAAACATTGTAACTCTGTACACTGCTAAACAAAAACGAACTCTATTTTCATGAATTTAAAGTCAACCTTTCTCCTGTAGGCAACATCAAAATTTTATTTCCTCAGTCATGGCATTTTCAACCATAAAAGTTTGTAGCAATGTTTGTTTTTGATTGTAGTCTCGTGTAAGTTATGCCGTTATGATCGGGGTTATAGACACGACCTCGACGCGTGCGTGGCAAGAGCGTGCCGTTCGCACTTCCACAGCACAGTCTGCGCAGGCGCGACACTGCCCATTCAAGTCAAGATTCCGGAGAAATGCCGGAATTCCGATATTGACACATGTATTCCAAGATAACATAAAAAAGAAGAGAAAATTATTAAAAATATTTTCTTGATTGCGACCAAGTTTTGCGATTTCTTATTGTATGTATCAAATGCCGGATTCCAAAGACAAAGCCATAATTCCTTTTTATTAGGTATACCAGCACCCCATACTCTTCAAAGCAGCAGAATTGCTGGACGGCAAAAAAAGAGAGAAAGAAAAAAGCCTTCCTTACTATATGACCTATATCCAAAATCCTATGTCTGAAGTCCTCTTTCCTCTGCATCATAATCATACCATCAAAATAATTATTTTTCTAAAGTCGACAGAGCCGCAAGATATTTTGTAACCGTTACCGTCTAAAGGTCGTTAACAAGGCCGCTCACATCAATTCACACAAGTTCGACGAAGTACCGTAAGATCCGTAACTCCGTCATTGTCTACGAATGTCGGACACTTGATGTGACATTAGACGGAGTTGCATCAGATCAGTGAAAGTTATTCTCCGAAAGTCTACGACTGGTAAGTATGACGGGTGGCGGGTCGTTAGCAGTTGACCTCGCGCGATAAGGAAAATGTCGCAGTTATTATTAGATTGTTCTTTTAATTGTAATTGCATCGTTTATTGTCTAGACAAGGAAGCTTTATTTATATTCCTATCGGTAGTTACGTTTATTTCCCATACAAGTTATTGAAGAAAGGTTTTCCCCTTAGATCGGAAAATGACCAAACTAACAATTTTTTCGAATTATCTGTGTAAAAAATACTTTTCATATATTTTCACTTTTCAGTAATTATAATAATAATAAATTCATTTATTTTCAGGTAAATAACACCCATTGCCAAACATAAATTAATAACCACCATAACAAATACTAGGAAAATGTTACAGTAGTTATGATTTCGTTTCTATTTTTGTATCAAGATAATAAACTACAATTTATTTGAGGACTTTTTGCACTTATTGATATGAAATACGAAAGCTGTCTTCAGCATGAATCATGTTTGAAACTTCAATTATATTAGGTTGCATTTATATGAACTGAAATCTGCAGCCAATATTCTAAGAACAATGATCAAGCATTAATCTCGATTCAAAACTCATTCACTAGATTTCAAAGTAATCTGAACTGGAATCTTATTTCATACAGCTATTCATGCTTGCGCTTTATTCTACAATAATCTTGGGTCGATTTAAAGTAATAAGTAATTGGAAAGGATGTTAAAAGGAATTTCTTTGCAGCAGCCCGGAGGTTGAATTTGTGCCCGGTTGATGTAAATAGGCGACAAAGAAATTAATTTTTGTATGGACACGGCTGAAGGCCGAGATAAGATCAAGAAGACTGCTAGTGAGATTTACAAGAAGCCTGAAACGGGTAGCGGTGAGACCACCTCAGACGAAGACATTGGAAACAACAAAGAGCAGATTCACCGGTGAAGCTGGACCTGAACTGGCCTGGCGGCGACGCCGTAAAAAGATGCCCATCGATAGATAAACATCACCCGTCTCTCCACTATTACATTGCCTACTCAAGGATGCATATCCGGTACGGCTCGCAAATCCTTCCATATCCTGAGGGCACGTCTTCCCTACAATTACCGCGTCTCCCGGTCTACTCCTTGATATGCAATGGCCTTTGTAGCCCCATGCAACATAAGGCTTCAGGGGCTAGTGCAAATCTTGGGGTTTATTCGATTTATCGAGTATGATTAAACCACGCTGGGATCGGCGCATTTCATTCATTCATTCGATGTATTGGCTCTAATATGTAATAGGGGTCCTATTAACATGGGGCTTAAAAACGTAACTGACGTTTGGTTTCTCAAATGGGACCTCCACTGTCCTTCTACTACCTCTGCCAAACCCGTCGGGGATTCCAGGCGTGATATTATGTGTTATGTAGTAAGCCGTAACTTAACATATAAGCAGGCTCGTAAAAATAAAGCTATTAAAGAGGTTTTAGATGAAATATTTATGTGTAATTAATAATTTTAGAGGTGGGATTTTGTCTCGTGAAGTATCTAATCTTCATATGATAGAGCAACTATTTACATCGGAGACTTTCTTTCAACTAGCTACCTTTTAAACAAATATGCTCACAGACAATAAAATATTAATAATTACATCCCACTTATTATGTCTGTCTCTCTGATTCATGCAAGATCATTAATGTGATGTAACAAACAACAGACATTAGCAACCCTCTGTAGAATGTTGTCGTTGACACCCACATCTCTGCCCTTGCACCCCCGCAAACAGCACCGTATTAATTAAGACATGACGACAATTACAAGATAAAATTTATCTAAAAATAATTACTGTTATATCTATATTTAGCAAAGCCTTGAACATTTTTATCAGTCGCTGCTTCTGAGAATTCTTACACAATTTTCCAATGACGTAACGTCATTTTGACTGACAATTTTTTAAGTATATTTAACTCTTTTGTGTATTGACATAAAGTCTAAAGTGTTTGTAGAAGGTTCTATTTCATAAAATAGTGACACACGTTCGCAAATCGCCGGACGTAGACGGTATTGTCAGAAGAATTCAATAAAATTTATTTATTTTTTATTTTATTATTTTATTTATTAAAAAACCAACTTATACTAACAGTTTGCACCACACATACAAGTTATAGGTCAATATTTATCAGTAATTATAATTACACTTACAATCATAAAATTAGATTAAATTACATAAAAATAGACAAAATTTATTGAAATTAAATTAAATTAGTCAAGATTCGGCAAAATTAGATTAAATTAGACAAGATTATTACTGTTTCCCACGACATCAATCACAAAATAATGTACCTATGTACAAAATATAGGGACATCCCGCTGAGGGTCCCCCTCTGGTCAGAACTTCAGAAGTATTCGAAATAAGAGTATCTTCGAAGCTCTATTTGTTGGTCTTCTATTGAAACTGCTTACTAAAAAAAACTAGACTTTTTTTACAAATTGTATTTGAAAAACACACACATTTCTTGGTCTTTAACAATTGAGTCTGACCTTATTTTTATTAACAAAGCTACGTCCGTCCGAAATCCGTATCGAATTTGGGTACCATTGACCATTGTAGATACTAGATAACGAGTCACGTATCATTTCGAGGGTTAAAGATCTCCACAACTACAAGTTTCAACATGACGCTACGGCAGCGATACTTAATCTACATAATTATCTATGTATTTCTAGTCTGCGGATTACACATTTGTAAGTTATATGACAACATGGATGACTTGCGTTTATCGCGGAAGGCACGCGTTCGATTATTTCACCACTATTTAAACAAGAATTAAAAATAACACAATTTGTTTAAAACGTTTTGGATCGTTTAAAACGTTTACGTCGCCGTCGTCGTCTCGGCTAAAACGTAATTAAGAGAAGAACGAAGTAAGTAAAGAATATCTGCAGCTGTAGCCGCGAAATACATATTTTTTACGTTTTTTGCGATTAGCAGATCAGTGTCAGGTTGTATCTTGATCAGAATATGATTCGCGACTATAACAGATATGTATTTACAGAATTATAATCATTATATCTCTCTAAGTTAGATCTGGGAACAAATCTTGGATCCACCTTATAAGTTTTTCTAGGAGTTTTCCGTCCTTGTGGCATGAATCTAAAAAAAAACTGACAGCTGTGTCTTTACAGTGAATAATTTGAAGTCAGTGCTTTCTTATATTTTCAGTATTTATTTCTTAAAAATTGCTAAAATATAAAAATAAAATTGACAAATCCCCTGTTTATTCATCTAAATTTCGTCGTCAACCGAAGTACCGCTCCGAGCCTTGGACAGACTAATATAATTATTATTTTATACAGTTCAACAATCACATAGCAACATCACTCGTGATTCACTCAAAGATATCATTTTTTAACAAGTCGACACGTGCCTCATCATTAAAAAAAAATGGGAGGTCGATCTGAAACTTTAAAGTGACGTAACACGTCTTATCACGTGCGGGCACTATCAGTTGAGCAAGTATTACTGTAGATGCAGTAGTATGTTTTATATGCGGATCTTTTGCAAAATTTTGCGGGTCCCGGGGACGGAACGTCCTTATTTTCCGTCCTTGACCTAAGGACCGAAAATCAGGAAGTCAAGGTCAGGGTCTCCCGACCGTGAATAAAGGCTGACGAGGCCTTGGCTCCTGTCCTGGCCCTGATTTGCGTAGATAAAACTTAGCCCTTCAAACTTTAGACTACGGTAGACAGGAGTTGCAATGGACCCTTGCGGTTATCATGGCATGCTGATAATAAGGTCGCTATCTCGTTTCTAATACATCATACTACACTTTGAGAAATACTTTACTGTTTCTGTATTTTCAGAACTTTACACCGCAAGGTCTTCTTTTAATGAATGTGCTACGAAAATTGGGAATAACCTATATTCAGTCACGCCCAACTTCGTTATCATGCCTGACCTCAAATAAGGCCTCGGAAAAAGCCTGTACACGAAATGATCTCATGACAGTGAATGAACAGTCGCATGCGCAGCGTCTGGCACGTAGCTCTTATCACTCGTCACATCGAAGTTCATGCCTCTACCTTCGTGAGAGTGTAGACATGCCTCTACTTGTACGGCTTAGAAAGCCCCGTGCGTACGTGCGGAAGAAAACACGTGGTTCCAGTTTCCAAGGTAATAGGAAAAACTTGTAGGAAACGGAAATAATTGAGCATTCTTATATGACGGTGTTTGAAGATGGGGGTCCCCTAGAGATGTCGTCAGAGTGCAGTGGAGTGATTTGAAATATCAGGGTCAACCTTACTTACTTAATTTACAGAAAATTGGATCTCATCTTGTCCACATTAATGTTTGATTGTTGTCTTACCAACCTGGTTCACATGAAACAGGCTAATAATATACCTAATATGTAGATGACTGTTGTAATATTTTATACAGGTATAGGACTACGCCGTATCTACTGCGGTGTCCGTCCTTCGGTCTGTATGGACATCGGATTTTGTACACTGGGCAAGCTTTGCCATAACTTTCCAGTTATTATTCTCTGTGAACATAATTTTCGTACACTCCTACCAACTTTAAATCATCATTAATTATGTAAGTATATAATAATTAGTACCTAGGTATTTCAGTAATTACTCAAATAAATCGACTTTGCCCTAAAAAGATAAACTTCTAAGATTAGCCTGCATTCTGTGCAAATTCCATTTAATAACGTGGACAGTTCAAACTTCATTATGTAGAAAAAATTACAGCAGGTAGGTATTGAGTCACTATACATAATATGACTTGTCATCGAATTGAAATATGTAACTATGTCGTCTTAAAGTAGGTATAGATTTGAGTACATATCACTTTATTGCACAACAAATTATAACATGAACAAAAATGTATAAAAACATGAACTTGTAGTTTTGGCAATCACATTTCGATTTGCATATTGTTATTGTGCAGAATTTATCAGTGATTAAACAATAGGAATTTATTAGGTTTATCAAAATTAAATAACTGGTAGAAATTATTATGTTTTTGGCATTCGCTGGATTTTCAGTAGGTACGAATGCTTAGCCGCATTACCTACCGTAACTTTTCTTAATACGTTTACAATACTACGATAATGCGATTTTCAGCTGGTGTAATATCTTTAAGTAATTATGCAATACCCTATTAAATTGTGAAAACAAAATCAATTTCAAATTCAAAAGAAAATCAAATTTATTAACGACAACAAACTAAATTCAATTTAACTGAACTAAATTCAATCTCCTTCCTTTCGTGTGTTTAGTGACTAACCTGGTGTCAGAGTTTTAAAGCCGCCCATAGGCCTCTGACTTGGCTTCACATGCCGTCAAGAAATATCTCTCAGGCATGCCGGTTTCCTTACGATGTTTTCCTTCACCGTTTTTAAAACAAGTGATAATTATACAATACGCACATGAATCCGAAAAGTCAGAGGTGCTTGCTTTGGGTTCGAACTCGAGACCTATGACTTGGCAGTCTGACTAAATTCAATGATCTCCTAGAATTAAATTCTCGGCAATGATTATAATTTGCCTACTAATGTTGAAAATTATGAATTTCAGCCCACTCATTTTCAATAAGGACCTTAATACCCTGAATGTAACATCATTTTGGCAACTCACTTTTGAAAGAAAAGAAAGAAAATACATTTATTTAGCACAGACTAAAAGGCACACAACTCAACATAATTATACTATGTTCTATGTTATGGGGTTTGGTTTCCGCACTTAGTCCGTCAGGTGGACCATTGTGCGTGGGCCATGGCGGCCGTTTGGTGGTTATTCCAACCAGCCCACCTCCCTCCAGAAGTTAATTAAAACTCCTGGTCTGTTCAGAACGTCAGTGAAAGATCTGGGTGACCCGAGGGTTTCTGTTCTAATCTTAGTAACATCTGTGCATTCGAAGAGTACATGCGCGACGGTTTCCTCAGCCTCCATGCACGCCCTGCACAGAGGACTGTCCGTTATGCCTATTGTGTGGAAGTGTTTGTTTAGCGAGCAGTGACCCGTGATGGTCCCCGTCATCAGGCGCAGGCCATTCCTGTCAAGGCTTAATAAACGCCTCATTAGCCTGCTATCCAATAAGTAAATAAAAAAATATATTTAAAAAACAGAAAACCCGTCTGCTGTTTTTCTCTTTTCAGTTATGTGTTTTTGCAGTCGGGTTTTTTGTTTTTAATTTTTTTAATTTTATTTCAAGCTTTTTAGTTTTATTAACATATATTGACTCATTACTAGCTTTTATTTGATACCAATAATGTAGTTTTTTTTTAAACCTACCCCTCCCTTTTTTTGTATTTGCAGATGCAATATATAAATATTATATAGCCTATGTCATTCCCACAATTAAGACGAATCTAACGACACCTCACATGTTAAAATCCATCAAGCCGTTTAGGCTACAGAGCGTGCCAAACAAATGGACATACATACATACATACTCTCGAAAAACATTACCCTCCTTCTGGGGCAGTCAGGTAAAAAAAGAAAAAAAACGGAAACAAATAAAAAGTGTTACAAAGTAATCAATGGCATAAATGACGCTGGGTTTAAGCTCATCTGGGTCTACTTCAAATCAGCGTAACAACTATGACGTCACGGCACAATGACTTGATCTCGCCGACCTATCCGTTTGGGCATCCGTGTGCCACGGCGTGACGTCACCACCTCTAGCAAGTAACACGTTACAGATTGAGATTAGATAGCCGTTATGACATCAGACATGCTTTTTATAATATCTAATTATTTACGGAGTGGGATCTTGTTATTTTTTGCTGCCATTACTTAATGCTGCCAAACTTACCTACATGGAATTGGGTTAAGTAATGACATCTGCTGTAAGCCGGATGACCAGACAAGGACACAGTTGGTCTCAAACAGTAGATATAGCACACACAAAAGGAGTTGGGAACGAATCTTTTCTAAGAGATTAGTCCCAAATGAAAATATAATAATAACCCCACCGCCGTATCTCTACGTTGACGTCGAGGTGGGGCTTGCGCGCTCCGAACTCTAGGTCTGTGCCGCTACCGGCCCTGTTGAGGAGTGGAGAGAAACTCTACAGTTTCTCTCTACTCCTCAACAGGGCCGTCTTTAACCTATTGGAGGCCCTGGGCACATAAGGATCACGGGGCCCCTGTGGTAGATAAGCAAAATTCTAAAATTATTTTAAAGGAGAATATCCATCAGGCTCACTCTTTGTGTATGTGTGTAGGTAGGTATAGAAAAAATGTTGTGCTAAAAATGATTCAATTTTCTGTCACGAAATACAAAATATTAGCATTTGGTTTACCCTGGAAAAGTTTTTAGACTTAAATTAGATATTTATTCAATGTCATTGCCGCATTTGGTCCCATTTTACGTATTTTGATAGTTGGCAAATTAAATTTTTTCAATGTTCAAATTGAATGTAATTAAATTATATAAAACCAACAAAAGAAACTTATTACTAATATTTCATAAGTTTGGGGCTAGAAACTTATTGTAAATCGCACTGCAACTCAATTATTTTGTCATTGAATCGAGTACTAATAATGCGTAGAATGGAATGGAAGCTGTTTAGTATAGAATGATTTTTTTGAGGGTAGGCCGGGGCCCCCGTCGTCCGCGGGGCCCTGGGCACGTGCCCAGAGTGCCCAGTGGAAAAAAGGGGCCTGCTCCTCAAGCACCTCAGGACAAGTTGTCCCCTTGTCGCTACGTCACTATGTGCTACCGACAGTTTCTGGAGGCCCATTATTGAGTGATCAAGTCACCCCCTGCCATTTTATCCGTGTATTTATAAAACATTGATCAGGCAGGGGCAATAGTCCTTCCATAGTTTCAAGTAACCAGTCCACTTTAGCCACCCAAACTCATAGTCCAATATTATCTATGATTCCATATACTGCAATAGTCCTACACCAACCGGGGGTTGTCTTTGGGTGCACTTGCATAGTACATACAGAGAAAATCGTCGGTTGGTGCCTCATTTGGCTTCGGCCCTTCGTACGCCTTTCAAAGGTCCAGGACCCCAAGGTACCGAGAAATGTCAAAGACCAAATAATGATAATAATAATAACTTTATTCATAACATAGGAGAGTTGGTTTTGTCCTTATGTGGGATAGGTACTATCGAAGACACGCATATTTGTACACTGTAAGGACTATTCTTGCTTGCAGTGCCGGCTGCTTTAGTAACGCTTTACCTACGAAAAAAAGGGTCGTGTGCACGGGATTTTGTTTTCAAATTGGTTAGATATACGTTACCCCGATGGTACTAAAACTCAATCGATCATTATTTCAGGATAATCAGTACCAGTTTGGTTGCAGCCGGAGCATCCATGACGCATAGCAACACACAGCAGCGGGCCGCTTGTAGAGATGATGAATAAGGTTGCTTAAAGATCACTGAAGGGTAAATGTATGAGACTTAGTTTTAACCAGTTAGTACGTGGGGCGATCCCTTATACCCGGTAATACGATCCGATCTAATATTTCCGGAAAAGACCGCATTAAATTATATATATCCTCTATATGTTCAATAAAGATTACTTTATCTCTCTAAATCAATTGCCATCGTAAACTTTTCCACATAATTCCCGATAATGCAGGCTAATCTTACGTCATCCGGAGTGACCTAACCTCTGTAATGACATTATTACGAGTTCCAGTAATTGTTATCTACTTTGAAGCAGCTGCATCGGTTAATGATAAGGAATTGTGAAGTTCAGTGATAAAAGACTATCTTAAACTTAATAAGGCCTAAGTTTAATCAATTTTAGCATAACTGGCAGCTATACCGGATCTATATGGTATACCTACGTTTTTAACAAAACTGAAATAGGTAATCATCCCGTATCCTGTGTGACATCACAGCACCCATCTTTGCAAGTCATGGTATTCTGTTTCCAAAAACTGGATGCGATTATGGAGATCAAGCCATTCATATGCAGACATGGCGATGAAGGCGCATTAGTATAATTTTGGGTGACAAGCAAATACTTGTACATCAGGTAGGTATTTATGTCCGACGGCCAAGCATCGATTTGTTATCACAGAAATCTAAATAAGTCAACTACCAAATTAGCAATAATCAAAATATTTTTATCACCCACGAAGTGATGAGGAGTCTATTTATAGCAAGCACGAGTTTCACGCTTTCAGTAAGTGATAGGAAATCATTAACATTTTCTAAATACCAATGACCGATATGCTATCTTTTTATTAATGAGTAACTATTTCCTTCAGGCCTTCTGTTAGTTATTGGCAAAATATGCGAACAATGTCGTTATCAATAAACTTAATGATGAAACATGATTGGCTACACGTAAGTTTTATCATAGTCGATTATATGGCATGTATCTGGAAACAACAAAACATGTATCAAATGTCTTTGGTATAAACTAACCTAACCTAACCTAATCTTGTAAAAACAAAAGCTGTTTACGAGGGCACCAGGGTTCTGCAGGGTTCAATATTCGGTCCTTCCCTCTTTTGATTATACTTTTAAGGCATTGCTTCAAAAAAGCATTGCCAACGAAACATGCAAATCAGTAAGGCTTCCGGCATCATGTACATGATGCCGGAAGCCTTACTGATTTACTCCATTAGTTTCAAAATCAAACGGAGATGGTGTTATTACAGGTGCCTCGTACCTTGCTTACCTTCACACCGCAGTAACTGACTATGGGGGCTAACGTCATTTAGAAGTTGCTCAATTCTATTTATAGTTCTTGACTTACAAAAGCAGTCAGATTAAAATAAATGATTTTGACAAACACATTCCAAAAACATGTTTTCAATAATAAACTCTAAATAATAAAGCTGTAAATTACAGCTATATTATTTAAAGTCAGGTCACCTTAAAATAAAAGTAGGAAGAAAACAACACCCTGAAACAATTATGTGGGCCGGTAATTATTAGGAACGTACACAGGAGAGGCACATTACACATAACATGTTAGTTTACACAGCATTTCTTTATTCATCAGAACTTTACTAAATCAAACGAGGAATGTTCATAAATTCATGGATATTTGTTAAACGGGAACATTTTCCAAATATTTGTGGGAACGCGTCACGCTTGGAATAGATCTTTCTTAGGCATGTGGGTCACTGATTCACGCGACCGTGACCCACATGTGAAAAACTTTTAGATAAAGTATTTCCCTAGTTCCAATGATGTAGAGGAAATCTTAGCTAACTCATCATCTGTTACGACGCCTCATTGAGGTGGATAACAATTAAAATTCTATTGTGTCTCGTTAATGACAGTTGAAAGGGGTTTTCATAAGAGTATTTATTTGATTATCTTTCCATCTACCTTTCATACATTCTACCATGTGGTGGTAGGTTAACTAGGTATTTGATTACTGTGAACCCTGTCTGGCACAGGAGGTATTCTAAACTAGAAAAGAGTAAGGATAGGGTTTTTTGTACCTACCTGTTATCATGGTATGGGCATGTGATGCGTAGGAATTAGGGAAATGTCGGCAGTAAAGTCTTGAGTATGAATGTGGATAGCTACACGAGTAGGAGAAGGCCAAAGAAACGATGGATTGACTGTGTGAAAGATGGTATGGCTAGAAAGGGACGACCGAAATGACGATGAATAAATAAGTATAGAAGAAAAATACATGTTGCCCCGACCACAAATTAATTGGGTTATGGGCAAGAGAATGATGACTTTACTTCGTTATTTTGTTGATTTATTTTTTGGGCACGCAGTTGTTCGACATTTATTTAATAACTAGCTGCGCCCCGCGGTTTCACCCGCGTAGGTCTCGATCCTGTGGGAATATCAAAATTCAAAAGTCATTTATTCAAACTAGGTTGAGAATCAGCACTTTTCGAACGTCAAAATTACATAAGACAGTCCCCCAAAACGCCCACCCTTCACCACTTCCTAGTGCCGGGATAAAAAGTACCCTATCGGGATAAAAAGTACCCTATCGGGATAAAAAGAACCCTATCGGGATAAAAAGTACCCTATCGGGATAAAAAGAACCCTATCGGGATAAAAAGTACCCTATCGGGATAAAAAGTACCCTATCGGGATAAAAAGTACCCTATGATAATATTAAGTGTGATGTAATTGATAGTTTCACTATTCTTGTTCTTGTATACCTCATCCTAACTATAATATCTACTTCTATACTTATATTATAAAGAGGTAAAATTTGTTTGTTTATTTGTTTGTAAATTTGTATGTAGGAGGTAATCTCCGGAACTACCAGTCGGATTTGAAAAATTATTTTTGCATTGGATAACCCAATCCTTGAGGAAGGTTATAGGCTCGCGGACGAAGTCGCGGGCAGAAGCAAGTATATTATTATAAATGCGAAAGTGAGTTTGTTTGTTACACTGATTTGGATGAAATTTGGCAAATGGGTAGATCATGATCTAGGTTAGGACATAGAATAGTTTTTATCCCGGTAGTACATTCCCGTGGGATGATTTCCGACCTCCAGACGGGCAAAGTCGCGGACAAAAGCTAGTACGAAAATAAATCGCTGGTTTATCGACCAATACAATAGTGATCTTTAACCTCTGTAACATGCTTCACGTGGTTACTGCCCACGTTTTGGTAGACAGATTTGCACACGAATGCAAATGCTCGTGTTCCCTTGTCACCTAGTGCACTGCAAAAGCGCAGTGGATTTTGAGTTGAAAATCGAACAGTGCAATAATACTTGTTTAGGAGTTCATTTGGGTGTTTCCAAATAGTTTCTGTGTTAGTGACAACCCCTGGGGGTTTGAACATGAACAACATTTAGGGGTTCAACATGATTGGGGGTAAAGATTAACACATACAATAACAGGTGGTTGAACATAGACTAAACGATGAAAACGAGCGTGAAAATCGGCTGTCTGTCAGTCAGTGGTCAGAGGCCAAGCTCAAGGATGAAACTGTCGCAGAAATAAGGAAAGGGTATTAAAAAAACAATTACGTGTGTAAAGTAGGTAACGCACTGATAATCTGTACTCTTAACGGAAATATTAACAATAATTCATTGACTGAATACGTAACAAACTACCTACTTACTGCGAGTCTGTGCGAAACGAGATAACTGGCCTAGCAACAGTAACCAATATCGTTGGGGAATATTTGTTATGCTTGTGTTTTATTAATAAATCTTTAGTGGAAAATATTGCAAGATAACTTTTTGTATTTTAATTATGTATCTTCAATCTATATATAGGTATAATGAAATCGTAGCGAAGTCAAAACTGAGGAAAAATTAGCAATATTCCATTATGTTCGTATTCTTCTATAGCTTACCGCAAATTGTAAAAAGACGAGCCAAAAATAAGGTAAGAATATTGCATATAGTTACAGATTTAACCTTTTTAAATGATTATCATTACGCTATACCTTTATAGAGCTAAGCAGTTAATCATGACATACCAATATAAAACCGGCAATTTTAATCAACTTTCAACAAAGCAAATAGCTTCCCCCAAGCACCGCCACTTCGACCGGTTCTGTGCTTCTCGCATCCAGTGGATTCCTGCCGCCTTCATCAGGTCATCGGTCCACCTTATGGGAGGCTTTCCAACGCTACGTCTTCTGGTAGGTAGGTACTCGGTCGCTACTCCAGAACCTTTCGGCCCCATCAGCCAACTGTTTGGCGAGCAATGTGCCCTGCCCACTGCCACTTAAATTTGGTAATTCTTAGGGCTATGTCGGTTATCTTGGTTCTCCTGCGGATCTCATCATTTCTGATTCGATCACATAGGGAAACTCCAAGCATAACCCTCTCCATTGCCCTTTGACTGACTTTTAGCCTTCTAACCCATTGTGAGCGACCACGTTTCAGTGCTATAGGTAACACGCACTGGTCAATGATTTTCGTCTTGAGACAATGTGGTATTTGAGACGAGAATATAATGTAGCTTCCCGAACGCTACCCAGCCAAGTTGAATTCGACGAAGTTGGACCTACCTAACGGGACAGTTTGTCCTAGGTAAACATAATCGTCCGCAACTTCGAGTGTAGAGACTCCGATCTTCATGAAGGTGGGTGTTACATGGGCATTTAACATGACCTTCGTCTTGTCCATGTTCACTTTAAGACCCACTCCTCCATAGTCTGAGCCATGACTACTGTATAGTCGGCAAGTCGGTGATGTGATGTACTTACCATTGGTGTTGATGCCAACTTTGAAGACATCCTCCAGTGCAGCGGTGAACAGTTTCAGAGAGATAACGTCTCCCTGTCTCACACCTCGCTGCAGAAGGATAGGTATCGAGGTATCTGGAGTCGGACTGACATAGTGGCGTTTTCATACAAACAATTCAGCACCCCGATGTACCGATAGTCGGTCTGGCACCTTTGGAGAGAATGCAGTACAGCCCATGTCTCGATCGAATCGAAGGCTTTCTTGTAGTCCACAAACGCTAAACAGAGAGGCACTTCGGTTATTCTGTATAACCTGCCGCAGCGTATGTATGTGGTCTACGGTGCTAAAGCCTTTACAGAATCCAGCTTGTTTGGGAGGCTGGAAGTCGTCAAAACTGCGTGCAAAACGGTTCGTGATGATTCTTGAAAACACCTTATAGACATGACTCAGAAATGAGATGGGTTAGGTGATTATTAATGAGAAATTCCGTGTGTTTACAATCTACTGTTGTATTATTTTAGCCGTTCGTCAGATCTGTAAGAATGCATCAGTCTGGGTATCAGTGTTGTGCCATTAGGTGGTATATGCAGGAACGCAGGCGTTCATTAATTTACCAAAAACGAAAAACTTCGCAAGCAATGGGAAATTGCTACTGATGGCTGCGGGTGTCGACCTTAAGACGAGCTGCTTCTCACACGGACAACTGTACGTTGGTCCCGCGGCACCAGTCCTGCCTCTCCACGTAGTATAATGGGAAGTTTTATGAAAATGTAGCTGTTATTTGAGTATATTGTAATCTCTTACGACTTCCACGCCAAACGAAGTCGCGGGCAGAAGCTAGTTTTAAATAAAGCTGTGGTTATTAATAATGCGTTTGTTTGTGACAATTTCTAAGCGACATTCAAATGTACCTACTGAACAAGTACTTAAATTTTTTATATATATATATTTTTTACCCAGGCTGACAAAAATAACATTGTCGAAATTATAAAAAAACTACACGTGTTTGAAGTAAACAGTGGACATTGACCACTTCCTACATCCACGGGCGGAGCCGTGTGCAAACCTAGTTAACTATATTTTATGTTTAAGAGCATTTTTCTCCCACGAGTGGCCGGTATCGAGGAATGCAAATTAATTGATTTACGTATATTAACATAGCTATTTTAATAAAGTAAAACATTATGAGTGACTCACTGTTATCTTAATGGCGCAATGAATGAACTCTGTTATAGAATTTTCCTCAAATTATAGCTTAAAGTAATTATTATAAGTAGGTATTTGTTGGTTAAATTGGTTAATAATAGGTTCAATGTGCTGAGTGATAATAATAATGATATAACACAAGTTTTTTTAATTGCCTCATAATTGATTGTTTAAAATAAAATGACTTATATAATTGACTTCACGCTTTTGTCAATTATAAGTTTTCGTCACACTAGTTCACGCGACCCTCAACTTTATTTAGTATTCATAATTTAAACTTATTAATAAAACATATCATCATCATCATCATCAGCCTATAATGTTCCTACTGCTGGGACACAGGCCTCCTCTCTGTGAGAAGGAGTGGACCGTAATCCACCACGCGGGCCCAGTGCGGGTTGGTAGATGTCACATGTCTTAACATTTTTGGTTCTAGGACATTCCGGTTTCCTCAATAAAACATATAAAAAGTTATTAAGTAGGTGTACTCCTTTGGGGCTCGTGGGATAAGTTATAACAGCCGTACGGTCGATTATCAGAGTAAGCAACGCTTGCACAGGTCGGCCCATAAATGACCATCCACTACACACCGAACCGATCCAAACCTCCGTGCTTAATTGGGAAACACCGAAAGCTTTTGGTCCCGGCTGTCATTCACAAATCTTTGACAGTTGTTACGGGTAGCCAGAAGCCCAAAAGTCGTGACAACCAGTCTTACCGAGGGGTATCGTGTTACCCAGTGTAACTGGATGGTGGAGGTGTCAAATATTGGTATTCAGCTGCATACGGTTAGACTGGAAGCTGACCCCAACATAGCTGGGAAAAGGCAGGCAGATAGTGGTTGACCATGACTCCTTTGGATACCTACTTATCAAACATTTCTACTTTCTGATCGTATCGGCCTTTTTTTGGGTATTCCTTACAGTAAAACTATAACGCTAGTTACTTGTAAATATTAACGCAAATTACTTTATCTTATCTTTTCTAATATATTCATCAATCACAGAACGGCACCCGGATTTAGATATTTATAACAGTTTTTTACTAGTTTGACTTATTGCAGGAATTTCCCAAATTGTTTGTCTGTACCTGCTTAATAAAAAAACCGTTTGTTACCGAATCAAACTCTTACACCGTTGGTTCCATAAAATTAATAATATTAATATAGAATTATTAGACCTATGATTATCTATGATTATTGGTATATTTTCGAGTTACAGGGCCTAGGTACTAATTTTCCTTGTTACCAATTTATACTTTAATTATTTTTTTATTGCTTCTAGTTTATTAAATGTTACGTAATTCCACATTATCAGGTCATGAACCTTATTATTATCATTGGAGAAAACCCCGGCAGAGAAGGTCGATTATCACATATTTGTCATAATTTGACCTCACCAAATAAGAAGAGTTTCATCAGATTTGTTCATAGACTGGTCATCCTAGTTACCTTGGTCACTGAATATTAAAAAGTTTTACAGGTGAATGAACGGTTCCGAACGGAACGGATTCATATGGAATGAGTCAGCCTCAAAGTCAGTAATAATATGTTGTAATCGTATTACAGTAATCATTAGCCTAGCATTTCGACTAGAAAACATGAATTGTTGAAACATGCGAAAAATATTAACAGCTACTAGGTAGGTACTTTAGTAGATAAATACAATTTCATTGGTCTACTATAATTTTTACCTCACATACAATCATTTAACATTTTTTAGGAGGAGCTCGTGGCTAAATACTAACAGCCGATCGGGTCGATCTGTCAGGTTAAGCTACGCTTGCCGGGGTTGGTCCGTGGAAGGGTGACCATTTCTACATACCGAGACTCCTCCATGCCTCGGAAAGCACGTTAAGCCGTTGGTCCCGGCTGTCATTCGTGGATCTTTGACAGTCGTTACGGGTCGTCAGAAGCCCGAAAGTCTGACAACCAGTCTTACCAAAGGGTATCGTATTACCCAGTTACTGGGTTATGGAGGTTAGATAGGCAGTCGCTCCATGTAAAATACTGGTATTCAGCTGCATCCGGTTAGACTGGAAGCCGACCCCAATATAGTTGGGAAAAGGCTAGGCAGATCTATCTATACAATCATATAACATTTCTTAATAAAAAAATCAGAATAAAAATCTAATAACCAATTTTCGTTAAATGTTTTGCTATGAATACCCCGTGAGCATAATCAGCCTATATAATGTTCCCACTGCTGGGACACAGGCCTCCTCTCAGTGAGAACCGGTACCCATCCCGGCTCTAAAATAAGTAGGTATAATTTATCATGGTCATTCAAATCGACATAAAATGAACATGAATAGAGTAGGTAAAGCAGATTGTAATCAATACAGACAAAATAATCGCAATCTCAGGGTTTTTTGAACGACTGAAATACCTACTGAGTGCTGAAACCAGTAGATACTGGTAATCGACTTTTGTTTTGATCGAATCTCTCTTATAGCCTATTCTATACTATTAAATGAGCAATATATGTATAAACATTTACTATTATATATTTGTACTCACGTTCTCGAAAACAACTCTAACGATTTCCATGAATATAGGGGTTCACGGGGGCGAAAAATCGATTTAGCTAGGTCTCATATCTGGGAAAAATTTTGTTTTCTCAGTATTTCACCCGAGCAGAGATCGGTCACCCAAACTTTATTTAGAACAAGATAACGAATAATGACATGAGAATAAATAACATTAGAATAAAGACATAGCAGCATGGAATTACTATGTAAGTATGTACTAGGTATACATGGGATTAGTATGAACTTTCCTATACTATTAAATGAGCATTTTCTATTTTCACCAGAGCAGAGCTCGGTCGCCCAGGTAAATTCCATGACTGACTGACTGACAAACGTAGAACCTAAACCAGACTATCTTTCATCAATAGGATTGTCTTGCTTTTCTCAAAGCACATTGGCAGTTCCACCCTCTGCTGAGTAAGACCTCCTCCGTTTTGTGCCATGCTTTCCTGGTCTATGCGAATCTCATCCAAGCACTTAGGCCCGTATTATAGAACCTGACTCAATCTGCCTAGCCTTTTCCCAACTATATTGGGGTCGGCTTCCAGTCTAACCAGATGCAGCTGTATACTAGTATTTTACATGGAGCGACTGCCTATATGACCTTCACAACCCAATAACTAGGTAATACGATACCCCTTGGTAAGACTGGTTGTCAGACTATCGGGTTTCTGACGACCTGTAACCACTGTCAAAGATTCACGAATGACAGCCGGGACCAACGGCTTAACATGCTTTCCGAGGCACGGAGGAGTCTCAGTATGTAAAAATGGTCACCCATCCACAGATAAACCGCGGCAAGCGTAGCTTAACCGGATGAATCGACCCGTGTGGCTATTATTACTTAGCCACGAGCTCCTCGAGCTTATTATAGAACCTCATTATAGACTCAAAAGCATTAGGTACTAAAACCTAGTTTCAACCAATCAAATGACTTCATTTATTTTTAAATATTGCTAGAGTTCGGGCCTTAGATATAAGTTTTCTAATATCAACCCTGAACGGAGGGTATTTTGACATTTCAACAACATTTAGATATTGTATTATTTACGTTCTTGAGCTGACGAATTTTTCAAACCAATATAGCAGTGGATTGGGAATTTCCTTCAAAATCCTTCGGGTTGTGATAGAATGTATGTTACGCAATAAGTGCAGGTCTAATGGGAGATCAAGGTGTGCGGTTGTTTTGTTTGTGGCCTCCTACTGGCCTCAAGTAATTTGACAAGACGTACCATCGATCATACGAAACAGGGAGAAGTGTGCTTGTGACTCTATGGCATGCCATAGAGCAACGGTCAGCAGCTAGGGTTTTTGAAAAGAAAGCTCATTATAAATTGAAGTTACACCATAATCGATCTCAATATAGTCTCAATACAGAAAAACTAAACCAAGGCTGTTTCAATGAACAAGTTTCAGAGAAGTCAGTTATTCTAAAATAGAGCAATGAAGCCGGAACTAAATATCTTCTCAGAATCTTTTCTATGTAATTTTATAATAATAAACGCACACTTACGCACAACAATAGACTTACAATATAATTAATTCGCTGTACTAATAATTATGTACCGAGCAGTTAATGAGCTGCGAAATGATTAGCTAGACATGCTCCGGCGACCTCACCCGGATATTCTGGGAAATTCCCGGTCTCCTTCACAACGTACAGTCACGAGCATCAATATGTACATACTTGAAAATTTCATGCGATATTCTCCTGAAATAAGCTTTATAACTTTGAGATAAGACCTATATCATAATAGGTTTCAAAAAGCCTATATATGTAATAATCGATGTATTAGGACAAAATCGCTTTTTAGGGTTCCGTACCCGAAGGGTGCCAAACGGAACCCTAGTACTAAGCCTCCACTGTCCATCCGTCCGTCCGTCTATCTGTCTGTCAGCGGGCTGTATCTCATGAATCGCGTAAGAGGTAGACAGTTGAAATTTTCATAAATAGTGTATTTCTATTGCCACTGTAACAACAAATAAAGTTAAAAAATAGTGGGGGTCATTCAAGAAACGTGTTTTTTTTTTACTAAAGTTAAAAACTTAGGGTTAAATATTGTTCGATGGTACGGAACTCTCCCCTGGCTGGAGGTTTTAAGTGTAGTAGCTTAAGGCACCCACAAGAAAGCCCGGTTAAGTAGTCATGATCTCAGAGGTCAATTACGAGATGCCCTAACTAAAAATCTATTTTTAATTTTGTTAGGGGTCCACATATTTATGTCGTTAATTGTACCTACCGGTAGGTATTTTGAGCAAGATTTATTAGTGCTCACATGCCACGAAGAAGTAATGGGTATTACTAAGAAATGCATGCAATAGGTCACTGAAGTTCAAGTGCAACTTACAGAGAATTCGTTTCGGCGCGTTGGTAAAGGGAAATGCCAGTTTTGTGCACACAGCCTGTTTGATGACGTAGTGCCACTGACGACGCGAGCTTGATGACGTAGGCGCCACTGACAGCGCGAGCTTGATGCTTGATTTTCCTAGAGCTTGGGAAATTTATTGCTCTGCTTGCTATTGCAGATTCTTCCGTCGGGGATATTTGAACCTCAGACCAAATAAAAAACCAAGACAGAGCGCTGTCAACATTGACGTGAAGATGTTGTCGTAAACATGTGTGCACTTAGTGAGGTGTAGTTTGATTGTAAATGTGTGCGTGTGAGCGTGTATGCACAGAGCGGAGCGGTGTAGTTTTGGCATGCTTCATTGTATTGTTCACAGCGCTGTCTTGATTTTTAAATTGGTCTGAGATTTGAACGTAATAATGAGAAGGCTGTAATTACTTGATGGTCGAGTTTAAAGGTTTATTGCATTTGCACGTAGGGATTGTAATCCGGCGTCATTTTCAATCCGGCCGGATCCGGTTGGATTTCCATCGATCCGGCCGGATCCGACCGGATTGATAAAATCAGGATAATTTTCGCTTTTTGTTCCAAAATGGACTGATAATCGAGTAAGTGTAATAAATAGATTGTTTATTCAATTATTGGGTTCAGGGATCCGCTTGCGAAATATTAAGCTTTAGTAAAGTGCTAATTTTTGTTAAAGTCAAGTATGGGCCTCCCTGCCAGCTACAGCTGGTTGGTTTTGGATATGTGAATTGAAATTCACGGCAGTAGTATAATATTACGAAATTAAAAGGAAATTTGCTACAGCTTATTACGCTCTACAAGTTAACGAGTAATAATCGACCAACTTACATTTGCAATTGCAAAAATACATTCCGTAATAGAACATGGTTTTCAACTACAATGTTAAGTTTGTTCCTGGGATAAATTCATCCCAACTATGGAACCCTTCATTGTGCGTGGTCCGATACGCTCTTGGCCGGTTTTATTTTTGTGCCCTGCTTTCTTATAACTTAGATACTTCGAGCTCTATATTATGACAAAGATTAAGATTGTGGGTTAATGCCTATAAGTTATAAGTCTTTATATAAATAAATAAAATTGCAATCCAATCAAACATTTCAGAAGAAGTTGTCCTGGGCATATGAAGGTATACAATATGTTAAAAATCCTGACTGATCCGAAACGAGCACATAGGTACTGCGATAACATTACCAAAAAGAATAAAAATCGTATTATTATTGAAAAAAAAACAAAATTGCTAAATAAAATCCACATTTTGTTGTACCAAAATTACCCGAATCCATAGACAAACGCCAAAGGATGGCCGCCCGCGCCCCAAAAAATATGGCGAATTTTTCTAGATATTCTCACATTTAAATTGTCTCTCAGTACGGTACCTCACGGATCGGACAGAGTTTTTTTTTTACATGTTTTATAAACCTTGATTCAGCAAAAGAGTCTTCCGGCTATCTTCTGATAATGTTATGTATCAAATGTCAAACAGCATGAACTTTTACAGTCAGCCATTCTAAATGATGATGATGATGTCATTTTCCAACCTGTACGCATGGGCAGAAGCTAATGTACCTGTAAACACAATTACACCCTGTAAGTAATTCAAATTAGGGATGCGCGTCACCAACTGTCGTCATAGCCCGCCAGTCCGGCCTTGCCGAAATGTGTGGGCACCTCTAATAGCAAGTAGAAAACTCACATGACTAACAAACATACATAAACGAAACTATAATATTAACGTCTGCAAGTTTTTAACACAATGGTTAGTTAATAAAATACACGCACCTGACTAATGTTTATAGAAACAATTGGCATTTCTTTATTGAAATGTACTGTTATGCCCTTTTGATAACAAAATAGTGAGCGAATATGACTCATTTTCTTAATAGAATGTCATAATTCTATGGCACTGATGAAAATTAAGCCTATTTTATGTTTTCCATTCAATGAGGCAGTCAGTAGACACCTATAAGATTAGGTTATATGTATAACTTGATATTTGTGTACTTAAATTTGATACCCACAAATTTCTTCTTTCTTACGGCACCCACGGAAGTCAAAACCCATGCCAAGAAAATCCTTATCTTATATATAAAATTCTCGTGTCACAATGTTAGTTACCTTACTCCTTCGAAACGGCTTTACTGATTTTTACCAAATTTTTTATGCATATTCAGTAGGTCTGAGAATCGGCTACTATCTATTTTTCATACCCCTAAGTGATAAGGGTTGTCCACCCCAAACAAATAATTGGCAAAACAACGTTTGCCGGGGTCAGCTGGTTTAATATAATTACACCTACTTTTATGGGAATCGATTAGCATAGATAACAGTATTATTTAGCCAACTACGTCAATTGAACACAATGTCTGTGGAAAGCCCCAAATGACTTGCAGATACGGAGTAGTTGCAAAATGGAGTGCTCATAAGCATAGATTTTTCCTATCTTACGCAGATTTTTTCCCACCGAATCTTCTTATCACTTTTTTATTTGTATTTTGTGTTTCGCGTACTGTGTCCAAATAAACGTTATCCTTTCTTACGTGGTGAAAAGTCTGGAAAGAAAGTTTATCTATCCTTTTCTACTTGTTGGCTATATAAAAGTGGCATCCTTCTGTTTGCATCAATTCATGATCATTTCAGTAGAAAGTCGTTTACTGCTGGACATGGGCCTCCCCCAAAACTGGAGTTGTAAAAAATTTGGAGAGTAATTACTTTCCTCCTATTTATAGATATACAAGGTGTAATTGAAATAACTGAAAACCTTTTGAGAGGTCATTGCACTCATTACAAGCCTAAAATCGCAAAAAAATCAGCTGTTCCCTACATTTTGAGAACATAAATGTATTGAGCAGCTGATTTGTTTTCCGCGATTTCAGGGTTGGTCCTTTGGTAAAAGTTGTTAATACAAACATGTAGTTCGTCTTAATCACTGTAAAGGATTGCAACGACATTCTCAGAAGACCGTCCATTCACACATTGCGCTGTCTCCATTTCCTCATGCTCTGTGGTTGCTGATCTGTCGAAGATAACAGCATAGCGCCAATTCGTCGTGCCCTCGCTCTGCTTGTGTTAATTAGCTGCGGTCCGCATCTGCATCCGTCTTCTTGGAATAAAAACTTGTGGCTCTACAGATGAACGAAACGTGAGGTTTTTACGTTGGTTAAGAATGAATAATGAAAGTTTTGGAGGCTAAACATCGTAGGGTAGATGACGAAGAGACGGATCTTTAACATACAATGAAAATAAAATAATAATTTCAGCCTTTATTTGTCCCACAGTTTCGCAAACGCCTCTTCTGATAGTTGATCACCACTACACTAAAGTTTTCTAGCCGTTTAGATGCTTCATCGTTAGCAAGAGTTTCATTGATTAACTTAGAAAGTATGTACATATCCAAAATATATATCTACATCAAAAGATATCCACATCTGAACATAGGCCTCCCTCAAGAATCGCCACGTCAGTCCTATACCGCTCGTACCACCCTAAGTAACATAACAACACTCCATGTGATTAGGTACTCTTTGTAAGGTTAGGCAGAGGGAGGTGTACAGTAATCCACCCTTTTGTCGTCTACGGGACACAAATCTGGATTCCAAGCTGCTACTGAGAAATTCCGGATGATGAAACACTTAACCCAGGGTGCAATGAATGCTTAGCAAATGTGACAACTACATCTTACAACGAGGCAGCGCCAGCCCTGTTGGTCTCGTGGTCGTAAGCGCGACTGCTGGGCGTGGGGTCCTGATGGGTTCGATTCCCGGGTCGGGCAAAGTGTTATTGGGTTTTCCATTTGGAAGTTGTTAGTGACAGTCCCAGGATTTGGAAGTTGGCGATATGATAACCTCGTGTCTCGGAAAGCACGTTAAGCCGTTGAGGCCGGTCGTGACGGACGGATTACCGTATCGGACTATGAGAGTGAGGGAAGTGAGAGTGCACCTGTGTCTCACTTTTGCACTATAACATCTCCCGCGCCGAATGGCTAGTCTCCGCTGAGATTTGTCGCCATGGCCGATATTTGGTCTGGAGGACTATTATTATTACAAAGAGGCAGAATTTGGAAATAAATGGTGTATGTATTAAACAAAGAAAGACAACAAACAAAAGCATGTCCTATTGTAACCTAGCCAGACATTCCTCTCTCACGTGAGATCTTCTCAAAACAATGCCTACGCCGTGATCTTAATGAACGTGATTCACTCGTATTATAAATACCATGGCATGATAGACGAGCTAAATATATACCTACTATAAGAAAACTCTAATGCCATTATGTCTGTTTATAATTATAATGTTTTTCAAACGAAACTGACGACGATCCAATTTTGTAAAAGAAGTAAGTACCTACGTCTGTAGATAGACCAGTACCTACCCTAATTGCGTAATACAACACAATCACAATCTGTCCCGATTTAAAACAGATTGCTAATTCATTACTTCATAAGTTGGAAAAATATCTGCTCAACAACGTAAATAACGCAATGAATATTGTTGAACTGTCAAAATGAAACAGATTAGGCATCATTGTTTACGAAAATAAGTTACACAATTAGGGTACAGGGGGCCTAAAACGGCCACTTTAGCAAGTCTGGTAAAAGCGATTCATTTTCTGAATTCCCAGCAATTCATTAGCAATTCCTCTAATTTTCGTAAAATGGTGCCATTTATGATGTAAATATTGCCGCATGAAAAAAATAAAGACCATAATTTTACCGGTTAATTTTTCTTTACAGTTTTTAATAATTAAATTCGTTTTTAATTTTTATTTCCACAGTTTAAATGTTATTTGATTATAATATACTTATAACTATTAAAAAGACCGCAGATAAGCCCTGAAAAAGGAAATTAGAAACAATAAAAACTTTATAGGCTGACAACGCATACAAAGGAGTTTCTAGTTTTATCCCTTGAGTTTTGTCAAGTGCATAGAGAAAAGCAATATATAGTAGTCTATGGAGGAAAGTAATCTAACGGGTAGTCAAGTGTCAACATCAACTGGACGCGTAATTTTAAACTTCAAAACTATAGCATTTCGTGCAAGTTGGAAAAAAAAAATACAAAGTGCATACTTGTTTAATCTTAGATAAACATTTAATTTTGTCACTGTGCAGAGTATTCAAATGTACGTAATATTTTATAGGAATGGAGAGGCGTGCAGCGAGAGTGTTTGAGGCACAGTGGAGTATTCTGCTCAACCCCCAACCTGGCTAGGGCTCGGGGTTATAATAATACTGCCCGAGGTAGAGCAGAGTCTTCTTACCAGTGGTCCGAGTTAGCTGGATTGCTCAATGCCGAGGGAATTGGCACAAGCAAAACTCCCAAAGATTGGTCTATTGTATTTGAATATTCACGTAGTTTTTTTCTCTCATAGAGTGCAATCACAACTTCATCTTATTTCCCCTCGCATTTGACCGGTTTATTTAATAAATATTTATTGTTTTGCAGTATGTCAGTAACTACAAAAGTAAACAAAAAAAGATTGTTGCTGACATAAATGCCGATGCTTGCAGAACAGGCGGAGGGCCTCCTTGTGAAGGATGGTTATCAAACAGGCAGCTAAGATTTTTATCCGTAAGGGGACAGGGTTTTGGTTAGAATGTCACTGGAGTAGCCGTCGACCCTTTAACAGAAATGGTAATAATTTGAAATTACATTAAAATCTCACAATAATCGGACTAACAAATAAAGTATTTGTATAAATACTACATATTTTTTTTAGGACCGTCCGCGTCCGTCAACCGTAGCAGGCATGCATTAGCAGACACCTGCAGGTTTGGGTGCAGAACAAGTACAGTGAGTATTTTTTTCTTGATTATTATCACTTAAATATAATTATGTAACCCTGAGTGACTTAAAATAATTACATAAATTTATAATTTGTTCTGTGTATTTTAGAGAGGTAGTGGTGATTCCGACTGCGGGTATACTCTACAATGGAAGTGGGAGCTCTGTCGGTGTTGAGCCCCTTGCTGGAACTGCATCTCCAAGTACTAGCCAGACTCGTGCTTCAGCACCAATCCCAACGTTTACCGATGCTACAATGGTCCCTCTACCTCTGATATTTGACATTATAAACTTCAATAAAGCAATTTATAATTTCTGGACCATTTTACGAATCTTCATACAAAACTGTCATACAGATGAATTGGGAAATATGAATTGCTAGCGAATAATATTATGAATTGTCAGTTTGTGACTATTTTACGATTTTTTTATCTGCCAAAGCGGCCGTTTTAAGCCCCCAGTACCCCAATTGCGTAACACACATAAAATAAAATTACAATTAATCGCAATGGGTGTCTTTTAACAGTTCAGGTAACTTCATTTACTTACATTGTTGAGCAGACGAATTTTTCAAACAGCCTTCAAATATTATATCTTAATTTTTATTTAGCTTCTATTTATTGTTGTCTTCTTTTTAAATGTTTGATGGCCTGAAACAGGTTTTCATAAACCTGGATCAGGCTAATATTTAATTAGATAGCTCTAATTGCGTAACACATTTTCTTAAATTATTAAAACTAATCTGTTTAATTTTGACAGTTCAACAACATTCATTGCGTTATTTACGTTCATGAGGAGATTTTTTTTCGAAACAATGGATAAGCAATCTCTTTCAAATTACAGTTAGAATATTTTTTCACTCCTCTTGCTCAAAAAGGCTGTCATTGTAGAGCGGGAAAAAAATAGCATTTCTTGCTCTAGGGGAAAAGTAATTTCATTTTAATTTTTGTCTGTTCCAACGAGCCTTGAAAAACGAAAAAGTCTTCATTCTTATGTAGAATACTCATGATTATGGACTCGACTTATTACTGGTTCACAAAAAAAGAACAACATTTTATTTTTGAAAATGGAACTAAATGCGGCTATCTCTTCGGTAGAATGCGTGCATTGCGTTGCGGTTACAGAAGAAATAAAAAAGACATTGGCGCGAAATCTTTATTTCTCTAATTACGAATTGAATTGGTGACTGTAATATAATTTACAACAGTGAAAATGGCATCATCTAGTGAGAACATCTACACAGAGAACTGAAATTAAGTTGCCAGAAAAAAACATCTCGTTAAATAGGTATCCAGAATTGTACAAATTGTACATTTAAATAAAATAAACTATTTAATATTGTATTGGATTGTATTTTATTTTCTCGCAATCGTAGTGAAAAGTAGTGTAACACACGGCGCTAAAACCCATTATAACTCGGTTTCTATTTACTTCCTCGCTAAAGCTCGGGAGTAAAACTACCTCGTTACAGTGGGTAATTTTAGCCCCTCGTATAACAATCTACTATTTTCCTCGAGTATAATTAATGTACCTACATAGCTAAATCATAATTTTACTTTATACTTGTATTTTTGTTTCAAAACTCGGATTATGATTGTAAATGTGTTACTTACAATACGGGGGCTGGTATGTCTGTCTGTGAGCGCATCACGCAAAAAGCTTTATTTATAGCTATTTGTTTGCAAAAGTAGCTCATTTTCCGAACAAAAGAAAAGTCAGTCAGCGGAAAAGTCATTCGGAGAGTTTGTTTATTTGTCAACTAAGAGACGTAACCCGCGACGACCTAATTCAATTTCCAAGTAGACAGAGTTGCGGGCACAGCTATAATATAGAATTCAATATTTAGACCGTTCATCATCATCGGTTTACGTTAAAAATAATCCAAAATATTTGCGTTATAAATACCGAAACTTTACGGAATTAGCTTGCTGAATCAGCGCTCATTGTATATAGAACGTAAAATGTTTATGTTTGCGACTGTACCAGATGTTTGGCAATTAAAGTGCACATTAAATGGATTTGCAGCTAATAAATAGTTGAAAGATGTGTCTTTCCGTCTTTGCTAACAATAATACTACATGACTATATTAATTAATATTATTGTCTCACAGCAGAGCAAAGGCATCTTCTCATACAGAGAAGGCACGTACGATCATTGATCACCACTAGGGATTTCATCATCATCAGCCTATAAATGTTCCCACTGCTGGGACACAGGCCTCCTCTCTGTGAGAGGGAGTGGGCCGTAATCCACCACGCGGGCCCAGCGCGGGTTGGTAGATGTCACATGTCTTCGAATTTTCGGTTCTAGGACATGCCGGTTTCCTCACGATGTTTTCCTTCACCGTTTTGAGAGCAGTGGTGATGAAATAATTTACACAAAGTAAAGCGCCTGTCTGGGTTCGAACCTACGACCTACAACTCGTAAGTCGCGGCCGTTACCACTGGGCCACCACTGCTCACTAGGGATTTAAATCAGTAAAATTACCCTAGTACTTACAATACGGAAAAAATGTTATTTTACTTAATTTACGGTATTTTACGGTAAACTGTAGTAAAAAACGTATTAAACGTACATACTCATACAGTCATACCCACTAAACCAATACAAATACGGAAGTGAGTATATTTGTGTGTATCATGTGTATGTCACTACTTCACTATTAACGGATAAATGGATTTGAATGAAAGCCAGAGATTATAAGCTGTATTGGAACTTAAAAAAAAAAAAAAACAGAAAACTGGGCTCGTGCGACTCATGCGTACCTACTAAAAATCCCTAAAACTTAATTCTCAAGTCAAGAATTCAAGATATGAATCACACCATGTCATGGATTATAATAGTGTTTATTTTTTTTATATTTCTATGGCAGGGGCAGAACAGAGAACAGCACAAATTAAAATTTAAAACTTCATAAGTCGCCAGTAATTTTACCGTAATTTATATAAATGACCGTAAAATACCCATATTTAACCAGCGTTTTCGGTAAAATTACGTAATTTTGCAACCCTAATCACCACGCTTGCTCAACACGGGTTGGGGATTTCAGGGGGCCTACCACCAGCTTAAAAGCAGTATTATTTTAATATTACTTCAGTGGTAGAAAAAGATGGAGCTATACGTCCTGTAGAGCTTCATCTCTTTCCCACAGTAAAGTAATATTAAAATAATACTGCTTTATGAGCTTGTGGTAGGCCCCCAGAATTACTTATCTATAACTGTATGTGGTACAAAACAATTAAATACCGGGCCATTAAAATGTCTGCGGGAATGTGATCCATATTCTTTTTGTTTTCTCTGTGCATGTTCTATCGGAAGTTGGCATCATCATAAAATCTCCATAAATGTCAGCCGCGAGACATTTGCCTTTAAAGTAAGATTTACAAGGTTTGTTGAACTAGAATGTGGTATTTGTGTTGGATTTTTAGGTTATTTCAAATGCGCAATTCCCTGTTTTCGCTGAAAATATTTTCTTGTTTGGTCTTGTAGTGTAGATGTATCTGAAAAAAGGTAGATTGGCTTTACCAGCTCGACTGTCCGGGAACGATTTCAACGACGAAGTTATGTACCGTCACGAGCATAAATACGTAATACCCGGTATCTTGTAGTACTCTTTGACGTACCCCTAAACTGTTTGACCTCTGGACAACGTCACGTTGACGTCTCGTTGACGTGGCGGTGGACAAACGGCCTTACACTTACGCAAAGTTCAAAAGTGATTTTCTCGAAAGAAGATGATGCTGTAAAACTGTTGATATTGTCCACATGTCGTCTGTTTTGTGATCTCAAACAAACCCTGGCTTTGAGTAGGTACCTATGACAAAATATTTGAGGGTTATTATTCCAGCAGTGGGATGATGCAGGGTGACAGTAACCAATGTACTTACTGGTGCTAAATTTTAACTTTGGAGTTTATTTTTGGTTTAATATTAATATACCTACTTAAGAGCAGTGGTGGCCCAGTGGTAACGGCCGCCACTTAAGAGTTGTAGGTCGTAGGTTCGAATCCAGACAGGCGCTTTACTTTATGTAAATAATTTCATCACCGCTGCTCTCAAAACGATGAAGGAAAACATCGTGAGGCAACCCGCACTAAGTCCGCGTGGTGGATTACGGCCCACTCCCTCTTACAAAGAGGAGGCCTGTGTCCCAGCAGTGGGAACATTTATAGGCTGATTATGATGATGGTGATACCTACTTATTGAAGAGATGTAGCTATGAAGGCGGAAGATGCAAAATAAGTGCCCACCTAAAGGATAGCACGTGGCTTTCTGTAATTTCTACCAATCCCCATAGGAAAATGTATATTTTTCATGTCGATTATGGCTCTGACTTATGAGTTAGCTGGTGTCAGCATAGACAATTTCCTTTAGAAATGTCTAATCTCCAGTTAACCTGAAATGAAATTCCCAGAAAGCAATGTGTATTTTCCTCAACCTTTCCTCGAAAACCTTATCTAACATAATTTCATAAATAATTCATTAGAAAACCTTTCACTATACATACAAGCATTGTTCTTAGATCCTGTCATAAATAATGGTGTGCTTGATCAATCATTATTCAAAGTCGGTGTGTCTGTGTAGCTAGCGCGATGGATCACTGTTCCTAATGTGTCGTGCGCATGCGCTGCTCTACTCGGCGGAGGCGGGGTCGCGGCGTGACGTCGCGTCACGTCAGGCGGTGTTACGTCAGCTTATCTCAGTGTGGATAGCGCGGTGTCGACCTTTATTTACACTTGTCATTTAACTGACATCAACTACCGCACATAACTTAGCTTTTCAGTTTCTTGAATTTTAGTCGCTGGAATTGATTTTTCAGCCGACCAATAGGCACCTACTTACTTAAATCTAAACCATCTCACGAAAAAGTCCGCTTCTATTCATAATGGTATGTACTTTACTTACGACACCTTTGCGAACCTTATTTTACTTTTCTATGGGACATATACTATACTTACCTATGTCAATTACACACTACAAAAGTATAACAGAATTTTAAAACTATACGGGGTGATTTTTTTTACCGTCTCGAAATTTTTACAGGCTGTTCTACCCATGAATATAAACAACTTTCACTATGGGAGCAACTCTGAAATCACGAAAAAAAATCTGCTGTTTATACAAAAGTTCAATACCTACTTGACCAAAATGTATGAAACAGCAGATATTTTTTTTCGTGATTTCAGAGTTGCTCCCATAATGAAAGTTGTTTATATTCATGGGTAGAACACCCTGTAAAAATTTTGAGACGGTAAAAAAATCATCCGGTAGGTACATAAATGACAAACGGTAGATATTCACTTAGGTAGGTAGAATACTGTGTTGTAATAATCTTCATGAAGACCCCTTCGACTCGGGAAGATGGGTACCTATTTCTGTCTCATATTATATTTAGATTTGAAAGTTATTTAAGGTAAGAGGTACATAGCACAGCAAAGCTTCTGATTAGATAACTAAGTCAGAAAAAGTCGGTAGCTAACCCAATGTTATGAACTATGCCCACTGCCCGGTACCTATAATACATGGAAAATGGTTTAGCGCCCTTTATTACATAGCCTATAGGTTAACTGTTATTGCAGTTAACTCACTGCTAACCCCAACCACTTCAAGGGTTGTTAAGGAATGGTGCTATTGGGCTTTATTCCCAGCAGTTCCATGTAGCTAGTTGCACATGAAACTATTGCAACCTAAAAATAGTAGATTGTTATACAAGGGTCGAAAGGAATCAATTCCCATATGAGGTATTCAGGCTATAGTCCAAGTAGGAATTGATGACTTTCAC
Source organism: Agrochola lychnidis (assembly GCA_963680765.1). NCBI lineage: Eukaryota > Metazoa > Arthropoda > Insecta > Lepidoptera > Noctuidae > Agrochola > Agrochola lychnidis. Next base: position 1,737,096 of record OY796857.1, on the reverse strand, counting down.
CCATGTTAAACACTCTACTTTTCATTTCGAATTTAAGGAAAGAAAAAAGTTGTAGTTTTTCTAAAATATTAATTGATAAAATTAACATGAGTATTCTAAGTACCTATTAGTCTTTTTTTTAATTTTAAATATGGAACACACCGCGTCACCGCCGCGGGTCGTCCCGCTTAGGGTCAGTTCACACCGAGACGCGACGCGACGCTGCGCGCACTTTTAAACAAGTTTCGAACTTATTTTCCTCACAAAAAGGTATATTTCAGTGCGAGCGTGAACGCGTGTCAAAGTACGCTTAGATGCGTGGTGCTGCGCAGCACGTGTATCTTATTGCATAGTAAATAAATTCGATATTGTATCGGATCTTAAAAAAGTGCGCGTCGCGTCGCGTCTCGGTGTGAGCTGACCCTTAGGTATTTTTGAAATTCACACTGGCTGTTTATCCAATGACAAGACTGCAGCATTTTTTTTTAATCGGTATTTTTTTTAAGTGGGTATTACACCCATCATATCTTTGATCACAGATCCATGATCAAAGACAACTAAATTGTAAAATAGACATAACATGGGTAATTTGTGAGCTTCGTAGCTATGTATATGACATAATATGATAGTGTAATATTCCTCAAGGGGGATATACCCATAACAAATGTCTATTTTACAATTCCATTATATCTTCGATCACAGATCCATGACCACAGACTCAACAGTGTAATAGGTACCCCCTTAGTAAAAATTTTCGTAGCCGACTACGTAACCAAATTTAGGTCTATTTTTAAAATTCATTCCCGCCCCATAGAGGGAAGTAATTACTATGAGTCTTTCCCAACCCAAGGGTGGGGATCAGCGTCTTCCACCCGCTACTTGGATCAAACAAACACTACTTTCCGAGTATGAGAAATGAAAATGAATATTTTGTACCATAACTTCCATGTAATTTTAAACTAGTTTTATGGCCGACATTTCTTTCATATGGAACTGCTGCAACTATTCAGCTCCATGTGATTATAGTTAAGTTCCATAATTGATCAATCGAATTTTCGCGAAAACCCTAGGGATACCAATTGCGAAAACACGGATAATTTGACAATGGTGAAAACATTTCTGCGGCAGATTGTATGATTCGTCATTTTAAACTGGGTGAAAGGATGAAATAATAGTTAGTTTAGGTTAGAACAGTGACCAAACGTGCGCGAGCCGAGCGAGCGTAGCGAGCGGTGCCGCGGTAGCGGCCGGCGAGCGCTTCTTCCAAGTTGCTCGCAGAACATGGAAGTACGAGGAATAAAGGCTTAAAGTTTGTTAATACTCCCACTAGTTCCATACACGGAACTAGCGAGTTGCAGTAGTTCCATGTCCTGTCCTAAAGATGTCCTGTCTTATTTTTGAAAAAAGACACGACGACAGGGAAGCCTGGTTCATTTACCTAACGGAAGCAATTACATAGGTACTCGTAGTTATCTACATAGTTAATATAATATAGTAATAGGTACCTACACCGACCAGGTAGTAACTAGTTACTAAACGTCTTGGAAAACCCCCATGTACATAAGTCAGATAGTATCAACACAAGGCCAGTATAAACTATGCAGCTTTTTCTACAAATAAATCATAATAAAATGTCTAATTATGGTAGCTAAGTGCTTAATATTATTCGCTTTTTTGTGTAAGACTACGTCCTGGTTGTTTGAATATTTAATTGTGATAACTACCTAGGTATCTAATAGTATTTACGTAAGTATCTACCTTTTCTTACATAAGAGCTTAACTGTGTAATTGTTATCGATCTCCAGGAGAGCTCGTGACAGTCAAGGGGTAAAGAGTGGAAAGTCCAAAATAGTACCTAACACATTTAGAGGAAATTCGTAGATTTAAAAAGCCACACGGGTCGATCGATCAGGTGAAGCTACGCTTGCCACGGTTGGTCCGTGGATGAGTGACCATCTTTACATACCAAGCCCCTTCCGTGCCTCGGAAAGCACGTTAAGCCGTTGGTCTCGGCTGTCATTTGTAGATCTTTGACAGTCGTTACGGGTAGTTAGAAGCCCAAAAGTCTGACAACCAGTCTTACCAAGGGGTATCGTGTTACCTAGTCACTAGGTTGTGGAGGTCAGATAGGCAGTCGCTCCATGTAAAATACTGGTATTCAGCTGCATCCGGTTAGACTGGAACCCGACCCCAACATAGTTAGGAAAAGGCTAGGCAGATGATGAGTGGATTTAAAAAGTAGGAAATACAATTTTATAAGTGATTTCGAATTAGGGGTATAATAGGAATAGAACCTAGTGGGTAAGGAGTGGAATCACCAATAAGCAGTAGGTAGCACGGAGGTGGCTAATTTAATTCCAAGGAAGGAAACAGGAGCTTCTTCGAAGTTCGTTGCCTTGGGACAAGTCCGTTAGGTACACTATTAAATTCTGGATTCCCAACCATTCAACTCCTGGTACCTTAGCCAAAATCTATTGTGGCGATGGTGATTACCTACCAGTAAGCACTGAAGCAGTGTTGGCCCAGTGGTAACGGCTGCGACTTACAAGTTGTAGGTCGTAGGTTCGAATGCTCTCAAAACGGTGAAGGAAAACTTCGTGAGGAAACCGGCATGTCCTAGAACCGAAAATTCGAAGACATGTGACATCTACCATCCCGCACTAGGCCCGCGTGGTGGATTATGGCCTACTCCCTCTCACAGAGAGGAGGCCTATGTCCCAGCAGTGGGAACATTATAGGCTGATGATGATGAAGCGCTGAAGCAATGAAGGTCAACGATTCAACACAACAGCCTTGGAAGTCGCGTTGGAGGAGTGTTCTTTTGATTCCAAGCGCGTTGAACTTTATCTTACGCCTTCGTTCTCAGTCACTACCATAAAAATGACGCCACCGTGCAGCAAATTGCTCAAGTGTTTTTAAAAGGCAAAGATGTAAGTAAAAAGAGAAACTTTTTTTACTGACTTCAAAAAATGGAAGGTTATTGTACTAATTATGTTAGCATTGTATTTCATAATCATAGAATGTAAATACTAAAGTGTGGATTGTTTTCAATGTTTGATTTATTCAATATTGTAGTGGCTGTATGAATAAAGGTATTTGCTTTCGTTATTATATTATCTGTGCTTTCGTTAAATAGAAATACTTAGCTTGAAGTATTACAACGTAATTATTGTGAAATTAACAATGTGAGTAATTTGAATTTATTAAGTAATAGAAAATGTTAATTTAAATAGTATCCCATCATCTAAATATTTTTACGTTTCTTGAACGTAGCTATTCTTTGATTTTGTTCTTTTTCTTTTGTTTTTTGTAATTGAAATGTCATCCATCGTCTTTAAATATTTTATTGTGCTGGCAACCGACGTTGAGTGCTTGCTTACACGTCAAATGATTTGCTAGGTTTTACTATAAAATGTTCTGTATTTATCTCTAAAAGTGATTGAATAAATAATTTGAAAGTGTAGATAATAAAAATAAAAACATTGGGAAAATTTGATGCGCACACATAATACAAAATCATTCCTTAGACGTAACAACTAATGCATTAAAATAGGCTAAGCTTATCAGAAAATGGGTAAGTGATTTTAATCGTCATAAAAATGAATTTTAATCGTATTTAGCACTTTGATAATATAGTAACTGTGTTGGTATATTACAGGTGGTCTATTCAGTTACTTCAGAGGGTTGCTAGGGGCGCGAGAAATGAGGATTTTGATTCTCGGCTTGGACGGTGCCGGGAAGACGACGATATTGTACAAACTGCAAGTTGGGGAGGTGGTGACGACCATTCCTACCATCGGTTTTAACGTAGAACAAGTCACATATAAGAACTTAAAATTTCAAGTGTGGGATCTTGGTGGACAGACCAGTATTAGGTGAGCTAGTGTTGAGCAATGTATAGGTTAGGTTCTGATTGTACACGGTTATTGTTCTTGTGTCATTGACAACCTTCTGTATCTGTACACAATACCTGCAGTACACCCACACTTGTGTAACTAATGTAACATTATGTGTTGTTGTTTCCAGGCCCTACTGGCGATGTTATTATGGGAACACGGATGCAATAATATATGTAGTAGATTCAGCAGATAGAGATCGAATAGGGATATCTAAAGATGAATTGGTACACATGTTGAGGGTAAGTTGCATAGCATCTGTCTGTCATGAATCATCTCGAGTTGTTGAGTTTTCCTTAATTTGTGTTGCATGCACGTTTACTAGTCGACTTTATTGAAATTTTGCTTTTTAATTTATTGTGGTACATCCAGGAACATTAATGAATACTTCTCAAATGGCACTCAAAACCCTATCATTGAAAAGAAAATATAGAAAAACGAGGGTGACCATGGAACGAGCTGATAAGAGGCCATAAAACCATAATCAATTGCAACCACTAGAAACTACTTGATGTGGCTATTTTATAATTCAGTACTACAATTTAATTACAACCATGAATCATTGTATTAATTAGCTTTAACTAGTTGCAAGTTTTAGTCATTTTTAAGAACTCGAGTGTCTTTTGTACCAAGTTTATTTTCGCTATCTATCTTCTGTTTATGATATAATGAAATTGATCAATTGTATTTCACACAAATTGAACTCTTTCATGACTATTTACTTCGACATACAAAATTTAATGAAAGTAGCAACCCCCTGCGCATAATTAATTTGTTCAAATGTATTATTATTTTTTCTGTGGTTTGTGTATCTTTTACTGATAACAATTTATTATATATTTTTCTTCTAACATGTCTATACACATTACAATTTGTCAATTTTAATTAACATGTCATGTAGATTGTATGATAACTTGTTTTAACAGCTTTACAGTAAAGATAAAAACAATGATTATATTAATGGGTTAAAAGTAATTTCTAGTACCTACTAAATATTATCAACAGTATGTCATTTCCTGACTCAATTTCCAGATTTACTCAGGAAATAATTTCTTGTATTAAGTATGTAGTTATTTCCTCAAAAACTTTGTTTTCAAGGATCTAGTTGATATGGTTTTTTTTTATTATTTACCCATAATTTTATTCACACAAGTATGAATTTACTATGTGATTCTAGTAAGAAATAGCTTGAAATCTTGTTAATTTTACTATCTTAGTTTTTAACCGACTTCCAAAAAGGAGGTTTTTTTTATGTATGTCCACCGATTTCTCCGTCAATTGTGGACCGATTTTGAAAATTATTTTTTTGTTTGAAAGGGTGTGTTCTCGAATTGGTCCCATATAAATTTTATTAACTTTGCTTTGATAGTTTTTGAGTTAGCTACAAAATACATATTTTTTTCCCACTTAGTATGTAGATGATATGATAAGTTTCTGTCACTGGTAGCAGGTAGTGGTATTCGAATGTGTGTGGGGTAGGTACCACAACTAAAAAGTGAAAAATAAAAACTTTTTGCAAAAAAAAACAACCAACCTCCAAAAAAACACTACAAAGTGAAAAATAACTTTAATTTCGGAAATTGGTGGCATAAAACGAAAATACAAAACACAAGACACCGACTTCCGAAATTAAAGTTATTTTTCACTTTGTAGTGTTTTTTTTGGAGGTTGGTTGTTTTTTTTTGTAAAAAGTTTTTCGCTACTGCACTGATAAAGCAATCACACTGGTGACTAGAATAATTAATGTCCGGGTGTTAAGAGTCCAGATAATATTTAAAGCAGCTAACAAAACAGTTCTATTGAAGTCACTACAACAGTACTGTTTGCACATTTGTTTTTTAGACAACAGTTGTGGAGGGCAATGTCACAATAAACATTAAAATTAATAATCAATTAAATAGGCATAAAATATTAAATGTTAATATAGTTAGTAATAATGTTTCACTCATAATGTTATCAGTGTGAGTTTTTTTTCTACCAGGAAGTGTTTTATCCTTAATTTCAATAAAAGTAGGCATATTTTTTAGTTTTACCTTTTAAGTAAGTAATAGGTTTCATTCATATGAGGCCAATAAACACTTGCAAAAACTGTGAAGGAAAACATTGTGAGGAGACCAAAAATTCGAAGACATCTGACATCTACCAACCCGCACAAGGCCCATGTGGTGGATTACGGCCCACTCCCTCCTACCAAGAGGAGGCCTGTGACCCAGCAGTGGGAACATTGTAGGCTGACTATGTTACACACTAGCAATAAAAAACTCAATTGTCTTGTTAGACGATAATCTTGTTAATACAAAACTCTATTATTGAATGTGGGTATACTTTAGGTAGTGCACCTCTGCCTAATGTTATGTGTGCATTTTTTTTCGTTCTAAATGATTCATAAACCTGTTATGTTCGCTCTTGAGTTAGCCGACGTTCGCACGGACGTAATAAAATCGCGGCGAATTTTTTTCATGCACTTGATTTTCAACGCTCTGCTTAGCGCCGTGAGTTGAAAATCCAACAGTGTGATTTTTCAACGCGCTGGGACGAGAGTGCGTCCTAGCGCGTTGGATTCTCAACGCTCGGCTCAACACCGAGAGTTGAAAATCTAGTGTGCGATAAAATCCCACCGCGATTTCTACATTTCTTAGCCACCACGCCACTCTTATCATCCAGCATACTTGTCAGCAGCTAAATAAAACCTTCACTTTCCAGGAGGAAGAGCTAGCCAATGCAATACTGGTAGTCCTGGCCAACAAGCAGGACATGGCCGGGTGCCTGACGGTGGCTGAAGTGCACCAGGCGTTAGGTCTGGACGCGTTACGTGACCGCACCTTCCAGATCTTCAAAACTTCAGCCGTGCGTGGAGAGGGACTCGACCAGGCGATGGACTGGCTCTCCAACGCGCTGCAGGCTAGGAAATAACACCTGTAAATGGTGAGTGTGACTTATCTGTATAATATTTTTCCACAGGAGGGCAAATGCCTCTTTTTTCCACACACTTCTGTCATCTGCTAATTTGGGCCAGTCCTGTTGGTAAGAGTCATGTCTTACTAAAAATTGTTTTCACAAGTTTTCGTTTGTATTGTGGGTATGAATCTGTTTCGTGACAGTATGACAACATGGAAAGTAGAGTCATAACATCACGCCTGTATCCCCCAAAGGGTTGGGCAGAGGTGTACCTATCGTACACCCACATTTCGTCAGTTATGTTTAAATCTCATGTAACAGGGGGCGAGCCTATTGCCATCAACCGGGCACAAATCCAGGATCAGGGCTGCTACTGAGAAATTCCAGATGGAAAACCCAATAATGCTCGACCCAGAACCTCATGCTCTGCAGTAGTGACCACTAAATCAACGAGACTCGTCGGAGGAAAGTAGACTCGTCCGGCGTTAAACTGATGATGAAATTCATTCATAAGTTGTTTAAACATTTTGACTTTGACTTTATAATTCCGAGCTCAGTATTGTACGTCACTCAGAACATACTCCGGCACACTAAGGGTGAAATGACACTAAACACGCATGGATGTACATTTTTCTGTATTTGTATCTCTTTTTGTCAGTTTGAGCGAGAAATTCATCCGCATGTAAACGCGCTTCTAAAGCAAATGAGTGCGGCTTTTTTTTTTTGTGTGGGAAATTATAAAATAATTTCTCCCGCTCTCGGCGGAGGGCGTATCAGACTTACTGACTAAAACCCACCCGTGTTCCTTCGGTTGCCCTGTTGCCGGGGGCCCGATTTCCCTATCGGTTTTCTTCGAACCCCCGGCAGGCATTGACCCTAGCGGACCCCGTCAATTTTGCTGACATCTCTTTGAGGCGCGCGTGGAACACAACCGGGCCTGGTCCTTATCGGACGGGGAGCTACCCATTGCTCACCGTCCGCAAGCCCGCGCCTACGGTGGCCAGAAATCGGCCTGCGATTTCCTCCTGCGGCGGTAAGAGCTCGGTTGGCCCTGTACCCGGAAGGTCATCACCCTGAATATGATAGTTTATTACCCTCCTCTTGTATCTTTCTTAAAATGTTAATTAATTAATATTATCGTTTGCAGCCTACAACTGATGTGGCCACGTGATACAAGAAGGCTTGATGTGTGCGTGCGCGATGGACAGATAAGTTAGTCACATGTAACGCCATTAGTTTTAGCAGTCTACGTCGTCGCCGATACACCATCACAGGTTTGGCTGAAAAAAGAAGACGGAATTACATGAAGCTTTGTGGCGAAATATAGCAAGTTCTCATCGAGGGCAACGGTGATGTTTTACACTCAATTTATATAGTTTTATTTGTGTTTGAAAAACAGCTGTTAGTCATATACGAAGTACTTGTACAGACGCCAGCACATCAAGCTACCCGAAACTGTTAAAGTTTCCCAATCAACTTTAAACCTTATACTTTAGCGATAAAGTTGAAAATCTATTAAAGAAATTTGACAGATTGTAGTAGCTTGTGGTGCTGGCGTCTGTACCTACTAGTACCTACCGGCAATATTGGAATACTCAAGAATTTTCTGCTTTTGTGAGCTAAAACGAAGAGCTCTGTTCGAGTTCCAAACTAGTCGGGACGAACTCGAAATAAATGGTAGAAAAAAAAAATCACTACCTGAAACCTGTATGTGACCAGCAAACCCAGGCTAAAGTAAACTATATAAAATTTCGATAACTTATAGGTAAATGTTGGTGAACATGGCACTTAGTAATTTTAAAACTCTCCTAATAGGCATACTATTTTCATAATGCTTTTATAATGGCGTATCAATGTGCGAATTAAGTGTGGCTTGTATAATTGTATAAAGAAAATTTTAAATGCGTACTTGTACTGCCTAGCTGCCTAAGCAAATAGGATTGATGGATACACACATTTTGAAATCTTTTGTACATCAAGTGTCTGCTAAATCTATAAAGTTCTATTCAGCTATAAGCAATATCGTTGTCGCACTTGGTAGCGGTACCGAACCGGTACGCGAATATCGCTATTATATGGTTATATTTTGTAAGCACTATTGCGTACCGATTCGGTATCGCTACCGAGCGCGACAGCGATATCACTTATATCTGAATAGGCCTTCAGAAGTAATTTGTCCATATATTCTGTTTTAAAATGTGGTACTTAAACACCAGAACACACACGTACTTACCAAATTCCAACTACAATGGAACCATAAAAAAGTCGATGGCTGTAGTAGGAATCGCGTTATAGCATTTAAACCTACATCAAGCTGTAGAAAGAGACTGTTCCTCGTGTAAGAGTGAGAGAGGCGACGCGACAAAAAACCATTTCTTTTTCTCGATATGCAATATTTACAACCGAAACTATACAACTTATTGACGACAGTCGCAATGCGTGGTAGCTATCATCATCCACAAAACTGTCGTAGTCGTGTATTGAACGCAAATCACACTTGCGACACACCGACATCAAGTCTACACAGTAGAGCGTCCTTTTTAAAAACCACTGTAGAACTGACTGTGGTTGGTTTGTAGTTCATCAACTCACTACGTCTGCAATCCGACAAAACTGTGGTTATAAAGTTGTATGCTGCGACAGCACAACCGTAATGTCGTTGGTAGGGCTGTTTTCCTAGTGTTACAATACGGCCGATATAAATTGGCAGTTCCGAACTTCGCGTAGAAGGCTGCGCCGCAATAACGTTTTTTAGGAACCAAATGGTGACACGAGGCGAGTGTGAGTGAGAGAACATGCGCGAAAGTTCGTAGTGGGTATGTTCAGACCTGCCAAGTGATATCGGCCGTATTGTAACACTAGGAAAACCGCCCTTATTACTAGGGCCGCATTCCGAGTTACGATAAAAGTGATAATATCGCGAATCCGACCAAATTTAATAGTCACAAAACATAAGGGTTATTGAGTAATAATTGTAATTTTGGACTTTGGTCGGATTCGCGATATTATCACTTTTGGCGTAACACGGAATGCGGCCTATGTGCAAAGGCACTGTCAACGTCCAACTGTTACCACGGACGTGCAAACCGTTCACTATAACCTTTTCCCTTGCCGACATGTTGGCACAATTGCTTGTCAAGCTTTAGGCCGCATACCGAGTTACGCCAAAAGTGATTTTATCGCGAATCCGACCAAAGTCACAATGATTACTCAATAACCCTTATATTTTGTGACTATTAAATTTGGTTGGATTCGCGATATTATCACATTTAACGTAAGTCGGAATGCGGCCTTAGTTTCAATACTAAAGTTCAAAATGGCGACTGACAGAAGTTCTACCAATCGCGTCACGGGACATGTTATAATGAACGCACTGTACGTATACTCTCACAGGGATCTTTTGGCGCTCGAATGACATTGACGGGTGGGCGCTGTTGGTGAACAATAAAGCAATTGTTTTGTGAAATGTATTGAAAAACCAAGATGGCGACGTTAGTTCCGATTTTGGCCGCGCGCCAAAAAATCTTTGTATATAGCTTATACGTGCGAGTTAGCCTCAAGATAAAATTCTGCCTTCGAGTGTTTCGGTCTTCAAGTATCAATGCAAATAACACTAAGGCGACGACATTTTTGTAAAAACAAATTGTTTTGTAGCGGGATCGTGCGAGCGACGACGGGTGTACCTATACATAAGTTATTATTAAATACTATTAATTATTATATATTTTGTATCAGTGACGTTCACCAAGCTATAATTTATATTATTATGCGGTAAGAGAGAAAGATTGTTCCAAATACAATATCATGTATTATTATTTGATGTCGTTTTATTTTGAGTGCGATATGTGGCGGCCACCGCAGTTTTAGGAATCCCTAGGCGTCTTTCACTAGTACGAGAAATCTTTTTGCATAAACGCGCTTTCAATGCAAATGCAATGCAACGTTCGCATTCGCACCTCATTCGCAATCTGTTGTTAGCAAATCTTGCAAGCTGAATTAAAACCACTTCCTCTTATCCTACGGAGTTGAAATTTTACATGTTGGTTCAGTTTCGAAGACAATGCATTTTTTTTATGATGTATGACCTGATTTGACAGTCAGGGTTGACTCCAGACGAAGGAACTCCACAACAGTTTACGGAACAGACACGAAATTTAATATACGCATTCAATTATAATAGCCCGTTCTAAAGTTCACCATGATCTGGCTGCTGCACCCAGGTTTGGTTCCAGATGAGGGAATTTCTCAGCGGTCAACAACACCGACACAAAATTTTATATACGCATTCAATTATGATAGACCGTTCTTAAGTCCAGTATTACCTAATTGCTGCACCCAGGACTGGCTTCAAGAGGATTTCCGGCCACCGTAGGCGCGGGCTTGCGGACGGTGAGCAATGGGTAGCTCGCCGTCCGATAAGGACCAAGCCCGGGTCGACGGCGCGTTGTGTTCCACGCGCGCCTCAAAGAGATGTCAGCAGAACTGACGGGGTCCACTAGGGCCAATGCCTGCCGGGGGTTCGAAGAAAACCGATAGGGAAATCGTGGCCCCCTGGCAACACAACTGAAGGAACACGGGTGGGTTTTAGTCAGTAAGAGTCTGACACGCCCTCCCGCTCCGCCCAGAGCGGGAGAAGTTATTTGATGATTTCCCAACCAATAAAAAAAAAAAAAAAAAAAAAAAGGACTGGCTTCAAACGAGGGAAGTCCTAAACGCTCAACAGCATAGACACAAATTTTAATAGACGCATTCATACACCATGGCCTGTCTGCTAACCCAGAATTGGCTCCATACGATAGATCTCCTCAGCGGCAACAGCACAGACAACAAATTTAATTATTATAGTCCGTTCTAAAAGTCCACCATGATCTTGTAGCTGCACCCAGGATTGACTCCAAACGAGGGGACTCCTCAACGGTCAACAGTACCTACTGACAAGAAATTTTATATACGCATTTAATTATGATAGTCCGTTCTAAAGTCCACCATGACCTGGCAGCTGCACCCAAGATTGGCTCAAGACGAGGAAACTGCTCAGCGGCCAACAGCACTGACAAGAAATTTTATATACGCATTAAATTATGATAGTCCGTTCAAAAGTCTGCCATGACCTGACTGCTGCATCCAGAATTGACTCCAGACGAGGTAACTCCTCAACCGTCAACAGTATACCTACAGTACTGACACGAAATTTTATATACGCATTTAATGTTGATAGTTCATTCTAAAGTCTCCCATGACCTTGCTGCAGCAGCCAGGATGAACCCAAACGAGGAAACTCCTCAGTGGTCAACAGCACCTACACAAAATTTTATTTACGCATTCAATTATGATAGCCCGTTCTAAATTATAGCATGACTTGGATAGTGTAACTTGGTTGGTTTCACACCATGACTTATGTAACGACGTGTTTGGGTTCGTTGGATTTGTCTTTACAAATACCTTTCAAGTGAAGGTGATATAACAAATATTTAAACAAAATCGAATGCTAAAAAGTACAAAATAAACTTTAAGTAAAAACCTTTTAAAAACAAGCTTGAGGCGTGAACGTCCTTCTTACTCTTTAAGATAAGCGTCAAGCTTTGAGAAAATATTAAAGTTCTATGTTTACGTAAGTTTTATTTTGTACTTTTTAATTCATTGTTTTTAAAAGGTTTTTACTTAATTTTTTTTAAGTGCGAGAATTGCCTTCAGACGATACTCAAAAGTGGAAAAGATTTTTTTATGGTGGCAACCTCAATGTTGAGAGTTTAGTCTGCCAGTCGTGTCTTCACAGAAAACTTGGTGTTCCGGTAGCAATTACCCACCCAGTGTTCTGTAAAATACTGACCTCATAACGAAGACAGCGGCATCTCCATTAATTAGGAATGGACGTCTCGTGAAACTGGACATAAATAAAAGACATCTTCAGCCGTAATCTTTCATATATATGTTTATGTTATCCTTTATTACTGATTAAATCTATATTCGTAATATTTTCTGTTTTCCAACTGTTCCTCCAATGCGGGCCACCTTCGCCTGGGTTAAATTTTTATACTTTCTTCACTAAGTTCAGTTCAGTGATGGTGATGGCTTTAAGTTCTGCGGTCTGGTTAGAAGTAGCGGTAGGAGAATGGCAGAGGTGTCGGTCGGAGAATGGCAGAGGTGGTGGTTGAAGAATGGCAGGCGTTCTGTTGCGCGAAGGTTTGTATATGTAATAGATAAGGAGATAGGTACGTATGGAAGGACGCCGGGCCGACGACAGGAAGCCATGTGTCTGGTTCATCTGCAAGTGGCATATACGAGTGCCTTAAAAGTAGCAACCCCTTGCCAGCTGGATAAAGTAGTGATATCGCGATCATTCCCAAGGACTTTTGGGTTTCTTTTCTTTATGCAGCTCATCCCTAATTTCTTTTACTTTTTTCAGATGTTCCGAAAGTTCTTTTTGCAGCTCTCCCCTAACTTGTTTTTCTTTTAGCCGCCGTTCTTTAATTGTTTCTTCTTCATGTTCTGATAGCCACCTTTTCTTTTCGATGGAAATCTTAGGACCAGGATTTGGTTCCGTTTCGACGGCTGGCTCGTAAGCTCCGTAAGCCTCGACGGCTGGATGGTAAGCCTCGGGGGCTGGATCGTAAGCCGCGGCGGCTGGATCGCTAGCCGCGACGGCTGGATCGTTAGCCGCGGCGGCTGGATCGTTATCCGCGGCGGCTGAATCGTTAGCCACGGGGACTGGATCGCTAGCCGCGGCGGCTAGCTGGTCTTCATTCAAAGAGACAGAGGGGTAATTGGGGCCATCTTCATCCCCGTGTACAGTATCTTCCAAAACTCCATGGTTTTGGGAGAAAACGTAGAGCGAGAAAGCGAGTATACTGGAGCCCAATACCCCGGTGATAAGAGGCAGGACGCTGTCGTTGCCTCCAGACCCACCGGGCCGGCGTGGCGCGCTCGGCCTGTTTCCTCCGCTCGACCTGTATCCTCCGCTCGGCCTGTATCCTCCGCTCTCCCTAGGTGACCCGCTCCCTGGCCTGCCCGGCCGTCCTGGCCTGCCTGAAATTATAACTATCATCAGCATCCTAGTAATTAATCGTAGGTAAGTACATCCGGTCTACCGACAGGTACAGGGGATAAGTCTGAGGTTAATTACTAGCTATAGGTATTAAGGAAACATAAGCAGAAGCTGTTTGTTTTTTCAAACTACTGATAAATTAACTCTAAGTGAGACCAGATCAATCTTAAGGACTTGTAACATTGGGACACTCGCTGCCCTAGTGCCCACTGCAGGCCAACAGCCGCTTCTCATACAGGGAAAGCATGAATATTGATCTTCACGCGTCCTCAAGGCGGATTGAGATTTCAGACTTTATTTACTACACTGCACAGTTGTACCTGTTGGCAATTATTTCCCATTTCGGAGAGACTGTCCAAAACTGCGGCAGACTTTCAATGCCTATGCAGACAAATGCTGGGATTTGATTCTTGTGAGAAAAGTGTAGAATGGGAGTGTAGTAGTAGTAACTTGGTAAAGGACAGTCGGGAAGCTTGTTTGGGTTGGTTGTAGGCACCTATTTTATTCTAAACTAGTTTATTTTCTACTTATCTACTCTTATGTTGTCCACAGCACTTACCATCCATATTTGTATTTAGTGTTGAAGAGAGTATTTAATGATTCATGGTATTATTTGATGACTTATTTTGTTTTCGAAAGATCCGAGCTATGATGATGGTATGAGGAATGTCAAAATTAAATTTAGTTTTTCTGTTTTTCCCGGTTTTTCCACAGAGTTTTCAGTTGTATTCTTTTTTGTCTGTGATAGAACGATGATCCTAAAATGCTATTTAGTTGGTAAGTCGCGCCAGACAGTATCAAAGGAGAGATGGTGATGGTGGTGATGCTGAGCATGCTAAGTTTTGAAAATCCATGATTCAGTCTAATAAAAACAAACTATACTACCTACCAGCAAGCATATTTATGAGGTGAAATTCCAAACATTCTTAAGCATTTCATACACGTGAACTCCCTCGTCCCAATGAACGTAGGTATTGGTACCTATCTATTAATTTGATTTTATTGTTAGTTCGAGGATCACGTGTTTTAATCAAAATACGGCGGTTATAACAAACGCAGTCAATGTTGTACTATTGTGACGGTCCTGTAAGCAGGTGCATTCTACAACCCGAGCGGACAAACGCGGCCTTATGCCGCCCCAATACGGTGCACCAGCCGCCAAGTTTGGACAAATATGTAGGGAACTCTGTACGGCATGTCTTGTACGAAATAGCAGAGGTATTTGGGCTCGGCACCACACGGTTTTAAACACCAATTGTCTTTATTCCAATTTGAACTTTGTCTGTCAGAGCTAGTGTATGTTTTCGTATGTACTGTTGAAAGTTTGGGACAGAGGTGTGCAGGCGGGGGAGGAGTATGCGGTCTGACTGGTTGCTCGAACGACGACCGGAGGCTGCGCGCGCGCCGCCGCAGGTACAATCCTGTGCTTAATTTTATAATTAAAGCCCACGTGGTCGCTCAAGATTATATCTTGACGCGAAAATATGCAGTTTTAAATCTGTGTTATCATC
Source organism: Agrochola lychnidis (assembly GCA_963680765.1). NCBI lineage: Eukaryota > Metazoa > Arthropoda > Insecta > Lepidoptera > Noctuidae > Agrochola > Agrochola lychnidis. The sequence continues at coordinate 1,721,767 of OY796857.1, read as the reverse complement.
TCTCACCTTGGGTGTTTTCTCGCCTTTTCCTTTAATAAAAAGATTTCGCTTAGTTTTGGCGTAAACATTTTAAACAAATTGTTATTGCCTTTGCGCTCTGCGCCAAATGAGACCTTTTGTTCTGTATAAGTTTCGCACGGTTCATATTGTTATCAATAACTACGAAACACGTCTTTGTTTTTACTAATATATTATCATGATTATGATAACCCGATAATGGTGCCGATTCCCTTGTTCACAAACTAAACTAAATTTAACCCTTACACGTTTCTAACTATTCCAAGACAGTAAAAATGATTTTGTTTATTTAAATCTATTTATTTTGGTCTAATTTAACATAAAAGTGATGTATAAGACAGAACTTGTATATATTTTAGTGTTTTTGAGTACGGGACATATATGTCCCTATATGCGATAAGGTATATTTTTTTATGTGTCGCAAAAAAATACTAAAACGTTTTTATTGCAAAATAAACACAAACTTTTTGTATAAAGTAGAAATTATTTAATGTAGAAACTTATTTAATACAAAATATAATATTTAATGATATTCAACAAAACAATTACGTTCTGAAGTATATCATAAATGAATTTTACATGTAGGTAGAGTATGTGTTATTTGTGCGATTCTCAACACGACTTTTTGTACACTGTACCCATCTTTTTCTATTACTTACTTTTACCATTACATGTGAAGGTGTTCCGCGTTTTTGTGTGAGATAGATTCGCTTTTTCGTAATAACAACTGACGACAAAATTCTTTGTCGAGACGAAAAATTACCAATGAGTGAACGAGCCACTACCTGGCGAAATTCTAGGCTTGAAAGCAAAGTTACTTCAGCACGTTTTGCTTCGTGCAGCTAGCAATAAATGACATTAGAATTATTCATCGTGAAGTGGAAATATTATTCAGATGGTATTTTATTTTTCCCTAAAGATCCACTTCGTAACAAACTTTTTTTTGGTCCATGAAATCGACCCCTCCCATATTTTTATTGTACTTTACACTTCAGGCCAAATTATATTCATCTTGTCACCACTACCTTGTACATGCCTCTTGATTGTTGTTGTCGGTATGAATGACAAGAAATTTTTCAATAAAAAACAGCTTTGTAATCCATTCATTTTATGGAAGAAATTCGCGAAAATGTCTTTTCACGAGTCATATTTTTATCAGTTGGCATATTTTTTCGTATATTTTTCTTATCTGAGCGTACTGTTCCACAAGCCTTTATATTAGGGGATTAGGAAGATTAGGGGAATTAAAAAAATATCAAAGTGTACTTCACAACCTATATAACCTATATAAATACTCTGTAAATCTTCAGACAATTGCAACACAACCGATTCACCCAATCAATCAGTTTCAGTGTCACCTTTTTTCTTGGTGTATAAATCAAACTGAAATAGATAGCCAGTAGAAAATATATGAAAATAAGAATGTGAAACTGAAAATAACAGCAAGGTAAACGATATCATTACTTTGAAGCAAAAGTCTCCTTTGATGCATATAGGGACACCCGTGTCCCTTTACATTTTTTTACAATATAAGCATTATTTTTAATAAGAAAATCGAAAATAATGTAGTAAAACGATAATTATACTTAGCAGCTAATATAACTCAGAACAAAAACGGTCGTGGAAAGTCGCTGTATAACAATAAAATATTTTTTAATGTTGACGATCTAGCGAAAATATTTTTCACTTTTCGCGCCGGTACATTTTTGACGGATAATGGTTTTTCTAATTCTGCCAGCGCGCAAACTTAAAAAGATACTAAAACAATTAAAAATATAAATCTGAAATATGTTTTACTTCGCTAGTATTATTGTAAATCGTAAAATTTTAGTGGGGACAAATGTGTCCCTTATGCGTGAAAGGGTTAAGTTCAGTGCATCTTTTTCTTTCTATTTCATTAAGAAAAGGACAGAAGATAAATTTTAGTTTAGTCCTGTCAAATTAATCAGCGCTTGACGTAAATTGACGCAATTTTAGTAGGCAAGTTTTTAATCACGTCTAAACTTGTATGGAGTACTGACAGGCGCTGATTAATTTGACAGGACTAAACTAAAATTTATCTTCTGTCCTTTTCTTAATGAAATAGAAAGAAAAAGATGCACTGAACTTAAATTTAGTTTAGTTTGTGAACAAGGGAATCGGCACCACTTACTGTTATTATTTGAGTTACTTTTACTGATGTCCTTATAATAAAGCTTAGATAGTCCTAATTTAATTTCACGTAGGTCCCTTCCGAACTTACTTTAGAATCGTCAGGGGAGCTTTCAGCAAAGCTTGAAAAAGTAAGGGCGGGCGTGCGCGCGGGCAGTCGTGCCGCCGTGCCCGACTGTACAGGGCCAAGCTCTGGCACGAGTCTTGTAAAGAATTTATAGGAGAGCCGGGCGCGGGTCGCGGCAGTGTCGTGCGCGCCTCGCTTGCGCCTGCGCCGCCCGCCGACAGCGCGCCTGTGCACGCCAGCGTACGCCGGGAAAAGTAAAAGTTTTCAGTGCAGTGCAGTGCAGTGGTAGTGAAACAGCCGAGAGCACTGGAATGGATGGCTAGGTATGCATCGTCTTATTTAGAGGAAAAAATACTCCCACGCTTGTGGGAAATTCGCCTATTGTGGAGCGAGCAGCGAAAGTTCACTAGATGTTTATAGATTGGTAGGGCCTTGGGACTATGTAGATATGTAGTACCTACTGTGTGCATAGTTTTAGTTGTAACAACTTAATGCAACGTGCTGGCTCAGTGTGACTGTGAGCCAGTTGCGAGTCCAACTTCTACTCAGACCGGTTACTGACACTGGATGTTATTGAATGGAATAACTAAAATAATTATATAAGTATAAACTAGGTACATAAGTATTTAATAAATATATGTATGGGTCCATTAATAAAAAATTAAACATAGGTAACTGCTGAAACATGGGTGTACTGAACACCATAGCTGCCTTCCGCCCTTTGGGAAATGCAGGCATGATTTTTGACACGAAATAATAAAGCTATAATATAATGATGGGTAGGTTCTTTTCTACCTTTTTTTTGGATGGGAAATTATCAAATAACTTCTCCCGCTCTGGGCGGAGCGGGAGGGCATGTCAGACTCTTACTGACTACTTAAAACCCACCCGTTTTCCTTCAGTTGCCATGTTGTCGAGGGCCACGATATCCCTTTCGGACTTCTTCGCAACCCCGGCCGGCATCGGCCCTAGCGGGTCCCGTCAGTTCTGCTGACATCTCTTTGAGGTGCGCGTGGAACACAAAAAAACACCCCGGCGATCCGGGCCTGGTCCTTATCGGACAGCGAGCTACCCATAGCTCACCGTCCGCAAGCCCGCGCCTTCGGTGGCCGGGAATCGGCCTGCGACTACCAACGCCCAGGGTGTCTCCTGTGGTGGTTAGGGGCGTGAGGGTGTGAAATTTGCCTCTCCCTCACGCGCTCCGCCTCCTCCTTCGCGAGCATTATTGCTTCGAAGAAGGAGATGATGGCCTCCCATGCCCTCTCGCTCCGTACCATGGTCTGTACCAGGGCCGGACGCGAGAGATCACCGCCACCGATCGCCTCCACGAGGACACACCGATGCTCCGCCCAAGCCGGGCAGACCTCCACCGTATGCTCCACCGTGTCCTCCGGGCGACCCACACAGTGGTGACACCCGGGCGTTTCCTCCCGCCTTATTCTGAACAGGAACCTCCCAAAACAATCGGGTCCGGTGAGGACCTGCGTCAGGCGGAAACTGAGGACGCTGTGGCGCCTCTCTAACCACTCCTCAAAGAGGGGACTTATCGTCGCAATTGTGGCGTGCCCGAGGTTCTTACCTACCTGCAATAGTTTCAAACTAGTAAGAAATTTTAACACAACAGACAAACATTACGCACTACTATAATAATCATAGGGAAAAAAACAATGTAACAACAAAAAAACAGTCAAACTAAAATATTGTAGGAAACCAAATGACACTAGAAAATAGAAACATAAACCTGTGGAACAACAAGACTCACGAAAAAGAAAATAAAATTATTAGGTAATTGAGTAGGTGAGTCTACAGTCGATGAGTGGTCCAATTAAAAAGAAAACAACTCAATAATAGGTAACTTTATTAATATGAGAAGAAGAAAGGGAAAAGGAGAAGAGCGTTGGACAGGCAAAACACCTTTAATAGGTAATGAACGAGACTAAGAAGAAGTAGAATGAATGATGTAGAAGTAAGAATGAGTGAATCAAAAAAAAAGGGAGAAGGAACAATAGCGAGACCTAGACAGAGACGGATGAAAGAAAATTGTTATGAAATTCCACTAATAACTCAACATTACAAGGGAAATCCCAAGAAACATCATGAAAATTCAAATGAATAAAGAGCAGACACAACATGACATCGCTGTAAGTCTGCAACTGTGGAGTATTCGATAGTCGTAATATGGACATGGACATTGTGATCCGGAGGAATGATGAGCAAGTGACATAATAATCGACTTGAATGGTAATAGTAATAAAACAATCGAATTAGAACAGAGAAAAGATGGATGGTTTTTGAGAAAAATTATAAGTAAGTAGGTACCTAATACGAAGGAAGTGAACTCTGAGATGTCGATAATTTTAATGATGTATGAAAGAACAGACGTGCTGCGTTGACCTCAGATAACTTGGTATGAGGGCAGGAGGATGATTCATGATGACTTCATCGAAAACTAATTTGACAGAATAAGGCACCAAATGGTCTAAAATCAGGCAGTTATGAACAACTACGAGAACTTTAAGTAAGTAGCCTGTAGCCGAAAAGAGCAATACCGTGTGCTTCCATCATATTTCTATAATGACAGTATAGCCATCTCTTCAAAAATTTCTTAGCCATATCTTGGGTTTTATCGAAATTTTACAATGCGTCTCTTGTTCCTGCTATCGCTCGTATTCATACGAGAATTTTGTGTTCAGTCATGGATACGCATTTGGACTAAACACAATATTTTTAAGGAATGACGATTTTTGCACAGATTCGTCTTTTCCCGGCAGTGTACCTATTTAGAATAGAATATATTTATTTGCTTTAAAACATGGTACATTAATGTTAAAGTAACACTGTTTAGGGCCTACTGCCAAAACTTTTACGCCAGCGCTTTATGGTTCAACCACACCCAGCGGGCCTACAACGCTCTTCGAATACAATACAATAACGCCTTTAGGATTCTGGTGAGGCTCCCTCGATTCTGCAGCGCGTCGGGCATGTTTGCTGACGCAAGAGTCGATGACTTTTACGCCATTATGCGTAAGAAAACAGCTTCTCTGATGCGCCGGATTCGGGGGAGCGCCAACAGAATCCTAAGGATGATCTCTGAGAGGCCAGAATCTGCATTGCTGGGTAGGCTCATTCAGCTTCACGTGACGAGATGATGATTTTTATTTTGACATGAGTGATTCAATTATTTGTATTTGGAATTTTTGTGTATTTTGAATTTAATTTATCAATGACCACTAACATAGTTTTAAGACCTTTGTAACTAACAATTTATGGACATATCAATTAGTCTGAATTAAATGAATTTAATTTAATTAAGGTCTTTTATCTTACTAGCTGACCCCGGCAAACGTTGTTTTGCCAAATATTTGTTTGGGGTGGACAACCCTTATCACTTAGGGGTATGAAAAATAGATAGTAGCCGATTCTCAGACCTACTGAATATGCATATAAAATTTGGTAAAAATCAGTAAAGCCGTTTCGGAGGAGTAAGGTAACTAACATTGTGACACGAGAATTTTATATAGGTATAAGATAATACATTAAGTATTTATGACGTCGCACCAACGCCATCCATTATGTGAAGGTATTCTCTGAAATTATAGTAATATTGACGAGTCGGACGACAGAACGTGTAGTCACAGGTCGCCATTTTATTAGCACGAGTATCATTACCTATCATTAAGTAGCTTGTTCTGTATGATAAAACTGCTTTACTATCTTTCCTACAACTGCGGGAAAATTAAAGACATCGTTGACGCCATATACTTGTGATGGCCATGTTGATGTCATCGCCTCGGAGCTATTGGCTACACCGGTTTTCGATTCAGATTGATTGCCGTCCGCAATTAGCGGTTCATAATGCTTCCCGTTTTTGAGAAACGTTTTTAGTCACATTGTAGTGTACATCTCCTATTAGATGTGTGATCTTCATCTAGGTACTGTGAGGACTTATCATTGGAATTCAACCTCACACATCATGCAGGCTGGCAAGAACGCTCTATGGTATCCGAGCATTCGAACATTTTATATTTAAATTAAGATTTTCGTATGGTGTGCATTTGTTGTAAAAAAAACGAGTTGAGCCCATGGCGTCGGTCGCGTAATATCATCCTTTGCTTTGTATTATTGATTTAAATATAATCTTGTGTTCTCTAAAGTCCTTTTAATTATTACACAATACACGATCCCGAGTATCGCAGCCAAGCGAGTTGCTCACAAATGGTGGAGGCGCCGCCCTTGTAAAGTGTAGTCCTCACAATTGGTGGAGGCGCCTTTTTAAAAATAGTCGTCACATATGGTGCTCACATATAGTGGAAGCGCATTAGTCCGGAGCTGAAGAAGATATGAGATACGACGACTAAAAGTCCGAAGCTAAGTGGTTTTTATTATTATTTTATATAGAGCGAGATGGCGTATCAAATGCAGCCCTTCTCGGGGATCAACGGCATGTGCCTAGAGAATTTTATTAAGGAGTTCAGGCTTGTGGCCACCGAAAACGAATGGCAGGAATATGATTTGGCTCTAATATTACGTGCATTTCTTGTGGGGCCAGCAATGTATTTCCACAAATATACATACCACGAGGGTATGAGTTTTCAATCTTTTTGTAAAGAATTATGGGCAGAATTCCCATGCAAATGCCACAAAGAATTAGCGGCATATAGGGGACAAGAAACAGAGATGTCCGATGAAAGCGGACAGAACGACATGAATTTAGATAATCACACCAATTTATTTTCTAGTGGAAGACAGGATGACCCACTGGAAGAAATGAAAAGCTGCCAAGAGGGCAGAGATGATGATGAAGATGACTATGATGATGATGAAGACGGCTCAAGTCAGGTGTTCGAAAAGGAACACATGGAAGAAGCCACAAAATCGGGTCAGTCCAGTCCATTTATTAAACCATTCACGTGTGTTTCAGAGAATCAGATTATGTCCTTGCCAAGGGAAATTATTGATCACGATGAGGAAACAACTCCTACACATAACTTCGTCGTTGATCAAATTAAGGAAAATATTTCTGAGGATGACGTGGAGTCATGTTCAGTCATAGAGAAAGAGAGTGATGGTGAAGTAGTCGTTGACTTGGTCAAACATGTTGAAATTCTTCAAATGGCCGAGACCACAAATGTTCAAGTTTATGTTACCCATAAGGAACATAAATGTATAAAAATTCTCAATGCCACATTTCGACAACAACGTGCTAAAAACAATTCAAGAAGAGCACCAAATAAAAATAAGGAGTCGTATGTGAGAATAATTAAAAACTTCGTACCGAAAATCAACAAATTTAAAAGGTCGAAAGTTTATAGACATTTTATAAAGAAGTTTTACATTTTAGAATACGAGTTTTTAAAATATAGAAGTTCAGCGATTTTACCCCTATCAATAGATTAAAACCTTTTCATAGTAGTATTTAATTATTAGTTTTTATGTCACTTATTTTATTGTCATATTATGTCATTTAGATGTAAACATCATTTGACGCATTATTTTAGTGATGAATATAAAACATTATTTTAATGCATGATTATTTATTTCTCGTTACATGTTATGGGGAGCAATCATCGGACGCTGCCGGGAGCGAGTGAGGTATTGTCACTCCTCACATCGCTGAGAAGTCGGAGGGAATGAGCCACTGTCTGCGTCTTCAATGTTATGTGTCGTCTCGTCCAAATTAGCATGAACGTACTCCAGAATTTATTAATGCGAGTTAGAAGAGGCAAATATTTTTTAGAAACTGTGATCCCTTCAGGAGGGAGGGGAAGTACTCTGTCTTGGTTGACACCAGCCTCGCTAACGGGGGCATAGCCCTTGCAAGGTGTGTCTAGTTGACACAATTGGTTCAACTTATGACTGAGGTCTCACAGTTTAGTCAGAGCTAACTGACCCTTGGTAAAGATTGAGTCTTGTGAGGATAATATGAGGTTTTGAGATTTTCCCTCTGGAGTATGGTCGTGAGTTTTTAATGTTGTTGAGCGCTTACTTCTTGATCCTTCGTTCCCTCTGGCTCAATTATGTCCGATGGAGTTAAGGCTTAGGATGTTAGAGTTCATTTTCATAAACCCCCTCTGGGTAGATGTGAACTGTCACATCTGTTTGTTTGTTGTCAGAGGCTTGCTGTATCTTTTGCGGTGGTTTTGGTACAGTGAGGTTTAAACAGAAGTATGTTAATTTTTTGTGCACTGTTAGCACATATTGTCATTTAACTTGGCTGATACCTAACCTGGTATCAGGACTTTGCGATTCGTACGTTCTGACTTAAGCCTTCTCCTGCAAGAGAAAGACCTCACCTTGTATTTTAATTGCCATCGTTAGGTAACGTTTCTGTTAGGTATAGGCAGGAAGGGTACGATTGTTCGGATACTTTGAATAAAGGTCTCTACCTGATCCCTTTATTCAAGTGGGGCGTAGCTCATGTGAGGACTTATCATTGGAATTCAACCTCACACATCATGCAGGCTGGCAAGAACGCTCTATGGTATCCGAACATTCGAACATTTTATATTTAAATTAAGATTTTCGTATGGTGTGCATTTGTTGTAAAAAAAACGAGTTGAGCCCATGGCGTCGGTCGCGTAATATCATCCTTTGCTTTGTATTATTGATTTAAATATAATCTTGTGTTCTCTAAAGTCCTTTTAATTATTACACAATACACGATCCCGAGTATCGCAGCAAAGTCAGTCGTCACAGTACTAAAGTCAGAGCATGTTGTACGTGTATCGTCACTGCAGATTTATCTTCTCTGACACCTGTTAAAAAAATGGCATGAGTCAGTTTTGGTTGTGCTCATCTACTTGTGGAGGCTGGCTGGATATAGTGGCGGGCATGTCAATTGTTCATTCTACTAATGTGTTTTCAGTAAACTAAGCTTTACAAGCTAAATAGCTGGTCAGTTTAGATGCGACGGACAGACCAAACGAGATACCTATAGCTACCATGAAAATGTTCGTTTTATTCCATTTTTGCTTTCAAAGCTACTAAATAAGAAAAAGTCATAAAACTGCATCTACTTAGGTCTTACTCATCAGACCGGTTTCATAACCCATAAGATAAAGAGTCTATATTCTTAATCTCCTATCTTTATAATATTGTAGGAGTAATAACTGGAGTAAATACCAATACCTACTTAAGATCCCAGCAGTTTCTAGACTATCGAAATATTACCATTGGTGCTGATTCCCTTGTTCACAAACTAAACTAAATTTAAGTTCAATGCATCTTTTTCTTTCTATTTCATTAAGAAAAGGACAGAAGATAAATTTTAGTTTAGTCCTGTCAAATTGCCGACTAAAATTACGTCAATTTACGTCAAGCGCTGATTAATTTGACAGGACTAAACTAAAATTTATCTTCTGTCCTTTTCTTAATTAAATAGAAAGAAAAAGATGCACTGAACTTAAATTTAGTTTAGTTTGTGAACAAGGGAATCGGCACCAATATCTAAAAAAAATTTAACTTAACTGTGGAAAAACAATATTGTTTTGTACACATTTTACTTTGCAGTTTGAAATCTCTCTTGCTTGTCGCTCATGCACGTTTTAACCCAGGCAGGTCACAATTAATAACATTATTTTAGTTCAAGAAGCCTGCCTGGAGTGCCTGGATAACGTCATGTCAAAGTTAAAAGCAATTAAATACGCATCAGAGTGCACTCGGCGTGTGCCTTCGTACATTTTCATAAACCACTCGAGACGAACACTTATGCTAATTTTAATCGACTTCATACTGCAGCATGGTGCATGCAGCAATAAAAATACAGCTACACAGATTTGTGGAACAGTTAAATGAAGGTAGTGTCTGATCTCTCATTTGAAGTGGTTTTGATCTGGTTTTTAACCGACTTCCAAAAAGGAGGAGGTTATATGTTCGTCGCATATGTTTGTTTTTTTTATGTATGTCCACCGATTTCTCCGTCAATTGTAGACCGATTTTGAAAATTCTTTTTTTGTTTGAAAGGGTGTGCTCTCGAATTGGTCCCATATAAATTTTATTAACTTTGCTTGGATAGTTTTTGAGTTAGCTACAAAATACTTTTTTTTTTCCACTTAGTATGTAGATGATATGATAAGTTTCTGTCACTGGTAGCAGGTAGTGGTATTCGAATGTGTGTGGGGTAGGTACCACAACTAAAAAGCGAAAAATAAAAACTTTTTACAAAAAAAAAACAATCGACCTCCAAAAAAAAACACTACAAAGTGAAAAATAACTTTAATTTCGGAAGTCGGTGGTAAAAAACGAAAATACAAAACCCAAGACACCGACTTCCGAAATTAAAGTTATTTTTCACTTTGTAGTGTTTTTTTTTGGAGGTCGGTTGTTTTTTTTTTAGAACAATATTCATTAGCGGCTGTGTTATTTTTGGTCCTTCGGTACAGTATACCAGAACCAAAAATAATTAAACCAAAACCAATTTCTTTTCAGTAGGTAACTAAAGAAAATAGAAAAAATACGAAATAAGGAAGTCATCGATGTCCATGCCTGTTTACATGAATATTCAAAGCCTGGTGGACTTGCAATGTTCTCCATAGGACGCAAGCACAACTTTTGACTTTTAACGGTCAATCAACAGCAAGCGAGTCTGTTGTCATTGCAGTTCATTCTTCTCTCAAAGCTAAAATAGATAAAGAAGACGCATGCTCTCCTCAAGTCGCGATGCTTGCTTTTTTAGAAAATATAACCAATTATAATTGTCATGCGAGAATCCCATGTCGAATGCAAAAAGCATGGGAAAGACGTCGCGTTACCTGCTAACAGTGAAAGTTAAGCAATGTTAGTGAACATTTACGATAATTTGTTGTTGTATAGCTCATTTGTCACACTATATTGTTTTGTTGCAAAGATAATGGATTTAATACAGTCATAGGTAGGTATGTTATATCTTGTAAACTGTAAGAAGATGTTTAAATGCCAAGAACAACGTCCTACGAGAAGTTGTGAATGTTATGGTTTTGTACGATGATAAGATTAACAGATTTTTGTCGTAGGTATATATAATTCAATGGTCTCGTCGATTTATGTTTAATCAGTCCCTCCTGTTTCTAGTGTTTTCAAGGCTGTTGACCCCTACATGTCAAATACAATAAAATATTTCCACAGAACGCATGCCCCTGCACTTACATTGAAACAAATCATCCGACAAATCTATCCGAGAGCACGCAACGCCCCGCTCTCGATTAAAAACTTAATTCATTCAGGTCAATGACCAACTATTCGGTAGCTTGAAAACTTGACATTTACAAAAGGATTTGATGTCATCAAAATATACAGTATGCGGAATATCGCCGTAGGGTGTACACCGAAGGAACGCGTGGCATCCGAGAGGGCCACATAAATCCTCCTTCGGCCAGTTTTTGTCCGTTTTTGGATTCCATTGTGTCAGGTATACAGTAGGTTTGCCAACCGTCGCGGACGCACGGGACACGTAAAATGTTGTCTGATTTCAAAATAATTTGGAGGTGAGATAAAACTCCCGCTGCGTGTAAATTGTTCAGTGTAAAGAATATTTTCGTTCTACCTTTTTTATGTCAATACAGCGGTATTAAGAATGTTAAGATAAAAATATATAATAACGTTGTTATTTGTTATAAAGATGATTTATGTAAAAAAAAAAAATTGGGTGTATCAAGTTATAAAAAAGTCGATTAATTATTTAAGTACTCGTCGACATTTTTATTTGCATCTTTTTGATTGTCAAACGTTAGGAAATGATGCAGTGTTGGTAAATAATCCTCGCATAGCTGATGACAGAGGCACCCTTGTTAGGTAACATCTGCCGTGTTATCGGGTTATATAGTTAATTGATTCCCGATGTTACTGATCGTATTTAGATTGTCTGCTCATCGAATTTAATGATCGAATAAAGGAGCTTTAGGAGTCATTATAAGTAAATTATTCATATGATATGAAAAAAAAATTATTTTTATCGTAGTATCTTTATGAGATATACCTAACATACGACCCGTTTTCTGTAAACTTAATATTCGTCAAGTAGAATTTTGTTGTTATTAAAATTATAAAGGAATATTGTGAATATATTAAAATAGATAATTAATAAAAAGGAATGCTAACTTTACGAATACCGTGTCGATAACAACAAAAAAAATATATCAATATATTTTTTGCTAGTTTCTCTTGTAAACAGCATTTTCTGATCTATGGTGGTCTATAAAAAAAAATTAGTCTAAAACCACACACACTATCTAGTAGAACATACAAATTACAACATACCTATGTATTTTAATTTATGGGTTTTTAATTTAACGGGCAATAAGAAATAAAACATAAGGTCAGTTTATGAGTTAAGTAAGTACTTGTTAGTTTCGGAAAAACTATGCGTTCGCTGTATTGCTAGGTGCAGTATTTGATATTCTACTTTATTAACCTAGGTCCTAAAATTTTGTTCCAAGAACTGAATTCAATGAAGTGAAGTCAATTCAAAGTCTAAATCAAATAGGTTAATCAGGATTAAGTAAAAGAAAATGAACTGGGTACAAAAATATTAAAAGGAAAACGAAAAGTAGGTAAGTAACATCATTATAAATCATTTGATGACCTTTTCGTTTTATTATAATATCTAAAGTAATTGTTGGACGCCTCGCCGTATCTTGCTAAGATATCTCGTATGAGATGACATGGCGAGGTGGGACACAAATATTTGTTGTTATTCACGTTTAAACAATGCGGGTGTCCCTTCACGACAAATTACTGGGCAATAAACAAACGCAGGACAGGCAGCATGTACCGAAGGACCAGTCTTAACCAAGCATGGTTGGAAGGAGGAAACACATGGTTCAACACTTTCACTATGCGCAAAGCAAATATAACAGACTATTAGATAAACAATCGCTGTGAACCTAAAAGATAACTGAACTTACAACTACATAGGGATGTTAAAAATGGAAAGAAGAATATTGCATCTTGAGAAATAGCTGTTCAGGGGATATAGGTAGGTATGTAGTTTGGTTATACCTTAGAACAGTGGTTCCTAACCTTTTCAATATTGTTTTTGTTACCCCTGTGACCTATTAGGAAAACTGATTTTACCCCGACCTTAAAATGTTATCAATACAAACAAGACAAGCTTATAATTCTTACGTATTTTATATTTAAATTAAGCATTGAATTAAGTAAAAATTGTTAGTGTGATGGTTGGTATTGTTTTGCATTCACAAGTTTTTTTTTATGTTAGATTTAGTTTCGTTTAAAGCGCATCTTAAGTCATGTTCCACAATGAAACAATTTCTGGCCTTTGTTTTCAGTGTAACCGAAATTTAAAAACCACAATCACATCTATAAGTGGTTGCAAAGGGTACTTATAAGCATTTTTAAAGTTCTATTAGATATTAACAGTAAATTCGGCACCAGCTTTGGTCCCACCAGATTAGGTTCTTTGTTACCCCCACAGAATAGCTGATTTACCCCCGCGGGGGTATAATTACCTCTGGGGTTAATACCCCAGGTTCTGAACCCAGGCCTTACAACTTATTTTTCCACCTCGCATCGTTGTGCGGTTTTGTTTTTCCCATGCAGTCTTTGATGGTTTTGCCAAGTTGGCGAAAATTACTTGCCAAGTTCCTACGATGATACGATGTATTAGGTATTAGAGTCTAGTGACCGAGTCTCTATAATAACTACAATATGTTATTGCGGAGGAAAAAAGGACAGACTTGTGCGATATTTTACGTTTTCGAACATTAAGTTCAGATTTTTCGTCCGTGTTTCCCTAGTTATTGATCATTTGGAGTGAATCTTCGTAACCTTAATTTGTGGCTGGGTAATAAAGAGAAGCGCGCAGGCGTGTTGCCCCGCGCTGCGCACGCGCATTCAACCAGTGAATGTTCGGTACCGGACGAAGGGCTCAACAACTCACCTTTGTTTGGAGCTTTTGTTCATTTACTGCGTTTTTTATTGCAATTTTTCTTGCTACTGTACTGGCTCTCTTTACTTTTAAATGTCGATTACATGGTTGCCACCATTAGGACCATTGCCACCAAGAGGAGCTCGTGGCTAAGTAATAACAGCCGCACTGGTCGATCCATCAGGTTAAGCTACGCTTGCCGGGGTTGGTAAGTGGATGGGTGACCATCTTTACATACCGAGACTCCTCCGTGCCTCGGAAAGCACGTTAAGTCGTTGGTCCCGGCTGTCATTCGTGGATCTTTGACAGTCGTTACGGGTCGTCAGAAGCCCGAAAGTCTGACAACCAGTCTTACCAAGGGGTATCGGATTACCCAGTTACTGGGTTGTGGAGGTTAGATAGGCAGTCGCTCCATGTAAAATACTGGTATTCAGTTGCATCCGGTTAGACTGGAAGCCGACCCCAACATAGTTGGGAAAAGGCTAGGCAGATGATGATGGTTGCCACCATTATCTTTGTGAACTTACGATAAAACTATATTTATTACTAACTTGTCCCTAACTGATAATAGTCAATCAAAGTTGTACGTACGGACGGAGGTACCTTTCCTACATAACAAGGAATAGTCTTAATTTTAAGTACCTACTAATAAATAATTCTTATTGCGCGGTATGTGCTAGAATAATAAAGATTTTCTTAACCCTAATTTGTGGAATTAGATGAGCTTGACATGACAGTTACTAGTGTACCTAAGTAGGTAGCTTAAGTACACTGATGATAACTGAAGATAAACTATCATAACCTGAAAGATGATACATTAAAGAGATTTAAAAAGAACTTAAAAGTTATTTGGTCCTTCGATCCTGATCCTTACAACATATTAAATTGTCAATGCAAGGATTAGGATCGAAGGACCACAAAAATAAAAAAATTGAATGTGTGAGAAACTGAGAAGTAATAGTGTAAAGTGTGTAAATCCTTTATGACGACATCAATATCGTTGCTATCACCGCTTCTACACTAATAACCATCAAATGATATTAAAATAGCTCTGTTGCAAATGTCGTTAAGGTTCAAATAACTTGCCGCGTCAATATCAATCATGTGGACGTCTAATTAAATTTTAATGAGTTATCAATAGCAACACGTTGAGTTTACTATGAATAATGTGAATTCTAATTATATACCGTACAATATGAGCTTTATCGTGTCACGAGTTTTTGTAACTTACAAAGCTGTTTCACAAAAATTCTACTAGATCTGTTTTTTGCGTGAAACCTCACGCTGTTGAATAAAAGCGAAAAGGCGCGAAAAATTGTTAATGTTATTAGTCACTATCACCACTCATCATCACACAACAGCCCTTGAAAAGAAACTATAGCATTTGTCTTCTGGGAAAAAAACTGACGAGCTGAAAATACTTTAATAAGGTCTTGCCAAAAGTTTTCTTATTTAACACTGAATGCTCTAGAAAATGTACCTACTACTTAGGTACTTTATTGGTTCAATGGCTTTAGCACTCGCACTAACAGCAATAAATGAATCTTTTGTCGATCACTTAAAGTCAAGCCCAGTAGCCGCGAGCGCCTCAGTAACTCAAACATCCTGCACATCGGCAGCTGTCAGCGATGATTGATGGTCCGCAGACGTATAATGTAACGTCTCCCGGCACACAAATTATTAACACACAACGTGTCCACGCTGCCGGCTGCTCCTCGCCTGAGATGTAACAAAGAAAACGAATGAGATTTGGCATTCTTTTAAAAACAAAACTGCAGATGTGAACATTTTGAATTTCAAGAAGACTCTCAAAATTGATATTTTGTTGACAACTATTCTTGAATAAGACATCAACATTATTATGTCCTGTTTTACCACCTAATCAATGGCCTCTATCTTGTTAATGGTTTCTCACACATTCTATTTTTTGTGGTTCTTCGATCCTAATCCTTGCAATGATAGAAAGCAATGCTTGAATGCAGCTTGCAATGAAGAAATGTTTTCTGCAATAAAAGCAACGACATTGTCCTCTTGTATGATTGTAGGGTAATTTTGGACCAAATGAGTTTCTCTGGTAGGTTAGATACCCAGTGTCCCAAAAAGAATATTGGGAATCAAATTAAGTGCCTGCGTCTCTCCTGAAACACGAACAGATTTTTTCAACCTTCGCAGTTGTGATGTTGGAATGATAATATCTTCGAATAGAATTATTCCTTTTATCAGAAAAGTGAGGGCTGCAGATAGTTATAGTTTCATTAGGTATGTATTGATCTAGTTAATTGTAATTTTGCATTGTGTCAGCCATCCGTTAAGTTCCTATCTAAAATCAATCTTTCCTCAAACGATAATCTCAAAACTATCTAACCTAACCATGTTTTTCTAAAATAATAAACGATTAGCAGAACAACAACTCACAACACAAGCCTTTACTTTCAACCAGTCAATGGTGGAAGGTTCCGAGGGGAGAGCAAGGAAGTCGCACCCACTTGTGCGATGGGCCGTGCTTCAAACAATAGTTGACGCAGTAACCGTGGCGTCCTGTGTCATTTCATTTCACTTGGCCCTTCATCTTCATTAATGGTAGTGATGAAAAGTAATGTCGAAGTTTACGAGAAAAGCTGCTCGTAGGAATCTATTCAATAGGAAGTCGTTGCAGGAACTGTACGAACGTGGGATTGGATGGATTTCGAGATTCGTCGAACATTGGTCGTCAAAATCATCATTAGTTGTAACGATACAACCTATTGTTTAAATTTAATTGAATATTGTTCGTATACTTCTACTAGGAGTTTATTTATAAACTTTGCATAAAGTTAAATAATGATTAGCGACTGTTTAACCATAAATTTTTGACGTTTGAATGTCACTTAACTTTAAGCAACGTTTATAAATAAACCCCTAGTATACGAACAATATTCAATTTCTAGTAAACTAGACGATTATGATGGACTTTCCGTCAACAATGCTGTAATCATAGAACAACTACATCATTAGGTACATGTCTACTGCAATCAGTTCCAGGAATATAACAGGAATGGCAATAAATAAGTGCTAAAACTGACAACAGCCTATTGTGTTCTCTACGCACACATTTGCTCATGAATTTATGGCCTTGTTGAAGTCCTGTACGAATCTTTCTCTCCGAAAAATTTTAGAGAGGATCTATCGAGCAAAAATAATGCTGTTTCAAAGCTTATTTTCACCTACAAACAGACCGCGTATCTAGTTCAAATAGCAACGAACCGGTACCGCAATCCCTCGAGTACGCACGTTCCTGCGCATGCGCATACCTGCCGCACGCGGCCACAGGGGGCTCATTGTGCCACCAACAACGGGTGCCTTGTCTGCCACGCCACGTACGTGATGGGAACGCATTTCCGCGACGTTTGAGGGTGCATGATTGCACGAATGTGTCATAGGAGTTCCCGAGCAGCAAATAATTGGAGTGGACTGTCGCGGGTCAGCTTGTCAGGATAACGCTTGTGCTTTATAAAGCTTTGGAATCACAACCTTGTACAATCCTCAACCATAGTAGTTTTAGATATTCATCAAAATTATTCGATACTTTGTAACGTTTCATATTAGCTAACTAAGAGTTTAGATTTTTTGATTTTTACTTCTGTTCCGACATTATTTAAATATTTTGCTCAATAACTAATATTTATAGAACTGAAGCGTTAATCGACATTTTTTGCTGACTGTATTTACATCAGAATTTCGATATCGCTTTTGAATTTAAGACAGTTTACGAACGAGCAGACTGGATATCCCGTTGTCAATCTTTGATATAGGTGCATACTGAAGGTTTTGCGAATTCCAAGGTATATGCAGTGTGACACTTCAAACGTTTTCCAGCTCGCCTGGCGAAAGTTCATACAACAGCTGGCAACCATGGTTGCGCCTCAAACGATAATTAACAATCGTTTGTGAGATTTGAATCTAGGAGTTTAAAGCTGCAGTCCAAAGCTCAGCTTGTTACTACAAAGCCTACAAGGCTATCTTATTTAATAAACTATAGTTAACAGTAAAGTGAACAGTTACTTTCTGCTAATAGTATTAGTTTACGCCAATATTTATAATCCTCTTAAAAGATAGAATGTATTTAAGACTGTCTTATCGTTGGCACGTTTTGGGATACTAGGATAATGGAGTGTTATGTAGCAAATGGCAATTTGTATATAACTTCTTTACAGCTATTTGTTAGATTAAGGATCCGCTTTCAACGGTAGCTAGAAATAACAGAATATTATACCTATCTGCAATGGCGTCTCGAGTCCCAATCAGCTTCCGTACAAAAATATCAAATTAATTGCAGGAACGAAATTATTTTGTTCATAGCAATGGCGTAGCGCGTAGCTGCTACGATGAAAATAAGTTTTTTAACAATGAGTTCATTGTTTCCAGTGAGGATGCGTGCACGCCGCGAGCGGAGGAGGCGCCGCTGAGCGTTAGCGGCGCCAGCGCCGGCGCGGGGGAGCCGCGCACCGAGCGAGCCTGCGCCTGCGCCGCCTGGACGCCGCGCAGGCAGCCCGCGCCGCACGAGATCCTGCGACCCAAACCTAGAAGGTATGTGTTCATTGAACCCTGATTTAAGTCCAGAGTGGAAGTTCTAAAAGGTCTTTTAACCGGTTTCACGAACAATAGGTGACATCTAAATGAATGCCTCAGCTCAACGGCGAGAGTTGAAAATCCAACATTGCAATAATATTGACGCGTTCATTAATGTTTTTCCTAGTGTTAGTGAAAGCGGTCATTTTTGTATTTTCGCGCAGCAGGACTGCAGGAGCCAGGCTCAGATGAATCATTTAACACCTAGAAAAAGCGTTAAGTTGAATTGAATAAGTTTTAAGTTGAATATTTTAGTTTTATTTGATCCTTCCGTGTTAGCACAGTGTAGTGGTTTAAGACTTATATGTAGGTACCAATTTCTCTTAATTGATTTTTTTTATGCCAATAAAACATCGTTCACAGTTGACTTGAATTAAACGGATTTATTGGCATAAAAAGACTCGGCTCCGGTCCCCACTTGAAAGCTTCCAGTGACCATTCTGATAGTTGGTAATGCGTAAAGATTTTCAAGACGATTAGATACCTTTTTCTTGATTGGCTGCTTTTCGGACGAGACCATAATTTTAAAAACTACTTTAAAAAAAAATCGAGCGAGCCTTACTGTAATCGCATATGATGTGTCATGACGTGTAACATCTGACATCTTAAATTGAAGGGCGAGGCCTGGTCAAGGTCGTTTCTGACGGCCAACTCTAGCACCCCGCGCGCTCATTGGTCAAATCAACTAGCGCGCGCTTCTCCGGCTTCCTGTGACACACTTCCGTCCCTTTTGATTTTTTTCGATTTTGCTTTTGACAGCAGGAAGTGAGAGGAAAGATGTTACACATCAAAAACATTTTGTAGCAAAAATGCAAAAGTTCTTGTGACATAAACTCATAATAAAGTTTTTATATTATCATTAGTTTCTCTTATTAATCGCTTCCACATGGATCAGCGTATTTTTCTCGCATCCGAATTACCCACAGCTAACCGAAGCGTTTTCCCGACGGAAATAGCTTTCTACTTACTTTTACAATAAATCGTCATAATCAACTTGTCCAATGAGAGCTCGTAAAAGACCGCAAATTAACATTTAATACGAATGCATGGTTTTGTGCTCGTAAATGGGACAGATGTGGCAGTATCGTAAGTTAGACGTGCCGTGCCGTTAGCCGCACCGGCCGTGCGTCATCCGGCGACGGCCGGCGCGTGGACCTCGCCTGACGCGTATTTAGAATTCCTGGATAGGATAAGAGTAGGTCTTACTTTCCTTATAATGAATACAGTTGTAGAGATATCTGTAGAATGCCGATGCATCTTCCACTTGTATAATACGAGCGTGGCTGTGGTCCATGCATGTAATCTTGGACTTGTTTCGCAGATGGGACAAGTGCTATTGAACTTGTCTGTTCACAGCAAGCTCTTCTTGTTGGTATATAAGTATAAACACCCTATTGTCCACAAGAGTATCTAATTCAGGAAATATAGCCGTGGTGCTAAAACCAAAATCCTAATTCGTACAGTGTCAGCTCTGTCTGATTATCGAGCTCTGCAAAAGTATTTCAACCAAGTTCTTCTTGCCTTGCTGTCGCTTCGTACACTATCTACCACCATTGTAATCCATTGAAGCCATCTGATCTATCGGATTGTTAGGCTATTTGCTATCAGATATGCATAACGGGGCCCAACATTTGTTGATATGTTTATAGCGTTGTTCGAAACGGTTCCAATGGTTTTACTACACAATACAAATATTTTCTGTGATATTTTCGACCCTTTGCCTTTCCGCGATGGTTGATTCCGTTTTGCAGTTATTTGTTGAACGATTTAAATACTTGTGAAGGTTACGCATTCTGGGTTACCGTAGGTTCTAACTTAATCATAAACTATTAAAAAATTATCACTTCTAACATTTATTTTGTATCCCAGAGAATGTCCAAGTTATGATTTGTTTCATACGATTTTAGACTTATTTTTTGGTTCTGATGAGCTCAATATATTTCGTTGGTATGTCCGGGGTTGAGATAATTAGCGGACATTTGTCCCCCGGCGCGATACTGTCCGGTCCCGATAGCCGGACACTGATGGCATTCCACATCTCTGATAATTCCTGTTTCTCAATTCTGACGCCATGGCTGAGCGATCGCCGCACGGTAGCCGCGGGGCAGGGCTGTGTGGCTTCTATTGAATTGGACGTAATACCTACATTATATATTATTTTATTTCTGCGGGCCTCAGGAATGGGCAGGTGTACGGATATTTATTTATTTTGTTTAATGTTTTGTATTGATTATTTTGATGGGATATCGTCAATAGGTACACACGGCTACACATCAAGCTATATAATTCCAGTTTATGCTGATCTCGAATTGTATAGGATTTCCGTATAATGCGAGGTCAGCTTATACTTGAAACGTATACCTTGATGTGTAGCCGTATGTACATAAAATTACCTAGTCTCATATTTAGTAAAATATTTTTCAGGTCGTAAAATCTATATTTTAGATTTTATTTATCGCCTTAAAACATTATAAAACCATACTGAATAAAACAAAAACTCAAATAAGAAAACAAAGTTGCTTTGCCCAAATAAAAAAACATCAAAATTGACCAACCCTTCGCAAACGCAGCCCAAATGACGAAATAATCTGCGAATGTTCACGAATCACGATTTACGAGACAGATCCAATGTTCACATTTCTTCTTATAAATATATATTTTATAATATCCTCATCAACTTTTTATGACAGGTTACAAGAGTTCAACACTTGTAGGTGCTTACAGTTGACGACTCAATGGTAGAACGATCGAGGTTTTTAACTGAACGGTGATAATGATAACAAATAGGTTTAAATTAAACCAGTAGGTTGGTACAGGTTTTTGTTGCAGTATTCTTAAAAGAGTTTATTTTTCAGTTTTAGATGATGAGGTGATAGTCATATCATAGGATGGATATATCGATGGTCTAGAAGACAAACGTCATCATCTGCCTAGCCTTTTCCCAACTATGTTGGGGTCGGCTTCCAGTCTAACCGGATGCAGCTGAATACCAGTATTTTACATGGAGCGACTGCCTATCTGACCTCCACAACCTAGTGACTAGGTAACACGATACCCCTTGGTAAGACTGGTTGTCAGACTTTTTGGGCTTCTAACTACCCGTAACGACTGTCAAAGATCTACAAATGACAGCCGGGACCAACGGCTTAACGTACTTTCCGAGGCACGCAGGAGACTTGGTATGTAAAGATGGTCACCCATCCACGGACCAACCGCGGCAAGCGTAGCTTAACCTGATCGATCGACCCGTGCGGCTGTTATTACTTAGCCACAAGCCCCTAAACAGAAGAAGAACAGTTAAAAGACAAACGTGCTAAGTGCAAAATTTTGAGTTTTTAATTTTCATCTCTTTCAGCCTAAATTGTGAGTGTACATTTGTATTAAGTGACATCTGTAATTAGTACGTATGTCTTCTAGACCATCGATATATAATATAACTTTTGAGAAGGTAAATGAGACACTATACTTAGGTATTGGGCTTTTGATACGGTTTGATTTTTTGACCAGTCTGTATGATGTTGGTATTCATGTGAAGAAAATATATTTTCTTAAAATTATATTTAAGGCAATGCTGCTAGCGCCATTACAGTGGCAGACTGCAATGTCGTCAGCCTTTATTTAATCTATGGTCGAATTAGAACCATCTGCATCGTCGTGAAAACTATAAAGTTTGCTACTTGGTATGAATTGATATTGTAATTATTAGCATTATATGTCGTTTCTTTTATTACAGGTAAGGTTTTTACCTGTAATTAATTCAATTAAATTTAAAAACTAAAGTTAATTGAATGTTATAATTTGTAATTAGTGCTAAACAAACATGTAATTATCAAACACTAGCTGACCCGTGCCCACTTCGTTGGGCGGTAAACATTTTAACTTGTGATGAAATTATGAGTGTGGTTCGGTTAGTACTTCCCCTTTACTATCCCTTGTTGCTGAGACATGCTGCCTTAAATCGGAAAGACGCTGCGCACGTTCAGCGCTAGATTCCCGAGCACGGACCTGCGATGTTCTCGCGCTTTCTCTAACGAGCCTCTGCGAGCGCTCAGCGCTAGACTCCCTATCCCTTGTTGCAAAAACATGCTGCCTTAAATCACTGAGACGCTGCGCACGTTCAGCGCTAGATTCCCGAGCACGGACCTGCGATGTTCTCGCGCTTTGGCTAGCGAGCCTCTGCGAGCGCTCAGCGCTAGACTCCCTATCCCTTGTTGCAGAGACATGCTGCCTTAAATCACTGAGACGCTGCGCACGTTCAGCGCTAGATTCCCGAGCACGGACCTGCGATGTTCTCGCGCTTTGGCTAGCGAGCCTCTGCGAGCGCTCAGCGCTAGACTTCCTATCCCTTGTTGCAGAGACATGCTGCCTTAAATCACTGAGACGCTGCGCACGTTCAGCGCTAGATTCCCAAGCACGGACCTGCGATGTTCTCCAGCTTTGGTTAGCAGCAAGCCGCTGTGAACGCTCGGAGCTAGATTCCCCAGCGCGTGCTTGCAAAATATTTTCTCTAATCCTCGAGAGGCGCTGATGATTTTCAAGAGCAGACTCTTCCGTACGGCGTACTCGAGCTGCTCTTGTCTGGGATGTCTGACGGGAAAGTTGCGATTTCCTTTTAGGCATGATAAACAATTGCTGAAACTGTCCGATATCCTAAAAACAGAAATACCACAGCTTCGAACTCGAAGAATGAGAACAAAGTAGTATTTGCGTATTAAGAAACCGAGCAACCAAAACAATTTTATAGACCAACAACATCCAACCAACTGCGTACAAATCACCTACCTAACGACGAAAATTTTAAGTAATAACTGGAGAGGCTCATTAATCCGCAGAAAATCTTAACACCACGATTCAGAAAAATGACGTAATTGCACAACACCATCTATGGGTAAATGGATAAAACGTCCGTACAAAGCATGTTCTAATGCGGTTCGTGAATGGACGGCGGCATTTTGCGATTTAGTAATTTTATATTATCTTCGAAACTATTTAACCAATTGACATACTGTTTCGGGCAAATCGTATCTGTATGATGTTCTTGTGATTATAATAATATTTTTTTCGATAAGGTTTAATATTTTGTTATTTAAAAAATCGTCCAAAGGTAAGTACGTCGAAAAATACTTTGTTTTAACACATAAAAGCTAAGCTTTTATATTTTAGCATATCTGCTAAAATATAAAAGATAGAAATATGGTGTCGCGGACTTTTTTGTAGAACTATTCAAAGCGGACCAGGTTGCTGTACATTGTTTTAAATTATATACAACTGTTAAGGCAGCGCATGCAAATAACTCTGTTGTAAGAGCTATTTTTTTCCGCCTAGCTAAACAAAAATTGAGATAGTTCGGCTAATATGCATGATATCTTTATAATTTATAGCCTATAGCACTCACGAATAATGTAGCTCTCTACCAGTGAAACAATTTTTAAAATTGGTTCATTACTTCCGGAGATTGCCCCCTACATACAAAGTTACAAACAAATGTTACCTCTTCATAATATTAGTATAGATAAATCTTTTATTACAGAGAAACTCAATTGTGTTTGATTGACAGTATCACCTCACCTAACTACTGAACAAATACCCTTGCATTCATTTAATTTTGGTTCTATGTGACATCAGCTTTTTGCATTAATTACTCAGTCAGAAACCTTTTTTTTTTGGGTGGGTCTATTATCAAATAACTTCTCCCGCTCTGGGCGGAGCGGAAGGGCGTGTCAAACACTTACTGATTAAAACCCCCCGTGTTCCTTCAGCTGTCTGTATGTTGCCAGGGGCCGCGGTATCCCTTTCGGACAAACCTGCAACCCCGGAGCCAAAACCCCTAGATTATTAACCTCTCTTTATTATATAATAATAAGCTGCAAACTTTCCCCACACTCAAATAGCTGTGAATGAAACTACTGCTTGTAGCAGATCTTGAGAGCCGCAACAGTTCATTCATCCACGTTACAATAACAGGTTTCGCTATCAAAAAACGTCAGGAGCGCCCATTCATTACATAAAATAATAACTAGACGACACCTACAATTAACTGCGAGTTCACGCCAACACGGGTTTTTATCTCAAATATCAATGGATACTTTCATTCTCACGAGTAACAGTGTAACTGTAACAGAAGGTAATTTGTTTCTTCGTGTAACTTCTGCTTTTTACTGTTAGGTGAAGGATTTGTAGATGCAGTGATGAAGGATATCTATGCATTAAAAAAAAACAGTAGCTATCCGAGAGTGCCGACAGAAGTGGAAATTTGAAAAAAAATCCGCACCACGGTAATCAACGCGTTGATATCTTTTACACCACGGTGTCGGTAAATTTCGTTACAGTGTCACGAAATCAATGGTTTAGTCCCATCTCAAAAACGCCCAACGCGCCTAAAGAAGTTTTCACTTCAAAAATAAAATCTTTCTACATGTGTATATTAATTAAATTGAAACACTGCAAATCAAAATATTTTTTTAATTTAATGGCGCGATTAAATTTAAAAAAATCGGAATATTAAAATAAATATGAAAACAGTAAATACACATAGTCTCTACCCTTAACTGCTTGCCAAAAGGACTTTTCTTTTTACAGTTACCGAATCGTCGTCGAATTTATACAAGTCGACACAAAGCGTAGACGTGAAGCACTTCATATCAGCTACAACCTTCCTACCTACTTCTTTCTGTAAATTGTAGTCAAGCTTCAGAAGGAGTTCCGGATTTCTGCTATAAAAACAAAAATAACGTCTTTTTTGGAAAATGGAATAAAACCTTTTGTAAGTATAACCAAATTAACTAAAACTGCGGAATGAACGGGCGGCGTCAAGCGAATCAACCAAGTGTCAACCAAGTGACATGACTGGCAGAATTTTTTATTTATTAATATAAAATAATTATTATCAGCCTGTTACCTTTCATACCGTAACGGCTGAACGGATTTAGATGAAAGGCATACGAATCGGCCATGACATAGGATACTCAGAATCCCGGTAGCACGTTCCTGTGGGATATTTTCCGACATCCACGCGGCGAAGCCGCGGGCAAAAGCTAGTAACAGATTAATGCTCTTAAATACTTTTACTAAGCACTTTAATGCAGTGTTAACATTATTATTAAAAGCTATAAAACTTTAACCTTATGTGAAATTTACCTTTCTGACATTACCGACAGACAATTAACCCTACAGAAATTTAATGCATTATAAAATCAGAATCCTAGAAAAAAGTTCAATGCTGCACATCCTAGGTTCCCCAATTTTAGAAGACAGCTTTGCTCAATTCATCGACGATAAAATAAAATAAAAATTCAACGACATTTCAGACAGACTCTCCAAAATTAATTTACATTGGTATTCACCCTGATTAGATACTGTTGTTTTGGCCCAAATTTTATGTACATATTTTCTACGCTCTTCCCCTTTATAAATAAAATAAAATAAATAATCATTTAATTCAAATTCGATACGATTACATCCATATTTGTTAGTACAATTGCGAGCTTACAAACTAGTGTTAGTAATAATAAATAATTTTATCCGTGTGCATATAAAACAGATCAGGCAGGGGCCATAGTCCTTCCATAGTTCCAGGTGACCAGTCCACTTTAGCAACTCAAACCCATAGTCCGATATCTTTGTTTCCGTATCTTACAATAGTCCTACACCAACCGGGGGTTGTCCTTGGCTGCACTTGCATAGTGCGAACAAGGATAATCGTCGGTTGGTACCTCATTTCATTAAAAACGTCTAAGGGGCCTCTGCGAGTTGGATTCGGCCCCTCGTACGACTTCCAAAGGTCCGGGACCCCTGGGTCCCGAGAAATGTCAAAGACGTATAAATAATAATAATTTTAAAAAATTATGGAAGCAATCACACTTTTTGGACAAAATTTACAAAATTATTCGCAGCACACTAAACATATAACATCCCTTTTAAATTGAACTACCGAGCGTGGCGGCAAGCCACCTACCCATCCATTTTGGTAGCCTCGACGTCCGCAAAATTACCAACATTAGTTCCTGTCCTCTGCCCACGCTGCAGCACTGTGACCGGAATAATTTTAGCCCCTTTCCCTGGTTGAGTCTGAAGTGTCGTTCCGACTCTTACTTAGGTGTCAACGAAACCATAAAACTTCTTATAACGACATTGTGTCGTGTATTATCATCGGGTACTCATCTATAACAAACAGAGTTTTCCATGTGAAAATTAAGTAAAACAATGGCTAAATAAAGTTTATATAAAGCGAAGGACTTTCTCTGGCTGGGATGGGAATTATGTTTTAAATCTCACTATGATTATGAAGTGAACAATACCCGTATTTATGCAATGAAAGTAACTGTTACTTGCTCGTTTTATTATTATTTTCACTCGGTTTTTTCGTAACTTTATTACAATTTCGTAATTCAAAAGAGTTCAAAAGTTACCTAAGTTATTTTGGCACAGTTTTGCATGTTAGTTGGTGTTACAAAATCTGTCGTTTTTAAATAAACATGAGAAATATTGCCTTCCTGTCACGGGTCCGCCGTAAGCGTTACAGTTTAAGTTATTTCAGTTAGTATTTACCTAAGGGCGTACTTTTCCGTAGGTTTACCATGTTAACATAATTCAATACTCGGTGCCAGTAAGTACTTAGTTACAGTAAGTAGACCGAAAACTGCATAAAACATTTAGGTAGGTACTGCATAATTACATTCAAAAGATAACAAAATAAAACGCTGTTTTCATCAGCAACCGTAGCGTAGCGTAGCACCAACAGTGCGCGTAGCAAATCACGGAAATAGGAAACGCCATAAGCAGAAGTGAAAAATGTAGGTACATAAATATGTGGGTAGTAGGCACTTCCTGAAGTTTCACACACTGGAACTTTCATTACTTTGTGAGCCGTCAGGAACACGTGCGCGACTCTTTGATGTTATAAATGACTTACCTAGAAGCGATACTAAGTTCTACTTAGTTTTAAAATATTACATTAAGTACTGTAAGCACCACGCTTGGCTGCGGCACTCAGGACCGGGACAGTGTTTAAATTAAAGAACTTTTGGGAGCACAAGACTATATTTAAACCAATAGTACAATGCAAAGGACAATATTACGCAACCGACGCCTGGGGCTAAACTAGTTTTCTTTCATCAACAAATGAACACCATACGAAAATCCTAATTTAAATATATAATGTTCGATTGCTCGGATGCCATAGAGTGTTCTTGCCAGCCTGCATAATGTGTGAGGTCGAATTCCAATGATAAGTCCTCACAGTATCTACTTAGTAAACTATGGAATAGAAACCAATAGCAGTGTCTAGAACAGGAGTCCAAGTAAAGGTACTGGTTGTCAAGGGACAGGGAGAATCTTGCCGTTTTCAGGAGTACTTATTGCTTTCAGAAATATTCCGAATTAATCATAAAGTACTTATTCCCTGTCTGTCAGTATTGTCTGGTCCTGGGTTCGATTCCCGGATTGGGTAAAGTGTTATTGGGTTTTTCTATCCGGAATTTCTCAGTAGCAGGAACATCCTCAGAAGTCTGGATTTGTGCCCGATTAATGGCAATAGATGTGGGTGTTCCTGCTACAGGTACACCTCTGCCCAACCCGTCCAGAAGACAAGGCGTGATGATGTTTATGTGTACTTACTTATTGTAATTAATCGTTACAATTCAAAAGTTAGTCAAAACACTTTTTAAAAATAGAGTTTTGGCTGTAAGACGTTCACATTTTAGGCTAAATACCAGCTATTTAGCCTAAAATTCAGAATTAAATAAGGATTGATTTATTTTGACGGATCGAAGAAACAATTTATAATGAATAAGTTCCTGTTATCAACCTACAGAAATATGTGTACGTAGTCATTTGTTCATAACTCAAACATTTATAAAACGAAAGCACATAAGTCTGTCTGTACGTCCGATATATATTTATAATTGGTCTAATTGTGTTGATACCGGAACGGAAACGCATAATATTATGCGTTATATTATATTATATTATAATAGTGGGCCATCATAACATAGCCGGCGGTCGCTATTCGCAACACACTCGATATCGACGCGTGCGCTTTTTAAGTAGGTACGAGAGAAATAGATTTCCACTTATGTGAAATGAATAGTTTCGTGTTCTTGGTACAGGGGGCCTACCACCAGCTCAAAAGCAGTATTGTTTTAATATTACTTTCAGTGGGAGAAAGAGATGGAGCTATACGTCCTGTAGAGCTTCATCTCTTTCCCACACTGAAGTAATATTAAAATAATACTGCTTTATGAGCTGGTGGTAGGCCCCAGTTATATAAATTAAGTTTTTCTAGTTTATTATATATTCTCATCTTTATCCATTCAAAAGAGTTTTATTTTGCTGATTCACTACAATTTATTTACTTGCTGAAAACTGATCGCATTTTTTTTTCAGTCTTTTATTCAGCGATGTAAAAATTGTAGATTATCCTGTCAGAGCGAGTACCTATAATGTGTAAAGAATTTGTGCTGATACTGCAATGCTTGCAAAAGTCTGCTGTCATAAAGAATTAAATACCGACCAACATATATCATAACACCAATATTTGTACACTTAGCTGGCAATAAATGTTTTGATGTCAGTTTCATTTTAAGTTGATATAAGATTAGATTATCTTTTTTTACGAATACGATTCAGATTCATTGGAGAGCAGTGGTGGCCCAGTGGTAACGGCCGCGACTTACGAGTTGTAGGTCGTAGGTTCGAAGGCGACAGGCGCTTTACTTTGTGTAAATTATTTCATCACCACTGCTCTCAAAACGGTGAAGGAAAACATCGTGAGGAAACCGGCATGTCCTAGAACCGAAAATTCGAAGACATGTGACATCTACCAACCCGCACTGGGCCCGCGTGGTGGATTATGACCCGCTCCCACTCACAGAGAGGAGGCCTGTGTCCCAGCAGTGGGAACATTTATAGGCTGATGATGATTCAGATTCATTTCATTCAAAAAGTCCTATAGAAATGGCCGATAGAAGGTCAGGATATCGGTCTTTGCATGAACACCTCGCAATTTTACCAATTTGTACGAAAGCACTTCAATTAGGTATTTCTAATTAGTACTAAAGCTAATGTTTTGATATTTTTAGTTCCAGTTGTAAATTAATTTGATAAGGTTTTCACTTTCTTAATTATAATTCAATTTAAACAATCTTATCGGCAAGACATTTCTTTTTCGCTTTATGTAATATAGTGTTAACACATTTCTGTGAATTACTGTTCTTATTTAACGAATTGCAAAAATTTTATCGAGTGTATTTCCTGGTTTATTTTGTATGCTGACGTAATAAATAAGTATCTCAGGAAACAAACTGCAGAGCCGGCGATTTATGCAGGCTCGGTATATCATTACATTGCGAGTGATTCAGTAATAACCCCCTGTTTGAAGTGTGCTCTATATTTAGCTTACACAACTTATGGTTTCGTTCACCTCGCATTGAATATAGACGAGTTTCATATGCAAGTGTTACCATCCAGACTCCAGAGTCCGAGCTCCGCCACACATCTCACAAACCACTCCAGCGCCGCCCGACCATGTGCACACCCATTTAAACTGTCTATAAATATCAAACGACCGATTTTATTAACTGATCTTTTAAAAGTAATCAACGAGAGAACAATTAAAAATTCTCAAGATCGAGCGCATAGAGCTTTCATCGAAACGGTAACATTAATCCATGGATAACACGTGTGTCGGCAATTACCGCGAGACTTTGTAGCGGGGCGACGGCGACGGCAACAATGCTGCTTGGAGGGTAACGGCGAGCGTCGCCGGCGCAGCGCGCGCTCAGTGCGGCCGGCACGCCCGCGCAGACATGCTGTGCCCCGCGCGTTGTTCGTGCTTCCTCTGCCGCGAGCTGCAGTCCTGTCGCGCCGCGGACTCCAGGAAACCCAACAACAAAAACAACATGTGCGACAATTTCATATTGAAAAAGGCGGAGGCGTGGGAGCCCATGAAGTTCATCCGCGGAGCTGCGCGCCTCTCCGTCAGGCACTGGCAGAGCAGAGACCCACTCACCTCCAACAAAACGAGAATCGCGACGCACAAATCCACTAGCTGCGAGCAGCTGTACCCGCACCCCTCTGAGGAGGAGTCGGGACCGTTCGGCATGCGCCGCGCGCCCAGCACCGACCGGGTAAAGCCGCAGTCCGAACACAAGGCTCTATTCAAACTCCTCGGGAACTCCCGTAACAAGAAAACAAACATTAGTGATGCTTCAGATTCAAAAGTACGTCGTAGTGTTCTGAATTTCAGAAAGACTGAAGGTCCTTCTTCCAAGAATGTTCATGAAAAGTACATTCCGTTGCCGCAGCTGTCGTCGCCCACAGAACATATCTATAGTGAACCCCGACCCTTCATAAGGAACTCCCAGTCCCAGTTCGATGAATGTTGTCGACCTCCAGTATACCAGAGCGTGGAAAAGAGGAAGGAAGAGCTTAGCAAGTGTTCTGCGGACAAAAAGGCATACAACAACCGGCTTCCGTGTTACGAGGAATTAGCGCAGAGACTCTCACAGGAAAAGAACAAAAAAGTAAACTTACCTCTTACGGAAGGTGGATTAGCGAATAAGATCACACAGAATAACAATAAAGTTGTTATTTATTTTGGAGATTCCATAATTCGCAAACATAATGAGCAAAAGAAAGAAGAATATCGACTCAAAGAGGAGCCCGCTAAAGAAGAAGTCATTTATGCCAATAGACTCTTAGAAGAAACGGGTAACCTGGGACTGAGGATAGAAGTAGATAAGGGCGGAGGTAATACACGGATGGTATCTGAAGTTCAAGTACCAGAAGCTATTTATTCTGAAATTAAGGCTGATGACAGTAAAGATACACTGGACGTAGTAACGATTAACGATGCGACGTACAAGAAGGACGTGTTTGGAACGATGAGTTCTGACGGGTTCCTAGTGGTGGAGTTTGAGGGTAATTTCGAAAGAGCTCGGCAGCTGGTCGAGCTGGTGCATGGCGGCGGGATTGACCACCATGAGGCTACGGTGCTCGACGAAGATGAGCACTGCGACTGGAGCTTCATCCAAGACTGGAGGAAGCGGTAAGAACACAGATGCTGTTATGTCTGCTCCAGACGAGATGACCTCGATCCCATCTGCTTTGTTTTATAATCGCAATATTCATAATTTTAACAGTTACTGTGTGACCTGAGAGCTCAAGTATTGTTAATTGTGTAGGAAGCAGGCCAGTCGAAGTAGTGTAAATATTGTTACAGTTTGTATGACCTCTTCGAACTATGTCACTTGGTTTCTTAGCTCACAGTTTTTAGGAAAGTTTACACAGACCGAGATATCCGTCTTAATTCGCGACTTTTCTATCTAATTTCATCTAACTAGCCAGTATTGTCCCACTGCAAGGAAAAGGCCTCGACCCTCTTCCTTTTCCATACTAGCAATAGCCTTTTCTACATTTAATTAAATGTTATTAGCTAGAAGCCTGCAGAAATCTATTACCACTTACTTGTGCCTCGTTAAGAAATCGTTAGTCCTGGTACATAATTTCACCTGGTTTCAATTACTTTAAGAGCCGCTGTCACTTGAGTTATATTTTCACATAGAGAGAGCGAAGCTAGTTCACTTCAACCGTGTGTTTACAGACTTTTCTTCTAACTATTTAATGATTCTTATATTTTCTTACATAACGGACACACACACCATATTTTTTCCGACGTGTGAACGTTCGGGAAGACATTCGCGTTAATTGCGTAGTGATTCCGTCGATAACAATCGTGTGTTGTTGGTCGACGAACTCGTGCGAGCTTCTGCTTCTTTGTGGCGATACCGATCCGGCCAAGACCACCCCAACACACGTACTTGCATTCTCGACCTTATCGTCTCAAGTCACATCTGAATTTTAAATGACTCACCTATTTCAATCTACATCGAAGGTTCCGCTTAACCGTTCAGATCATCTTTTGTTCTGTCTCTTAGATTTTCTTGTTTACCGGATTGTCCGATTTTTTTCTAGCACTTTTACTAACTTCCCTGAGAATTCAACACAATCAACATTTAAACTATTTACAATTCAATTAAAAATGGTGATGCTCTTAAAAATGAATGCCGGTTTCGTAATAACCCGGCGCGATCTTT
Source organism: Agrochola lychnidis (assembly GCA_963680765.1). NCBI lineage: Eukaryota > Metazoa > Arthropoda > Insecta > Lepidoptera > Noctuidae > Agrochola > Agrochola lychnidis. Next base: position 1,688,967 of record OY796857.1, on the reverse strand, counting down.
TATCTCGGAGTTAATTATCATTACGTTCTTATTCAAGTTGAATTTGTTATACTTTTTCGACGAATTCATGCGCATACAAAACTGAATTGGTGAAAGTTTGACACACTATAATGCCTTATATTTCGATAATCAACGTATTTGAATACCATCGGAGAAATATGAAGATAGCGGTGCATTACTGAAAATGAATTTTTCAACATTGGTATTTTCGTATGAAACGTCTGTCTTTAATAGCCTGAAGTTGGGCAGAGATGTACTTATATTACAATCATATTTCACCACAATTATCTTAAAGTCCCATGTATGCGAGCCTATTACCATCGGGCTGCTACTGAGAAATTCTAGATAGACAAACTCAATAACACTTTGTCCTACCTGGGAATCGAACCTAAGACCGCTAGACTAACGAGACAGCAGCCTGCAGTTTCGTTCCCGGATAATTGGATTAAACAACTGAATTACTTACTAATTAAGTATCTAAAGATGATTGCATAATGCTGACTGCTTGCTCATATTTTAACAAAACAGTGATAATTGTAACATCTAAGCTTGCTACTTTGTTAAACGGACATCTTTTCAGTTGATAAGATCAGTAAGACGATCATGTTAAACATACGCTCTTTTTGTTGTTCCATCCATCACATAATTCTCAACGTTTTCGTGTGTAACCTACCGTTTGTCCTAATAACTCATCTTAAGGTGCACTCAATCGTTCACATAAACATGCCAAACTGCAAGGTTTTCAAAGCCAGGAGACACGCGTTAGCCAACCCGGCGCCCATAGCCTGGCTGCATTAGCCAATACGTCGTGCTTACCCCGTGTCACGGCACTCACGCTCGATTGGGTGCCGAAGCCCAGTTGTCTACTGTGGCACCTTAATCTATCGGTCACGAGCATTGTCGCCTGCTTGCCTCAATCGATTCCACCATTTTGAGCCAAATCATTGTTGCATGCTGATGGACTTTACGTTCCACTTTTGCATGACCAGCTTTTTGGTTACCCAAATAGACTTGGGCCCTTGACTTGTTTTACTAGCCAGTAGTCAATAACAACAGGAAATGCCTTCGTTTACCCACATGATGATGACATTCAAAATGATCAAAACAGTTAAATGTCCGTGAAGGGTGACCAAGGACAGCATGTCACAATATCCCGTGATGCTATTTTTGTACTCATTAAGAACAATTTTCAGGGCAACATAGTCGTGATTCGCTTGGAGCGCATATTGGTGTGAGCAGGCGTTTGTTATGGGCGCATCGCATTGTGTTCATGCTTGGGCGACAATTATTACGCGCTAGCTCATTTATGTGACGTAAGAGCATCACTTTTGAAACAGATTTTTACTCCTCAGATATATTTGAGTATCACATTTTGATCTGCGGCTGCGAAGGCAAATGGTCTGACTGTGGCACCTCCTTAGCTTAGCAAAAGTTAAAGGACCTATAACAAACCGTGATTGAAGATAACAATCAAGACAAATCAATTATCAAAACCATCCAGATTCTTGATAAAACCATTTTATTCGTACATACTGAAACGAGTTGACCATGGAAAATGAAAAAAAAAAAAAACAAAAAGGGGAAATTAATTTCTTCGATATTTTTTATGTAATTTTTACCAATTACATTTTTTTTTAAAGTTTGTCATCCAATTCATAAATTAGGTACGTAAATATTATGCATGCATGACATTGCTTATGTCGAGTTTTTCATTTTACTGTGCATTTTACGTTCTTTATCTTAATAGAATCTTATTTCTCAGATTAAGTAGTGATAAAAGAAAAGATGGATGGATTATGTGAAAAATTATTATGGCTAGGAAGAAAGTGAACACTGAGATGACAGCTAATAGAGATGTGGAGAAGAAACAGACGTCCCTATTGCGCAGACCCCAAATAAAATTGGGATAATGGCAGGAGGATGAGACATGTAGTGACATTATTCTCATTATGAAGGACAAAGAGAATTATATCACCACATACATGACCATAATTCATCCCTTCTTTAGGTCTGCATCCCTCACACAATCAGTTTGTAATCTTCAAGTGGTCTGCCAAACCATTTAACGTGCATAATGTTAGTAACTTAGTTAGGCATCTTCTGAATTTGTTTTCCATACGCCAATTTCTATGACCTGTGATTATTCGTTATGGAAACCTCTATAGAGGACTATTGTTAGAGGCTCAGGAGGTTAAGCTTAGCGGTTAGACTTCCTGTCACGTGACTGCCATGAACGTAAAACAATTGCTCTACTTCGGGGGTATTGCGAAACTTAGTAACCGGTTGCGTTTTACAATTGAGCTAGAATATTCTCAGTATAACTGCTCCATTAACATTTTCATGTTCCTTGATAATGAAGGCAATAAAAGATTTCTTTTTGCAGCTATTTTGTTAATGTCACTTAACGTTATTCTTGTAAACATTGGTGATCAGAATTGCATCGTCATTCTTATGTTCTTGAACGTGACCAAGGGAAGCTTTTATCGTTCTGTGGTTAGGAACCTCACGTATTTCATTCATGCCTTTAATTTTTAATATTAACTTAAAAGATTTTGATACTTATAATTCATTTGGACTTCAGTGTTACTGTCGATCAATGCCTAGTTTAACGGGAATTGCAAATTGATAATTTCTTTTTTGTATGAACTTTTAGGAATTAATCAATTTCGCTTTATTATCATCAGTGCAGTTATTAGGAAGATCACGATTTCCTCCACGTAATCTTTTCAAACTATTGTTGAATCCGTTATCTCTTTAGAGTAATTTATGCTTTTTCCTTCATAACTGACACAACGTATTGGGACATTTCTACATAATATGTGCAATATTTAACTGGTAAAAATTCCTTCTTGGTTTCAATTATCATTCCTATTTCCAACTTTATTAGCATTAGTTCCCAGTTTAACCGGAAGCTTTTCAACATCAATTCTATTTCCTTCTTTGACAAAACACAATCCAAGGAAATCAGTTCACATAGCTGGGGGATACAAAAACGGTTAGTTCCACCTGTAACATCATCATACAATTGGCCATGCTCGTCTGCGCCACGGTCACGCCACAGTCACGCCTCTCCAACTCGTCTGTGTAGTCCTCTATTTGTAAATCTATTACGACTATTGTACTATCTTTAGGCCAAAGACGTGGTCGTCTTTGTTAAGTTTTGATTCTCAGTTTCCTTGGGACATAAATAAGGTAAATACTGAATTGCGTGACAGGTTTTTTTAATGAAATGGGAGCATTTCTTTTGGAGTTTAAGTTATTGAAAACGTTGGTTGTACACGTAGTACATTTTAGTCCTTCGAGCCGGATATGAAACAGCATTCTATGGGTATAATGAATAAAGGGTACCAGCTCATTATTTTAAGCTAAGACAGAATTATCCAAATCTCGCACATTCATAATTTTTAAGTTACCTTCATACTTCATAGTGAAACACACTTCTCGTTTTCCGAAAGAAACAAAACATAATTATTGTGTCTTGAAGCTATGCTTAAGTATAAAGAACTGCGAGTGTAAAGTTGAGGGTTGACGAACATTTTATTTGACAAAACGTAGGTAATGTGATTAAGAAACGAACAAAACTAGATTTTCCAGCACTTCATGCTCAACTCTAATACAGAAACCGTCGCCAAACCAACAGTTACACAGATGGTAACCTAATCCAGAATAGTTCCTTTACGTTAGTCGACAACTTGGTCAATAGGCACACAGCATGCTTAGCTCTCCGCATTCCAATGTCCGAATGCAGTTGTGGACAACTCGTGCGCACTTCTTGCGAAGATTAAGCCTTTTGATGTAAAGTAGTGTAGGTAAGTATAATGTGCTGGAAACGGTATGATGTGCTCCAAAGCAGTGTTAATGTAGATGAGGCATAATACTGGCCGCAAAGCATTATATTCTCATTTATCGGAACATCGTGCACAAAAGTATTACGGCTGACGGCCAGTTGGTAGATGTGGAGTGAGATGTTACAAGTAACAGCATATTGTGGTATTAGGGCGATTGGTCGCGGCAGTACCGGCCGCGTGGCTAAGTGGCGACTGGTCCTTAGTCACGCATTGCGCCGGATCAGGCGTTCCGTTGACACCGGCCCGGCAGCCCGGCAGCCCGTTAGCACGCTAGCCACGCCTCGGGGGCACAGGTTATTGGGAAATTGAGTGCAGCTAATGTTTTTGTGCAGTTGACAGTTAGAAGCGGTATGATGAACTCTGTAGATTCAGGCGACAATTTTTGAGTTGGAATTTTATAATAGTATAACCACGGAGTATAACCACTAGATATTTCTGGCCACGCTATTTTAGAAACGAACTGTCACTAAGTATCACTTATTTAACTTGTGCAACTATAAATTATTTGACCTGAAATCATGTCCAGCTATTATCAAACATCCTTTCGGGCCTATCAAAACTTTATAAACATCCTGCTCTATTATTGCGAATTCATTATATTATCCAGACAAGCTCCATCAACTGTTCATCTTACTTTATATATCTTCTGGACATGATTTTGTTAAGTTTCTGAAAAGTTTTACTGAAATTCTACATCATTCCGAGGTGTAATATTCTGAGTATGTCTTTTAATAAAAATAATAATAGATAGATAGAAGATAGAATATTCTTTATTATGTACACCATAAAAATTACAGACATTAAATAATCAATAATCTTTATTACATAAGAAGTGGTTACAAATTGTGTGAAGTCCCTGACACTTGTACTAGGTGGTTAACCTGTGTTACAAGAGCCAGTGCCCTCTCCCGGGAGGAAATACTATTGAGAACTTGTGCAATAAGATTTATAAAGGAGAAATAAAAAAGACAAAAATTGTACAAAACAATAAAAAAATGGTTAGAAATGGCCTTTAATGGTGATTGCGTGTATGCGTGTAGTGTGCGTGTGTGTGGGGGTGTGTGTACCGTGTGTATAAATTGAATTGAATGTTCAGGAAAGATTGATTGGGATCTCGGTGAATGGTAAGTTGAGTGCCTCTCATAGTGTAGAATTGGTGTTTCGATTTTTTTTTTTTTGCTCTGTTTCTTCGTTATTGAGGGACAATAGCCATGGCTACCGCTGCTAGATCTTATGCAGGGTAAGTTTACAAATTGATAGGTCCTTGTTGATTTTATTGTATATTTTGGAGCTTTGGGCACGATAGTATCGTCGGGCAAGCGCAGAACGACATTGAGAAGGTTCACATAAAGGAAAGCCAATCCGCTGATTGGGCAGATTTCTATCTAGCGGCATCGTGGAATGTCGACGCAAGACAGTGCGGAGGACATTGAGTTTTCTTACCGTGAGTAAAGTAAAAAAAGTAAAAGTAAAAAAGCTTTATTCAGTTCACAAAAACACGGTACAATAAAAATAAAAACGAGTAACAAATTACATAGGAGCCTTAGGTGCTAGTTTTTTACAAATTCCCTGGACCCCACACTAGGATTCCCTGTGTCGTGGGGTCTCTTCCCAAGTAAGGCAAACAATTATTTATAAGTGTGAACTAGTGAATTAATTAGGAATTTTTTTTATTAAAAACAAAAGAAACAATAACTAAAAGAAAAAAAAAAGAAATGGATTACAAAAACGTTTAGGTGCTTTCGGGTGTTAGTGTGTGTGAAGTGTGGGATGTGTGTGGGGTGTGTGGGTGTAAGTGGTGAAAGTGGATTGCGTGACATATCAGATGTTACGACTGTGTGTGCAAAAGATCTTCCATATCAAGAAACCATATCAAGGCAATTGCAAGTCTTTTGACTACGGTTAAGCAATTCCCTACCTATCCAGGTCCTACCCCGAATTTACTAGGGAGAAAGCTTGGTTCAAGTAATTTAGGCAAGGGTCGTTTATAACGGGAGTTTTTGCGGATTGCACTATTAAGAGAAACCTACGATATGAGCTTTATTGGGTGTGGACGCTTAAGTAAGATGTTCGTGCTTAGTGCCCCGTGATTCAAATATTAATTTATATGTCACCAGGCCATCAAGTGGGTGTCGTCCATCAGAAGAGGGTGCGTGGTGCGGCGGCGTGTCGGGCGCGCGAGCGCTGCGCGTGCGCGTAAGCGGGACGGCCGCCGCACCTGCGCCCGCGCACGCGCGCCGCCTTTCGCCGCCGCCGCACGCGCACCGAGCCACCACGCCGCCGAGGCCGACCTCACCCACCAATAAACGTATGTTGGACTTTTATAAAATACCTATAAAGAAAGGAAAAAAAAGATGATAGTTTTGGATGGTAACAATTTTTTCATTTGCAGCAATAACATATGCCCATGAGAAAAAGTTTCTGATCATACATTCTTTCGAAATTACAAGTGTTCAACTCTTTCTCGCAACCTTATTCGTCTGTGAAGTCAGCGTCATCGTCCATCTAATAGGCTTATGCCAAGCTGAAGACGTCTTCCGGATCGTGATAAAGATACCTCAGTAGAATTACTGCGGTGGACTCTATCTTCGTTGTAGAGCCAGGGCCGTAGCGAAGGGGGGGCATTGTGGGGCTATGCCCTACCTTAAAATACCAATGCCCTACCATAAAAAAACCAACTATTCTAAATATCAACTAATAATAAGCAAAGTACTGTGAAGCTATGTTATGACATCTAAGCAATTCCGAATTAACCACAGCATCTCACAATCACTATAAAATAATTCTTTATTTAATCTTATTCGAATTCAGTTGTTTTAAGGAAAGACAAGAAATAATAAATGTTATCAGAATAAATTACTTTTTTATTTTTATTATCTGTATGTCACCCCCGACAGTTAAGTATTATCTGACTCACACGTTACAAATATCAGTCAAGAAATCCAAAAATCAATTGACCAGAACAAATCAACATTTTTACTTCCGCCCTACCGGTAACAACAGCTGCCCTACCTTAAATTCAAGTCTAGCTAGGGCCTTGTGTAGAGCCCACAAGGGCTGCAAGACTAAAACAAATTACCATAATCTCCATAAGTTACATTCAGCTGTGAAACCCGAAAGGGTGACCAAGTTGTACTATTAAGTGGCAAATTCCCAAAAACGGGGCCAGATTCCATACACAATACAATACCTACAAGCCATGGAAAGCTAACAAATAAAATTATTTTAGCATAACATTAAGCGCTATAAAATTAACATAGTCATAAGTTCATATTTAACTGACTAGACTTCCGCTATGCTCATGAATCTGTATGATAATAATTAAACTGTAACGGGACTGTATCATGTTATGGAAGACTAACATTTTCAAAAAAAAACCATACAGTTTTAAGTAGCTGGTATCCATTTTCGGTTAAAAAAACTTGCATCTTCTGTACTGCCTCTTTATCTGAGTAGGTACATAATATAGTAGAATAAAAGCCTTGAAATTGCTCTTCAAGATGTTTGAATTGTAGCCCCTAAGCGGTGACTGGATAAGGTGTCTCTCAGTCTGATTATAAGAGTCATCCATATCCACATCCATCCACCCTTTAAATTAGTAGAATATTTAACCAAAAAGCCGGTCAGCTAACAGGATATCCACTCAAAAAATGGACAATTATCTTCTCTAATGTCTACTGCTTCTTCTCAGCCATCCACGAGGAACCCCCACCGCCATCAACAGAAGGTCCTAGCTCGGCGCAGCTGAAGGCAGTGGGCGCAGTGTCCCAGCTGACTGTGGCCAGTGCGCCCGTCCGCAGCGCGCCCGCTCAGAACAGCTACGCACTTGAAAGACGACCGCCGAAGCACGACCATCATCATAGACCGGTTGAAACTGCTCCCGCGCAGGTTAGTTCAGGACAATAGTGTTGGCAAAAACACCGTTTTAAATAAGCTGACAAGGTCAACATGACAAACATCGGGAGCATTCGTCTGTAATGTAACAATCCAAGATGCCATTGTAACGGCAAGGGCTATGCAAGTAGACTGCGCAGACCGTTAACTGCTAGGTAGCGTAGAAAGATAATAAAATGTTAACCTACACTTATAATTAAATAGGTAGAAGTAACACGGCTAGGTCACGGGTAAAGGTTACATTACAGACGAATGCTCCCGATGAGGGAGCGTCTTCACAGTCAGTTTTAATTTTCCAAAATTCCAAAATCCCTTTTCTTATTCGCAAGAAAACACTAATCTTATAACTTTGTACAGAAGGTTAGGTAAGGAAGGGGTAGGTAACAACAACAGCATTATACAGGCAAATGCACGTCCATTTTTAACCGACTTCCAAAAAGGAGGAGGTTATATGTTCGTCACGTATGTTTGTTTTTTTTTTTTTTTTTTATGTATGTCCACCGATTTCTCCGTCAATTGTGGACCGATTTTAAAAATTCTTTTTTTTGTTTGAAAGGGTGTGCTCTCGAATTGGTCCCATATAAATTTTATTAACTTTGCTTGGATAGTTTTTGAGTTAGCTACAAAATACGTATTTTTTTCCCACTTATTATGTAGATGATATGTTAAGTTTCTGTCATTGGTAGCAGGTAGTGGTATTCGAATGTGTGTGGGGTAGGTACCACAACTAAAAAGTGTTAACAGACTTCCAAAAAGGAAGAGGTTATATGTATGTTCGTCGCGAATGTTTGTTTTTTTTTATGTATGTCCACCGATTTCTCCGTCAATTGTGAACCGATTTTGAAAATTCTTTTTTTGTTTGAAAGGGTGTGCTCTCGAATTAGTCCCATATAAATTTTATTAACTTTGCTTGGATAGTTTTTGAGTTAGTTACAAAATACGTATTTTTTTCCCACTTAGTATGTAGATGATATGTTAAGTTTCTGTCATTGGTAGCAGTTAGTGGTATTCGTTCGAATGTGTGTGGGGTAGGTACCACAACTAAAAAGTGAAAAATAAAAACTTTTTACAAAAAAAAACAACCGACCTCCAAAAAAACACTACAAAGTGAAAAATAACTTTAAATTCGGAAGTCGGTGGCAAAAAACGAAAATACAAAACCTAAGACACCGACTTCCGAATTTAAAGTTATTTTTCACTTTGTAGTGTTTTTTTGGAGGTCGGTTGTTTTTTTTTGTAAAAAGTTTTATCAAGTTGGCGTTGACAGCAGTTTTCGTAGTTTAGCCACTACTGATGTACGGTTACTGTGCCCTTAAGAATGGTTATTGCGTTTTGAATGGGATGTGCCTTCATAGTACACAGGTAAAGTCGATGTATGGCGGGCACAAAATACCTTACCAAAATAAAGCAGATGACAACATCAGCAGCCTGTATGTATGTTACACCAACCGCAGCTCTGCGGTTTCATCCACATATTAGTTTGATCACTTTGACGCTCTCATACGCCGCAGTTTGTAAACACCACGATCTATTTGTGGTTGAGAATGTTGAGATACTCCACAACAATTTACAGTTCACTTGTTAATAATTAAACAACATACAGTTACTTGTAACTTCGGAACAGATCAAAGACCTCGTTATGGGAGTGATTTCGGAGAAGTTTCAGATTAATGTTGAAAGTATTGTGAGACACGAATATACGATAGAAGTTTTTCAACTTAAAATTCTATTCATTTACAAGAAGAAGAATTAAACAAGAAGGAATCTCGTCATAGCTACCTTTATCATAATTATTTGCAAAAGCTGTCACTTTAGGTTTTTCTCCTCTAGTCGTCTGAGAACATTTTCTTCTATCTTTTCAACATTATCATCTTACTGTCCTTGCCCCATGTTAAATGAGGTCGGCGCAACAGTTTTAATTTTCCATTCTTAATAGTCTTTCCATATTTTATGGTTTTATACAATTAACACCTTAACCTACCTACTATTAAAATCGTATAACTGTTTTATTAATATTTTTTACCCATAGCGTAGTAGCATAGTGTTGACCAAGACTCCAAGACCTCACCTCGATTGGCCAGCCAACGATACTAGGTGCAATTAATATGCGAGCTCTGTGGAGGCTCCGATTAATGTCGTTAAATGTGGTTTCAATGTAATATTTGTCTCTAAACTTCGGTAGGTAGGAATCTTCTTTTTTGCAAATTACCCATAGCTTTTTGATGTTAAATTACCAGTTTCATTACAATGCTCGCCACTTACAAATATACGATTTCGTAGTTATACTGCAACTACACTATAGTTATTGCAAAACCTATAAAATCTTTCAGTGCAATTTTCATTAAGCACACTTTACTGTGCGCTTTAAAAACTCATAATTCACATTAACCTGCGTTTGCCGATGCAATGTTAACCCCGGAAAGCCAAGTAGTCAAATAGGGTTGCCCAACAATTCTCGTAAAATGAGTTCTTCAATTAATATTGGTATTACAACATTTAAATAACAAAACAATTGCCAAATTCAATTACCGAAACAATGCTCGTAACGGTTTTGACACCGATATTAACACGCAAGTATTGTAATAGTGATGTCATTCGTGGTTCCTTTAACTTTCGATAGGCTTTTTATGTTAAATGTTAAGAAAATCGGCAGATAGACGCAGAATCGCTCAATAGAATATGTTAGTTAGTATAAGAAAATTGATAGTCCAGTAATAAATTGATGTCATCGGGTCATCATGGATAGCGATCGAATAATGATTTGTTAACTGCGCAAGAGCACGCGAAAGCGACATTATAGTTACGGGATCCAGATATTGGACAGATTAAAATCTGTTACGTGCATGGAAATTGGTTCACAACACCATGTGCACCTGGTAAAAATCAGTGCTTGAACGCATTATAAATATTGTAGGAAAATAACTGCAAATGCGTCTCTACCTCGTTATCAATTTAATTAATTCCAATAATCTAGCGTTGAAATACTAAGAAATTACTCTTCAGTAGCTCATTGATTGCAGTACTGCATTCATCATGATTCGTGAGCTAATTAATAATTAGTCGCGATCACATCGCTAGTAACCATTACAATAATTATCCGAGCAAGCGTTACGCGGCGAAAGTGTTGCCGCCAGAAAAAATAAATTACCATTGTTCTTAACAAACTCCCACGATCTCTTGATAGGGAAAAGCGTAATCGGTGGGAAGCTTTAAATATTGTTGAAAGCGAAAGCATGAGCGACAATGGCAGCCATGTTGGATGCATGCAGATGCGTCAGCGCATGTTTCATAAGACTGATGAGCTCTCTTTATCTTAATGGAGACGGATGATTTAATTCATTCATGTTGTTAAGATTAATCGGAACGTAGTGTCGTAAAAATACTTTGTTCAAAAATTACAGAGCATATTCTCAGGACTTCCTGAGAATATGTCTCAGGAAGTCCTGAGAATATGCTCTGTAATTTCTGTAAATATTATTGTAAGTAGGTACCTATTGAATTGCGTGTTATGGAATAAAAATTAATCTGAGGATAAACAGAAACTAACGATGCAACGATAATATTGACACGGTCTGAATAACACCCTTTTTACAAAAGTAAAACGAAATGACTTTTTCAGTTGACTGAATATCGGTAGCAACTTAACATACTTACCCGTTCTTCGTCAATAGATACTTACTTACCAAGAGCATCACTAACCCATGTAGTCTTCAATACAGAATGGCGTCCGCGAATGCAACAGCAGCTCAGACGAGAACAGGTCATCCGGCCACGCGTCCATGTCGGACAGCGGGGGTGGCGGGGAGGCGGGCAGGGAGGAGCCACGCCGGACACGCCAGCCGCCACACGCCCGGACCAAGCATCGACCACATAATAAGGTACATACTATTACCAATCTATGATTGTCCCATCCCACTGTCTCTTCCAATATCAAAACTCATTCTGACCATTTTTCTCTCGAGGTTTTTCACTGCACTTTTCAAGATAAATCCATCGTAATTCTTAACCTTAGTATTAATTTTCGAGAAACAAGTCCTTAAGGCCCAATTCATGGGGTGATAAGTTTTGTACCTATGCAACAATTTTATTCTTAGCGTTTCTAAAATCTAAGCGTACGAAAATGTGAGCAAAAAAGAGTGGAAGATAAATAAATGAAAGTTTCTCTTATAACTCTTGTAATCCCACAGTTACAGTCACCATGGCCTGGAGGTGGAGGACTGGAGGATATTCGGTCAGCCATCAAACAGCTGACACTTCGCTCCAGAGACAGCAGCAGCACCGCCACGAGTGCATCAAGCGCCGGCGGCGGCAGCAATAATGGGGCTCAGGGTATGTTAATATTTTGCAATCAATTTGCGTCAATATTACATAAGACTGTCCCCCAAAACAACCGTCCTTCACCACCTACCTAGTGTTTTAGCTGGGAAGACGAAGTGGCGCTACAAACTGCCCAGCAACACTCTCTTCAGTTCTTTACAATAAGTATGCAAAAAAATTAAATGAAGGAACTGAAATACCGATATAAGGTTCAATCGTTTTATGTTATCTCCGGCTCCAAGGCATAGATGGGTCTCGAACTGTCCATGTGTTTTAATGGAACATCTAGCTGCGGTCTTACTTTGCCAATAAATTGTAGAAAAAGTGTTCCAATTTGAATCGTAAATTGTTGAAATGCGTATTCAGTTTGGTCCTCGTTTATAATAGTGCGTTGACTTTTGTTTCCAGAGAGCGGCAGCGCGGCAGAGGCTCGAAGGAGGCGAGCTCCGCTGGTGCGGCAGCCGTCGCTCGACACTGTCTGCACCAACGTTACCAGTGCCGATGAATTCGTATGGGTTGACTCTCATAATAGGTATGTCTTCCATCCTTGATAATCCATTATTTAACTCTGCCTGCCATTCCTAATTTCTCTGCTAAAGACCATTCTCACTGAGAAACTAGAATATAAGGATTAAGTCATCCACATTCCATGCATTCTTGCTCTTTTGCTTTTGTATGCCCTAATAAATACGTGTACATAATTATTATTTCTATGGGCTGATATAATTTCAATCTCTGTAAGTCGTTTAGCAATATGATCATGATACAAGGAGCAATCATGTCTGTAGTCTACCTGGTACTTATTGCAGGCTGGTGGAGCTTCGCTGTGTACCCTGGACGGCCAGCGAGGTCAGTCGCGCATTGCAAGCTGGAAGGTGCAGAGATATAGCGCCCAGGATGGCACCAGACACACCGTCCAGACTCGCTTACTTATTACAAAGGTAAATACTTTATTTTTCTTTACAAATGTTTCATACCATTACGTCGTGAAGTAAACTCCTGTCCATCATCTTTAAAGTTACAAAATAAAATTGGTCACAACGAATTCTCCGTCTTGTGATGTTTATGCTAACTTAGCCTATTCAATGTATGCGTTTCCAGGGCACTGGTCAGGATATCCCGCGAAGCCCAACGTCTTTCCCAGAACTTCGGCTTCTGCTCTAAGCACGAAGTAGCCGGCGCGTTCAGGATAGTTCTCAGCACGCCGCTCGCGGACGCGTGCATTAAGGTGAGAGAAAAATAATTTCTAATGGAATTACTAGAGCGAGAATGTTTACTTCTCTAAAGTCGAAAGTTCTAGTCGAAGCAGATCTAAAACAAATTGGTCCTTTATTTGTCAGGGTTGCCAACGAGCAGCGACAATGTACGCGACATCGGGCAGCGCTGCAAGACGCCTGGGCTCAGCAGCTCGAGCACGAACTAGCCTCGCTCCAGGACGGTTCCAAAGATGGATGCTGGATGTCCGTGTCGCGTCATTCGTACATGAGTAAGTGACTATTATAATCAAAGACATCCTGCTCTTACTAAATAAAGCAACTGGTTTCTATGATAAATAAAGCTCCTCGTAACTGTTTGTCGTTATTTCCTCGACGTCAGAACTGCACCGTAGCTTAGCGCAGTAGCTAATCAATGCTTGCCAATTTATTTACATTGTTTTACTGTTTAAGATAAATCATGTTAACATTTAAAAAGTAGACATTATGGGCAATAGCGCACTAGCGGCCAGGTGCGCGTGCTCCATGGCGATTTCATATGTATTTATCTCGCTGGCCGCTGCGACCTGGCCGCTAGTGCGTTACTGCCCTAAGGGAAATAGCGAGGCAGCCCCAACACAAGTATATTTTATAACTTACTTACTGGGGTTACCTCTAACTTTGATAAGCAGTTTAATGTATGAGATATAATAAAAAACATTTAGCCACTTTGCCAAGCGATGCTCTTACTTAAATTTATTTGCTATTGTGTTCAGATACGCAGCGATCTACCTCTGCGCTGGCATGGAGACGCTTCTGGAGGAGATCGCGCTGATATCCGGCAGCAGTGCAGCCAGCTCTCCCATCACACCCGCTGTAGTGGACCACACGGTCGCTAACTGTGCTGATCTCTGGGGGCTGTTGCAGCCGTACAGCCACCTGAATGCTGGGAGAGTTGCTTCAGGTAAGCAACTGATTTATGTGTTTTCGGTCAGTTCAGTTTTCTCGGGTCCAAAACCAAATCTAACGTTTATTGATTTTTGGTCTTTGGTTGTACCTAAATAAAAGTCTCCGGATTCTTGACATATCTTTTATGTGTGATATGTGGATCCTAGATTCCCATGTAATCCTATACGATAATCGTTTTCAATTGACATTTTCTAGTATTTTACTGGTCCTATTTGAAATTACAGGCGCCTTATCACTGTCTCGTTGGGAATCCATGAGCTCATTGGGTTCCGGGTCATCATCAGGAGTGTCCCGTCCTGAACATAGGGCGTTGGGACTTAGTCACGATTCTGGTATCACTACCAACGGTTCCGGTACGTATCAAAAGTCATATAAATCCGTACCCAAGGATCAAAATTCTAAACTAGTTTTACGAGTGTTTTTATGATGTGCAGGTGGTTCAGGGACCTCAGCTGGGTCTAACAACAGTTCTGGGGGTTCGACTGCGTCAGTTCTGCTGACCACGTGTGCTGGTTCCGCTTCGGAGTTGCGCGCTGTGTTGCGGAGAGTACACCCGAGACTCGCGCCCCTGTCCCCGGCTGCTGAACGAGCTTTGTACTATTTTATGAGATGCTCTCAGGTGTGTGTTTTATCATTTTCGTTTACTTTACATATTGCTGTAGTTATCATCCAAAACCAGCATTCTGATAGCGTATCACCATTGTATCACCCTTGGAATAACAATTCATAAGTATATTTCCTTCTCGTCAGTTGGAGCACTCGAGCGCCCGCGGCGGCAGCTGCGGCGGCGCGGGGCTGTGGGGCGAGCGCGGCGCGGGCGCGCTGCCGCCGCTGGGCGAGTGGGTGCGCGTGCTGCGCGCGCACGCCGCGCTGCGCCCGCCGCCCGCCGTGCCCGACGCCGACGACGTCATGCAGGCCGCGCGGCTGCTGCTGCCGCATGCCGACTGCCCGCCCAGACCTATCACGTAACATAACATATGTCATTCGTACTCCATACATATATAAAAATCTTAAATTCATTCCTCTATCCACTGACAGACAACGCACAGGCTTAACCGCAGGGTCTAGAAGCATGAAATTTTGCACAAAAATTCTATAGAAAATCAAATTTAATTTTCAAAAATAAATAATGAATATGAGCACCACGCGACGGGTTTTTATTGATGCGGATTTCAACATTACTTAGGTACAGAATTTATTTCGGAGGGTTTATGTGTAACAAAGATACATATTATTGTTATATAAAAGAAATCTTCATGTTTTATCAAGTTATTGGGGTCTACGGGTCTCTAGTTATATATTAATAGGTAATAGCAAACTTTCTTAAAATCCTCAGACTAGAAGAAGCTATAGAGCCAGTATGGTCCCGCTGCGCCCGCACAGCTGACGAGCTCAGCAGGGCCGCTGTTGGAGTCGCTCAACGAGCCTTGCTCAGCGGGAGACCAGAGCTGGTGGGCGGAGTGCGGCCGTTGCTGCCACCAGCTGGCATCGACGCACCAGATGCCTCCGGACTAACGGCACTCATGAAAGCAGCGTTTGCTGGCGATGAGCAGATTGTTGCTGTAAGTTGGTTTTCTATTGAAAACCTACAAATAAAATATGAAATAAATATTATACCACTTTGCCCTGAAGGCAAGCAAGGCAAGGCTCTTTATCCTACAGGTGAAAAAATTTGGCTTACAAATTTGAGGTTCACTTTGTCCATTATTCACTAAACAGTTTCTACCAAGGGACAGTAGGGCTGTATGAGACGATAATATGATATGCATTGAAAGAGACTAATCCCTAAATAAAAATGCATTGTTTGATTTTCAACGCTAGGCTCAGCTCTGAGAGTTGCAAATCCAATAGTGCACTGTCATTTAGTTGTCGGTAAAAACGGGCATTAGCAGCAAATATTTTTGTAGTAGCGGTAGTTCAACATTATTTATCGCCCCACATACTAAATGGTTTGCCGACTCTCAAATAGTAGCAAATTATGGTTTTATTTCAGATGTTACTAGAAGCGGGTGCGGACCCTAACATCGAGACTGGCGGCGCGTGCGCAGCTCACTGCGCGCTGCCGCTGTCGCCGCGCTCGCCATCCACACAACAAACTACCCCCACGTACACGCCGCCCACAGCAGGTTAACTGTCCTCTTACTGATAGCCCATAGATGTTCACTTGAACTTCATGGTCAGCAGTTGCACATAGGTACTGAGCAGTAAAATACTCGAGCATGTACTTTGCGGACAAGTTTTGACTAAGTATAAATAATTTAAATTATTTCTTCCATGCTATTTTCAACTCTTAATCAATGAAAAGTTGCTCGAACATTTTGCTTCTCATTGTGCGGTGAACCTTATGATTCAAAGTATTGCCAGACACTTAAACTAAGGATACCCTCAGGTTGGACAGCGCTGGTGTACGCGTGTAGTGGCGCCGGTGGGGGCGCCGTGGAGTGCTCGCGGCGCCTACTGGCCGCGGGCGCCAGGGTGGACGGGGCGCCTGCGAGGGGAGACGACGTTTGTACTCTTACGCCTTTACAGGTATGTGCTAACTGTAACGTTTTAAGCAGCTTACGGACAACCAATAGACATTGGTTTGTTTTTTTAGATTTTTTAAAATTCCTACCGTCCTAATAGCATCTGGTGTTATCAGGTGGCCTGTGGCGTCGGTAACTTGGAGCTTGTACAGTTGTTGCTGTCACATGGAGCAGACCCTTTCCTTTCCACGCAACTTAACGATGCCTTGTGCTACTCTGCTGCTGCACAGTATGGCTGCTACAGGTGAGAAAATTGCAGGAGTTCATTATATCCAAAAGAAAATTTTCTGTTGTACTTAAAGCTTGGTATAGTTGAATCAGTTGAATGTCAAACGGAAGTCGTGATTTAGATTTCCACTCATTACATTTTTAGGGTTCCGTAGTAAACAAGGAACCCTTATAGTTTCGTCATGTCCGTCTGTCTGTCTGTCTGTCTGTCTGGCTGTCTGTCTGTCTGGCTGTCTGTCTGTCTGTCCGCGGTCTAGCTCCGAGACCCTTAGTACTAGAAAACTGTAATTTGGCATAGGTATGTATTTTAATTACGCCGACAAAGTGGTAAAACAAAATTATGAAAAACATTTTTTTTTATGGTACCTCTCATACACTTAAAGTGGTGATGTTTTTTTTTTATTTTTTTAACCCATAGTGAGGGGTATCATTGGAAAGGTCCTTCAAAAACATTGAAAGTTTGTGAAAACCATTTTTGGATTCAGGGATCCGTTTACGAAATATTAAGCTTTAAAGTGCTAATTTTTGTTAGAGTCAAGTGTCCCCGCCCCCCTGCCGGCTAAATGGTTGGGTTTGGGTATGTGAAAAAAATCACAACAGTAGTTTATATAACGAAATTAAAAGGAAAACTATCACAGCTAAGTTGGCTTTACAAGTTAACGAGTAATAATTGACCAACTTAACTTTGCAGTTGCAAAAACATGTTTTCCCATACATTCCGTATGGGAGAACATATTTTTCAACTACAAAGTTAAGTTTGTTTTTGGGATTAATTCATCCCAACTACGGAACCCTTCATTGTGCGTGGTCCGATACGCACTTGGCCGGTTTTATTACCATAAACCCCTAACACAATCTTGTTTAAATAATTTGCGTAGGTTCTAACTGATAGTGTTACACATTTACAGTGCGGTGGCCGTATGCTGTGCGCACGGCCGTCGTGCATGCCTGCGCGCTGCAGTCCGGGGCGGTGCACGAGCAGCCCAAGCCGTACTGTCGTTGGAGGAGGTGTTGGCTGAGGGTTCTGCTGTACCACCAGTCCGACACCCCGCCTTCACAAAGCAACAGCAACGAGCGCTACATGACGCCATGTACTGCGCTGCTGAGACTGACCATTTGGGTGAGATTTTGATGGTATCTTTATATTGTTGTATCTGGGATAGGGTTGCCAGGTGTTCGGCTTTTAACTATCGTGTCCGGCCAACTGTATACAAGTCTGGCCTGTCCGGCTTTTGTTAGGCTTTTCGTCAACCCCGCCCCACCAAAAGATGCCAAACGAAAACGCGCGAACGACTCACGCGGACGCGCCACGCATGACTCGCGATCGTAAGAAAAAAAAAATGTGATTCATTAAGAGTAGAGTAAGTATCAAATTAATAACAGTAATAACATAACAGAACACCATGCCTTGTTTCCCCGAAGGATTGGGCAGAGGTGTACCTGTATTAGGTACACCCACAGTAATAAATACACAAATAAAAGTATTCATTTTTTTTTTTTTAATGTTACAGGCTTTCAGAGCAAAATGTCCGGCTAAATATGAATCTGTGTCTGGCTTTTGTACTTTTTGGCCTGGTAACCCTAATGTAGGACAGTTACTGTTCTGGATTTTCGAAATTAGTACCGATTTCAGTGACTAAGTAGGTACATAAAGGACGTACTTTGGTTCCACTACGACTGTGAGTAAAATCATAGATTAGCCGACGAGAAGAGGGGTGACTCCCGTATTTTTTTAAATATTCGCATTCTAATCTGAGTCTCAATCTGTTTAAAAATCCTTAAAATTGACCTACGTTTTTGACATTGATTGTGCTACAAAGATATTTTGGGCATTTTTAGCAATATTTTAGAACCTGAATGACATTGACAGGGTAAACATAGGTAAGTGAAATTGTGTCACAAAAATTGAATTGACATAGCAGCATAGCCAACAGCGTTGTAGATAAAATTGCGACTAGATTATGACCATTTTAGATACGGGAATTGGCCTTCTTCTGATGTCGTCAAATTCAAATAGAAATTAGTTACTGGCTAAACAGTCGTAAACCAATCAGTGTCATGTTAAATGTTGCCACACTGAAATATTAATCTCACCTAAATCGTTTGTTTTCCAGACATTACACTAGAACTACACGCGCTAGGCGTGCCGTGGTCACTACATGCGTGGACTCTGTCACTGGCCGCTGCCGCAGACGCAGCACTTGACAGCGTTATCGACCAACTTTTACAAGACTTTCTTCAGGTAACACACGTTTCATAATTTTTTTGAGAAAAATATGTTATGAAAATGTTTTGACTTGTGTTTTTATTACCATTATTTTCAGGTGTGTCCATCCGACGACAGCCACTACAGTAAACAGTTTATTTACGAGTGCCTCCCCCTGCTGTTCAATATTCTACGGTACAGCAAGGTAATGTTACAGATTTTTGTTTTTGTCTTTGTTATTAATTTGGCTATTGTTTATTAACTGTTCAGAGGTTCACAAAAGGCTTTGTTAGAAAAGGCCGTCAAAAATAATAAAACCCCCTTATGTTTAGAAGGAAGGCACTGTCTTACTGCTGGCTGACATCCTGTGCGCATGCTACGGGCGGGAGTCCGTGCCGGGCGTGGCGCAGCCGCCGCCACCCGTGGCACCAGCACCAGCCAGGGTCGACCCATCTTATGTCAACAACCCATCGCTAGCTGACGTCACCTTTAGGTAACTTCCGAAAAAAACTTCTGAACCTATGGAAGTCAAGACAAACCTCGTTCAGCAGAAATGATCAATGTCAAAACTGTTTCATTCCTCAGAGTTGAAGGGCGACTGTTCTATGGCCACAAAATAGTTCTTGTCTCGGAATCACCACGATTACGAGCCATGTTAGCTCCTGCAAGATCATCGAACGAAGCCTTACCAGTCGCCAATGCTGCCCCTCCCCTTGTGCAAATCAACGATATCCGGTATCATATATTTGAGGTACGTTTTATGACTTGAATAATTACCTAATTTCTGTTCAGTTTCTGCTGGCGTCACGCTTTCGCCACTAAAGTACTAGGAAGGACTAGCTGGTATTTTTGGGGCTGTGTTTTGAAAATTGTGCTGATTCTCAGCCTTGGTGTTTTCTACGCGTCGAAAGTGATTACTTACCTAAAATATTATTTTTTTGCCACAGCAAGTGATGAAGTATCTCTACTCGGGTGGATGCTCGGGTCTGGACATCCCTGAGACAGACGTGTTGGAGGTTCTGGCCGCAGCGTCCTTCTTCCAGCTTCTGCCGCTACAGAGGCACTGCGAGGCGAGAGCGGCCAAGTCTGTAGACCTACACAACCTCGTCTCAGTCTACATTCATGCTAAGGTATGAGCCATTGCCTTCTTGCTCCATCTAGTTATGGCATAAAGGTTTGAGCAGGGTCACAAACGCTAATAAAAAAATAAAGCCCCTAAGTTAAAAAAAAAAACTACATTTATATTTCAACTATATGTAGTTTGATATGTTGCTGGTTTCGTTGCAGGTTTACGGTGCTACTCAACTGTTGGAATACTGCCAGGGATTTCTACTTCAAAATATGGTCGCTCTTCTCACTTACGATGATTCCGTTAAGCGTTTGCTCTTCGGAAAACGATTACCCGGACATAATGTTCTTGGTGCTTTATTGGTAACGTTACAAAAAAGAATTGAAACCAGAAAAAACCAAGCGAAAAATAGATAACTATATTCAGATGTCAAATGTTCGGTGGGTTTAATTATTTTTCTAAATAAAAACATAAGTAATTTTATAAAGAGTTGTTATTGACTTATTGAGTAATCAAGTTACTCTGTTTATATTACAATTGATTTATAGAAAATAAAATATCTTCCCAAATATTTTTATAAGGCTTTAATTTTGTCATGCTGAAATACCTATACGTAACGAAGTTTGATAATATTTTATAATAATGTAAGTACTAAATTAACTTGTATGTAGATAAGTAAATAGAATAACAAGTAAAACTGAGATATAAATGTTTCTTTATCAAAATATATTTTTGTCTTCATTTTGTTTTGTAATTCTATCAGTAATTCTCATTTATGAAGGAGTTTATGACTAGAAAAGTATTATTATATCTTTGTAATAATTGTAATGTAATTATTGTTGAAATAAAGCTTTGTGTTGTACAATGCCTCATTTATTTTCAGCAGTTTACAATGTTTCATAGCTTTTTCATCTGTAGATACCTAGATACATTCTGCAACTATAGCGCAATTCTTACATATTAAACTTATTTACCTGAAACATTTTTCATTTACCTGTACTTCTGGTATATTGCGAATATATTTAGAGAATCTGGTGTTTTGAGATTCTGGTATTTTGAGATGGAGCCCAAACTCCTCCCGAGCTCCAACGGTCATCGAACCCTGTAGTTCTGGCTAGGGAAAAAGATAAATACCTAATGAATGAATTATTTCATACTAATCGTCCGTCTACAGATGAACTAGTAGCGAATCTCACGTTCTCAACATAAAACCCATTCGTTCTATCGGTCGTTTGTAGTGTTATTAATGATTTATGGATTTCTGAAGATTAAAAAATCAGTCAAAGCACAGTTTTTGTATCGCGTTCACTAATAAACTCACTCTAAGGTTCTAGTAATAAATTCATTGAAGTATTTTTATTCTTGAAACATGCATACTGTAGCAAAAATATTTGTAGATGATTTCAGCTTATAATGTTCCCACTGCTGGGACACATGCCTCCTCTCGGTGAGAGGGAGTAGGCCCAGGGGGAGTAGGGAATCTACCACGCGGGCCCAGTGCGGGTTAGTAGATGTCACGTGTCTTCGAATTTTTTGGTTCTAGGACATGCCGGTTTCCTCATGATGTTTTCCTTCACCGTTTTGAGGGCAGTGGTGACGAAATTAAATACACAAAGTAAAGCGCCTGTCTGGGTTCGAACCCAAGACCGAACCACTCCTAAGTCGGGGCCGTTACCACTGGGCCACCGCTGCTGTAGATGATTTGCCACAAGTCAAATGTCGGCCGGGAATAGAGCCCTGGACGACGTAGGTTATACAGGGTTACTGGTAACTCGACGTATTCCTTGCAGGACGTCATAGTAGGGTTAAAATGCAACAAATTAAGCCACCAAATGTTCTACCGAAATTCAGTAGTTTTTGAATTAGTTAAGAGTTTTAGTTTTTTATGAAAAATCCCAGATTAAATCATTTGAAACCAATTTAAAAATGATTTACGGCGCGACTGTACTGAAATTTAAGTTATTATCATAGTTGACGCCGTAGCAGACCTTTGTTAATAATTAAAAGTTCAATAATGCCTAAAACTTTGGCAAATATCACTAACCAAACATTTAATTTTTTGTAATTTTTGCTATTACTTCATAAAAAATGTAGTCTAGTGCAAAAAAAAATACTACACCGGTACCCTAATTGCGTAATACAACACAACCACAATCTGTTTCGATTTGAAACAGATTGCTAATCCATTGCTTCATAAGTTGGAAAAAAAATCTGCTCAACAACGTAAATAACACAATAAATGTTGTTGAACTGTCAATATGAAACAAATTAGGCAAAATTGTTTACGAAAATAAGTTACGCAATTAGGATACTGGTGTACAAATTACTAGGAAAATATCCTTGTCTTATCAGTTATTCAGAAAGGTATGATTGTCAATACTTTTGCATGTGTGCCAGGGAAGAGAAGAGTTTTATGGGGGGCAGGTAAAATTGCGAGACGGTCAACCTATTGTTTCGTATTCGTATTATTCGTAGTTTTTACCTGCGCTTGAACTCCAAACACTCGGGGAGCTTTGTGATTGGTCGCTATTGTTCTCTCGGCATGACAGGGGGTGCGATTTTGCAAAATTTGGTCGTCAGCGTTAGTTAGTTTCAACTCTACGTCGCGCAAGCTCGTGTTTTGTTACTGGCTATTTCCCTAACTGTTGCTGCGTATCTTGCTCTTGTGCTGTGCTGTGCCTTCATAAGCGCTGACTATGGCTGCATATTCTAATCCTGAATACGCTGACATAATGTACTGTTACGGACTTTGTGACGGTAACGCTGCTGAGGCGCGGCGAGAATATCAACTTCGCTTTCCCACGTTAGTGTCTTCGGATCGACTTATCGGCGAATATCTGAAACTGGCAGCGTCCAAAGAAGCAGGCAAGTTGACACTGGTCGTTCCCGGAGATACACGGCTGAGGACGAGGAGCTTATTCTTCAACGTTTTATTGACGATCCTAACACATCGACAAACATCGTAGCGCGTGAGCTTGGTATGTCACAGTGGAAAGTCTGGTCTGTAGTTCACTTGTCAGGCCGACATCCATACCATTACCAACCAGTCCAGTCATTAGAAGAAGGAGATCCGCCGAGACGGCTTGAATTTTGTCGTTTTATGCTAAGTGCCGACGCCGACAGCGAAAACTTTTTAAAAAACATTCTGTGGACCGATGAGTCATGTTTTGATCGTGATGGTATCACAAATTACCACAACTTACATTACTGGGCACCGAAAGCAGAAGCAAACCCTAAAAAACTGAAACCAACCGCATCCCAGCGAAGGTTCTCGCTTAATGTTTGGATGGGTATTATTGACGACAAATTAATTGGCCCACATTTTTTACCCCGAACACTAAATGGGGAACTTTATGAAGATTTCCTCAGAAATCATTTATCAGCACTGCTCACGGATGTACCGGAAGAAAGAAGAGCAAACATGATTTACCAACATGACGGATGTCCAGCCCTCTTCCGAATCACAATTCGACAATTGCTGGATGAAAACTATCCAAACCGATAGATAGGGCGCGGTGGGCCGATTCCGTGGTCTGCACGAAGCCCTGATCTGACGCCGCTAGACTTTTACGTCTGGGGTCATATGAAAGATCTAGTTTATGTGACCCCAGTAAATTCAATTGAAGAACTAAGGGAGAGAATTACAAATGCGGCGGACCAGATGAGGGCAACAATCACATCAAGAATAACAAAAACCGAAGTAAGGAAGCGAATAAGAACATGTATTCGAAACCGAGGGCAGCACATCGAACAAGACGTGTGAAATGTGTGTTATTAAAGTTTTTAATATTGATTAAAAAGAATAATAATGTTCACGATTTTGTTTTTGATTTTTCGAATAATCACCTTTTTGTGAAACGCACGCCTGTACTAAATCAAAAACGATTTTCATAATGTAGTCCATGATTTTTTATTAACTTTCATACCTTTTTGGATAGCTGATAAGACAAGGATATTTTCTTAGTAATTTGTACACCAGGTGTAGCATTTTTTTTTGCACTAGACTACATTTTTTATGAAGTAATAGCAAAAATTACAAAAAATGAAATGTTTGGTTAGTGATATTTGCCAAAGTTTTAGGCATTATTGAACTTTTAATTATTAACGAAGGTCTGCTACGGCGTCAACTATGATAATAACTTAAATTTCAGTACAGTCGCGCCGTAAATCATTTTTAAATTGGTTTCAAATGATTGAATCTGGGATTTTTCATAAAAAAACTAAAACTCTTAACTAATTCAAAAACTACTGAATTTCGGTAGAACATTTGGTGGCTTAATTTGTTGCATTTTAACCCTACTATGACGTCCGGCAAGGAATACGTCGAGTTACCAGTAACCCTGTAGAATAAAAGGTGGTATTTACTGTATTCAGGTAAAATCACACGATTTAAAACAAAATAAAAAACGGAGTACCTACACGAGAAAAAAGGAAAATATAAATAAGCCGTCAGATTTGAAGGCGTGCAAAAAAATAATTTTATTAATTTAGTGAAAAAAATAATTATATTAATTTAGTGAAAAACTGTTATAAGGCTAGATCATGAGATGCCTAATTTAATAGCGAAAACGTTTGGCCCATCGTTTCACAATATTTAACTAGATATTCGGTACGGCGCGGGTAGACATCTCGATAGCTATCGATTACATGGGACCGCGTCGATTATCGTATATAAACGCGTGTTCAAGACCATTTCGCGATGAACCTAATTCGCTGGAAGTTCCCTTTTTTAAAAAAGCGTAGCCTAGCTGAACATGATATTTATCACCGAAAATTAATCAAACTAGATAATGGTGCCGATTCCCTTGTTCACAAACTAAACTAAATTTAAGTTTAGTGCATCTTTTTCTTTCTATTTCGTTAAAAAAGGACAGAAGATAAATTTTAGTTTAGTCCTGTCAAATTAATCAGCGCTTGACGTAAATTGAAGTAATTTTAGTTGGCAAGTTTTTAATCACGTCTAAACTTGTATGGAGTAGTGACAGGCGCCGATTCATTTGACAGGACTAAACTAAAATTTATCTTCTGTCCTTTTCTTAATGAAATAGAAAGAAAAAGATGCACTGAACTTAAATTTAGTTTAGTTTGTGAACAAGGGAATCGGCACCACTACTAAAATAAAATAAGGCAGTGAATCTTCGATGATAGTCTGCTTCAGGATCGCTCGCAACCAGAGCGAGCTGTCGCGCCGTTTGCTGACCGCTCCAGCAACCAATGACCAGGGTCAATCGCCGAACCGCCCACACCGCTTGCGGAGCACCGGGACGTGGCACTCTGCTAACTGGATCTGAGATAAACAGTATTTTAGACCAGAAGGAAAGGCAAAACTATGTAGGTGAGCTAAGTGATAGACAAACAACTGGAATACTCACAAGTTGATACCAAGAAAACCTCGTATGGGGAGAATATCTCCGATAGGTTCTGGGTATGAGCCCAATTAACACAGCATCAAACAACACGTGGGTGTTCACAAACAAAAAATATACATTCACCGGACAAGATTACGAAGTATGTGCTCCAACGAACAAAGGTAGTTGACAACTGAAAAAACTCCAATCTTTTCCATCTTTTGTTTCCATCAAATAAAATTTGAATTTATGTCAGAAAATAAAATATTTCACGAAATAAGAAAATTAGACAACCTATTTTCATGCGAAGAGATTTAGTTAGCAGTGAAACACTGCAATACATACTCTCGAAAAACATAACACTCCTTCTGGGGTAGCCGGGTAAAAAGCAAAAGCTCCTAGAATTGTAACATAATTTATTTGTTGGCAACATTCTTTGTTACTGTCAATAATATTGTCTACGGCGTACGCGTGGCTGGATGACAGAACACCACTGCGTAAAAAATCTGTCAAATTGTTTATGGTGTCATGTCAGAATAGTGAATAGTGTGAACTGTGATGTGAATGTGATTTGCGTTGCGATTTTGCGAATTTTAACTTATGAATATAGTTAATGGTGGAATTTAGTTGTGCATTGTAATGTCGTGACAGTGAATTAAAATGCAGTTCTATAAAGAGAGAATACTCAATGCTGCCCAGTTAAAAAGACTAAGTGAACACAAATATTCTTGTACGAGTGCCAGTATATTGGATGCATGGCTCCAACCGTGGTGGTGCTGGCTAGTATCTAAAACGCCTTTATGGCTCGCACCGAATCTCATCACAATATTAGGTTTAATTGTAAATATAGTCACCACACTTATACTAGTTTGGTAAGTACCTTGAAGGTTATATCAATACATTATAGGAACTGTGTCACAGATCTCGTCCGACCGTAACGACTTTCATTTTCTGCTGGCTCTAAGACTTTCTAACGGTCTGTAATAGTAGTCCTACATAGATGCAATGTAATGGTTCTGTAACCATTGCCTTTTTCATTCAATAATTAATGATAGTTTCACGCATGTTTACATATTGTAATGCTTGAAATAACTGGCGTGCCATTGGTCAGGGCGACGTCGCGCCACCGTCTGTTTCGATAAGATAGCCGGAACACAATTATAGCTGTCTCTGCAGTCTTATCATTTATCAATGAGGACTTTCAACTAACTTCAATTAGGTATATACTTTGATTTCTGCCTGGAATCTGTATAGGTCTGACCTGACACATAACCTTTTTACTTTTACTTTACCTATGTGATTTAAAAAATTAATAAAATTAATCATCATAATAAATTCATTGACTGTCACAGGTAATATTAGCTTAGTAATACAATTCTAATAATAATAACCTGAATTTAGAATTATAGAATTTTTTGTTATACTATAAAATAATAAAAATAAAATTCTTCGTAAGGTTTGGTGGAATTTATTTAATCTATCAGCATAAAGTTTAGAGTAAAGTTAATGTAGCATGATAAGTAACTGATGTTATCACAGTTTTGAGTTAATGTCAAACTCTGACTGATATAAGATTAGATAAAGTAATTCAATTTTAAATCCAGGTATAAATGTACTAACCTTGGCCCTACATTCTATCAGCGTGGTATGACTTGAGTGTGATGTATGAAATTACATGATTAATATAAGAAAATAGAATAGAATGTAATTTCTGTACTGTTTTGTAATGAGGTACCATACCCATTTTCTAAAATAAAATAAGGTTCCCATTGAACATTCAGATTTAGGGCTTTATTCAAAGTACCCATTGTTGTATCTTGGCTGAAAAAAATTCATACTTAACTTCTCAGCTTAATAAAGGTTTTAATACTTAAACTATGCTCTGAACACCTGTTTCTTTTTGTAAAAATACGCTCATTTAGATTGCAAAAAAACATGTTTTATAGTATCTACTTGCTGTTACTCTACTTACATTGATAACATTTTACAATTTGTATGATCATTGCATTTAACTATAATGTTAACAAATGTGCCCAATCCTTTGGGGAAATAAGGTGTGATGTTATGTTAACAAATAACTTGAAACTTAGTTAAAAAAGAATTCAAAATTCAAAGTCATTTATTCAAACTAGGCCGAGAATCAGTACTTTTCTAACGTCAAAATTACATAAGACAGTCCCCCAAAACGCCCGCCCTTCACCATTTTTATTGGGTACGTTTGATTGGAAATCAGGCCAAATATTTAAACTAATCTTTATGTTAATTAATAAAACATAAGTTTAGTAGTAGTTGGGTAGGTAGGTATGTTAATTAAACTCATTTGAATATACCTTTACGAAAGTAGACTGGGGACTATGGATTCAGTCCAGTCAGATAACACAAATACATTGACGAGCAATGTAAAAAAGCCACTAACTTATGAAATATTCCCGCGACCACGCAAGATAGAAGTAAAAAGCAACATTCAAGTGTAATTAATAGCGCATAAAAAACACATTAATGTGGTTTAAGAGATATTTAGATTTTTTTGGCACTTTGCAAGTAGCTTTTTTGTTTTGCTCGTTAGATGAAAAGATGAGAAGTTGTAGTTATTTTGAGGATCTCCTGTAATTACCTACCTGAAAGGAACTATTTGTTTTGATCTACATATTTTTCACACACTTTATTAAAAGGTAAAGTGAGAAGTAAACTGTTAATTGAAAGAATTAGAAGATTGTTCTTAAGTTCACAGACCCGGACTCATCATGACTCTGCACTTGTATTGTTGTTTACTTATATGCTTATTATTATTAATTTATTATGAGGTGATGCAATAAGATAATATTAACACCTTATCGTTATTGATACAATTATATTGGATTGATGGAAAATGAATTAATGAGCTCATAAGAAGGAAAAAGATACTTAATATTATTATCTTTGATTTTTCATTGAATGATAACCAATATGTATCATATTAATTTGTACTAAAATTCTAATGAAAAAAGACCTATAGAAACTGTTATTATGGTATTGAAAATCTCAACCCCTGGCTGGAGGTTTTAGGTGTAGTAGCTTAAGGCACCCACAGGAAAACCCGGTTAAGTAGTCATGATCTAAGAGGTCAACTACGAGAAGGACTAACTAAAAAAAAATAATGAAAATCTCTTCATAAGTATAAAAATTTTGTATTATGAAAGATTCTTGCCCAGGAGTGGGACAAAAAAGGTTAATTAAAAAAGTCTTCATTGGCACCCACTGCTGAGTATAGGCCTCCTCTTTTTTGTGCCATGCTTCCCTGGTCTGCGCGAGTATCATCCAGCAGGGCTAACATGACACATACGACAATTACTCACTCTCGCGTGAGTAATTTGTCGTCTATTTCTGTCAGTTTTCTCGTTTTCCGACAGCACTGCCATACAAAATACTCGACTCGTTCTGTCAATCTTGATGTTTTCTCGACAAACCCTAACATTTTGATAATCTCCGAGTTTTATTCTTGACAATAGCCTAATGCAAACTGCTCATCACCTTTTACAAAATATTGCTTTTCCCGATGCAGAGACGTTAATCGTTGAGGAGTTTTACTGGTACTTCACCATCAGCTCCACTTCTCCATATGCATTGTGACGAGCATGAATTGCATTGCAATCATATTAAAGTAATCGAATTGCAACCCGTGAAATACTTATTATTGAGTAATTTCGGTGGCCATCTGTGGTCTTCATCATCAGTTCCACTTCACCAAATGGTGCTTTTCAAGAGCAACTGCACGAGTTACTATAAAAAACTCAAATCGCTCTAGGCTTGCCTATAATAATTGAAGAGTTCCCTCCTCAATTTCTCCAGGATTCCATCATCAGATCCTGACTTGATTGCAATGGAACCACCTCGAAAGTATACCCTTTCAAACAAAAAAGAATTTTGCAAATCCGTCTATATATATGATTCAGTTATTCCCGAATATTAAAAATATATAAATATAAACAACCGAATTGATAACCTCCTCCTTTTAGAAGTCGGTTAAAATTTTTCGCTAAAGGACAGGTGTATGTTGCTCTGAGTCGTGTTAAAACCTTGGAAGGAATAGCGTTGTCTGACTTAGATTCAAACAAATGATTGAGTAGGCCACACGACGAAAGAGCATTGCTAGAGATGACGCGATTACGCAACTTAAATTCAGTTAAATTGACGCATCAGCATGCTTAGTAGGTAGTGGTATTCCTGTGTAAAACTTCAATCTTAATTAGGTATTATTTTGGCATATTGAACCGTATGAAGTAAGCCCAACAAAAGGTAACTGCCGTAAATCGTTGAGTAATTCCCTCGAATGTCTATGGTCTCTATCATCAGACCTGTAATGGCACTTATACCCATATGGGTGCAAAGTTCTCATCAATAGAAATTAATTAAGTCCAAACACAAGGTAGCTATTGTAAAACGTTGAGGAGTTCCATTGTCTGTCCTTCGTCTTCATCATCAGACCCCTAATGACAGTCACAACCCACCTAAGTGTAAAGTTCTCATCAATACAAATTAATCAAGCCCAAAAACACCGGGTAATTGCTGTAAATCGTTGAGGAGTTCCCTCGACTGTCTTTCGGATCCATCATCAGATCGACTCCCAACCTTCATTAAATAGTAGTGCTTTAAAATATTAATGAAAAAATTAACAAACTCACTAGTCGCCACTACGATTTTCGAAGATTCCCCTCGATTTCTCTGGGATGCCATCATCAGATTCTGGTTTTCTTATCATGGTACCATCCTTGGGATATCTCCTTTCCAACAAAAAAATAATTATCAAAATCGGTTCATAAACGACGAAGTTATCCACGAACACTTAAAAAAAATATACAGGGTGTTTGGCAGAACGTTGAACATACGAAAATGGTAAACATAAAAACATTAAAAAAAAAACATAAAAATTACGTAGTAAGTAATAAGTTTCTTTACTCAATTTAAAACAAAACCTTGGTTGTTTGTACTTAGTGAAATGCGTAGCACTGATTGTAGTCAATTAATCAATACCCACTTGTGTGTATGATTTCCTTATAGCTTCAAATAAGTATACTCACAATAACACAAACATATTTTTAACGAAAAGTAAGTAGGTATAATTTATGAGCGCCAGTAGTAAAGAAGCGACCAATTCGTCATACCATCTCATTCCTTGTTCTTCACCTTGAAACCTCAGGAACTTTATGGATGCGCGTATGCGACCCCATATGTACTTACGCATACGTCACACATCATTAGATGAGATCAGTCACGCTTGCTTGCATTTACATCGCAATACGGCAGTAATGACTGGTGTATCCAAAGCAATCGGCCAACTGACGTAACTACGGTTTGCATTTAATCAAACGTATATTCAACACGTTCTACTTAGGGTCTAAAAATACCGTACTGCAATGACCTATCAGCCTTCCGTGCGTAGTGACCTGAAAGACGTTTTACACCCACGCGCGTAACTCTACGGCCTGAGTGATCCTGTTCAATCTTAATAAATCAAGCAGAATCGCAGTCAATGACCTTAACGATAATGAACCTGATGCTCAAACCGCCCTTAATAATCTGACCCGCTATATAATTGCGTAACACATTTTCGTAAATGATTTTGACAGTACAACAACATTCATTGCGTTATTTACGTTGTAGAGCAGACTTTTTTCGAACTTATGACGCAATGGATTAGCAATCTGTTTCAAAATGATTCAGATTGTGATTGATCGTGTATTACGCAATTAGTGTGCAGGAACCATATCGATCTAAATCATGATTTACGTACGGTGTGCTGCAGGGCACAATATTAGGTCCTATCTTATTCGTCATTGAGCTTAAGTTCCGCAGGTGCTCTTTAAAGTATTAACGAGGTTTCTAGTACCATACCTTATCTATTCTACCAGCTATTTAACCTATCATTTGACGCTGCAGGTTCAGTCCAGACGCGAGGCAGGAGCCTCCGCGATGGGCATGCGCACTATGCGCACTAGGAGTCTTCATCTACCAGAGCCTGGACGCCATCGATGGCAAACAGGCGCGCCGGACCGGCACCCAGTCGCCGCTGGGCGAACTCTTCGACCACGGCTGTGACAGCATATCAACAGTCTTTATAGCACTAGGAGCATGTATAGCTGTCAAGTTGGGAGAGTACCCTACGTGGATGTTCTTTCAGGTATGTTTGAACTAACAAGGACGTAATGTTATAGTCTCATCTTCTAAGTATTTAATAAAAAAATATCACTTACTAACAGACAATGCACAGCCTATACCGCTGGGTCTAGAAGTTTGAATTGCACAAATGCCAAGAGCCCTCCTGGAGGGTTCACCTCGTCGCATCTGGGATGCCGGGAGCCCTCGCGGAGGGCTCTCTTTAAATATAGGTTTTTCATAGTTAATACAGTATTATAAAACCGTGAAAGTAAAATCTGATGTATATTTTGACTAAATTGATTAGTATATGCGTTGGTTTTAATTAAAATCAAATCCTTTTTATTATTTTTTTGTTTTTTGTTCACGGTTACAAATATTCACAAAAAATATTGAAAGGTTGGAAACTACGCATACAAGACCCCCTGAAAACACTATTTTACTTCGTTTTATAACACGGTTTTAAACCTAAAGCCGTTGACCGTCCGCGATGGTTAACTTTAGCGCAAATGTAATGCCGGGAACCCTCCCGGAGGGTTCACTTCCAATATGTATGGCGGCATGGCGTATGAGTTCTATGAAAAGAGTCGAAGGTGAGAAAATAGAAAGGATTTTTTTTAAATCATCCCCTAAACGGGTCAAATACTTAGTGGATAAAAGTTTGAGAAATTTC
Organism: Agrochola lychnidis; assembly: GCA_963680765.1. Taxonomy (NCBI): domain Eukaryota; kingdom Metazoa; phylum Arthropoda; class Insecta; order Lepidoptera; family Noctuidae; genus Agrochola; species Agrochola lychnidis. The sequence continues at coordinate 1,656,565 of OY796857.1, read as the reverse complement.
ATCGGGCGCACGCTTGTTTTCAACAATTCTTAGCTAAGTAGCCAGCCTCGACCTTGTTATCTGGCTAACCTATTCACTTTTCGCCGCCCCAGAGAACCTATCTAACTCTTATCTACTCTACGGATCTGATTCTTGGCTAAAATACCCTCTTTATCGCTCGATTGTCAACCTCTTAAATAGGCAGTCATAAGTACGTAACATGAATCACATTCTACGCTCAATTAAATGATTATATCGGCCCTTCTAAGAAGAATGAAGTGCCAGTATTTTGCAAGGTCAAAACAGGCTTCAGCCAAGCCCAGGTGCATTATTTCTTCGATATGCCATAATACCAAGCCATAAACTTGCTATTAGTCGATAAATGGTCCCACCCATCACGACGATGACTAAAGGAAATAATGTCGAACTAACTACTGCGACTGTTGGTAATCTTATGTATCGGTAATCTTCATAATTATCATTAACCTGCGATATGTCGCGAATGCTAGTGACTAATTAGTATATTAAAACGTAATTTAGATAAGGACTTTTGACGTAAGTACTTCGTAATTAACTTGCTCGTTTCCTTTGGGACTCTATGGAAAATTAACGGTGAAGTCCCTATAGAATTCCGTGTACTGACTATGTATGGAGTATATTAGTTTCTGCTTGCTAATACAATTAGTATTATTTTATTCTTTACGGAAACGTGTCTTGAAAGCAAGGTCGAAAACGGTGACAATTACTATAGGTCGCTGATTCAATTATTAGAGGAATGCTAGTGAGTTTGTTATTGTTTATTTGGAGACATTACATAACTATCTAGCTCGTAATTGACGGGTAGGAATATTTACCCATGTTTATTGCGAATAGGTACTTAATAGATTAGTTAGCTACTCGTTTTTCTCGTATTACATAACAAGAATACTGAGAAAGTAGAATCATTAAAGCATATAGTAGGTTCAAAACTTGTAGCGGCGAAAATCAAGTTGAAAAGTTGTACTGTCTAGCCGAAATGGAAACTGAGCTTTCCTACTTATCTGCAGCTTTGCTAAAAATTAAAGGATTATCCTTATTTCATTTCTTATTTTAAAAACTATAGATACAGAAGCTGCATGTTACCATACCACACAAAAACGACTCAACAGAGTAGAATGACACTGGGCATAGTGAAAGTTTATAATTATTACGAACCACTGCCATATTCCGCGCGAAACTGAAGTTGTGAGAGTAGAAAAGGAGGTCGTCGCAAAAAAACAAATGACGGAGATGCCTCTTGGTTTCTCTTCTCTTCAATTATTAAGAGAAAATAGGACGATGAATCCAAAATCTAGCCATCTATAGTCCAGCCTTAAAATAATCTTAACCTTTATACCCTGACCAGCGCATCAGAGAATCAGTCGTGAACTCGGTACCTACGTAGAAAGTCCTCACTCGCGACATGGCCCTCATTATCTCAATATTCTTATTTGGGAGTGCTGCCAAGCGAACGCGCCCGGATACCGCCAAACTCTGGAAACTGGCCAATCTGTGTGATTCACTATTTTAAGTTTTACCTAAATATGACCGAGATTATTCAAATCGATTATCTTTTGCTTTTTTGCCTTGTTAATTGGCGATATTAAACGAAAGGCTGTTAAATCTCTGTTGTAACAGTTGTAACCTACTAACGGATTTGCACAATTTACTTACGAATTGTGAACCTGAAATTTGTCGAAATCTAGATCACGTGAATTATTCGGAAATCGCAATTTTTCTCAATCTCAATTGTATTGGATATAATTTGCTGAAGCCAATTCGAGGTTAACTGCATCTGTGCATAATCAACAAATAACAAATCATGCAGCGAGAATATCTTTAATTCCACTCGTTTACAAATTGGACGGAAGACTGATAAAAAAAGAAATAGGCCGACCATACTATTATAAGAATCTTTAGCATTACGGGCCAATAAAATGTTTTAATTTAGAAAACTACATGAAATGCATGAATCAAGCAATTGTACTTCAAATAATGATAAAGACTAACCTATTCTTATAAATGCTCTGTAACTTTCCAGTGTTTCTGCGCCATGACGCTATTCTACTGCGCGCACTGGCAGGCCTACGTCACAGGGACCCTCAAGATGGGCAGGATAGACGTGACGGAGGCCCAGTACTCCATCATCGCCATCCACCTGGTGTCCGCTACGCTGGGATCCAGCTTCTGGGCCACTCAGGTAACGTCATCCAACTGTTCTGCACTGCGTATGATAGGCTAGCGATGTAAAATGACTTGCAGAATACTGACGTCAAACAAAATAGTTCGTAAAGGCACCATGTTTATCAAAGACTGCTGTACATGTAAACGTCATCACGTATCAGACGTGTTGCCTTCATCGACTGCAGTTATGTTCAAACAAATTACGTTTGTACTTCTCAATAAATGATCTTAACAAAAACAGAATGCAAGTCATTTTGTACGCAAGCGGGCCTGGTATAACACACAAATTATATCGTAATGTTAGCTCAGTGTTGTCCGATGTTAAGTTATCTAACATTTGAATAACGCACCACTTACACAGAACAAGTTGTTTGAGATTATATTGATGTTGTCTCACGAATATTGATGAACACACGAAAGAATTACGGCAGTCATTAAAGCTTTATAAACGTTTATCAGAAGATTCGTCACACAACAAAGTTGAAAGCAAACCTAGTTCCAGATCAATTATCCGTAATTCTTTTGTGGGGCACCAAACAATTGTTATACAAATGTCCAAATACTAAATGAACCAGCTATAACTGTTAGGTGATGTTTAAAAATACCCACATGACCGCTATAGTCGTGATCTGTCCGTGTTCCACGTCATCATCAGGTACAACTTGACTCGACCTGAACTGAATACTTCCACAACGCCTTTGTCCAGTCGATCATTGCACAATCTGATCACAGTTCTGCCAACTAGAAGTGTACTATGAAAAGCTCGTGTGTGTATTAGTAAAATATTTCAAGTCAATTATAAGGTTACTTTATTGTTTTCATGTTGCAAGCAATTTTCTAAGCAGTACTACAAAGGAGTTTCGTAAAATAGTTACTTCTGTTTACCTAAAATTTTGGTTAGATCGGTCGCGAGAGCGTGGCTTCTATTTGGTGGAACTTGGTCGTGGCCAGGCGCTGCACACAGGACGTGCTGGGCACGGCACCCTTGTAACGCACCTGTGCACTAGGTGGGCGGAGGGCTCGAGGTCCGCTACTCGCTGGCGCTGGTGGCCGTGGGGGGCGCAGTCCTCACGGTGGGCGCACTCCTCGCCGCCATCGTCTCCGGCGGAGTGGGCAAGAACGGCTCCACCGTCGCTGTGAGACATCTCTTTAGTCCCACATACCCCGCGTGGGAGACCAAAATTTAAAAAAATATTTTTTCAACGAATTTAGTAGTATTTTTTCAATTGTTTTAACTTTCAAGATGGCAGAATAAAGATTATTGTTATTTAGTTATGTTATTCTTCCCCTAACCACCAGCTGTGCTACAGCCAACGCAATTGCGATTATAATTAGACAAAAGAGTAAATAGGCCATCGAGGATCTTGGCAAATATTTTCACTAATTTTTTTACAAATATTTTCTGACAGCATTCTTGATCGAACCTGTCAGAATATTTTGTTTTAAGAAGTCTAGTAGAGCGTTCTTAGTTTCCAATGTGGAACTCTTGAGTAAAGAGTCCGTTTTACTTTCTGCTTTAAAAAAAAAGTGTTAATTTATTTACTTACTTTTTGTATTTTTTCTTTGTGCTATCATCTTGACACAGTGTATGATTGAATTGAGTCTCCCACACGGCACTGATTGGGTTACAGATTGGGTATCTAAATTGTATCGTACTGTATGGCATCGTCGGTTGACATAACCCAGCGCGGTCAGTAGCTTCAGATTGGCAGCAGTTAGTGTACGGCACTTTCACGCGATTATAACACGATACAAATTTTTAACATACTTTTGCTTATAATGTTTCGTACTGTACCTTCCTGTTATTATTAAAAGGTTTTGTTTTGATTTCCTATAAGATGGAATCTAGATTAAACTTGTCTTTTGTTGTAAAAACGATATAATTATAATTTATGAATGTCGTTCCATGGATAGATATTCAAATTCATTGAATATTATTAATTTATTATTAGAGGTCTGAAGATGTATCCGATGTCCTGTAATAACACTCTAAGAGTACCTACTGTAAGATGTACGTAATGAAAAATTGCTGTGAATTTTTATAAAAGTAATAAACATGTAATATTGTAAGCAAATAGTCAAATAGTTATCAGAAAGTGATATATTGTCCGTGTGAGTGCCACAGTAAACTTAGTTTTAATCTGTATAACTAAGACACTTTTGGTTCCATCGCTTTATATCATGTGGGTTTTTTTAATAGCATGAAATCGATTAATTAATGTACCTAGACTATGCTCCCTGTTGCGACCACGGAGCACCTACATGTAGTTTGATTCATTGTAACGAAAGTTGAAGTATTTTGTAGAATCGATGTATTAAGCATTTTATTTGCAGGTTTTTTTATACGAAATAACATGATATTACTGTCTCTTCATGGAGCATGATCTATGATAAATATTATTTAAGAATGTCTTTGTTTCCGTGTAGGATTTGTTACTCAAGTTCTAACGTGAAGGCTTCCCATATAAGTGCGATATAGACTGGTTAGTGCCACACCGGTGTACACACGGCTACACATCACGCTGTACATTTCCAGTATAAGCTGACCTCGCATTGTACGGAAATCCTATACAATGCGAAATCAGCAAAAACTGGAAATGTACAGCTTGATGTGTAGCCGTATGTACATAATGTTACTCCTGCGACGTTCTTAGCGTCATGGTGAGAATTTGCGCAATAAAAATAAAATTAAAAAATCTTTATTGCAAACCACACGATCCATAAAAAATCACAATTTAAAACAATAATTTACAATAAAATGGCTAACATAAACTCACGCCTTTCTTCTCTTGCACATTAAAATTAAAACAATGACAAACGACAATGACGGACGGAACTACCAAGTTGTATACCTGTATGGTGGTCTGTTTCGAAAGCTCGACTTGTCACACTTACTGGGTTCTGTATCTACTACAGTGTATTGATATTCTATCGCTCGTGTTTGGAAAAGCCTTCACAGTTAATTTGACTATCAATATTGTGACTGGTGCGTCTCCCTTTTATTTTGTCTTAAATGTGGGTCTTCACTCATTTTGAAGAATTCATGCAGTGTACTTACCCGCGCTATGTCTTGGCGACCAGCTGTCGAGTGGAGTCATTATAATTAACCAAATATATGGTCCGAAGTTTGACAAAACAAAACAACAGTTTTGTGCATGATATGCCTCCGAGGTATGTAAAGAGTAGGACTGGGATGGCGAACCTATGGTATGTGACAGAAAGGTCACGACAGCATAAGAAATTGAAATACCTACAATAGATTTACCCTTTTCTTTCTACAATACAGTGCATTGTTCTTTTTTTGTAATGTTTATTAAGTAACTAGGTATCTACTGTATTGATTTTTATGTGAGTGTTTTTGTTTAATTTAACCGAACTTTTCTCAGATATCGGTGTCCAGCTCGTTTAGGCCACTAGTACCCGGTTTCTAAATTGAGAACTTGACAAACTCTAGTTAAGCATTAGTTAACGTGATACCTTCATAATGACCGTGATATCTCCATAAGTAATGCTAAAGTAGAGTTTGAAGTTCTCAACCTCAAATTCTCAATTCAGTAACCGGGTGCTAGTTTAATTTTTATTAACTCGTATGCAAAAAGGTTCGCCATCCCTGGAGTAGGGTGTGTTGTGTGTCTGATCCCTGGTGTAACTGCCCACTCATGCGCAGATCCCACCACTGGGCGTGCCGCTGAGCCTGCAAGTTACGGCCACATGCTTCGCCCTTCAGTTTTACTTTGCCACCAACTTTTTTTCCACATTCCGTGTTAGAGGATGTGGCAAAAACGGATCGACCGTCGCTGTAAGATTACATATTGTTTACATTCGTTCGTGGGACGTCGGTTGATGCGACGATTCAGTCTTGGAAATGAGCCGCCATCTTTGTTTCAGTTACAATTTAAAAATCGAACTAATAGGCGCTAAAAATCTGCTATTTTCCCTGCGTCTCGTGATGAAAACCCTATTCATTATAATAAAAAGTATTTTCCTTTAAGTAATGAACTTAAAAAACGTGAACAATAAAAGAACATAACGACTGAATCGTCACATTTCGTGATTTAACAAAGCTGCATGGAACATATCGTGTAAATAACTCTGAAGCCGCAACAGCTGAAGATCTACATTATTGTCTCAATGTCTATTAACTTTTTTCATTACGGGTTGGCAAACAGTTCTTGTGGTCGAACGGAATATTGAATTGAGCCTTAATTTTAAAAATAAATAAGGAATTTTTGGATATCTTTTATTATAAAAATCAATGTCCAGTGTTTTATATAGATTCTGACAAAAAAATCCAAAGTATTATAAAAAAAAACGGGGCCATCAAGTATTCGAACTATACACAAATAAGTGCCCTTGTAATATGAATTAGAGGAAATTTTGCAGTGTGTATTTAGGGTACGATGGGACTATCATACGCATTGCGATTATAAAAGTCTTGTTTGTAAAATAAAGAAAAAGGCAAATAATCAACCAACCGTTAATTAAAACGGCGAACATGGTTCTACATAAATCGGCACGATTTATATAAACAGTATACTTACCTATACGTGTTTAGTACTATTTATTATCAACAACATTTTGTGGCAACAGCCCATGTTAAGTAGCAGAACCACACATTGCCTACATACCTATAGGAAGACAAATTTTGTTATATTTTTTTTACCGTCACAAATATTGCGGTAAATTGTTATATTGCAATAACATCAGAAGATAATAAATTGTGGTTTTTACTTGTGATGTAACCATGAGACCTCTGTTCTAAATCTCTTATATATTTAATTTATTCTTAGGTAGTTTTGCACATTATATTTAAATTAAGTTATCGCACGGGTTTTTATGGTGTAAAGCTATCAGGACTTTGAAAGAAATAACTCAGGTTTATTGCATCCCATTTAATTATGATGACGCACGATATAGAGCACAATACAAAAAACCACAGGATCAAGACAGGATCCATCTTTGACAGAACTAGAAGGTCACATGACTTTGTTCTAGAACTCAAAAAAATATTATTAGGCGCGGCGCCCACTATCGGTGGGCATCGGTGCGGCTCGGTAGATCTCGGGCGCTTTACGGCAGCTTATGGCGCCTGAGGGCTGCTTGGGGCGGCTTCGGGCACCTTAGAGCTGCCTCGGCAGTCGTAAGCATACCTAAGGACGCTGAGGCTGGTTTCGGGCAGCTCTGGGTGGCATTTTCGTGGCCAGACAAGGCGCAGAACAGTGCGCGCCTCCATTGTTATTATATAAGCTTGGCAACACTCATAAAAGGCAACAGTCTCATTAATTACATGTATAGGTTCGTTTTATTTGACGATGACAGAAGAAAAGTTGATTATTCTATAAAATCTTCATTTTTGCCTTAAGTCTCCAAGTTTCTCTTCTTCTTCAGCAAGATGAACAATGAGAACTAAGTCCCGATCCACCATTATAAATACAAACGCACAACTGTTTTCACGTAACGTTACGACTGCTCTGCGACGTGTCTGCCACCCGAACTATTCTTAGTTTTGCCGAAGCTACCCGAAACCAGCCTCGGCGTCTTTAGGTATGCTTACGACTGCCGAGGCAGCTCTCAGGCGCCCGAAGCCGCTCGAAGCAGTCCTCAGGCGCCCGAATGCTCACCGATAGTGGGCGCCGCGCCTTATTGTTACTCTAACAAAAGCGTCTGTTTTTATGTCGAAGACACACAATATCACGCCTGTAATACCCGAAGGGTTAGGTAGAGGTGTACCTAAACTACACCCATATTGCGACAGTTGTGTGTACCTATCTCGAAAACTACATAGTTTTACATAAATTGAATGTCATTAACTTTTTTGTAACCTAACAACTAAAGATACGTGTGGGACTTATAAGGTTTTTAAGTATATGTATTTCATTTTAAATGCCATAATCTATGTAATATCAAATAATAAAATTATGTTCACGAGAGGTTCACTGATGGTAACACACACACACATACCTATGTTTAAGTGCTTCATGCAATCTCCTTTCAATCATTCATTGATACTTGCCTAAAAGTAAAAATTATATTATCTAAATAGTCAGTCAGTAATCACCACTTACTTCCACATAGTTCACAACAGTTCAGTACAAATAACACGACCATAAATGAGTGAAGACAGCACATACAACAAGTCTAATGTAATGGATGTCGTACGCTTCCAGTCCGTTCTGTTACGTAGTTGATGTAATTGATATTAATGGCATGTATGTGTTTCTCTTTCTGTTATGGCCGCCGTCCCGCGTCCCCGACGCCGCCCGCCGCCGGTCTAACCGCATGACGTCATCATGTGACCATCACATCATCGCATATCACGGTCTAACACTACAGTTACCGATAAACATCAGCTTGAATCTGATATCCAACTACGCAGTCGTGTTGCTCACGCTGTACCTAGTCGGCGGGTACGTTACCGTCATTATGAAGGGCGGAGTGGGGAAAAACGGCTCCACCGTCGCAGTAAGACTTTTTGATTAGCATTGTGCTGTAAGAATAACACTTAACAATACAAATGCTGCACAGACTGTACTAACGCGCCGACCACCGCGCTATGCTCACGTGACGATGCTCGATGACTGACTCGATCACTAGTGTTGTACCGTCCGTCCTGTAGTGTTGTGCTGTGTCTCATAGTGCACGGGTGTCGCATTCATTGCATGTTCTGTATGGCTTGTTACTAACCGCATGATTTTGTTGCTTGTTTGAGGTTCAGTTTTAGTTTTTGTTGCTTGTTTGACGTTGCATGTTAGTTTGTAAGTAGTGCTTAGCATGTAGCGCTTTGTTGTGCTGAAGTTGCCCCTAACTTTTTTTAAATTAATCAATAAAATGAGAAATTTTTAAATTAAAAACTTGCTGCCAAAAAATAACAGTTCTTGCAATGACACAGCCTACAATGTGATGGCCCGTTCGTCCTACAAAGGCCGTGGTACACCCAGTAATTTCCGTAGGGCACGAGTATCCTGTCGCCGGTGATCCCGTTCTCGCTGGTCGTGGTGCCGGCCTTCATCATCTTCCAGAAGAGCGAGTCCAACGTGTACCAGCATCACCCATCCCTGTACATAATGGCGTTCGGCATGGTTGCTGCTAAGGTCACCAACAGACTCGTGGTGAGTGATACTATTTTTTAAAACTATTTTTGAGTGTTGTGTTTTCAGTGCCATTAGAATCTTTTTTTTTTTGTTTTTATGCTATCTTTGGCCTTTTTGTGGATTTATTGGCTTGTATTTTGCTTTGTTATCTACGTAGCTTATAGGTACTCGTAGGTATGATATTGTGACGTCTACAAAAATGGAAGGAAATATTTTATAAATTCAGTAGCAACCCGCCCCGACTTCGCACTGGTAGTAGAGCATAATTATATGCTTACAGTTATTTTTCTGTCATAGTGTCGCCATCAGCCTGTTGCGTCGAGCGGTGATGTGGGTTAGATTTTAAAATGTAACTGATCTTCATCCCACTTGGAATATATTTTAAACCTTAATGAATTACACCTGAACCTAAACCTTCTTTATGAATCACTCCATCCATTGGTAAAAACCGTATGAAAATCTGTTCGGTAGTTATTGAGCTTTTCGCGTTCAGACAGACAGACGTGGCGGAGGGACTTTGTTTTATAATATGTAGTCATTTATTTTCTGGCAGCCAATATATGAATACTTTTGCCACAGTTTTCACTCTTGCCTCCTATAAGCACATTACCTATGTGATAGAATACGAATGAGTCATTTTCGCAAAATGTCCAAAAAAAAACTCCTTCCTTCCAATTAACTTCAACATATTAGTAAGCATAATTATGGTGTTTACAGGTGGCTCATATGACCAAGAGTGAGATGGACTACTACGACTGGTCGCTACTCGGCCCCGCCATGCTGTTCCTCAACCAGTACTTCAACCACGCGCTGCCCGAGTACTACGTGCTGTGGCTGTGTATGGTATGTATACCGAAGGTATATAGGGATAGAGAACTCGTACAAAACATTACTGGATTTGACAGGTTTTTGACATCTTCCCTTTACAAGCAATTTTGTCTAACAATATGACCGTGCTTTTTTGTGTTACAGATATGGGTATGCGTGGACCTGGTGCGCTACTGCGGGCAGATCTGCCTGGAGATCTGCACGCACCTGCGCATCCACCTGTTCCGCATCGCGGGCGCGCCCGCCGCCGCCAACGGTACGCGGCGCTTCAAGCGCACGCACTCGCACCACGCGCACGCGCACTCCTAGTGCCGCCGGGCGCCTGGCCACTGGCCCTTGGCCCACCGGCCCACTGGCCCACTGGCCCGCTGGCCCACTGGCCGCACACGCCACTGTTTTTGTTGCTTGTCTATGGGCGCCAGATACGGGGCTTTTAGCATCGGTGATTAGTGATTTGGTCGGTTTTCTGAAGATTCGTTGAACTCTAGACTCTGCACTCATTTGGATGCCAGTCGCAGTTATTTAGTGAAGCTTTGGCATCTAATGAAAATGGCTCTATGCTCAATTTTGTATCGCGACCTAACGCAGAGTCGCCAAAACGCATTGCGACATATTACAAAATCGCCGATCGCCAACGCTAAAAGTATCGTGTCTGCTATAGCCTATAAGTTAGTTTTGTACGCTGCTGCGATAATTTATAATGATGTCAAATTAACTTATTTCATGTGTAGATAAATCAAAATATTTACGCGAATTTCCAAACGTCTCCCTACCTTAAAGGTAGTGAAATCAAAGTTGTATAAAATACAATGTTTCAGTTTCAACGTACAAAGAAATTTCGTTTTAAAAATTTCGTTGTACTTCAAAAATGTCGGCAGCGTTCAAAACGGACTTCGTTTAACTAATTTGTTGATTAGTCAAGGCTCGGTATGTATAATGTTATGGGGTAAGGCAGCGGTGCTCTCACACCGTTCTACTCTCTCTTCTCTATCTAACAATACACTAATATACGAAAACATAGGACGTCCAAACACAAGAAAATATACGTGTTAAAACAAAGTAAAAATAACTGTTATAATAGTGACATAAGGTCGCATTTCGTACCGTGTAAAAATACTAACACTAACGTTAATATGTTGACAAACGGTATCATAACACCCGGTCGTTAATACCGGGTTCACACGATTCGATTTTAGTTGAACAACTTCTGTTATTTAATTAAAAATACTTTGAATTTGAAAACTTATGTTCAGACGGTTCAAACCGCTTTCGACTTAGCGGTTGATCAACAAAAATCGGACCGTGTGAACCCGGTATTAGATGCATCGAGTTTACGACAAAGTTCAGGTTGGTCTCACGTCGTCTGTCACTCATGTCAGTGTGATGGTCACGCTAATTACCGGGTACTGTAACTTGTGTGCCAGGATAGTTAGCGAGTAACAACGGGAACGTATATCAACGTGTAACTTATTGTATGTAAGAAATCCAAGATGGCTGCGGGTCATATGACGCGACCGCGAGCTCTCGAATATAATGGTAATAACCACTACAGATAATTTCAGTGTAGTATTGTTAGGTATACGTGTTCTTTATCACACAGCTATTTTAGAATAAATGACTTCCTGTAGATTATCAGTCTGATGCTGAAATAAAGAAAAGATGACAGAATATCCTTAGGATCTAAGAAAAAGCAATATTTGATCATAAAGAACCAATAGAAAGTAGTTTACAAGAACAATTTGATAAGACGATAGCGGGGCAAATATACTTGCAATTAAATTAATTATAACAAGTCTTTTTTTAAACGTATATTGAAGCTTCAAAAATTAAAATACTTGCCTTCATTTTTTTTACTTAAAAAAATCCGGTTGCACTCAACATATTTTCAAAATTAAACTTCTTTCTAAATCGCATCTGTACTGTCTGCAAACATGAATCTTTAACCATTGCGGGATAGACAGGAGAGCATGCCTTCTATCTACTAACGCTTCGGAAAGGTGTTGGGTCGTTCAATACTAACAAGTCACATTTTAGTGATGTGTCGAGAGGTCGTTCCTAATCGGAATGTTCTCGACAAAGCCCATCACTAGTCATATATTGTGCATCATTGTTGTAGATGAGGTGCGACTATTGGATAAAAGTTATCACATATACATAGGAAGCTGTGACCAGTAAGTCAGGGACTTGGAGGCTTGCCACTTACCGTATGACATACGCGATGTTGATGCCACATCGTGGTCCACTAAATACTGGACAAATCCAAAATTAGGGAATTAACTAGCACTTTTGGACGTCCTTTAAATAAAATTTCCTTATTCCTAACTGAATGCTTGAATTGTCAACATCGCGGTTGTCAGTGAATGGACTGTTTACTTAAGTATTTCTCTGCTAATCAAATTGATTCATATCAACATAACACTAATAATAGATACAATTTAATCGCACTTCCTACATGACATTTAGTTCGACTCGTGCGACGCATGTCGAGGTCACATTCTGTTAACTAGCATACTTAGGTTGCTCAGCTGGTCTGATGTAAATAATACGTTTATTTATTTTTAATTTTCATATCCATCCGCGCTGATTGCCTTTTGATGACGTTTTCGTGCGTCACTAAAGATTAATTTCTGCGGATATTTAAATTATTTGTTATTATATTACTTTTGAACAGAATGTGACCTTGAATAAATGATTAGTATTTATTTTTAATGAAACAGATAGTTCAGTAGATCAGGTAGACGTCAGCTAGAACAAATACATCAGAGATTATGACTGTATGTAAATAGCTAAAAGTGCAAAGTATTCATCAAATCTTTAAAAACATTTAAACAAATGTACATTTTTATTACAATTTCTGTTAATCAGCACCATTATGTTAGAAGGAAATGTGGTATAGTTTAATAATAGTAAGTAGTTGGGAAAGTGTCTATAAAAGTAAGAGATGGCAAACTCTTAGTGGGTTACTTTAGTAATTAATATTATGAGTAGTAGCCAGGAGTGCGGCTGACTGGCGAGGATTGTAACAAACTAGATAGATATATGAATAACCAGCACAATTATTGAATACAACTTGTTATAAAATGTTGAAACGACTGTTAAGCCCTAGGCAATACTCAGTTTATGACTTTTAGATGTTCAGTCTTTCCATCTATATCTAGTACTGTTATAGAAACATGTCTAGAACTTAAGATATAGATAGCCCATGAATAAAATCTAAATGATGTCCTACCAATAAGTTTTGAATGTATCTTCACTCTCCATTATGATGCATCTTGCTCCTGCTGTCATCTAACATCTGCCGCTAATATAATCTTCGCTCTCGTACCTCTAACTACATAAATATACTTTTTCTTCGTAATGTATGTGCTATGGTATATATTATATGTATGAAGTGCTAGGAACGCTTGCAACTGCTAGAGAAACAAAATGTTTACTGTCCTCTCTTATCTAGTCGGTTCAAATGAATTTAATATAATAGTTAGTGCACATAATTGGAGCTCAAAAATGTGAATGGTTAAAGAGTAGCGTATACAGCCGCTGTAGTGCTAAGTGTGTAAATATGTGTTAATTATTGATGTTACACAAAACGCAAGCCCGCTGTATCATATACTGTTAAATGTATTTTTTATGTGAAATATAACAAATGTACATTTTGATTATACTTGTTTTATTAGAGTTCCTGTTATTGTCAGAAAAGTTATTTGTTATATGAATGTATTACAATGTCAATGTTTTGCTTCTTATTATTCACAACCCAATATTTCACTACTCTTTAAGTTTTGTCAGGTGTCCCTTACATTCCACCAGATCTACATACTTGTAAGGTATGGTACACGCTACAGTATGGATGCAAAGGTCAGTGGAGCTTGTGTTTGTTGTTCAAATATAAACCTTGTTTCAAAACAATAGAGCTTATAATTAAAGCAGGTGTTGCAGGTTTTATTTGCTTGATTTTTATTTTATATGTGGCTTTTTATTTCTTGAAAGCTTGTTTCATTATCATGATTGTAGTACTAACCCAGTTGTGTTATAAACATCTGCTTACAACATCGGAATGAAATCCTTTTATTTTTTTTCTTATAGGGTCGTTTAAACCCCGTGTATCGCTGATTTTATCCTATCATAATGTTTATAATTGTGTGACATTATGCTGGTAATGTATAGTCGAAAAAGAAATAAGTGTACAAGCAAGTTACTACAACTATGTTCAAACAATGTTGTGCTTGTGCTTTTATCCGACCAACTTTACTATCCGGATAATTCGGATACTTCCTGAACACTTTCAGAGGAGAGCAGTGGTGTCCTAGTGGTATCGGTCGCGACTTGTAAGTTGTAGGTCCTGAGTTCGAACCCCGGAAGGCACTTTCGTTTATTTAATTTCTCCACCACTGCTCTCAAAACGGTGAAGAAAAACATCGTGAGGAAACAGACATGTCCTAGAACCAAAAAATTCGAAGACATGTGACATCCATTAACCCGCACTGTGTCCGCGTGGTGAATTAATGCCCCCTCCCTCTTCCACAGAGGATCGAGGCCTGTATCCCAGCAGTTGGAACATTATTTGGTAATGAGACCTAAGGAAACTCAAGTAATGCAATGTTGCTTCGTTTAAAAATGTCCTCCATTTATTACATATTTAAGTAACCAGTGGAAAAGAAAACTTTCAACTTCGACCACTGTTGCAAGAATTGTGATGAGGAGGTTGTATACTTAACTAAGATGAATATTTCTTGGTCCCCCTCTTTCCAGGAGTGCTATTTGTAATCGGCAAAGAGTTTCTAATCGACGACTCGACTTCAATTGATGACAGTGATGATGATGAAGTAGAAGGTACTCAGTGATTACCAGCAGCAGAGAGAAATTGAAACATCATTTACTTTAACAGCACCACGTCCACTGTATCTGATTGCAGTTGCAGTGGACGTGGTGCCGTCGATGGTATATTTGGCATGGTCCTTTCGATCACTTTGCTTATTTGTTCTGTTAAAGTTAAGGGTCAACTCACACCGAAAGAGCGGCGAAGGGCAGCGAAGCGCAGCGACTCGCTCGGTAGAAAAGGCGCGCGGATTCCCGCGACTGCTCGAGAAGTCGCTGGAATGCTCGAGAAGTCACGGCACGCCGCGCGCCTTCTCAAGCCCGCCCGCGATGAATTCACGGGTCGCTCTCCTATGCGCAGTTCACTTTCATCAAAACTCGAGGAAACTTGTGTTTATCGCTGTAATGCCTTGATTTGATATTGTATAGGCAGTCGTACATTTGCACCAAATAAATAAGCTTTTCTTCATCCATTTCCATCACTTCTGTATTCGTTGCACTGCAAGGAATGAATGCGAATGCTTGCGCGCAACAGACGGGCACGGGGAGCGGGCGCGAGGGGCGGGATATTGCCAGCGGCCGCTCGCGACTGCTCGAGTATTCTCGGGACTTCCCGCGACTTCTCGCGCAGTCGCACGGCTCCGTTTATGGAATTCGCCGGAATTCCCGCGGCGCCGCGGGCATCCGCGCGACTCGTTCGAGTTTCTCATGCGATAATAAGTATTATAGTAATGAAAATAAAGTTAAAATTCATATGACACTGAAACTGCGCTCCGCTTCGCTGCCCTTCGCCGCTCTTTCGGCGTGAGTTGACCCTAATGGTTGTTCAGTTTCTCTCTGTTTTTGGTAATCACTTAGTACCATGTCCGTCAACTGAAGTCGAGCTCTGGGCTTAGGCCCAAAAAAGCCCAAAGTGCCAAAGTGCTTTTTGCACTTTTCAATGTGTCATTAGATGGATTTTTGAAGATATCGCATGAATTTTCACGATACCGAATACCTGTTTTACTATTACTGATTTTGATGAGAAAAAAGGAACTATTCATATTATTCGTTTTATCCAGATAGTGAAACTAATGTTGTCCGGATAATTTGGATATCCGGATAGCATGCCCTACTTTTGCCTGTATGTAGGTACCTACACCTAATTCTTTTGTTGACTATACAATTTAGCAGAACAGAAAATAAAATAAATGAACAATGATATTCTTTCTTTTACAGAGACGAGTGAAAGTGAAAAGTCGGACTTGGAAGATATAGTACCACTAATTAACAACAATTCTATTAGTTAATTTAACACATTAGGTTACTAGCACTCCTAATAAATATACCTACGTCGGTTCAGAGTAGAGAATAAATATTAAGTATAGGTGACGGGAGACAGAGTTGAAAAGAATTGAGTGATATAAATTTTTACTCTTAGATTGCACGCTATGTTTTATTAAGGTTGCAGTTCCTCACACGTCAGTTCTACAAATATTCACAGAATAAATTACCATGTTATTGCATAGTGTTATAATGTTCACTTCAACACTAGGTCCGGTCTTACACAGTATTAATGAAAGTATTCCTAAACAGTTAAGTTTGTAAAGTATTAAAGCTTATTTGATAATGATAATAAAGTTAATTTACAACATTAGCTGTTTTAATTTGCGCTGAGTGAAAAGGAAAACGTGTGAACATATAGATAGTGATGACATTACGCAGTATGGCTTCGCTGCCCTCGTCAGTGTTATCAGTTATTTGTTTACCAACGGTGTTATGATATTTCCTGCAGTGTGTACATATTGTGATTGAGGTGATAGTGACCATGGCTAGTAGAGCACGCCGGAGACTGGACTACGAAGGCCTGGGTGAAGGTAGGTGGATCTCAAAATGTGTTATTTAAACAGAATCGTTATCTTTCATGCGGTTTCCGACAGATATGTCTGTAGGTGTTTAGGACAGTACATTACTGTGCGTAATTTTTTAGATTAAATGAGGGTTTTATAATACTTGCTGTTCGATCTTCACGCATGACTAGAGTTAAGTACTGATTTATCATGAAATCGGGCCAAAATTAAATATGCAATCTATCTTAGTGATGAGGTCGAGAACATAATTTTAGGTAGAATAGGTACCTACGTACTTAATTATTACCATGTGGGTATGTATTGTTAACCCTATTCCTGAACGAAATGCGGTTTTTCTTTGTTGAGAATCACACTTTATGAGCACAGTTTAATACTGTGGTATGAGTAAGCCCACACGTCGCACGGACGTAATAAAATCGCGGCAATTTTTTTCGTGCACTTGATTTTCAACGCTCTGCTTAGCGCCGCGAGTTGAAAATCCAATAGCGTGTTTTTTCAACGCGCTGGGACGAGAGTGCGTTCCAGCGCGTTGGATTCTCAACGCTCGAATTAACACTGAGAGTTGAAAATTCAGTGTGCGATAAAATCCCGCCGCGGTTTTATTAGGTCCGTGCGAACGTCGGCTAACGCCCCCTTAGAGTCTACGAACGCTCCTCATTGTTCTAGTGAACGTGCGTGAAATCAAAAGTTTATGCCTCTATTGAAGTCAATCCATGAAGTAAGATATACCTACATAAGTACTTATATT
Source organism: Agrochola lychnidis (assembly GCA_963680765.1). Lineage (NCBI taxonomy): Eukaryota > Metazoa > Arthropoda > Insecta > Lepidoptera > Noctuidae > Agrochola > Agrochola lychnidis. Next base: position 1,639,052 of record OY796857.1, on the reverse strand, counting down.
CCATAAGATTAGACATTTAACTAAACCTTTTTTACAGTCCGTTCAACCGATTTTGACTTTTATTGCGTTGGTGGCATGACAAATGGCAGCTGCAATAAACAGTTGGTTTGTAACCACTTTTTTTGCTTTTAATACCATCCTTATGCCTACGCAATAGAAGTCAAAATCGGTTGAACGGACTGTAAAAAAGTTTTGTTTAAATATCTAATCTTATTTCAAACGGAGTATAGGTATCCTTATCAACTATGTTGGAGTCGGCTTCCAGTCTAACCAGATGCAGCTAAATACCAGTATTTTACATGGATCTGACCTCCGCAACCCTGTTATTGGGCAGGTAATAACTCTTTGGTAAGACTGGTTACTTACTTACCCCTTATCATAATTTAATTTGCCGTATCATGTAGGTATTACAGTAACAAAAAAAAGCGGCCAAGTGCGAGTCGTACTCGCCCATGAAGGGTTCCGTAGCAGTAAGTAACGATAAGTTTACGATTTATGACGTATTAAAAAAAAACTACTTGCTAGATCTCGTTCAAACCAATTTTCGGTGGAAGTTTACATAGTAATGTACATTATATATTTTTTTTAGTTTTATCATTCTCTTATTTTAGAAGTTACAGGGGGGGGACACACATTTTACCACTTTGGAAGTGTCTCTCGCACAAACTATTCAGTTTAGAAAAAAATGATATTAGAAACCTCAATATCATTTTTGAAGACCTATCCATAGATACCCCACACGTATGGGAATGATGAAAAAAAAAATTTTTGAGTTTCAGTTCTAAGTATGGGGAACTCCAAAATTATTTGTTTTTTTTCTATTTTTGTGTGAAAATCTTAATGCGGTTCACAGAATACATCTACTTACCAAATTTCAACAGCATAGCTCTTATAGTTTCGGAAAAAAGTGGCTGTGACATACGGACGGACAGACAGACAGACATGACGAATCTATAAGGGTTCCGTTTTTTAACGGAACCCTAAAAATGGCGTATATCACGGCGAGCAAGCAAAGAAGTAATCCGTTATCACTTTATCAGTTACCGATTAACTGTAGCTATCAAATCATCAATAATGTTAGCGTGTGGCCTGATTGGTGCAACGTACCCTACTGCCCACAGAAAATAAATACTCTACGAGCTACTGCATATCATAATTATCGTTAGTTACAATTACTCCACCTGTCGGTTTACACGCCATTAGCTGCCCTCTTGGCGTGCCATGAGGTAATTAGCACGTAATTAGGAGTCAAGTGCTTACGTATTGGTCATAGCGATGAGTTGGTGGCCCAGTGGTAACAGCCGCGACTTACGAGTTGTAGGTCGTAGGTTCGAACCCAGACAGGCGCTTTACTTTGTGTAAATTATTTCATCACCACTGCTCTCAAAACGGTGAAGGAAAACATCGTGAGGAAACCGGCATGTCCTAGAACCGAAAATTCGAACACATGTGACATCTACCAACCCGCACTGGGCCCGCGTGGTGGATTACGGCCCACTCCCTCTCACAGAGAGGAGGCCTGTGCCCCAGCAGTGGGAACATTTATAGGCTGATGATGAAGATGATGATGATGAGTTGGTAGTAGGTACTTTAATTGGTTACAAACTTAATAAGTGCAACAGCCAGGGTTGGAAAATAAACGTAACCTACCTACTGTATTTAATCGACTCTGACTTAGTACTTGTTGAGTGAATTAAATCCTCCAACTCATATTCACATGCATTCTCTGAGAAAGTCTAACCCAGGGGTTCCTAAACTTCCACCGTAGGCGCGGGCTTGCGGACGGTGAGCAATGGGTAACTCGCCGTCCGATAAGGACCAAGCCCGTATCGAGGGCGCGTTGTGTTCCACGCGCGCCTCAAAGAGATGTCAGCAGAATTGACGGGGTCCGCTAGGGCCGATGCCTGCTGGGGTTGCGAATAAGGCCGAAAGGGACATCGTGGCCCCCTGGCAACATGGCAACTGAAGGAACACGGGTGGGTTTTAGTCAGTAAGAGTCTGACACGCCCTCCCGCTCCACCCAGAGCTGGAGAAGTTATTTGATAATTTCTCAATAAAACAAAATAAAAAAGGGTTCCTAAACTTTCAAGATAACGGAACATTCACCAAATACATTTTGTTTTATGGAACCCCATATCAAATGATAACAAATCAAAGATTCAATTTAAATAAGAACAAAAACTTTTATTAGAAATGTTTTAAAAGTAAAACTTTCCTTCTTTACTTTAACTTTTAGATATTGTAAAGAATGAAATTATTTCACTGTTTCATCTATATTGCTTTACAGTTCGGTATTATATCCGACAGTTGCTTGCACATAATTGGGGTAGCATCCAATTTCGACCTGAATTTGTTTTTGGTCTAAGTGTAAGCTGAAAAACCTGTTTCACAACGATAGGTACGTTGTGACAAATGGGAGCACAGAAGATAGCCTTTTTGGCTACTTCAGGGTATTCACTCCTAACACCAACCCAAAACTCATTCAGGGATATATACTCAAATGTGTGTTTTAATGTGGATGAACTTTGAAGATCTATGAATGCTTCATAATCTAGGAAATATTATTTTAATGCGATGCGGTTAGCATCGCATTAAATAAAATAATAAAATATTAAAATTTTATTTTTATTAAAATAAAATATTTGTACTTAACTGTGGTATTATTTAACATTTTTATTTGAATAATTTCGCGGAACCCTGGTGACTTTTATACGGAACCCCTAGGTTCCGCGAACCCACTTTAAGAATCGCTGGTCTAGCCTATTCCATGCTGGTGCTAACATTTTCAAGCTCGCTTCGCTCGGTATTGCATCCTATGCACCATCGGGGTAATGCATATCTAAGCATTTTGTAAACAAAATTCCGTGCACACGACCCTTTTTTTTCGTAGGTAAGCGATACAATAGCGGCCGAGCGCTACAAGCAAGAATAGTCCTTACAGTGTATAGTTATGCGTTTCTTCGATAGTACATTCTCCTACATCTCCAACTTTTCTGTAGGTATATCGATACTACTATTTTTGTATCAATGGTCAAAGAGAAAGAAAACCTAATTTATTCGAAGCGGGATGCTAAAATTTCGAGCTTCCTACGCTTGCTCTTGCATCCTATATTCTCCATAGCAGCCCTATCAAGCAAAAAGGGCCTTAAAAATTAAAGGTTAGGAGAAAATTTCCCTTCTTTTGGTTATGAATGTTATGATAGCAAAGTGGCGGGAAGAGAGACTATTGAAACCTTACTTTTAGACTCTTTTTGTGGCTTTATTGAAATTGATAATAACTCAGCTCTTTACAGTTTGAATCCTGGCAGAATGTCTAAGATCGGAAAATCATTTCGGGCAATTGATATAAGCGCCTGAGCAATAATACTTAGCAAAGTAATAAGCTTTGTGCACATAAAATTGTTAGGCGTTGTGAAGTAAATAATTGTAAAAACAATGTATAATAATAATTAAGTACGCATAACTATTGGTACTCCATGAAAAAACCATGACAACTAAGTAAATTAAAAACAGGGCAAAAAATCAAGGATACTGTATCAAGTTTAAGGTGCCTTGCGACATGTGCGAATAGCAAGGACAAGTACACATTAGATAAACATGAATATAAAGTAATAGAAACAATAAAAAACCTTTATGGAAAAGAAAAAAATTATGAATAAACAGTTTTATATAAATACGGAAATTTTGTATTTTTCCCCTTAAAATACGGCAAACCAGACTGTCATACGGCAGCTCAGATTTTCGCGATAACAACACTCCTCATAGTCCAATGGGACGGCAAACTGACACGACCGGAGAGCGATCAGGCGCAGGACCAACGGCTTAACACTTTCGATTCCACCCACTTTTCATAGAACTCATACGCCATGCCGCCATAAATATTGGAAGTGAACCCTCCGGGAGGGTTCCCGGCATTATGTTTGTGCTAAAGTTAACCATCGCGGGCGGTCAACGGCATTAGATTTAAAACCGTTTTATAAAACACTGTAAAACGAACTAAAGTAGTGTTTTCAGGGGGTCTTGTCGCTATAAGTAGTTTCCAACCTTTTAAATTCTTTGTAAATATTGTAACTGTGAACAAAAAATTAAAAAATAAATAAAATGCTTAGATTTTAAAACCAACGCTTTCTTATACTTACTAATAAATCTTGTTAAAATATACATCAGATTTTATTTTCACGGTTTATAATGCTACATTTAAAATGAGCCCTCCGCGAGGGCTCTCAGCATCCCATATGCGACTAAGGTGAACCCTCCAGGAGGGCTCCCGGCACTGAACGTATTCAAACGTGCTTTCCGAGGCACGGGGGTATCACATGGTCACACCACCAACTTCCAAACTCCGGGCTGTTCTTAAGAATTTCTAATGGACAAACCCAATAACACTTATCCCGATCCGGAAATCGAACCCAGGACCCCAAGCTCAGCAGTATAGCGCCTGTGACCACGAGACCAACGGGGCAGTCCAACATAATTATTATTTATGTGAATCAGGATTTTCTTAACTAAACAACGGTAAGACTTCACATTGTGAAACTTTGTGTAACATTGATTCTCTTTGCTTAAAGCTTAACTTTGAATATACCTACAATAATAAAATTACAATATTTATCATCATGATCTTCCACAGAAAGTTAAAAGACTATTATAGAAAAATATTATTAATAAAATCGAGAGCACCTACGTTTATTTCCACTTTCTCATAAATATCCATTATTATTATATTCAATTTATTTTAACAATGCCATTAATAACATAATTTAATAAATGATTACCTACTGAAATTGCTATTAAAACATCGATAGTTGTTATCGTCTTGAACAGCTGGAGTGTAGCGAAACACTAGCGTGACAACGCAAAGGACAAAAATATATATTTTCGTTATGGAAGAAAAGGACATCACAAAAACCTAACCTTTTAGTGGCATGAGGAACAGGGTGTAAAGTTCACTCATCCACCATAGAAAAGGGAGGATCCTTCGACCAGACGGGTGTTGTGTCTGGCGGGCAACTGCCCATCGGTTTGAAGTTGAAATCTTGTATATGTCGTGGCCAGATCTTAGAATTGATAATTTCATGAAATGATTGAGTATTTCATGAAATGGTTGTGTTTCATGAAATGGCCAGCTAAAATTAACCATATCGTTCAAACGTCAACGTTTAATGATATGTTAGTCGACGTTTGGCCATATCATTAAGTAGGGTATCCATGCAAATATTACTGGCATTCATTAACTTTTAGTAATCTGGGTCAATGGATAAATAAAACATTTTAAATAGCTTTCATTCCAGAAGAAAAATAACAATTACTAAGATTTGAATAGTTAAATACTAACCTGTGAAATACGTTCCAAGTCCATGGTTTTTTTTGGTTGCGCTCGTTTTTCTAGTGAATTTCAAAAAAGTCACGTAGCTTGGTATAATAACGATACTTCACTGCACTTTTATCTTCTATTTCCATATTTATTATTGGTTTTTCAATCGTATTATCGTTCGCCGCCATGATGCACAACAAAAACAAAGCGACATTAACGCCTCTACCGGTAGATAATCTAACTATTTTACGATATGATCACTGATGTTTGGCCACATCATGAACTAGTCGTGCGTTTAAGTGTTCATATCGTCAAACGTTGAGTATTCAATGATCTGGCCAGACCACATCATGATGTGGCTAGCGGTCGATGTTCTATTTCATGAAATGGTTGATCATTTCATGAAATTATCAATTCTAAGATTTGGCCACGACATATATACATATGTCGATCGCTCGGTAAACTCTAATTGCGCGATGCAGGATTTGTGTGACGTCATGTCTATGATGCGTAGTTCGAATATGGCGGTGTAACCGCTACAACCTAACCTTTGTCAGTTTTCCAGTATTACTTGAAGTCTGCTGGACGGCTCAGTACAAATTATTTTACTAAAATCTGGAATATTATACCATATTTTTGATACTTGAACACGAATTATGGATGACTTTCCATACCAATTTACGGCATAAATCAAAATCAAAATATTTTATTTCACATAAACCTACATGGGCACTTATGAAACGTCAGAAGCTAGGTGTACGGTTTCAATTGGTCGCTTCCTATGGAGAAGAGCCGGCAAGAAACTCCACGGTTACTCTTTTCAAAATAAATTGTTTCTACAATGTTTTCAAATTACAGTGTTAATAGGTATGGGAGGACAGTGTAGGCCTATCAACAAGTACCAGGTACCTACTTAGTAAAATAGAAAATGGTCCACAAGTCTACAGCCTACAACGTTCTCACATTCACAAAATCTAAAAGAAAAGAATCTATATAAAAGATAAACAAAATAATAAAAATAAGGACCTATTTAAACCAAATGACATGAATGCCACTACAGCTGCAACAAATCTAATTTGTTTTTGAAAAAATATATAGAAAATTGTAGGTATATAATGTCAAATACTGAAAAGATTATGTCAATGAAGTATGTAAAAAAAGTAAAATAAAATAATCATCGTAATTTGGGAGCAGTTAATAAACATTTACATTGTTATGCCGTTAATGAGGTACCAGGGAAGCCACATGTGCAGAAGGAATTATTGCCAGACTTCCTTGTCTTCAACGTAGTCTTTAATCTTATAATATGCTTTTTTGATAAGGACACGTTTGATGTGGGTTTTGAACTTTCCATCGCTTAGTTCTGTAACAGACTTTGGCAACTTGTTATAAAAGCGGATACCGTTTATAAGAAATGACTTACCTACTAGTTTTAGTTAATCTAAATTTGGATATCACAATTTCATGTTTACTACGTGTATTTATATTATGGAAATCGCTTCTTATTTTGAAAAGTCCTAGGTGTTTGCGAACATACAAAATACTTTCTAAGATATAAAGAGAAGGCTGAGTCAGTATATCAATTTCTTTGAATTTATTTCCAAGGGACCCACGAGGACTTATTTTGTAGATCGCGCGAATTGCCCTCTTCTGTAAAATGAAAATTGAATCTACGTCAGCTGCCGATCCCCACAGCAAAACACCATAAGACATAATACTGTGGAAATAAGCAAAGTTACTAACCTAGCTGTGGCTACATTAGTTAACTGCCTTATTTTTCTTACTGTATATGCAGCTGAACTTAATCTACCTGAAAGAGCTCTAATGTGGGCGCCCCATTGCAATCTCGAATCTAGAGTAATTCCTAGAAACACAGTTTCCGTAATAGCATCTAGTTTCTTGCCATCAAGTTTTAAATTGAGACCTACTTGAGGTACATTTGGTAATGAGAACTTAAGACATTTAGTTTTGTTCGCATTAAGTAAAAGATTATTAGCTGCGAACCATTTCGAAAGAATTGCCAGACTATCGTTGACATGTAAGACATCCGTATCTTTGCTATCTATTATAAAAATAAGAGAAGTATCATCAGCGAATAAAATTATATTCGATAAATTAGCCATCATGTAAGGAAGGTCATTAATATAAACTAGAAATAGGAAAGGGCCAAGAATTGATCCTTGAGGCACGCCCATCTTAACTAGAGACTCTGAGGACGTTGCCCCGTTAACATTTACTTTTTGCTGTCTGTTTGATAGATAAGAAAAAAACAAGATCAGCAGCTTGTCCACGAATTCCGTAGTGGTGTAATTTACAGATCAGTCTTTTGTGGTCAACGCAGTCAAACACTTTTGAGAGGTCACAGAAAATGCCAATTGCATCCTGGGACTTCTCCCAGGATTCCAAAATGTGACTGATGAGTTTTATTCCTGCGTCAGTCGTCGACCTACCTTTCGTGAAACCAATGCTGGTGACTATGTAAAATTCCATTTGAATTAAAATGTGACAACATCTAATAATAATAATCCCTACAGATGCCTACTCACACACTTTACATGCTCCAAAAAGCCACCATCCTTAACACCTGTCGCATCACCCGAAAGTTCCTGACTTCTTCAACATTGTCATCCACCTTTTCAATCTAAATTTCGCCTTACATACTTGGTCCCGACCCGTGTGTAAGGTTCCTTGACCTCTCTTAAATGAGAAGAAACGAAAAGAACTGAAAATAATAATAATAATAACCCCACCGCCGTATCTCTACGTTGACGTCGTGGTGGGGCTTGCGCGCTCCAAACTCTAGGCCTGTGCCAGTAGAGTTTACTTTGCCGGAACAGGTCTGGGATGAGGAGCCAGACCAAGAGAGATACAAAACCCGCAGGGCAGCATGTGGCGAGCTGTTGGGCAGTAGCGACCCCACGGACCCTATCTCCCGGGAGAAGTCTTGTTCCTCACCTCTGGCTTGCCTTTATTGGCCGGTTGGAGTGAACACTGACGAGGAACATAGCTCCTGCCTCATTCTTGCCTTAATTGGCCGGCTTGAGTGGAGATTCGCAAGAGCAAACGTGCTCGGAGGAAGGAAGTATTCCAGTAAGATGCTGGTAGGGATCTTGACCGTACTTCCGGGATTGTCCTGATAGCCGTGGAATACCTCTCCACTCCTCACAAGCACCTCAGGACATGTTGCACCCTTGTCGCTACGACACTTTGTGCTAGCGACCGTTTTTGGGGGCCCATTATTGAGTGTGCAAGTCACCCCCTGCCATTTTATCCGTATATACCACAACATTGATCAGGCAGGGGACATAGGCTTTCCATAGTTTTAAGTAACCAATCCACTATAGCCACCCAAACCCATAGCCCAATATGTTTTGTTTCCAGGTTCTGCAATAGCCCTGCACCAACCGGGGGTTGTCCTTGGGTGTACTTGCATAGTGCATACGGGGATAATCGTCGGTTGGTGTCTCATTCCATTTAAAATTGTCCAAGGGGCCTCTGCGAGTTGGCTTCGGCCCCTCGTACGCCTTCCAAAGGACCGGGACCCCATGGTCCCGAGATATGCAAACACATAAAAACAAATAATAATAAATAATAATAAAATCTTTATTTATCCAAAAACATACAGAGTTTGAAAACACAGTGTGATATTTGGTTTAGAAAATACATTTATAGTTTGTTGCAAAATCTGTACAAGAATAATATTCACTACCTCTTAAGCTAGGGTATACCTGTATTATAAGAGGTAGTTTACGGTCAATAATCAGCAAAAACTTATATCTCAAGTGGACTGTGTCATTCTACTGTATGGTAATAATAGAGTAAAATTGTATGTTGTGTGTTAGTGTATGTGGGTGGTGTGTGTGTGTAGGTGTGAGTGTATGTGTGTATGTGTGTGTGTGTAGATGTGTGTGTATTATACAAGAAAGGTGAGTAAAGACTCCGTGTAAGAGTAATCCTTAAGGAGCAGCCACTCTGTTACTTTAGATTTTAGTGCATTTGAGTTTAGATTTATAATATTGAGATGTTTGTTAATGTTTTTATAGATATGGGTACTTAGTATATAATATTGATGTTTGGCGAACGCGGTCTTATGTTGTATATTTGGTGGAACGTACATGCGTTTGTTTGTCATATGGGGAGGAAGGCCCGCGTACTTTCTAAGGGTGGATTTAAGCACATAAAGCTGACGGACCGTTAGTACTTTACAGTCAGAGAAGAGTTCAGTTGTTGGATACCGGTAGGGCTTTTTCGTCATGACTTTAAGAATAGCTCGCTGCGCTCTTTCCACCCTCAGAAATCTTGTCTTAGCCGCACCGCCCCACGTAGCTATGCAATAACCAATCACTGATTGGCATAGTGCAAGGTACACCATCTTAAGTGTTTTTAGGTCGGCGGATTCTCTAAGAGACTTAAATATATGTATAAGACGTAAAGTTCTGGTGGTGATAGCGTCAATTTGTCGGTCCCATATCAGTCCGTCGTCTATGTATACTCCGAGGTATTTAACGCTTTCGGATCTTGCAAGTGGAGGACAAGTGCAAGGGGTGGACGAGTTTGTGCAGGAATGGGGAGTTATACTAAAAGAAGGGGGTGGTTTAGCGTTACGACGTATAGCAAAGGGAATATAAGTAGTCTTTTGTAGGTTCAATGTAAGAAGGTTCGAGTTTAACCACATCATAACCTTAGCCATGGCCACCTCCGCATTTGCTTTCACAATGTCCCAAGTGATTCCGTCTACAAGAATTGCTGTGTCATCTGCGTAAGCGTAAATTCTACCATTTGGAAGACTCAGTCTACAGAGGTCATTTACGTAGATCTGAAATAGGGTGGGGGAGAGGATCCCTCCCTGGGGAACACCATAGGACACGAGAAACTCATCACTTAGGTGAATATCAATTTTAATGCATTGCTTACGGTTTTTAAGGTAATCCTTAAATATTTCTAGCGGCATTCCACGCACACCGATAGTTTCCAGCTTCGTGATGAGCTTGGGAACAGAGACTGTGTCAAAAGCCTTCGAAAGGTCCAGGAATATACCTAGACATTTCGATTTTTTATCTAGGTTTGAGGCAACCTGTTGCGTGAAATCCAGTACTGCATCATCTGTAGATAGACTTGTCCGAAATCCGTATTGATTATTAGCAATGAGTTGGTGTTTGTCGAAAAATTTTCGTAGCGAGTTATTGAGGAATTTTTCGAGAAGTTTAGAGAGTGCAGGTAGGACCGATATCGGTCTGTAGTTATTAACACAGTCTCTGTTCCCTCCCTTGTATATTGGATGGACCACAGCTTTTTTAAAGGCCTCCAGAAAGACACCCTCCTGAAGGCAACGATTAAAAAGATAAGTAATTGGTGGAACCAGTACATGTCGACAGCTTTTCAATATAAGCGATGATATGCCGTCCCAGCCAACTGCACAGTCAGAACGTAGTTGTAGGATTAGGGACTCGATCTCAGCTTCGTCGACTTCCAGGATGGTAAGAGAGTTCACAGGTGAGTTTCGGGTGTCCGAAGGTGAGGGTGGGGGATGGCCAGAGGCCGGTGACGATGCAGTGTTATTAATTATCTTTGAAGCCAACTTTTTGCCAATGTTGGCGAAGAATTCGCCTACTTCATTAATCGCCGATTTTGGGCTGTCTCGTATTGTGAGTAGCTCCACTGGGCTAAGTTTTGATTTATGGGTATTGGTTATTTGTTTTATTGTTTTCCATAGGACTTTGGGATTATTTTTGGCTCTTTCCAGCTGGCCATCTGTACCCTAATTGCGTAATACAACACAATCACAATTTGTTTCGATTTGAAACAGATTTCTAATCCATTGCTTCATAAGTTGGAAAAAAATCTGTTCAACAACGTAAATAACGCAATGAATGTTGTTGAAATGTCAAAATGAAACAAATTTCGCGAAATTGTTTACGAAAATGAGTTACGCAATTAGGGCACTGGTCTAGCATAAATTCACTTTCTTCTGGCTTACGAGATTTATTTGATTTTTACGGAAAATAATACTTTAACTTCAAACAAAACTCGCAGATCTAATGTCAAGACTTTTAATAAAGTCCGTAACACTTATTAGTGGCGAATGAAAACTGCCTGCAATGCGGTAATCTGTGGTTCGGGTCCAATTGGGAGCGCTTCCAAACTATAGTATCTACTGTTAAACGAAACTATTGTTGTTCTAGGTGACCCACTGAACCATGGTACCTTTCGAAAAGAAAAATAAAGCCTGATCTTCTTCATAACCGATCACACCTTGACTGATAGTGCAATAATATTCCAGTTTCCAGGCCTGCAGAATGGCTGGAAACAAGCCGCACAGCCGTGCGGTCGTTGCGCCGAACTGCAAACAGAGTCCATCGCTACATCCAGCAGTCAACGCAGCCTTGGAGGACATTGTGTAAGTTTTTAGTATTTTGTTAGAATTATTCCTGGGAACCTTTGGTTACGAATATATTGAACATCAATGTTCCAACATTTTAATACGTTTTTTTTTACGAAAACATGTTTTATATATACAACATGTCCCAAAATTCAACGATAAGCCGGCACCAGAGGATGGACCTACTAATGACTCGCAAATTCTTAGAATTTGGAAGGGACATGTGCGTAGTCAATGAAGTTCAGAAGTCAGAAAGAGATAGATAGTATACGTTAGAGAGAGATAGATAGAGAGCGATTATACGTTAGAGAGAGATAGATAGATGTTTGTTGTTAAATAACAATAGGGCAGGTAGGAATGTTGCTGTTCTCTACAAAGTACAAAGTCAGTACGCTCTGCTTCTTTGTTTACTGTGCACCGTTTCGTATTCAATTGATGTGACTCTCGTACTAACGACTTTTGGCTTGGCTTTTTGGACTGGATTAAGTGATCTGCTAACTGTACTAACCTGGCATTATTTTGAACTGGACTGTGTTTTGTGAATTGGACTTTTGGCGTATTTTGGACTGTTTAGCGTTTAACATGCCGCTACCATACACACCGTTGGAATACGCTAATATGCACCTCATTTATGGAGAGTGCCGATGCAATGGTAGCGCTGCTAGCAGATTATATCGAGAAAGGTACCCAAATGCTCAAAGATACCCGAATTATCGAGTATTTATTAATGTGCATCAAGCGTTTTCGGAGGGCCGTTTACCATCTGACAGGAGAAATGCTGGAAGACCTAGATCGGAACGCGACGAAGAAGTTCTCAATGAAATTGATTGAACTACCTCGGTACGTGCCATAGAAATAGCTACGGGAATCTCAAAAAGTACTGCACATCGAATCCTAAAACGTCACAGACTTCACCCATATCACTACAGGCGTGTGCAGACGTTATTGCCGCGGGACTATCTACTACGAGTCGCATTTTGCCGTGTGATGCTGCAAAAGCACAGAGAAGATCCCCAATTCTTGGATAATATTCTATGGTCGGATGAATCAACCTGCAAGAGAGATGGCTATTTAAATCTTCACAACCTACATAGCTGGAGCAATGAAAATCCGCACCTGATGAGACAAGACAAATCCCAATATCAATTCAAGGTTAACCTATGGACGGGCATATTAAACGGAAAAGTGATTGGGCCTTTTGAATTACAAGGAAACTTGGATGGCAATAGTTATTTGAACTTTTTACAAAATGACTTGCCAGTATTATTAGAAGACATGCCCATTAGTGATCCACAAAACATATGGTTTCAAAATGATGGTTGCCCAGCTCACTATGCCCGTCCTGTGCGAGAATACTTAAAACAAGAGTATCCAGGGCGTTGGATAGGGCGACTTGGTCCTATTTTATGGCCACCCCGTTCACCCGATCTAAACCCCCTGGACTTCTTCTATTGGGGTTGTCTCAAAGACAGAGTCTACTCGAAACCCATTGCAACACTGAACGACCTTCGCCAAAAAATCACTCAGGCTGCGGATCATATCAATAGTAGAAGATATGCACGACGAATAAAACGATCTTTTTTAAGGCGATGTCGTGCCTGTATTAATGCCGGTGGTAAACAGTTCGAACATTTATCATAATATTATTAATAATGCAATAAATTTACATTTATTGACACCATTTGTTTCATTTAACGGCACGTTGCCATTATCAGTAGATTCTGGATTCATTGTGGCTGCCGAGCTATCGTGGGTAGGCGGGCGAGGAGAACTAAAACACGTGTTGAAGATAATCAACGATGCACAATTATAATTTCTAGCAAACTATTAATAGAATCACAATCAGCGGTTTCCAATTAATCGAAATAGAATGACACTCCACCGAACACGTCTTGCTTGAGCGCGATGCAAGCGGATAATGATCCGTCTGACGGCTGCGTGCAAAAGAGCCCGGAGTTGTGTCAGAGTGAAGAAACGTCTATCCACGCTTGTCAAATGTCCGCTGTCATTTTTGACGTTTCTTGACACTCTCAAAACATTGAAGCGCCGTCACGGCCGGACTGACATTCGCACGTCCTCGTGCGACTGCTCACGCCTCGAGTTATCTGCAAAGACCAAATACAAATCTGTAATACACGTCTGGGCATGCTCGCCCATCCCTGACTAGCTACCCCTTTATGCTACCTGTTTAAAAAGGTCTCGATCTTCACCCCTCACATCTGAATTAAAAACACTGGGCGGACAACTGACTTCAGGCGCCCCTTCGACCACCCACCAACTCGCATGGTGCGGTGGACCGGACAACCCGTCAGCGCCCCTTCCACCAGTCGCGAAAACCACACACAGCTGCTGCAATCAACTGGTCCGGAACGTCGACCCGCATAGGCCAGCCCCAGACCAATCTCCTGCCACCCAGCTCATACCAAAGAAGTTGTAGACTGATCGTGGGCGTCGACCCGGTTTAGGCCAGCCCAGTCGATCAACTACATTACATACCACGTAGGAAAACATAGTCTGATCAGGGGCATTGACCCGGTTTAGGCCAGCCCCATTGGTCAACCACACCGCTCCCAACTGGCTATCCAGTACCCAACGCTCTAGATCGATTCTCGATAAAAATACAGGATTTACACAATTGTTATAAACTCACCATTTACTACTCATCATGTTCGGAGGCGGAGAGGGTGCCAGAGCTTGCGGTCAAAGTGTGTGAGCTAGATACCGATACTGTGTCACTATCATCATCAGATGTTACCATTCCATTCTCATGACTATGAACTTCCGCCGTCTCGGCCTCCTTTGACTCATTGACTAAAGAAGTAGCTACTTCAATCAATCCACCGTAGCCCCTGGGTACTGCGCGTAAGTTTTCATGGGCGTACTTATAGGTTCGGTTAGACCCATCAATGTCTCTCAGCTCATATCTATCGTGATCTAGTACCTTGACAATCGTAAAAGGACCTTTGAACTTTCGCTGTAGTTTAGTTTGGTTACGTTCACTACCCTTGATAAAGACAAAGTCACCCACACTAAATGGTCTCACTGTTGCTCTACCCCGGTTAAAGCGTTCTACCTCTGATGAAGCAGCCTTTTTGATATTCTCAGAAGCATTATGCCTAATGGTGTTTAAATCTAAACGGGGCTCAGGCTCAGCATGTAAGGATAAGGTTGACATTCCTAATGATTTTGCTCGTATGCCGAACATCAATTCCGTAGGGGAGTAGCCTGTTACTCTAGATCTAGTGCTATTCAAGGCGAGCTGAACTTCAGGAAGTTCGTCGCGCCACGTTTTGTTTGGGTCGTTCTCTACTATTGTGAGCAGACATTTTAGAGTGCGCATTATACGCTCAACTTGACCGTTAGCTCTACTAGAGCCAGTAGCGATAAGGTGAAGCTCTATACTATGCTCACTACAAAACCGTTTGAAATCCGCACTAATATAACACCTACCTTGGTCTGATATTATACGCTTCGGTGCACCAAATAGGTAAACTGCTCTTTTAAGAGATTGAATTGCGCTAGCAGCATCGAGAGAAGGTGTGTAATCTAAGAGAACATATTTGGTGAACGAATCGATAATAACGGACGCATATTCTTTCCTATCACTTTTGCCACTTAGTTTGCCCGTGATGTCTATATGTATCGTGTGCCAAGGCGTAGACACCTTAGGTATTGGATGTAATCGCACCTGTTGCGCTCCCGAACATCCTTTTGAAGCTTTGCATACTATGCATGAATCTATAAATTTACGCACCTGCTTGCACATTTGTGGGAACCAATACTGTTCATATATTTTGTCAAGCGTCTTATCAACACCGAGATGCATAATTTCTGTATGAACATGATTAATAAGTGTCCATGTCAGAGATCTTGGTACAACTGGTAACCAAGAGCTGGTTCTATTGCGTTCAATTTTCCTATACAGTATGCCTTTCTGCACGTCATACGTGTGTGCAATCGATTCTGGTAACTCGTTGTTTTGATGTTTGCTGATAAGGTCACAAATTTCGCTATCGCGTTTTTGCTCTACAGCTAGCCAACCCTGATGTAACTCTATAAAGTGAACTTTCTTGTTCCTACTCGTAGCAACAGTTAAATCATTTAATCCCTGCAAACTATGTGTGGGCTCCGAAATGGGGTTTCTAGATAGATAGTCAGCGTGGCTCATGCTAATGCCCTGCTTGTGAACAATGTCAAAATCGTACGCTTGTAAGAAAGCCCACCATCTGTGTACGCGTGGAGTTAGATCGGTTTTTGATTTGGATGCTTTCAAAGAATTACAGTCGGTGAAGACAGTGAAGTGCTGGCCGTATAAGTAATGCCGGAAGTTCTCGACCGCACGAACGACCGCCAGGGTTTCTAGTTCGTATGAATGATATCGCGATTCCGCGTCGGACGTTCGACGGCTGAAGTAAGATACCACGTGAGGAACATTATCTTTCCTTTGGATCAATATAGCCCCGTAACCTTCTGAACTCGCGTCAGTGTGAAGTTCAATGGGCGAATCTTGATCGAATATTGTTAATACCGGTTCTGACGTAAGAATGTCAACAATTTTTTTTTTTATTTCATTGTGAGCATCTGTCCATTTGATGGGCCCTTTTAATTTTGTTAATGGGTAAAGAGGTCCTACTATACGGGTGAAATTTGGTATGAACCGTCTGAAATAAGAGGCTAGGCCTAAAAATTGCCTAACATGTGTAGCTGTTTTTGGAATCGGAGCGTCAACTAAAGCCTGTATCTTTCTAGGGTTCGGTGTAACTACTCCTGCTTTTATGACGTAACCGAGGTAATCTATTTCCTTTTTCATGAATCTGCACTTTTTAAAGTTCAGCGAAAAACCCGCGTCAGTGAGAGCTTTCAAAGTTAGGTCTAGACGTTCTAGCCCTGCAGTGACTTCATTTGAATAGCACATGACATCATCCATGTAAGCCAGCGCTACCCTGTCTTTTAGAGGACCTAGAGCTGTGTTTATGCACCGCTGATATACGGAAGCGGCATTCCGTAAACCAAACGGCATCGTCAAGTATTCGAATTGGCCATCCGGCGTCACAAATGCCGTTTTTGCTATGCAATCGGGGTCAACGATTATCTGGTGATAACCAGATGTCATATCTAATGACGAGAAATAATGCGCGCCATGGAGACGGTCGATTTGTTCGTCAATGCGGGGCAACGGATAATGCTCGGGACGCGTGTTAGCATTGAGTTCCCTATAGTCTACACACATCCTATCGGTGTTGTCTTTCTTTTTGACCAATAAAATGGGGCTAGCAAAAGGAGAACTGCTTTCCCGAATAACACCCGCTTTTAATAGGGACTCTATTTTCTCGTTGACTATTTCTTTTTCCGCGGGTGCTAACCTATAGGGATGCCTTTGCACAGTCTTATTTGGATCAATAAGGTCTATACGGAGAACGCCTGTCGTAACCCGTCGCGTTGGTATACCGTCTGTGAAGAACTCACTGTATTTTTCTAAAATTCTAATCAATACTAATTTGTCATCGCCTCGTAAGTCTGTATCAATATTCATTAAATCAAAGTCACTAGATTTGTCAGAAAAATTAACTTCTTTACGCTGAGAAAAAGTTACTTGATCGTTATCCATATGCACGTGCACGTTATTCTCTAATATATCCCTACCTATTATAACTGGTTCAGCAATAGTGCCATCAGGTACTATGTGAAACAACACTGAGAGCGATAGGCCTTGAACATTGATGGGGCTAATAACCTGGGAAACGCATTCTACATCCCCTCTACCGATGCCCGTCAAATAAACTAAATCATTCTGCGCAGTACCAGGGAACTTCTCAGCGTAGCTATTAGTTACTAATGAACAAGCAGATCCGCTATCAAAAAGAAAGGAAACTGGCTCACCGGATGATGTAGTCAAGGTGCTCCTCGATGGCTTACGTTCACACACATGGACTTCTTTGACCGCCGCTGCTCCGCCACCCCCCGCTCGATCTGGACACGCCGACGCCAAGTGTCCTGGTCGTCTACACGCGAAGCAGGTGATTGGTCTTGGTTTATCAGCGGCTCTGGATGTTTGGTCGTGCGTCTTTTCTGAAGTAGCAGTCTCTTCTCTTCGCTTGCGGCAGTCTATCGCTTTGTGACCCGAAGTACCGCAGCGGTGACATGTTCCCATGAAGCGTGATTCGTTAAATCGGGTCCTTTTCACATCCGCAGTATGGTCATCACTACCCTCATGCCTTCGTTTCAGTGAAATTCCGTTAAGAACGCGCAGAAGTTGAGATCTAGTGGTCAGGTTATGAGAGTGGAGCTCACGGCGGATTACGGCTTCCTTTTGGCATAAAACTGAAGATACAAATCCCGTTGTAACATCTTCAGACATCTCCATCCGCGGAATGCGTTCGATGATGTTCCAAAGACGCATGGCCGCCTCACTCGCGGTTTCTTTAATACCAACTTGAAAACGTAGGATTTCATCGAAGTAATCTTGTGGCAGCATAGGTTTAGCAAACTTCGCAAGCAATACTTCTTTTATTTGAGGCCATGTCAGCTGCGATGCCTGCAGTCGTGTTAAACAGGTAGCAGCTCGGCCTTTGAGTGCGCGTGTAAGTAACAAAAGTAGTTCTGCGCCTTCTAACTTACGGTTGTTGACTATGATTTCTGTCACGTTGCACCAACCTTCGATGTCCGCTTCGTTGCCATCAGGATCAAACTCAATCAACTGAGTAGACGTGCTGCTCGAAGGTTGCGGCTGTGATATAGCCATCAATCGGGCTAAAAACAACTCCATCTGTTGTGACAGGCTTGGTTCTGATGCCGGCGCTGAAGGTCTCGTACGACTATTCTCCTCTGAAGAAAGCCCTTCACATCCCACTTCTGATAACGGCACGTTGCCATTATCAGTAGATTCTGGATTCATTGTGGCTGCCGAGCTATCGTGGGTAGGCGGGCGAGGAGAACTAAAACACGTGTTGAAGATAATCAACGATGCACAATTATAATTTCTAGCAAACTATTAATAGAATCACAATCAGCGGTTTCCAATTAATCGAAATAGAATGACACTCCACCGAACACGTCTTGCTTGAGCGCGATGCAAGCGGATAATGATCCGTCTGACGGCTGCGTGCAAAAGAGCCCGGAGTTGTGTCAGAGTGAAGAAACGTCTATCCACGCTTGTCAAATGTCCGCTGTCATTTTTGACGTTTCTTGACACTCTCAAAACATTGAAGCGCCGTCACATTCATTCAACATTTTCCAACAACAAAAATCTATTTTGGGCACATAGTAGAAGTGATTACTATTAACAACAACTTATGAAATTTGGTTCTTGATTAGAAAAAGTGTCATTTTTTTTTTTTGTGGCGCAGTTTTCCTAAAGTATTATACCATTTTAAAATCTAGGTTAGTTGCGCTAATTTTTTAAAAAACTTGCCATAGTTGTTTCCATATTTTTTTTTACACTACGATGAGTTAAAGTGTACTGAACGTTAAAGTCTTTAAAAATTTTAGGGAAATAATTTTTTTTGGTTGTTTTTTTTGTATAAAACTACGAAAATTCTGTAATTTTCAAAGATTATGGTGAATAGAAGTACTACTTAGGTTGCCGATACAAACAACAAAACTGAAATATTTTAAAAATTGTGGTCATGGTAGTTAAAAGTGTCATAAGGGGTATACATTTTCCAAGAATTTCCATTTTTTTAAGTAATTTAAAAAAAAGTAGAGGTATTTTATTTTTCTTTTTTTTTCTCGAGTAGTCATTAGTAGGTCCATCCTCTGGTGCCGGCTTATCGTTGAATTTTGGGACATGTTGTATATATACATCTGCCTAGCCTTTTCCCAACTATGTTGGGGTCGGCTTCCAGTCTAACCGGATGCAGCTGAATACCAGTATTTTACATGGAGCGACTGCCTATCTGACCTCCGCAACCCAGTAACTGGGTAATACGATACCCCTTGGAAGACTGGTTGTCAGACTTTCGGGCTTCTGACGACCCGTAACAACTGTCAAAGATCCACGAATGACAGCCGGGACCAACGGCTTAACAAGTTTTATAAGTATAATTAAATGTTAATTCCACGACTCCTGTACCGTTGCATGTACACGCACATGTTTTGCGTCCGTTACATGCGCGCCACCATACCATACCAACAGCAATTTTTCACATCAAAAATAAAAGACGTTTCCCAGCATTCATTATTGTACAGACGCCAGCACATCAGGCTACTACAATCTGTCAAATTTATTTAATAGATTTTCATCTTTATAGTTGAAGCATAAGGTTCAAAGTTGATTGGGAAAATTTGACAGTTTCGGGTAGCTTGATGTGCTGGCGTCTGTACAATATTACTTAGTTTTATGTACATAATGCGTACATGATGGCTTTGTTATCTTTTACACCCTTTATGTGCCTACTGCTGGGAATAACTTAAGCCTCCTATGTAAGTCACCACGCGAGCCAATGCGGGTAGGTGGGCGTCACAGTCATGTCTTCTTTGGTTCCTGGACATATCGGTTCTTGACCATTTTTTGAGTACCTAGTCGTGATGAAAAAAACTGCTTTATTGATACTAAAGTGCTCCATTTGATTACATTTAATTGTCAGCCGTTATGGACCGCCAAAAGACATGATCGAAATAAATAAATGAAACGGCCATAACGCAGTTTCGGGACCTAACTGCGGCATTCAGAGCGCCGAGCACAGTGAAAAATTGAATTGTGTTAGTTTCTATTTTTGTATAGGCGCCTATTCTGAAAAGAGTAAAAGGGAAGGTAACAGGGTCACCGGACAGCTATTAATCACAGGGCACTCCTTTGACTGGTCGGCCACAGTTCATCAAGTTTCGCCAACTGTGCGTGCTGTGCAAACGTATACCTAGCTCGTCTATCACGTTAAATGAAAAAATAGAAATCTAGCGGGTCTGTTCCAGTTTCTTTATGTTGTTGACCTTTTTAATGATAAAACCAAGCCTGTATTCCCCAAAGTTATACCTAGAGACCTGTAAAAAATGCTAAAACCCACTTTTCACCAGCTATGTTTGAATCGCATGAGTCATGACGGTCAGTTTTTATTTATTAATTATATGGAGGCACCTATTAGAGTAGCCTACGGCTTACACACCCTCAGTAGTAGGTATCTAGGTACTTACCTACATACAAATCAATACATTACACAAATATCAAGCATTTGTGAAAACTGAATTCAGTTTTTTTAAATTGCCATATTTTTATTACGTTGTTATACACTTTATACAATTAATACCAGTTATTGGATTTAAAATAAAATATTTTGAAGACAAATCCAGCAGTGTGTGCTAAAAGGTGTAGTGCCTACCTATGCCTAGGTACAGTATATATAGGAAGGGACCTCGGTAAATACGTAGGGTAGGTTCTAAGTACAAGCAGTTTACATAGAACATAAATGACCAAATAGACGAAATTGGGAGCAACGAATCCTGATTCCTGCCACACAGTACCTAAGTTTATTGGAGGAATACCATCGATAGGGATTGAGTCATTGGGTGTTCCTAGACGGAGGGTTTCTATATCTGTTTCGAATACCCCAGGATTTTTTATTGAGTTTTTTGATACTATGACGGTATCATCCCCAGAAGACAAAATGAGATTGTTTCAAAATAATATAACATTTTAATAGGTACTGTTAGTCAGCTTAAACAGAAGTGGCAAAGTGGACAATTTCCAAAAAAAATCGTTAATTCGAATGGCCAGGAAATATCCAACCTCGTTAATATTATAATTTAATCCGCCGTATCCCCAGGGAAGGATCAGGGTGTCGGATACCACACCGACACGAGCGAGCGAGGTCGGGAGCACTCGGGAATACTCGAGGTGTGTCGGGGCACTCGGGAATATTCGGGACATGTCGGGTGTCGTCACTGACCTGCCGTTGTTGACACTACTAGCCCAACAGGAAGCTTTTAGTGCTGTGACGTGTCAGGGCTGCCCCGACAGGCTTCTGAAATGTCAATGTCAAATTTTCAGTAGATCACAAGTGTGTTTAACTTACTGACCTACATGGCTTGGTTAGCGTTGTCCTTCAGTTGAAATGGAAACTAATGTTTGGTAATGCTTATTCTCATTAACAATTAATGTTCCTACCTACCTAATCGCCGTAGGCAGGCAGGTATTCTTTTTTTGTTGCTTGCCCTTGGATGAAAATTATGTGAAACACGACGCGTCGTGGAAGAAATTTATATAATAACCAGCTGCGCCCCGCGGTTTCACCGCATAAGTCTCGATCCTGTGTGAATATCGGGATAAAAAGTATCCTATGTCCTAACCCAGGTCATGGACTACCAAATTTAATTCAAATCCGTTCAGCCGTTTTAGCGTGAAAGCGTATCAAACAAACCCACATGTCCCACTGCAGACAGTATTTTTTTTTTAAATAAAATTGTCTCATCTTCTTTGCCTTTTCCCAATTATATTAGGGTCGGCTATCAGTCTAACCTGATGCAGCTGAATACCATTATTTACAAATTATTATTATTATTTACCTACTTATTCAATTTTTTATATAAAAATGTTTACAAATAGCCTAGGTACTTGTTATTAGGCAGATTTCCTGGGTTTTTATCGTTTAGATTTGTTTGAATACGAGTAAATATTTTTACTTACGCACAAAACACTCGTATCTACTCTGCTTATCCATACTTTCATACTAATATTATAAATGTGAAAGTAACTCTGTCTGTCTGTTACCTTTTTATGCCTTAACATGATCTGGGTTGGGACATAGGATTCTTTTTATCCCGGTATGTAATACGTTTTCGTGGGATAATTTTCGATCTTCACGCGTAAATTTAATTAAGGTTTTGCGTAAATTAGCTGAAATATTATTATGTCAATTATTCTTGAAGATGTCGGAAGCAATCATGCCGACTGGGAGCTTACTGTTGTGCGCCACGTAAACTGTTAGAGATACATAAAATTAATGTTCTACAGCTCTTCTAAGGAGGAGCTCGTGGCTAAATAATAACAGCCGCACGGATCGATCCGACAGGTTAAGCTACGCTTGCCGGGGTTGGTCCGTGGATGGGTGACCATTTTTCCATACTGAGACTTCTCCGTGCCTCGGAAAGCACGTTAAGCCGTTGGTCCCGGTTGTCATTCGTAGATCTTTGACAGTCGTTACGGGTCGTCAGAAGCCCGAAAGTCTGACAACCAGTCTTCCAAGGGGTATCGTATTACCCAGTTACTGGGTTGTGGAGGTCAGATAGGCAGTCGCTCCATGTAAAATATTGGTATTCAGCTGCATCCGGTTAGACTGGAAGGCGACCCCAACATAGTTGGGAAAAGGCTAGGCAGATAGATAGCTCTTCTAAGGATGACTCAGAGTTACCATTTTGATCTTTCAGAATTTGGTAAGAATATCATTGTTATTTCCGATGCTATTTTGACCGGTATTATATTAATCCTTATCCAATAAAATATGTTATTTAAATAGGGCATTTAATTTAGATTAAAATATGGCTTGACATCATCATTTAAAGAGATATCACAGATTCAAAAATACGCGTAACTAAATAATTATGGTTGACGATGCGGCGCAGCGCTAGGACGTGAATGTCAAGTTGGCGGGTGTATTTTTCAGAACTGGTCGAAATATATCTCAAAATTTAGTACCTAATTAGTACCAATTTGTACCACTTGTGAAATAATTTGTACCTCGTGGGATCGCAAGTTATTGCAATAGTTTCATACACCCGCCATTCTGACGTCAGCTTGGCGGGTGTATTTTTGTGTAGCCAAGATTACTGAGAAGTTAATCATAAAACATGAATGGATATTTAGTACCTAATTGGTACCTCTCTAAACATACCTTAAGTCAGTGAAATCTCATTAGAATTCGACAAAAAATGAAAAATTCACTTTCTTATATACAGAGTATTACAATATTCGCTTGTTTGACACAAAGAGTAAGAGAGCCTACGACCAAAACTATGTCGCATTGTTTTACTGCGAAACTCGTCTAAAATCGTAAGTTTAGACGGTTCTTAGCCCAACTCGGTGGGTAGCCAATCAGAAACGTCGCAGTTTGCGACGTTTCTGATCATTTCTGATCATTTGTACCACATTCAAAATGGATTCAACACATAAGTTTCTCATATTTTCTTCTGAAAAATGGTTTATTCGCACCAATGTTCACTTGAAAACAAAATTTTCAGACTAGGCAAATTATTTTATTTTCGCAAATGGCCTCTGGGTACGTGTGACGCTAATGGTGTCTGAAAATTGTATTTTCGGTATCTAAAACCTTTATTTAAATTCAGGATAACCAAAAGATTTTGTACAGTTTTGGTCGTAAAACGATGAGGTAAAAATTTTGGTCATGAGCTCTCGTCGAGTACCAGTTGAGGAAACCGGGGATACTTGACTATAGGGATACTTAGTGTCAGGTGGAATGACAGCTCACTTCATCTACGTGAATATAAGAACGATTGTTATCATTTCTATGCCACTTGCAGTTCTACAATATGGTTCTAAAAGTGAAAAACAGCAAGTTTATAGATTCGGTTTGAATAGGTTTTCACGAAGCTGCTAGCTGAATATAGGGTTGCCAGATGGTCGGGATTTGTCTGGATTCTCCCGACATTTTAAATGATCTCCAGACTCCCGACAAAACTCAATATCTCCAGAAAAATAGCTTCTCGGAAAGTTCTATCCAAAATGATAAATAATTATGATGACAAATTCTTTGGTAGGTAATAGAAATAGAACCTTATTAATTATTATGGAATGTATTCGATGTGAGAAAACCCTGGTGGACTCGGTAAAGTCCAATGCCAAATACATGTGGCAAACTAAAAATTAAGTGTAGGTACTTAAATTAGTTATGTGTCAAAAGATTTAACATTTTAAGTCTTTTTGTTGCCTATTAAAAAATAAATCCCGACAGCAATCCCAAAATCCCGACATTTTCAAGTTTTGTCCAGATATTTTGGTCTTCCGATCTGGCAACCTTAGCTGAATACTTTCAGGGTTCTGTTATTCATCATCATATCGCGGCATTATCTATAGATACTAAAAAGTATAAGAAGAAGGTTATAAACAGCAGAATAACATAATTTGTAGATT
The DNA here is from genome assembly GCA_963680765.1 of Agrochola lychnidis. Classification (NCBI taxonomy): domain Eukaryota; kingdom Metazoa; phylum Arthropoda; class Insecta; order Lepidoptera; family Noctuidae; genus Agrochola; species Agrochola lychnidis. The sequence continues at coordinate 1,614,281 of OY796857.1, read as the reverse complement.
TTTAACATTATTTCATATTTAGAATATAGGAAAGAGAAAAAAGGCAGGTCTGTTATCTGCAAACAGATGTCAAAATTATGGCCACTTCGATCATGGTAAATATAATTTAAATAACTTCTAACTTAAGACCTATGATTGCCATCCATGATTTAGTTTGTAACGTGAACTAGAAACAGATAAAAAAATCTTAAAACAAAAACATGTGTTTTTCGGCAACTAAACAACATGCCGGCCGGCCGGTCTCAAACTCAAAATCAATGCATTATTTCAAATAAACCATATATATACTTTTGAATTGTCAAGGGGTCGGTCAGTCAGAAAGATGAAGCTAGTTTCCTATTCCAAAGCGTAGTAGGTACCCATAGAGAAGAACGGGCAAGAAACTGGAGTAAACGAGACCATCCGGTCTATTAAGTAAAATCTCAACGTGTATCTAAATGTAGGTGAAGTGAGCTTTAATTAAGCTGTCAATTTCTAGCATCACATGGAATGTAAGATCGGTTGATGCTAGGGGTGGACATTATTGACAGCTCACTTCGCCTTAATTTCCACAGTGAGATTTTTACAAAATGAGCCGTCGCGGGACGCCTGACAGATGTGAAACATCTAAATTATTATGTACATGTAATATGCATAAAAGGATAGTTTACGATAGGAAAGTTGGGCTGACCCGCCGCTATAGATGTTTCACATCAAAAACTCACCGTGAAAACGCAGGTGAAGTGAGCTGTCATTCCACCTGATGCTAAGTATTCCTATAGTCAAGTGTCCCCGGTTTCCTCCACTTGTGTCAAACAAGCAAAATATCGTAACATCCTGTATATGGGAAAGTGAATTTTTAATTTTTTGTCGAATTCCAATGAGATTTCACCGACTTGAGATATGTTTAGAGAGGTACCAATTAGGTACTAAATATCCATGTATGTTTTATATCCAACTTCTCAGTAATCTTGGCTACACAAAAATACACCCGCCAAGCTGACGTCAGAATGGCGGGTGTATGAAATTATTGCAATAACTTGCGATCCCACGAGGTACAAATTATTTCACAAGTGGTACAATTTGGTACTAATTAGGTACTAAATTTTGAGATATATTTCGACCATTTCTGAAAAATACACCCGCCAACCTGATATTCACCGCTAGGACAATAGTCAAAGACGTTTCCTCGGCTATTAGGTATGCGATCATCGCTTCGCTTTCTTTAAATCCCGGTAGTACGTTGCCGTGGGATAATTTTCGTTCTTCACGCGGGCGAAGCCGCGAGCAAAAGCTAAAGTATGGTCTATCAATAAATCATTTATTTTGTTTGTTTGATTGATTAATGATACAGCCACTTTGTATTTCTAGTTAGTTACGGTATGAATCGTCAGCCTATAGAAAATATATACCACGCAACGTTCTTGCGCAAAGCTCGAGTCGATTTTTTTTTTTATATTTAGACAGGTACCGAGGTATATCACAAAAAATATCGCATGGATTTCCAATCAAAACTCCACGTCAAAAATGTTTTTGTGGAGCGATCAATTTTAATTAACAAAATAATCATAAAGGTATTTGTAGTCTACACATACCTATCCGTACGTTGAATTTTAATAAAAAAGCACCCGTGAACAGTAAAAATGAGAGTGTAGAAAAAAACGGCCAAGTGCGAGTCGTACTCACACACGAAAGGTTCCGTACCACCGAACAATATTTAAGAGGCCGTGCACGAAATCGATTTATTTTGATCAATTTTGTTCATTGGTTGTGAGAAAGGGAAACAGAATTTAAACAAAATTATTTATGATTTGAAAAGTCGAATTCTTTGTCTTGTACACAGTGGAAAGGGATTTCTCAAATAAATTAAGGATTCGTGGAAAATCACAAAAATTCGCAACAAGTTTTCCAAAAATTTACGCGAGACTGACGTTTGATCATTTCGTTAGAAGAAACTACTTTTGATTTTGAAATTTAAAAAATATCATCAACATCATTATAATTATGGTCTACTTGTACATAGGAGAACCACTTTTTTTCAACTTCCATACAAAAGATAGCAGAAAAAATATGTTGAAATAACAGCGGGGCCTCAGCAGTAGGGTTCCGTTGGCACCCGTTGGGTACGGAACCCTAAAAAACCCTAGTTTTTATTAAAGTAACAACTAAACATAGGTAACTATGACGATTAGATATTTATTAAAATGTAGAGTTCCATTTACTAATTTCTATATTAAACTAATAACTACTACATTAAAGAATTGTTATTCAAATGTACATTAAAGAATTGTTATTCAAATGTAATTAATTTACAAAATTAATGGAAGCTCTTTCACACTCTAGGTAACAAAGCTTTTAAACGCGCGAGCCACACGTTATTAAAACAGTAGGTATTACTGTGCCACAGCAGTAGGTACTGCCTTGTTGGTCTAGTGGTCGTAAGCGCGACTACTGAGCATGTAGGTCTGGGTTCGGTTCCCAGGTTGGGCAAAGTGATATTGGGTTTTCCATCTAGAATTTCTCAGTAGCAGCTCGGAGTCTGGATTTGTGCCCGGTTGATGGCAATAGGCTCGCCCCCTATTACATGGAACTTAAACATAACTGGCGAAATGTTGATGTACTATGGTACCACCTCTGCCTAACCCTTCGGGGTTTACAGGCGTGATATTATGTTATGTATCAGGGTTGTAACGGATGTCATATAACGGATGAGGATGCGGATGAGGATATCGAGATAATCGGGTTTGAGGATGCGGATGAGGATACGGATATTGGAAAATTCCTTATTGAGGATGCGGATGAGGGTGCGGATCATGTCGTACAAAAAATAGCTCTTGTTTTTTTATAGTATTTATGTTTTAGTTTGTAGGTAATCATTTGGTAGGTTACCGTAGCGTAATTTGCCTGCAAAAAACTTCACTTCTACGAGCAAACAAAAAGTAAACAATAACACGCCACCCGGCACCCAGAAAACTGTGACACGTGCCACCACTGCCACATGCGGCTGATCGTCTGTCATAGGACAAGGACATTGCGAATTCAGACAATAGGAACGCGTAACTCACTTTACGGACCGCTCATTTAGCTAGGCGCGAGTTTTTAAAAATTCACTATTTGTGAGAACAACGTAGGGTCACATCCCCATAGAAATTATGAGGATGCGGATGAGGATGCGGAGCTTTTAAAATCAAAAGTTGAGGATGCGGATGTTTTGCGGATATCATAATTTATGCGGATGCTCCGCAGTTGCGGATGCGGATACGGATATCCGTTACATCCCTATTATGCATTACTGTGTATGGTATAATCGTTTCTGGAACATTTAGCACATTGCTGAAGAGTATAAGATTTTAATAATAACTAGCTTCTGCCCGCGACTTTGTCCGCGAGCCTATAACCTTTCTCAAAAATTGAGTTATCCATTGCAAAAATAACTTTTCTAATCTGACTCGTAGTTCCAGAGATTACCCCCTACATCATCATCATCAGCCTATAATGGTCCCACTGCTGGGACACAGGCCTTCTCTCTGTAAGAGGGAGTGGGCCGTAATCCACCACGCGGGCCCAGTGCGGTTTGGTAGATGTCACATGTCTTCGAATTTTCGGTTCTAGGACATGCCGGTTTCCTCACGATGTTTTCCTTCACCGTTTTGAGAGCAGTGGTGATGAAATAATTTACACAAAGTAAAGCCCCTGTCTGGGTTCGAACCTACGACCTACAACTCGTAAGTCGCGGCCGTTACCACTGGGCCACCACTGCTCCTCCCACTCTCCACTGCTACCTCCTACATACAAACTTACAAACAAACAAATTTTACCTCTTTATAATATTAGTATGGATAAACTCAATTCCATCAAGTCTGGAAAAGTCGACCAACCTCAAAGAGTATTAACAAATACGCATTTCAAATACTATACGTGCGCTATCTTACCTTGCCTTGCCATCTGAACAGATTGTAAAAGTAAATGGGAAGGCATAGAAAGCCATGAGACACAGTTGCAAAGCGCGCCTGTTTCATCATATTGCATTAAACACTCAGAGCACTGCTGAGCATTCACGTCGCCCTTCGAGCGGTAAATTGTTAATTACCTATTCAATTAGCCTAAGATTAGAACTTAGGTCTAGGACATCAGCTGCGGGGTAATTGCTTAGCACATATAAAATAACAATATTGATCGCAATGGGTTTCATTTTGACAGTTCACGCACGTTCATTGCGTTGTTTACGTTGTTGAGTAGATGGATTGGCAATATCCTTCAAAACTCTCGAATTGTGATTGAAACTGTGTTACGCATTTATGGGTATATTCATTGTTGTCTGATTTATATAGAAGAGCTTTCCCTCATCCCCGTGAGATGAGGTACTTTATTCGATTTTGCTAACCTAATAACTCTCGTCACCGCTGGGTTAGGTTGATACGCTTGATAAATTAATTTTCTGGAGAAAAAAATGTCACATTACGCGTCGAAGAGTCACGCGTCGCGTCTCGTAAGCATCTGGAGGTGTCTTTACTGAGATTTTGTACTTTATGGTTGATGCTAATAATATAAATGCGAAAGTAACTCTGTCTGTTTGTTCGGATTTCGATATTTGGTACATGGTAGCCCATGACCTTGGTTAGGACATAAGATACTTCTTATCCTGGTATCACCTTCACGTGGATAGATTTACGACCTTTACGCGGGCGAAGCCGCGGGCAAAATCTAGTCTCATACAAGTAATTATTTTAAATCTTAATTAGTTTGAATTTGTACAGCTATCATGTCCTCATGCGTGTAGTGAACGAGTTATAAAATCTCTCCTTAATTATGGGATGGCGTGGTCGCTGGTCGACCGGCACTCCCTGGAACCTAAGCTAAATAAGGAAAGAGTAATGAAAAAATAATACTACATAATGATTACTACCCTCATTCGGTCCTCTATCTATGAAAGGAGTTATTTTACGCCGTTTATTTGACGATGATTGCTATGTCAGCATAAACTAGGCTTTTTTACAAAACGTAGATACAGCGATAGGTATTCTAAATAATTCGAAGAACCAATAATCGATTAACCAACGTTCATATTCACAACAGATTTTTTTATATGTATTTTTTTATATGTATAGTAATAAGTGTGTGTGTGTGTGGGGGTGCGTGCGTGTGTATGCTGTGGGTATATGTAATGTAATTTAGTTCTTAGTGTAAATAGTTGTATACCAATTGAGTACTGTATATGTAACTTTTTAGAGAATTCATGTTGCCGAATCACCTTTGATTGCGCCGCCAGTGCCTCTGCTTCAAGATCTCATTCACTTAAAGGGTTTTTTATAACTGAGAGCTTTCTCAAAGCTTTTAACTAAGGGTTCCTTAAGACCACATTTTCCTGAAGATTAAAGTAACGTCATCGCCGATAATATTCGTCTTGCTGTTAATTTAAAACAACCAAAATTAAAATGTTTTTTAATAAATTCCGCAGCTACCTAGATTATGCCAGTTTGCCATTGTTTGAAACAGTCTTGTAGAAGGCAAGTCTGTTGGCACTAACCGAGCCCAAGTCTAGAGATCGAACCCGGGACCCCGTACTCAGCAGTCGTGCTTGCGACACTAGACCACCGAAGCAGACGTATCATTAATATAATATTAAATACCAAGTTTGACTTGAACTATTAAGCTGTCTAAATAAAGAAACACCATCAGTTTTATTGACAGTGTTTGGCGAGTGGCCTTTCGTAGCATAATAAAAATGTCGGCCCCAGCCCCCAGCCCGAAGTAAGGCGCCCTTGATATTCACTGACATTTTGAAAAATACGAAGTTACCATTTTACTACACACAATAACTTCTCAATTGACACAATTCTCTAAACCTCGCTAAGTTTACTATACCTCCTCGGGAATATTGCCCTCGGATATAATATTCATTTACAATGTGCCATGATGTTTTAAATAAATTAGATAGGTATATTGGTTGCACTCCCAACTGCAAATGGTGACCAACAATATTTACAACTGAGGTCCTCAGTCGGGTAATGAATATAGCTGAAGTATTCTGTCTGAGGATATCTCAGATAGATTCATCACCTAGTCATACTGATTCAATTGCCTCGTTTGTCTAGTAGTCGCAAGTGTGATTGCTGAACATTGGGCTCGGGTTCGATCCCTGATTCTGGAAGTGTTATAGTATTTTAAAAAGAAAAGCAACCCGGCAAATCTCAATATTCGAGCGGTTAGTGGCAATAGACTCGCCTCTTAAAACACGTTCAGTGCTGGGAGCCCTCCTGGAGGGCTCACCTAGTATGTGGGATCGCCCGGGAGTCCTCGCGGGGGGCTCATTTTAAATCTAGGTTTTTCTTAGCGAATATAGCATTTTAAACCGTGAAAATAAAATCTGATGTATATTTTAACAAGATTTATTAATACATATGTGTTGGTTTTAAAATTCAAGCATTATTATTTTAAATTTTTTAGTTACGGTTATAAATATTCACAAAAAAATTAAAAGGTTGGAAACTATGAATAGCGATAAGATCCCCTGAAAACACAATTTTACTTCGTTTTACAGTGTTTTATAATACAGGTTTAAACCTTATGCCATTGACCGACCGCGATCGTTGACTTTAGCGCAAACGTAATGCCGGTGACCCTCCCGGAGGGTTCCCTTCCAATATGTATGGCGGTATGGCGTATGAGTTCTATGAAAAGTGGGTGGAGTCGAAAATGTTAAACATAACTGACGAAGAGGAAACTCTTCGGGGAATATAATAATATGCTTGATGCTAAGTTTATGTTACTTTTCACTTGAATTCGTGTACACACCGTACACCGTACCAGTTCAAATTTGCCAAAAATGACATATTTAATGGAGGTCGAGGCTCAAGTGACGCAGAGTTCGTCACGCGACGATGTTCCGTGTACGCGAAACATTCGGAATATTTATGAAGTGTCCGCACTCCGCTGCCGACCACAATACATGTTATGTTCTATGTCATTCCTTGAAAAACGCCCCAAATATTTTTGATAAGTCGTCAGTTACGTTGCAGAAACAATTTGACAACTCACGTTTCAAAATAACTTGTTAACTGTTTCGGGACTAAGTTAGATTGAGTTTGTCCTATCCTGGCTTGGAATTGGAAAACCTACTTGAACATTATTTGACGTTCATTTATCTCTCACTTTTATCAAGACTATATTAAATCTAGGTCTCATATCAATATCACTTATCTTTCTCCTAATTCTAATCTAACAAGATTAGAATAAGAAGAATAATATGCAATAAAGTCAGTAATGAAGAGATGGCCTTTGTCCTGACTTAACTTTTGCCTTTTACGGTGAACAATCAAGTTTATTGGACAAACAAACGTTCCCTAATAGTCTTTAGTAGATAGTGAAAGGTCAAATCTGGCATGAGGGAGCGCCCACTGCGCGCCGGCGGCCGGTCGCTGGTCGCGTGTATTACTGTCGCAGACGACTCGTCAGCACGGTCAGCACTAATTCGGGATCATAATAAATGAAATTTTTGTTCAACTATGATTGATAAACCTGGTAAGGTTTCCGTTCACTGTCGGGATAGACTTTTTGAAGTACTAAGGTACCTACTGTACCTACTTACAGTCATTATCAGTCTTAGGCAAATCTCTAATCAAGATATGTAGGTAGGACTTATCGGAAACAAGGAAACTAACTATAATAGACACCTACGTAATTGAAACTTTAGCGTTAGATTGTATTCTTAAATATTCACATAGAAGCTCATTTTCAGGCTTTCAGGAATCTCATGTCTATACCAAATAACATGTTTTACAAATGTTGGCTTACCAATCAATTATAGTTAAACATGAGTACATGACACTGATATAATACGTTACTGATATCATAAATGTAAATAAAGCTCGTCCCAAGGTTATATCAATTTACAAATGCTATATATAAGTACTTAGCCGTATAAATTCTGCGAAACGCAATATGAAATAAAGCTTGTAATTATGGTGAAACTGAAATGACTTTATAAATCGATTTTTCCATGTTCTCTCTGTTATTATTGTACACTTCACAACGCATTGTGTGCAAACTTCAATGGCTTGCCTCCCTTTAAAATACTTTGAACTGTGAGGATGTCCTCAGGGGTCAAACTATATCTCTAGTAATAAACAGACGCAAACACTTTCCAATCCACAATACCTATTATGTAGAACACGAAGTTGTAAAACATTATTTGGGTTGAACAGATCACAGACTTTCCTAACTTGTAAAGTTAAATCCCATCAAAAACATAAATGTGAAAATGGGAGCCAAATTCCATAAATATGGTTGTCGACTTCGCCGACAAAAGAATTGAAATCTAAATGGGTGCCAAGTTCTGTAGATAATCCTGAAATTTATTTATAAGAACATGCAACTTTCTAAAATAAAATTAAAACACAAATTCTTGTTTTTTCTGCTATAACAATGTTTGCTATTTAAAAATATAACTTCTTAAATTTGAACAGTCGAATTATTTACACAAAGCACTTAGGATAAATTGAAGCTCAAGATTTGACTTGGCTAGTTTTACATACAAGTTATCTTATATTTGGCTAATCAATTTATCATCTTTATATTTGTCTACAGTGTCGCGGTGCAAAAGAACTAAAACAAACAGGGTAACTTTTTTATGCTGGTGTGCATTACAGCTACGTCTTACACTCGCGCCACGTCATTGTGCTGTAATTTTACTTTTTTAGTGTGCGTGCATTAAGCGGCTAACAGTTGGACGCTATTTTTTTATCGAGTTTACAGCTTTGACTGTCTACCTAGGCATATTTAATTATTATTATTTAATTTTAAGTAGGCACTCAACATCGAATAAGTAATTCATGATGTGCTTACCTGTAAGAAATTTGTACACTAGTCTATAAGTTTATTGCATGTATCTCATATCTTTGTATCGGTGTACTTAATTGTTGGTGAGCCAAATAAATAAAGTAAAATATTCATATCTTTGTTCTTTATGTTATGCGCAAGTTACTGTTTCTTATTGTAACTGTTTACAGCTTTGACTGTCTACCTAGGCGTATTTATATATTTGTTCTTTATGTTATGCGCAAGTTACTGTTTCTTATTGTAACTGTAAGGCCAAAATATCTTCTTTCTCTAAAATTTCAGCTTGCTGGTAAAAACTAGCCAAGTCAAATCTTGAGCTTCAATTTATCCTAAGTGCTTTGTGTAAATAATTCGACTGTTCAAATTTAAGAAGTTATATTTTTAAATAGCAAACATTGTTATAGCAGAAAAAACAAGAATTTGTGTTTTAATTTTATTTTAGAAAGTTGCATGTTCTTATAAATAAATTTCAGGATTATCTACAGAACTTGGCACCCATTTAGATTTCAATTCTTTTGTCGGCGAAGTCGACAACCATATTTATGGAATTTGGCTCCCATTTTCACATTTATGTTTTTGATGGGATATCATTACTTTTTGTAAAGAAATTATTATTATTCGTCAATCAAACGTGATCTATTAAATTCTATTTGTAAATATGCGTAGCAATATTGTGTAAGAATGTAGGTATTTCTTTCGTAACAATTGTTACAATTTTCCGCAATGATGTCAGATCGCTGAGCCGGCGCGGCAAGTATTATTATTAAAAAAAACGTATGCAGTCGGGGAGCCTCATGTCGTATGGCATTTTACTGTGGGGTCGGGCTGCTGACATTGAATCCATCTTTATTTTGCAAAAGAGAGCTATCAGAGCCATTTATAATCTACGTCGCCGCGAATCTCTCACGAAACTTTTTAAAAGGATTAATATTATGACGGTACCTTGCCAATTCATTTATGAAAATATTATGTATGTAAGGAAAATCCACATCTCTTTAATAAAATAAGTGATAGACATAATTTTAATACTAGAAATAAAGATAAACTAGATCAACCATTTCTTAGATTATCTTAAGTACATACATCTTTTATGGGGTACTGTGTTAAATGTTACAACAAAATACCTTGTGACATTTAGCAATTAAATGAAAGAAAATTTAAAACTCATATTAAAAATACACTTTGTAAACAAGCATATTACAAATTAGAGGATTATATCCAAGATAAGAGTGCTTGGAAACATGCTGGTCCTGCTCCATAGGACAATTTAGAATCAAGACAAAATCAAAATGTTTGCTAATTTAATTGTAAAATTTATTACTTTGTGTTTTATGACATTGATTTTACATTCTGTGATTACTTCCTCACACACTGACTTATTAATTGTAAAATTTTAGGAAAATCGTCTACTTTTACAATGTTTGTAAATATGTGAGCACCATGTATCTATCACATATTAAATTATCTGTCGTTGTTTCATTTTTAATTCTTTTTACCTATTGTGGAATAGTAATTTTATTCTAGGTGCACCGTCTTCACATATAATTATTATTTAACAAATGTACGTACATATACAAACAATTGTAAAACATTTTAAAAGAGTAACGGTGGAGTTTCTTGCCCATTCTTCTCCATACGAAAACTACCTTTTGGAAGGGGCGAATAGAATCAATTTTATTATTTTGTAATTTTTGACGTTCAAAAGTGCCATACATGGGCCTATTTGAAATTAATGATTTGACTTTGACCCCGTCAGGAACAAAGTTCCTTCTCACGTATGATTTAATTATTTAATTTTTGCAGCCGCCCTTTTTTTTTAAGTATCTTCTCCCGCTCTGGGCAGAGCGGGAGGGCGTATCAGACTCTTACTGACTAAAACCCACCCGTGTTCCTTCGGTTGCCCTGTTGCCGGGGGCCACGATGTCCCTATCGGTTTTCTGCGAACCCCCGGCAGGCATTGGCCCTAGCGGATCCCGTCATTTCTGCTGACATCTCTTTGAGGCGCGCGTGGAACACAACGCGCCGTCGACCCGGGCTTGGTCCTTATCGGACGGCGAGCTACCCATTGCTCACCGTTCGCAAGCCCGCGCCTACGGTGGCCGGAAATCGGCTCGCGATTCGGGAATCGCGAGCCGATTTCCGGCCACCGTAGGCCGACAACCGCTGCAGGAGGAGACGCCCGGGGCGGGCCCCGAGCGTCTCCTCCTGCAGCGGTTAGGGGCGTGAGGGCGCGAACTTTGCCTCTACCTCACGCGTTCCGCCTCCTCCTTCGCGAGCATTACCGCTTCGCAGAAGGAGGTGACGGCCTGCCATTTCCTCTCGCTCCGTACCATGGCCTGAACCAGGGCCGGACGCGAGAGATCACCGCCGCCGTTGCAGCCGCCCCTTGGATTTACATTTTGACCTCACTATGGACTTAACTATTCGTAAGTTTATATAAAAAATTAAACGACAATAGTCCCTAAAACAATAGTCATACGATCTATCAATTCAAAAACGTCTCAAGCATAGTACCAACCTACCAACTACCTTGAACATACCGACCTGAGGTTTGTAACAACGTTTTTCGAGATCAGAGAATGAATGAAATGAATTCACTGTCGCCTAACATTAGGGACCAAGATTTTGACACGTGACACATCAGTTGACTCGACGGGGTGTTTTGAATTCAGTCATGAAATTCAGGAATTTACATCAACTTTTGACATTCGAATCAAAAATGTATAGTTAGCTGTCAAATTATAAGACGCTGGAGATCAGCGCCATCTGAAGTGAGCAAGTGGCAGTTTTTAACCCCATTTGAAAATTTGTCGTCATGACTGTCATTTTCATAGTTTTCGGGAGATAGTGCTGATATCGAATTAGATGGACATTCTGGATTTTAAGATGGCGGCTATTCCAAATAATAATAATATTGTAGATCAATTGTCATAGACATCAATGTCATGCCAATTGTAAACTTGATAATCAAAATCCGTAAAAAAACGGACCTCTTAATTTCGTCAAGTTCGTCTGTCCGTGCGTCCGGATGTCATACAGTCATTTAACATGGAGACTATTTACACTCTATCGATGAAAATTTTGAAAAAGGTGTATTTTTTGCACCGTTAAACAATGGTGTAGTGAAATTACGATAAACATAATAGTGGGGGTGGCATTCTCCATACTTACATATAACCGAGAGATGAAAAAAATCTATGCATATAAAGCGTGTATTGTTGGATCTCATAATTAAAATGTTAAGATGTTTCTAAGTGACTTTGCTTTTGAAGTCAATAATTTTTGAGATACAGTTTATTTTCGGTTACAACCGCAGAATTAACTTTGTTTGTTATAGTTTTTTCGAGAAATACAAACTTATTTTTGCAGTCGATAAAATTGATACTATGCAATGTTTATGCGTAAATATTCATCCCAATTACGGAACCCTTCACTGTGCGTAGTCCGACATACACTTGGGCAGTTTTTTTAAAATTTCGTTTTGAAACTACCTCAAAAATAAACAATTTCTATTACTCGAGTAAGATTATCCTATTAAAAACAAATACTATCAAACTCATACAACTAAAAAAAAATGATTGTTGGTTTTATGAAACCACGGTAAAAGTGAAACTTTACACGGTCAGCTGCTGCGAACTATAGGCGCCGCCATATCGGCCTTGGCTGCTCTGACGATCGCCTTTCACTTTATCCCTACTCCGCGGCCGACCGACACGCGACATGCAACACACAGACGAAAAAGTTTGAGACGATGTAATAAAAGTTTCAATTTAAAAATATAGACGTCATTTAAAAGTGTTTGCGGAATACCTACCTAATTTATATAATTAATTTAACATCATTCACAAACAAAATTTTCTTAAGCCTACCTAAAAAATGTATACTAGGCATTCTATATCAGAAAGTATCAAAAATAAAATCCACAGTAAATAATTGTCCAATAAATTAAAAATAATTTTGAACAACGTTCCGAATTTAAATTCAAATAAATAGAAACAATTCGGCGCGAAATTCAATAAATGAGGTAAGTATCTATCCTCGTTCTATGTGTTGACTCGTTTTATATTGAATGTCCTAAAAACGATTAAACACTAGAAAAGTATAAATAATTATTTTAAACAATGTTTATTGTATTTAATGCTTAAAACAATTTTATTTTAATTTTCAAGTATAGATTTCAGACATTCGACATAATTATAAATTAATCGAGACAATCAAAATTGAAAAAAAAAAAAAAACGTTTGGCATAATCGTTTTCGCACACCATTACAATAAAAAAAAAACAATGATCGACAATTTTTAACACAAATTGAGTAGTAGTAATGAATATTACGTATTATTGAACATGTGTTCGTATAATAAGTAAAGATCTGGGCATTTTCTAGTTACTTATAATATTTTTAATCACATTTGTCACATTTAAAGTCGTATCAGATATGTGTATGTGTGTTAATTGTGAAAAGTTAAAATGTAAACACGCACGATTGGCGCGAATCTTCGACTTTTGATATCAAAAACTTCATTACTACTACTTATTTAACTTGAAAAATGGATGAATTCGTCAAATAATTAAATGTTGTAATAGTCGCTGTCCTTATGGTGGAGTTTGGATGTTCGCAATCCCCAATTTTTGTTTTTTAGCCTCGACCTCGACTGTCATCAAAATGGCGATTATCGCATTTACAGACTTGAATTTTATAAAGGTAAATTAATAATCTTGCGCGCTAAATATGAAAGATTTAATGGCATAAACATTATTTTAGCCAACTCTCTTAATTAAAGATGAATAATCTCAATGGCAGCAGCATTTTCAGTGCTTCTATAGGAAGGTTTACTTTAACAAATAACACAACAATACCTAAATACTAAAAACATTTTATTTCTCATAGAATTTAAAACGGCTTCAGCTTCATTCTCATAAAAAAGCAGCGTAGGTACGGTAGATGGTAGATGTACGCTTTCCCACAAAACAGTAATAAGCAATGATGATCTCTTAAACAATTTGTCCTATTTTGCTCACTTATCAATAATTATGTACACTAAGTCCTGCTGCTCACATGTCACGATTTGATTCTGGCCCTAACCAGATTATTGTTTTGATCTATTATGGGTAAATCTTTTACACTCTAGGGTGGCTCTGTTTTTATCATCACTTGCTTGCCTATAAACATCTCTGGTAGCAGCCTCTCTCAGTAAGCATGACAAACTTTATCCAAATGTATACCTAACCTAGAAAGTAAGAAAATACTCTTATTGTTGTTTATTTACTTTTGTATAATAATTATATCACTCATAGTAATTCTGCCATTTTAAAAACACTAACCTGATGACTTCTGTGACTTGCAATTGACATGCCACATACATAACATAATATGCTTAGATTTTGCTGAGCAAGTAATACTTGGGATAGAGTTGTAGATAATATAATCAATAATGTCAAGTCTTGCAATAACACATGTCATCGTCATACCTGAAAAAGATAAAAAAAATCAGTGTATTTACTTATGCTATATAATTACATCATACTATAGACATTTACAGCTGACGACGCGCGACGTACCCCTGACTGAACATAGGCCTTCTACTAATAGGCTGCTAAAATCAATGAGGTTATACAATACGACGGTGTTTATAAATATTTAGAGAACATAATAAACTTACCCAGGGCCATGGAAAGATAAGCAATAGTTCCTCTGGCTTCAATTTAAATTGACAGCATTAAATCGTAACGTAATATAAGTATAAAGTAAATACGGAAAAATAAATTCAAATCAACGTAAAACAAACAGCCAACAATGCCATTGATCTGACAGATTATTTTTGACAGTTTGACATTATGCATGGTGTCAGTGTTACCAGGTTTAATTATTTTGGTAATCGATTGACGAAATCGATTGGGTGATTATCAGTGATCGGAGTAGGTCGATTGATTTTACGTACTCGCATCATGAATAGTCATAGAAATCATAACATGGATAAGCCTTTTTTCCGGGATTTCATTTTGGTACTTACGGGATTGAATCAAATATTGTTAAAGTAAGGATTTTTAAACTACTACATTGGAAATTTATAGAATGCGATAGATAAATATTTAAAATATATTATATTGTTTTATAGTATATCTATCCTTTTCTTGGAGTCCGATCACCTATATACTATTAAACAGACAGCAAAAGGGTTGAACATTTCTTATTCATATTGATGTATTCTTTATTCTACACATTACAACATTTGAAATTCCTTAAAAAATCTTAATAATTTCAAAATCCCGGAATCCCGGAGGCGTATCCATACTAATATACGTGCCAGTTCATTGACCTCAAATCAATCTACTTACTCTGATCACTGGTAGTTTATAAAATAACATTACTGCCTCGAAACGCTTTTAAGTTGTTGAGTATATTCAGACCATATAATATTTTATTTATTGTAAAATCATAGTTTTACAGTATTTGAGTATAATAAATAGCATTTAAAACATACTCGTGTAATGGATACTCCACCTACTCCATGTGGGTTAGTATCGATATTTTCAATCGATTACAAATTATTTTATTGGAATAGTCTGTCATCTGGCAACATTCAGGTTAGGATTGAATGGCGGATGTAGTTCTTTATTAAGTATCAACAAAATAAATATTTATTAGGTTCTCTAATGCTAGAAGAAATAAATTTTGATAAAACGACTTGAAAAAAATACGACATAATTTTTGATAAATAAGCTTTGACACAGTATCATACCATGGGCCTGCTTTCGGGAAATCTCTTTTCAAATTTCTAGGTCACCCGGAAATGGGTTAAATGTTTTTGATGTCTAGTGACAGGGTCGTTGATAAAAATGCCGATTTTTATACGTTAATATCTCAATAACCGTTTGAGTTTTATTTATGAAATTTGGAGTTCTAGTTAATCTAAGGGGTTTTTATAAATAAACCAAATTTCATGAGTCTATGTTACATAGATTTTGAGTTATTAAGGGGTCAAAAGTGGCTCCAAATGGTTCGTGTAATATAACACACTGCAGCCGTGTCTTGCCTAGTACTTGGCTCGACACGCTGCCGCGTGTCTAGATTTATTAGTTGCTATAGCGAAATACGAACTCCTCCGTCCTGACGTCTGTGGCGGACACACATTTTCCTGTTTTACAACCAACAACATAGCTTGTCCATGTCGGCGTCTCTTGGCAAGCTCCCGTCATAAGTGTCAATCTGCCAGGCTGCTATGTCTGCTAGGACGGAGGAGCTCGTACACCGCTATAGTGTTATAAAATTACAAGATCGGAAGAATTCTAGAGAAACACTTTTATTATTGTAGACAATTGATTTTTATTGACCAATGACTATCCTGGTACCCCCATCTTGAACAGGTTACTAAGAGAACCAGAAAACAGCTGGATTTTCAAAACACTGAGGCATATTGTATCAAAAAAAGTTCCCACCAGCACAAATACCCCCAGAAATGGGTTCCTTATTTGAAATCGAATGACGTTCGATCGAATAACACTTGCTCGAAAACGTTAACTCGAAAGTATTTGAAATCGATAAATTATGAGCGCGAGGATGCATCAAAATTTCGAATAACTATTATGCTCGAATTATCGGCAGCGCGAAGGTCTTGAAACATAATTTCTCGAACGACCATCTAATCGATTTGCGACCATTTAATAGTTTTAAGGATTTTTATTTGAGTACAATATAATGATATATTGAAACAATATATGCATAGAAATATAAATCAACTATAATCATTTTAATGATGGTAATAAAATGACATTTCAAATACCGAGTTATTTTATCATTCGTTTATACCGAGTTATTTCATCAGTCATTCGATTTCAAGTAGGGAACCCCTCCAGAAATGTACTCAACGAAATATACATAGCTTTAGTACAGTCCGTCTTAGTGTACTGCATCCCCATTTGGGGGGGCTCGGCTAAGACTAAATTCATAGACCTTGAGCGGGGTCAACGGGCTCTAATAAAACTGTTCTATTTTAAAAACCTTAGATATCCTACACAAAAGTCTTTACGAATATAGTATTCGCGCCGAGAGTAAATCACTCTCGGTGCGAAAGCTATATATAATTAAAACTCTTCTAAAGAAACACAAAACTTTCCTTTTGACCCCACCTTGAAAAGAAGAAAAGATGTAATAGCTGAAGTTCCTCAAACTTTCAGTGGTATGAGGAACAGGGTGTAAAGTTCGCTATCCACCATAGAAAAGGGAGGATCCTCCGACCAGACGGGTGTTGTGTCTGGCGGCAGTTATAGAAGAGCGGAGTCTCCTAACACAGGTTTATTTGCATAAAAGGAGGCTCCGATCACTAGTTGTTAAGGTTTAAATAATTTTTCATTTTTAATTTTTTTTTTATATAAGGTACCTACCTACCTGTTTAATTTCACTTGTTAGTATGGTGTGAGAAGGGTTTTAAATGGATAATTTGCGCTTGGTCTATCAAGTTGAAACTTTGCGTGAACCGCGATCGCTGCTTTCCGATGACAATATTTTTTTTCTAAAGATGGCCGGATGTAGTAGCCAGAATTAAATATCCGTACAAGTCGTTCCGATGTCACCTTTATGAAAATGATGATCAGTTTTCGTTTCGACCATAGATTTATTATACGTTTAATAATAAATATAATAACCCCACCGTCGTATCTCTACGTTGACGTCGTGGTGGGGCTTGCGCGCTCCGAACTCTAGGCCTGTGCCGGTAGAGTTTACTTTGCCGGAACAGGTCTGGGATTAGGAGCCAGACCAAGAGAGATACAAAAACCCGCAGGGCAGCATGTGGCGAGCTGTTGGGCAGTAGCGACCCCACGGACCCTATCTCCTGGGAGAAGTCTTGTTCCTCACCTCTGGCTTGCCTTTATTGGCCGGCTGGAGTGAACACTGACGAGGAACAGAGCTCCCGCCTCATTCTTGCCTTAATTGGCCGGCTTGAGTGGAGATTCGCAAGAGCAAACGTGCTCGGAGGAAGGAAGTATTCCAGTAAGATGCTGGTAGGGATCTTGACCGTACTTCCGGGATTGTCCTGATAGCCGTGGAATACCTCTCCACTCCTCATAAGCACCTCAGGACGTGTTGCCCCCTTTTCGCTACGACACTATGTGCTAGCGACCGTTTTCGGGGGCCCATTATTGAGCGTGCAAGTCACCCCCTGCCATTTTATCCGTGTACATTTAAACATTGATCAGGCAGGGGCCATAGTCCTTCCATAGCTCCAGGTAACCAGTCCACTTAAGCCACCCAAAGCCATAGTCCAATATCTTTGTTTCCATATTCTGCAATAGTCCCACACCAACCGGGGGTTGTCCTTGGGTGCCCTTGCATAGTGCGAACAGGGATAATCGTCGGTTGGTGCCTCAATACTCAAAAATGTCTAAGGGGCCTCTGCGAGTTGGCTTCGGCCCCTCGTATGCCTTCCAAAGGTCCGGGACCCCAGGGTCCCGAGATATGTCAAAGACATTTAGAAATATAATAATACTCCATGGTGTCAACCATACGATAATTATCGTACATGTACGATTGCAACCCTCCTCTGAAGTGGTATGAAATTCAACAAAAATAATGTGACGAAAAACAGAATAAGAAACAAACTTGCAACAAAAACTGTTAAAGAGGCTTTACCTTCAGCGTAATGCGTAAAAACTCAATCAAAAGAATGTTGTTATGGTTAGCAACTGAAAAAATGATGTCTCGAATGACTTCAGCAGTCCTTTATTCAAAAATTGCTGGCGCTGCTGCAGAGGTAGCAGTTAATAGTGACTCCGATGATCCCACTCTTTTGTAAAATAAATAAGTTACTTTTTAATTTATTTCACAACTTCCTAAAATTCCTATCTTATTTCTAGTTTTGCAAATTAGATAAGCGTTCCGCGCGGCTCTTACAGTTGTTGCACGATATTTTTTTATCTGGTACGATAATTTTCGAATGTTGGTACGATAATTCACTCGTACTCGTCTGGCAACACGCCACATCAACGTTTTTAGGTGCTTGTCAAATTGACATGTCATGTTGTCGGCTCCATTTGCATTGTTTATACATGTTTATAGGAGGCTATCAATGGCTGACTGTACGTAACCTTTCCACCTACTAGTTTAGTGGATGTAAATTAATAAAGTGTAAACAGTTCCCCATTTGCCATCCGTTTACCATGTAACAACAGCCATGGTTGATGTTGTGTCGGCCGCCGGAAGTGCCGGCCACCGTGCCCGCGCTTACTTCCGGCGGCCCAGCCTACTGCTACGTCAGCATTACTTACCCACTATGTTACTGCAAAGGGTTTCATTTAGTAAAGCCTTTTTTAATTAATTTTTACAGCGTCAGTGGCATTGATAGATAGTTTTTTATGAGGCGTTAAACTTAGTATCAGCTGCACAATGAGTCGATCAGCGAAGCATTAATCTGTAAAGCTTGCAGGCAGTTATCCACCCTGTTTGCCTCGGAAAGCTACAAAAACTATACTGAAAGTTAGTACCTTTTTAAAGCAAAGAGATTTAGTTAAGTAAATAATTTAATATCTTTGTTTTAAAGCGAATTCGAAAGAAATGTCTTAGCCTGCGAAAACCTGGCAGATTTTGCACGAAAAATCCGGAAAAAAATATTTAGACACTAAAAGTATAATTCTCCCTTAAAATGTTACTTCATCTACATTCTATGTCCCGGGTCCAAAAGAAACGCGCATTATTAATATAACTTGGATAATTATTCCTAGAATTCAGTCTACAATATTTTACATCATGACACCATCTGTCAGCTCGCTAAGCTGACACCTAATTCATTCTAAATAGGAACTAGTGTTTGTCTCATATGATGCCATCAACTTATAAACTATTCATGAAGGTTGCATGGTAAAACCATGCAGGCTAAAAGCTCTTACAGTACCTACTAACCGAATAATTAATGTCCTAACTCCGGAAATAGAAAAACTTCACAAAATTCTCCTTGGAAGTACTTACATGATACTTTTAATACTCAAACAAACAACCTATTTTAATTTTTAGAAAATAATCTAAACTAATAATTATAAAGAGAAAAGATTAGATTTTTTGTATATTTGTGTTTGTTTGTTACGATTTCACTCTAAAACGGCCGAACGGGTTTGAATGAAATTTGGCACATGGGTAGACCATGACCTGGGTTGGATAATTTTAATCCCGACATTCCCACGGAATCGAGACTGAAGGCTCGTACAGACCAGCGCGATATCGCGGGCGCGACACAGGTAACGCTGCCTGTCGCGCCCGCGATATTGCGCTGGTCTGCACGAGCCTTTATGCGGGTGAAACCGCGAAGCTCAGCTAGTTAGATATATATCTGGTGTATTTAGAATGTCCAACACTATCAAAAACCTCCAACCACAGCAATTAAAAACAAACCACTCAGTAAATCGTTTGCAGATCAATCGTTATCGGTCGCGAGTTACGTCAAGGTCGTTTATTTCAGTATCATTTCATTAATACGTTCCGCTGATAATATCGATTGTTTAAACTCGAGGACACACCGACTGCCGCCGCAGGAAAATCGATGTGTTTATATCGGCATCCGATTTCCGCTGACTTTTCCATTTGTGTTCCGCAAAGGGCCAGGAACGACAAAAAGTTTTCGTTATAATTAATTTATTTGTATGTATGTTATTTATGAAAATAACTAGCTTTTGCCCACGACTCGTCTACGTGTATTTTGTATTTCATCATTTTCTAATACAAATATCCGGGAAGAAAACTATCCTTCTCCAGGTCCCAGGGTAGCTACTACCTACTAATTTCATACCGATCCGTTCAATGGTTTAGGAGTGAAAAGGTAGCAGACAGACAGAGTTACTTTGTCATTTAAACAATTTCAAATCAATTATGAGACATTTATTCAAACTAGGCTGAGAATCAGCACTTTTTGAACGTCAAAATTACATAAGACAGTCCCCCAAAACACCTGCCCCTCACCACTTCCTAGTGCCTTTAGCTGGGAAGAAGAAGTGGTGCAACAAACTCCTCAGCAGCACAGCTGTCTGTTCAGTTAGAAAAACTTGATTCTACATATATAATTTACATTACGCAAACAAATATTGCTCTGGATATGCATATCTTATTGTGTGATAGCAGACAATATACTTACATATGGAAAGGCTTTCGTAACACAAGATTTTCCTCCTAAAATAAGCTCCGACAAAAGCTTGAGGAATAAATCCTCAGAGCTCTGACATCTTTGATTAAGTTAGGATCAATAAACCTCATACATTATACATATGGGACAAGTTATATATATCGATATTTAATTTCAAAAGACAGATGAATAGTAAGAAAGAGATATTTTTACTAACAAATAAATTACTAGGTACCTCCATGTTTTCCATTAAATGTTCCGAAGCTAAGCTTACCTCTTGTTAATAAGTAATGAGCTTGTCGAGTAACAATTGAATATCGAGGAAACATTAAAGTAAGTTTTACTAAGTTTTTCGTCAGTCATTTACAAATGGTATACTTCCGTAGACTCTTTAGTCTTTAATGAAACTTCAGTAAAGAACATAGAAAGTATAATAAAAGGTATGTCTCCATAAATTTATTTTCGATGCTATAATGTTGTCAGTCTGATTTACCTAGCGTAGATAGTAATTGATTTTAGAAAATTCTACCATAAGAAGCTTTTCCTTTGTACTTTTCTAGGAACGTAATATCATATGTGTGTTTATATTTCTACTTCCACCCATGGTTCGCAGGTATTTTTCCGTTTGAGGAAATTTTTCTTTACCTTATTAGAACTGTGATATTATAAACGTTTGCGTATTGTGTATAGATTGACGTCATCGAGCACTAATAACATGTATTCTCATCACCAATGTTGTAGAGCCCTATATTACTAAGTTTTAACACTTCGGGGGTCACGGGCGTGGTGTTATGTTATTTTAAACAAATCGTCTCTACGTGTCCGTTAGTGTGCTAAAACTTGAAACCCACTCATCCGATTCACGTTATTTCTGTGTAGGTTTTAGTATCGAACTATTCCACTTGAGTAGAGCCATGTGCACAGCGAGAAGGTATTATTATATTACCTCAAGAAGCCTAGATCTGCAGTCTTTCTCACAAGCACCTAATAAGCCGGAAAAATGAAGACAAAAGACACGTGGACAAACTGCAAATGTTTCGCTCGTGTGCACGCGGCTCAACATCTTTAATTAACTTGTTTTAATTCAACGTACATGTGCTACTGTGCTAACGGTCGTTTCAAAGAATTTAATCTCCAATTCCGTGTAAGTGCTTCCGATTTTAAATATTTACTGTTTCTGGTTATGTTAAAGTGCTCTAAAACACGACGTGAAAACGAATTAATGTCAAATGTTGTTTTGTGTGTTCTACGAGACGTGCTAGCGCTGGGGGATGTGATATCTTACCTAAGCTGTTATGATCTGATTGCTGGGCTTAAAATAGGCTAGCCTATTTACATGCATTGTGTAGGTAAGTCTTACATGGAAAGAATAACTACTTATAGGCCAGCAGCTTTGTTCCTGCCTCAGGAATTCAGGATCCGGTGGCAACTTCCAGATTTATTAGAACAAACTTTGAGATCTACGAGTACACGAGAGTAAACTTAATGTTATGTATTCCAAGACGTAAAAAGGCTTCTCAAGGGTTGAATATTTTATTTGAAATCAGTGTATAAATGTAAATATATACGGGAGTCGGGAGTGACTGTAAGAATTGGGAACTCTTATTTATTCTGAACAAAACGACCATTTTTATTTCCTCACGCTCATTTTGATTAGGCATAGAGATGAATAATTTTTTGCTATTTGGTACTTCGCTTTATATATAGAAAGCATGTCATACTCTATTAGTGTCTTATGGGGCATGTATTATAAGAAAAGGTATGGAATCACCTGGTTTCCCCACGTTTTACCTGTTTCTAAGAACCAGATGCTAACGTCGATTATTATTGTATTTATATAGATAAGTAATTGTTTTATGTATGTATGTATTTATTGTATATGTAAATGGTACAGCATTGCCTGCAGTATTGTCTCTCCATTCTCTCTTAATCCAACGCTTTTAGCGATAAGACCGCCCATTGTGTCACCCTATGTAAAACTACATTTATATCCGTAATTTGTATGGTATAGATACCTAATAAAGAGTATTCTATTGTAACGTTGAAACAAAGGAGTATCTAGTTCAGTACTTTTCCAGGTAAACATCTTTCAGTGTTGTCTTGTCTAAGATATCGGATTAGTATTGAAGCGTTCTTTTAATTCTTTGAAGCCAGTGTTGTGTTCCCGCCGCTAGCGGAGAGTTGAAACTTTATAACTTACAAGAGATGCAGCGATCTTTAGCGTTAGCAGAATTTTATAGAGATGATGATACTTCCATGTTTTACGTTCTCTTTTCGTTGGTTACTTGTGTGGCTTGATGGGATTATTATATAAATGATCATTATCACATGAACGAAAAGATGTGCACAAGAATCGCCAACGTTTTCCTAATTTAAGTAGGTACATGGAAAGTATTATATTATGTATCCTGCCTGTCCTAACCTATGGCGCTCAGACTTGGTGTTTGACCGAGGCTCAGAAGTCCAAACTCAAGGTTTGCCAAAGAGCAATAGAGCGGAGCATTTTGAAAATCAAACTCACCGACAAAATTCGCAAAACCATAATACGATCCAAGACAGGTGTCGCCGATGTTGGCGATAAGTCTGCGAGGCTGAAATGAAACTGGGCGGGTCACACTTATAGGATGTATTAAAACAGATGGGCCAGGATCGCCACACAGTGGGTGCCTGATGACGGGCGTCGCCACCGGGGCAGGCCTAAAAAGCGCTGGCGTGACGATCTGGACTCGTTCCTGACCGACTGGCTGGAGAAGGCACAACATAAGGAAGACTGGAAAAAGTATGGGGGAGACCTTTGCCCAGCAGTGGGTCAAAATAGTTAAGCAAAAAAAAAAACATGGTACAGATCAAATTATTAATTTTCCTACTTCATATTAATAAACATAACAACATGCCTGTATTTCCCGAGAGCTGAACCTATACAGGTCTAATACACAAACATTTCACCAGTTTTGTTTTCATATGAATAAATTACTGGCAATACTAGAGTAATTGGGTTTTCGGATATTGAACTAAACTGTCTGTTTCATTTTCGTTGAAGCGCGATTCTTGGGAAAATCGGTTCCCACAATATTTTATTCAGCCTATATGATCTGTTTCCAAAGTATATGATAAAAGTGTAAACAAATCCTGTTCAGGTTAAATACTTACGCCACGCACTACAGGGTATTAATAACACATTCATCTGTATTTAGAAGGTACAATTAACAATTAATTTACAATTTTTATTGGAATAACATTATCAGGAACTGTAATTGAAAAATCACCGACGAAAGGTTATAAAGTAAACCTCATTTGTCAAATGAAAAATATATTTAAGGTGATTTGAAATTAGAATTTCCGGTTTAAGTATTCAAACGCGGGAAACAAAGTGAATGGTGCTATACATGCGATTGTGACCAACCAGTCGATGTCTAAAAAGGCTCGACTGGCTGTTCACAATGGTGTGCTGGTGCCCACGCTTATGTATGGTAGTAAATGTTGGGTGTGGCAAAAACAACATGAAAGTAGAATAAATGCTGTGGAAATGCGTTCCTTGCGAAGCATGTGTGGCTTGACTATGAATGATAGGCTGAGGAATGATGTGATAAGACAGCGGTGTGATTTAAAAGAAGATGTAGTGACAAAAATTGAAAAGGGTATGCTGAGATGGTATGGGCATGTTGAGAGAATGAATGAAAGGCGACTAACAAAATGTATTTACAAGGGTGATGTAAAGGGAAAGGCCGGGCGGGGATGCCCTAGGAGGACATATACTGACCTTATTGGTGATGTTCTTCAGAAAGGCCAGGTGCGTAGTACTCGCAACCGGCGTGCGTGTATGACCAGATGTATGAACGTAAACGAGGCAAAAGGACTATGTAAGGATCGTAGCAGGTGGCGTTCTGTAGTTTCTGCCTACCCCCATGGGAAGAAGGCGTGCGTTTATGTATGTATGTATGTGTATTCAAATAATCAAATCAAAGCACTTAATTTGTAAGCGGCGCTGCAAATTGGCATATTAGCTGATTCATTTGTTTACATCTTCAGCAGAAACTTGTAGAACAGACTGTATGTAGGCCTCTGAAATCGTCTGACACAACAACATAGGATAGCTGACAACTGACAACCGTGACAATTATGTCTGTAAGAGGCGTTGTTAACACTCATAATTCCTAGAACAAACGCGAGTTTGCACGTGGAAGTGTCGTTAACTTGTAAACAGCGTCCTTCCTACAAACGATTTATAATAAATAGCAGTCATGGTTCCTACAGTGTAAATATTCCATAAAATTGCATCCCGGTGAACCTTAAGGCCCTTTTTATACAGCACGGTTTCGCCGTAGAAAGAGCTTGAGGCAGCTTGAACCATAAGGACAGAAAATGCTTGTCGTTCGATCAATTGATCTCGACTCGATCTAACCACGCAGCGATGCGGATAAGTTAATCTCCTGTGGGTTATTCTTCATACAAAACTAGGGCTGCGGGCATAACTAGCGGAGCGAAGAGGCTAAGATTGTAAAGTATTGCAATCTGCAAGACTTTTACTTAGGTAATTATTCTAAGGCTGAGGTTGACAACCTTTGTAAAAATACTTCCGGGAGGGAGCTTTAAGTAAAAGGTTTTAAAGATCTGTCCCACAAATATATAATTAACTAAGAAAAATTGTCGAGGAACGAAAGTCGTGACGTAGAGGATTGTTTGTTTGTGAAATTAAATGAAAACAACAAGTTACGGAGAACACCTCGGGCGAATTGTGACTGAAACACGAGACCTTGTGGAACCTACTCCCGTACCCATAGTTCAAAATGTACCTATACCGGCTATACCTAATTAAATAAATTTAACATACCTACATAAACATGTCATGTCATGTCTACATGTCGTATCTCTATGTATTTTACTGTGTGTACATAAAAAATAAAATAAATAAATAAAATGTTGACTAATAAATTAAATTTGAATTTAAACATTTCTAAGTAGTCCGTTCGCATGCTATTTTTAGCCACACTGTAATACACGTACTCTGTAACATACTATATGTATCGCTGTTGGTTGCCTAAATAAAGAAAATAAAAAAATTAAAGCTTGCATGATCTAACGCAATTACTTATCATGCCAACACTGCGAAATCATTGCGAAAACTTACCCAAACGTATGAAATGAGTCGCGTAGCGCTAGCGTGCGAACAGCTTTATATCTGTAAATTAGATTCCATCAATTTCTGGGCCGTATTTAATACCGTGATAATCCGGCTGTATCCACGGTCAGTTCACAGAATCCCGGTCCGGTAATTCCGGTTCGTGTTAAAACATTAATCCGGGCTTAGCGTTGAGTATATAATTAGCAATTTTGGTTACAACAGCTTTTATAATAGTTCGAACAAAATATGAGCAGCTTGGATGTATCGAGTGTGATTCTAACTGAAACCAAAATTTATAACAAAGGCATCATTAAAAAGGTTTTATATAAAACATGGCCTTAGTTTTTAAGACGAAAAACGGTCTAAAAATATGGTAATCATACTCGAAAACCATCAGTGCCTTTGTGTTCAGACTATCACACCAACCCGAATGTTTGTCAAAGCTATAACTGTGCTCGTATCATCAGGCTAGGACGAATTTCCCGCGAAAATCGAGGTGCGACAACACCGCAAACATCCTTTTAACGTAAAACCTTCCGTTCCTTTGCCTATGATATGATAATAAAGAGAATCTTACTTTAAACATCTAAAATTTAGCATCTTTTACCCACAAAAACGTTTTGTTAAATAATGTAAGGTAAGTTTTAAAAGCTTACCTGAATTCACGGTCGCACGGTGTCATAAACAAGATGCCACACCACAACAAAGAACTTTTTTTTGCCTGTCATAGTCTATAGGATACGTTGTCTCTATGGTCAGGATTGCGAAGGCTATGTGCCTTTTGTTTTAGTTAAATTAATCTTTTATATAGGTAAGTGAAGCTTTGAAAAGACAAGACACAAGCAGTAAACCCTTGTTATGAAGGGGAAATCAGGGACTGTTCAAAACTTTTTTAAATTTTTTATTAAGATTAGAATTAGGTATGCGGTCTTCTAAGCAGATTCAGGATCCTTTAAAAATAAAATCTCAAAAACAAATCACGATGTCGTCAGGTAAATCTCCGCAAAGCAAACTGCGGTTAACTCAGAGAATTATAAGAGAAGTTCATTACTGGTGGTGAGCGGCTGCGTACAGCGCGGCAGTGTCCGCGAGGGTCGCGAGCCGGCCGCTCGTCCGCCCAGCCGCCCGCCCATATCACCCACATATCCGAAACAGCCCAAAACAAACTTTGTTTACAACGAAACCACGTTTTAGGGGAGGGTGAAACCAATCCAGTTTCAATATACAACATTAATTGTTACGTTTGATAGTGATTTAGGTAACATTTTCAATTCGGTAAGTTTACGTTTTTGACGCGTTAAATTATTTTAAAATCTGGATTCTAATAACGTAGCTTACCCATTTTCTTATACAACGTTTATATCTGTTAGTGAAATCATTCAATAGTTCGTAGTCTATGAATAAAGTTTTCGCGCCATCACCGCGATAGCCTTCGAAAGCTCTGAAAGCTTCAGGTGCACTGAATGAAATGTTTTGAAGCAATCGTCGAGTTTTGTCATTGATTTATTATTCCATAATAGGATTATACTATGAATCATTCTATTCGGTATGCATTTTATATTGTGTAGGTAGGTTCCTATTGGCACATTGTTTGCCATCTGTCGAGTTACAAATAAACAAAAACAAACTCAATAATGTCGTATTCAGTTTGCTTACACAAGCGGAGCTCCAAAATTAATCAGTTTCGTAAGTAATTTTATTCTCCGCTAAAACAAACACTAGAATTGAATTTTCTACTAAAATGAAGAAGCTCGTAATACTAACCAGATGATTAGAATCCCGTAGTACACAAACATTCTATTACAATAATAGACGACTGCGCTCAAAATAACTTTAGCTCACAAAGTATAATGCGGCTCGTAGTTTTATTAATAATGTCATTATTGTGAATGCCGTATGAACTTTCTTTTCTCTGGTGATATCTGGTCGACCGAAGCAGATGTGATTAATAGTAGTCCGACCTGAGAGTTAGCAATATTATTTCTAGATATTTTACGAGATCTATCTTCTTCGAGTTACGATTAGTTGCCCACCCCCGGAAACATTTCCTCCGGGATGTTTGCAAGATTGTTATGCTCTAATTTTGTAGAGGACATTCTGTTTTTCAAGATGATTTACATAAGTCAATGTTTGTTTTTCTTATAACAAGGTGGGGCCAGAATAAATCTCCGAGCGGAGATGACAAACTTTTGCGTTAAATCATGGAGAAACAAACAAATAAACAGATGAAAATTCACAAAACGTTCGCCAAACATATGTTGTACCTAAATACCTATAATTATTTTCGATTACCCGACACGAAAAGTGTAGGATTACTTTATGTTTCTCTGTTAACAAGATTTATTTAATTGAGGTATACCGCACAGCTGTTTACATATCCAATCATTATTCATCCGATCAAAATTGCTATGACTGTAAGTATTGAAACTGAAAGTCAAATCTTTTATTTCAATTAGGCCCTTAGAAGGCACATTTGAACGTATAAATTCACAAAAAAAAAAAAGATTCTAGTCGCCTCTTCCAAAAAGTAGTTTTCGTATGGAGAAGAATGGGCAAGAAATTCCACCGTTACTCTTTTAAAATGTTCAGCTTACAAAGTTTCCCAGCTCTACATAGGCTTGTTAACAACCGCTAGAATTAATTATAGAAGAAATTGCGAATACTACCTACCTAAACAACACTTGGCAGACTAAGAGATAAACACTGTTATTGTACTTCGAAGATGTTAGCCATGGTCAATTGTTGCAGCCGCCATACTGAACAAATACCTACACGATTCTAATGATTTGTTTTTAAAAACAACCCCGGTAACACAGATTAATTAATAGTTCCTTAAGGAACCAGTTTATACATAAGCTGTAAAGAGCTTTGAACATAATGCGTGTATGTATACTTCTTACTAGTAGGGAAGTCATGAACATAAATACCTTATTATTATGGCCAGCTCGGCAATATCTGATTTCATGATTCTTCCAATAATATCTGTCGTCAAGATGGCGGCAAATGTATGTGATCGTTCAGCACAAATATGTAACATCGACGGACCACCAAAACTATCTGACGAGACAAGCGAGGCCAAAATATAGGATGCTGCATCGCAATAATATCCGACATGTCTTCCGTTTTAATATCTGCCTACTCAGTTAAATCAGAAGAATATGATACCTCGTCGTGACCAAAAATATCTGAAACATTACTTTGGCTTTGGCAGCATAAAAACCTGACAATACATGTACATGCTCTAGTCCCTGATCTGTAACATAAATAAAAAATATATCGCTATCCACTCAAACACCGCACTAAGAGTAGAATACATATAAATATGCTACGTAAATACAACGACCAAAATGTGGTAGCCGTGCTTAGACAGTTTTTTTTTAGTGTTCTATTGAGACGGTTAAATTATTTTTGTGTAAATAATGTAACAGCTGCATATAACGCACTTACACTAATGTGTTATTGAAAGTATGTTTGCCTCAGTAAGTGAAATACTTCGAAAACTAGTAAAGTTGCTCTCACGAGCACTAAAGGCGGCCGGTAGTTTGGAACTTTTAAATCGATTCGATTCAGCACTTATATCTTAAGTACCTACGGTTAAAAATAAATTTCCCATGATGACATTTATCTACAAGATAAAAGCATCTGTTATTAACGGCAAAGTGTAGGCCACAGATAACATTTTTCATTTTGTTATAAATGCCGCAGAAAAATAAATCATTAATTAAAATGTAACTCGATATTTCAACTAACGATGTTATTCAGATTGTACAGGAACACATAGGAACATAAATAATACAACTTTTATCACAAAAGAATAAATAATAAACGAATTAACAGTGCAAACACGATGTCATTACAACTTGAATGTGCAACAAACATAACTAGTCTCGTCTAATATTCATAGATGAGGTCTCGAGTAATTTCCTGCAAGTAATATCGAAACCAATCATTGAATGCTGCGAGGCGTCGTGCAGATGAACCTTCGGCATTTGACTAAGATGAGATGCATTCAAAGAGATTCTCTCACATGCTCATTATGTGTGCGATCCCGGTGGAATATATTGGGAGCACACTTGCTATAAATATGTATTTATTTCAACTAAACAGCGTTTCGTTCAGTGATTTCTTCATTCAGTTATTCTCTGTGTTAGCTGCCAATTCTTTGACTAGCTCTTATTATTACCCACAGGGATCGATTTGGAAAGAACACAGCTGTATTCCTTAACTATATTTTTGAATACGAAAAAGCTCTAGCTTGTTTTACTGCGGAAGAACTCCTCTCACAGTTTCTGAACGATACTTAACCTTGACCGCGGCACTTCAAAGTTGGTTCGCTTTTCCGTGGACTGCCTGTGTGTATGTACCGCATCTGTAGCGCCACCGCGCAGCATCCCAGCCCTGACCTTGACACACTTACCGAACGATTCTATCTCACCCCCCACACCCATAGAACGCAGTGCCATTGTTTCCATAAAATCAAGTAACAATGGTAAATTCTCTTCTGATTTTATCGAGATTTTTCCGAACTTTATACAGATAAACATGGTCGCGAACTCGTCTTCGTTTATTTAAGAATTTTATTCCCTTTTATTATATACGTCTTTTATTAGACTACCTATTATTATTAATGGTTGGTCTTGAGTACTTCAGTATCGTCCACTAATTAGCCATAGAAAGGATATTTCTTGCCATTTAACGTAACTGAAAAGGAACCAATAGAGCTGCAATGAATACCTACTTGATAAAGAGTTTGAAAGCAATTCAATTGAAATCTATTTAATAACTTTCGCTCTGGATCGATTCTGCTTCAGGTTATTTCATAATGTAGGTAATATTTAAATGTGTGGGACAACGTCCTTTAATTAAATAAATACTGTTATTAGACTAATCTGCCCTTACCGTCAACTTATATGTACTAGTCTGAACACAATGAGTTTTTAAGCTATTGCATAGCTTTTATCGCGGGCTTTGAGCGCGGCGACCGAATCAAGAAATTCCGTAACGTAACGAAAATAAAACCTAACACCCCCCACTCCGCCTACCATGTAATGACGGTTCCCATGACAACGTGATGTTGTCATGGGAACGTAATTTTTGTTTTAAGTCATCACGTCATCATCCCAAGTGTAGCGTTGACAAATAGGAAGTATGGAGGTTACAAATGCTATACAATAGCTTTACCGCGGCAGTCCCCGAGTGCCACACGTTTTTTTTTTTGTGTTTTTTCTCGCTCTTAAGCCGGATTTCCTGCCCATTATTAACGCATGATTCATGTTAACTATTTATTAATAGTTTCCAGATTATAACGAGTTCCAAGCAGGGCCTCTCTTGGAACAATGACACAATTTCCTGTGTTGGTTTTTCTTCAGCATAGTACCGATCAACAGATATATTCTCCGCTTTCCCAGTTCAGTCAAAATGATCGGAAATTCCGGGAAACCGTCCTCCGTATGTAACGGACTTTATGACACGAAGCTTTTACTCTATAAAAATAATAAAATGGTCGGGTACGATTCAAAAGCATACTGTGCGTATAATATACCTACATTATATATGTAAATACCGTGTGTGGTCGGATGACACGTCCAGAAATGTGAAACTTATTTTATTCAAACATTTTGGTATTTATTTTAAACGTAGATATTCTTTTATTCTGAAACGTATTACTGGTTTCGGACGGTTGGGATAACGAACATCTGAAAGGTGTATTATAATGAACATAATTACTTCTGATGGTTATATTCTATAGGTTTTTGTTTTCCAACCGGAAAATGCGTACCTTTATAATTATTACTCTAAATAATTAACGATTCATAATGTTTTATTTAAACATTGTAGAACTTAGCCGATAAAAGCACGATAATAAAAAAACAAGGACTTGTTCATCCTGACATTTGTCTTACTGTGCTTATTCTCAATTTTTTTTCCAGTTTTTCATTCTTTCAATGCGACATTTTTTGGTCAAAGTGCAATTAGCCCCGTAACCTATTTTGTTTTCCGATGTATTCTCGGTGACTCTGTAATCAAAGATGTGATGTTTTATTTTTAGTCACTACACAGATCTGACGCATAACACAGCAAGCTGAAAAAGTTCGCTGTTTTATTTCAATCTCAAACTCGTCGCAGCGTATTATAAAAATGACAATCGTAAACATTCCCATCCGGTGTGCTTAAAAAACTAATTCAATAATTTGTTGTTGTTGTGCAAACGAGCACAAATTGAGTTTATATGACATAATTAGTGATGTGCCGGATATCCGTATCCGCGGATATCCGAGGGAGAAAAAGATCTGTATCCGTTACTTTTTGGCGGATCTTGAACGGATCTTTTATATTAATACATTTCATTACGTATATGTAATGAAATGTATACAGATACAGGATACAGATCTTTTTTCTCCCTCGGAAATCCGCGGATATCCGCGAATCTTGGATATCCGACCAATAGGAAGTACTAAAGTTCTTTATGCGGGAGTATATTTCCCAATCCATTCTGAACTCGTCCCAACGTCCGCGTCTAATTTGTTACGCTTTATGGAGTCATAAGCAGACGCATCCAATCAACACGGCTTGCTTTTTCCGCCAACTTCCATAGCTGTAGGTACTCCAGTTTGAAAAGTAACCTGTGGACTTATTTGCACATGGCAAATAACTTTGCCTTTAAGGTTGGCAATGCATCGCTAAGTTCTGAGGTGTAACAGGTGTTTGTAGGTAGACGGCGTTAAACAGTTTCCATCATGTGAATCGCGCCAGACCGTTAACCAGCCCATGACATAAAAAGAAATAGCTAATAAGGTTTATGTTCTCTTAGTTCTGTTTAGTTTACAGGTAATGTAAGCTGTACCTAATGTATAAAGTCAAAGCATTTACCTATAATAACGCTAAAATAGAGCAGAGGCAGTGGTGGCCCAGTGGTAACGGCCGCGACTTACGAGTTGTAGGTCGTAGGTTCGAACCCAGACAGGCGCTTTACTTTGTGTAAATTATTTCATCACCACTGCTCTCAAAACGGTGAAGGAAAACATCGTGAGGAAACCGGCATGTCCTATAACCGAAAATTCGAAGACATGTGACATCTACCAACCTGCACTGGGCCCGCGTGGTGGATTACGGCCCGCTCCCTCTCACAGAGAGGAGGCCTGTGTCCCAGCAGTGGGAATATTTATAGGCTGATGATGATGATGAACGCTAAAATTCACATGTAATAAAAAACAACACGCCTGCAGTATTCCCCGACGGCTTTGGGCAGAGGTGTCTACGTATATCTTACACCCTCATTTCAACAGATAAATACATTAAGTTCGCGTAATAGGAAGCGAGCAATACACATGTATGACCCACTTAATGACAATAGTAAAGTACAGTCATGTGTAGGCACTTCCCTACCAGCCAGCATTGCTCCGTGCACCTGCCAGACTGCTTGGCGACCCTCCAGCACCCGCCGGTTAGCTGTGACACTCTGACTTACATCTCATAACTCGGATATTAGCCTCCTATATTACAACACAATGCTGCCAATAACTATTGTTTTGCTTTCACTTGTGTTGATCACATTTATGTTACTCTTGTAATTAGCAAAGTAACTTGCATAATGGCAAAGTTTTTATTCGGCATTTCTTACCCTTAGCTATTTACATATTAGCACACCAAAACTCAGGTGATAACTAAATATGTTGTATAATTAATAATAGTAATCTAATACCTTTAAACGAGCAATTCTTAGAATATAATAGAACTAGCAACCCGCCCCGGTTTCGCACGGGTATAAACCGGGTTATTATACATATAAACCTTCCTCTTCAATCACTTTATCTATTAAAAAAACCGCATCAAAATCCGTTGCGTAGTTTTAAAGATTTAAGCATACATAGGGACAGAAAAAACGACTTTGTTTTATACTATGTAGTGATATATTTATTGTAAAACATGAGTATACATCAAATAATATGTGCATGGTCTTAAGATAACAGGTAGATCTGCATGTTTTGTTTTCTGTCTGCTTGTATATATAATCTGAATCTCGGAAACGGCTCCAACGATTTTCATGAAATTTAGTATGCAGGGGGTTTCGGGGCGATAAATCGACCTAGACATTTTAGAAAAAGTCGTTCAAAAAAAACATCCAGATATTATAATAAATATACACTTATTAAATGCATTCAAGATTCAATTAAACTTCATAATTATAATTTAGCTTAGAAACATTATTTTCATGTAAGTGACTTTGTCTTGTCGAGTATAAATATCGATTAATTTAACCTATGATGCTGCTCTCTATCAGAATACTAAGCAATTCTCGAAAGCAAGTCTGTCCTGAAAGCTACAGTTGCTGCATTTGGGACTAACAGTTACCTAACTAAACTGGGTTGGTGGGTTGATTAGTTTAATACACGAACTAACTAAGCTTTCCGTATGAACCTACCACGAATGAAATAAGTTAGAGTTTCAGAAAAACTACCGCTCGATGGGCCGTGCAAACACTAGCACACAGAATAAACAGCCTAGTCAAACAAAACCAGCAGTGAACATCAATTATTACAACCACATTCCAACTAATTACATTTTCTTTCTCTACTGAAAACTGGGGATAATCCGAACATATATTTGCAGTTGTATTTTACACTGCATTGTGTCTTCAATATTCCAGCATTAGACAAAGAAAAAAACCCTTATTCTTTTAGCTCCACAGCTGTGAAGTTATGTACTGTTGTTAACTGTGGTGTAGGTACTATAAGAACTGTTACAGTCGCCTGCTGGAACTCATTATGGGGACCATGTAGCTGTGCTGGCTCAGTTAATTTAATCACTGAAGAAACGATGTCTCGTAAAAGGGGGAGTGACCAGCTTATGTCACTGTTAAGTTCACCCTCTTTGTAATGTGACCATGTGTTCGAGGAAAATTTGGAAAATAATAAAAAAGTAGTTTAAAAAGAAAACATGCATTTGCGAAAAAAAGTGTTAAGTATAGTATAAAACCGATTCAATTAAAGAGATTCATCTTCTTCCTGTGCTTGTCCCATGTTACTTGAGGCAAGTGTGACATGTTTTCTTCAATCTTCGATCCAATTAGAGAGATTACTTGTCTAAATATGTCCTTAACGCTATAAAATCAAGTTGATAGAGCTTTTTAAAACGGCACCCACTTAAACTTAAATCATTATATTGTGTGAAACTAACTAATATGTCTAGGTCCTGCCCTAGGTACTACTTCTTATAATCGTAATCATATTAAAACATGTGAGTGCAGTGAAGGTTGTTGTTCTAAACAAATTATTAATGTCTTGTCTCTCGCTTTCCTGAAATCAAAATCTAATTATTCAAATCTGTGCGAGTGATTTCGTGAAAAGGGACGGAAGTGTGTAACAGGAAGCCGGAGAAACGCGCGCGGTATTTGATTTGACCAATGAGCGCGCGCGGTGCTAGAGTTGGCCGTCAGAAACGACCTCGACGAGGCCCCGCCCCTTTAATGTTGCTTATTACCTTAATGTTGCTTGTTACCAAGGTGAGATGTCAGGTGTTAGTGATGTTACACATCATATGCGACTACAGACTCGCTCGTTTTTTGTCAAGATTTCAAGAACCTTTTAATCCCTTTCAGTGTTGTTCTTGTTTTAATATTCTTAATAAACAGCTTCTTAATATCTCATTATCTGTCATGATGCCTCATTGAGGTGGATAACAATTAAAATTCTATTGTGTCTCGTTAATGACAGTTGAAAGGTTAAACCAAAATAAAGTGAGGAAGTGAGAGTGAAGTGCTTTAAATGAAGCATGTTTCACTTAAATGTAAGTATTTTAATGTAATTTATTAATTTTGTGATGTTTTGCAGTGCCCTTACACTGTTCATTTTCAACCGACTTCCAAAAAGGAAGGAAGGTTATAATTATGTTCGTCGCGTATGTTTGTTTTTTTTTTTGTTTTTTCTTTTTTTTATGTATGTCCACCTATTTCTCCGTCAATTGTGGACCGATTTTGAAAATTCTTTTTTTGTTTGAAAGGGTATGCTCTCGAGGTGGTCCCATATAATTTTTATTAACTTTGCTTCGATAGTTTTTGAGTTAGCTTCAATAATACGTACTTTTTCCTACTTAGTATGTGGATGATATGATAAGTTACTGTCACTGTTATTTACATAGCAGGTAGTGGTTTTCGAATTTGTGTGGTTTTTATTTTTCACTTTTTACCACAGCTAAAAAGTGAAAAATAAAAACTTTTTACAAAAAAAAACAACCGACTTCCAAAAAACACTACAAATAACTTTAATTTCGGAAGTCAGTGACAAAAAACGAAAATTCAAAACCAAAGACACCGACTTCCGAAATTAAAGTTATTTTTCACTTTGTAGTGTTTTTTGGAAGTCGGTTGTTTTTTTGAAACTTATAATCTAATTCCAACCTCTGTACAACATATGTTTGCAATAAACTGATTTGATTTGAAAATTAAATTATATGAACGTCTGGGATGAGTGACAACAATTCATTATTAGAATCAAAAGAAAATGCGGGACATTTTCCTTTGATTCTAGTGCATTGTTGTTTTAACCTTTTGAAAGCAATTCAGTATATTGTACTGTGTAGAAGTTCCACAATAAACAGCACTTTTAACATAACATGCTATGAAAGAGATACATTTTAATAACACAAAGAGCTTTCTCATTTTCTTTTTATTGTTTGAAGATAGCAAAAATGACACCGGTTTTATTACGTTATGTCCCTATTACTCTAAATCTGTTGTAAGTTTACAAGCTCTATTTACTTTCTTCAATACTTAGGTTTGCACAGGTAGGTAAACCTGTTGAGAGCGTTCCGAGATTTAATACTTTTTATTCTTATAGACTTAGTCCACAGTTTGTCCTAGTTTTCTAACCTATATTAAACGAGGAAAGGTTAGCACTTAGCACACTATTGTTCTAACCTAAAAGGCCATAAAAAGAGTATCATTAATACTAATATAAGTCCGGATACCGAGCCCCCTGTCCGCGGCTCGCGTGGTCGCGTGGTCGCATGCTCGCTATAAAGCCCGGATTTAATTCTCTTTATAGGCTCACATGACGTCACTAGGCCCAGATTGCCCGGGCGCACCCATGCCCGCGCCTCTGCGCCTCATGATGACCAGCCTTCGATGGAACTGACACTGATTATAACCAGCCTTTCAGTTTTATTATGTTGATAATGGAATTGGTTACAGTTTATCTCTGAAAGCTCGCAGTGTAATGTATGTTTACATTAGGGTTAATGTAGTTGTAGTTAAATATTCATTTCACTTAAAGAGCTATGTAAACGTTTGAAGCTTTGATAGCTTTTCTTTACATAAGTTTATTTTACATTATTTAAGAGTTCTAATTTAAGATAGGTACTTTGTGTTAACCCGTTAAAGGTCGCCAGAGTCTAAGGACAACCAGAAAGTTGTGTAGGGACCTAAGTACTTACTCTGCAGTGAGAGTTGTAGGCAGGTCAAGTTTTAGATGTTTAGTTAGATAACCTTACTTGAAGGATTACTTATCATTTTCATGGTTACAAAAATAATCTTGACTGAACCTACTAGTTACTTACCAAGATGTACAATTTATATTCACAGTTTACAATGGTGGTATCTACATACACAATGGTGGTAGTTTGTTCAACAAACTTACAAATTCAACCTCTTTGTCTGCAAATTACAATTTATTTGAAGACCTAGGACAATCCAAAACGGCAAGACGCCAGTTTAAAGAG
Organism: Agrochola lychnidis; assembly: GCA_963680765.1. Lineage (NCBI taxonomy): Eukaryota > Metazoa > Arthropoda > Insecta > Lepidoptera > Noctuidae > Agrochola > Agrochola lychnidis. Next base: position 1,576,522 of record OY796857.1, on the reverse strand, counting down.
TTCACTGCGGTCGATTTCATACGTTGTTGCAGTTTCATCGCACGTGAATTACGCTGGATTCCACTTGCGATCGGTTGAACCTTAATTCAAGAAGGACTTATTTTCTAAGGTTTTCCAGAAACGAGATTCATAGGTGCTACAATTTGTTCTATTCTTTTTAGTACCTACCTGGTACTTGTTGACAGGCTCCTGGCCCACACTGTCCTCTCATACCTATTAACTCTGTAATTAGAAAATATTATCAAAGTTTTTTTTTTTTAAGAATTACTGTGGAGTTTCTTGCTAGGTGTTTATTATCCATAGGAAACTACGAATACGATAGCTTCTGACCTTTCATAAGTGCCCATGTAGGTTAACGTGAAATAAAAAATATCGAATTTGAATTTTTATAATTCCCAGAGCTTCCTAGTAAACCACTTCTCAGATTAGCTTACGAGCCAGTAGATACACTGAAGTATATAATTAACGAAATTTAAAGGATTATTATGGTAATTAGCTTGCTTTGTGCATCAGATATTCAAAGCTGCGAATGGCGTGGCGGAGATTAGCTTAGAGCGCCCGTCCACAGGGCATTCCGACTCTCGGTGCCGCATTTTAATAGTATGTGCACTTGTCCTGTTTACTACTTGATTATAGGTATGATCAAGTACAATAGTGATCACGCTTACATTAGCTAGAGGGATAGGCAGAATTTTTCTGAATCTTCAGGAAAAATGATCGAAAAATAACTTTAAAAGGGGGCGTCACATGCCGATGGGCGACATTATATAACACTATAATCAGTATTTCCTAACGATGAAACACAGTAGTTCTGGAATCGACGCTGAACTCGACGCTGTGTTCGCGATTCTGCGAAAAAGTACTTTAAATACGAATCACTTTATAGCTTTATGTCTGAGTTTTGTAACGTTTTGATCCCTTTTCTAAAAGTATTTGGTTGTTTTTACGACTTTTGTATTTTAATATTAAGACGATCCCAAGAGCACAGATGAATAGGTATAGATGGTTCACTCTGCAAAATTATTAAAATAAAAAGCGACTCTTGCTACGACACAATAAAGTTCAATTCAGATCGCATAGCGCTTATTACCTACAGTTATATTCATCTAGAAGTTGCCTCTCTTTTTATCGCGTAACTCTTATATCTTCTGACTACGTTACACTCACTGAATTGGCCTGACAAGTCGAGCCCGCCGCGTACTAGTAGCTTCATATCTAAAGTGCGGAGTGAATAATCTGTATTCATCTGTGGCTTCAGGTTAAACTTTACAATTTTGACCTCCTTTAGGGTCAATTCCAAGTTTACCCATTTCTAGAAACTAACTAATTTTAATATCGTTTGCAAATAACAAAGGATAAGTAGGATGAACCCTTTGTTGATATTTTAATATCCGCCATAAATAAATAATAAACATGAACAAGAAAATTTATTCCTTACGAAAGTCTTTTGTAGCGTAAACTGTTGCGACCAGAAGCGTTTACAAAGTTCGCTGGAAGAGTTCTGTGAAAGTTAAGCTAAGTTGCTCAAAGATTCTTAATAAATGAAATAGTTGTCAGATAACGTTTCAGAATAGGTATTTACTGAGATACTTTAGAAACATCCACAGGATGTCAATTAGTAGTGCCTCACGAACTAAGTGCTTTGATTGAATTATTTGAATACTTAAACCCGAAATTACAGGCGTGATGTTATGTTAAACCCGAAATTATAATTTTAAATCACCGTAAAGATGTTTTTATATTTGACTGAGGTTAATTTTAAAACCTCAATTTTCGTCGTTGATTTTACAATAGCAATTAATAATGTTATTCAAACAAATTGTTGGAAAAAGTCTATTAATATTAAACCTATTTTTGTATTGGATAGCCCAATTCTTGAAGAAGATTCAAGATTCTTGACGAAGTCGCGGCCATAAACTAGTGTGTTAACAATTCTCTTTAGTGGGTGGTGAAAGTGTGGCGTGAGAATGAAACCTGAACAGGGTTTGTTTAAACTGTCATCAGATACATATACTTTAGAAACAGTACGGTACTCAAAAATGATACAAACAGAATGATGATTGGTTTTTAACTCATATTTAATTTAATTACTTATCTATGAAATTGCAGTCATGCGCAGGTAATTATGAAAACCATGTTTGATTGCCACTTGGCCCAGTTGCAGGTAACTATCGGTTACAGATGCCATCTCACGTTGTTGTGGGTCAGTTATCAGTCTTTGTCGGTATCTTATCACTGATATCTGTATGGTGCTTCTTTGATACATAGATACTTCAATCAGTTGTCTGCCGGCTCTGATATTTATGGCCGTTTGTCCGTGTGTACTGTGTAACAATATTGGAGTTATAAATAAAATATACGCGACGAATTATCAGTCTCCTCCTTTTTTGGAAGTGGTTAAATTGCAAAGTGTTTCTGATACAATATTAAATGGTGATTTGTACATTTCCAGACGTGAAGTGCGTTGTTAAGAGTTTAGTACTAAACATTTGTGTTAAGCTGTCCATACATATAGTTGTTATAATGTATAAAGTGATGTAAGATTTGGACTGCTTGCCTATTGGTAGGTAGATACTATGTTGAGCTGTAGTAGCGATATTAATCACTCATATAAATTCCGAACTATCCACTGTAAATATTTGTGTTAGATGTTCTATTTATTAGTATTACTACATGGACGGCCTATGTTATTTCAGACTGGTTATTTTGAAGCAGCTCCGACCAATACATTCTGTATTAGTTGGCATTTCTATTGGCAAATGTATTTTTCCAGGTTCAAATCGTAAGAAAAGAATAATATAACATCACGCGTGTATTCCCTGAAGGGCTGGGCAGAGGTAGCACACCCATATTTGGCCAAGAAAGAATAGTGTAATGACTACGTAATACGTAGGTATAGGTACCTATGTGTAGGTACATTTTGAAAACGGTAGTTGTTTTGACAAAAACCTTTTTTATCGAGTATATCCGAGAGGATAATATGATACAATAATATCCGTTTACTTAAAGTGTCTACCCAAATAAATCTTATTTGCTGGGACGAAAAATATACATTTCCTCACAAATCTTTTAAGTATATTTGTTTGTAATGTTACAGAATATCTATTTATTTAATACTTCAAGCACACAAATGTACAGAGGAGAACTTAATGCTATAGGCATTTTATTATAATTTATTTTCATTATAGTTTTACGTCTTGTTTTATCAACTCGGTTGATAACGGGACTGCCCTGGCTGCACCTTACTTGTACTTGAGTAATCGCCACTCGTTAAGAATCTGCATTCAATACACTATTCTTATCATTTACTAATATCTATAGTTTTAAGTATAATGAAGTCCAGTCCATACCTACCTCAGAGGCCCTTACTCAATATTCCCTGTTCGTATTAAATCCGTAATACTTAGTTCTTGTAAATTTTGCGCCATCAAGGTGCAGTTTCAATTTTCCAATCGGGAAAAGTAATTGGATTCCCCTATTAAGGAATTTTCCAGTGCCTAGGTAGGTACTAATAGCTTAGATGACGAAATATTTATTGCGTCAGTTTAAGCTTGGAATTTTCCAATCTCGTTTAAAATAGTCCCACCCTCCAATGCGTGGGAATTAATTAATAGAGCTTCAACGGTTAGTGGAAGTAAAAATAGATCATTTGGTTTTCTTCAAAATGGTTGAGCTGAATGGTGCTGATCCATGCGTCATGTTCGTGAACGAGCACCGTCATCAGTACCTAGCTCTAAGCTGCCATGGCTTTACGATGGACGCTTTTAACGTACCCGTCATTCTAGATAGTTTTCACATGTATAAAATTTTAAAAAAGTCATTTATTCAAACTAGGCTGAGAATCAGCACTTTTCGAACGTCAAAATAAGACAGTCCACCAAAAAACGCCCATCTTTCACCACTTCCTAGTGCCTTTAGCTGGGAAGAAGAAGTGGCGCAACAAACTCCCCAGCAGCACAGCTGTCTGTTCAAGTTAGAAAACAAAATGATTCTATACTACAGTATGCAAAATAACTTACATTATGCAACACAAAACATAATTTAAATGATAAATTATTGGCCATATAATATAATATAATTTGAACTTGAGTGATGACTTTCTTGCCCGTCCTTATTCATAGGTACTTACTACGCTTTGGAATGGGCAACTAGCTTCATCTTTCTGACTGACCGACCCCTTGACAATTCAAAAGTGCCTGTTATTAATTTAATTGAAATAAATGCTTATAAATTGTCTTACCGTTTCGGAACGACAAAGGCAGTAATACCACTGCAAGACTTACTCCCTTTGAACGGCCTCACAAAGCGTAGCTTGCCTCTACAAAACTTGCGTAAAAAACAGTGACATTTTAAAACCACAGCTATAGTAGGCAGTATGAAAGTTATTAAAAAGTCTTACAAAGGTTAGCGTAGGTTTACTTACAGCTTACTTGAGCAAGCTAGAAGGTTGGCTAGCGTATACTTCACACCAACTTGCAAATGTGTTTACAAACTCACCGTGAACAAGCATATTACTTGTAAATATTTGGTGCGTCGTAGGCGTATGTACATGAAAAGATATATTTATGTAGTTGTAGAAATCTCTGCTAAGTGAGTATGTACATGCAACTCAGTTTTTTTACCCATGGACGCATATTTGGCTACTCAAATCTTTGACTTCATTCGTCAGCATCATGGGAAAATAACATTCCCACTGCTGGGACACAATCACAAGGCTCTTCTCTGTGAGAGGGAGTGGGTGGGTCCACCACGCGGGGCCCATTACGATTTGGTGGTTGTCGCATTTCTTCATCTGAGTATCTTAACAAAAATATATTAGAGCGCGCATCCCCTGCAATGTTGTTTCTTCTTTTCCTAAACCAATATTTAATTGACTGTACCCACTTGACAATGTAGTATTTGTTTACAGTTGTAATTTTTGGGTAGATATTAAACATTTAACATGTTCACGTGTTTTGTTCTGTTATTTGTCTTATCATCGCTAACTTATGACGTTAGCACCTTGAGGTGTCTACAGAACGAATGGACTCATTAAAATGCTATTGAGTATGACGTAAAATGTTTGTTGGTAAGAATACATACCTAATAGGGTTTGTACAAACCTACTTACAGAAATAAAATCATTTGTAATTTAATATTTCATCAAATAATAATATCATATTCGTTATCATTTAATCTAGTTCCCTCAAAGAGAGACTTTTCGAAACTCGAAAACGTAGACGGGTGCAACAGGCTGTTTGTATTATATACTCGTAATATGGCAACCTTACTAAATTCACAATAATTTTACTTATGGCAATGGCCATTAAGTCCGCCTTTGCACCTTTTATTTTGCATTAAGTTTAGTAAATAAATACATGAAAGGTAAGATACACTGATCTTCACTTAGACATCGTCACGGGATATCCGACTAACATACAAACTTGACCACGTCCCGAGTGGGGCTGCCTCCATCACAGAACATGGTTATCTCCTCAGCATACAGTGTCTGCGACTCCATTGTGACGGCACTTCAGTGCAATGTTATCGAACTGCATTCAGAGCAAGACCACCTGCTGCTTTGATATAAGAATATTTTATCGCCTTCAAGCACCAGTTTTCTGCGTAGTTCATTGGAGATTGGCAACATGAAATGTTCTATTCTCCACAGTTTATGTTCGAATCAATTTGTATCTCATTGGTCAAAAATAAAATTCCCTTAACAAAGCCGAGTCACTTTCTTCCCTTTATTATGATATTTGCTTTGTACTGGACCATACTTGGGAACCTCTGGTAATTAGTTACGGAGATATTGAATGTCAAAGTTTCAACTTCTTTTCAGTTTTTGAAGTGAAAACTTCTTTAGGCGCATTGGGCATTTTTGAGATAGGACTAAACCATTGATATCGCGACACTGTAATGACACTAGCTTTTCACCATTAAAAAGACATCAACGCGTTGATTACCGCGGTGCGTGGAGTAAAACACATCAACGTGTTGATTACCGCGGTGCCGATTTTTTTCAAGTTTTCACTTCTGTGAGCACTCCCGGAGTGCCACTGTTTTTTTACGAAATCATTTTTAAATGTTATATCAATTTAACTTTAAATACGTCCATGATTCCTGTACCGTTGCATAAGCACAATGTTTTGCGTGCATTACGTTGCGCTGCGCACTAGGTACCGTAATCAGCGAATTTACATACCAAAAATAAAAGTCGTTTCCCAGCAATAATTTTTGAACAAAGTTACTTAGTTTGATGTACAGAATGCGTAGATAACAGCTTCGTAAAGGGTCTTGTTACGCTCTGTATCTTCTTATGGGTACACATCACCAAAGCATTTACCAAACGTGGTGATTATGGCAATAACTTCTCACATTTCAGTTGGTTCAGTTTTACCAGGTTTAGTTACACGATTCTTATAGACCGACTTTCAAAGTCAAATAATTTATTTCAATTAGGCACATACAAGGCACTTTTGAACGTCAAAATTTACAAAAAATAGTATTGATTCTAGTCGTTCCAAAAGATAGTTTTCGTATGGAGAAGAATGGGCAAGAAACTCCACCGTTACTCTTTTAAAATGTTTTACAATATTTTGTATACATTAAATATATAATTATATGTGAAGACGATGCACCTAGAATAAGATTACTCTACCACAATAGGTAAAAAGATTAAAAACGAAACAATGACAGATAAATTACTTATGTAATGGTTACATGGTGCTCACAATATTTACAAGCATTGTAAAGTGTTTTATGTTGATAACTCTGGTTAAAAGGTCACGGCTAATTACCACTGTTCTAATTGTTCAGTCAATTAATAGAGTGTTAAATAGTGTAAATATTCAAAGTGCTTAATTTCCCATAAAAGATAGTACTTTGATAGTTTGGAAACAATGAAAGAAAAATTAACTTCACGCTTATTTACACAATATTAATAATTACGGATGAATTTCAATCAGAATCAATTTCCCAGAACACAAACTAATTGTTTCAGACTTAGGATTCAGGGCTTCAGGCTACTGGTTTTAGTTAACGAGTAATAATAACAAAACTATCTTACCTTTGTTATTGATAGATATAATTTATTAGCATATCTAAGATATTAGTTGAACTAACTATATACAGAGGAAAAAATAAAATAAAATACAGGAACAAATCATAGTAGATATCACGTTAGTTAGCATATTATAATACGATATTATAATAATAACATATTATAATATGTTGCGCCACTTCTTCTTCCCAGCTAAAGGCACTAGGAAGTGGTGAAGGGTGGGCGTTTTGGGGGACTGTCTTATGTAATTTTGACGTTCGAAAAGTGCTGATTCTCAGCCTAGTTTGAATAAATGACTTTTGAATTTTGAATTTTGACCTATCCTCCTGACCAAATTTCGGTCCCGGCGGCCAATTTCAACGGAGATTAGTCAAGTACCTATATACCCAGGAAATATTATAGTGCACAAGTGTGTGTGCAGACACAGGTGCACTCTCTCTTCCCTCACTCTCATAGTCCGATGGGACGGCAATCCGGCACGACCGTAGAGAGATCAGGCGCAGGGCCAACGGCTTTACATGCTTTCCGAGACACGGGGGTGTTATGTCACTCCGTGCTGCTACTGAGAAACTTTCTAATAGAAAAACCTAATAACAACGCCCGACCTGTGAATGTAACCCAAGACTCCCACGCTCAGCAGTCACGCTTGCGACCAGAAGACCAATGAGGCAGCATATTATTGCAAAGTTACCGTCAGTATATTCCCTCGTGTCTACTTAGGTGAGCGATATTGGCAAGGCGGTTCTGAGAATAACCGCACGTCGTTGTAATTTCATTACACATTTTGTATCTTCGACACCAGTAGAGGCACTAACAAGCCTTGTTAATCTCTTTATGCTCATGAACTGAGGTATTATTAAAAGGAGGCTTTCGTTCTTCATGCAATTTTAATATTTACGCTAAACTAGTGAATTGCAAACTTGACTACTTGAGTAATTTAGCATACAGTTACGGTTGTACTTATTCCAACATAGTTTCTACCAACTTCCAAGCAACTTAAAATTAAGTTAAAACGGTAGCCTGTTAGCGAAGTTCGACCTATTACTAATTCTTTTTCGTCTAGAACCAAACTTATTTAAACTTGTGAAATGGTTACCAAGTTTCTAACTTTGACTTATTTTAGATGAAAAATAATGATTTATGAACTTGGTTTTAATCTTGAAATGATTAATAAAACATGACTGATAATGTGCCAACTGTGCGTAAGATTATTTATCGCAGATGCCTTGACTACAGTTGGTGTAGGTCTGTTATGTTAGTGCTACGAAAATACTGTTCCTAGACTTTCGTAACACTCATAATAATCGTTTCGTATGATAATATTCTCGTGCTACGCAGACGTATATAGTAATAGGCTTTCTATGAATTTCTCGAACTATGTAAACACAGCAGCTCTTCTCTAGAGCATTCGGGACTATGATTCAGTGTACCGTTACGTTTTCATGATTCAAGCATTTTTGCTGACTTGCTTTAGATTCAGAAACGAATATTTTCGCTTTTCAACGAACGTCTTGGATATGTAACTTAGAGACCTAAGTTTCTTTTATGTGCTGATGTATCTAAATCAGGTTTTTTGAAGTGGTAATATTATCTTCATATCCAACATTGGTTATGAAAGCGTAGCTAGTTGCTACTACAGGGTCAGAGCGGTTTGGCGCCTAAAAAGAGTGTCTTATAAGATGTTTCAACTGTTTGTTTTAATTTTGGCGTTCAAAAGTGCCTTTTTGTGCCTAATTGAAATAAATTATTTGACTTTGTTTCTTTATACCATACAACCGCATATTATACAAAGATGAAAGTGTCGATCGCTGTTCTCTTGAGCTGGTACCCAAGTTACCCAATCCACTCCTAAAACTTCAAACTATTTGGGGTCTGTATAAGACACCTCGTGCGAACATTTACGAGATTATTTGAGTAGCTAATGGATAATATCCATGTGGTATAGAACTTTCCTCGAAATATATTCACTCGGTAATTCCTAAGTGGTGATAAAAGTCTGACAAAACTACAGCCTTTAGAGATTAGCCGTGAGTTACGCAGAGAGGCTCTCGGGAACTTTCTTCTATGACATAGCATGACGTAAAGCCAAAAGTTTCAGCAAACTAAACGTATTAACCAGATTTATTTAGTGCTAGCTGTTCACGACTTCAGCTACATACTAGCCCGTTTTAACCCACTAAAAATCTTCCAAAAGCTTCAAAATGTCAAGTTTCTATTTCTGTATTATGTTGATTTCAACATCCACAGATGGCTCAAGTCTCGATCAAAAGAAAAAAGAAAGTCGCTCGAAGAATCGACTCTTTATTTTTAAACCTATAACTCTCAAGGATCTCGCAGACTCTTTCTACTGTTACAAGGTACTTTCTGAGTATCTTCTTATAAAATGTATTTGAGAAATCCTTATTGGTAAGTGAAATGGCGCGCAATCCTATCTCCTTTTATGCTCATAAAGATACCTTTAAAATGTCAGACTGCATTTCAATAGAAAAATTTAATAGACAGAGTAATTTAATACTAAAAATCATTAACCTTCATAAATACTTGGTTATTTTTATGGGTTCTATCCAATCAGCAGTAACTATAACTACGGTACTAGGAAGTGCGGTACCTGCCCGGAAAAATGGCAGATCGAGTCTTAGAAATACTTCGACTTTATTTTGTTCCACGTCGTCCGTTTCACTTATTCGTTTTGTGTGACTGTTCTAAAGCTCGTGACACCCAGGTCTGTACCTAATTACTTGATACATTTTAACCAATCAACAGTACAACTTCTATACACATTAAGGACAGCATAATTTTAACTTTATCGAATACCAAATCGGGACAAACCATAGTAACGTGAAGGCTGGACATTGGTGCAAGCGACTTTATTGTGTTCAAGTGATACGTGGCGTGTTGTGTTCGCGCGAGTGATAGTGATGTGGGTGTGAGCCAGTGATGTGTGTGTCATGGCGTGGCCCGGAGGCTCGGATGGTGTGGAGCTGCCGCTGCATCATGTCAACAACAATGAGGGGGACAGGCTTGCTGTGCCCAATGCGACTATCGTCAATGGACAACAGCAGACGAGTGAGTATTATATACGGAAACTCTTTTTATCACTCTGGAATAAGTCTCTTTAAAAGCTCAGAAATGTTAATCTTGGTTGCTATTTGACCGAATGACTTAAGAAGTCAACAACTCTCTCAAACAAAACTTTTTCGTAAAAAAATACTGAGGTAAATAATGAATTAATTAGTTTTTAAAATACTTTGGTATATAAACTATGATATTCTATAGATACATTGAATTCCGTTATTCAATGTAATTGTATACGTAACAAAATAAGTCCGAAAATCTAGACGAAAACTTTCCGACATTTTTCATTTAGGTATTCCTAAACTATCAAATGAATATCCACTATACTAAATTCTTATTGCTGTCTATTTGTCTAAATTTCAAAATAAACTGAATATAGTCCATTTTCAACCCTCTAGAGTCCAGGGTATCAGAGATCAGGGCCGACAGTCAATTATTTAAACGATTTAATTGACAAATGAGTGAGAAGTTTGACTCGAATTCAATCAACGTTGGAAATGGGAAAATAACATCTTCCAGTGAAAAATTACCCTGGCCTCCATTCCTTTTGCCCCGGGCTTCCCCAATTAAGATTAATTTGGCTTTTCAAAGTCTTCCATACTTTCCGTTGAACGGGTAGAATATTAAATTGCTTGTTACCTGTTCAAATTATACTTGTACGGCGATTCAATCAAAGTTCTATAGTTATACGTACGTACAGCAGAAACAAAACATCTTCTTTCAAAGACGTTATTAAGCTGTCATCGTGGTAGTTGAAAAGCTTTTATTCTTTACAATGGAGATCCAGCTGGGATGAGCTGTGCTGCAATGTAAACTCACGATTCATTAATTTTTCCAGTATAGTTTAAAAAAAAATTGTGTGGTTTTATGAAACCACGGTAAAAGTGAAACTTTTAAGCGAACTATAGGCGCCACCATATTGGCCTTGGCTGCTCTGACGAGCGCCTTTCACTTTATCCCTACTCCGCGGCCGACCGTCACGCGACATGCAACACACAGACAAAAAAGTTTAAGACGATGTAATAAAAGTTTCACTTTAAAAATAAGTGTAAAGTAAACAATATAGTAACCCGATTATTATAGCACCAAAATAATAACAAGTAGTTATAACATTTGCAGTGTTTTAGTGTCAAAGGATTTATTATAAACACTACTTACCTAAATATCAAAACGGTGAAGGAAAACATCGTGAGGAAACCGGTATGTCCTAGAACCAAAAATTCGAAGACATGTGACATCTACCAATCAGCACAGGGCCTGTGTGGTGGATTACGGCCCATTCCCTCTCACAGAGAAAAGGCCTGTGTCCCTGCAGTGGGAACGTTATCGGCTGATTATGCTACCTAAATATAACATTAAGCAATAGTTAATTGACAATGACTACAGTACAAGATACCGCTGTTTCCCGAGAGAAACTAAAAGATCTATTTTGTAAAAAAACCGTGAAAACTTAGGTGAAGTGAGCTAAAAGTAACCTGTCATTCCCCGTGATGCTAGGGATTGACATTATTTACAGCTCACTTCACAGTGTGATATGTTTAAAGTACAGCACCGAACTTGAGATGGTATAAAATTGTCAACAAATAAATAATTTTATTTCCAGTTTACATTTACCACTTGGTATAACTTGATAAAAATAACATATAATTGTAGGTTAATGCAGAGTTATACACCTCTGACACCCAAGCTAAGATTAAACTTGTGTTACGGATGTCAGGGCTCTCAAGTTAACAACAGTTTGACAAAAAAAAAAACGGATTTTTTTTGTGTAGATATCGTGGCCAGATCCTAGAATTGATCATATCATTAAGAATGCGGCGACGCATGAATTGTCCATACAAACGTAATACATAAATCATTTGCAATTTGAGCATATTTCCACCATATTCTGTTGATATTCGGATTGAGACAGTATTTACCTTCTCCTACGTCTTTTTATTTCCAAAAACTTACCTTTAAATAAAGTGTAAGATAATTGCATTTCGTACATTTTTACAGCGTAAATGACATGTTTTCGTATTGTTTTTTCTATATTATAAACAACAAAATTTGTAATATTGTTTCCGCAGAAGCATAGTTTATGTTATCAGGTTACAAATTATCGAAAAAAATAAATGGAAATACATTAATTTTTCATTCATAGTTTTTTGTATTACGGAACACATCCAAATTTATCATAAATTTTCGAAAGCTAGTAGTGCTATCGCGTCAAGCAATAATTGTCAATGTGTGCGTGGTAGTATTGCTCACTGTATGTATATATCGCTCCGACAGGCATTCACACTAGCGCAACGTACTTGGAATTGAATTTTGCAAACATCTCGATTTGTAGTTGCGAGCCGTGTTCGCAGGCCTCTTAAGTGTTCGACCATTTCATGAAATGATTGCATTTCATGAAATAGAAGATCGACAAGCAAGAACAAGAGTTGACATCATGCTTTATTCCTTCTCAGTTTCAATTACAGACCGATATTATAATTGGTAGGTATCAATTAGTCGATCGTAATTAAACGCTGAATCATTCAGTAGTTGGTCGAAAGTCGTAAACTATTTGGGAGTTTCGGTGAACCGCATTGCCAATTACAAGATGGCCGCCAATTTCAACTGTGAGTTATTGCTGTTCCTACTCGTAACTAATTAACGACTGACTCCAGTGCTAATTAACTCCTTCATATTTTTAAGAGGATCTGTACTTTTAATTATGGGTTATAAAAATTATTACTTATCACTACATAGTATAAAACAAAGTCGCTTTCTCTGTCCCTATATCCCTATGTATGCTTAAATCTTTAAAACTACGCAACGGATTTTGATGCGGTTTTTTTTAATAGATAGAGTGATTGAAGAGGAAGGTTTATATGTATAATAACTCGGTTTATACCTGTGCGAAGCCGGGGCGGGTCGCTAGTGAAAAATAAAATTGAAATTCAAAGCAATTATTACAACTAAACCATTGTTGCGAATATATTTCCGGATTCGTGAAAGTAATAGAGAGAATAATATATTTAATATAAAAAACCTTTATTCTCAATCAAAATTGGTAAAATAAAAATGATTCTATATCTTATTCATATAAAAATCAATTGCCGTGTGTTAGTCTCGCAAAAACTCGAAACTGGCTCAACTGATTGTTATGAAACTTTAGTAAATTGAAGTGTGCGCGCCGGAAAAGGTTCCTAACAAAAATAATAAATAAAAATGGCATTGAAACGCATTAGCTAATCATAGATAAATAATGAAGGTATTACATTATCTCTCTACTAGTATTAGTTATCCTTACAAAAACTGTTTTAAACGGATAAAACTTGGCAGATATCTTATAATTTCCAGTAGGCATACTAAAATTCATGTATTTCCGTGTTAAAACCGTACATACCGCAAGTTCTAATCCATGGCGGAGTGGTAACGTGCTACTGTTACCGGTGTTACCTCTACCGACCGGCTGCATTACATTCCTGACTCACTCTCGTACATCGTTCACTCAGACCGAAGTATCGGATCATCGGTTACGGCTCGTAGAGTCGTAGGCCCGTAGGCCCGTAGCTAAGTACTACGGCGTAGCAGTGTAGCTTTGATGTGTAATTGCTGTAGCAAGCCCTTTGTAACCAAAAGAATTAAATTAACTATGTCAAGTGCAGTCGTCATAATAATGTAGACGGTAAATAAGGTAGAGATTGTAAGACAGCTGTGCGAAACTATTGATTGAGTTTGAGAAATTAAAGAGCGTCATCGCACTTTTTAATCTATCTCTTTTTTACCCAACTACGGCAAAGCCAAAAGGAAGGGTTATGATTTTAGCAGTCTATGTAGGTATGTATGTTTGCTTTTACGTGTGTTCCACCGTAGCGCCTAAACTACTTAACCGATTTTGATGAATGAGGTATCAATAGATTTGTAATAATGTTCCGGGTGACATAGGCTATATAAATTTTCCCTTAATTTAATATAATATTAATTCTGTGATTAATTCTGTGTAATTTGACATATGATTTTAATTTAAATTCTGTGACCCTATAATTTGTATTACTCATTCGTTTACTTTAATTGAATTTGACATTTTATTTTTATTTGAATTCTGTGATCTTTATAATGTGTACCTATTTTAATTGCATTGACATTATTTTTATTATGTTGGTTTTGTTATATTGTGTGTTGCAGTATAGTTACATTTTATTTGATGTAATATGGGTTTTGCCTGAATTAAATGAATTTTATTTTATTTTTATTTTTTAATATGGTGGACTTTAAATTTCTATAATATTAATAAAAATTAAAATGAGATGATCATGTTTGGTATCAAAAGAAAGGTCTTGACGAGCACATTACAAATATGTATATAATGTTATACTTTCAAAGTAAATAAATATGTTTAAATTGTTAAAAACGAGCAAAAGTTGGACTGCGCTACGTATCGTAACGCAAGATGATACCAACGCACAGTTAATCAAATCTTAATAAATAGTAACGATTTGTAATTCCACTCTTATGAAGAAAAACAAGTCCAACGAAATATTTATATTTTGGATTTCTTCGAAGCTCGATATATGGTGTTGGCGTCGCTATGGTTGCATCCAAAGCACTATGCACTGCTATTGAAATTTAAAATAGGTTAATTACTGATCTATTGTATTACTCTTATTTACGTTGTCGTAACGTTTATCAAGCGTCAAAACGGAAAAGTATAAAATAAAAAAAATAAGTTTAATAAGAACTGTAACCCGATCGCGGGAAAATGAAACATAACACAACCGATGACGGCTTTACCTTGACCATTTTTGTACCTATGTCTTGATTTCTGTCTGAAATATTTGCTAGTTTAGTACTTTTTAGATCATTTTAATTTTCCCGTAGTCGGGTTACAGTTTTTTATTCAACTTAATTCTTTTATGAACTTAAATCCTACATCTCACATTTCATCTGATCATTACTTTGATACAGTTATGCCAAGTTAAGTACTTAAATATTAAATGCATTGGACTATCAGATTTACAGTATTACGGTAATATACATTGTGTGTCTCAAGATATAATTATGTAATGGATTGATCTAAAGACGGATTATTAGCAACATACACAGCCTACCTGGCTAGGCTAGCTCATTTGTTAGCCTTAGGACCACACGTGTACATGCTTGACGGAAGATGTAAGTTGGCAATAATGGAGATATATCGAATCTAGCATACCTTGATAACATTGATAATGCTTAATAATCATGACATCGCAAACTGATATCCCTAGATTTCATGAATTTCTTTTCAATACTGGCGTGCGTATTTGTGAATTCCGCGTATTCAAAATATCGAACCGAATTTGTAGTTCCCAGTATTCGCTAACAAATATAAAACATACGGAAAACATTCGCAAATAAAAACAGATGTGACAGTTCCACAAATTAATAAATTCCACTCTTTGTGCTTGCATTTCTGTCCATGTGGAGTCATCCCGAACTCGCCCAGAATGTGGTATACATTCTGGGTGAGTTCAGCATAGCGACATGATTATACGACAACATTCACTTAGGAAGTAACGCCAAGGGTCGCGGGTTTGTGCTCGGTGACCGAGTTTTCTTTTGTGTTAATCACTATTGATTTTATTGTTTGATAACATATTGCAATGAAAGAAGTCCCTTGTTGAAACTGCCACACAACAGCAGCTCGTAACAGAACTCTACCCGATCAATTTCATTCACACAGAGATGACTGATCACAACAACACACCGCATTTCCCCGAACACATGCCCTACACAACAATGGCGATCACATAGATTTACACGCGATTCAATAGTGTTCCGTCTGCGAACACTACCCGGCGACGTATCATTTTACGTAACGGATCATTGTGTAATTGGCATTTGTTCAGCATTCACCTTGCAGTAGGGCTTCGCTGGTCAGCCGGCACTCGGGCCAGTCGGAGCGCGGCCGCGGGCAAAGCACCATGCTCATACAGATACTGGTGTTCATGTACATCGCCACGTGCGTGCTGTTCTACGTGGCGCACGTCATCGACTATTACCTCACTGTTCTGTGAAGCTCCCGCTATGTTCTGTGATGTGATGCCGCCTCTGAACTTCAGCTAGACCATGAGGAGGACGGTGAGAGCGTTCCTCCGCTTCAAAAGGCTCGGTGAGTACTCGCGAGTCGCCACAAAGCGGTCGGTTTCGTAACGCGAGCACTTGATGTTCCTCCTGTGAAACTTTTAACAACGTTCGTTGTGCATATGCACCTACATACTACCTTCAGTTTCATTATAAACCTCGTGAATGCAGGCACACATCAGTCACTTCAGTAACGTTCCTCTTAGTATTCTAAGCGCACGTTTATTTTAAAGCATTTGGCACGTTTTTAATATGAGACTTCTTGAAATATTACTGTTCTATTTCCGTGTCCGCTCAGAGGTACATCAAAGCAGAGTTTAATTCCATTAAGTTCCACTTCGCATCTGACGAAGCAAATCATAATAATAGAGTTAGGGGAGTGTATATGTCATGCTTAGCTCCTGCCAACTCACACGCGATGCTTGTAAAATATTATCTTTTTACCTCAACTATTTACTTTATGACTTTACATTTTCGCCTTATTTTTCCATTCTCATCACATAATTCAGCTCCCAACATTGTAAACGTTCAAAGGAAAATAAAGCAAAAACAACCTGTAACATAATCTCAAAGCATTTATTCAGACTTGTCTTGTGTAAGAATTTCAAAATCTCTCTGATGGTCAAAGGTAACGATGTAGCCCGAGGAAAATACTAGCGATAGTTTAGTTCGTTATTTTAAATAAACATTACACTTTTTTAAACAATATCATTTGATCATGATCTTGTCTTAGCAGTATCTTTTGTGACAAGAACTAATTAGTACCGTCCAAGCGTCAAAGTGACAAACTTTATTATTTAGGTACCTATTATAGGTCTGATTGACTCCTCATCTGTGTCAATATTCGATATCAACGCACACCCTAATTCGGAATATCCTGGACCTGTCAAAAGAACAATGAACAAAATAAAGAAGTTCAAAACTGAGGTTGTAGTTAAATACAAAACAAGGACTTAATAACCTCCTGTTTTGCAGTCGGTTAAAAAGAAAAGAAGAGCACAAATGAGAATCAGATGAGAATCGGATTAGTTTTTGTTCGCAGCTCTCTAACCGTGCTTTACTAGTCTGTATTTTATCTTTCCAGATTACATTCAAAGATATCTATTATCTTTATAACTTTCTCATTATCTCAGAGATTGTTAAGCGAGTTTCAATTATAAAGAAAGATATCAACAATAGTGATAAAGCTAGAAAAGTAGATCGTTTACGGTTAACAAACATAACGCGTGTAATACCCGAAGGGTTCGGCAAAGATTACTATAGACACACAACACACACATTTCTCCAGATATGTTTAAAAGATCCATGTAATAGGGGGCGAGCCTATTGACATCTACCGGCGCGGTAGGCAAACCTACATAGGGTACAAAGTTATAACAAAACAAGGGCAAGTGCTTGTCACGTCCACGCTTTTTTATTAAAATAAAATATGTTTTTTTCTTATTTACACCATTATTAATTTATATTTATCAAAATTTTTAAACCAATTCTTAATTTAAATTTATTAAAATTTATTTTCTATTTTTTAGTTCTGTTTTCTATAAAAAGCGTGTTTTTTAGTTTTTTTAAACTGTTATTTATCTTCTACTTTTTAGTTTGGTTTATTTATAATAGCTTGTTTTTTTTTTTATTTTAAACTATTCTTTGTTCTACTATTAATTCCGTGATATTTAACTAATTATTTTCCAAATTATTCATGTGTATGGCTGTATTAATAGTAAAAATTAAATCTCAATTTTAGAAGTCATTCAAAGATTTTAACGTTGTCAATATATACAGTGAGACTTAATTGTATAAGGTTATTGGCGAACAAGTGATAATGACAAGTCTTACTACGTGTTACTTCGTAATTGAATCATTTCATCTAATGCTTCTCTGTTACAAGGGATTTTACCTGTTAGCTTTGAGCAATCAAGTTCTTCAATTCGAATTCCGTCCAAAGATCTTCCACGACTAAGTACTACATAAGCTTGTCCAGCTGCAGACAGTCGAGAGCCTAGATAAATTACTGCATGATCAACTGTACAGCCTTGCATCTTGTGGACGGTCGATGCCCAACTCAGAATCAATGGCAACATACGTCTCTCAGCAGTTCCATAGCTGTGTTTTGCTGGGAACTGTACCGATATTGGTTTAGTTACTTGAACACTATCTGGACCGAAATCGATACGTACTGATGGAATGTCTTCTGCATATAATTTTTTCGTTTGGTTTTCTTTAAAAGCGTGTTTTTTTTTTTTTTCTAATCGTGCTTATTTTGTTGAATTAAAATTCTCTTTGGTATTGAAAAATTTGTTAATATTTGATCGTTGAATCGGTTAAAGATAGTTAGAAATTTTAACATACAGATATCATAATATAATGATATAAATATGAATATAATAGGGTTTCGGGGCGAAGAACACGTTTCGTAAAAAATGTAATCTGATGCGTTGCACAGCTGACGGATGACAGACTACTTGTCTAAATAAAAAGCGTGTAAAAAATGTGCGCGTCGTTTGTCTTTTTGACGGGTTCTAGAACATTCTAGAAGCTGCGGATTGTGGCGGGAGCGGTTTGAAATGAGATCGCGTTATATCCTCCCCCTTTTGAGCAGGTTATGCCTGGTCAAACAAAATAAGGAACGCATGCTCATACTCGAAATTTGTAATCCCGCTACCCGGTAAACTGCTTTCCGGATTTTATCCTGAGAAAATCGTGGTCGCCCTACACGGTATACCAAACGCACAATCGTCCACTTTACGGATTAAGTGCGGAAACCAAACCCTATAACATAGAACATTCATTGTGTTATTTACGTTGTCGAGCAGATTTTTTTTACAACTTATGAAGCAATGGATTAGCAATCTGTTTCAAATCAAAACAAATTATGTTTGGAGTGTATTACGCAATTAGGGTACTGGTTCTATTCTGGTTTAACATTAGTTAGTTCACGGTATACCAATTTCTGTACTTTGTCCCGGAAAATTCATGGTCACCCTACTTTGTGTTTGACAGTGACGAGAGCTATCAAAATTATTTTTGCAAATATTGCGATGTTTACGATTCAGTTTTGAATTAAACGAATCACAATTATTATGTTCTTTTATTTCACTAACAATCTTATTTTGCGAATTGAAAAATGGAATAATTTTATCAAATTAATGTATTGTCATCGGTCCTCGATAAATCTACGAAGTTTGAACGAAATCTAGCCGTTTAAAGTGGGTCAAAATCGCGCCCAAAGGAGTCGGTTACAAACAAACATACAAACAAATATTCAAACATACAGACAAACATACAAACAAATATACATACAGGTGAATCTAATAAAAAGCGTGTAAAAAGGATGAATACCTATCTAATGAGTATGAAAAGCTCATTTTATTTAGTGTAGGTAGTAGGTACCTACGGTAAATTCGGTACAAAACGGATTCTTAGAACGAGCTGTTTACTAACCTTGTAATGGTTCATTTATTTTGAATAAGGGCCTGTCGTATAAAAAATGCACGATCAATTCATTTGATCGCTTGATCGATCGTAGCTGTTATTTTATAGAGTGGGCCGACAACCGACATGCAACTGACGGGAGGATATTGAATTAATTTAGTAACGAATAGTTCATCATGTTGGCCCTGTTTCATGCTCGAGTGGGGTAGTAGTTGGCGGCAGGGATCACCTACAGAAATTATAGCCATCTGCATACTTTAAAACAAAAGAAAAACAAATAATTAATATTTAAGACATCTGTGTAGTTTAGGACATAATCACTAAGGTGATAACTTGCGAAGGTTTACAAAAAAAAATGTATAATATTAGTAAAGGTTCATAGGAAGTAACAGAAAACATTGAAAAGGCACTGAAATGAAATGAAGTGAAATTGTTTATTCTGTACATAGGATATCGGAATCACTTTTACAAGTCATATTAAAAAAAAAATAAGCTAGATGAGTTCGGCGTTTCCTATCTGACTACTCTGAGAAGAAAGGCCGAAACAAACTCAGAGGTCGCAGTCCAGACATAATCTTGGTCAGGCCAAAAGAGGACCATGTAGATACATACATACATAAACTCACGCCTTTTTCCCACGGGAGTAGGCAGAAACTACAGAACGCCACCTGCTACCATGCAGCCATGCTGCTGCCATGTAGATTTGTGTCTGAAATGGTCTTTTGAGGAAAGAACCATACAGATTTGAGTGGACCTGTCCAGTCACTGCAAGCATTTGTCAGTAATCGTAACACTAGTAGGTACATTCAATAATTCTGGGCAGGATGCATTCGACCTGTTTGTGCAGCGTAGAAACGTATCTTCCCAACTATTACAATATTCAGTAGCCTGTCGCTGCGTGTCAGACCGATGTGTTCATGTGCTCCAAAGGTGATGCAAAATTCTTGCTTTCAGAGGGTTTGCATACAAAACTCTGAGGTATTTTACCATTTTGGTTTTCTTTCGGAATAATTGCATAATGTAGAGTTCCAAACCCAACTATGATAAAAAGTATAGCATAATGTTGTCTCAAGCAAAGTCAGAGATTTTATGTTTATCAAATTGACTACCAACTTTAATCGTCCGTATATTCAAAGCACAACTGTCATTCACACGGCAAATTGACGTAGAATGTCAATTTGATTTAATAAAATTGCTGACTGTAATGAACCTTTTATCGAACTTCTAGAAGTCTAGCACTTAGTTTACAACAATCTAGGGTGCTAAAGCCGTCAAAACGACTACATGGGGCTAAATGAAATCATAAAGTAAACAACATATATTCTCCACACAAAGGCCTAATCGTAACCACAAACTAAACCAATAATACGAATACTTTCGGCCTAGCAACTGTCAGTTCCAATTGTGGTCTGTGGCAGGTGGTAGTGACCATCACGATAATAATATTAAACGCCTCGCCAGTTCTCATAACACGGCTCTCGAGAGCCGAACATTTACGCACGATTTACAGCCGCCTTTATTACATAGGGCAAGAACATTAACAGCTGTTTTCTTACCTGTTGCGGGCTGTTTGTTTCTTTATTGTTACGCTTAAACAGCTAATGTTCCGATACTAACTTTACACTATTACTTCGGTTTTATGTGACTATTAAAGTAGTGACTGCCCATATTTTGGATACTTCTTTGTACACTTGTGCACTATAAATCTTCCGCGCTGAAGGCTGGTCTCCGTTGAGATTGGTCGCTTTAGCCAAAATTCGGTCTGGAAGACAATTTTATTGTACTCTGAAGCACAAACATTATAGTATGTTTTAAAAATATATAACTAGATAAACCCGGTGAATACAAGTTTAATGTTATCGATCTAATAAAGATAATAGAAACTGATCGATAGATAACACTTTCAAGTAGTGATAAACCGTGATTAGATTATTTAAAATTCTATCTATTTGATAACACAATTCGCATGGGAATAGTGAGCTTATCAGTTATGGATTAGAATCAAAACACCGACGACAATTAGACAGCAACACAAATCATAATCATTTATTGGTCGAATTAAAATAATTACAATATAAAATACAATAGACGTTAATATATTAGGTTACCTGTTCCGCTTAACTATTCCTAAAGAGCCATAAAAAACACTGTAAGAAATCGACACGTGTTTCACTTCTAACGAGGCATCCTCAGGATGACGATTGACTTGTCGCGAACGCGAACACGGCGTGTTGCCACACCGGGCGCTAGACGCTCTAGAGCGTGAGCCTGCCTCGAGTCTTTTTTTTGTTTTTTTGGATGGGTAATTATCAAATAACTTCTCCCACTCTGGGCGGAGCGGGAGGGCGTGTCAGACTCTTACTGACTAAAACTCACCCATGTTCCTTCGATTGCCATGTTGCCGGAGGCCACGATTTCCCTTTCGGACTTCTTTGCAACCCCGGCAGGCATCGGCCCTAACAGACTCCGTCAGTTCTGCTGACATCTCTTTGAGGCGCGCGCAGACTGAGGATGCCTCGTTGAGAGATGAAACACGTGTCGATTTCTTAAAGGGTATTTTATGGCTCTTTAGGAATAGTTAAGCGGAACAGGTTATTTGGCGAAGTGCCGCGCATTGTGGTCTATGATTATGGAGCGAACAGGGATGTGAATTAATTCCCAGAACAGCTTCATCATCATCAGTCTCCTGCCCTTATCGCAGTTTATTTGGGGTCGGCGCAACATGTATTTTTCTTCCAAACTTTCCATTCACAGAACAAGCTTATTTACGTTATATTATAATTAATTCCAGGCCTTAAGTTGGCCTGGTCTCAAAATAGTGCCCTGAGGAACGCCTAATGTTCCTTGGATGTTATGATTTACACAGTACCCTATCGCGTCGCCGTGTAGGCCAAGTTGCACTTCTCACGTTCCCATTTGTCATAAGTTTATCAGAAATTTAACGGGAACGGTGAAGTCCAAAAACATATCCACTTCTGTGACATTAACTAAATAGACATAAAATCACCCCTTGTTTTACCGAAGGGTTGGGCAGAGGTGTACCTGTAGTAGATACACCCGCATTTCGCCAGTTATGTTTAAGTCCCATGTAATAGGGGGCGAGCCCATTGCCATCACCGGGGCACAAATCCAGACTCCGGGCTGCTACTGAGAAATTCCAGATAGAAAAACCCTATAACACTTTGTCCGACCCGGGGATCATACCCAGGACCTCATGCTCAGCAGTGCCGCTTGCGACCACTAGACCAACGAGGCAGTCATGTCTTTGTAGACATGTTTTTGTGGAATCATTAGGAAGTCAACTGCAACACTTTGATTTAGGAAATATTGAATCAAAAGGGAAGCCAAATTATTTTAGAACGCTCGAAGACATTCGATTATTATAGTTATCTGAAAATTTTCAACAAATAAACTATGCTTACGAAAACTATGACAGCAATTACGCTTAGTAACACGGGCATATCTTGTGCATAACACTGACAATGGTAAGTAGCATAAATGTTAGGACACTTTTAATAAATCAGAGCTACACACACTATTCTACATATGTCCAATCCTTTCCAGCATTTACCTGACTGGACGTCAGGTAATTCCATTACGATTAGCCGTCAATCGTTCAGACTGTCATTGGATCAATCGGCGCTGCTCTTTAATGAGATAATGATGGCCAGCCAAGCTTGCGTCTTAACCTTGTGAAGCCCCGCGATCGATCGCGCACTTGACTTCGAGAGTCCACGGGCTCGACTGTGGAGCTGTTTCGGCAGATTACGGTGGAGGCATAACAGCTTAAGTAAGGAAGCCTTGCAGTTTTTGTCGAATTGAATATTTTTAGTAAAGCAGTGAAAATGACTGATGGTAGGTGTTGCATAGTGGTGAATAGATATATCAAACACTAGATATTGCCCGCGGCTTCGCCTGCTTCGGGGTCAGAAATCAGACCATAGGAACGTACTACCGAGACAAAAAGTATCTTGTGTCCTAACCCAGTACCCTAATGTCGTAATACAACACAATCACAATCTGTTTCGATTTGAAACAGATTTCTAATCCATTGCTTCAGTAGTTGGAAAAAAAATCTGCTCAACAACGTAAATAACGCAATGAATGTTGTTGAACTGTCAAAATGAAACAAATTAGGCATTATTGTTTACAAAAATAAGTTACGCAATTAGAGTACAGGTCACCTGTGTGCCAAATTTCATCGAAATCCGTTCAGTTGTTAGGGTGTGAAAATATAACAGACAGACAGAGTTATATTCTAATTTATTATAAGGTATATGGATGGAATGTGTCGAGGCCGTGACGGTTGGTGAAAGGGTATTCACCACAAATTAAAAGGTGATGATTGTTGATGAGTGGCAGTTTAATTCTCCAGCTTCAAAGCGGACGGAATCGCAGCCACAGGTAGTGAAAATATAAGTGAAACACACATCTACAGTATACAATCTTAATAATAGGTACCTGAGTGCAAACATAAACAAAAAATAATTTTATGTTATATGCTTATGAAAATTATACGTTAGATATTTCGTTTGGTGTATTATTCGTTGGACGAATTAGAATATTTTATTCAGCCGATAACGCCTCCCCTTGTTTCATTTACGATTCTTACTCAACAAGTGAATAGGCAATTAGGCAACCGCCATTAAGTTGAAAGACGCAGAGAATCCACTCTACAAAGAATATTTATACAACTTACGATCACAACAACACACGAGAACAACACAAGAACACATCACAAGAACACACATCGACAAGAATTAATTTAATTGTCTACAATCTTTGTTCCACACCGGTCGGTAGAGTGTGTGTGAACCACTATAGAGTATGTTGTGTATTTGGATATTTGGGGAGCTCTTCATAATAAACACAGCTCTAACGATATTAATTAAGTTTATTAAATAAACAAAAGAATAAAAACTTAACACTGATGCGCGGCGCGAGCCAGTATGGTCTTGCCTGTAATAGTAGTAGGCGATTAACACACGGCACCGCGCACCGCCGCGGAAGTGAGAGGTGAGAGCACCCTCGACCGCGCGGTCGGGCGGTGTACGTGTGTTAGGCATCAACGGATTTATTGCGACATGAGATCCGCTTCACCGCCTACCGCGGCGGTGCGCGGTGCCATGTGTTAATCGCCTAGAGACTAATAGAAAAGTATGGAAGAAAAAATACAAGTTATAAAACTAAAACCCAACTACGATAAAAAGTCAATTAAAAAGGTATAAACAAGACATCACAGACGTCTGACAGACAGACTAATTAAAAATCCGGAGTCACACGTGTTAGGGCACAAATTGAATAAATAACGTGTGACTCCGGATTTTTGATTAGTCTGTCAGACGTCTGTGATGTCTTGTTTATACCTACCTTTTTAGTTGACTTTTTTGTCGTAGTTTGGTTTTGGTTTTTATAACTTTTATTAACATTATTTTGGGGTTTAGTTTATATATTTTTGAAATGTGCTCGTCAAGTCCTTTCATTTGATACCCAATTTTTTTTTAGTTTATTACTTTATGTATTCTAGAGGGCGCCATATTGCATTTAAGATGTCACATAGCCTATAACTAGCGGACGATCAAGACGCTTCCAACGATACCTCATTTGTCAAATTATGATCGGGAGTTTAGAAGTTATTAGGTGACAGATGAACATACATACATACATACCGGTCAAAATCATAATCCTCCTTTTTGCTTCGCCGTAGGCGAGTAAAAAAGACATGTTGCGCCGACCTAAAAGTTTGTGTAGCCACAAAACATCTTAGACATTCGGTACTTAATTGTACATAGCTACTCATTCAGTATTATGGTATAAAAATTGTATTTAATTCTTGTTAATGTTCGTAAATGTTTTTGAGACTGACTGTATCACGACATGCGTACGAATAGATTTGTTTTCATTACCTATATGAGTTAGACTAAAATACCTACTAGTTTTATCAAGTTCTTTGTAACCTCTACGTGTCAAATGAATGAAAAATATGTATATTTCTAATCGTGTACAGCTAGACCAGACACCATTCATCACTACTAGACGTGTTCACGAAAGAAAGCTTTCAAATTATGGATGCCGTCGCTTTGTTTATATTCGAGTAGGTAGACACTATTCTATGTTGGATACCATACCGATATCGCCCATGTCGCATACTTCAATATCTTACTGAGACGCTTTGCATATTGCAATTTTAGAATGGGTATTCATTCATCCCATATCTCGGTTCTCGTTCGGGATCTCGCCACGGTTTGATTAGGGAGAGCCCAACGGGCTTATGATCCATTGTTTGTGTTTATCTCGTTAAATATCCAGTCGAATTGAATCTGCATCGCGTAGTACTGCAATCACGTATTTACGTATTAAGGCGACGATAACCGACTTTTAATGGTTTTATGCTGAAGATCACGTTCAAACGAGTGCCTAGTGTTAATGATAAGAAAAAAAAAAAAGTTAATTTAGAGTATTTTTAATAACTTAATCTGTGAATATTTTAGATTATGTTTATATTACATAGTGAAATTAATTTGTAAAACGCGGATAAAAAACTGAGAATCACGCAAAATCTATAAGGCGTATTTTTCTGAAACCTTCACCATTTTAAAGATAATTTAATTATATATGTTTTAGTATACGTTTTTATTAAAATACCTTTTGTTTTATGTATAATAAATTAATAATTTTATTTTATTAATTTTAGGAAAACTTACAGCTAATAATACATTTTAATATCAAGCACAATGTGTAAACGATGGCCAATTACAAGTTTCCACTAACGATTAAAGTGAGTAACATTAACAAATACGCGAAAACAGCGACGTAAGAGATACGCAAATGAATTATCTCACGCTCGAAAATGACAATTATAAATAAAAGAGAAAAAAAAGCAATAATAAAAAAATGGTTATACATTGAAAAAGCAATTGTTCAAACTTTTCTTTACTTCCTTAACGCTAGTACTAAATAAATCTAACTCGACATTCTGACACACCACATTAAAAGTACGACAAGCTAATAATGCATAATGCGTCTAATTTGGGACAGCGCTCCTTGATGGGCGAGTCCTATTACTGGCTGGACGTAAAACGCGTTGCGTGAGCTCAGCACACAAGCTAACCACTCAAGGTCATCGGCATATATCGGCGTCTTAAACGCAAACGCCTACAGAAGCCACGCAAGAAATCCCCTTGTTTAGGGAAAGTTCAAAAATAATAAAACTGATGTGGCCATAATTCTACAGGCTTTAAAGAGACTAATTTGAAAAACCGGCGTTAAAGAGTATAACTACAAAAGTATCTTACAGTAGTAGTAGGTTTTGTAATCTAAGTTCAACAACTTTTTGCCATTTCATACAAACAGACGAATTAATTTTCCGGTGCTTTTTGTGAAGTGAAGTTGAATAGAACCTTATGTAGGGACTGTAGATGATAGCCAAACAGTTTTCTTTGCCAAACAATAGATACATTGTAATTATGTTTTATTTGTTAGCGACCGCTAGGACAATGAAGCACAACTTGAAATTGCTTTTCGTACTTATTGATAGTAAATCATGTCCATTGGTCGAGCGCACGACTTGGATAGGAATAAGTCTACCAGTTTACCGCAAGACCTTTGCTACGCGCTACGGGCTTCGAGCTACGAGCTACGAGCTACGAGCTACGCGCTACGAGCTACGGGCTACGGCTGGTAATTTCACCCTCCATTAAATACGGATCGTAGTTGGTAGACTGTTTTCTTTGTTTCAACAAAGGAACAGATGAGTTTGTAAATACTAGTTGGCATCAACTATTGGTCTTCCTGATTGGGTGTCTGTTACTGTCAATACTTTTTGTTTACCTGTTAAAGTTTTCTTTAAAACTAATAATTAATTAGTCAGACTTGAAGAATTCTATCTTTCGATGAGATTTAATTACATATCTGTGAACTGAGTACCTGTAATCTTAAATGAAGCTTGGTATTTTATCATTTATTAGACTGCCTCGCCTGCCTGCCGACTGCCTTATTTTGTAAGACTGCCTCGTTGGTCTAGTGGTCGCAAGCGCTACTGCTGAGCATGAGGTCCTGGGTTCGATTCCCGGGTCGGGCAAAGTGTTATTGGGTCTTTCTATCTGAAATTTCTCAGTATCAACTCGGAGTCTGGATGTGTGCCCGGTTGATGGCAATAGGCTCGCCCCCTATTACATGAGACTTAAACATAACTGGCGAAATGTGGGTGTACCTGCTACAGGGACACCTCTGACCAACACTTCGGGGAAACAAGGCGTGATGTTATATCTTATATATAAAATTCTCATGTCACAATGTTAGTTACCTTACTCCTCCGAAACGGCTTTACTGATTTTTACCAAATTTTATATGCATATTCAGTAGGTCTGAGAATCGGCTAATATCTATTTTTCATACCCCTAAGTGATAAGGGTTGTTCACCCCAAACAAATAATTGGCAAAACAACGTTTGCCGGAGTCAGCTAGTTATTTTATAATTTTGATAAAAAAGTAAGACGTTTTGCCACAAATGGGGCCAATGGGGAAAGCATAGTCATTATGAAAAACAGCCATAACAGACCGCTGATGGACAGTTTTGCTTTAACTTTTGCGGAACCTTAAAATGCAATCTAGTTGAGCGTCAATGCCACTTGCTTTGACAAGCACTCAAATCACGTACGAGACATACTAATGGTATTATGGGATTAATATTGAAGTACGTTCCGTGCTGACGTAGGTACGTCCTACGTGGCGCTGACTGTTGGCGAATGCTAATAGATGTTGTGATGAGGTATCAGGTCCCGTCGGGATACATCCACGTGTAACGATATCCTTTAAAAATGACCAAGGGGTTCCGTAGTTGGGATGAATTTACGCCAAGAACAAACTTAACTTTGTAGTTGAAAAACATGTTCCCCCATACGAAATGTATGGGAGAACGTGTTTTTACAACTGTAAATGTAAGTTGGTCGATTATTACTCGTTAACTTCTAGAGCCTACTTAGCTGTGATAGTTTTCCTTTTAATTTCGTTAAATATAGTTACTGTCGTGAATTTTTTCACAAATCCAGAATCAACCATTTAACTGGCAGGGGGACACTTGACTCTAACAAAAATTTGCATTTAAAATCTTAATATTTCGCAAACGGATCCCTGAGTCCAAAAATGGTTTTAATATTTTTGAACGACCTTTCCAACGACATCCAATACCAAAGGATAAACGAGAAAAGAAAAACATCCCACTTCACATGTAGGGGAGCTACACAAAAAAACGTGTACGGTCCGTAAGGAACGAAGTTCTTTCCACGTATGATTTTATTAAAATTTTGTTTTTGTTTTAAAAAACAAAATTTTAATAAATTGATTTACATTTTGACCTCATATCGGCTTTAACACCCTCGAAAACTATGAAAACAACAGCCATGATGAAAATTTTCGCAGCCACCATCTTGGATTCACATTTCGACCCCACTATCGGCCTTAACACCCTCGAAAACCATGAAAACGATACCCATGTTGAAAAATTTTAAAATTTTCAGAGCCGCCATCTTGGATTTTTTTTTTACTCGGGCCGGTGTGTACAATTTTATCCCACGACACTGTAATCACTTTACTCTTTTCTTTTGTTTTCTACGACATGAGTTAGTCTCAGATAAGTGAGAAAGAAAAGATAGGTAAAGAAATAAAAGCAAAGTTTGGTACTGTGTAAAGTCGGCCTTTCACTGAAGTAGGATGTGCATTAAGAGGTTTGTAACGTTTACGAGTAGCTGCGCGGTTCAGTTGTTTGCCAGCCACGCATCCGTGCGTAGCCTGGCCGGGGGTCGCAGTTGACGATCCCGCCTAGGCGCCTATATTTTCATATAAATCAAAGCTAGCGTATAGCTTATAAGTGGACTGCTTTGGAGCGTCGCCCACAGCTTACTACTCCCTCTAAATTTCGTGCACTGGAGATGTTGATATCCTACCTAGGACCTTTGGGAAAGATAGGTTACATCAGACTTATAACAGTCTGACTGCATTGCCTACCTGCGTAATAAATAACAATCATTTCGCTCCTGTAGGCACTTCGCCAGTCGAAGATATAGCTGTAATGGATCCCCAGAGAGCATTCATTGGCGCTGCGTGCTGATGCCGCTGAGCCAAGAGACGAATGTATTCAGAATGATAAGCAGCTCAATAAAATTATAAATACAAACACGAATCCCAGAGACACTTTAAGCGTATAGTGTTTTCATTTTACTCTGTGAACTTTTTTCTAGTAGGTACGTAACCTACTTAGTAGATTTTTTGAAGTGAAAACTTCTTTAGGCGCGTTGGACATTTTTGAGATGGGACTAAACCATTGAGGTGTCGTCATGGTGTCGCGAATTCAATATTTCGCGACACCATGACGACACCTCATTTTTGTAAACGCGATTGTGTTCTTTATTTATATTACGTTACGGATCAATGTTCTATGCAAGTATTTTTACTTTAAAGGTTTAGGAAGTATTTTTTTTTTTTGTGAACCCGATTGTGCTCTTTATTTAGATAAGGTTACGGACCAATGTTCTATACAAGTATTTTTCTTCCACCAAGGCGATCTTGTTCAAGTTTTCACTTCTGTCGGCACTCCTTTGAGTGCCACTGCAATTTTTTTTTCTATTTTTCTTATTGTAAATGGTAGGAAAACTGTGTGAAGAGCTCGATCGGGGATGTCCATGCAAACCTACCTATTTCTGTCGCAGCAGCATTACTGTGTTCCGAGTTAAAAGTATGGGAGCCCGTTGTACGGACCCATTTCAGTTTTTCTCTGGGTTTTCATGTCCTTAGGCGAGGGTGAACACTTACACCTGAATAAGGTAAGCCATTGATTGCCGAAAGCAAACAAAAAACAAAACGAAACTTCTATGTTTTTATAATTATTTCATAGTTGCCTACCTACTTATACCTACAGTGCATTCGTTAGACAAGTTGGTCATGTTTATTTTTCCGTTGCTCGTTATTCAGGATTCTTCTGAACGTTATGCGAAGCTCTAATATTTGTTTTCATTACTTCCCGCAATTCTGATGAGGTTCCTAGCACAAACAGTAAAACTAGAGAGACTGGACGGCGTCATATTTTCCTGGTTTTATTCTAAAACAAGATGTGATTAAAAATATGACTTCAACAATAATAATGTAACATATTTTAAGGGGTGAAAATGGTCCACACCCGTCACTCACTCTGGAATATGAACTTTTAAATAGCAAAATGCATACATACCAACAGCAGTTCTCTTCTTGTGGAGCAGCGAATCAGGTCACGTTTGTATTGTTAAGAATTTCATGGAATTTTCTACGAATGCAATATTGATACTCGAGAGGAATAAGTAGGTACCTATATTTGGAGTATCTAGTCTTTTCTGCGAACCGATAACTACTCATGAGATTCAGAACGCCACCATGCAGCTCGCAATCTGTACAATCATATCTACTCCTTTTGTTTAGTCCACGTTCCCATTCATACGAACCTCTGTACGTAGGTACGTGCGACAAAATGCAACATAATAGATTTAAAATAAACACAGACGGGTCAAATAAATTAATCTAAAACCCAATAAATATAAAGGCTCAGTCCCGTAGCTCGTCGCTGCGATATAAATGGACTCATTAGTTATTAACGAACACGTTTTGAACCCAGTAACCTACGCGTCGTAAACCCTGGCTAAGGCGGTGTGTCCATTGGAGCGGAGAAGTGCAGAGCTGTCTACATTTCGCCAGTTATGTTTGAGTCACTTGCAATATGGGGCGAGCCTATAGCCCACTAACGCCATCAACGGCATCAACCGAGCATGAATCCAGACTCTGGGTTGCTTATTCTTTTTAGTGGGTTGATGACAAAATAACACTTTTTTTAGCGTTCCGTACCTCAAAAGGAAAAAACGGAACCCTTATAGGATCACTCGTGTGTCTATCTGTCTGTCCGTCTGTCACACCCAATTTGCTCCGAATCTAATAGACCGATTAAGTTGAAATTTGGTACACATATGTATTTCTGTGACATGAACTTTGAATATAGGGGTCACTTTTGGGAGCAAACAAGAAAAAAAAACTAAAAGTTTTGTTAACAGTACCGTGTGACATATGAAATGAAAGGGATTGTTGCGAGGATCTTAAACATAGTTTTTATCTAATTTTAAAATAATTATACTTTTAAAGATATTTAAGAAATTCGATGAAAATTTACCATTCCCCCTTATCTCTCTATAAATTCATTTCAACTATGGAACCCTTCATTGTGCGTAGTCCGACACGCACTTGGCCGGTTTTTTATACTATTTGAAAAAATTGTTTGCCCCAATATTCAACAACGCTACCATTTCTAACGCAGCCATTCGGTGCTCACGTGTGCAGGTGACAGGGCATGTTGGTTGCTGCTGAGGACCTAGGGATTGAACCTAGGTCCTCACGCAACAGGCGCGCTTACAACTCACTGGGCCAACAAGGCCTTCAATACCAATTTAGATGTCCACTAAATGCTGGGCCTACATTGGTGCCGATTCTCTTGTACACCGAACTAAACTAACTAAACTATCACTAAAATTCCTTACTTTTGACTATGAGAATCTCAAAGCTATTCTGCAAAATAAATTCTCTAAATTTAAAAATAATTTTGACACATCTAAATCGAATTTGACAACCGCGACTCCACACGTGATACCTAACCACGTGACTCTTTTTAGAGCCGGAGGCGCGCAGGGGGGCAGCCTCGACGTATTTTATATGGATTTTTCACTTTTTGTGTGGAAAATAAAAAAAAATATTACCTACATGTAGAGTGTTAGGGGTTTAAGGGTTTCATAAAGGGTGTCGAAATTTTCATTATTTTTGCGATTGGACCCACCGTTTTCGAGATATAAGCAAAAGAAAAAAAAATATTCAGTACTGTTTTTTCATCTGAAGTCGAGGTGTTTGTGTGAATTTTAGTTCAAAACAACCAATTTTATTCCACATGTTTTTAGTCGCGATTAAAAATAGTCATATTTAGTTAGAAAATCTAAATTTTAGGTTAAAAACGTCAAATTCAGAATAGCAAAATTGTAATTTTCACTAAACTAATATCTCAGTGCCATCTTAGTGCTGTCAAACTAAAATATAGTTAAGTTGTGTCACTTTAGTCTATTTCAGAATGGGAAATCGTCGTTTGACAGGAATAAACTAAATTTTGGTGATTTTTAGTTTAGTTTAGAGGCATTTGTGACAAGAGAATCGGCACCAATGTCGCGTTATCGCGAACGCGCTCTCTCTTGCACACCGCTCGATGTATTACTGAGCAACAGAAAGCGCGCGAAGTAAAGTTCGCGATAACGCTACAATGTAGCCCCAGCATAAGTAATTTCCCGTCATTCACGCTGCGCTGAACATCATAGGGTAATCCAATACTTGCCTACACGACCCCGCTCTATCCACACACATACTGCCCAACTCTATCATGGACAGGCAGCCTTTTAAGCCCCAGCTAATAGATACTTCCTGGTAAATGCTTACCTCCCATTATCAAATTATAGGTAGGTACTATGTAATACAAATCGCTGAATTAATAATGTGTCACGCATGAATTTGTATCTGGGCTCTGTTTAATTGATTTGTTGTTTTGATTTTTACTGTTAGAAATAATCTATCTTTTAATACTAAAGACAATTTAATAGTCAATCTCTCAGTCAGTTTAGGATCTAATTTAACACCTTCGTGAATGACTGATAGACTGAAAACGCACAACCTCATTCATTTAAACACTTTGAAATATACCTAAATGCTCTAAATACCCACCTACGGTACAGTGTATAGAGATGGAAGAAAAGGATTTGACCAAATTGAACCATCAGGCTCAAATGGGCAAAGCACTTCGTGATCTGTTTTGGCACCCAACCTGGGCCCTACACCGCTGCTGGCTCGCATTATTTACCTACTTGTAATCTATAGAACGACAGTCGTTAGATAAAATACCTATTGAAAATTCGCAGTGAGATTACCTAAGCACGGCTTGCTTGCCTATCTTTTATGTATACAGAAAGGGGAAAGGCGTTGTGTGCGAAATGCGCACTTGTTAAACATTTTTGCCGCCACAATTTTCGTGAAGAAACCATTTCGTAGCAGATGTATGACTCAAATGTAAAACAAGGAATAGTATTCCCGGCAGAATGTATTTTAACATTCCCAAACGCCCGATTAAAACTTTTAAGCTAGATTAACCGCTAACTTCAGCGGAGAACCGGAGAATGCATTCCGCGCCGAGTAACATTGAAAGGGTGTAGAACTGTAAAAGTTAGAATGAAACGTCAGGCTGCGATAGATTGCGGACTTGCGGTAGGCACCGAGACTGGTCTGAGTCCATGTGACGTGGTGCAATTCGGAGAAACTTCTATAAACTCGGGAAATTAATTTAGTTGACGTCTCGTTTAATATGCGAGATTTTCTCCCGATATTATGAGTTGAGTTATGCTTATGAGCTACAAGTAAAACATAATAATATAAAGCCTATTATTATTGTCCCACTACAATGCAGGGCAAAGGCCTGTTCCCTTAATTTACAGAGAAGACAGACCGCACGAGCATTGATGCACGGATTGGCGATTACATATTTATATTTCTTACAAATCTAGGTTTCCTCGCGATGTTTCGTTAATCGTTATCAGTGATGTCCAAGATAAACAGAAAAAAGTCACATTGTTAGTTGCCTGGATTTTAACCCACTACCTCGCCAAAACAAACAAACAAAAGGCTTGTTAGGTACTTGCAACCCAGTAATATTTTTTGCCTATGGCAATCAGATTCTTATGTCAGCTGTCACAATAGACTCCGCAGATGGCAGCACAGTGTTGCTGTCACTCCGTTAGTGAAGCTACCATACCGGTAAACTTGAGTATCGATAAAATGTTCATCGAATTGGCAGTTGTATTTTTTTAATTGTTCGAGCGCATACTAATATCCTTTGTTTTATCACTGCACAGGTATTATAACATGAGCTAGTTAGTTCCCTAGAGCTAGGTAGATGATAAAATTCAATATTTTTCTAATATATTTTTTCCCTAACTCCACTAATCTCTATCTTTAATTAGCCTTGAAGTAATGTTTATTGCGTAAATAATAATAAGAAAAAACTACAATTTGATTGAAAAATACGTAAGTATGTAAATATTTATTTTAAAATTTCCATTGCTTCATGTAATGGGAATTTTATTTATTTTTTATTGAAAGTTTTGTAGTTTTAATTGTAGTTTAGTTTACAAAATTCGTCAGTTCGACATCGTAACTATCTCAATGTTGAAAAATGTCAAAAAGAATGCTTTACCCCGCCCGGGTGCACCTAGCGTAAACTAAAAAAATTACGCCACTTGTGAATGCAATTAATGAACCACAATTATTTCAAAAAGGTCCAATATTCCTTTTCAAACTATCGACATTGCAACTTGTTTGACTTCTGACTTCTGCTCATCACTATGCATGGGTGGTGAACAGCGTTGCCACTTTAGTGATTTTGTCACTAGATTTAGTGAATTTTAGGAGTTTGACAGTGATATTCTGAAAAAAAAATCACTGAAAAATTATTTGATGACTTTTAATGATATTTATCGAATGTTGTGTTTTGGAGCCGGGTTAAAGAAAAATACACTTTGCCGAGTAAAAATTACTTGTTTTGGAATGTAGCTTTAGACGTCTATGTTTGGTTATACTTGGGGATTTCCCAACTTGTAAATCAAACCTAACTATGCGTTCGCACTGGCGAAACATCACAACAAAACATGTTGAAATCTCTAGTGCCTGTCAAACTTTGTATGGAAAATTGACAGAAAATAGAGATTCCAACATGTTTCGTTGTGAATGTTTCGCCAATGCAAACGCATAGTAACACGTATGTAAAGTTTGTATGAGTGAGTGCTGCTGCTGCATACTATTGGTCTATTGCTTGTATTTAGTTAGTTGCTAGTTTTTGTTCGCGAAAGTAGTAGACAATACTTATCGAAATCATTCAAGTCAAGATCTAAAGTTTTTGTGTGGGTTGATGGTCCATCTCAGCCGTCTGCATCTGCAATAATCGATCAAGGTGAAGAAGAAATACCAGCAGAAGTATTTGAAGTTAATTTTTAGTTATTCATTGTATTCAGAATTAAAAATATTTTTTTTTTGACTTAAGTACCTTGTGATTCCATTTTAAATTATTAAGTGAATTCTGGAGATTTTTTTATTTCAAAATATCCCTAAATCTGGTGAAATTTGAGACCAAAACTAGTGAAAAAGTTTTCTGCAAGGTGGCAACACTGGTGGTGAACATGGACAGATCGATCGAACCAAACGACTCACGTAGCGGCTGTTTTTATGATGTCAACATGTATTTCAAACACTTTTAATATTTTAAAAGAATCTGTGAATGAAGTGATGTTATTATTTACACTTAAAGTTTACTCCACGAAATACGGTTAAAACTTGTGCATCAAACGAAAATGTCGATTATTTAAACATCGTTGAACGAAGTTGTTTTTATTCCCGTTTTATTTTATTTTCTTCGCGATTACGCGGTGATAATGAGTGTCAAATTTAGCGTTTTATTAGTGTTATAGTGTTGATCAGGTGTTTTACATAGGAAGTAGTTTGGAGATTCTCAGAAATGGATCTCAGGGATAGAATTGCGCGTTTTTTCCACACGCGGAACGTGATGGCGCCGTTCTCCAGGTTCTACCGAGCCATGGTGCTCAAGATGAACCAACGTAAGTCCCTTAGAATACCTCTGACTGCCCCACTCTTTACAAGCTGATAAACCCTTTTATTTATAAAGATCTAGGACAAGTTTCTATCACATGTAACTTTCAAATATTAAGATCACGCCTTATTACAATTTTTACAACAATTATAACTATTAGTTTCGTATAGTTTTAAGGTCAGAAGGCCTCCTAGGAGGCTATATTTAGCAGGTTACAATAACTGGTATAAAAATATTGATTTTCTTTTAAGTTTTTAGTGTGTCAAAAAAATGATGTCATCTTTCTAACACTGTTAATAACAGTGTTTCTTGCTCACCCACTTATGGTGTGCTGCCAAATTTTATGAGTGTATAAACAAACACCTGCTTGCTTATCTATAAACACAAAAGGTAACACCTTTGTTCAAGTGGATGGTACCTATTTATCTAAGAAGAATAATATTGTACAGATTAATCTGTTAGCTACTTTTCTAAGAGCAATATATTTTTTAATTTATTTTGTTAAAAAATATCAGTAATAACTGCTGGATTTCGAAAATATTGATTTATGCCCAAAAAGTATTATATACAATGTTTATTTAATAGTTTAGGCACTTTTTTATCTAGTAAAAGTCATTAGGTGTCATGTTAATTTATTGTTTAAAATTTTTGTGATAACTTTGTACAAAGTCAAAGTTATCACAAATTTTTTTTACTGTGTAGTTTAATAAATAAATATAATGTATGCTACTGCCCTAACCATCTGGTGAAACTCAAATACCATTAGATTCACAACAGGAAACAACATTATATACACTCATGGACAAATTTAGAGGAATGCAAAAAAAAGTGTGTATAACAATGAACCGGTCATATCTGGCCACAGTTTTCCGTTAACGTCCCTGTCTTGCGTCTCGTATACTGTCCGGTTTGCCGATACCTCTTGACAACTCGGTGTACCACAGATTTTGATACTCGTAATGTTTGGGCGACATGTTTGTCAGTCAGTTTCAATTAAAGTAACAGTCTTCGCAACTTGAGTGGTGTTTAGATCTGGCATTCTCAGTTTATTTGCAGTCACAATTCACACTTAACACGATAAACAGGGCAGTCAAAGCTAAAATTTAAACAAAACCTAAATTTAAACTCAAACTCAAAAGTAGGAAAAAAAATTCGCAGTATGAATGAACGCAATATTATGCAATAATTACATAAAATAAATGAAATTCGAAAAAAAAAAACATTCCAAAACTTTGTTTTTTTTTAATAGCATTTATTAATTAATGTTTGTGGCCAGTACACACGTTAATTACAACAGGAGAAATTAAACTCTTTTTTGCGTTCCTCTAAATTTGTCCATGAGTGTATTTGCTGCAGTTTCGGAAAACCTGATCAACTCTCCGGTGTTCTCTGTATTAGGTGTAGTGCAATTAATTAATGGAATAATTTAGCTTCCATTTTAACAGACCACATTAAACACAATTTGGTTTTATTGCATGTGTTAATGTCACTATCTCACCGAAGGAAAAACATTTGATTTACCTACCTTTTCTTAGGCTGGTTTTCCTGTCACTCTGACCGCACACTGACAGTCGGCACTGATGTCAATATGTGTGTAGTTTAAAGCACTGAGCGGTCAGTGCGACTCAAGAACGCTACCTATAACTACATACATATTGACCCATCAGCGCTGACCGTCAGCGTGACAGAAAAAACAGCTTTAAGCTCGGTTAAAACAATTCGCCATTCCTCTTCAATCTCCAACCAGCAAATTTCAATAACTGGTTGTTGTATATTTTATTCAGGTGCAGCTTATAATACGTTATAAATAATACATGAATCACATACAGTAGAATATTTCATTTGCTCACAATTCCCATACTACGGAAAATACTATTTGTAACCTTAGCTTAGCTATGCATTTCAAGTCTTCATATTGTGATTATCTCAAAGTTAACTTTTAGAGTTAAACTTCAAGCAAGTTATCTCTGCACTTAAACTCCACTGTCCAGTTTTATTCTGTTTTTTGTACTCTTGTTAAAATTAACAAGAGAGTAATGCTTGAAAACAAAAACCCTGACGTGCAAGCATTACAAGTTGGTTTAGTTAGTTGGTTGCTCTTTAGGAACCACTATATGAAATAAATACTTATTATTTTATTATACTATCATAAATAATAACCAATGTTTATAATGTTTTGATTGAGTGATTTTATCATTACAGGTTGAAAATTGCTTCTTATCAAAACTTGCTTCAGAAGTATTATTCTTATCAGAAATCACTTGTTAATTCCTTCTGTGGGACACAAGATCACCTGATAGTATCAGTCGCTATCAGTAAAACAATTATGAGGGTAAAGTTTGGTGGGTACTTTTTACTATCGGTCAAGCAGTATTTAACTTCATGTACCAAGTACCACATAGTCAAAGTACCTAGTACCTATTCCATTATTTTTCCTTATCCATATCATGAAAGGTAGAAAGTAGATAGCATTATCAGTAAATCAAGACAATACAATTCAAAATGTAATCAGCCTTGATAGTGTAGTCAGCAAGGCATCCACTGCAGTATGATGTGGTAAAAGGTATTGTAATTCGGCCGTAGTATTCTAGTACTTTAATAGTGAGTTTGTGGCTATTTCGCCCTTGAAACACCCTGTCTTTGAAGCCTGTGCCCTTGACCTTCCCGCGCAAACGCGCTATACTATAATAAGGTATGATAACAATCACCTCATGAATAATAATATTACTAAAGCGAGTAATAAACGAAACTAAACAATAACAAACAAGTTTAGGGTCAGTACTAAGGAGGCGCGGCGCCATACAAAGTTACACAAAGACCTTGTCTATAATTTAAAAGGCAATTTCATTCTTACGTAACAGAGTAGACCTTAGGTACACTAATCGTTAGGTCTTGGGAACTACAGCACTAACTTTTTACTGCCGAGAGACATTAGGCTCTTAATTAATTCTTGGTGTACGTACCGACCGATAAACGAGCGTCATGGTTATTTATTTTATCGTTTCTACGAGAAAAATGGTGACCGCTAGCTGATAATAGGCTAATATTAGTTTAATATATTAAACGATGCGTGTTTTCCGAAGTGTGATGCGTCACCCGCACTCTGGTGAGCTGCGAGTGGTGCCTACTGCAATCCCTCTCTAGCTCGGAACAAGCGACATCCGTATTCCATCACTGCAGTCAACCATGGACGTTTGAGTCAATTATGAAATTTACGATTAGATGAGATTAGAGACGACAGTCTAGCTGTTCAATGTTTAATCCAGCACTGGATTAGTCGTCTACCTACACTATTCCAGTGGTGCTGGAATGAAAAAGTAGACTGTTGACCCCGGTTCACATTATTCCAGTCCAGCGATCGAAACAAGCGCTAGAATGCCACTGGAATGTAGTGAGCAATCCAGTCCAGTGACTGGATTAACAGTACTTTTTCATTCTAGCTCCACTGGAATAGTATAGCTATAGACTATAGACGTTTAATCCAGCAATTGTTGTTTTTTGTGTGACTGACTGAAATATTGGAATAATGTAGACAATATGATCCAGTCTAGCACTGGACTGGATTGACTCGCTGGGTTACTGGACTGGAATAATGTGAACCGGGCATCAATCCAATTACTGGACTGGACTGGACTGTTCTCGAGTTTCTTTCTGGACGTTTCACTGTAGGTATTCCAGTAGTATTCTAGCGCTGGTTTCGATCACTGGACTGGAATGCTACTGGAATAATGTGAACCGGGCATAAAGGTGACTCAGATGAGGATTTCCTCTTATATTTCAACCCCATTGACCTGACATTTTGAGTCCAAATAAACAAAATTCAATATTCGTAACCAGCTAGTTTTACATGTGCAGATATTTTTATCCGCTCCGTAACGAATTCCGTCTGTATTTGTTTTGCATTCTGATAACAGCGAGTATCAGTATGGTCTTGTTTATCTCAGCAAAATAACCAACGTTAATTAACATTTTAATTTTAATGCCGTTCTCCGCACTCGGCACGTGCCAATGAGACAACAATGTTCGTTATTAACTGAAACAATTCATTCATTTCGTTGCTACAATGTTGGCTTTGTAACCAAACAGAAACTTCTGCAAATTAATCATAACCGAACCTACAATGTTTAACATAATCAAGCTCTTCATTTATTTTAATTACATTTTGGTTGGCAAAAAATTACAAGGCATTAAGTATTTCCTAGGATGTCTAAAGGTCAAACAAATTGTGTGGCTTATGTACAAATTATCATTCTGGCGTGTAAAAACTGGCTGCACCTCGCCGTTCCGCCTGTAGACGATGCACTGTCCACTTCACCTTGAAGTCGTGTCTGTAATATTTCTACAGCTCAACAGCTGTATAAAACTACACAGTTTTTCATTAGAAAGTTTTTCAATGCAAAGAGCAAACGCTTCATGTTTTCTCTTTTTACACTGACCTGATTAAGATTCAATGGCATTTTTGTGATATTGACGATTTTAGACGTCCATGACTAATGTTTTCGGACATGATATCACTCGAAGCACATTGACACGGTCAAATAATAACAATTGTAAGGTATTGACATCAACGATGACTTCAATGTTTCGAAGTGACCTGCACGACTAATTCTGCCCAATGACAACACTAATGCATCACATTTTAAAATGAGCGAGCAGCTACCACGCTGCGACCTTTACCTCAATGTACGGTCAGCCACGTCCTGGGTTAATTTCAGACGTTACTTATTGCTTAGGTATTTTATACTGTATTACGTTGTCTACGATTTCATCTGAATGCAACGCGTTTTCAGATTTATTTAAAGCTCTTAGCAAGAGATTGTGAAAAGGGGAGAAATTTTAGGTGTCAAATTAGATCTGATATCCACATAATATGATAAGCGAAAACCTTGCCCTAAACTTCTAAGATTCTTGTTGTTGAAGCTAATATTTTCGTATAGAAATCACACAAATGTCCGACGGCCACGAACGACTTTCTGTGGTCCCGAAATAACTTTGTTTTGTGTTATTATAACTTTCTTAAAGTTCTTAAAGTATTCCATGTTAATTAGGGAACTTTGTGTACTTTGGAATAGATGTTGTTCAAATGAGAGGTGAATGGTCGCAAAATTTTGAATGGAAATGTAATGGATTGAAGAGTTTTAAAACATTCGACAATAATTCGTCAATACACATCACGTCAATTTTGGTGTTTTGAAAGGAACTGCAGGTAACAAATAGCCATAACATGAACGAAACTTTTAGTAAAGTTGGATTCAAGAAATTCTATTTAAATTTCACATTTACCCTAATTGCCTTATTTTCTGTGCTAAGATTTCCCGGCGTCTTGAGTTTTGTTATATTTTTTGTTTGATTGCAGATGAAGATGAGGCGACGACATCGGGCCTGACGGACGGAGCACCGCTCGAACAGAACAGACTCATCTTCGTCAACAGACCGCAGCCTATCAAGTTCCTAAATAATCGAATATCTACGGCTAAATACAGGTACTCGCCTTTTACTAACTCTAACGGTACCAGCATCATCTGCCTAGCCTTTTCCCAACTATTTCATGGTCGCCTAATAATACCAATATTTAGTGACTACTTACCTGTCTGACCTCCCCAACCCAGTTACACGATAACACGATACCCCTGGTTGTCAGACTTTCGAGCTTTTGACGACCCGTAACGACTGTAAAAGATCCACGAATGACAACTGGGACCAGGCATGGACAAAACGATTAGGGGTCTCGGTATTTAAAAAATGATCATCCATCCATGGACCGATCTCGAGGAGCGTAGCTTAACCTGTTCGATCGACCCGTGCGGCTGTTATTACTTAGCTACAATCCCCTCATTAATTCTAATCAAACTATGAGCCGTGTACAGTCAACAAAAGAAATCACGATTTGACTGTAAAGATGCCTGCATACTTATATCTCCTTGGTTGACTGTACTTACATGTTGTGTGGCACCGCATTGGTGTGCAGAACATGATATCGAACTCGGAAGGCATTCCCTTCCGCCATGTCCATTATAATATGGAACGCGGTCACAATATCGGCATTCTAAATATCTGCTGGTGTAATAGGATCCATGGAACGGGAAAATGCAGTGTGTGGTTTGAGAATTACTTTTATAAAGCGTTAGATCAGATCTGGTCAAGAATCTAAACTGGATACAAGGCATCCTGAATGACTAACTCAACCGAATTTATAACATCACATGCGATGCAAATTTTCAGTTTATGCAACGAGTCATTACGTTAACACAAATATTTATTCAGCTACTACTTTTATAAAACAAATAGCATTAGATGTTTACTTGGAAGTGTACATTTCCTATGCAATTCCGTTTTATCTCCAATCAATCGAGCCACGATTGATGAACAAATAAACAAACACAAACTTTCACTTTATGAAACCGGTGGCGAACGATCTTGCTTTATTTTCTTTCATTTTTTAAAGTTTCCGTGGAAGAAAATTAAAAATGTCTGACGTAACACGTCTGTAGTGTACCTATGTATGTGTCGTATATAGGGGCCTCGCTTCTCCATTGGCAGGCCATTCCGGCTGCCTCGTAAAGTTTGTCAGCCGACAATGAGCGAGCCTAAACAGCGGCACAATGTATACACGGCGCATTGTTTACGCGCCGCGACGCTTGGCCGGCTGCCCATCCACCGTACACTGATGTCATACGCGTTAATATATCGCTACTGTCTCCATGGGAACTACTCTACATTACTATTTTAGAAACTTTCACTTTCAAATTGTTTTTTAAGACGTTCCCAGGAGACCCATGACACTCACCGGTCGTGGTCCTTACTCCGCATATTACGCCGCGTATTATTTCACTTTTCATTCGGTCACATTTGATATTTAAAGCATTATAATTATTTATTGAATATTTCAAATTCACAAATGTACAGAGGCGGACTTCATGCTATACTTAGGCATTTTCTACCATTCAACCATCATATATCGTCGCGTTGTCTCTGAAATGGTGATGCCTCGGGTAGTGCAGACACCCAAAGGCGTCGATGACCACGTACCATGAGGATAGTGTTTGATGGCCACGTAATTTATCTATGATTGACTTTTTCGGATTTAACACTTCGTAAAATTATGCACAGTGACTTTGAAACTTCATAAAAGGAAGTGAGTCAGTACTTATGACAGCAGCGCGATGGCAATGAATGCTTGGCTGTTAATTACAATGTTCCCTTATTCGGACTACGAGAACACTGCGACCTCGCGAACTTTCCGCTCTGCTCCAGACATTATGTTGAGAATTTCTTGAAGAAAATCTTAGAAGTTTTCGCATTATAGAGGCAATCTTTGCGCGGAGTTTCATATCAGTTCTGCAAAGTTCCTTGTTCATAGAGCGCTCATTGAATACATTGTTTTGATAAGGGTTAGTACGTGTTGGTATGTCCTTGTCCGTTGACTGACGTGTCAAACAAGTTGAGCACCTGCGCAGGGGTGTGGCGTGACGCTGTAGCGAGCGTGTCGTCGGAACAGCCGGCCACTTGCTCCGTGCACATTATCCAATCAATTTCGCGCAGTTCTACGTGTTAAAGAATGTTTACTTACTTCTGGAACCTTATTTCTATCTAACAAGAAGAAGTCTGAATTTTATTGAACTTTCTTTCATGGTGCCAAATAAAGTAGGTCTTCGTAATCTTTTCTGCGTAGTTCCATAAATAGTTCGTCTTCATACAATGACGTCTTTTCTACGCCGTTCTCTAAATAAAAATAGTAATAAATGTTTATTAATAAGGGTATCCTTAAAAGGGTAACAAGTGGGCGGATAATGAGCATGGGTACTAGATAAGTAGAACATAC
Organism: Agrochola lychnidis; assembly: GCA_963680765.1. NCBI lineage: Eukaryota > Metazoa > Arthropoda > Insecta > Lepidoptera > Noctuidae > Agrochola > Agrochola lychnidis. Next base: position 1,532,362 of record OY796857.1, on the reverse strand, counting down.
AAATAGTGCCAAGTGCCAACGCAGGCGCGGAAGATAAAAATAAACATACAAATAAAACGACAGTAATCAAAGCTATAAGTATAGGATCTACTGCGACCCACACTTCAGGTGACACCTTGTAGGGAACAATTAATGTATCAATGCATTCAATGTGTCGCCTGACCTCATCTACTCATACCGTTGCATTAATTAACAAACATTAATTGAGTCTCGAAAACGTTCATATTTTCCGATGACTATTGAAATATATTGAAATGAATAGCTGAAACTGATACGACGGGGTTTACATGTAATGAGATAATGTCACGGCATTCTACGACGCGATGTCACATTGTAAATATTGGTATTTAACATAATTCCACAATTTTTTTCAACTCAGTAAACAAATATTTATAAACGTCCACAAGTATAATGTATGTACCATCCATTCAAACCAAACATTATGTCTTGACAGTTGATAAATTAAGCAGGTTCCATTCATGTCCTACCTATAATTTATGAAATTATGATGTTTTCACTACAAATTGCTTTCGATCCGAGCAAAGCAGCGAATCTATCATTACTTAGGCATTATTGACAACTTGGAACCCCCTCCCCCTACTTATACACCAAACTGTAGGCATAGACACCATATATTTTGTAATTTCCTGCTTTTTATGTAGCCCGTAGGTTTACTTATGACTGTAGTCACTGTGGTAGTGAGTTTAAGAAATTATAATTTTGCTCAACGGTGTATTTGTTTTTGTTGTTTTATCCAAAATCGCGTCGATTTGATAAAAAAGAATTCGAAAGAATTTTCCTCTTATTAAGGAAAACGCAATTTAAAAGTGTTACGTATCAGTGTTAGTGTTATCGCATTCGCGGCTGAGCTGTACCTAAACACTATACGACCGTAAATTGATATGCAGCAAAGATTTTGTGGTATGCAGTAACGTTATTTACCTAATAGCCGTGGACCCGCGTTCATTTAGTTAGGTAATCATGATTCTGAGCTGCAGCCCCGCGGGACATACTGAACTATGGACCAGTCTATTTGCTAATCAATTCTACTGGCATTTCCTCATTAACATTGATGTTATTAATTTTGAACACAATGAAAGTCAGTCGAAATATTTAGAGTGCTTTGATAAAGTTGAAACCTTCTAAATACAGATAAATGTACTATTCTGCCTTTAGGGAGTAATTCATCATCATCAGCCTATAAATGTTCCCACTGCTGGGACACAGGCCTCCTCTCTGTGAGAGGGAGTGGGCCGTAATCCACCACGCGGGCCCAGTGCGGGTTGGTAGATGTCACATTCTTCGAATTTTTCGGTTCTAGGACATGCCGGTTTCCTCACGATGTTTTCCTTCACCGTTTTGAGAGCAGTGGCGATGAAATAATTTACACAAAGTAAAGCGCCTGTCTGGGTACGAACCTACGACCTACAACTCGTAAGTCGCGGCCGTTACCACTGGGCCACCACTGCTCTCAAGGGAGTAATTGCGAGTGAATTTAACCTGCGTGGGGTTTATTTACACTTTCATCGGACAGTTTTAGAACACACCATACATACACACACCTACAAAAAGTGAGCAGTGTTTAACACCATGCCCTTCCACAGCGTAACATCATTCATCCCGCTGTTCCTGTTCGAGCAGTTCCGGCGCTACTCCAACTGCTTCTTCCTGCTGATCGCGCTGCTGCAGCAGATCCCCGACGTGTCGCCCACGGGCCGCTGGACCACGCTCACGCCGCTCATACTCATCCTGTCCGTCAGCGCGATCAAGGAGATCGTCGAGGACTTCGTGAGTATACTGTACTTCACCTTCGTACGAGCAACAGATCATCATCTGCCTAACGCTTTTCCCAACTATGTTGGCAGGGCCCAGGGTGCGAAAATTAGCCTGCGCCCCCCTAGCCAACAAAAAAAAAAAAAAACAAAAAAAAAATTTGTGTTTCATTTTTTTTTAAATAGTAGATACTTACTCCACAATAAAATAAGACATTACATAACATTTCCAAACACCAAATTCGATTTTTCTGGCGTTTAAGTTGACAAACTGATTGACAGTCTGTTTAAAATCGATCGACTCGATCGCCTTGCGCCCCGTAAGACCATGAGCCCAGGTGCTACACACCCCTTGCACCCCTGGGTAAAGACGGCCCTGTATGTTGGGGTCGGCTTCCAGCCTAACTGGATGTAGTTGAATAGCAGTATTGTACATGAAGCGATGGCCTGTCTGACCTTCACAACAAAGTTACTGGATAACACGATACCCCTTAGTAAGACTGGATGTCAGACTTTCCGGCTTCTGACTACCCGTAACGACTGTCAAAGATCTACAAAAATGCCAACCTGTGCTTTCCTAAGCAGGGAGGGATCTCGGTTTGTAATGGATGGTCACCCATCTACGAACCGACCTCGGCAAGCGTTGCTTAACATTAAAGATCGATCCGTGCGAATGTTATTATTAAGCTACGTAAGGGGATCTACGAGGGACAAATGGCTGAAATAATGTTGTAGGTGTCACGCATTAGAGCTTGGCCTAGGTTTGTATGGAGACCGGAGCATCACCCGACTGTATAGATAGTGCAATCCACGAAGACGCGCCCCACTCCGCGATTACTGTACTGTAAGCTGAACTTGTACGGCGCGGAGCGGAGTGGGGCGCGTCTTTGTGGATTGCACTATCTATATTGTGGCCACGTGCACGCTATTTGTAAATACCCATAGAAATGGTCATGGCGCGCTAGCTCTGACAATATACCATGATAAATGGGGTCATGCGGGTCATGCTGACCCGCACTGGTCACTTAATAATTTGCGAGGTTCGTGAATTACGGTGCCGGTCCATTCCGAAACTGGTCGGGTAGATTGATCTAGTTTCGTTCGCTCGTAAAATCTCATGTTTATATATTTGATTGGTTTTTGTTCTTTTGGTTGTAGTAAATAGTAAAACAAGTCTCTAGATTCTAGACACGCACTAGCATGGGTAAAACCCAACAGCTAATAAAAACAAAAAGTTCAGGTGAAGGGGAACTTTTCCTGTTCATAGTCGTCAACGTGTACGTGTCAACATTTTACATTTACCTAGCCGGCCAATGTTGTTCTGAATTCCTAAACGAGCTGTAGGTACCTATGCCTAAAAATAGTATCAAGAATGTTCGTCGGAATGCCTCAGTATTTGAGCACGAAGGTTTTTAATACATACCTATACATTCTTTAAGTGGAGGGATCTTTAATGATAGTAGTTGAGGTTTTTGTGAGGGTCTGATAGAATCGAGCTTGAATTCTGTTCGTAATGACACATTTAAATAAAAAGCGACTGTTGCTACGACACAATAAAGTGCAATTCAGATCGCACAGCGCTAATTACATACAGTTACATTCACCTAGAAGTTGCTCTCTTTCTATCGCGTAACTTATCGCGTTACGCTCACTAAATTGGCCCGACAAGTCGAGCCCGCCGCGTACTTGTAGCTTCATACCTAAACTGCGGAGTGTCCCATCTGCATTCATCTGTGATAATGGTTAAAGCTATAATTTGTTTGTCGCTTGCCGTGGTTACGGTGAACTTAAATTAACTGACGAAATTAACATACGAATGGGTGATGTGTATCTAATATCGATAACTTTTTATTTATGCGAGTATGTTACGACAAGCTGCAGCATAATTCTTCACCGCTATTAATAACTGCGATTACTAATAAATTCGTTATAATTCCTAAAAACAATTACCTATACCAACCTATGAAACTATTTCATCTTGCGTTTTCCTCGTCCCGAAAGAAAAGGTAATGCAATTTTAAAATTGCAAAAATATTAGAACTTAGATGCAAAAACTAAGTATATTCCTTTAAATAGTATATTCCATTAAAAGCGGCGCAAATTCCCACGCAATTTTTGTGAACGGAAAAGATGTTCCTAGAAGACGTGGCAAACTCACAACCAATCATTTAGACTTTAGTAGACAGAATAATGGTAAGTTATGTTGCACTAGATATTGCGTTATATGATGAAGTATGAATACGTACTTACCTACGTAGCATTATCAGCAACTAGTAGAAAATAAAGTTGCCTTCTCAAAAAAAATCCTTTATTCATAAAACTATCTATTTAGCTACATACCGATAAAGGATTCTCCTCATTACTTTACTTCTGATATTCAGGTGATTAAGATTCGCGCTTCCATTGGCCTGTTCTCCATCTTCAGTAGATAAATTCTGGTCAAAGTCAAATAATTTCTTTCAATTTGGCACATAAAAGGCACATTTGAATGTCAAAATTTACAAAAAATAGAATTGGTTCTAGTCGCCCCTTCCAAAAAGTAGTTTTCGTATAGAGAACAATGGGCAAGAAACTCCATCGTTACTCTTTTAAAATGTTTTACAATATTTTGTATACATTAATTATCAATTGTATGTGAAGACAATGCACCTGGACACACAATGCACACTACTACACCACAATAGGAAAAAATAATTAAAAATGAAGCAATGACAGATTAATTATGTGATAGATACATGGTGGTCACATATTTACAAACATTGCAAAAGTATACGATATTCCTAAAATCAATTTATCTTGTTTACTTCTGCTGACATATTCCTATATTGTCATATTCAGAAGCGGCACCGAGCGGACGATGAGACGAATCGGCGGAAAGTGGACGTGCTGCGCGAGGGCCGCTGGGTCACCGTGCTTTGGGAGCAGCTGCTGGTCGGGGACATCTGCAAAGTCGTCAACAACACATTTTTCCCTGCTGACATCGTCGTGCTGTCCTCGAGGTAAGATATTGCGACAAAGATAAATTTTAATATTATTGCGTAGCACACAAGTTCATCCTGTTGGAAAGTGGTCACTGTTACCAATGGCCTGTGCAATTAATAATAACAATATATAAAACATTGATCAGGCAGGGGCCATAGTATTTCCATAGTTCTAAATAACCAGTTCACTTTAACCACCCAAACCCATAATCCAATCTTTGTTTCCATATCCTGCAATAATCCTACACCAACTGAGGTTTGTCCTTGGGTGCACTTGCATAGTGCGAACAGGGATAATCGTCGGTTCGTGCCGATTTCATTTGTTGTACCGTCTAACGGGCCTCTGCGAGTTGGCTTCGGCCCCTCGTACGCCTTCCATAGGTCCGGTTATGATTTGTGTCTTACATAAAAAATGGCTATCACTTGAAGAGAATACAGCTCACATTTTCTTTTTCTCCGAGCACCTTCCTTTATTAAAATTAAATAAACAGTAGTAGGTAGTGTTCTTGTAATTTTAACAAACGCTATTCGCATTAAAAAAAACTAATATGGTTTTCCTTTCTGATGACGCGTTCGGTCACTGTTCTGTCGACCTACTCATAAGCCAGTAACTAAAGTCGCCAAGGAAAAACATACAAAAATTCATATTCAGATGACGATGCATAAAGAAACAGTCAACACTATTATTTTAGCACTAGTTTATGTCCTGACACAAGGTTGTCAACTCATTTAACATTATGCACTGCAATTAAAAGTAATTGGTCGTGCAGATGTGCGTGACCGCTCATTGGCTGGACATAACGTCAGCGGTGCATTGGAAAACGTAATGTTTTTAAATAAAGGTTACGTATCATTTTATGGACATATTATTAAGAACGTTTTTTAATTGGGCACTAAAATGAACACATAAAATAACATCACGCCTGCTTCCCCGAAGGGTTAGGCAGAGGTGTATCTAGTACCTGTAACAGGTACACCGACATTTCACCAAAATGAAATCAATTAAATAACTTTTACATCTATGTATATCACTTGATCACCACAAAAAATATATCTCGCTCGTACATTTCAGAGCGTCTGCTTCAGTCGCAAGGATTGATCCCCTCCGGCTTGCATAATTATTATTGATATTTTCTAAGTAAAGAAAGAAGAGGAAAATGTATTTATTGGGACTCGCACAGACAGACTAAATATTAAAACAATCGAAGAATAAAAAAAAAAATTATAAAAACAAAAAACAAAGCAAGTAGCATTAAATCTGTTAAGTTCACCCTTCTAATCTAATACATAGGATGTATTACGACACATGACTTATTGTTAACAATCCACTTTTTGCTATAATCAACTTACAAAAACCTACCATACTTCGTCACAGTGAACCGCAAGGCATCTCTTTCATCGAGACCTCAAACCTGGACGGCGAGACGAACCTCAAGATCCGGCAAGCTAACCCGGAGACGGCGCGGCTCGACAACACGCTCGCCCTCACAGACTTCACCGCCACCGTGCAGTGCGAACAGCCCAACAGGCACCTCTACGAGTTCAATGGGCTGCTGAAGGAGAGTAGCAACAAGTAAGTGTACTACAAAACTACTGAATATTCTTCTTTAGGTAAACCAGGAAAGGTATGCGCTTCGGCAATTTTCGTGTTTCCGAAGTACTACGAACGTCGCACCATATAGTAAACGCTCATAGAGGCAAAGCTTCAAGGTTTTGTACTGGCGCGCTCTGTCGTACTGCATCTATCATTGCGTATCTATATGAAGCTTTCTCTCTGTTGAGCTACCTACTCTAGTCGTACCTTTCTATACGTCTCTCAAAAGTTATGAAAAGTTTTTTAGAATAACATAGAGTTGGTAACCTTAAATTTTGTGGTAATACAAAATGGTGAAGTACTGCCATGGTTGTATAGCTCTATATCAGATCTCATTATCGCGCGTTCGTGTTTCCGAAGATAGATGATACGAACATTTTAGAAGCCGAGTCTCTTCCAAATTCCGTTACTGCAGTAACGCAGAGTATATCCTACTAATGCTAAATAAAAATAGAAACGATTTTTTCTCGCCCCTATCACATAGCACTTATTAAAAGAAAACTGGAGACTTGTGGATGCCTACCTCGGGAATACAGGCGTGATGATTTTTTATTATGATGATATTGATGTTTCTTACGTTATTGTTTTCTCAGTTTTTTCTACAGATTTGATCCATAAGTGGCACAATTTTGTTGATATCCGGCTCGAAGGACCAAAAATCTGTATGCGCTGCTGAATGGGTCGCACACACCTTGAATGATAGCTTGAAATGATAAGTCACGGATAGCCAAAGATGATGGTTTATTGAATATATTTAACTACCACGTAACGAATGCTATATAAATGTTGTGTGAATGAGTACAGCTGACTATAAACGCTGATCATGTACTGTCGTGTTACACTATAATTTGTGCAAGGCGACGGAAAAGTGCTGATATATGCAATGCGCGCGTGCCACGATACATTAAACATAAAAAAAAACTTAAAATAATTGGGTTGATTTTATTGATAGGCAAAGAAAATAAAGATTTATAAATCTTGTTATTATAATTATTTTTTATAAGGAATAAAAAGGCTTATTCATGTAAAACACGTCTAAATAATGGTTTTCATTTTCTACTTCGTAGATCAATACCGCTGGGTCTGGACCAGATGCTGATGCGCGGCTCCATGCTGCGCAACACCAACTACATCTACGGCGTGGTCGTGTACACCGGCCACGAGACCAAGCTCATGAAGAACTCCACTAAAGGTAACGTCTGCGAACACTATAATATGTTGAACTGATCAAGAAAGCATGTTCAGAAGATAATAAAAAATATTTGTGTGTTTAGTATTCATTTATGTCATTATGTGCCATAGCTACATTACATGTTTTTAAATGTTACTAGCCTTTGTTGTATTATAAATAAATAACATGGCAAATTTTGTCCTATAGCCCCATTGAAGCGCTCGACGATCGACCGTCAGACGAACACGCACATCATCATGCTGTTCCTGATCCTGCTGACGCTATCGCTGCTGAGTGCCGGCTTCAACGAGGTTTGGATGAGGGCGCACAGCGACTGGTACTTAGGACTCGACGGTGAGTGGAGACTTTATCATCGTTCTACAGTCCGACACTGGTCAATAAGCTCGTTGATAGTTTTCGAGAAACCGATTAGTAATGTTCCATAGGTGTCTGTTAGGGACCTAACTAAGGACTGAACTCAAAAGCAATGGACTGTAAGTAAAATAAATGTAATCCAAAATAGGTACAATAATACTATCGATGTTAGTAAGCGTATGGAGTGCACGCGTGCCGTCGTCAGAGATCGATAGCGAAGTGGCCCGCCGGCCCGCGTCCCGCACGCCGCCGCCCGCCCCCCTTCCGCTGTCTCCCGACAGCAGCCGAACATTGCCGAATGGTCGGAGGCGCGAACGGTGTCTATTTTCCACAAAAAAAAGAATATTTCAGCGAAATACTAACATTAACAGAATTTTTCAATTTTATAACGTAATTTAATTTTGATTGTCAAAACTGAGCATAATACTGTCATGGCGGCTCGCGTGACGTCATACATTTTCTTCCGTCAAATTCGCTTTTTGCAGTGTTGTCGGCATAAAAACTTAATTTATTACTTTTGTCGGAATATTATAAAATCATTTATTTTGGATTGGTTGGTTTTGAATATTTTTGGCTCCATTAACCCAGAATCATTCTACAAAACAAAATTCATAAGGTATTTTTTTTTTACTGTCAACTAGCCTATTGTGACTTGACTACAATATTAGCAATAAAGCTAATCTAGGGAACCTGACATTTGAAGTTTACTCAAGATTTCAGCTTGGACTGTCCTGTTTTATTAACTAGGATGGATGAGCTGTGGTTAACCAAAAAACTTAATTTAGATTAGGCAATGCTCAACTTGATTTGAATACCAAGATCTGATGAACTGATATTGTTTTTCGACTGTTTGTTTTTCCAAGAGAAGACGATTCAACATTCTATTTTGATGTTCTTTATTATAAACCTACATTCACGAATTGCTCCACAAAAATTAATTTAGTTTTCACTTAACCTCTAATAATAATTTACTAAGAATGATTTTCTCTTTTTGTTACAGAAGCGCAGAATGCACATTTCGGATTTAACTTTTTGACATTTTTAATATTGTACAACAACCTTATACCTATATCGTTACAAGTTACTGCAGAAATTGTTAGATTTTTTCAAGTAAGTATTACACGTTTTAATTTTATTTATATACTAGCGGACCCAACAGACGTTGTCCTGTCAAAACATTGTCCAGCGGACAAAATTGTGAATCTAAACCATTTCCAGATCCCCTTGAACACACACAAAAAATTTCATCAAAATCGGTCCAGTCGTTTGAGAGAAGTTCAGTGACATACACACTCACAGAAGAATTATATATATAAAGATTTATATGTAGGTCCACTGTTAATAGTAGTTTATGAAACTGTTTCATAACACGAGTTTGAGTTTATAAATCGAGTTCCAGGCGAGGTTTGTAATACTATCACACGAAGTGTTTTGAATACCTAGTGATGTACAGTTTCATACACTATTTTATCTGAACTCATGCAATTTCATCAAAAACACAATTTAATACTCCTCCGCCCATGAGTGTAAAAAGCGAAACCATTGCACATTTTAGGTACTTTGAAAGAAAAAATGTTGTTGTGTTAGAGAAAGTGTGTTCTAATTATTTTTTTATATTTCACGTACATAGTCTCATTATGGTATCATTTTTTATTTCAAAATATAAACTATGATGTGAATGGAGAAAATAGTGATTTATGAAATGAAGCTCATCACTCAAGGGACAATGTGCTTCAATGTTCAGGATTAGTCCCGTTGAGAGGCTTGTCATCACTTTTGTATGAACTACAATTATGTTGTAAAATAGACTGTCCCGATGTGTAGTGTTTATCCTTTGCAGGTGTAGTGGTATTGGGTTTTTTCATCAGGAATTTTGCTGCTGACAAATTTCTGATGGAAAAACTTAAAAACTAGTTACTGACCACATACTTGCTTCTCATCGGCGAATCTGTGGCCAGTGACCGGGCATAAGTCCTATATATTTCAGTATGGAAGGGCTTATTCCTTCTGAGAACACATTGTTGGGGACTTTATGAGGACTGTCTTCAATGACTGGTCGGTAATTTGTTACAATGACTTATTGCTGAAAGAAAGAAAAAAAAAAGTATGGAAATACATACATAACAAATTGGGGCATAATATGCGTCACATACATGCAAAACGGCCATCGCTCAGCTGCCACTATAATAGTGCTATGACACTATATGATACACAGCCACAGCGCTTAGCAAGGCAAGCAAGGCACAACACTTAAGGTGCACAGTATGCGTACTGGTTCCTCCCTCCGGTTGACGCCCTAAGCCGAGGTTCGTACCCCACAGGGGGTGCCCTTAGCGAGCGTTCACCTAGTTTTAATTAGCATAGTTGAATAACACCTGGCTGGAGGTTTTAAGTGTAGCAGCTTAAGCCACAGGAAAGCCCGGTTAAGTAGTCATGATCTCAGAGGGCAACTACGAGATGCCCAACATAAAAAAAACATGCGTACTGGCGCGCCCCCGGTGTCGTTCGACAATGTTCCGAAATGCCAAAGTGACGTCACGTCTCCCCCCAGGCGAAGTTCATCGCGATGGACGGCGAGATGTACCACGAGCAGACGGACACGCCGGCCATGGCGCGCACGTCCAACCTCAACGAGGAGCTCGGCATGGTCAAGTACATCTTCAGCGACAAGACCGGCACGCTCACCTGCAACATTATGGAGTTCCGCAAGTGCAGCATCGGGGAGGTTAGTATGACTGAAATGATGGTGAAAACCGCACCAAAAACCAGTGTGTAGTTTACAAGAATTAAGTGGGCACACAGACAGACACTATTGACTTCGTTTTTAAATACTATATTGATTGATTCAGGGATATCGTACAGTAGACGGCCACGACTCCGGTCAGTGCTGGCAGTGGTATTGTATGGTCTGCGGCTAGTGGGCCGTTGCGACTAAGTGCGCAATTCGTATTAGTTTCTATAATTTATCTGGTCGCTGCGACCACTGGTCGTGGCTGTCTAGTGCATGAAGATACCTTAGGTGACTTTTAGACGTAATAAGATTGGGTGCATGTGTACATATTTTTTTAATAAAAAGGTTCTAATTTAATATTTCTGTGTTACAGATAATTTACAACATCCCCGGTCCCAAAGACAAGCTGGAAGACACGTTGTTATACCAGAACATACAGCGCAACCACCCGACCGCTCCGGTGATCAGGGAGTTCCTCACCATGCTGGCCGTGTGCCACACCGTCATCCCCGAGCGCGTGGGCGACACGCTCAACTACCACGCCGCCTCGCCAGGTACCCAGTACACGGGGAGACGCTTTATAACTGGGACCAAGCTGACGGCCATTTTTATCTCAAATAATTTTCTGGTCGCTATTTTGGATTTTAATTTTGACATTATTTGGACTTTAGTTGGCCTTAACTTAGATGTTCATAAAATATTCAACAACTTTCAAGTCACCGTCCAGGCTACACGGCGTCCAGGCGCGGGCGGCTACCTCGCATTAGTAATGTATGTCAGTGCCACGTTGTTGTCCCGCCCGCAGACGAGCGCGCGCTGGTGCTGGGCGCGCAGGCGTGGGGCTACGTGTTCGACCAGCGCACGCCGCGCGCCGTGCGCCTGCGCGCGCCGCACGCCACGGAGGAGTACGGCGTGCTCAACGTGCTGGACTTCACGTCGGCGCGCAAGCGCATGTCCGTCATCGTGCGCACGCCCACAGGTGCGCCGCACGCTAGCTCTAATACTACTTTATAAAACTGTTGCGTATTATCAGGGTTTATTCTGTGTTGTTTTAATACCCACCCGACTAGCAAAAACGTGCTATAATAGTCGAGGCCACGTTTCTGTTTCAGCTCGTAATTCAATAATGTAAATGTAATAAGTCGTATAAAAAGGGAGTAAACGTTTACTCAACGCGATTTGGGCGCAAATTATTCAGCAAATAGTGTTACTGTTGAATAAGGAACATAATTGTGAAATAATTATCGAGTAAAAGCAAAACTGGACCAAATTTAGAGTAGCAATAGCAATATTGTTGCCTTTTCATGACCATTTATGGAATTAAAGCTGTTTTGTTACTATTAATCAACAAAATTATGGAATAAATGTTACCAATAAGCTACAAATCGTAATTTTGTCAGTTGAAAACAAATAATTTGCTTTTATTCCACAATTTCGCTCTGTACCAGTTATTTCGTTACAATTTTTCCATTATTTTATGAAACGGAACTTTGTGTGTGACTTATAATAAATATGTACAAATATGGAAGTATTGAAGATACCTAGTTACTTAATGTAGAATGTTATAACAATGTACTGTCTATAGAATTTTGCATATCTATATGTAAATGAACATGCAAAGTAACTTTATCGATGAAATCGAAAGAGTTATTTAACATATATTTATGGACCACGCTAAATTTAATAATATAAAAGTAATAACAAATAAATTTTATCAAGATGTTAGATCAAGATCCATTAAACAAATTTAAGTAAATATATTGCTATTACATCACAATATATCGGTTATTAGTCGAATAATTGTATAAGTTAATCACATTTATAGGACATAATGCCGCCATATGTAGACAATTTTGGTGTTCCTTAATTAAAATATTTTTTGGATTTCCATAAAATATTTTTCCATTTATTGTAATCCACCACGTAAATTATTAATATTTTTCAATAAAATACTGGTGCGCTGGATGAGATATTATATAGTTTGTAAAGTAATTAAAAATCAGTTATACAACACCTAATTCAATAAAAGTGTTAAACCAGCATTTATAGCGATTCAAGTTCAGTAACTGCAATATAAACACTTACATGCGTCTAATCGATTTAGCATGCTATTATAGATATTAAGATACTTTTCAGTAAATAGGCAGCTTTTATTCGGCGAATTAGCTCTAATATAGTAATGTCGAGTAGTAGCCATATAGCAGCTTTTTAAAGATGAAACTTGGGAATAGATTACTTTAATAGCGTTATTACTGCACCACATGTCGTATAAACGAGAAATGGTACCTACTATATGATTATTGAATAAATGCACTATAAGAATATCGAGTAAACGTTTATACGACACGGTTAAAACACTTAAAAGCAAAAAATGCTAAAATTTCGTAATAAATGCGTTTACACTACATTGTCGTTACTAGATACGTAGCAACTACTCAACATTTATTCGATCTGTAGCCGAATAACTCATTCATTATTCGACTGTTTTGCTAGTTGGGCAATTACATGCTGTTTCATTCACTGCTTTATCTTAATTCATTAAATTTCACCAAAAACAATAAACAATATCGTTAAAACGCACCAGCACTCCCCGCGGCCTGCGCCACAGCTCGCTCGGCTGCGGCGAGGCCACGCCGCCACGCAGCAGATAATTTATAAAGACAGCGGTTGAACGAGTCTACAACTAAAATGCACATTATTCACAAATAATTGACAGTCAATCATATCATATTATTATACAGGGGTTAATTTTTGACTTATAATTTTTCTAGTACTCAAACCTCAATTGGTCCGATAGAATTTTTTATCCTTATAAGAAACAGAATCGACTGACATCAAAAAAGTTTTTGTGAAAACTACCCATTTTCTTGGACGCTGTTTTTTTTTTTAAGGGTAAATTTCTTTAGGCGCGTTAGGTTTTTTTTAAATGGGAAAAACAGTTGAACTTGTTGTGCGTGTTATGTTGTCGGTGAGATAAATAAAGATTCGGACTACAAGGAAATAAATTGTCTTTAATTCAAGTTCCACAATACTTTGCTATAGCTAACTAGGTACTATGTATGCGTCGAGGCAGGGCGGTGATATGTAGGCGACTGGCGAGCCGATTGCCCGCTCCCACATACTTCGTCAATAATGCAACTCAGCATATTACAATTACTAAGTCGCCACAAACTCACGACACCGTTACCGAAACCTCATTTTTGTAAACGCAATTGTGCTCTTTATTTATATTGAGTTGCGGATCAATACTCTATGCAAGTATTTTAACTGTAAAAGTTTTGGAAGTATTATTTTTTGTAAACGCGATTGTGCTCTGTATTTACATAAGGTTACGGACCAATGTTCTATACAAGTATTTTTCTTCCACCAAGTGCCAAGTGTCTACAAGAGGCACGACAGATAGGAAAATAGTTTTACAATTCTATAAAGTTCACACGGATATCAAAACAAAACAACAATAAAGTACTTAGTTCTGAATTCAAATTATTAAACACAATAAATCAAATAATTGATGGACATGGAAATTAGCATTCGTTTGTATTCGGAAATGCGATGATTCCCGAGGGACATTAAGAAAATGGAAGTACTGTACAGTTGAATGTTGAAATATGTACCTAGATTGTAGACCTATTCGTAATGTACGACCATCCTTTGTACCGTGTTTCTGACAAATAAATAACTTTGACTAGTTATAAACTTGTAATAAGGGCTCAACATGACAATGACGATGCATTCCGCGTGTGCAGGTGAGATCAAGCTGTTCTGCAAGGGCGCGGACTCGGTGATCTACCCGCGCCTGGCGGGCGGCCCGCACTCGCGCTTCGCCGACGCCACGCTCGCGCACCTGGAGCTGTTCGCGTGCGACGGCCTGCGCACGCTCGTGTTCGCCGTGGCCGACATCTCCGAGCAGTTCTATCAGGTCACTGCTACTTATGTTCTCGAGTGAACTGCTAACACAGCAGTGCAGCAGTCATGTCTTATCAGTCTGTCATAAGCGGGTCATTGTTGATGTCAAAGACCAATGTGTTTAATGTCTACGGTTGTAGCAGTAACAAAGTATAGTTAATTATTTTATAATTTTTTAAATCGTGTGATTTTTCTTACTGTGTTTAATTTTGTTGTGTTTGTGCAGAATATTTTTCTTTCTTTCTAATCGCGACTTCATAAGTAAATAAAAAAAGATTGTGCTCTTTTTCACCCACTAACAATTATTTCGGTGACTTACCAACGCCGTGTGTCGCGGTTTAATCTGGGAACCGCTTTATTTTACTTGTATATTTGTTATGCAACTGTCAGTTTAATTTAAGAACAACATGAACAGGGAGAATAGTTAATGTTAGATCCTCTGTCCCTCTCATATCGTAATAATGTATGTTCGTCGTCCAGGACTGGGCGAACACTTACCACAAGGCCAGCATAGCGATACAGGACCGCGAGATGAAGATCGAGGAGGCCGCCATGCTGATAGAGAACAACCTGCGCCTGCTCGGCGCCACCGCCATCGAGGACAAGCTGCAGGTCACACACACACGCACTCAAATATAACGCGCAAGATTTTGCCCGCGATGCGTTTTGTGCACTTTCATCTATATTATAGGTAGTGCAATCCACGAAGACGCGCCCCACTCCGCTCCACTCCATACTAAAGTACAGCTTACAGTACAGTAATCGCGGAGTGGGGCGCGTCTTCGTGGATTACACAATCTATAATATTATAAAGAGATTTGTAAATTTGTATGCAGCAGGTAACCTCCAAAAATAGTCATTATTTGCATATAGCAATGCTATTGTCAATTGCCACAGGATATGTTTTATGTAAAAAAAAAACACGCGAACGAAGTCGCCGGCAGAAGGTACTTAGTTATAAATATAGATTCCCTAGGATTTGACAGATAGTTTACTCATCTAGCTACTTGCTCAAGCTGTCAATATTCGAGGGTGAGACTATTAAACTGACACTTGATTGTAAACAGGACGGAGTGCCCGAGACGATAGCCGCCCTCCTGAAGGCGAACATCAACATGTGGGTGCTGACCGGCGACAAGCAGGAGACGGCCATCAACATCGGCCACTCCGCGCGCCTGCTGCACAGCAACATGCCGCTCATCATACTCAACGAGGACAGCTTGGATGTGAGTACAACAAGCAGGAGACGGCCATCAACATCGGCCACTCCGCGCGCCTGCTGCACAGCAACATGCCGCTCATCATACTCAACGAGGACAGCTTGGATGTGAGTACAACAAGCAGGAGACGGCCATCAACATCGGCCACTCCGCGCGCCTGCTGCACAGCAACATGCCGCTCATCATACTCAACGAGGACAGCTTGGATGTGAGTACAACAAGCAGGAGACGGCCATCAACATCGGCCACTCCGCGCGCCTGCTGCACAGCAACATGCCGCTCATCATACTCAACGAGGACAGCTTGGATGTGAGTACAACAAGCAGGAGACGGCCATCAACATCGGCCACTCCGCGCGCCTGCTGCACAGCAACATGCCGCTCATCATACTCAACGAGGACAGCTTGGATGTGAGTACAACAAGCAGGAGACGGCCATCAACATCGGCCACTCCGCGCGCCTGCTGCACAGCAACATGCCGCTCATCATACTCAACGAGGACAGCTTGGATGTGAGTACAACAAGCAGGAGACGGCCATCAACATCGGCCACTCCGCGCGCCTGCTGCACAGCAACATGCCGCTCATCATACTCAACGAGGACAGCTTGGATGTGAGTACAACAAGCAGGAGACGGCCATCAACATCGGCCACTCCGCGCGCCTGCTGCACAGCAACATGCCGCTCATCATACTCAACGAGGACAGCTTGGATATGAGTACAACAAGCAGGAGACGGCCATCAACATAAGCGGGATCATCAACGGACTCACTACCACGCGTTCGAGTTCGTGGCTGACAAACGAAAAAACCGCGCAGCTAACATGGGTAACCTTTCTGTTCACATCGTACGTAGCAGTGGACGGTCGCCTTTGCGCTAAGTGAGAGCTGACAAGTCGACAACTCATTAAAATAGTATGGCAGTTCACGGTACTGATAATGATTGTCATCATGCCATGTTTAAAATCGTATGAATGGACGAGCGTGAACCAAAACTCAAAACAAGTCGCAGACATCACTTTGCATTTAATTGCATACAAAACAACAGTGCGATTGTGTTGTGCAAACCTCAATGTTGTGTAATTCCGCGTAAAATGGGTAAATTCACTTGGAACAAAGTCATTAACCCATTTTAAGCAAAGCCATAAACAAATTTTAGCGCAAGCTTTATTGGGATTAATTTTAGGAATTTAAAGGCTTCGTCTATACTTCGACGAATCTATATAAAATGTCTCCACGTCCTTTCTAACACTAAAGTTTTCTCACAGGGTACCCGCGAGTGCATATCCCGTCAGATGGTGGAGTTCGGCGAGAACCTGGGCAAGCAGAACGACATCGCGCTGATCATCGACGGCAAGACGCTCAAGTACGCCATGGGCTGCGACCTCAAGAAGGACTTCTTGGACCTCTCCATATCCTGCAAGGTGGTCGTGTGCTGTAGGGTGTCGCCCATACAGAAGGCTGAGGTTAGTACCTCGGCTATCCCGTCAGTAGGGACTGGTCATCTCTTAGCTGCCACGGTTTATATTATATAATTATTTTATTTTTCAATTTAGTTTTTGCGCTGGACGCTTTTAACGTGCACGTCTTTCTACATCGTTCTCACAATATGTTGTGTATCTCAACATGGATGTTGTCCGACTTCCTACTAATATTATAAAGGCGAAAGTTTGTGAGTGTGTGTATGTTTGTTTCTCTTCATCACGCTCAAATGGCTGAACGGATTTGGATGAAATTTGGTACACAGATAGTTTATAACCTGGATTAATCCCGATTATCCCACGGGATCGAGACTTCAGCGGATGAAACTGCGGGGCGCAGCTAGTGACTAATATATTGCAACAATATTTTGATTTAAAGAGTGTCGATAGAGTTTATTTCTCGTTCTTCTTCATAGGAACCTACTACTCTTTGGAATGGGAAACTAGCTTCATGTCAGAAACATGAAGCCGACTGACCGACACCTTGGCAATTCAAAAGTGCCTGTAAATGGTTTAATTGAAGTATATGCTTTGAGTTTGAGTAATTTTTTTTTTCATACCAAATAGTTCGGTTGTGATTGTGTAAATTAAGTCAGTAAAGCTAGGAAAAATTATTGCTTAGCAAATTGAATATCAACTTAAATTTACTGTAATTAAAATTACAACTGTAATTCTTTGTCATTATATGAAACGCCTATAACATGGTCTAACGAGGTGTGTCAATCTACTAAACAATTATTTTCTGTGACTGTTAATAGAAATACATGTAATAAAAACGCGGGAAAATGGGTCCTTGCCACAACGATGACGAACCCTTCAAGTCAAGTTTACCGATTTGTGTAATCGCAGGTGGTAGAAATGGTGTCGTTAGCGACGGGAGCGGTGACGCTAGCGATAGGCGACGGCGCCAACGACGTGGCCATGATACAGCGCGCGTCCGTCGGCGTCGGCATCTCCGGCGTCGAGGGGCTGCAGGCCGTGTGCGCGTCCGACTACAGCATCGCACAGGTAACCACTACGGCGAACGTATTATCTGCTCCTAAACTATCAGATGAAAGGTTCAATTCTTAATCACTCACTAACCGGAATTAGTACCACAGTCATCCGTATTTGGAAAGTTTAAACTTGTATCTCACCACTTTTTCCAACAATTATTGTTTCAATAACATTATTAAATTGTAATTGAACAATCATCGACGAAATTGATGTTATAAAATTCAACTCAGTTGTCAAGGTATTAAGGTGATTTGAAATTAGAATTTCGGGTTTAATTGTTCAAATAATCAAATCAAAGAAATCGATTTGTTTGTGGCACTACTAATTGGCACCCACGGGTATATTTTCTGATCCATTTGTTTATATTTTCGTCATATACTTTTGGAATAGACCATAAACTGTATTTGGTCACTTAGACTATAAAATGATATAGACAAAACCTCACAAACAAACATTTGAGGCATAGCAACGATTGCCGATTTGTTTTTATTTCACTCAGACCACCAAAAATATCACTGTGGCATTGTTTTATCACAGCATGTAAAAAAGTTAGTCAAAATGTCATCGTGTTAAAAGAAATTGTAGAAAAAAAAATCTACAGCTCTTAAAATGTTTGTAATAAATAAGTAAGTAATAAATTTTAATCGTGTTTGAGTGCGTAAAGGAAGTATACCTGTTATAAAAATTACTTGATAATAAATTATAATTTATCCAAAAAATCTGGTAAGGATAAGAAAGGTCAAACTGCTGTTAATTTTTTTTACTTTGCTTTTATTTTACCAAAATACATAGAACAGAAGAAATAAATTATGTTTTAGAAAAATATCATAACATAACATCACGCTTTGTTTCCCCGAAGGGTTGGGCAGGGGTGTCCCTGTAGCAGGTACACCCACATTTTGCCAGTTAATGATTAAGTCCCATGTAATAGGGGGCGAGCCTATTGCCATCAACCGGCCACAAATACAGACTCCGAGCTGCTACTGATAAATTTCTGATAGAAAAACCCAACAACACTGTCCGACCCGGGAATCGAACCCAGGACCTCATGCTCAGCAGTAGCGCTTACTACCACTACACCAACGAAAAAATATCGTTCTATTAAAATGTACCCAACATAATTAGATCGCATTAATTAACAGAGTAATAATGAATGTTATTGCTTTGTTACATCACATTCTGATAAATATGGTTTTTAATTTGGTAATGCGGTTTTCTATGGGCATAGTGGCATCGAAGATCGCCTTGCATCGCTTCGCCATTCCCGGAGTTACAATTAAATATCTGAATCTGTTGGATGTTTAATTGTAACCCCGTAAAACGACAAGCAACAGCAAATCATTTTTATTTAACCCACCGCAACGAAATACTTGAAACTGACGTCATGCTTCAGACGCGCAGCGAAGTCCTCCATTTTTCGATCTTGGATGGATTGGACGATCTCGATTACATCTTGGATGAGACCCACAAAGGAACAAACGTATCCAGAAGTACTTTAAAGCTGTGCATTCTGAGACTTGGCAAAGTCTCAAGTAGCTGCCAAATACTTACCTTTGGTTAATTTGTCAATATCACAGTATGGAAACATGAAATATCGCTCTATAGTAGATTCAAATCATCATCAGCCTATAAATGTTCCCACTGCTGGGACACACGCCTCCTTTCTGTGAGAGGGAGTGCGTAATCCACCACGCCGGCCCAGTGCGGGTTGGTAGATGTCACATGTCTTAGAATTTTCGGTTCTAGGACATGCCGGTTTCCTCACGATGTTTTCCTTCACCGTTTTGAGAGCAGTGGTGATGAAATAATTTACACAAAGTAAAACGCCTGTCTGGGTTCGAACCTACGACCTACAACTCGTAAGTCGCGGCCGTCACCACTGGGCCACCACTGCTCTCTAGATTCAAATATTGATTATGAAATGCAATAATTAATATCGTTTGTAACACTGAATGTTTAGTTTTTAGATGTAAGAAAAACTTAATTCAGTGTTATTATTGCAATTCATAATTAATATTTTAGTGTACTATCGAGCAGTCTTTCATATTTCCATATAAGAATATTAATATGAACGCTCTTAACAAGCAAGCCTTCTGATATAAAACGTTTGTTTAAGTTCCGTTTCCTCCTGCGCCTGCTGCTGGTGCACGGCGCGTGGAACTACTCCCGCATCAGCAACCTGATCCTGTACTCCTTCTACAAGAACATCTGCCTCTACGTCATCGAGCTCTGGTTCGCGATATACTCCGCCTGGTCAGTATAAAGCATTACATCTAGACTTCTGTAATTAGGTACAATTTAATTATACACCTACATATAATAAGAGCGAAGTGCAGCTTTAAATGACCTGGGGTCCTACCACCAGCTCAAAAGCAGTATTATTATAATATTACTTCAGTGGGAGAAAGAGATGGAGCTATGCGTCCTGTAGAGCTTCATCTCTTTCCCACACTGAAGTAATATTAAAATAATATTGCTTTATGAGCTTGTGGTAGGTCCCCTGTACCCTAATTGCATAATACAACGCAATCACAATCTGTTTCGATTTGAAACAGACTGCTAATATATTGCTTCATAAGTTAAAAAAAAAATCTGCTCAACAACGTAAATAACGCAATGAATGTTGTTGAACTGTCAAAATGAAATAAATTAGGTAAAATTGTTTACAAAAATAAGTTACTCAATTAGGGTACTGATTTAACTCATTTCAATTATCGCGATTTTGCAACCTTCATACTTGTATTCTTTACAACACAGTCTGAGGGGCAATTCCCGTATTATTTTTAAGAATGTTCACATTCTAATCTCATCTTCAATCTGTCAAAATAACCTCCAATTTAAATTTTTGGCAAGTTTTTGACATTGATTGTGTAACGGCTAGGGCTGCGCAGGGTAGGCTGCGCAGGCCGTTAACGGTTTAGTAGTAGAAAGTAAAACAGCTAGACAAGTTAATACATATATTTTTAACACTAGTATGTAGAAGGTACACGGATAGGTCGCGGTAAGGTCACACTGATTTGTTCTGAGCACTAACACAGTAAAAGGGGAAGGGTACCGTCCTTGGTAGCACGTGGTAGATTCGGGGGGCCTGCTCAGTACAGGCTCCGTAGCAGGCCGGACGGCCCTGGCACGTGGTAGTACGTGGTCAGTAGCCGTGGAGGTCGCCTGACAGCTCAGGCTCCCAGCGGTAGGCTGCAGGCAGGCAGGCCGGACGTCGGACCTCAGTAGCGTGCAGTTAGCCACGCATGCGAGCAACGTGCAGAATTGGGTAAGAGGTGTCTTCAACCCGTACAAAAAGCCCCTAGGTCGGGGCACAAGTAATCCTGATAATCAAGGAATACCTTCCTTTATGTAAGCCAGCGGAAGTCGAAATGCTGGAGCGTCCTTAGGAAATTAGTGTTGTGCCACGTTTCTAGTGATGTGTGGTTAGTAACTTACTAATTGTGATTAATTACGGTTGAGACCTCACACAACGCTACAATTGTTGCTGAGATGAGATTGCGACTTGAATTTGAACGTTTTTTTATGTATGAGAATGCGTTTGATTCCTGAAAATTCAAATATGAAGTTTTAGCTTTTCAAAGCTACTGGTTCCTTAGACCACTTTGATGTATTATGAATATCAATATATACTTTAAAGTCCCACTTCAGAAAATTACCGTATAGTTTACAAGTCTTATAAAGCAAGGCTTCTTGAGCCTCACAAAGATAGGTAATAAGCATTACCTTTGTGCTCTACTATCTTTATGTATTTTTTCTCTTAAGTTTTTTGTGTGTACATAAATAAATAAATATGTACAACAAATACAAAGAATCGTTTTGATGCTTGTCGTGGTCTGCAGGTCGGGTCAGATCCTGTTCGAGCGCTGGACGATAGGGTTCTACAATGTGATTTTCACTGCACTGCCGCCCTTCGCCATCGGACTCTTCGACAAACTCTGCTCGCCCGATATCATGATTAGGGTGAGTTCTGTAAACTGTCGCGACGTTAGGGGTTATAAGACGATTTAAATAAAATAAATGAGTAACGTTACCCACCGCGGTGCTCGGGCGCAGCACCCGGTGCTGTACCTGCCGTCGCAGCAGGGCATGCTGTTCAACGTGCGCGTGTTCTGGGTGTGGGCCGTCAACGCGCTGCTGCACTCCGTGCTGCTGTTCTGGCTGCCCATGCTGCTGTGCAGCCACAGCGTCGTGTGGCCCGGCGCCAAGGACGGCGGCTACCTGCTCATGGGCAACTTCGTGTACACCGTGAGTACACCCGCACTCATCAGCATCTGCCTGGCCTTTGTCCCAACTTGAATATGAATATAATATGAACTATGTTCGAGTCGGCTACCAGTCTAATAGAAATATTTTAAAAAAAACTACGTTTATTGTGTCAGTTACAGTTAGATAGATTTGTTCCGTGAGAACAAATCTCTTATCGAAGTTCACAAGGCACAAATCTAACTTAGAGATGTATTAATAGTGATTATAATTCTGTAAATACATATCTGTTATAGTCGCGAATCATATTTCGATCAAGATATATACAATATTGTTGTAATTATTTTTTTAACATACAATGCATGCAAAAACAGTAAATTTTGAGGAAAATAGGCATAAAAAAAAATGTTTTTCTTTTTCTTTCTCACACATAACATCAAGCCCTGTTTCCCCGAAGGGTTGGGCAAAGGTATACCTGTAGCAGGTACACCCACATTTCGCCAGTTATGTTTAAGTCTCATGTAATAGGGGGCGAGCCTATTGCCATCAACCAGGCACAAATCCAGGCTCCGGGCTGCTACTGAGAAATTCCAGATAGAAAAACCCAATAACACTTTGCCCGACCCGAGAATCGAACCCAGGACCTCATGCTCAGCACTGGCGCTTGCGACCACTAGACCAACGAGGCAGTCAGCAGTAGTTTTTCTTTCTCATCTTATCCCATTGTTTCATAGTTTAGCATATGGAAGATCCTGGTGCTCACGACACGGAATCCTAGTGTGAGGATCGATGTAACGTTTATGGTGCAAAATTTGAACAATAAACTTTATTTTTATTTTTTAGACATGCGTGTATTTCGGTTTATAGTATCGATAGTAAAAACTGTTCCCAGACTGTACGAGATCAGTTCGTCAGTTGTTAAAGCTGATCTCAATATACAAAAGGACATTTGTTCCGCAATTAGTTAGGCAATTGTATCTACATGAAATGTGTGGTTTGCAGTACGTGGTGCTGACGGTGTGCCTGAAGGCAGGTCTATCGACGCACTCGTGGACATGGGTCACGCACGTGGCCATCTGGGGCTCAGTGGTCTTGTGGTTCATCTTCATACTCGTCTACAGGTCAGTACACTCTATGCAATCTGTGTCTAATCTATGATATCTACTTAAGGTTTACTTTTAAAGCTCCGTGCTGCCGCACCGCACGAAATCGACTGATTTTTAACCGACTTCAAAAAAAAGGAGGAGGTTCTCAATTCGTCGGGATATTTTTTTTTTTATGTATGTTCCCCGATTACTCGAAGACGGCTGGACCGAATTGAAAAATTATTTTTTGTTTGAAAGGGTATACTTTCAAGTTGGTCCCATTGTCATTTGGTCACGATCTGATGATGGAATCTTGGAGAAATCGAGGGAACTCTTCAAATATTAAAGGCACATCTATAGCGATTTGGGTATTTTTGATGAGCAGTTGACATAAGGCTATTGTAACTTTGATAAATTACAAACCAACCCACTAAAAAGTGAAAAAAAAAAACTTTTTTACAAAAACCGACTTCCAAACTACAAAGTGAAAAATAACTTTAATTTCGGAAGTCGGTGTCAAAAAACTTAAAATACTGATCTGATCCAAAGACACCGACTTCCGAAATTAAAGTTATTTTTCTCTTTGTAGTTTGGAAGTCGGTTGCGTTTTTTGTAAAAAAGTTTTTTAATCAATTTTGTTCATTAGTTGTGAGAAAGGGAAACAGGAATTAAACAAAATTATTTGTGATTTGAAAAGTCGAATTCTTTGTCTTGTACATAGGGGAAAGGAATTTTTCAAATAAATTAAGGATTCGTGGAAAATCAATAAAATTCGCAACAAGTTTTCCAAAAAATGACGCAAGACTGATGTTTGATCGTTTCGTTAGAAGAAACTACTTTTGACACAATCAAAGGCTTTAGTAGTGGTCTAATTTAAAGTTTTAGTGACTTGCTTACGGAAATCACGGAATTAAGATGTCAACGGTAACTTAATCTTACTTGCGTGATTTGTAACAATAATAATTATCAACGCGATATTTAAGTAGTTCTAACATATTAGCCTTACGCTTATAATTATCGATGGTCTTCCTCTCGGATCCATCCTTCTTAATGTTGGTTAAAAACTTGTTCAGGATTTCATAGAGCTCCGTTTGGTTGATGAACAGAGAATCGGAATCCATATTTGGAATTGATTTGAAAATATTTGGTAATGGTTAATTTAAATAAATGGTTTGGTCTGACCTTATATGCTCCAACCGCCTCTGCGATCTTCTGGTTCGCGTGGCGCTGTTTCACTTGATAGTCACTGGTAATTAAATGCTCGAAGGACCATGTAGAAAGTAGTGCTCGGCGCTATGGTGACCTAACACACCTTTCTCGTATTGATAGTATATGGTATATATGGTTTAAGTTAAAGTCTCGAATTATAAGGGAAATAGCTATATTGAATCACTATAACACTTAATTACTAGAAATGGTAGAAAATGGTAAACTATATAACTAACTAAATTATTGGTCTCTAATGAGATCTGAACGCGAACTGGCCCACATTTAGGTGAACGAGCGAATGTGCATATTTGCGTTCGATGCAATTATGCATTTTCGCTGAGTGTTCGATTAACTCGAACAGTGTTGCTGTACATACATAATACATTGTGTGACCTGTTTATTTGTCCTCAGCAACGTGTACCCAATAATCCTGATCGGCTCAGTGATGTTGGGCATGGACCGCATGATGTTCAGCTCGCTGGTGTTCTGGCTGGGGCTGATCCTCATTCCCATCGCCACGCTCATCCCAGACGTGCTCTTCACAGTGTGAGTACCATGCATCAGCTACTGTATATAGCTCACCCATACTAATCTGTCGGCACCGTGAAGGGGATTGTTGCCAAATCGGCTTCGAAATCTGCAGGGTAATTTCGTAATACAGCAGCACGACGAGCAGACGAATAAATGAACCAATGGATTAGCAATTTCCTTAAAAACCGTTCTGCTTGTGATTAAAAGTGTGTTACGCAATTAGAGTGCTGGTCGAATGGCTGAGTTTCATTACGTCTTCATGCCAGACGCTTTTAACACAACTTTGGATGTGGCACAGGAGGGATTTAGGTCCAGTATTTGAAGTAGTTTTTAAACTGGGGTTTATTGTCTTTTCAGGGTTCCGTACCAAAATTGAAAAAAGGAACCCTTTACAAAGAAAGGACATTGGGCAAAACTATCTAATGGACTTGCTTCAAATGTCCACCCACCACTAACGAGACCTATGTCAGTCTATTCAATAAGAAGTAACTTTTACTAAGACGCCCATAAAAATAAAAATATATACCTAAACGGCATGATTAACAACAAATGAGGTATCATTAGATTTGTCTCGACCTCACGAATATTCTTAAATAGTTTATAGTTAAACAATCTGGGGTTAAAAAGTTATTGCTAAATGAATATTCATTTTAATTTAGGCTATAAATTTTAAAACCCCCCGACGGAAACAAAGTTAAATAATTTATTTCAAATAGGCACTTGTATGGCACTTTTGAACGTCAAAATTTACAAAATAATAGAATTGATTTTAGTTGCCCCTTCCAAAAGGTAGTTTTCGTATAGAGAAGAATGGGCAAGAAACTCCACCGTTACTCATTTAAAATGTTTTACAATAGTTTGTATAGGTACCTACATTAGTTAAATAATTATATGTGAAGACGATTCACCTAGAATAAAATTACCATACTACAATAGGTAAAAAGAATTAAAAATGAAGCAACGACAGATAATTCAATTATGTGATAGATACATGGTGCTCACTTGTTTATAAACATTGTAAAAGTAGATGATTTTTCTAAAATTTATAATTAATAAGTCAATGTGTGAGGAAGTAATCACAGAATGTAAAATCAATGTCATATTACAAAAAATTATAAATTTTACAATTAAATTAGCAACCAGTTTGATTTTGTCTTGACAGAGGAACAGAAGGGTGTTATAAGTTTAACGTGTGTATCTGTGTGTCTGTGGCATCGTAGCTCCCAAACGGCTGATCCGATTTTGTTTTGTTTGAAAGATGACTTGAGAATATTCTTAGCTATGTTTCAAGAAAATCTGTTCAGCCGTTTGAAGATTATCATTAATGGCAATAGGCTCACCCCTAAACATAACTGGCAATTATATCTTGCTGATTGTAATGATTATAATTGAGTAAAGCCATATTTGTTACGGCCGCGAATCATATTTAAATCAACATACAACATGATACTGACCTGCAAATTGCAAAAAACGTAAGAAAATTTGAATTTCGTGGGCTACCCTGACGCTTCGCCTTAAATTTAAGGGGACGATAGTTGACTTTTAATGATTTTATACTGAAGATGACGTCTGAACGAATAGTGTTAGTGATTTGGAAAAAATATATATTAAATAAGAGCATTTTCTTAATATAGGCATATTTTTGATTATGTTTATATTACATAGTGAAATTAATTTGTAAAGTTATGTCTAACGCGGATAAAAAACTGAGAGTGACGCAAAATCCATCAAGCGTATTTTTCTGAAAACTTAAGATAATTAAATTACTGATCTTTTAGTATACGTGTTTTATTAAAATACCTTTTGTTTTACGTGTAATAAATTAATAATGCGTCTAATTTGGGACAGTGCTTCTTGATGGGAGAGTCCTATTACTGGCTGGACGTACGACGCGTTGCGTGAGCTCAGTACAGAACACGCAAGCTAACCATTCAAGGTCACTGTCATATATCTGCGTCTTAAAGGGCCAACACATATTATTTTGTTACTTTTTAGAGGTTTTTATTTGCATCGGGAGTTTTTTTCAGTTTCTTATTAATTACTGAAATTTTTTATGTAAGAAAGAAAGACATATTTCGTTTGGGACACGCACAGGAAATACAACAATAAAAAAAGAACATTAAAACTAACAAAATATTGATAAATAAAACTACATCTCATTTAATAAACTATTCATAACATAATATATGGGTCCCGTTAGTGGTGCGAGCATTCAGAACACATTTGCCCATTGTCTTTTATTTATGCGGTCCCCGAAATCGAAACTTGAACAGAAAATCGAATAATATTTTTTCTTCCAAGGTACGGAACCCTCGGTACGCGAGTCAGACTCGAAATATGCAGGTTTATTGGGACGTCTTCGCTTCGGTTCCGTAGAGGCAGTAAGCGCGAGTATTAGTGTAGATTGATGTGTCGGCGTGCAGCGTGCGGCACTCGACGGGCACCAGCGCGGACGGCAGCCGCCGCGTGGGCCGCGTGGGCCGCAGCGCCATGTGGGTCGCGCCCCGCCTGCGCCACGGCACGCTGCAGTAGCGCCGCGAGGCCGCCGACCCGCCCGCCGCGCGCCCGGCGTGTTCCGTTGCGAGGCCAGCCTGAAGCCAACTTCACTGTCGTACTGACCGTCTGACGTTATCTCCGTATGCAGTAGTTTGCAGTAGATAGTGCTCCTTGCGTGTAATCCTACAGTTTCGTTTGGTATTCTACTGTTTCAGGTGTAGTTGCGGATTGATTCGCAGTACGTTTTCTATTAGATTATCTGTTTGAAGGTTTTTTGTAAAAACGTTGCGTTGTGTATCGATTAGGTATTGAATTTAAATTGTAAGTTGTGTTCTTTATAGATTATCTTAAATCTTGAAGTAGGAAAAGGTATAACACTAGTAACTTTAAATTCACAATTTTATTTTAGTTGGTTCGTAGGTAAAAAACTTTGGAATAAAAAAAAAATTGCTTTTAACATATTAGAATGAATTATTATCTAACATACTAATTGTTCGTTATAGTCATGACACGGCTCTATACCTACTCAAGATATGAAAAATGAACCTTTCTTATCTCTACCAAGTATGCAGTCAAGTACTAAGGGCAGGTCAGCAGTCTTTGTTTCTTTTTTTACTTATTTATTTATTTACTTCTACAAGGCATTTTTGTTAATACATGTCACAATATAGTGTAAAATCTTTACCGTGGGAAGATCTCACAGTATGGTCCAGTTTTGGGAACTGTCGAAACTTCCATTATATATTTCTTATTCTTTGGCCGTGAATCCTCCCCTGGTACCACCGTGAAAAGCGCAAAGCAGTATATTTTGTAGAGGCATAAAATAATACACTTTATTTTTTACTATCCCTCTCCCAATATGGCTTCAGACAAGGCTTATCCACTGAGGATGCAGTTACAGCACTCAGTTCTCTAGTAACTGAACATCTTGACACTGGCAATAAATGCCTGACTGTTTTCCTTGACCTTAAAAAAGCTTTTGACACCGTCTCTGTCCCTGTTCTTGTGAGTAAACTGGAAAAAGCTGGAATAAGAGATACCCCTCTGAAATTTCTCAAAGACTATCTCTCGTCTAGGAAACAGAGGGTTAGGGTGGGTGAACTGACTAGTAGTGATGCTGAGGTCACATACGCCGTTCCCCAGGGCAGCGTACTGGGCCCTACACTATTCCTGGTATATTTAAATGATCTCTGCAACATGCATATCAATAATGCAAATTTTTTTTCATACGCCGATAATACCGCTGTCGTCTTCTCTGGGAACTCGTGGCAAGATGTGAAACTTAAAGCAGAGATGGGTATGGCACAAGTAGCCAATTGGCTAAATAATAACCTGCTCACTTTAAATACATCAAAAACCAATTACATTTGCTTTAGTATTAACAAAAGTAGTCAACCAAGTGAGGATCTCAGTCTAAGAATACACATATGTGGAGATTCCAATAGCAGATACTGTAATTGTTCATGTATTAAACAAGTTACTCAGACTAAATATCTAGGCGTGATAGTCGATCAGCGGTTATCCTGGTATCCACATCTAGAACAGGTCTCAAATAGGGTTAGGAGATTAAGCTGGATCTTTAAAACACTTCGACATGTTGTTCCAAAAAATATTACCAATAAACGAGACCCCCCAAGAAATGTTCTTAATGAAATCTACATGGCTTTGGTGCAGTCTGTCTTGTTATATTGTATCCCTATTTGGGGAGGTGCAGCGAAAACTAATTTTATAGACGTGGAGCGATCCCAACGAGCTCTGATAAAGATAATGTACTATAAAAATAAAAGATATCCTACTGATATCTTATATAAAATGAGTGATCTACTCTCCGTAAGAAAACTGTACACTATCCAAATAGTTTAAAAAAAGCATAAAACCCTACTATATGATCCAAACTTATTACAGAAAAGGAGGACCGACATTGTTGCACAAGTTCCAAAAACTAAAACCATGTTTGCTTGTAGACAATTTAATAAACGGTCTGCTCAACTATACAATAAAATAAACAGACATATTAACTTATACACAAAAAAAAGTTATGAATGTAAAAAAACAATAACCAGTTGGATAAAGACACTTACATATGATGAAACGGAGGCACTTTTAGAGCACATTAAGTAGCAGATACACTCACACATACACTTACACTCTAACATACACTCTCTCATTCACTCTCACAGACACTCTCACATACAGACACACAACGCACAAGTATTCACACTCGAATCACACACTCACTAACATACTTGTTTTTATTTGATATTTTAAGTACCTACGGATTTGTTTTAATAGATTAAGATTATGCTGTACTATGGAAGAGCGGAGTCTCCTAACACAGGCATTGTTTGCTTAAAAGGAGACTCCAAACACGAAACCCTTTTTTGTAAACTGAAGCATAAATAAAAATATTTTAATTTTAATTTTTTTAATTATTACTAGTGTCATAAAGGGCAAACTTGCATACATCTAACGGATCCTTGGAGATGCATTGCTGGGTTTTGCAGTACCTTATGTACTTATATTAAAGTTTATAATTCAATGTCACCAGAACATACCCTACTTTGTTTACCTTTCACTCCCTTGTGTAATTTTTCCTGTAATAAAATGTATCGGTCTCATTCCAGCGTGCACAACTCGGCCTTCAAGTCGATGACGGAGGCAGTGCGCGAGAGCGAGATAAAGCAACGCGATCCCACCGCGCTCCTCACGCATCCGAGACACTCGTAAGTACTCCATCTTGTTAGCGACACGAGTTGTTATCGAGATAGACGTCATATATATATATACGGTATGGGAATGCTCTGTCGTGTGTTATGGAGGGTAGTTCGAACAAGGAAAGTAAACGAAAAGTGCTTCTACGAGTTTTGGAAAATCATCTCAGTAACAGGATGTTACTAAGGCACAACCAATTTAAAAAAAGTTCAGCTTTTAAGAGCGTTGCCTCTGTGGCTCACAGTGTGACAGTCTGTTTCTCAAACTCGGATGTGCCATACTAACGACCGGGTACTGTAAGTTCATGTATTTACAGGTTTTAAAATTGTCATTTAGTATTCAATAGCACAATTTTATATTTTAGTATTTATATATTTTTATAATAATGATGATAGAAAGGTTTAGGGGATTTAGATAGTCTGGTATCCCGTTTTGTAACATCTGTACTCCTAAAATGTTTTAGTACCAATATACAAAAATGTAATACGACAGAGCATTTTCGACTTTCGTTATTGAAGATATACCGAGTGCGTTCCTACTACATGATATTATACCATATTATATTATACCCTGGGAGCACACACAATATTATTGCCACACAATTCTTAAATGCACGGTATTTGGTGATTGGGGTCACTCTGTGATGGGTTCACAAGCACAGGGACAAAATTTTGGACAGGGCTGGCATGGAACATGATTTTGGGTACATTTTATTAAATGTTTGCTCGAATTCAAAGCTGTGTGTGATCTCAGATAATAGTGTTCAGAATATGTTGCACGGACCGGCATTCGTATAGAACATTTAGCCCTTTTAAAGCAGGGACTTACACAATTTGCGTTTTTAATTACTGGTAAAATCTGAGGTGTAATTATGTTCGTTACTTTTATTCTTAATATTTTTTTGGAAAGAGGATTATTAACTCCATTTTCCCAGTCCACTCGGTTTCTGAGAGGCTGATAATTAGACAAAAATGGATTGACAGAAAAATACTGTCTAACTAATGCTAACTGCTATGATTGACTCTCTGACATAACAATAGCTAATTAAATCACTTGACATGAGTTGGACAGTGTGTTAGCTTAATTTTGTATACTGGGAGATATAATCTAAACAAATAAATAAAATTGAACTGTCTGTAAATGCGAATATAATCACACTCGAGAGTCGTCGCAAAGCTATATTGACCTCGTTGTTCCGTAGTAACTTATTCTGAGCATTCAAGCAAGTTTGTAAAGCGTCGCAAGTGGCACTCGATCGGAACAAGATGAACCGATAGTTAACAAAGCAGAATGCGTGTGTTTTGCCTCGTATGCTCCTACGTCTGCATTATTTTGGATTGCATATACTGGACTATTGACCTACTAATATTCAGATTGATTTAACAGTTTGTATATGTGTATGTATATATATTTCGTAAATATTGGTATGTATGAAGTACCTACTTGTTATACGTTTAACAGTTTGAGTCACGAAACAGATGGTATTCTTATAATTGAAATGTTATAAAAATGCTAGTACCTGTAGATACTACATACATGCTATTGTTTGGCGTTTTATCTCCTCACGTGTATATTGCGCTGTTGTTGTTCATACGCCCCCAGACTACTGTAGCAGTTATACTAAAATGTAACCGATCTCTGCTATGTATTCTGGTGGCTGTACATGTCTATCATATCACTCGTATTTTCATTATTCTATGCATTCTGTACGTCCTTGTGTTCCGTTGCCGGCTGATTTCCTGTATATCGACGCTTCTATGTATTACACGTAAAGCGTAGCTCTATTTAGATTAGATTTTGTACTTTTCTGTAGTTTTATATGTTTAGCAAAATTTTGTATTTAAACTATGGAATTCTTGTTGTTTCCACACTTGTATTGTTATTTTTATATCGTATGTTATGCATAGTACGCTTGAATAAGTAGCAACTATACGATCTGTACCTGCCGAACGTTTCGTTGGCGATCAGCCGGCAGCCGCTCGACACAAGCGTTAGTACGCACGCAACTGTCCGTACGTACGTCATGTTACGTGTTTAGTTTGCTTTGCATCGCCCCTCCCCGCACCCACTCGTACGCTCGCCACGACCTCCCGCTAGTCTATTTTACGGATAATCGGTAGCGCCGGGTCCCCTCGAACAAGAATGCACCTCCGCGCGGGATATTTCAGATATACGTAAACCCAGAGTCGTGGGATTAGGTACAGAAAAGTATCGCGCCCGGAGGAGCTCCCGCCGCGGACTGAACTCGTATGTCTGGCTCTTCGTCGCCGCGGGCTGCGGAGGTCGCGGGCGAGCGTACGGCGCCAATAAGTTGTGTTGTGGCGGGCGCAGCAAGCCGCGCGGCTCGCCCGTGGGCCTGCGCTGGCGCCGCGCCGGCGTGGCGCCCGCCGAGCGCGCGCGCCGGCGCCAGCACGTGGTGTGACCCGCGCGACCCGCGCGACCCGCGTGGCCGCCGCCGCCGAGCCGGTAGACCCGCGCGACCCGCATGGCCGCCGCCGCCGAGCCGGTTCACCCGCCGCAGCGCGCCGCGCTTGCTGTCGGCTCGCCTCAGAGATTCCTCCCTCAGATCTTCCTCCGCTATTTTTGTACGCATTTATATCGACGATGTCGCCGATGTGGTTCTGTTGTTGTAGATATTAATGTAAACTTTCCATTCCGAGGTGGGCGTACGTCAAGTATATGATAAGAATACGAAAAGGGAGTGCTATTAGATGGTAAATATTATATTAATGTTAGTAGAAGTCGTGTGACCGCTCGAGACAGCTCTGCGTCCGGCTACAGAGTGCCGCTAGTTTGTATGCTTATCTAGATCTTCCTATACGTTGAATCTTCGAAACCCTATTATGAATTCGTATTACATTTATAAAAAAAATCAACAATTCCTAAAATAAATGATAATCTAATGCCGCTGTGCAGAAACACAGCGTTGCTCATATGGCCTTTATCGAATTCGTATTCACTCAATTACTAAGTATTACTATATTATGAACTAATACTTAAACAAATTATTTATTTACTGAAGTAGTAAGTTATTCCTAAAATAACATTCCAGTATTTGTAGTTGTGATGTGGAGAGATATTAGTGTGCCACAATTTACGAGTTTTATATGTGTACGTTACGTGCACTTGCAAAAGAGGAATTTATATTACAATAAGACACTCCTTGAGAAGGCTAGTTAGTGAAACTGTTAGATGTGGAGTGCCGTAGTGTTTGTGTTAGCATGTGTGAAGCAGTACGGGTCACTAGAGATATCGGCCTGCGACGCGACCGCCGAGCAGGCTCTGTGCATTAGATGAACATACTGCAGGGAAAGTAGTCCAAATGAAATGATAATGCTTCAATATTTTACTATCTAAATAAGTTTAGTCGCTCAGTAAATAAATTTTGATAAAATATTCTTATAAATGTAACTACTATCGTAAGCCATTGCAATACTACGATTAAAGTTATAAACCTCGACAATGTTCGTGTTTGCAAATGACTAGAGTACGTAAGCTACCAATGTCCGGCTGTCGCGCTTTGTCATCTGCCACTCAAACATTTTGAAAAGTTTTTTCGAAGTGCATGGAGTTATTAATCATCCCTTTAAAACTGTCCAGTTAGATGTGAAGATATGAGGTTCCAGCAGTAAAAGATTTATAGAGATATATTAGGTTTTTATGGAAAGAAAGTTGAAAAAGTTGCCCGCAAAATTGGGTAACTCGGGAAAAACTGAAGTGCTTTTTTCTAAAAATTAAAATTTTGGATTAGGACGTCTGTCGAGTCAACTAATATTTAAACAAATAAAATATCGAATAACGTAATCTTATTTTGTACACATATTTTGTAAGCGGCATGTCTAGATGAAACCTATTTTCGATAATATATTTATAGATAGTTCTGGTCGTCCATCGTAGCGTTGCGTCACCAAGTCGGTCGGTTCCTATTATTGTTCCTAAAACCTTAACGTAATTACAATTAAGCTATAATATCTCGAGAGCAGTGGTGGCCCAGTGGTAACGGCCGCGACTTACGAGTTGTAGGTCGTAGGTTCGAACCCAGACAGGCGCTTTACTTTGTGTAAATTATTTCATCACCACTGCTCTCAAAACGGTGAAGGAAAACATCGTGAGGAAACCGGCATGTCCTAGAACCGAAAATTCGAAGACATGTGACATCTACCAACCCGCACTGGGCCCGCGTGGTGGATTACGGCCCACTCCCTCTCACAGAGAGGAGGCCTGTGTCCCAGCAGTGGGAACATTTATAGGCTGATGATGATGATGATAATATCTCTAGCAAGTAATGTCCAATTGTCCATGCCCCAAGTTAGCCCACAGAGCACAGAGCTTGTTAGGTGGAAGCATCACAATATATGTACGTACAACGTACTATTTAGACAGTAGTATAAATAAATGAGAATATTTTTATATTTGGACACGTTTGAACGTTTTCTATAATTAGTAGTACTGGCTTCTTGAGCAATACAATCATTGTAAGTAAGATATATGTATCATGTACACGGTACTTGTAAATTTAGATCCTTGAAAAAATATACGTTGTTTGACAATCTTCCTTTGAAAATATTGTATGTATTAGTATAGTTTAATTTTTTTATAATGATCTCTTTGTGAAAATAAATATTTTGAGTGAATCACTCGCATGATGTGAGAGATTGAGAAAACATAGTTTTGCTTGGTTTAAAGAGTACCCGCCGTACCCGCGTGAAGGTGGCGGGATGTATTACATTCTACACTTGTTATGTACGTAATAACATTCAACATATCACGTACAGTTATGACATAATTTATAAGAGAGAGATTAATTCCTTCTGAAACTAGTTACTTGAATAGTATAGTAAAATTGTACAAAATATTCCTTTTTTACTTCCGCCTGCGAGAAATTTTGATATACTTTTAACAATAAATTGAAACAATATTTACGACATAATGAAATTAAGCAGTTATTTGGTGACGATTCATATTATTTTTAAGGTATTATAATTTTGTCAATAAAACAACGTATTTTCAAATGAAAATTCTTATTAGGACTAAGTTGTTACACAACAATGACATAATGTACATTTATATGAAATAAACTCATCCGCAGAATATTGTGTAGTTCTTGTAAATATTTGTACAGACCCTGCGCTACTTTTATTTGCTTATTTTTAGTAGTTTTGTTATTAATTCTTGTAAATGTTATAATTTCATGTCTGCGGCTGGTTGGCGTCACGCCGGTTGAGATCACATCTCGTGTTTGTGTTCCGTGTTGTTATCGAGCACTTCTTGTGGACCTGTCTTATGTACTTGTGTCAGTATTGCACACAATATTCGTCCAAATTGAACAAATTTTTTGGAAAGGGATCAAAATCTCATAATTACAAAGTAAATAAGAAAAGAACGAATATTTGTAATGTATTAATAAATAAAGTATTATTCGACGCATCATTAATCGGTGAATGTAATATTAATACGAATTAAGTGAAATATTAAGTTTTTAGTGGCGCCAACCAGTCGGAATATTCATTTGTGTTTATTATTTCATCTAAACACTCATGTTTACGTTCGTTTTGTCTTTTTAATCTGTCACTTTTAATACTGAAGCTACGCTGGCATACACCAGTCAACATACTCTATATGAAATCATTATCAATGTATGAGGTGGACCGCCTGCCCCTCTCTGGGACACTGGCGTGAATGTTGAGGTGTATCGCAGCGAACCTCAGCTTATGACATAGTTTAAAATTCATGTATACTGACTTGAAAACTAGACTGACTTGTGCTGAAGGTGTAGAATGTATTTTAGGTATATTTTTCTAAGTGAATGTTCTAATCCTTTGACTGCTCCTTCGGCGTACGCGCATACTGGCGTGGCCATTTTTAGCATTAATTTATTATTATTGATAACACTTTTTTGGCACACTACTGTGACTCTACCTAAAAGGAAATGAGTTGAAAATCGCCAGGTTATGTTTTTCTTTTTCTATCAGATTTCACAAAGTTGGTCAATGCTTTAGTTTCTGCGCAAGTCAGTCTAGTTACCATTAACATAAGCGCTAATATGTCTGTTCATTTGTCTTATGACGTCATCATCACAGTAGCAACGTGTACAAAGTATTGTAATTAATCGAAGAAGGGACGCGCCCTGTTGTTTTACATGATTGTTTAATAAAACTGTTGAAACTACCTCGTGTTGTATCTTGTAGTCCTAAGTAATGCCAAAATAATGCTTGATATGTTTGTATGGGCATGTTGATGCTCGGTATGCGATTTATTTATGTTAGTTACTTTACTGTGCTATTACTAACCGATGTAGTTGCCGTTAGTGCTTTAACACACGGTCAGACTGGCTGGTATTCGGCGCCAGGTAACCGGTGGCGATAAGTATGGATAATTCGGGTACATTGTACGTGTGAAATATTTCATAGTTACCCATACTCGTTGTACCCGTGTCTCTGGTACCTACTACCCGCCTAACTGAACCGTGTGACAAGACACTTGAGATAACACATAGAATTCAATCATTTTATTCATCAGTGCGACTGTGTTGCGGTTTTAAAATATGTCTTATCTCATTAGAAAGTAAACATTTTAACATCCTAGTCGCCACATAATCGTATACAAAGCGACCTCGAAGGCGATGCAGACTATTGTCGATGGAACCTCTCAAAACTATTGTAATTGACACGCCGCACACGCCATCTTGGCTCTTTAGCTACTCCAATGATGTTACATGCTTACTAATATTTGAGGAGCTTCTTTTCAAGACTTGACTATTCCACTTTCGACAGAACACCTTTTTTTGGTTGGTAATTTTGAAATTGACATGCAGCGAAAACAAAAGTTTGTCAAAACGTGATTGATCTAGAAAAAAAAAAAACACATGATTTCATCAAAAGTATCCAGTTCGAAATTAGTTCGTAAAAGTGGTAAAAACTAACTTTGAAAAGAACTTCTCATTTTTCCTAACCTCTTACAGTAACTAACAATTATTTAATAAACCTTACAATTTTTTTCTTACAAGTAGTATTGAACTATCTTCTCGTGTGCGGTGTGCTCTACAGACAGATACCAAACTATACATATACTCGACTTGCTTTATTCCACAATCGGACGTAAATAAACACAGCCTTCGTAAGACGTCATAAATATTCGCACAGAATACATAGGTACAGAAGGTCAGCTCCATACAACCAACGAAAACGCACGCACACTTAGACACGCGTCTACATACAGCGAGTGCGACTAGACTTGTGACGCCGTACGTGTCTACGCGTCTATGCGTACATGTGCCCATCTATTTTGTGCTAATGTTGGTTGGTACCATGTATAGCAAGAAGAGTATCTGCACAGTCTGTTAACTGTATATTGGCATGTATTGGGGTGTGTGTAACTAACTGATGGTGGTTGTTCCCGAGCAGCGCGGCGGACACGAGACACGCGCTCGTCCGGCTCGCCACGTGTAAGTACCACGGTACGTCGCTTGCATGGCTTGGCAGACGCTTGCATACGCCACCGCTGATCACGCGACCATCAGCAGTGGCCAGCGACACTCACGCTTCTTAACTCTATGTTATTGTTACTTCTATCGATTGATGATGGTTCATTATTTTATGTTCGGTTATAAAAATTGCCCCTTGGTTACTCGAAATTGTCGTCGATGTGGGAACGAATAAAGATTACTGAAGCATCAGAAGCGATGTATAATAGTTGGTTCCCTATTCGACGGTGCATACGTCCGGCCCTCGAGGGCGGGTGAGTAGGGCGTAGGGCGCAAAGTTCAGTAGTCACCGCGAGCTCTGTGTGGCAGCCTCACGGAGACGGCGCGCCTGCTGCAGAACGTTCGCAGCGTGTTCAGCCGGCGGTCCGCCACGCGCGCCGCCATGGAGCTTGAACTATCGCGTGAGTACACCATGGAAACAACTGATGGAATGCTAATATGCTTAAAAAACTACAGTAAAAAATTGCGAGCGGTATTTGTTTTTTGTGGACCTCGCGAGTTTGCCGCATATTAGTACTCCATTAGTTCCTCACTCCGTGGCACACACCACGCACCGCTGACGCGTTTAACACACATAGAGACACCCTTTATTTCCTGCAGACCTGTTGAAGGACTTGTCAAGGTATTAATTTATTTTCTATTAAATTCTCAGTTCACACAGTTTGTGTTTATCACACTATTGTATAGTGTCATCACGCTGATTCGGATAGAATCATTAAGTGTTCATTTTTACCGTTTTTACACCATTAGTTGATGATTTATATTATTTTTGTTTTGTTTTTAATAAATTAATTATTGTGAGTATGTGTGCAAACAGACGGGTTCGCGTTTTCGCAAGAAGAAGGAGGCAGCGTGTCGCAGGCGGACATGATCCGCGCGTACGACACGCGGCAGCCGAGGCCGCTCCACTCGTGAGCGCGGGGCCGCCGCCCGGGCCGCCCGGGCCGCTCGCCCGCCTGCTGCGCGCGCGCGGCCCCACACCACACACCCCACACACGTACAAACTCTTCTCACACACACTCTGAAACAATATCACTGTTGTTGGTTTAGTTAGCGTCACAGACAACCAGTATTGTTACATATTATTATTTATTGATGATCCACATCATGACAAATATTATAATGAATGTTTAGAGTTACTGTACTTAACGTAGGACTGTGTGCATACACGTCGTCTATATTACTATATGATATATAAATAAACCTATGTATACAAAGTATAGCATAATGACTGTGGATGGTATACATCATCTCCGGTTTTTCTATCTATTTTGAATGTTTTACGACTTTCGGTCACAGGGAATCATGATTTTAAAATCCTAGACCAAAAATTAGATTAAAATCTTTTTTTACATCTGTATTTTTGTTGTTACTGGAACGTGTATAAGTCGCACTTTCATATGAAGTGTTGTGTTATGTTTCGGTTGGTGGACAGGAGCGATGGAATCGTTCTCAATTATTTATTATTAAAATCTCACGGAACAAAGTGTATGCCTTTGATTACCGAAAGACTTGATCATATAACTTCCTTGTAGTATGGCTACTGGCTACTAGGATCCTCTATATTATATTATAACTAACTTTGTTACTGTTTTGTTGGTAGGTAAGAAATAATAATTTATTAATTCCATATGCAATGTTGTTTCAGCTTAAAATAGTTAAGAAAATAACATAAACTATGTATTATGGTTTATTTTTATATTTGTGTGGGTCTTTCTACATTTTACTTTTGATCACATAATAAAAGACTTTAAACTTCTAAAAGATTCTTCTAATTATATTATAAATGTTTTTATTCATATAAATATAATTAAATGTCGTGCCGGGCCGAGTTCAATTAATGTCCAATTTATGTCATAATTACATTTTAAGTATACGTGTAGGTAGGAATGTTGGAAGACCCAGCCGGTTTACATTTATTATTTAGTTCACAATTTATAAAGCTGTAAGTAGGTACTCGATATTATTTTATTTATTTCTCAATAGTTGAAGTTAATACATGGCTTATTTTCCGTAGTGTCACAATACGCATTACAACTGTGACTGTGTACAAACGAATATGTACATATTGTAACGCTTTATTAACTCGGTCATTAGTGTTCTGTTTTCAGTTTTACATAATATGCTTACATGAGTGTACATAATATAAACAATTATTATATACACATGTACATGCGTCTAAAATGTGATGTCGCTTCGTAAGTAGATATTTATTAGTTAAATTAAAAAAACACTTATTGTTTCTCGATGCATAAATCGATATACAAATCAAATAAATCTTTTTAAATGGATAAATCGTATATTGTAACTTTGAAGCACCTATATGAATCTCTGTGCGTAATGTGCACTTGATAATTTAATCACCTCCATTGGCACAAAATTCATTGATTTGCCATTCCTAACTATTATCTAGTCAGTCAATTTTGATAGTTTTTCGAACAAATTATAATCATAGCAGCTTGTTAAAGTCCATGTATTCATAGGTCAATAGACGCTTGTGTATAACGTGAAGGGAGAATAATGTGGACGAAATATTGGTTTGAAAAAAGATGTCTTTGAGTTGAAAACCAAAGCATCATAATCTCCGGTTACTTCGAATGCGTAATTTTCCAGTCTATACCTAATCAAATTAGCTGTACTCTACTGATTAACGCAAATGTGTTCTAATTAGTTTCCACGCAGGAATTTTTGTGTAAAACATAGCGTCATCTATGACTTGTACTCC
This sequence comes from Agrochola lychnidis, assembly GCA_963680765.1. Taxonomy (NCBI): domain Eukaryota; kingdom Metazoa; phylum Arthropoda; class Insecta; order Lepidoptera; family Noctuidae; genus Agrochola; species Agrochola lychnidis. Next base: position 1,491,690 of record OY796857.1, on the reverse strand, counting down.
TTGTATTTTAGTAAGACAGGAAACTTCCCTAAAACGTTAAACACAAGCAGGTTGCATGAGTGGTTACAGTGATTTAAACCAAATTAAAGTAAATAATTGTGATACGTACTGAATGAAGTTAACATTTTCAGACTCTTTACATGGTCGTGGACTCTAAGATATATTTTAAAACAAACTGATATTGTCGCGTATGTTCTTAACAGTTTATTATTGTTAACTGTTTAACTTGTGGTTACTTTCGACGGCGTTTGAGATGTGGTGATGGATTGATACATACACGTACCATGTACAATTAATTTATATAAAAATATTTCACTAGTTAATCATTAAAATGCCTTACTGTATTTTTATCCTTATCAACATTGTTGAAATCACTTGTTACTGAAATCAATTTATGGAATTCTGAGGTTTAGTTAGCGTTTTAGTATTCCTATTTATTTTGTGATTTCTTATCTCTACCAAGAAATCAAAGCAATTTGAAGGAATGTTTTAGAAGCATTTTAATAAATGAATGCGTACCTATACAAACAAAATTCATGCATAATTGGTTGTTAATTTATTTATCTATTCATTTTCTAAGTTCTTTCAACTTTTTTTTTTAAATGACTTAATATTTATTTTAAATTAGGTGTTTTTTTCATTCCATACTCAGATATAATCAAAATTCTAGAAATAAATAATTGTTATAGGTTAGATAAGTAAGTATATATTTTTTAAAGCACTTTGCATTTTAGAACAACTATTTGCACCCTGTTGGTCCTCACGCCTTAAGAATGACTTGAGAACACCAGAACTTTGGACCAACGTGGGTGTAACAGCATTGTGATCTCTTGGACCATGGTGTGGCCAGGCTATGGGCCACTGTGGGCCCCTTGTCACCACATCTCCGTCGCCCTCTGTTCTTAACTTGTGGATGTAACAGATATAAATTATATAATTTGTTCTCGTTCTATATATGCTATGTTTTATTTGAATTCACTTTCCTCCCTCGCATTCTATTTTTAACCGACTTCAAAAAAGGAGGAGTTTCTCAATTCGACCGTATATACCGGATGGTTTTTTTTTACCGTCTCGATATTTTTACAGGGTGTTCTACCCATGAATATAAACAACTTTCATTATGGGAGCAAATCTGAAATCACGAAAAAAAAATCTGCTATTTATACAAAAGTTCAATACCTACTTGACCAAAATGTATGAAAGAGCAGATTTTTTTTTCATGATCTCAGACTTGCTCCCGTAGTGAAAGTTGTTTACATTCATGGATAGAACACCCTGTAAAAATTTCGAGACAGTAAAAAAAATCACCCAGTATATATTTTTTTAATGTGTTCGCGGATAACTTCATCGTTTATAAACCGATTTCGATGATTCTTTTTTTGTTGGAAAGGAGAGATATCCCAAGGGTGGTACCATGATAAGGAAACCAGAATCTGATGATGGTATCCCAGAGAAATCGAGAGGAACCTTCGAAAATCATAGTGGCGACTAGTGCCTTTGTTATTTTTTTTTATAGTTACACATGCAGTTGCTCTCTGCAAGCATCATTTGGTGAAGTGGAACTGATGACGAAGACCACAAGGCAGTTGGCCACTGGAACTACTCAATAATTAGTATTTCACTGGTTGCGATTCGATTATTTTAATATGGTTGCCAAGCAATTTATGCTAGTCACAATGCATATAGAGAAGTGGAGCTGATAGTGAAGTACCAGGAGAACTCCTCAACGATTAACGTCCCTGCATCGGAATAGGGAATCTACACATATAATAAAATCGTAGCGAAGTCAAAACTGTACATTGAATATTTTTGAAAAAAAGTCATTGCTACGAGGTCTAGGATCGATTCTAATGCCGAAAATATTTTTTTTAGAATTTTTGTCTGTTTGTCTGTATGTATGTTCCAGCATAGCGCAAATTCTACCGGACAGATTCTGTTAAAATTTTGCATAGATATTCCCTGTGTGTCTGGTCAAACTATAGGGTATAAACTATCACGCTATTTACTGTGGGGGACGAGCAATATTACTTTATGTTGTATTTTTATGTTTTAGCATGACGCAAATTCTACCAGATAGATTCTGTTAAAATTTTGCATAGGTGTTCCCTATAAGTCTGGTCAAACTATAGGGTATAAACTATCACGCTATTTACTATGGGGGACGAGCAATATTATATTATGTTCGTATTTTTGGAAAAAAACGCGCCAAAGTTTTAGGATATTGTAGATGGTTATCGATTAAACTTTTTAAATGATTATCATCACGCTATACCTTTAAGGAACTAAGCAGTCAATCATGAAATATATAGGAACGGCTATTTTAGATAAGTTTCAACAAAGCAATTAGCTCAACGGTTGGGCGGTTGCTTTGCGAACATGGGGTTGTAAGTTCGATTCCCACCTACGGTTTTTTTTCTTTTTTTCACATTTTGTTATACGATTTTTTTTTTTTGATTATGTACCTATAATCTATAGATATAATAAAATCGTAGCGAAGTTATTTTTTTTTTAAGAAAGTTATTGCTACGAGGTATGGGATCGATTCTTATGCGGAAAATAAAGTTTTTAGAATATTTGTCTGTACCAACTGTAGGGCATAAACTTTCACGCTATTTGCTATGGGGGATGAGCAATATTACATCATGTTCGTATTTTTCTCTGCAAATTGTAAAAGGACGCGCCAAAAGGTTGGGATATTGTAGATAGGTAGTTACCGATTTAACTTTTTAAATGATTATCATCACGCTACCTTTTATATAGGAACGGCTATTTTAGCTAACTTTCAACAAAGCGAATAAGTAAGCGGTTGGACGAATGATTTGAAGTCCTGAGGGCCTACCACCAGCTCAAAAGCAGTATTATTTTAATATTACTTTAGTTTACTTCAGTGTGGGAAAGAGATGAAGCTCTACAGGATGTATAGCTCCATCTCTTTCTCCCACTGAAGTAACATTAAAATAATACTGCTTTATGAGCTGGTGGTAGGCCGCCCGGGGTAGTAAGTTCGATTTACATCTGTTTTTTTAAACTCTTTTTGTAAAACGATTTTTTTTTTGAATTGTGTATGTAATAGTTCATAGAATGTATTAATTCACAAAAAATGGAAAACTTCGTAAGCTATGGGAAACTACTAAGTTACAAGTACTTTACAGTCACAAAACATTCTAGGTTGTATTCTGATCATTTTAGAGCAAAAGACTGTAGGAATAAAATGTTTTGTTTACAGATTTTGACAGCAGATTTGTCCAAGCGATTTTGTATGTGTGTGGATCTTCTGGAATCGCTGCCACACTGCTTCCTGGTGGCAAAACAGCGCACGTCATGTTTAAGATTCCCATCGATTTAGAGAGCAACGAAACGCCTGTTTGTGGGGTGTCACGCAACAGTAACAAGGGATGTGTGCTTAGGGGATTGCGCTTCGTCGTATGGGATGAATGCATTATGGCAAAAAGGAAAGCAGTGGAAACTGTAAACAGAACCCTGCAGGACATCCGCAGAAACCAAGATATGATGGGTGGTGTCACAGTTTTGATAAAAAAAAGTGAATACTTCGTTGAAAAGGTCGACTCTATGGTCGAGAGTTCATAAACTGCGCTTGACCATCATCATACGAGCTCGGCTTGGTGGTAATTCAAATGCTCAAGTATTCTCCGATGTTCTTCTAAAAGTTGGTGAAAGCACTCTACCAGAGACTCTTGGTAGAGTAGATCCCACTTTAGAAGATCTTATTCGTCTGATATACGAGGATATCAGTCAAATACCGTACCAAGAGAATTCTTAGGCGTGTTTCCGTTTTAACTCCGAAGATGATCAAGCTGCAGCGATCAACCACAGTATTCTCTCACAAATTGAAGGGAGTGAAGTGATATACACCTCCATTAATACTGATGTGGAGGAAGATGATGCCAAATATCACCCCGTAGAATTTCTCAATTCACAAATGGCAAGTGGACTTCCGGTTGTATATCTGTGTAACGGAAACCAGCTCAAAGTCATGTCTTTGCAGAGAAACGTCATCGAGGTGGAAATTCTAACAGGTTGTGGCGATGGTGAGACAGTGTTTATAGCGCGTATAAAGTACAAATTCCCCATAATTACCAGTTAAAGCGCGTGCAATTCTCTGGGAGTGTATGCTTTGCGATCAACAAGTCACAGGGGCCGACACTGAAGGCTGAAGGCTGCGGGTGTCGACCTCAGGATAAGCTGCTTCTCACACGGACAACTGTTACGTCGCTTGCTCCCGAGTCACCATTCCTGACTCTCTGTATATTTTGGCTGCTGAGAATAAAACTACAAACGTAGTATACAGGGAAGTTTTATAAAAATATGGCTATTATTGTAGTATATTGTGATGTCTTACGATTTCCATGCGAACGAAGTCGCGGGCAGAAGCTAGTATTTAATAAAAGGTGATGAGCAGTTGACATTAAGCTATTGTAACTTAGATAAATTACAAAGTGACTCACTAACAAGCGAAAAATAAAAACTATTTTACAAAAAAAAAAACAACTGACTTCCAAAAAACCACTACAAAGTGAAAAATAACCGGAAGTCGGTGTCTTTGGTTTTGTACTTTCGTTATTTTTCGTTTTTTGGAAGTCAGTTGTTTTTTATTTTTTTGTAAAATATTTTTTTTTTATATCACTTATGCTGCGCAGCCTAAGTACACCTAGTTACTCGCAGTCACATGCTACACATCAGCACTTCGAGTGGACGTCGTCGGAACGGAACGGAACGACGTGGGAAGAACAAGTGCAAATAGGCGAATAAGTACCTATATTATGTAAGTTTAGTCCGCGCAATCCACGAAGACGCGCCCCACTCTGCTCCGCGCCGTACTGGAGTTCAGCTTACAGTACAGTAATCGCGGAGTGGGGCGCGTCTTCGTGGATTGCACGGACTATAGGTAGGTTCGTGACAAACTTCATAATGACTGTAAATCTGACCCGTTCGAAATAAATTATACTCTCGATACAGAAACTTTTTTCAAAAATCCGGCCTGACTTCAACCAACAGATTGTTGATAACAAAGATATCTCCCAGAAACAATTTTAGAGGTTTGTTTGGCGGCCAAGTGCCCGACGATTTTTGTTTTTTTTGTCGAGCATCTCATAGCTGACCTCTGAGGTCATGACTATTTAACCGATCAATCCTGTGGGTGCCTTAAGAATGCGGCGACGCATGAATTGTCCATACAAACGTAATACATAAATCATTTGCAATTTGAGCATATCTCCACCATATTATGTTGATATTCGGATTGAAACAGTATTTATCTAGGCTCCTACGTCTTTTTATTTCCAAAAACTTACTACCTTTAAATGAAGTGTAAGCGAATTGCATTTCGTACGTTTTTACAGCATAAATGACATTAAAAAAAATATATATGTTTATTTATCTCCACAAATTACATTTATATAAATCATAAGTTGACAGATATTTTGACAAAATTTTATAATTTGTGGGAGATCTGAAGTCTAAACTAAGCCTAGGCCTGTTGGGCACGCCACAATTGCGGCGATAAGAACCCTTTTTGAGGAGTGGCTTGAGAGACGCCACGGCGTCCTCACCTTCCGCCTGACGCAGGTCCTCACCGGACACGGCTGCTTCGGGAGGTTCCTGTTCAGGATAAGGCGGGAGGAAACATCCGGGTGTCACCATTGTGTGGATCGGCCTGAGGACAATGATAGACTGCAGCAAGTTCAAATAAACGGTGTAAATTCATTGGGTTTAAAAGTCAAAATGGGTGTACCACAGGGCTCGATATTGGGTCCATTCCTCTTTTTAGTATATATAAATGATTTACCAAATTTACTGAAAAATCGACCACAAATGGTGTTATTTGCTGATGACACATCACTGATTTTTAAAGTAGACAGACATGCACAGGAGCTTGACGACGTAAATAACGCTATGCTTACGGTCCATAATTGGTTTACTGTAAATAATTTGGTATTAAATGAGAAGAAAACTAAATGCATAAGATTCGCGTTACCGAATGTTAGAAGTAGTGAATGTCACGTTGTATTGAATAAGGAGACACTAGAATTCGTCGAAAAGACAGTTTTCCTGGGAATAACGCTTGACTCCAAACTACAGTGGGGTCCTCACTTAACATCACTTGCAGGGCGGCTAAGTTCAGCCGCTTACGCTGTTTGGAAAATCCGCCAACTAACAGACGTGGATACCGCGAGACTGGTCTATTTTAGTTATTTTCATAGCATCATGTCTTACGGTATTTTGCTGTGGGGACGGGTTGCAGATATTGATTCTATCTTTATTCTGCAAAAGAGGGCCGTCAGAGCCATCTACAACCTCCGCAGACGCGAATCTCTAAGGGAATTGTTCAAGAAAATTAACATCATGACGGTACCTTGTCAGTATATATATGAAAACATTATGTATGTTCGAAAAAATCTACACCTTTTTAGTAAGATAAGTGACAGGCATAATTTTAACACTAGAAATAGGAATAAATTAGATCAACCACTAAAGTTCACACTTCTTTTATGGGGTACTGTGTAAAATGTTATAATAAAATACCACTCGATATTCTTCAACTAAATGAGAAGAAATTTAAAACATGCATTAAACGCACACTATGTAGACAAGCATATTATAAGTTGGATGATTATATCGTAGATAAAAATGCTTGGCTTAATGCTAGTCCTGCTCCACAGCCACTTGGGCTCACTATAAAATTTTAATATTTGGAAGAGTTGCTTTCCCTTTTTTTTTTAATTTTGTTTTTGACATTACGAACTTAAATGTTAATTTTTTTTATTTTACCAAGTAAATTGTTTAATGCTCCAATTAGATAATAATGATTTTCTTACTTTTTGGTAGTAAAATTCTATTAATTTCTTAAATACATTGCAAACTATAGTTTTGTATAAATTAGAAGCATTTTTTGTAAATGTAAATGTGAGTACCATGGAGCCGTTTATTATGTTATTAAGACGTATGTTGACTTGAAAGAGCATGGCAGTTGAGAGATTGTCAAGCTCACTAAAATGTCTCGCTGATGGTGGCGAGTGTGTTGGATCATTCGGTTCCCTACAAAATGGTTGAGCTGGATGGTGCTGATCCACGCGTCATGTTCGTGAACGGGCGCCGTCAGTTGAGACTGGTCGTCTCTTATCTGCCAGGGCTTATTTTTAATCTTATATTTTTCAATTGTTTTAATTATTTTTTGTACATTGTTCTTACATATAGAAGCAACCAGAATAATGTACCCAGAATTTTGTAATATCTATATTTAAAAGAGTGGCCTTGGAGTTTCTTGCCCGTTCTTCTCCATAGAGATCTACGTTTTGGCATGGGCAACTAGCTTCAACTTTCTGATTAACTGACCGATTCTTTGACAGTTCAAAAGTGCCTATAAATGGTTTAATTGAAATAAATGCTTTGAGTTTGAGTTTGACACGGTGGAGCATACGGTGGAGATCTTCCCGGCAGTGGCGGAGCAACGCCGTGTCCTCGTAGAGTCGATCGGCGGCGGTGATCTCTCGCGTCCGGCCCTGGTTCAGGCCATGGTACGGAGCGAGAGGAAATGGCAGGCCGTCACCTCCTGCGAAGCGGTAATGCTCGCGAAGGAGGAGGCGGAACGCGTGAGGGAAAGGCAAATTTCGGCGCCCTCACGCCCCTAACCGCCGCAATAGGAGGAGACGGCCGGGGCGGGAATCGCGAGCCGATTTCCGGCCACCGTAGGCGCGGGCTTGCGGACGGTGAGCAATGGGTAGCTCGCCGTCCGATAAGGACCAAGCCCGGGTCGACGGCGCGTTGTGTTCCACGCGCGCCTCAAAGAGATGTCAGCAGAATTGACGGGGTCCGCTAGGGCCAATGCCTGCCGGGGGTTCGAAGAAAACCAATAGGGACATCGTGGCCCCCGGCAACAGGGCAACCGAAGGAACACGGGTGGGTTTTAGTCAGTAAGAGTCTGACACACCCTCCCGCTCCGCCCAGAGCGGGAGAAGTTATTTGATAATTTCCGACCCAAAAAAAAGCCTAGGCCTGTTTTTTTTCTGTTTTCTTAATCTTTTTTCTGTATTATAAACAACAACATTTGTAATATTGATTCCTCAGAAGCATAGTTTATGTTATCAAGTTACAAATAATCGAAAAAAAAAAATGGAAATACATTAAGTTTTCATTCATAATTTTTTGTATTCGGAACACATCCAAATTTATCATACATTTTCGAAAGCTAGTAGTACTATCGCGTCAAGCAATAATTGTCAATGTGTGCGTGGTAGTACACTGTAGTGTATATCGCTCCGACAGACACACTAGCGCAACGTGCTTGGAATTGAATTTTGCAAACATCTCGATTTGTAGTTGCGAGCCGTGTCGCCGGCCTCTTAAGCTACTTCACACCCTTAGCAAGTCGCGCGTCCCCCCGCGGAACTTAAGAAAAAATGCTACTATCTATTTTTACAAGTAAAACAGCTCCCAAGGAACCCGGGAAGGTATAATACATGCCGTGTTAATGGCTGTTTATTGACGAATTCTCCGTTTTTCCGAAGGCCTACCCAAAAATCAAAAGCACTTGAGATTAGATTGACATAATAAGTGTTTTAGGTAAACTTTGGCTGGCGTTCAAAAGGTTAAAACCTCCAGCCAGGGGTTATTCAACTATGCTAATTAAAACTAGGTGAACGCTCGCTAAGGGCACCCCCTGTCGGGTACGAGCCTCGGCTTAGGACGTTTACCGGAAGGAGGACATCAAGGATGGGACGAGCTGGAGCCCGACGGTTGATGTCGGATAGTCTTATATATTGTCGTTTGCGCGGTAAACTCTTAAATGCGCGATGCAGGATTTGTGTGACGTCGTGTCTTTTTGATGCGTAGATGTGGCGGTGTAATCGCTACACAATGATAGCTCTCAACTGAGCCCTAATAGAGAAAAAGAACTGTAACTCACACCACCTCAGTAGGAACCCGATTGGCAGACAAGATACTAGAAAAACTTAATCTATCTCATGAATCTTTAATACATATATTATATACCTATTACCTACATCCGACGTCTCAAACCCCACATTCTCTCCTTCTTGACGGACAGATGTGTACGAAATTATTAAAATTGTATCTGACCTTGAAAGTCGAAAGTGCTCCTGGCCCTGACAAAATTAAGTTATTCTTATCAAAAGAGCTTTAAAGTCTTTACTGGTACCAATGAAACCATCTTTAACATGAGCCTTGAGAATAGTACCTTCTCAGAATGTTGGAAAATAGCTGCGGTTTCCCCTATCCACAAAAGCGGTCCCAAACATGCATCAGATAAACAGACCTATAAGTAGCACTACTGAGCTCAATCTCAAAAATATTCGAGAGAATAGTTAACTCGATCCCGTCTCATTTCTTTCATTGAGAAAAATGTTCGCATCAATTTGGTTTCGAAGGGAATACCTAGGTCGACCGAGGACGCTGCCACTCTCATTGTCAATTGTGTATTATTATTCATATAAAGGTACATTATTGTACCTACGCCACAAAAACACATAACAAAAAAAAATCAAACACTACGAAATATATCTACAATGGGTGGCCTTATCGCTTTCTGCGATCTCTTCTAGGCAATCTTAGAATGAACAGTGGAAATCAAATGGAGCTGTCTTTGGTGCAAATAAGTATACATACAATACACTAGGTATAATAGATACACAGATATTTATATAATTCCCAAACAAGAAAACCATAGATAATTACAGTTACGAGAACAAGATCACAACGACAAGTAATGTTCCTTTAGGAGTCTTTTATTCAACTATGCTAATTAAATTAAAACTAGGTGAACGCTCGCTAAGGGCACCCTCTGTGGGGTACGAACCTCCGCTTAGGGCGTCAACTGGAGGGGGGACATCAAGGATGGGACGGGCTGGATCAAAGTTTTGATCATGATTATTAGTCGGGGAATTTAAAGCTACGTGCTCAGCTGCAACAACTGCTGGCACCTCGTTATCGAGCCAGGATCGGGGGGAGTATCATTTACCCGGGGACGCGATCGCGATCGAAAAGGACCTCGGCGGCGAGGTCGGAATGACGGCAGGCGTCTGTTTTTGTACACTGCGCTGGTTTCCCTACTGCTCTCCTGGAGTAGGGTAATGGGGTTGTCAGGGTCGGTAAGGATTCGCTTAGGGCGGCAAGTTCGATTGATACTACAGGGAGTGTAACTAGCGGCCTCGACAACCAGAGGGTTACGATGTTTGGCGGCAGTATCGAAGTAACGCTTGGAAGAGCGTTTGAGAAATTGGTGGATGGTGGGGATTTTTAGGTCGAGATGGAGGATCTCATTCCTAACAAACCAGGGGTCTCCCAAAGCCTTCCGAAGGCAACGGTTCTGTAATGTCTGCATCTTATGGGTGTAACTGGGTCTTGCTTGTACAAAAACAGCACCCGTATAGGTCATGTTTGGGCGTATGCATGTTGTGTAAATACGCAATTTGCACTAGTGACAATTTGCTACGTGCATTTAGGATATAGTGAAGCCTTCCAAGGACCCATGCGGCTCACGCGCGCGCTTGGGTTATGTGCTCCTTAAAGGAGAGATGGTGGTCGAGGACTACACCTAGGTACTTGGCTCGCTTCTCCCAAGGGATAGGCTTGCCTAGCATGGTGATGGGTCGGGGGAGACGGGGTTGGGTATTTTTAAACGGTTTCGAAAAGAGAACCGCTTGGCTTTTGGCGGGATTGACTTCAATCCTCCACTTCCTAAACCAGGCGCCGAGTTTATCGACTGCAGTTTGGAGAATTGCGGCTATCGAGTCGGGGCCGGCTATCGAGTCTGCGAACAGAGCCAACTGCGCCTTTTTTATTTATAGGGATATCGCTGGTGAATAGCGTAAAAATAAGAGGGGACACTACGGATCCCTGAGGAACTCCGGCGCGAATGGGACGGGGGGAGGATAGAGCGACCGTGCGTCGCAGCGCACTGTTTCGGCACCACGCCGCCGCACGGTGGGCTGAAAATCGCCTTTCATAGACATAGAGACTTGAATTTTGAAAGGTCCTTTTTTGGCCAGAAATAGATTCTGCTGATCATTACTATACTATAAAATTTCGTATGAGGCAATTGCGTGTACAAATGAATTAGTTATGATTTTATTAAGAAAAATTTGTATGGCGCTGACATGAAAAATGAGGCCATCTCTGGCATCATAAAGTTCGCCATTATATCCTTACACACAGATATAGTACTATTTATTTGTAATTTTTTGACATACTTCGTATTGCAGCACCATTTGTGCTGTTTTTTTAGGCCTGTGTAATATTAGTTGTGAAGGAAGAAAAGACTGTCGTACCATAATACAACGATTAAGTAGGTACGGAGGACAGTGCGATTTAAATCCAGACAACATGTTCCTTTGTTCAAATAATTTTTGAACTAAAATATAAAAATATAACATAAACAACACATAACAAAAAACATAATAAAGGTGGTGGATGGTGTGGATGGTGTACATAATAAAGAATATTCTATTCTATCTATCTATCTATCTATAACATCACGCCTGTAATACCCAAAGGGTTAGACAGAGGTGTACCTATAGTGCGTACACCCAGGCACAAATCTTGACAACAGGCTGCTTCTGAGTAATTCCTGATGGAAAAACCCAAGAACACTGCCCGACCTGTGAATCTCTCTCTCTCTAAAAGAATCTCGTCTCGAAAATAGAGAAGACCGATTCCAATAAATATTCAGATGGGAACACATTCCATAATCAACCAGGGTGTGGAGAATCGAAGGTACCTAGATCACTCTTATGTCAGAAATGTAGGTAAACTGTTGTATGTTACCACAAATGGGTTTAAACGACAGTAGGACACATTACGCTCGGGAATGTGTTTAATTACTTTGCGAGGGAAATCTGTACACGCGATGTAAGTAGGTGTGCATTAGATACGTTTACTTTCCTAGTCGTATGTGCCTACCTATGTCTAATTGTCTTTTAATGAAGGCAAATAATTGCTAAGGTCTAAGTATGACTACATGAAAAAAATGTCGACAAAATGAAAAATTGAGTACCTAGGCACATGATTGTCATAGGTACATAACTAACCTGTCTAAAATGTATTACTGTGATTACTTACTTTCCTTCCAGACGTGTTCATTACATGTCATTCGCGAGAACTGGGTCAAGTGAAAACTAATGACTCCTATAAATCTCGAAGAAGGAAAATGGATTAAAGGCGACGCAATGCAATCAAAACGTAATCATAACGCACGTCATTGAAACATATATTATGCAAGTATAGGCCCCTTTACTTATAAACGTTGGTTAAAGTTAAACAGTGATTAGCGACTGTTTAACCTGAAATATACATTTTTGTGTTTCTTAACTTTAAGCAACATTTTTAAAATAAACCCCAGGAAGTTTCAGATTTATAGAAAACCAGCTTTCGCCCGCGGCTTCGCCCGCGTGGATGTCGGAAAATATCCCACGGGAACGTGCTACCGGGATTCAGAGTATCCTATGTCCTAACCCATGTCATGACATGGGTTAGGACATAGGATACTCTGAATCCCGGTAGATGAAAGGTATACGGATAGGCCATGGCCTATCCGTATACCTTTCATCTAAATCCGTTCATCCGTTACAGCATGAAAAGGTAACAGACAGATAATAAATCTGTTTTAGGGTTCCGTACCTCAATAAGAAAAATCGAAACCTTTATAGAAATACTTCGTTGTCTGTCAAGACCCTTTTTCTCATGAACGCGAAGAGGCATCAAGTTGAAATAGATATCAAAAACTTGATCTACGGTCTCTTGTATCTGTAACGAAAATTAAACTTCCAAGTCAACACAATAAAAAATACGGCCATTTATGCCGCATATTTTGACTCTCGCAAATAAACCTGTCTATTTGGTACTTTCCGTTGGCCCAGCAGTATGAAGTTAGGCGAGAAGCAAGGTCAAGTAAAGGGGAATATCCGAAAATTGGTCATTTATAGTTAACTAACTAACTGCAAAGTTAAGATTTTATACATAAACTGCAAAGTTAACTTTGTTCTTCAATCTGGGATCAAAAATTCGTCGGCCGTGTCTTGCAGTGACGGACTAAGTCTGTCCGGGACCCGGGGTGGCAATACTAAATGAGGCCCCCCGCCCAGGAATGACATCGAAATATTTAGCGCGCTGCCTCGAAAAGGTTAGGTTTTCTTTTAACTATTGATACAGATATAGGAGATACTTTCTCGACAGCAAAATCATAGAAGCTAGAGCATCAGACGAAAAGAGGGTGGTAGAGTGAGCGGAGCGAGCTCGAAACTGTTTGCACCCCACCCCGGATAGGTAAGATTTTCTTTTAGCTATTCGTACATAAATAGGAGTTACTTTGTCGAGCTACGCAGAGAAGTCTGAGGAAAAAGAGAATGTAGGTTGCAAGAGCGAGGGAAGCGAGCTCAAAAATTTTAGCACCCTACCATGCGTAGTGGGCCTCCAAATAAAAACTACCTTTTACTTACTAAACATATTTTGGTCATTTTTGGGATTTGATTAAAAAGTATTTCTTGAGTTTTGGGGGCCCCCATGGACTGAGGCGGACCGTACCTGCCCCCTTACCCCTTAGTCTGTCAGTGGTGTCTTGAAGTTACATTTAGTCTGTATTTTATTACTCAATTCAAAGTTCTATTTAAAGCTCTTTCATTTAAAAAGTTAAGTTTGTTCTTCAATCCAGATTTTGAAGTTCGGCCAGCCGAACAAGCACAGCTTTGAGACAGAACCCTCAGGGCGCCAATCCTACTCACATTTGTATAAATGAATATAATAAATAGAACAGTACCCTAATTGCGTAACTCATTTTCGTAATTAATTTCGCGAAGTTTGGGTCATTTTGACATTTCAACAACATTCATTGCGTTATTTACGTTGTTGAACAGATTTTTTTTCCAACTTATGAAGCAATGGATTAGAAATCTGTTTCAAATCGAAACAAATTGTGATTGTGTTGTATTACGCAATTAGGGTGCCGGTTTATATGATTCTAAATGCCTCACTTACAATACTAATTATTCATTTTACTATTATATACTCTAGTAAGAAAGGTTAGTTTATGACTTTGGATTGTAATAACTTCTGACAGAGTGGACCAATTTTAATTAAATAAATGTTCAAGATGTAACAACGGACTATGAGTATATTTTCAATCCCTTAAATCTCTTGAAAAGAAGACACAAAAAATCAATATAACATGTCAATTTTAAAATCATCTCCTATTTTACCCCTTTGGGGGAAGATTTTACAAAAACGCTGAAATGCGTAATTCTTTATTTCTACCAAAAGCATAAATTTGAATTTTCATATCCCTAACTTAAGAAATGCTGGATTTCCCATGCAAACTTTCATCCCATTTAGGATTATTTTTGAGACAAAAAGAATCCTATTTCCTTCTCCAGGACCGCCATCTATCTCCTTGTCAAATTTGATCGAAATCCGTTCGGTGGTTTAGCCATGAAAAGGTAACATACAGACAGACAGACGGAGTTACTTTCGAATTTATAATAAGTATGGATATGGATGGATTTAGGATAGGTACGTAGATCTACCTATTGGTCGACGTCAATGTTCTCAAACTTTTGCTCTGCCACCACCTTCGCATCCGCTTTCATAGAGCTTTTCTAATATTTCACTTTTCTCCGCTCTAAACACAACCCTAGTAAAGCCTTTCAGATACGATGACCATGACTTCTTCTTCTGGTAACCTTGGCAACAGGTAAAACAAAGCCGACCATTAGGACTCCCCTAAAATATTCCACAAGTGAAGAATAAGCTAATTGCGTTCGTGAAGGAATTCGTTCACTGCTGCTAATTTACTTCGCACCGCACACATGACTTCATACTTCCACGGAAACAAACATTCTTTATGATTACCATTAAGATCCCGAAACTATAGACCTCGAATTTTGGCGTCCATAGCGGAAAGGTTAAAGCGCGGAATGGATAGCGAGAGGTACTAGCTAGCGAAAGGGGTTAGGAATACTGATACCTAGCAGAATATAACGTGGGTATAGAAGAACTTAGAGTCACTCTAAGTAGAAGAACCATTTAATGTACTATTATGTAAGTGTCTATGTGCCAAAAGTAGCTCAGACTAACAAAACTGGAACTGTCCGCTCTAGAAGTCTTAAAGACAGACAAAAACTATGTCTGTTGTGTTAGGAACAGGACATGTTGCGCCGACACCGAATAAATAGTGATAAGGGCAGGCGGGCAGGAGAATGAGGAGCGTGCGTGCTATCAGTGATGCAAGCAGTGCGGCCCGCGCGGCAGCGGGCGGAGCGCTACCCGCCGTCACGCTGCCCGCCGCCGCCGTGGCCGCGCCGCAGTGCCGGCTCGCCGCCGCCGCACCACAACAAGCTCACTCAGTGCCTCGCAGTGCCTTCCACACGACGCTCGTGCCTTATACCTGACGTATCGACTCGTTCACTTCTCTACTCTCGCAACTTTTCCTTGTAATCGTCCCACAACTAGCTTGTACTTTGTGTTACTTGAAAGTACTCGGTCTCGTCGTGAGTTGTGATTTCGCGCGAAAAGTTGTTTACAAACAGTGTGTGTCTGTCGGTGTGTGCCGGCTGTTAGCTGCATGTAGTACAGTGCAGTGAGTGCGTGCCATGCGTGTGCAGGAGGCTCTATGTCAGTGGGCAGTGACGGCGGCTGCCTGAGCGCCCTCGCCCTGGCTGTGCACAGCGAGATGGCGCGCTCGCCGCGGAGGATCGCCGCGCACCGGCGCAGCCGCAGCCGCTCGCGAGAGCTGACCCGGCTGAAGACCCAGCTCAATGGTAAAGGTACGATCTCATCATCTGACACTGTTTGTCTTACGTATCTCTTTGTTTGATAGACAGTGATAATAGTTTATTATCATAATAAAACAACCTGTTTTCCGCTGGTAAACACTATCTGCGATAAATGAAAATTCTTATAACTTAGTGAATGGTACCTATCTGGGGATACTAACATACTTTGTCGTAAATTTCATAGCTATTACACGATTATTACTTTTCATTTTCCGTCATAAATAAACACATAAAACTGTTCGCTAATAATACTTATTCACCGATAAAATATATAGAACAGAAAAATAAATTAAATAATCCAATTCGATTGCTATCATGAGCTCAAATGGTGCTGATCCTATAAATTGAAAATAAAGTTTTATGTAGCTGTGACAAGTGCGAGATCGTAAAAATTAATCGATTCATACATTATGCAGCACACACATAACAATACTTTGAGTCCATTGACACGTGTAAACCTTGAGATTTTACTGACAAATCACTGAAATCACACTGAATGGTTAATGCAGTCTCTGCGCCTGATTGACGGGTTTCGTGCTAACCGTTGATATAAAATTCATCCATGAACGGTGCAATTGAGCGTCGACGACAGTGACTGACTGAACTGAACTCGATCCACAGGTACACCTACTGCTGTACCGGTGCCTGTAGGTACGTTATTGTGACAGGTGTAAAACGTGAAGTGGGCTGTTCACGTCCGGCCTCGCCCGCGGCTGTTGGCAGGATTTCTCGTGATAGTATGTCGGCTACTGCAGATTGCTCTGGAGCGGGTTTTTAACTAAATGCATCTCTGTCTGTATTTAAAACTGCTAACTTCATTTTGGACAATCATTTGCCACCCTGTTCTATGCAATCAAAGTAGATAACACTATAGCTCTATAAGAGAAACCCTTATTTAAAATTATATGAGATAGAAATAAGAAGGTACCAAGTTTATATGTATTTCATTGGGTAGATAGGGATCGGTGTAGGCTACGGATACGGAAATCAGTTCGTTTAGTGAGCGGATGTCCGTGTAAATCGGATCGCCTGGTAATTTGGACATCATCGAGAGTTAACTGAGGGGAATAACCTAATAGTGTGTTAGACTGCAGGAAGACCAACGAAGTTTAACGTTACCTAATTGGAGACCAGAAAGTAGACCTCGCGAAACCTCACGAAGGTTACAATTAAAAATATCAAATCAACTTAATTATTATTTTTAGACCCATTTTAATTAAACTACAAGTAATTGTGTTTAACTTTACAAGCAAATGACGCGTTAAGTAAGTACCTACACCAGTAGGCACCTACTTAACACGTCATTTGTTTTAACTTAACTAAGTACAATCACAACTTCCTTTATGAAAATTGAGGAAAAATACTTAAAATAAACCCATGTTATATCACTCATTGTTGACCCTTGACGTTGGTATTTTTGCGAATAATTGGGACTTAATCATCGCATAAGCTTGGACTGACGTTTGACGGACTCTCAAATCATATGACCTAATTGTGATAGGTATTTAAAAATGTAGAGTCTAATGTGGTGCAGCTGTTAACAACTTAACATGAGTGCATAAGGCAAATCGAAGGATAGCTCCGTGCACTCAGGGGGTGTCACTGATACTGCAAAACAAAAATGAAGAAGACAAAATTTGGTACCTAGGTCATAGTCATTAATTAATTAATTTTGTCTTCCTAAGAACTTGCTTCTCCTCAATGTCTTGGCCGGTATTTTTGCCTTACTTAGAAATAACTGTAAGAACTTAGAAGGGTATTTGACACCAGCCACATTGGCTAAATAGGCTTCCATGAAGTAGCGTCCGCGCCGTATATTAATTAAATTTACTCTAAACTTTTACCGCGTTTTAATCGCACAACGGCTACAAACATGATTGATTGTAGAAAGCACGGCAACTTAGCTAGAAGAGAACTTAAAAAAATGATGTTCTACTTCCTTAGAAAATAAATAAAGAAATAAAAATGCGTTTATTGGCATTAAAGCAAGGAAAACATCTTATAAAACTTGAAATAACAGAAAAAAATACTTTTAATGCCAAAAGAGCATCAGCTCAGCATTATGTCAGATGACAACACAAGGTCACCACCTGACGCTGATTTCCAGCTGCAGCCCACGAGTGTTACAGGTCCACGGAACAGCTCTAGAATTCCCTTAAAGGTAACCCTGGCTATCGAGCTATGCTCGATATAGTAAAGTTTCACACCGGGAATGCTGTAATATTTGCCATTAGCAAAGGTAAAGGTGTCAAGGCGACGGGCCGCGCTCCATTTAATGTAATCACGCCACGTTACTGAAGCAGCCTGAAACCGACCTGCGACCAACAGTTTGTGTGCCTACATCGATAACAACGTGCAGGTACTACACCTACAGTATCATTCAACAGTAAGGTAAATAAAGTTTCAGTGTAGGATGCCATATTCCACCCACAGTGTGCGGCCGCTGACCGTGAAGAAAGGTTATTTTGATAGGATAGCATCAATTTATTCGGTCTTATAATAACAAGTGCCTCATACCCACGCGTTCTTCAAAGGTCTGACAAGCGACCCATCGCGATGTCGTATAATTTAGATGGTTCTAGGTGTATTTCTGGGGTCATATTATGTATAGCACAAAGTAAGATGCGTATAACCTCGTGATAAAGTAAAATCGAAACATCTGAACTAACAATGAACACTGGTTACTAACCAGTTAATTGTTATAATATTATATAGTAGACTTACCTCAATATTGGCACCTATTACATAATATTTAAACATCGTGAGGAAACCGGCATGTCCTAGCACCGATAATTCGAAGACATGTGACATCTACCAACCCGCACTGGGTCCGCGTGGTGGATTACGGCCCACTCCCTCTCACAGAGAGGAGGCCTGTGTCCCAGCAGTGGGAACATTTATAGGCTGATGATGATGATGATGATGATGAGTGACATAATATTTTAACTAATGGAATTTTTTTTATTGAATAACGACACACCTATTTAGGCTAGGCAGAACCAGCAACAAAAATATTGTTGTTTGTTGTTGTTGTTTGTTATTGTTGTTATTGTGAATAATGTTGTTGTATTGCAATTAAGTGTTTCTTCTGAAAGTAAACAGTGCAGACAGATGTTGAAAACTCTATGTTAAATAAACAAGATTTTCCGAAGAATCAACCCAATTATTTAGGCGAAATAATAGAAAACACCTAATGTGTCTGCACCTAGGTACAATACAACAGCCAGTGGACAGGCTTGGCCTTCCCTCGAGCCTTATGGCCTGTTAGTGCCACGGTGACCACAAATTAGGTAACTCCGCGTCGAAAACACTAAAGCTGTCTGCAGACCTTGTGAGCCACTTCATCGATTACATCACACTCTCAAATTAATTTATAGCTTTAATTAAAATAGTACCTATGTACAGGGTGTACGTTAATATCATCAATTGAACAACTGTCTACCAATTTTTAATCTCTTTTCTCAGTTTCAATTGTATTTTAATTAAAATAAAAATAGATCACCTTAAAAACAAAACAAAAAATGTGCTGAACTGTTCCAGGAGTCGCCTTTAATTTTCATTGATTTATTTTCCCCTTGTTTTCTGAATAGCGAAATAAATAAAGTTGTAATCTAGGGAATCAGGTGTCGGTAAACAAGTGAAGTAAATAAACAGTCAGTACAGCTGTTGTTTATAATCCCATCCACTTGAAGGCACATTACATAGGTATAGTTGTGATTCTTCAGGGATTAAAACTACCTGTGACACGCAAGTTACAGTCACTGTCACGAATTTCGTTCACCTACCTGTAGACCAATTACTTACATAATCAATGGTTATGTATTCGTTGACGTATTTATTTTATAATGGAAAATGCTTTCTTTATGGAGAAAATAATCACGAATTTTATCAGCTCGTACCTTTATTTAGGAGTCTCGCTAACTCCTGAAGTACTGGCTTTATCGACAGCTTGGACCCTTCCCTGCATGAAAGGATATAATGAAAGGTTATTCCTTTTTTTTTTTTTTCATTCGACGCCATATTTTTGTTGTTGTTAGTTTTAGTTATGTTAGGATACTTTATTGTTTATTTAATGTGTATATTGTATTAATAAAAGTATGAAGAAATACTTAATTTTGAATTATAAATACGTTATTCCTAATAATATTTATAATAAACGAATGATAGCTCCCACTTCAATCCAAATTGTGAGTCATTAACAATACAAGGTAGATATTTATAATAAATTACTCCATATGACTATCGAACCATTATGAATGAACGTAGGTATTATTTTATTCATATTAGTTTATACTTTATTATTAAATCTATAATATAATAAAATAGTAACGAAGTCAAAACTGTGCACTGAATATTAAAAAAAAGTTATTGTTACGAGGTATGGGAACCATCATGAACCATGCTGATGCCGAAAATATAGTTTTTAGAATTTTTATCTGTTTGTCTGGATATACATGTTCCGGATTGGCGCAAGAATCACTAAAGAGATTCTGTTAAATTTTTTCACAAATAGATAATATATTATCACGCTACTTGCTATGGGGGATTAGCAATATTGCATTATATCTTTATTCTTCATCAGTTTACCGCGAGATTAACTAATTAATAGTTTAAATGAACAAAATCAATCAATGTTGTAGAGGATATAGCGAACAAACTATGACTTCACTTAACTTATTTAATGGCAATAGAATTTACAGTCAAGTAAGCGAAGCCACGGGCACATCTAGTATGTGAAAATAAACTTCGGAGAATCAATCTACTCAGACCACCAAAGGTCGCCTTAGAAGAATATTATTCTACCATATTATGCTCTATAAACATCTGTCTAATATGAATATTTCCACCGTATTGGATGTCGTGAGCGACTGCAGCCTTATCGCCTGCAGAGTCACATAGTTTGAGTATATTGTCACAACTCACCTTATCTCACCCGTAATAGTATATTTTTCACCTTTATTGCTAACATTATGTCGGATTTTACGTTTATAAATATTTTTATTAGTTGTAAACCGTCACATGAATTTCCCAACGGACTGCCTACGACTGCGTACAATAGGTATGTAGATAATTTTTATTAAACCATTTTTTTGCCTTCCTCGATGTCGGTACAAACATGATCGCACAGACACAACAGACTGTGAAGTGTAGACTATTCAAAGTATTTTCTTTTACGCGGAAACCGCTGGTAGGACCCGTATAGCGCTAGGCCTGAAAGCTACGCGTTCTTCAGTTTGACTATTCCAAGTTATGTCCTAATGTTAACTGATACTTGAATACGTTGTTTGTGAGCCTTATGATTTCTGACGTTTATGTTATGTATGTCTTGCTGTACTTAGATAACTTAACTACGTACTTACGCAGTTATGTGAAAGTGAAAGAAAATATAACACACCGGCTGACGACGTTCCCACAACTTGTAATGGCAATAATGGTATCGTTTGTAAAACCCCCTATTGTGTAATAGTAACAGTAAACCACAACACTGTTCCAATACAAACCGGATATTGTTTAATTTTTGCTGGGTTAAAGTACGTACTTAATTGTCCTGTATTTGTGGTTAAAATCCTTGCAAAAACATTTTTGAATAAGTCCGAGAGACATGTTTTCTAACTTGTTAAGGTGCTGATAAACTTGAGCATTCACTTGTAATGAGCATTCTAGCAAATGTAACGCTCGTTAGAATGCTCGCTTAAACGCGCCCGTTTATTTTTCTGTAATGTAACATTCGCTAGAATGCTCATTACAAGTGAATAAAATAGTAATAATAATTATTCAAAGGAAAACAATTTATATAAATGAATAAACAGAATTATAATACATATGTGTACAGGTTTATAAAAATAATTTAATATACTTAAGTACATTTTGCAGATAAAAAAAAAATAGTTAAGCGAAATGTTACTATCTTATTCGCGATCTTCTGACTTTGATTATTATGTAAGTTAAATCTTGTTCCCACAATAACAACTTAAAGATCTCCTAAAACAGGGCTTCCTCTCTCCTACCCTTTTGCTGTGCCCTACAGGGTCCATAATGATCTAAATTATATAGTTACCACCTAAGTAAACATTATAATAAAGCAATAAAGATATTGTGTATTGAATGCTCAAGTTTATCAGTACCTTTACAGAAAATAAACGGGAGCGTTTTAGCGAGCATTCTAGCTCGCATTCTACCGACCGTTCTAACGAGCATTCTACAAAAGACAGTTTTGCCGAGCCGAGCCATTCACACGCGACCGTCAAGTCTGATATCTTCGTGAAGAATATTTTTTTGACGAGCATTGACTAGAGCATTCGCTAGAATAATCGTGAAAATGTTCGTAGCGATGTTAGGCTCTATGCTTGGCTCTGTTCGCTGTTCAGTTCGACAAATTTAAAAACGGCGAATGCTCGATGTTCTGTTACAAGTGAATTCTCAAGTTTATCAGCACCTTTAGGTACCTACATACTTTACTTTGCATAAAAATAAGCATGTTTTCATATGATTACCTAGATTACAATAAATAAAATGTAAACATTAAACATACAATATGCAATTTGAATGGTACACAAAACATTCCATCTCTTGTACATGATATTATATTACAGCTATTTACGATAAAAACGTGAAGTGAGAGGATTTCTCCGAGGCCGTGGTGCTGCCGCGTGCTGGCTGTCGGCCGGACGGCGGCTTTCTAACTGGAGACAGAAGTCTGGTGCACTGGTCAATGGTCATCTATGCAGCTTGTATGAAGCTGCATAGATGACACATGCTTCCATACTTTAATTATACGACTACGGCAACGCCAAAGGAGGGTTATGATATTATAAATGCGAAAGTAACTCTGTCTGTATGTTTGTCTGTTACCTTTTCACGTCTAAACTACAGAACCATCGATATGAAGTTTGACAGATAGGAAGCTTCGGACCTTGCGAAGGACATTGACTACTTTTCATCCTGTTTGATGGATAGTCGTATTCCACTACCTCGGACGCAAGCGGTCGTAAGCACTGCTAAGTATGATGGGCCTGGGTCCGATTCCCAGGTCGGTAAAAGTGTTATTGGGTTATTCCATCTGGAATTTTAGTAGCAGCCCGGAGTCTGGATATGTGTCCAGTTGATAGCAATAGCCTTGCCCCCTTTTACATGGTACTTACAACATAACTGGCGAAATGTGGGTGCTGTACCATAGGTTCACCTCTGCCTAACCCTTCGTGGAAACAAGGCGTGATGTTGTGAAGTTATTTGTAAAAAAAATGCAAAATGCACGCAGACGAAGCCGCGGGTAGCAGCTGTATTATAAATAACAAGGAGCAAGTAGTCGCTATTGTGGTTAAATTACGAATACAGTAGGTAATTTCATACCGACATCATCCAGTCAAATCCAGAGGAGGTACTTTATAAGTCAGATTTATTTTAAGCTAACACTTTGCATGTGCATGTTACCTTGTCATAGAACTTTTGATTAGTTAGTTTATTCATTTAAGTATTTAAAAGGAATTGCGAATTGAACTCTTGAACTCAAAGAGACCTAACATCCGGACGTACGTCAACATTAGCTTCAGGATATATTTACAATTTCACAATAGTCATCATCATCATCATTCTCCTTATCCCGATTTTTTTGTGGTCGGCGCTACATCTTTCATCGTATTTTTGGTTTAGTCCCATCTCGGCACCCATGAATTTATCATGCCCACGAAAAATTCCCATCTCGGCATCCTGTCTTAAACCATTAGGTACACATCGAAAAATGGAAACACAGTATGTAGTGAGCAATATTTTTCAAAAATTACTGTTTATAATTTTAAAATACTAGTGTATCGTGGACAAAGAAAAATATATTTTTATGTGACTTGCACAGACAGGCGTTTGAATCGCCCTAATTAGAAGCTAACAATGGTTTATGACAGGATGCCGAGATGGGAATTTTTCGTGAGCATGATAAATAAATTCATGGGTGCCGAGATGGGACTAAACCGTCTTTTTTCTCCATACTTCTCTATCAGTCTCCATCTCGGCAGTCACAGTCTTTCTAGCCATACCATCTTTCACACAGCCCATCCATCGTTTCACAATATTAAGGAAAACTTAACACGCAGTTACACTAGCACTAGGTACATACGTGACAAAACAATAATAAAATGACGTCATTGATGACACCCTGTAGGGTTTGCCGGATGAAGCAATGATTAACATGTTCAAGTTCAAGCAATGCTTTTGTTCGTAGTAAGTACCAGCTATGTGTATACCTACGTGATGACTGATGAGTGATGAGGGACTACAGCACATGTTTATAACATTTTTGTGGTCATTTTGTGGTAGTCATAATTATTAATATGTTGCAATATTATGCGAAACATAAAGGTAATGTTTTCAGTGGTAAAGGCAGTCGAGTCTTTCATTATACAAGTTTTCAGCTTCAGCGGTTTAGGAGGCTCTGCGTTGATGAATCAGGCAGCAAGATTTTCTATATATAGATAAACTGAAATGTTAATCGACTTTCCTAACCGACTGTACATTTTAATTTGCGGTCAAATACCCTAATGTATGTTATTATCCTGTACATATGAGCATAGTTATCGGTAGATTAATTATTTCTTTTAAAACTCTTACCAACTAAATCATACAGGTAATATGAATATTATGGATCTAAAACGCAACTCTGAAGTTAATGTAGGAAAGTAGGTACTTACCTATCTACAACGTTTGCCTACTGTATCTATCTCTCATATTATAGAGGTAAACAAAGTCCCCCCCGCCTCGTCTGTCTGTCTGAACGCGATAAACTCAAAAACTACCGAACGGATTTTGTGAGAAATGTTTAGGTTTTGTGTACAATGTTTTATCAAGCGCTAAAAACCTTGCGAAAAGGGACGGGTCACTAGTTACTTATTATAATAACATCGCTAAACAATAAGCTTTACTAATTAAAACACATCGGAGGCGATGTGATAAAATAAATTGGACATAATAATTATGCATTGACTAAGTTAAGATACTCACTTTCAATCAATCTTGATCGCCATAGGAGACTTCAACTGGTCCCGTACTACCCTACTTGTAATGTTTCGCACATTGTTCTTCATTGGAAATAAAAACTGTAATATCCTACTAGGAGATTGGCCGGAAAAGGTTACACACAGGGAAGACTGAAAAGCTGTGGGAGACCTTTGGCTAGCAGTGGGACAAAACAGGTTTCGAAATGGTGGACAAATGTCAAAAAAATCGAGTCATTTAACATTTTATATTTCATACATTTTAAAATGTCAAATTAGATACTTGAAAATGGTTGACATTGGCATAGGGGTCATCAAGGGTCATTTGGTTGCAAATGACCTCTCCCTACATCCCCTTAACGGATTGCCGCCATTAAACCAATAACCCTGTATTTGAACCGCAAAAGTTAAGTTCGTTCTTCAATCTGGGATCAAAAATTCATAGGCCGCGTCTTGAAGTAACATTTAGTCTGTATCTAGTATACATCAAACGATGCCTTTATTTCCAATCCTTAAGGGATCCCTTCAAAAAAAGACAATGTGAATTTTAAAATCATCCCCTATTTTACCCCTTTGGGGGATGATTTTACAAAAACGCTTAAATGCGTAATTCTTTACCAATAGCATAAAATTTGAATTTTCATATCACTAACTTAAGAAATGCTGGATTTCCCATACAAACTTTCATCCCTAAAAAAAGTAAAAAGTACCCTATGTCCTTTTCCATCAAGACATCTCCTCGCCAAATTTTATGGAAATCCGTTCAGTGGTTTAGCCGTGAAAAGGTAACATACAGACAGACAGACAGACCGACAGAGTTACTTTCGAATTTATAAAGAAGTAGGATAGCAGGATAGGTAGGATAGGAAAAGCTGCATTTCCTAGGAACCAAAACTCTATCCACCTACTTATAAATATTTCGCTTGAATGGTTTAACGCAGGTCTCGCCAATTAGCTTCATTGGGGGTGCGTTTAAAAAAAAAATATGACTGTTGCGGTCGTCCGTCGGGAAGACGATTACTAGTAACCAAGATTAAAAGGTGTTCATTAGTAAGTCGAATTCAAAATGTACACACAAGTTTTATCTAGAAATCTTGGAAAAGAACTTGTGTTTTCTTGGAAATCGATCATTTCCATCTGTACAGTAGCTTTATAACTCCCGAAAACATTTGTAGCTTCGTGTGGCTTGCGTCTGGCGTCGTCTGTTGTCGTGTCGACGGCAGCAAATAAAGCGCGAGCTTAATAAAATTATTAGATGTGGTTTTAGTTAGGTTGGCGGTCCGTACCCAGGGCCTCAAGTCTGCTATTACAATAGTGTCAGAATGGTCTATCATTGATTTCAAAATTGTTGATTTTGACAAGTTTGGTAATCTACTAATATAATGGCATCATTATGACTTTCCAATGGTCAGCCACTGACACTTCATTGAAAGAAATGGCACTTATTGGTAATCTCGTATATAATGACAAATGAATGACTGACTTAGGCGGTATCATTGGTCGTATTGTACGACAATGCCATTATAACACAATTCTATTACGATACCATTGACCGACCAATGATTGACCATTATGAATTTAGCAGATTACTAACTTTTATCAAAATGACAATGGGATCGTGTTGGAATGACGAATTTATAAAAATAGCAGACTTGGGCCCCTGACCACTTTCTGCCATTTGGTGACTCCTGGGTTAAAGAAACCACATTTACATTTGAAGTTTTCTCTGTATAGGTTGGTTGTTTCAACTTTCAAGCTAAATCAGATCGAATCTCCTGTCCTTGGTCAACACGGTAAAAACAAACGTAATTCAAATGCGCATCTCTCCTGGTCCATCATAACTCTCTAATGTTCTCTTATCACTCAAAAACAAGCCTACCTCGTACCGTCCGTCTGTCTGTCAGTCAGCCGCTTTCTCCGGACATGCTCGGAGATAGCACACGTATCTACGTATCGCGCTCGAGGCAATATCACACGTAGCTCGGTTATTGAGCAATCTTCAGGAAAGAGCATGTGGGCCTTAATCTTTCTTTGTTTCGATATCTCGGGGAGTGTTGTAATCGAATCTTTCACCATATCGATAATTTATCAATGATCAATTCCTATGAATTGATATTATAATGCTTTTGCGACAAGGTACTACTTTCATCAATATTATCGACTTATTCCACTTATTTGTTACGACCGTCAGTTAATATTGAGACAATGTTATCGGCATTTCATCAAACATGTTAATTCCCCTACAGCTAAACCCATCTTTTAATCTGATATTGAAACACTTCACTACAGCTAAACCGGATTCTGACGAAAACTCAGCACTCTCAAGCCAGGGCCAGGTACTTACTCCAATTCAGTTTTCAGGATCTCGTCGAGGCGAGACAAGAAATAGGTTCCGGTTCCGGTATAATAGCCGTGTTCACCATGTCCACCAGTACCTAGCATAATATAAATATAAAGTCGACAAAATATGTGACGATGCCTGACACGACTCCGATGAGCAACATTTTGATAAGCTATGGCTGAACAGCAAGGTCAAGAGCCTGATACAGGAGGTAGAGTTTTGGATGGGTGAGTCTAGTTGTGCATTGTGAGGAGGTTCCCTCTGCGATATCTATGTAGCAAGCTTCAAGACTGGTGTAAAAGTTCGAAACAATACGAGTATGTAAACGCAGCGTGCTGTAAACCTTTCATCGTTGCGAGAATATTTAGGCGCGGTGAGTCACGCGCAAGTCTCGGCTGTTATTTATCGCCTGCGCGGACGCCGGTATTTTTGTTAATACGTACAGGTAACAAGCTTCCCACTACACGGGAACTGGTGATTTTTACGGAGAGAATGTTATTTATTATTTTTGTTATTCCTTGAAATCGAAGTGTTTGTTGTAACTTTTATGTAGATGTGTGTAGCGCGCACCTAAAGCTGATTTATCTGGGGACTTCTAAGGAAGGCTGTGACCACCTGGACCTCTTTGCTACGGCAACGAATGTAAGCAGTATCTTTTAGATCTTTTGTAAGAGGATAGTCTGTTGATATGTCTTTATTTTTTTTGTTACGTCTTTCTACATTGTTCTCACATGTATAATTTCAACACGAATGATGTAACCAATATTTTGTAACAATATTTTATTTAAAAAGTGTCCGTGGAGTTTCTTGCCCGTTCTTCTCCACTCTACTATGCTTTGGAATGGGCAACTAGCTTCATCTTTCTGACTGACCGACTCCTTGACAATTCAAAAGTACCTGTAATTGGTTTATTTGAAATAAATGCTTTGAGTTTGAGTTGAATAGGTACTTACTACATAGGTAGGTAGGTACACACCATGTTGTCAGTTCGTGGAAACTTCACAACATTATTCTCTATTCACAAACTGAAAGCAACTCTAATCCATAATAATCTGTCAGTTTATAGAAACAGCCGGCTTTCTAACTACAAGCAGATAACACGTGGTGGAGGCGTCTGCGGCTACTTCAAACGGAACATCGCTTTCTGTCATAAACAAATAACTGAAAGTTTAAACAATTTCAGTCTAAAGAACTTTCATGGTGCATTATAATCAAATGTGTTGAATGCTGTTGGCTGTTAGTGTAGCGCACCTAATCTGCGTAATGTTTAGCACGTGGCTAGAATTGCTCGACATTCATTTACTTACATTCAACATTTTGTTTCACTGTTGAAGTATTTTTATTTCTGTTTATTAACAGGAAATGCTACAATATTATACAACTAATTATTTACACTAGCTGCGTCCTAAATTAAATGACTAACTATACAAGTAAATACTAATACATTCTTATTAAATCATTTTGCGACTTTCTCAGCGCATTTTTTGGGTATTTCTAGAGAAGATAGAAAGTGGTAAGCCGGTTGCAGACCAAGAGCTAAGCTAAGCTAGTTTAGCTTAGCTCGCATAGCTGACGCAGTTTTCCATACTTGTGTGCAGACCGCAAACTATGACTCAAGTATGAAAAACTGCATCAGCTATGCGAGCTAAGCTAAACTATCTTAGCTTAGCTCTTGGTCTGCAACCCGCAGTATTCTGGGTGTTTGTACCCGTGTCATACAAACGTGTAGGACCGTAGGTAAAGCCATATTTGCATGATAGAGTAAAGGCTGGAGCAGACAGGCGTGATGCGACAGTGCGACGCGATTCTGGTAGAACAATTTCCATAAAGTTCTCATAGAAATTGCTCTACTATAGAGTCGCGTTGCGCTGTCACGTCGCGCCTGTCTGCGTAGTCATAGTTTTTGGAAATATCCTGCATCTCTATCAGATGTCGTCGAGATCTTTCGTTCGCCTTTTTAAACTCGTTTATAACCAAGAAAGTCTACCATATTATTATCGCTAAGCAAGTCCAAATCATATTTATTCATATTCAGCTGCCGATAAAAAGAAACGCAACAAAATAGCTCTTAGGCTGGCTTTATCTTATTTTATTGCTTCAGATCGGATCAGTGTAATGTATCGCGTACATTTGAAGCCAGTTTCAGATTTATGAGTATGTATTTGCTATTTAGCTCGCATACGAGGCAGGTGTTGGTTCAAGGGCGCGGAAGTAGTCGCTAGACGGTCAGTAAAGACAATGGACCCTCGTCTTGGATTATGATGTCCTTTATAATAAGACTAGCGACCAGCCCCTGCTTCAAACGGTTTTTACAACTTCACAAAACATCGAAATTTCTTTATTACCATAGGTATGTAAGTTCACCTCTCGGAATCAATCAATCTGCCTAGCCTTTTCCCAACTATATTGGGATCGACTTCCAGTCTAACCGGATGCAGCTGAATATCTGTATGTTACATGGAGCGACTGCCTATCTGACCTCCACAACCCAGTAACTGGGTAATATGGTACCCCTTGGTAATACTGGTTGTCATACTTTCGGGCTTCTGACGACCCGTAACGACTGTCAACCACGAATGCCGGGACCAACGTCTTAACGTGCTTTCCGAGGCACGGAGGAGTCTCGGTATGTAAAAATGGTCACCCATCCACAGACCAACCCCGGCAAGCGTAGCTTAACCGGATGAATCGACCCGTGCGGCTGTTATTACTTAGCCACGAGCTCCTCCTCCAAGTTCACCTCTCGGAATAAAGTCTCTAAATGATGGTGTAAACCGCATCAAAGTTTAGAAAAACAACACAGTCACACAGACAGACACGAAATGTGTCTTGAATTTATAATATGTATATTTATCTACCTACTAAAATAAAGAATGCGAAGCCATCAATAAAGTAATGTCTTCAAAGATTGCGTTGCCATACATAGCAATTCCTGTAACTGTTGCCCCAAGTTAAAAACTAGTTGTCTGGAAACTTGATACTGAAGGAGATTTAACAATTTATTTGACTTATAGCTCAATATGGTTCTGTTGCAATTGCGTTAGTAGGTATATTTGTTGCCAATAAATACATCGTTAACATTACCTACATGCATAGAGTAACCTTCAGTTACCTTAGAGAGGACGTTCTCATTTGCACTATCGAATAATATTAAATATCCTTTTTTTTAGTCTTACTTACGAAATCTATGTTTCCCGTCAGAAAGTTCATTATTTTACTGCCAGTAGCTCTCATTCAACTTCATATTCCATACATCCCGACTCCATCATTATCTTTTCCAAGTGTTGAAGAAAATATCAGAAACTCGAAAATATATTAGATGGTATTCGGCGATCAAGTAAATTCCCACGTCCAGGTGTACCAGCCGGTGGGGTAACCCCATGCCCCAAGTGCACGTGCCTGACAGTATGTGGGTCAGGGCTGCGCGCGCGCCGCTCTCCGGGACAGAGGACGAGGAGCACCTGGCGCTAGTGAGTAGTGACAAAAAGCTATCGTTTAGTAATTAACCTATCACATGTGGACAAATAAAGTGGTAATAAAAATTATATATATTATTCGTTTCGTGAGTTCAAGGGGAAAAAAGCATAATAATTGTAATTTATATTTGTCTACTCATCGAAGTTTTGTTTGAGGTTAGACAGGTGACTTAAAGTAGATCGATCGTCTGGTCGTTAACCCTCAGGTGGTGAATCGCGTGTCTTCATTGAACGGGTCCTGAAGTGACGTCTCACCACATACTCACTAATACCTCAGCGACCTGCCAATTCAGGCGAAGGCCGCCATGCATCCAGATTTAATCATGCGTGGCCCAGCCGGCACGATCACCGCTCTCCACACCACAAAGCAATACCAACATAAAATCAAACAACATAAAGTTCACAATACCTTGTCGTGAAAGTGTACAATATAGTCTGCACGCGGAATTTATGTTTTACAAACCGACGTTTTATAAGCAATAAAATTATTGTAAGTACATGCAGTAAAGCATTTTCTTTGTATTAATTATATTATGTACTTACCTAGTCAACATGGATCAGTAAAATATACATATGTAAGTATACTTGGTATGTCTGCGTAAACTAATGCGGTTGCCAACCAGGAATAAGGAAATGTCTCGGATTCGGACCCTAGCCTGAGGTCATAGAGAGACCAAAACAAAATAATGGGTAGAATGTAGAGCGTCCCTGGATTGCAGCACCAAATTAATTTAGGAGCGTAGCAGTGGCAACCCACACGGTCGTTTTGTTTTAATTTGGCACTCATCATCTACTTTTGTATAGCAATCCCCATCGAGAACCACTCTTATAAGTTTGTGCCGATACGAGAGCTAAGACAGATGAAAATTAGTCTCCCTGTCTATACCCCTGAACTTGATCCTCGGCCACGACCATTCTTCTACAACCAGCTACCTTGCTAAGATCATTATTCCCACTCGTCGTACCTATTTTTTATGTGAGATCGGTAACAATTCGTACTACATCATTCAATGGAACTGACTGAAAATCTAAACATCAGAGAGTTTCCACGTTTTCTGCTTTAATCCACGTCACACAGTAAACAGTCGCTGTGTGTGAAGTTCTGACGTCAGACTTACGTCGGCGTCGGCTTACCGTGGAACTGCTAACTTTGATCCCTCGCTACTGCTGCCAGATTTATTGAGGTAAACAATGCAGTTTTCGATATGTACGATGTGCGATAGTGAATGTTTGATATATCACGTGTATTTGTGTTTTATTTAATTGCAGTAACAATACTGATTTTAACTAAGACTCATGACGTCCTCATTATAGAAATCTTAAGCCGGAAAGCAATGGTTAGTTAGAAGAGGCCATAGATTATTTATCACGATTAAGCTAAACAGGCTGCAGGTGTTAATCATATAAGAAAGTGAGTGACATAAACAAATAAGATTTCTCTTAAATTAACGAAACGAATCTCGTCAAGACTCAAGCTGTATAATTACGACGACGTGTAATTAATTAATTCATGAAACAAATTAACGTTGACAGTTGTTATATAATCATTCCTTTAAAAGTTTAATTGAAATCCAATCAACGTTTCCACACGTTACTTTCTCAAATGGTTAAAGTTTCAAACTAGTCAAACTAGTTCGCCTACAGTCTGACTATTCTGACATTGAGTCAGAACGAGGCAGATCGCGTTACGTTTGTAGTGACGCTGACTAACCCGTCTAGACTAGTCGTTGTCGACTGTTTTGTTTAGATCTAGACCAGTTAAAAGTTAGGTACAATTATTTACGTTCCGGTTAACTAACTGCAAGGAAGCGGGGGAGTGCAGCACAAAATTACTTGCACATTTTAGAGGAGTTTTTGTACCTACGGATAAAGACCACTGATGGTTTGAGTGAAGTGAATTTTGTCCATGTTTGAAATACTTGTTTTGGAAAAGACTATAATTTTACAGCAGTTAAAGAATTAAGGAGAAGGGTATACATTTCATAAAGAAAATTTCATGTATAAAGGGACAATGGCGATGGTAGAGTTTTGTAAGGGACATATCATTGTCCGTTTACGACATTAAAATAAAAATTTCCACCGTCGATATATCAGAAAGATGGAGGGACCCTCCAACTCTTCCACCAACCAACAGATCTGAAATATATCTTACTCGAGTTTATATTCATCGGATTTCTGACTAGAAAAAACATGACAAAAATTGGTCCAAAAAGCAGTTCCATGGCAAGGAGGTAACTGAAACAAAGCTAAGCATATTCGTTGCAGCAATGACGTCACTCTTGCAGCTCAACTACTCCAGAAGTAGTGATGATTTCACAAGTCTTAAATATCAGCCTTGACATTAAACGAACATATTTATAGATCTTTATTTTCAAGACAATCTTTCATAAGAGTTTAACGATGACTAGCTTTTTCCCGCGGCTTCGCCCGCGTGGATGTCTGAAATATCCCACAGGAACGTACTGCCGGTATTAAAATCATCCAGGTTATAAACTATCTGTGTGCCAAATATCCAAATCCATTCAGTCGTTTTTACGCCAATCCGGAACAGACAAACAAACAAACGGACAAAAAATTTAAACACTCGTTTCCACACCTCGCGGCAATAACTTTTATTAATAGATAGGTACTTTAAGTTTTATTTGTCCATTTTAAATTCTACATACAAGATCAATTTGAACGGTGCCTTCAAATTAGACGTTCGCTTGATCTTAGAGGTAAGGATGAAGGTCAGGAACGCATCCAAATATAACGGAAACCTTTACGAAAGGTTCCGTATAATCAGTATACTTTCACGATGTAATGTTAGAGCTACTAGACGAACCGGTGAGAAGCCTTTCATGACGTTACAACAACAAACAAAGTTACAACAGTAGCGGATCGTTACGAAATACCAGATAATTTTTACTAATGACTTGTTGTGATAATGATAATAATCACTTATTAATAACCTCTGCTAACTCTGCCTGCTCGTTACCAATATTTTAATTATTATAGGTAACATGCGGTATGTAGATATTCTTCATGCAATATGTGGCGCAGGCATTGTCAAAGGTTAGAGTTGTGTTAGAGGACATCTTGATAAAAAATAAAAACTTAAATTATATAATGTATGAATCTACGAAGAATCTACGTAGCTTATATGTTTCTCTAGCCATAAGTAATACCTATATCTACATCTAAGTACCGACTTAATTAAACTTAGGAAAAAATCTATCCTAATTTATTTCTTATCGACTCTACATTTAGATGCAGAAACTTGGTATGTACCTACTATTTGTAGTCGAAACCCAACTTTAACTTTTCTGTAACAAATTCTGTTCCTGGAATGATCCAAACTCGAGCAGACACGGCCGTACCTACACTCGAAGCAAGTCGCTCTTGTTTCTAAAATAACTTTACCTAACTTTTCTCACAACATAGCTTTTAACTTTGAAAACTGTCAGATTAACAAGTTTACTGTCAGACTCTGCTCTGGTACAAGTTTGTGCAATCAGTTGCGAGCTGCTATTCTTTGTGCGTAACCATTCGAAACCATCTATAATAATTATCTATTAGTTTATTATGACTAGGTACTATTCTATCAGACTAATAATAAATCTGTGATTCGAACATCGATGCACAAAATGTATAATTTTGTGTAGGAACAATTAATTTATTTTGTTTTAACGATTGGAAAGATTAAACTTCAGATTCAAACAGACAAGGCTATTCAAATCAATAGTTGTATGAACTAGTAATTTTCTCCGAAGCTGTTAACTTGTTACAATACATTTTCACATCGCGGTCTAACTATGAAAAGCCGTCAGTTTGAGCTTGTGTTCCCCGACCTTGTCACTCACTGTCACACGTATGGCACCAGCAGACAATGCTTGGTCGACCATTCGACAATATGTTACGGGACAATATTTTTGAAGGACTATATTTAGAGACGGATGAAGGTAAAATATATGTGTTATGATTTTTTTTTCGATTCCTATTACAAAATACTGGGAGAAATTGAGTTTTTTCTGATTTATTCATCGAAATTAAAATAACAGGATGCATAGTAATGAAATCATACAGGAATAAAGTACAACACAAAGTTATAATACCCGTAGTCGCGGATTGCAATGTCTAAGTATAAATATGCACCCACAAGTATGAGGCAGTCGGTATTTACTGGCTTTTTGAAGCCAAAATATATTTTGTAAATCGTTTTTGGATTCAGTAACATAAATTCGTAGCTGCTTAGTAACTGAGTAATTTATTTTCCACATAATTAACCAAAAATTACTAAATCCTAGTGATAAATCTTGCGCACCACGGTCTTGAATGAGTATCTCGACGTCTATTAATAGTTCAGTCTATTGACTGTGTGTTGTTTGTATTTGCGATACACCACACATCTTTAGCGCCAGCCTCGTCAACACGTCTTGTTGTTCACTATTTTGTATTAAGCTATGAAATGAGTACATACCTGCACCGTGTAGTGTACTTACATTTAACATAACTGATGGTTGTGCTCACATAACTACTTCTACTTACATAGCATTTACATTTTTTTGAGAAATCTGAACTGTTATATTATCCGGGGACCGTTTAGCCTTCTTCCTTCCCTTCTCCCATATTATCTGGAGTTGGCGCAGAATCTCCTCTCTCAACCGTTACGTTATCATATCACCCCTTTACTTTCTTCCCCCCTTTTCTTATCCCCAAAATCAATTAGTCTAGTTTATTTTTATTTTTTTTACATAAGTGCACATTACTAAATTGTATGTAAGTTTTATAACATCCATAATGGACGAATGGATGACCCCTGTAACACAGGTTTTTCCTAGCATGGGGGTCATTGTTCAATATGTTGTATTAAGCTATTTCCACGTGTAATTAAGTTTCAACCTGATTCTGTGTACTTTTATGTCAAATAAACATATTATTATTATATTCTATCTTTTCATTCATTAATTACCTCCCATGCCATCACACATCACACAATCCTTCCATTTATACTTTATTCTTCCTCTCCCTCTCCATCCATCAACATTTTCATTCATCAAAAGTATTTTGTGGTGTCGTAACATGCGCGGGCTCATAGGACATAAATGAAAAACGATAACTCTTAGAATTAGACATTTATTATGATCATAAAGTACAGTTAAGTAAACGTACGGCAATAAACACAATTTCCCTCATACAACACTAACCTATCTCGGCTACTATATTCTCATTATCTTGAAAGTAGCTCAGTGTCAGTTACCGCGCGTCCTTGACCGACAGGGAGTGCCGGATGCCGGATGACCGGCGCGCCGCCTGCCCGATCACCGGCCGCTTCCGACAGTCCCCACTGAACGATATACATGTCGGGCCCGACAACACCAGTCGCGCGTGAAGGACTTGTTGCGTCACCGATGTATTGCGATTAGTCACGGAGAACAGTTTGATGTGTGCTTCATCCACGTTAACGACAATAAGTCGAGTACGGAACGCTTATTTTAGTTTCCATTGTTTCTTAAAATATCACTAAACATGATCTTGGATAAATTGAACAGTACCTAATCATCCAATTCAGCATAGCATCACATAGGACATCATCTCATGTGTAGGTGATCATCTTGTTTCTTAGCATTCTGCATGCATATTGTTTCAGCCACCATTTTAAGGTTGTCGGTCCATCCTGCTAGCGTGTTCCAGGCTACGTTTGCCGATTCACGGCCTCTACTTAAAAGACTCTTCTACTCCAAAAACCATCGGTACATCGACAGACGTAGCTGGCACGCGGCCATAGTAACCTTCGGCGCCGTCATCTCGTTCTAGTTGACGTCCTGTTGACTGTGGCGGTGGACAACGGCTTAAGGACAGTCAGGACTCAGAACAAGTTATAAAATGGCAAGTTCACGCTGCACACTACATTTATACCAAACTAGCTGACCCGTGCCCACTTCGTTGGGCGGTAAACATTTTAACTTGTGATGAAATTATGAGTGTGGTTCGGTTAGTACTGAGTGCTATGATTTATTTCCTGACTGCCAAAAGGAGGGTTTTGTTTTTATTGCATATTCCCGAGCACGGGGCTGCGATGTTCTCGCGCTTTGGCTAGCGAGCCGCTGCGAGCGCTCAGCGCTAGACTCCCTATCCCTTGTTGCAGAGACATGCTGCCTTGAATCACTGAGACGCTGCGCACGTTCAGCGCTAGATTCCCGAGCACGGACCTGCGATGTTCTACAGCTTTGGTTAGCAAGCCGCTTTGAACGCTCGGAGCTAGATTCCCCAGCGCGTGCTTGCGAAATATTTTCTCTATTCCTCGAGAGGCGCTGATGATTTTCAAGAGCACTCTTCTGTACGGCGTACTCGAGCTGCTCTTGTCTGGGATGTCTGACGGGAAAGTTATGATTTCCTTTTAGGCATGATAAACAATCGCTGAAACTGTCCGATATACCAAAAACAGAAATAGCTTCGAACTTGAAGAATGAGAACGAAGTAGTATTTGTGTTTTAAGAAACCGAACAACCAAAACAATTTTAAAGACCAACAACATATCATCCAATCAACTGCGTACAACTCTCCTACCTAACGACGAAAGTTTTAAACAATAATTGGAGAGGTCATTCATCAGAAAATCTTAACACCGCGATTCAAAAAATTACGTAATTGCACAACGCTATCTATGGGTAAATGGATAAAACGTCCGTACAAAGCATGTTCTAATGCGGTTCGTGAATGGACGGCGGCATTTTGCGATTTAGTAATTTTATATTATCTTCGAAACTATTTAACCAATTGGCATACTGTTGTGGGCAAATCGTATCTCTATGATGCTCTTGTGATCATAATAATATTTTTTTCGATAAGGGTTTAATATTTTATCGTTTAAAAAATCGTCCAAATGTAAGTACGTCGAAAAATACTTTTTTTAACACATAAAAGCTACTATATCTGCTAAAATATAAAAGATAGAAATATGGTGTCGCGGACTTTTTTGTAGAACTATTCAAAGCGGACTAGGTTGCCGTACATTGTTTTCAATTATATACAACTGTTAAGGCAGCGCATGCAAATAACTCTGTTGTAAGAGCAATTTTTTTCCGCCTGGCTAGACAAAAATTGAGATAGTTCGGCTAATATGCATGATATCTTTATAATTTATAGCCTATAGCACTCACGAATAATGTAGCTTTTGACCATTGAAACAATTTTTAAAATTGGTTCATTACTTCCGGAGATTACCCCCTACATACAAACTTACAAACAAATGTTACCTCTTTATAATATTAGTATAGATTAAGTTAATCCCTTCGTTCAGTTATAAAAATGTGCGAACTGTATTATAGCAAGCGAGTAGGTGACGTAGAGGTTGAGGAGGCTGATGACCAAGCCCACGTCGAGGGTAAACAGATAAACAGACGGCACACGGAGTACCTGAAGGACCGGTGCTCTAGGAACGACAGGCAGTCATCCAGGACTTCGCGTACGCGATCGTCTGTCAACACAAAGAAATTCGTTGCAGTAAAAGATACTCATTTATATCCATACTATATATGTGTAATATTATACTATACAGTATATACCTAACAAAAACCCTGTCTGATCCGAAAGGGTAGCATAGGTACCGTAATAAAATAAAAAAGTAAAAAAAAAAATTGTGTAAATAATTAGTTATTGCTATTTAAAATTCACAGTTTTAGTACCAAAAGGTCATAAGTTATGACTTATTGACCCGCTAAACGACGGCCGCCCGCGCCCCATGTAATAACCGGGTAAAACTACCCATTGAAAAATAATGCGGCGCATTTTATTTTTTCTCTTTTCCAGACCACATAGGTAAGGTAAATTGGTTTTTTAACAACACCCTCACGGATCGGACTGCTAACTGTACAAGACGAGATAATGGTTTAATTCTCTTTGGTTAAGTACCTTTTCACGCCTTAACGGCTAGACAGAATGCTATTTTTGGCACACAGGTGGACTGTGAACTGGGTTAGGTTAGGTTACAAAGGACAAAGAATACTTCTTCGTCCCAGTAGTACGCTCCCGTGGGATAAAATTCGACATCCACGAAAGCGAAGCCGCGGGCAAGAGCTAGTAATAATATTAACTGGAGCACGGTACCCTCACAAGTAAGCATCTTTCTGCCGATGACGAGTCTGATGCGCGTGACCTCGCCGCGAGTCAGCGCCGCCAGCAGCGCCGGCACACAAGGCAGTATGATACCCATGCTCAGCTCGTGCAATACCAAGGTATTCTGAGGGATATACGATAAGTGTTTGTACAATTTACGGTAGGAAAGGTCTAACAAATACAAGCGTAAAATAAAAACGAGACAAGACTTACTTACCGCCATACGTGCGCCAGAAATCAATTCGTCCCTTGTTGCAATTATTTTCGGGACAGATGCAAAAACAGTCACAATAATCTGAAAAAAGCAAATGACCATCAATTAATAACACAGAATAGGAACATTAGAAATTATGAGAATTAAGTACTCTGATACTACACCATAGATTTCACTGGTACGTTCGACTTCTTGATAGTATGCAATATTTTCTTGTAAATTAACATACATTGCCTTATGCTTTCTCTTTCATCTTCAGTGTCCCGTAACCTAGATATTCGAGACAGAGTGTGTTCCAGATATTGTCTGAACATCCTCATTCTGTTCCACAACAGCTGAAACATCATAATTCTCGTGAAATTGGTCATTCCGCAGAATGATGCAAAAAAAGGAACAATAAAGAACTTCATTTGAAGGACTCTATTCTCAATCAGAAAAATGTAGAAAGGTATTGCTGCGCCCAGGTGGCTTATTATAACTGCTAATAACAAACATTGGGACACCGATATGTCCATATCTGGCCTTACTCCTAATAAAACATCAATGGTTTCCATGTCACTTAAATAAACTTGACAGTACTCGGAATCAGTGAATAATGAGACAACCACACATGACCAGTATATTATTAAAGAAGACACTACTTTATTAATGGCCAGAGCTGGATTAGCTGGTATCAGTTCAATTATAGATGATGAAATGTACAAACATGCAGCCAGGCAGTATACAGCTGCACCGACGCAAACCATTCTATTTGAACTTATTTTGTAGTACAGTCCACCAGACAGGCGCACACACATGATAGTTTTCACTGAGATTATGGTCTTTAGAAAATAGCAAATGAATTTAATTCGTTCGTATGCCATTGTATTGTAGTAAATATTACTTGTGTGCTCGTGTTGAGAGGCTAACTGATACTGTGATCAATAAATACCTGGCGTTCTTGTGCCATCTAAATATAAATGTTAATTGTAATGATGACATCAAATATCATAATACTTAGGTACAATCTATCTAACTTTAAACCAATCCCAGTGAGTGCTTCGTGGAAATGGTTCTTCGGATCCAGTGTTTCCAAGTTTTTGTCTTTACTCCCATTATTAGCAGTCCTAGCAGGCTGTTCCAACACACATCACACATAATATAACATCACCCCTAAAATCTCCGAAGGATCTAAGCGGATGCAGCTGAATATCAGTATTTTACATGAAGCGACTGCCTATCTGACCTCCACAACCTAGTTACTAGGTAACACGATACCCCTCGGTAAGACTGGTTGTCAGACTTTTGGGCTTCTAACTACCTGTAACGACTGTCAAAGATCTACAAATGACAGCCGGGACCAACGGATTAATGTGCTTTCCGAGGCACGGAGGGGTCTTCTCTTGGTATGTTAAGATGGTCACTGGTAACCCATCCACGGACCAACTGCAGCAAGCGTAGATTAACCTGATCAATCGACCCGTGCGGCGCTTATTAATTAGCCACAAGCCCCTCATCTGAATCTATCTCTCATTCAATTAATCAGTTCATCACAGTAATTGATGCCAATACTGCGATAAGTTAACTTTACGCTCAACAAAAACAAATTCTAAGCCGTAGGCGTTTTTAGCGTTGTGAAATCATGTTCACGATGATTACCGACTGCTGTGGGCAACGCTTGCATCTCCTAACATTATAGCTTCGATGTCGCAACAACACAAACATAGCTCGGTTGTTTATTTACCACAAATACCTACATCAACCACCTTGACATTGTTGGATTTCAAACAATCCTCACTAGATGGAACAACACGTTTATTTTTACATTCATTAACATTTTTCTGAAATATGATGACAAAGTGGTTCAGAGTCAGACAGAACGTCTGGTGTTGTGTAAGAAGTAAAGAACATTAATCTTAGTAGCAGATGATTGGCAGGCGTTTGCAGCGTTGCGACGCACCTATAGACATATTCTTATCACAACACGAGCTGTTGACTGACACATCCATGAATGTTTGTTGTGATTCCCGCTATCCTCACTACTTTTGTCTTACAATTACAATGCATTTGATTAATCATTCGCCTAGAATAACTGCTAACTAGGAACAGATACGTGGTATTAGTTAAGCTTGTTCGCAAGGTGAAACTTGATACATTTGATGTTACGCATGGTGACACGAGTGTTACACTTGACGATACGAGTTTTGTTCGCAAGGTGAAACTTGATACATTTGATGTTACGCATGGTGACACGAGTGTTATACTTGACGATACGAGTTTTGTTCGCAAGGTGAAACTTGATACATTTGGTGTTACGCATGGTGACACGAGTGTTACACTTGACGATACGAGTTTGTGAGTTCCATTCCTAGAGATAGAAATGGATGAAATAACAGTTTTAATTTGTGTCATTACAATAGGTACTCAAATGTATAACTTGAAGGACGGACAAATGACATCAGATTCTTTATTAGGTTATGGAGACTCCAATCTCATGATCCGAACAATATAATACTTTGTCATAATTCGCGTGTCATTCGACGTAATTGGTCGATGTATTGGCTATAACTATGATGGTTCCATTACATCCACACCAAGGCGTGGCGGCGCGAGACCGAGGTCAACTAGTGTCCCGATAATAACCGTGGTTCATATACACGATGATAATTAGTTCAATAGCGACGGCACGCGACTCTCGCATCAAATACAAACCGTTTGCGTACTTCTTGCTGAATAATTAAATTTAATTAAATAGCGTGAATTTAATGCAATCTTTGAAGAAAACTTTTGAATTGGTACACGTCTTACGAAGTACATACAATGTTGTTTTGAAATTTTAATTTAAACTCTTGCATTTTAAAAAAACGTCGAAAGTTTTCAGTGAGTATGCCAAGGTACCTAGGTACCTAGATATTATAAAGCGCCTAGCAACTGCCCTGATATTTCGGTATTTCATAACATTAAGTTATCGCCCAACAAAGTTCAGTGTCGTGCAGGCACGTCCTAAGCCCGGCTGCGTCAAGACCGCGCCCTCTGGCGCACTCATATTTCAGGAGAGTTACAGCGGTTTTTCACGCAACTCCATCCATTATGCCTCAACATTGAAATATTGTGAGGTAACTACGACTTAATTAATGGCCCATTATGTCAATTACATCGCGATACAAATGCTCCCATAAATTATCGTAAATAGGTATGTCACATAAATTTTGTAGGTACGGCTGTGAGTGATCATTTCTGTTAATTGGGAATTAGTGAATTGATATCGTTTAGGCAGATTAAGGGCATTGAAACACTTGAATGTCACTCATCTATTAGGTATGGATTTATGACCTTCGCTAAATCATAAAGCTTCGTCAACAATACCTAAGTCACATCATTCATTATAATATAGCTTGAAACGTGAACTAATGAACATAGGCCTCTTAATGACTCTATAATGAGGAATTGCCATAATCTCCTTGCTTACCAGACGGATTAGCGATCACAATCTCATATAGTAGGTAGTTTCCTACCTATAAGCAGACAGAAATCACGCTGCGTTGTTTTCTTGATGTAAGCTTGCTGTTGTTAATACTTGATTTATTTTCTAATGCCGATAATATAGTTTCATTTTTTTCTGTTTGTCTGGCTATAAATTATCAAGCTATTTGCAATAGGGGATGAGCAATCATCGCTATAAGAAAACGGACTTAGGAGACTATCCTCCTGCCGGGGTTGGGGGAAAGTCCGAAAGGGATACCGTGGCCCTTGGCAACATGGCAACTGAAGGAACACGGGTGGGTTTTGGTCAGTAAGAGTCTGACACGCCGTCCGTCTCGCTCCGCCCAGAGCGGGAGGAGTTATTTGATAATTTCCCACTCAAAAAAAAAGGAGACTATCCTGAACTTTTTGAAACAGTTTGATATACATTCACAGATTTTGAAAAAAAATACAGTCCGCAATAATTTTTTTTTTTTTTTGATGCCTTCTCATAATGCATCAAAAAAACTATTTGACCAACTGAAGTTTGAGTACCTACTAGAAAAAGACAAAAAGTCAGAATTACTTCATTGGGTTGAATAGGGAACGAATAGAGCAGATAGTAACTGTAGTAGCAGATTTAACCTTTAAATGATTATTATCATCCCGCTACACCTTTTACTCGTAGACTGCTTTGCGAATTGTAAACCTAAGTTCGATTCCCAACAATTGATATTTTTTGTGCGTTCAACAAACAAACATTCAAACAAACAAACGTTCTACGAACTATCATTATAATATAATTCGATTACATTTATTCGATTAGATTTTAATATAATGATAGTTCGTAGAACGTACATAGAAAATCATCCTACCAAAGGTTAGGTTTTGTTCTGCGTAACTGCCGCGATTTTCGCACCGTTCATGCCATCAAAATATTATTTAATGCACTTGTACGTAGCAAGCTGGAAACCAGCTCTTGCGTGTGGAATCCACATGAAAGTACCTACGCACTTTTATTAGAAAAGGTACAAAAAGCGTTCCTTAGGTACCTATATAAGCAGAAGCACGGCTACTATCCTTACCTCTATCCGACTAAATTGTTACTCGGTTGCCTTGGATACAACTCGCTAGAGGTAAGGCGAGCTCGAGTTCAGCTCACAATAGCCTGTAAGACGCTGCTTGGCGCTATTGACGCTCCTGACCTGCTTGATGTGCTGGCGTGCTTCTTTGTCCCAGACAATTACTGCCGGGGCAGAAGGCACAGGCTGTTTGCCGTGCCTCCATGTCGTACTGTTGCACGTGCTAAGTCGCCAATTCCTCGCACTCTGGCTGCGCTTAATGATCTCTTGGATTCTAATCCTATAACCGACCTGTTTGCGGATGGATGGACGAAGTTTTTATTGATATGTCAGGAGTACTGGAGTATTTGTGAATGTGTTGTTACTTGCTTTTTTTATATTTAAGTTTTCATGTTTTTATTTTGTACAATGTGTCTTAGGTATTATCTTAGTTACTGTAATTGGTTTAACACAACCGTTGTTGCTAAATAAATAAATAAATGAAGTTTAGGCCTCTTCTGTCAGCTTTGGCTATAATAAAAATACATAATCTAAGGTTAGGTGACAGGACATCGCTCATTAAATCCCGTGTGTTTACAAACTACTGCTATATTATTTTAGTGATAGCTGTTCGTCAGGAATAATCTGTAGGAATGCATCAGTGTGTGTCATTAGGTAGTATTTATGCAGGAACGCAGACGTTCATTAAATTCACTAAAACGTAAAAATTTCCCAAGCAATGGAAACTTGCTACTGATGGCTGCGGGTGCCTCAAGACGAGCTGCTTCTCACACGGACAACTGTACGAGTACATCGCTTGCTCCTGCGGCACCAGTCCTGACTCTCTTTATATTTTGGCTGCTGAGACCAAAACTAAAAACTTATACTTGGAAGCTTTATAAAAATGTAGCTGTTATTTTGTGGTGTCTGACGACTTCCACGTGAACGAAGACACATTAAATTAAACTTCTTGTTTATGTTATTCACCCATAATTTGGAAGGTATTCTAAAGGTCTTACATCTCAGAAGCTAAGTAAATTTTAAAATATCACAACTGAAATCTCCGAAGGGTATAGAGGTGTACCTATAGAACATCCACATTTTGCCAGTTATGTTTAAGTCCCATAGGAAGCCATGCAGACTATTGTCAATTTTATTTTATAAAAAATGCGCTATGTTTACTAAGTTTAAGTAGTGTGTCTAACAACATCAGCAGGCACTGTGCTTGATTGTGGATGCGGGTCGTGACAACAACCTGCCTTCTACGGTCGAGATATTAGCACCAGCCTAACTGTGCC
The DNA here is from genome assembly GCA_963680765.1 of Agrochola lychnidis. NCBI lineage: Eukaryota > Metazoa > Arthropoda > Insecta > Lepidoptera > Noctuidae > Agrochola > Agrochola lychnidis. The sequence continues at coordinate 1,446,981 of OY796857.1, read as the reverse complement.
TTGATCCATTATACGTTCCTTTTAAGGGAACATTGCGTTATCAAATTAAAGTCGCCGTGATGATAAGTAGCAGTAACCACGGATCAGTAGGACTTCATGTGAAATAATTAGTGCCTGGCAGATCATTCTCTCAAAAAGCAAATTAAAGTTCGCAGTCACTGTTACTTCCGTTAACTTCGACCATCATCATATTGACGATTCTGTTCGTTACCTGAAGTATTTGATGTCATTACACCAGTTTCCACAGCACCATTTCGTTTATATTCAGGTTTAGATGTTGGGGCTCTGGTTTGGACAAGTTACCTTCACACAAGCTAAGCCTACACTGCCGAACAAATAAAATATTACGCGTTTCAGAGAAAGTTATTATGAGAAGTCTGTTTGTTAACAAAGCAAAGAAGCGTCGATAGTTACCGGTGTAACGTAAACTATAATCAAATTAATGACTTCGCTCGTTAGTGCACTGCGTGAGGGATTATAAACAAGCTTGCCGAGTCAAAGTGTCCGTGTTACCATAACAAGTAATATCTAAAATATTGACTAGAACAAGTGAAGGTCACGGTTTGGTTACGAACTGGTAGGTTTTCTTTAAGCAGCGTGTTGTACTTGCGTAACACGACTGTTACGAACTTTCTTGTTTCAAAAGTTTTGTTTGGTTTACATTACATTGAACTTTTGAACTTGTTAGACATTAAACTGATATTTGGAAATTCGACGCTCTATTCAATATGCGGTTTCGGAACTACTAAGTTGGACAAGATCGAAGCATATGGGTGCGTGCAATACAGAAATACGTTTTGCTACAGTTTTGAATACATTCCTAAATGATTAACATAATAAATTTGTCATTTATCATTAATAAAATACATCATCTTACTGACCACTGATCATTTCATCGTGTCAATCCTGAGCGCAGTGACCCGCCTCGCGTTTTTACACTAATTTACATACTACGACTATTATATGTATAACTATAACTAGTACATAACACACCCATGTATTACGCAACACACGTGGCTGCCCGCGTTCAGCCTGCGAATGAACTCAAGCACGCGACCAGCTCTGATAACAATAACATCAAGCTTTAGGTAATATAAGGTGTTCAAATTGATTGAAGCAAACAAGGCCATTTATGTAGCCGGTTTTAAACGTGAAAATGTCTGAAAATTCAGTATTTTAATGAAGCACCTGAAAAGTATCGCTGTTATAAAGCCGCTGGTTTGGTTGCCATTTACTTGTACGGGCAAGCACGGAGCGAGGGGACCTATATTCAGTAGTAGGTCAAACTTTTGAATTGGTTTTAGTATCCAGTTTGATTGATTGTATTTAATGTTAGCAATTTGGTATATTAGTGCGAAATCCATCCAAAGGATAGAGGGAGGGAAAAGTTTTGGTAGTAGGTAGTTATCCAAAGATCATAACACTATGTTCTGCGGTATAGTAACCCACCATCGAAGAAATGTTTTAATCTTAGTAATGAACGATTAAGTACTTGCTAGCGGTGGATAGTTGCCACGTGCTCGAATTCGCGGCTTGATTAAATTAATGTAGTTCTCTTCGAAACAGCCGGCCGCACCCGCCATTACTTAAATTATGTAATCATTCGAATTATTTCGTGCTAAAATAACTGTCACATTACATGTAGGTTTGCCCCATTTTCATGAACTAGTTTTGTTTTATTTCGGTTACGTAGCAGCTTAGTGGAAGCACCATTTTACGATGATTGTGCAAAATAATTTGCAACAATAGCAGTGTGATTGTGACCTATTTGAGTACGGATGCTTCTCTGATTATTATAAACCTGGCCACCAGTTATTATTATCTATCTGCTAGCGCTTTTCTCTATGAAAACTCGATCATTTGCGTGGAATAAGTTCTGACTCAACCTCAAGAGATATCCATTTTATTGATAGGTAGGCTGGCAAGTAAATGCATTTAACTGCAAATTATGAAATCTTAGTCGCGAAGCAAAACAAGATACATTATCAGGTAAGCTAATCTTGTTCCAAGACTTACAAAATTGCGGCTAATCTATTTGATAAAGTATTTAGCAAAATATGACGTAAAATATTGAGTTAGGTTAATGCTTCTGTAAGATTGACTCGTCAGGAAGCGTTTGACAGGTCGCAAACAAGATTGTGAGTGCTGGGGGAGGTGTAATCTTGCTGAAGATTTAATGGATCAGTGTTGAGTGTGTCAATGGTGAAGGTCGAGCGGCCGTGGCACCTGGCGGGTCACACGGTGACGACACTGCTGATGAGTGACAGGCTAAGGCTGATTTTAGTCTCACGCTGACCGCACGCTGATGATCGGCGCTGATGTCAATATGTATGTAGTTTAAAGCGCTGAGCGGTCAGCGCGACTCAAAAACGCTACCTATAACTACATACATATTGACCCATCAGCGCCGACCGTCAGCGTGCGGTCAGCGTGAGACTAAAATCAGCCTAACACACCATCTCTGATTGTAAATATTTAGTCAACATACAAATATATACTCACGCTTTCTTCCCATGGGGGTAGGCAGAACGCCACCAGGCTAGGATCCTCACATGCTCTTTTTGTGTCGTTCATTCGTCTGGTCATCACACCGCGGCCGGTTGAAAATAATTATATCATCGTATGGTTACCTACTTAAAATTGTTTTGTAACGCTTTTGAGCCTAATTGCTAATGTTTGGAAACATTGATACTGCCCATTGTGTTGTGAAGTTCAAATGGCACCCGGTCCATGTAGATAAAATAGGTTACCTGAGAGACGGCTAGGCGAGGGAGCTAGTAAAAGACATATGACGAGATGTACCACTGAAACCATTTTCGTCGTGGATTAGACAAAGGAACTTAAGTTAGTTATAGTGTGATGACGTGTTAATAATACAAGCACAAAGAAAAGACAAAAAACGACTTCCTCAATCTGAAAATTATACTTTTTAGGTAAAAAACATTGCTCTTTTTATGTCAAATAAATTGTAAAGATTTATTTTAAATGAACCTATAATTCCGATAATGGCGTAATTTAAGCACAAAATAAAATAAAAAATGTTCTTCCGCAATTCAGAATTACCAACGATTGACTCTACCTGTCAATGGCATTGAAATGTTACGAAAGTACGAAATAAGAAATAATTTTTCTGCGCGGATACACCTTCGTTCTTGAAAGTATTCATCACGTTACCTCATTACAGTTTATGGTTGATAATTAATTGAATTCGATTATTGTTTTACCTACATGTAAACAAACAAGAACTTCTAACAGATTAAGGTGGGCCGCACCGCTTTTTTGTATTAAATGCGGTGCGCTGCGGCCCGACGCGGCTCTAATGTGCGCTTAGCTTTAGTGTTAGTAATTAATTAGTATGTACAATGTAATCGCGTCTACTGTTTTGTTTAATGTTTTCCTTGTTTTTTGTTTAGCATTGGCACCAGTGTGCACTTCCAAAGCGATTTATCTAACGTTTTATTTTTAAATCTAGAAATACAGACTATTTTCGATGTTTGCGCCGAATGAGCTGTTTGTATTGAATATCTGTATCTATGAGCTGCTAAAAGATGTATTTTTCTGCTTGAAACTTTACCTATGCAAAGAATGCGAAAAGCATCCTCATTTTTTCCTCATATTATTTGCAAGAGACACTAGGTGCTCAGGTCGAGTCAACGTTACTTGATTCAACCTATTTAAGGAAAAAAAACTTTTCATGAGCAAACATGTTATTATTATTATAGAGCAGTTGTATTCTTTGCAATTTCACTAGTAGTAAATAAAGCTGGTGCAGCACCGGTGACGTTATCGGGGTCAAGGAAGCGAGGCTGCGCACGCGCTGGTCCACATTCACTTATACACTACAGTCGGTAGGTACGCAAACCAGACGCCTTATTGGTTACTGCACTCGACGTCACTACTATGCCTGCAACTGGTTTGTCCATACTACATAGATCAACCGTTTTGAGGTATTCATATTTTTGAATTTCCAAAATTAACCACCGCCCGCTGCACCGGAGTGAAAGTTAACGAAAATGATGCATGTTTTGAAAAGACTGCGGTAGTGAAATAGTAGGTAACAGCATTAAAATCTTTGCGAAAAGATCTTGGATACTATATCCTGTTTTTATTGTTGATGGCTTTAAAATTTGTAATGACTTAATTAATAATAAGCATTGACATTTAATTGTAATAATAACGTATAATAAGTAATTGTGATTTAATAAGTAATTTTGAAAAATATAATCGCGGTTTGTGCACCATCTCTTCTTACCAATTTGTACGCCACGATACGCGGCTGAACATGATAGAACATTTCTGTATTTAATATATTGCATGCAATGTATGTACACTATGTTTATATAAATAAATAAACTTACTAAAGTGATTGAATACATTCGGTTCCCCTAAAAATATGCAGCGCGCTAAGTCTACTCTCTTGTTCAAGTTTTCATTCTTTTGGGATCTTCAAAAGACCGCATTATCTTTATAGGGTTTATCTTAGGTAAATATATCAAAAGTCTTCCCAAGCTTCTTTCTGTTATACAAATAAAACGTATTCTGTCGTGCTATCATTCGTATTTGTATCGTAGTCCTACATTTTAATGAGTAACGGTCCCGATGGTCCACCGGTGACACGTTAGTGTGCTGCCCGCGCAATATCAAATATACGGGAACAGAAGGTTCGACCTGTACCACTTATTCTGTCCTCCTTCTTGCGGTTTTGGGTGTTCACATACTGACCAGCATGCAGCTCTGTCGTATTTTATTTTGGAAGGCGAAGGAACATCTTCCTATGCCAAGTAAAACCACACTCCTCGTCGTATAACACAAGACCACAAGATTCCTCGAAGGAGTAGACAGAGGTGTGCAGTACAATGGCAGCCACATTTCGCCAGTTGTGCCATGTTTGAACTTTTCGTCACATGATATGATTTTGGTATCTCAAGCTGAACTCAAACTGGTTTCCAGATTGTATTCCTGCATATTTACGTACGAGTGTCGAGTGGGCCTTCTCTGCGCTGTTGCCAGACGTGCTGCGCCGGCGCCGGTCGCCTACACTTTCGCCGCGCGGTCACGGTCAGCGTACGCGCCGCTCGGAAACACGCCGTGACGTAACGTAACGCGGACATTAGCACCGAACTGTTGTGTTTTTGTTTTATTAGTAACTTACAGCTGATTTGTGTGTAGCTGTAGCAGTTATGAAGTAAATGGAACGTTTTGATGAATTTACGCTTTATGAGATACATCAATGAGATTTAGGCATTTAGATATGAAGATGGAATAGGTAGAGTTTACCTTATTCCCAACACAATAAATTAATGTAAATTCAATCGTATTCTTGCGGCCTCCAACTGAGAACTCGTCTAGCTCTATGTCCTTCAAATATTTCCTAATTTTACAATCCCATGCGTTGAATTTCATATTTTCCGAGAACTTTTTGTGGATTTTAACACACCTGTGTTATGTCGATAAACCACAAGTTCAAACATCGCTACAATGTTAAAACCAAAACATTCGTGGAAGTTATGTGGAATGTGCTAATTACTTACCTAACTTCCTTTGATTATACCGATAACAATGATTAACCTCTGACGAATAAAAGCATTATAATTGAACTAATTAGTGAATTATCGAGTATTTATATCGGAGTGGTGTTAAAAGCATCACGCTTACATTAGGACTATGAAACATTAACGAACACGCTCACGCATCTATTTCGGTTCACGTTTGGCTGAGAATCGATTGTTTTTGACCTTATAAGTAATGTGGCAACGTGCGCTCACTGAATACAAACTAAATATAACAATGACATTTTATAAATATTTCCAGCGTTTTGTTCTGATGCGCGTTGATGTCCTTTTTAAGTAGCATAAAATGAAAACGACCAAATCACGACGAACTAGTTTATTCAGTTAAGTAGGCATTGCTTTTGGCTTAGAACATAGGAACCTGGAAAATAAGTTCTCTTAAACTGTTTCACCATGTAGATATAGAGAAAACATGCTTTCAACACAATTTTTTACTTTTTTTACTAAACTAATAACAAAATTTTTACTTCCCAGGATACAATAGTGGTCTTATCTCTAATAGCGATATCTACCAGGCAACATTAATTTGTAGGTACAGCATAAGTAGAACCTATAGCTAAAATAAAACAACAGATGTTCATTAAGAATCGTTCCACAAACAAATATGAATAACGCATTAGCAATAAAACAACAGCACTGGTAACCGGGTCACGTCGCTGACATCGGAAGATGCTCATAACTGGGAGGTCAATGGGCGTCTAGCGTGGCGCGCGGCGTACCCGGCGTAGACTTGCGGCGCGGTGCGAAGCGTGGCGCGGGGCGACACGGCGACCAGCGTCCTTGCGTCCCGCGGCCATGACGCGCGACGCTCTGTTTACGTCGCGTGGTCGTTTTGTTATCTGGTATGGGACCGTTTCGCTCTCGGGACCGGTCAAGCAAGACGTGTTTCTAAGGAATTCAAAGTAGAGCTAGGTCTGCGCAGACTGCACCCCTTTTTGAATAGTTCCTTGATATAGTTCAACAGATTTATAGCAATATTTTATAGCTCAATATTACTGTGATTCTAGATTCACAACTTGCTTTTCTAAAATCCCTCGTGTTTTTAACAACTTTTAAGGTTATAGCGACAGTTAGTTCCTATTCACAATACACAGCAATATAACAGCAATTTTTATTTCAGCGGTTATTCAAGGACGATCTCGCAATGTTTTCTACGTATCTCGGTACACTAACGATAAAGGAATTGCAATTTTATTTATGAACATAAACAAATCGACACGTTAACACATTCCAACGTGAAGGTTTCAGATGCGTTTCGGGAATTCAGTAAGCTTGCACGTAAGTATCTATTTTATGGACCTATATACCTACAGTGTTGATGCTCCATTATCGACACCACATAAATAAATCAATAAATAAAATTTTATTCTGGAGGGAAAATAGCTCTCGTCGATATGGCCTCGGCAAAAAAGCTTTGTCATAAAACCTCTTTTGTCTCTCAATATCATTTAAACAAAACAAAAAACGGTTATAAAAGTCTCCAATTAAAATAGAATTAAAAAAAAACAATGAACTACGTATCTCGGTAGGATAACTCCTGTAACCTCTGAATATCTCCTAAATATACCATAGATTTCAACAGGTTTTTATGATAATCTACAGAAACTTCAAATGAATAATCTCATATGGTTCAATGAGGTAACTCGAAACGAATACAAGTACTCAGTGCGTGACTGACGCGCGTGGTTCGTCTTAACCTTGTAAATATGAAACGTTAGGCAATCGCGGTCAAATTATAATTAGCGGCAATCTGCAATGGAACCAGACAATGCAGAGCCAGTGGTGTGCTGTGATGAAACTAGTTAGAACCACGTTCTGTGCGAGCAGACCAGTCCCCACTGCGCAGTGTGGTAGCGGCTCGGGTTACATTACCGTTCCTTGTGCAAATGTTTGCGCATGAATGAGAGTGCTGAAAAATTCGACGTATTACCGTCACATAATTTTGGAAAAGGCAAACAGATTTTTGTTTGAGACTGTTATCAAATGGCTGGCACGACCAGTGTTACTCTCTTTTTTCTGCTTCAGCTAACTTTCACTCAGCTGCAAATAATTTGCCGCAATATTATTTATTATCTTCTTTACATGAGATAAACGACAATCAACCTTTCTCAGGTGACTTGGTAAAAAAGTAAGCTAAATTTTATTCTCTAAATAAACTAAAGTAATCTTGAAATAAATAAACAATATAATTCATCTGTTATCAGCAAGGTTATAAAATTTGCCGCTTGTGTGCCGGGAGGAAATCCTCAAATGTGTGCTATTTATATTTTCATCAGATAAGGTAGCGTTTAGTGTAATGTTGCTTACATCCGCGATCCATTGTGTTACGAAGGTCGTCATTCAGATGGTATCAGGCAAAGAACGATGTTCAATGAGGAATCACAGCATCCGACCGCGAAATTTGGTCACTTGGAACGACATTTTTGTGTTCACTCGCGCGGTAAATAATTTGGGTATCATATTATTATTCTTATCTCTTTAACTGCATAACATAACAATCTATATGAGATCGTAATGACATGTAAGATTAGGTACTTGTTTTGTATTTTAATACTAGATTATTGCAATTAACTTCCTATCGTAATAATCTACCTGTATGCATATTCGAGGCGAAACTAAATGGACTGATGTCAATTAGTTTTTTACCTGAGGTAAAGCAAGTAAATAAGTTTATTTATTTGTATATGTCACCGTAAAATTATAAACTTCGTTAGTTTATAATCTATCGGTATTATTTCCGTTAGATTACAAACTGTCGAAAAATTGTGAACTGCGACAAATCATTTACGATTTAACGCATTATTTTTCGAAAGTTTATATTATATCCATGAGAAACGATGCTCACTCGACTCACGCGGTTGGTCACAGTTCTAACCTAACCTAACCCATTTCACCCAGTTCACAATTTTTCGACAGATTATGATCTAACGGAAATAATACCGATAGATTATGAACTAACGGTGCTCACAATCTTACGGTGACATATATAAACATGGTGTACATACATTGCATGCAAGATATTATGTTCTATCATGTTCAGCCGCGTATCGTGGCATACAAATTGGTAAGAAGAGATGGTGCACAAACCGCGATTATATTTATTAAAATTACTTATTAAACCATACTTACATTATTATTACAATTCAATGTCCATACTTATTATTAATTAGGTAATTGCAAATTTTAATTCCATCAACAATAAAAACAATTCATTACATAATTATATTAATTATGGAGTGATCTTATTACACAGTAGAAAACTACATTAAATAAAAGACAACATCATCATTTTAAAAACGAAGAAAATTATTCCTCTTTCATAAACTCTGAAATATTATAATATAACTAGCGGACCTGACAGACGTTGTCCTGACCGAATACCGCCACCTATCGGGTCCGATTGTGAATCTAAACCATTCCCAGATCCCCTTGAACACACACAAAAAATTTCATCAAAATCGGTCCAGTCGTTTGAGAGAAGTTCAGTGACATACACACTCACAGAAGAATTATATATATAAAGATATTTAGAGTTTATGAAAGAGGACTATGTTCTTTCAATTAATAAAGTCCTTAATTATTTGTATTTAAGAGCAGATATACTTAATGTTCTCTATGATTTGGACAATTTATTAAATATGGTCGGAGCCATGTAAAAAATGCTCTTGCGCACAAGAGCTGTTTTAATGCGTTTATTCCTTGGGACAACATCAGACAAACGCTGAAATAAATTAGGATTAGTTTTAATGAACATTATTGTTTCCAAAATGTAAAATGAGGGTAATGTCAATATGTTATGCTCTTTAAAATTTGATTTACAGCTATCTGTTGTTTGCAGTCTAAACATCGATCTAATGCATCTTTTCTGGGCCCTAAACGCTATTTCATTGCCTTTGTTATTTCCCCAGAAAATAACTCCGTACCTAAGAATTGATTTAGCTAATCCATGGTAAGCAGTAATCAGTGCATCTTTGTTGAGAACCGTTGCGAGTTGTTTTAAAGCGTAGGCTGCATTACTTCTGCCGGGGTTGCGAAGAATACTGAAAGGGAAATCGTGGCCCCTGGCAACATGGCAATTGAAGGAACACGGGTGGGTTTTAGTCAGTCTTCTGACATGCCCTCCAGCTCCGCCCAGAGCGGGAGAAGTTATTTGATAATTTCCCACCCAAAAAAAGACTGCACTACTTAATTTTTTGCTAAATGCTTCTATTTGAGGTTTCCAGTTCAACTTATCATCTATAATCAGTCCCAGAAATTTTGTTGTGTCAATTTCATTAATATTAATATTATTAAGTTGAACATTAGGATTCATTACAAGCTATTGTCACAGTGCAATCGTCAGCAAAAAGTGTCATCGGTTGTTCAGTTACTTTAAGCAAGTCATTAATATCCTTAATATTATAAATGCGAAAGTAAGTTTGTTTTTTACGCCTTCACGCTAAAACGGCTGAACGGATTTGGATGAAATTTGGCACATATATAGATGATGCCCTGGAAAAGAACATAGGATACTTTTTTTTTCCCACGGGATCGAGACTTATGCGGGTGAAACCGTGGGGCGCAGCTAGTATATTATAAAGTGAACTACGGAGGCCCCAGCACACTTCCTTGAGGTACTCCGTATTAACTTCTCGTTCCTCGGATCTTGAAATAACCTCACGTTTACCGTTAATTTTACTGATTTCGGTAACTTGTTTACGGATATGAAGATTTGACAGGACCGTCTTTAACCTATTGGAGGCCCTGGACACATTGGGATGATGGGACCCCTATGGCCTTGACAAAGCGCTATTTTGTTAGAATATACAAAGAAAGTAGAAAAGCAAGTTCTAGATTTATTTTTATTTCTTTAGTCACATTAAATAAATAGATAAAATAATATAATCCACAAAAGTAACTCTTTTAGCATTCACAGGTTAGTGCTTATAGTTCTTTGTTGATTGAAGAGGTACCTACCCTTCTAAATTTGAGATGAGCAAAATAACTTCTTCAAAATCTACGTTTTTGAGCATTACATTCTATGGACATTAGCGACAAACTGGTTATATTCTCTCTTGAAGCGTTGTACTTCAAAATATATTTTTTTTTTATTAATTCATTCAGTAAAGTAAATATAATAAATATCGGTTATAATTTGGTGATCTGGCACAAACTAGGGGGGGCCCTATCGATCGCGGGGCCCTGGGCACGTGCCCAGAGTGCCCAGTGGGAAAGAGGGGCCTGAGACTTGATTTAATGAGTTCTAAGACGTTACCCCTATCACCATAAGCTTAAAGTTTATCTGCTAGGGAATTATAATGGACGCAGTCAAAGGCCTGTGTCATGTCGCAGAAAAGCATAAAAATGAAACATATAATTATGTTTGACCGTGTGTATGACCTACTGACTTTAAAAACAATTGACACTCTAATAATCTTACCTTGGAAATGATTATTGCTTCGAAGAACAGACTTAGGTCATACCCAATGCTTTTCAAATGGAACTTCTATAATTGCTAACGTACTTACTTACCTATATTTTGTGATATACAATAATTATACACCACAACTCACACTATAAAAGTCATTTTATAAGGCCCACAGGTTAAGGCATTAGGCAGTCTTTTCATCAGCATCGTACAGGCTGTCTGTTACCGTAAGCCTTTCGCCACAAGTTAACAAAGCCTATTAACTACCTTTACTTGTATTTAACGTGCGGGAGTAGGAAGTAAGGGTTTATCTACTATCGTACCTACCTACTTATGTAAAAGTGTCGATAATTATGGAAAAGCAGAATTGGTGATTGCGGGACCTGTCTTTGAAAATGATTGATAAATACAGTAGATACCATAGATATAAGAAAGAAGTTTGTTCTGTTTTTTATATTTCTATGGTTTACATCCAGCAACATTAAACTTGGTACTTGGTGGATACACACACAGACACACATGTAGCGGTTACACCGCCACATACGAACTACGCATCATAGACATGACGTCACACGAATCCTGCATCGCGCAGTTAGAGTTTACCGAGCGGTCGACATACGTACAAGATTTCAACTTCAAACCGATGGGCAGTTGCCTGCCAGACACAACACCCGTCTGGTCGGAGGATCCTCCCTTTTCTATGGTGGATGAGTGAACTTTACACCCTGTTCCTCATGCCCCTAAACACAGATAGATCTCACGTTGTGCACATTTACAGCACAACACGTACATAACATAATATGCAATGTTTCTGATGGGTATCGACACACGCCCACACTCCTGTATCCTGCAATTTGTCTCCACGACCAATTGTCGCCACAATTGGCTGCACTTGCAACCAGGAGTAAATTATCAAACAACTTGCGGTCAATCACTTGCTGCAATCATCTTGTCGTTGAACTTTAAAGTTATCCTCATCACTTCAATATGGTTCGATATCTTTACTGTGTTAGCCTAGCCCTTATATGCACAAACTTATCAGTGTAGGAATATCGTAAGGGTAGGTATGCGTAGGGATGCGCGTAGCAGGTGGCGTAGACTAAAACAACGCTACGTGCTACGCGTATCGTAGCAGGTGGCGTAGACTAAAACTACGCTACGTGCTACGCGTATCGTAGCAGGTGGCGTAGGCTAAAACTACGCTACGTGCTACGCGTATCGTAGCAGGTGGCGTAGACTAAAACTACGCTACGTGCTACGCGTATCGTAGCAGGTGGCGTAGACTAAAACTACGCTACGTGCTACGCGTATCGTAGCAGGTGGCGTAGGCTAAAACTACGCTACGTGCTACGCGTATCGTAGCAGGTGGCGTAGACTAAAACTACGCTACGTGCTACGCGTACCGTAGCAGGTGGAGTAGATTAAAACTACGCCACGTGCTACGCGTACCGTAGCACGTGGCGTAGAACCTTGCAATTTTGAATGATATGCTACGCTTTTTAAAAGGTTTAATGTGCTCATGAATACCTAAATGCGTCGTTTCATCAGTCTTTAAAGTTGAAATTATGTATGGTAGGAACTACAGTAGTTCCTGCCATACTGTTACATATTTCAACTTCCTTCTTTCAACAAAACCGAACCATCAACCAACGATCCTAATCAATAATCCGACGGATATTTAGGTAACCTACAAGAAAATGGCCATTAAACTGCAAATCAATACAAAAACCGGTGTTTCTTATTACTTAAAAAGTTTGTTCTAAATCTCGGAGCAGTAACATGGTGCGGCAGCAGGTCAGCCGACCCTCGGCACGTGACGAGCTCGGCGCGACCTCGCACAGTTCGTTACTACGTTACCTGTTGCCAGTAACGCCAGTGTTACCAACTTTACCAGACATTTCGCAAACGTTACTCAATGGCGGAAGGCTAGGCTTCCTGAGATTATGCTCGACTTCGATTTAACGATTTTATGATTGTATGATACATAATAAACATGAGGTTGTAATGCTATAAAATGTAATCTGTGGAGAGGTGAGTACAGTTTAGTGAATTATACATTTTATGTATAAAACAGGATTAGTTTATTTTTGTAATTGTTGCAGGTATTTATTCTTCTTTATTGGGTATATCAGTACAATTATTGAGCCTATCTTTTATAAGTGCATGTAAATAACATGCTAGTAAATAACATAACACACAACATCACGCCTTGTTTCCTGGATAGGCAGAGACACCCACATTTCGCCAGTTATGTTTAAGTCCCATGTAATAGGGGGCGAGCCTATTGCCATCAACCGGGCACAAATCCAGACTCCGGGTTGCTACTGAGAAATTCCTGATGGAAAAACCCAATAACACTTGGCTATTACCTATACGTGCTAGTAAATAGTAGTCATTTGTATTGTGTCAAACAAAACCGGGTACTTACTGTAGGTACATAAGTATGATGATGAGAATACACATTATGACGTAAAATAAATAACTCTTACGCTGCGCATTGTTTTGGCATTGACAGAGACAAAAGCGATGGAAAATTATTATGGGCATTATTATTGAAAAATCGCCAACTATTAGTGCTGCGCTTTGAATAACTAAACAATAAGAATAAATTGAGGAAATTATTACCTGTCGTTTATATTTTCAAACAAAAAAAATATCTTTTTTAACAAAGAGTTTTTGAATACCAAAATAATTACATATACAATTAGGTACATAAAACAGTAATATTTTCAGTGTTATGTATTGTGTAAATTCTCAATTGAATACATACATAATGTTATGTACCTATTTAATTGTAATATACCTAAAACATAGTAATTTTATCACCATGGTCGCATGGAATGTTAATCATCGTGTGATGACCGGAAGCTGCGTATTACACGGTGTTACGATAGCTGGTAATGTATGCTCTCTGGTTCCCCCTATTATAATGTGCACATTCCGTGTAGGAGCACGTTTATAATTGAATAAATTGTACACGTTTGTATTCACTAATCACGCGAATTCTTGCACAAATATACAATCTATGTAGAATTACAACATACATTATTATATGGATTTATTTTTATATTGAAATAGCTTTTATTTATCACGCCATTCTTTTTTTTATTTCTACATAAATAGTGGCTTTAAACAAGATAATATGATTAATGAAATGTCAAACGTCTATAAATAAAATTCTGAATTTCGACATGAAAGTAACTGCATAAGTATTCATTTATCATGTACTTAATGTTGTTATTTTTATTTATTATCATTTTCCACATAATCAGGACAAGTCAATGTGTACCTACATAGTCTGAGTTTCTTCCTTAAAACAATTGAGGAGTGGGTCGGGTGGCACTGACCCCTGTGTCTCTCGGCTGAGTCAGCGTCACGCTGATGTCAGTCAGTGAATCAATGATGAACGAGGAAGTGACCGTGGTTGTGTTAGCTAAGTGCTAGCAGCTGGACTCGCATGCTAATTGCCATAATTTAATCAATCGCTCTGATTGTGGGTTTAATTGTTTAGTCATAAGTAGGTAGGTACTTAGGACGAACACATCATTCGGGACTTTTCCATTCACTCGTGTACCTAAGTATGAGCTCCTTGTACTCCCACTGCACCGTGTCATCGCCACCCGCTGCCGCGTTCAATTCAGCAGTAGTTTTCCTACATTTTCCTATATCGTATACCATAGCACAATTTTTAAGGCTTTTGTTGAGGCGTTATATGTTTAACCCCCCAATATGCACTCATTTAAGTTACTCAGCATAGTTAATCTTGAAAAAAAAACCACATTAAAAACTAGGTCACATAAATATCTTGAGTACCTACCCTACACTGTATACAACCAAAAAGTGAGGCACTCTTGCATCACTCCTTCCTAATCGTCATTAAATCAAATATTCGCAAATACTACTCGAAAATACATTTGCAAAGGACAACATCCAGTAAGATTTATGTAATGACGTCTACAGTGGTTAGTAGTTCCACGGTTAGCGCCGTGCTTGTAAACTGTGCCGGAGTAACACCAAACACTGCCGGTTGTTGTGAGCTGGTGGACGATCCGACGTGTTGGTGAGCGATGTGTGTTTGGTGCCGGCGACATTGAGACTCTGTCTGTATGTCGGTCACGCGCGCAAACTGTGTAAACTGCATTGAGTTTCCATAACATTTACGTTTTAAGTGACTCAACAGTGCTTCGTAGAGAACGTTACGCCGTCCGTCATCTTTTAGCAAACGTACGATTTACATACCTGAAAGTCTTAACTACTGACTGACTGGGTTAGATATTGCGAAGGTAGTAGGTTGTCAAGGTTTCGATCGAGTTTCAAATGATGATTATAGATATGTATTATTACCTTCTGTTCTGTTGGCTACGGTAAGGTTTGCCTTTATTTGGTGGGTACGTGCACAAACATAAACTACACCATATACTACCTATACACTAAAATGGTGGAAAAAAAAAACAAACGACGCTACCATCAACATTATTAACTTAATAATAGGAACTACTTTAAATTAACAATAGAACTACTATCGGGTGACCATTGAAAAGCCACAGCGCTGTTGGCTGTGCTGTGGGTCCCCATAGCACTGCATCATGCTGAGTGAAAGCCTTTTGTCACAGTCATGACGTGCAGCTGCCGACTATTTCTGTTTTGTGCTCGTGATTATATTGAAATCTATTGTGTTTTATTTTGTTCTATTCGAATAATTATCTTTTTCTGTGCTCGTGGCTAAATACTAACAACCGCTCGGGTCGATCTGTCAGGTTAAGCTACGCTTTCCGGGGTTGGTCCGTGGATGGGTGACCATTTCTACATACCGAGACTCCTCCGTGCCTCGGAAAGGTGAATGTCAGGTTGGCGGGTGTATTTTTCAGAAATGGTCGAAATATATCTCAAAATTTAGTACCTAATTAGTACCAAATTGTACCACTTGTGAAATAATTTGTACCTCGTGGGATCGCAAGTTATTGCAATAATTTCATACACCCGCCATTCTGACGTCAGCTTGGCGGGTGTATTTTTGTGTAGCCAAGATTACTGAGAAGTTGGATATAAAACATACATGGATATTTAGTACCTAATTGGTACCTCTCTAAACATACCTCAAGTCGGTAAAATCTCATTGGATTTCGACAAAAAATTAAAAATTCACTTTCCCATATACAGGATGTTACAATATTTTGCTTGTTTGACACAAGTAGAGGAAACCGGGGACACTTGACTAAGGAATACTTAACATCAGTTGGAATGACAGCTTACTTCACCTGCGTTTTCACGGTGAGTTTTTGATGTGAAACATCTATAGCGGCGGGTCAGCCCAACTTTCCTATCGTAAACTATCCTTTTATGCATATTACATGTACATAATAATTTAGATGTTTCACATCTGTCAGGCGTCCCGCGACGGCACATTTTTTTTACAGAATAGACCGCAGCAGCTATTCTGTAAAAATCTAACTGTGGAAATTAAGGTGAAGTGAGCTGTCAATAATGTCCACCCCTAGCATCAACCGATCTTACATTCCATGTGATGCTAGAAATTGACAGCTTAATTAAAGCTCACTTCACCTACATTTAGATACACGTTGAGATTTTACTTAATAGACCGGATGGTCTCGTTTACTCCAGTTTCTTGCCCGTTCTTCTCTATAGGTACCTACTACGCTTTGGAATAGGAAACTAGCTTCATCTTTCTGACTGACCGACCCCTTGACAATTCAAAAGTACCTATATATGGTTTATTTGAAATAATGCATTGATTTTGAGTTTGAGACCGGCCGGCCGGCATGTTGTTTAGTTGCCTAAAAACACATGACATGTTTTTTTTTTAAGATTTTTTTTATCTCTTTCTTGTTCACGTTACAAAGTAAATCATGGATGGCAATCATAGGTCTAAAGTTAGAAGTTATATACATTATATTTACCATGATCGAAGTGGCCATAATTTTGACATCTGTTTGCAGATAACCGACCTGCCTCTTTTCTCTTTCCTATATTCTAAATATGAAATAATGTTTATCTACAAATTATGTTATCCTGCTGTTTATAACCATCTTCTTATACTTTTTAGTATCTATAGATAATGCCGCGATATGTAAAGCTTTTATTCAATCAATAACAAAACCCCTAAAAGTATTCAGCTGCATAGGTTTTGACGAAGCTGTTGCTTTGTGAAAACCTATGCAAACTGAACCTATAAACTTGCTGTTTTTCACTTTTAGAACCATATTGTAGAACTGCAAGTGACATAGAAATGATAACAATCGTTCTTATATTCACGTAGGTGAAGTGAGCTGTCATTCCACCTTACACTAAGAATCCCTATAGTCAAGTATCCCCGGTTTCCTCAACTGATACTCGACGAGAGCTCATGACCAAAATTTTTACCTCATCGTTTTACGACCAAAACTGTACAAAATCTTTTTGTTATTCTGAATTTAAATAAAGGTTTTAGATACCGAAAACACAATTTTCAGACACCAGTAGCGTCACACGTACCCAGGAGGCCATTTGCGAAAATAAAATAATTTTCCTAGTCTGAAAATCTTGTTTTCAAGTGAACATTGGTGCGAATATATTTTTCAGAAGAAAATATAAGAAACTTATGTGTTGAATCCATTTTGAATGTGGTATAAATGATTAGAAATACCCACCGAGTTGGGCTAAGAACCGTCTAAACTAATGATTTTAGACGGGTTTCGCAGTAAAACAATGCGACATAGTTTTGGTCGTAGGCTCTCTTACTCTTTGTGTCAAACAAGCAAAATATTGTAATACCCTGTATATAAGAAAGTGAATTTTTAATTTTTTGTCGAATTCCAATGAGATTTCACTAACTTAAGGTATGTTTAGAGAGGTACCAATTAGGTACTAAATATCCATTCATGTTTTATGATTAACTTCTCAGTAATCTTGGCTACACAAAAATACACCCGCCAAGCTGACGTCAGAATGGCGGGTGTATGAAACTATTGCAATAACTTGCGATCCCACGAGGTACAAATTATTTCACAAGTGGTACAAATTAGTACTAATTAGGTACTAAATTTTGAGATATATTTCGACCAGTTCTGAAAAATACACCCGCCAACCTGACATTCAACTCGGAAAGCACGTTAAGCCGTCCCGGCTGTCATTCGTGGATCTTTGACAGTCGTTACGGGTCGTCAGAAGCCCGAAAGTCTGACAACCAGTCTTACCAAGGGGTATCGTATTACCCAGTTACTGGGCTGTGGAGGTCAAATAGGCAGTCGCTCCATGTAAAGTACTGGTATTCAGCTGCATCCGGTTGGACTGGAAGCCGACCCCAATAGAGTTGGGAAAAGGCTAGGCAGATTGATTGATGCACGTGTTTCTGTGACAAATAAACTTATTTTTCTTTCTTTAATAACAGTTTGACTCACAGAGGTTTACAACCTTCAAAATCCCTCGGATCGATTTTCTTGCGATTCAACATCATAATGAAAGACAGTATTCTTGCAAGCATTTATTTATTTACTAAGGCTTTGGTACGGTGTGTAAAATATAAAACATTGACAATGTTAAATGCTGGAAAATGCATTATGTTAAGTAAATGTAAAGGCCCGTACACACTGGAGAGTCGTTGAAAATTAAACTAAAGTTGTCAGACTGGTTTTCCCACTCGATTTAACTATTACCATTAATTTAGTATCATGCTCTTGTCAAAAACATACTTTCGACATGATATTATATCAGGTTATTCTTTGCGTGAAACAGACCTAATAGTAGCCAACTGGGTTTGCCAGCAATCCTAGACAACTGGGCGTCGTGGTCAGTGTGTGCGAGCCTCCTATGTTAGGGGTGATATCGGTTAGACTAAAGTTAACACTTCCTGTAGCAGCGCCGGCGCCGGGCCATCGCCCGCGGACACGCCGCGCCCCCCGCAGCCGGCTGCACCTGCGGACATAACAACACATTACCACGTGTCACCATCACACTCACTTATTATGGTGTAAGGTGGAGAGAACCGGGTGGCGTTTTTCCAATCTATACAAGGCTAGAACGCAGCCATAGGAAACTGCTCGCGTATACATTGTAATGCTATTTTTAAATATGTAATTACAATGTATACTATTGTATACACAAATTTTGCGTATCGTGTATAGTTTGTAACGTGGGCGCGCGCGTCCTGGTGCCAAACTATAGTACAACACTTACGCCTCACAAGAGTTTTAAAGATATAGTCTATAAAAAAAGAACAAAAGTATAAACTGAGTGAAATGGCTTAGGTTACGTTAGAACTGTGACCAATCGCGCGCGAGCCGAGCGAGCGAAGCGAGCGGTGCCGCGGCAGCTGCTGGCAAGCGCTACTTCCAAGTTGCTCGCAGCCAGGTAGGCTATTTAATATTAGCGCAAGGTCCATTACGTCGCAAACAAGTTGGTTACCAGTTCACAATTTCTCGCAATCTAAACACGATTAGTCCGTATGCGTACTGGCACTGTATATCATGGAATGAGGTAGTTAATTTGCTCACTACGAAGTATACGCGAGTATTTGCGTACTACTCTTGTATAGATTGGAAGAACTTAGTAAAAAAGTGATTTCCAATCTATACGCGATTAGTTTCACACCCTTGCGTTCTGGCCTTGTATAGAATGGAAAGACGCAACCGGGTGTTGTGACATAATTGTACTGATTGTAACCAAATACTTCTACTGATTGTATTTCGTCCGTTATGTTAGTAGTTCTGTCAATCAACAGAAGTGAGAGTGTGCAACTTTAACTAAATAATAATTGTAAACCCATGTTGTGCAGGACATGCTGTCTCACATGCAAGTTTAAAGTGTTTAACATCACTCTGTTCTAACTGTTAAAAAGTTATTTGTACACGTAATTACAATGAACGTGTTCGCCTCCTAACTCTTTCGTTGACAGCATATTCATTGATTTTCTCATTTCTATTTAAATCAGTTCCATAAGATTAATACTGTACACATTGTAAGTACACTCATAATGTTTTCTGTGAAACCACGACGTCATGACGTTATACAAATAAATACACACGCGGTAACATTTAATTTTGTATAATTTGTGTGTCTGTGTGTATGTTCACGAGCAGGCGATTTATTTCTGTGAATGATACGAAGTGAAGCTATTTATTTAAATGTTCGTGTGTACTTTAATATTAATTTATCACATATCTGTTTTGTTGCAATGTTTCTCTAGTAAATACCGACGAGACTGACGGACAGCGTTAACAGCTGTAGTAACAACAATGTCTAAGTATTTTGATTTCTGTTGCAGTCTATCATCACATTCATCAGCCATCACATCACATTCATGTTGTATTGTAATTATTTGTAATGTGCTAAAGATAGTGTTCAGAGAAGACTAATGTATGTTCTCTAGAGTCTATTTAACTAGTAGACTCTAGAGAACATACGTTAGTCTTCTCTTGAAATTAAATTTTTAACGTAAATAAATAAGAGTTTTCTATTTCAAATTATACTGAAAATCGTTAGGCAAACAAAGAACATATTGAAAGTTATAACATTTCGAGCGTACGACAACTGTCTCCGCTAATTCGTCGCACTGTTTCTTCGTGGCCGCTCACGCGACCTTGACCTATCGCGCGATAAGGCGCGCCGCACACTCGCTCCAATTAACACTCTGCACAGACTGCGACCCGCACTTGACATCATCTGACACCATTTAACGCTCGTAAAAATGCCGCTGTCATACATTACATACTGCGCGAGTTATTTCAGGCATGATTGATTGAAGCAATCAGGCCTTCCAGAGCAATTCATTGAATTAGATGTTCTTTTGATTAGTATCAAACCGCTTGGACTCTTGAACTTCTGCTCGTTAATGCACTGAATAAATCTTAATTTGTAAGGTCAATGCTATGGCTATGGAGTTCGTTTCGTGATTCATTATTTTATTTAGTCGATGCGTGATGCAGAGTTATTTGCTATCCCATCGACCTGCCAATACAATGTCAAAATGTTAATATAATTCTATAAAATATTAATGAAATGCTCTTCGTTGGTAAGCCTGGACAGATTTGGCAATTTTTGTAATAGTCGAACTATTTGTATTAGGTATGGAAAGAAAAATTGGAAACTTTATATTTTTGGAGAAAAACTAACCGTCTTTTTTTAGGTTTTTGTCGAACAGGACAACGTCTGTCGAGTCAGCTAGTTGTTACTAAAAACTTGTTACGTTCTAGGCGTAGCATTTGTCGAAGCGTAGCAACATCAAGTATCTCTGTCCCAACTCCCAGGTTTGTTCCCAGTTACGTAACATATTCAAATCATAACTTCACTATTAAAACCTAACATTCATAATCAGCCTATAATATTCCCACTGCTAGGACATATCTCTCCTCTCTTCGAGAGGGAGTGGGCTATAATCTACCACGCGGGCCCAGTGCGGGTTGGTAGACTCATGATGTTTTATCACCGCTTTGAGAGCAGTGGTGATGAAATTATAAACGCTTTACTTTGTTAAAGCGCCGTTACTACTGGGCCACCACTGCTCTATAAAATATATAAAACGTATAATTAGTATCCCAACCAATATTATTAACAGACATTTACATAATTTAAACACAATTTTTACTTTGACTTTAACAATGATATTTCAAAAACTAATAAAACTTTAATAATCATTAATTTTTAAGTAGATGTTGCTGGCTATCACATTTCTTTTTCTCATTATATTTACAATGTATTCTCTTTCTTCGCAGGTAAGCTGTTGTTTCTCACGACGCCGCGGGTACGTCCTACGTGCTCCGCGACTACGTGGTACCTACTACGTGTACGGTATGTCCTCGTCAGTTATGAAGGTGCTAATTATCGGTAAATGACACGATTTGACCGAACGTGACGTGTCACGTGCGAAGGGCGGCCCGCCCTACGGCTAGGGTTGAAACTTCGTAACATTTTGTAAGGCAAGTTACGTTAAGTTTGACAAACTTTTAGAAATAATGTAGAGCTAAAGACGATTTATTATTTTTGCGATTACATAATTATTTTCAATCAAAGCGTACATTACAGCATTCAATTCTACTAGTAACTTTTAACCGAATATCATGGTAGCCCTATATGTATAGCGATGCGGGAATATCGATTCCTATAGCGTTCGACCACCGCCTGCACCGCGGCGGTGTCTTTACAAATACCATCAATGTTGTATACACTTCTGCCTTCATAATCACTAGCATTATACACTGTAAAAGCCTTTTTGTTTGAACTGAGTATTTCTAAATTAGGTATAATTTGAGCGCGGTTCTTTTAAAATGTACAAGTCTCCACTTACTCTTTATAACACACATTAATTCGCAGACATATTCGGTTGCAACTTAGATAATTCGACACTTCAAGAACATAATTCTACTGCAAAAGTTTATTTTTAACTCGTTTTTTCCCGCGGCTTCGCCTGCGTGGAGGTCGGAAATTATTCCACGGGAAGGGGAACGTACCATCGGGATACAAAATATCCTATGTCCTAACACAAGTCATTGTTCTACCTGTGTGCCCATCGTAATCCGTCGACCCGTTGACGCGTGAAAACGTAACAGACAGACATAGTGAATTTTGCATTCATAATATTAGATATACGACGCTTTGTCCGATCTCAATGTCAAACATATTTCAGCAGTTTCTGCGACTTAATTTGTTTTCTCGACGTTATTACCGAAAATCAAACATCACTCAATGCCGAACATTTAAAAATATGTATATATATAATAATATTTTATGTGATGATTGAATGGTTTAATATTAAGAATAAATAATATTTTTGAAACAGATCACAGATTTTGCAATTAAAAGCAAAACATCAGCAACACGACGAATGTGTCATCCCTGTAAAGCTTTAAATATGACGAAAATCCGCGTAATATTGATTGTCAATCCACTCTAAAGTGTCACGCATGAACAATGTGTTGGTCAATCAACGCGGGAATGGTCGTCAGGTCCTGTGTCCATGGCCAGGCAGTAAAGAAGGCTATTATAAATCTTAACCACGTGTGATAAAAATAATGGTGTGTGGTGGTGTCCAAAATGAATTTTAGAAATTCACTAGCGTGCGTGTATGTCCAGATGTCTGAACGTAAATGAAGCAAAAGGAGTATGTAAGGAGCGTAGCAGGTGGCTTTCTATATATAGTTTCTGCCTAACCCCAAGGGAAATCGTGAGTTCAAGTATGTATGTATAATAAAACCATAGTCAGCAAGACGAGCAGTCACCACAAGCAGCACCCATTCACGAGCATACCGCAAAGATCAGCCATTACCCCCCTCACCATATTTGAGGGAAGGAGGCAACCCGACCCCCGACGCTACCGCAAGCAGTGACATCTAAGGGAACATGACGAACTTGCTGTCGGTTGCTCAGGCAAAAAATAATATGATCAATTGTCGAGGTCGCTAGCTAACCACATATTGCAATACAACTCATAAAACAAAACATTGCAATGAGTGGATCATGTCAATAATAATAGAAATAATTCAAATTTGACTTATACAGTCAAATAAAATAAACAATTATATGAACGCATATATTATAACCTGTCAGTAGGTAAGCTAATTCTGGAGAAAGAAAATAAACATTGTCTTGAGTTAATCACAGCAACCAACTATTCTTGTCGTTTAAGTAGACGTTGATAGAAGAGTACGCTTTCGAATTAAGGTTGGATTTTACTTTAGCTTTAAACGCATTAAAAAACCAATCTAGCAAAGAAGAAAGTAAGTTATAAACCTTATTTATAAGGCAGTGAAAGAGAATAGAATCACTGTTTTGAGCGTATATAATTTGTATATTTTGTCTTATATACAGAGTGGCAGGGATATTGACGTGACAACAGCTGTTACCATGGATTCAGGACATGATTCTGAACCCGCCTGCGTTGAAATTTTCGTAGGTTATTTTTTTTAATCTGCCGTTATAACTACGCGGTCAAAATGTATAGAAAAGTAGATTATTTTTTTCGCGATGGTAACAGTTTTCGCGTCCATATCTGCAATACGCGTCATTCCTGCCACCGTATAAGATATTGGCGAAGATGAATTGTGGTGCCACCGTGGGAATACAAATATTTCTTAGCTGGTAATTTGCTCGAACAGCTCGTTTTGGAAGGACAATTTTTTTTTTATATCAGTGGCTTTGCCCCACAGCAGAATACCGTAGGACATAACGCTATGAAAATAACTAAAATAGACTAACCGAGCTGTATCAACGTCAGTGTAGGTTATCACAAAGTTAACAAAGTATCTGATATGGATATTTATATTGAAAAGTGTGTTACTGTGCAGTGTCGTAAACTCTTGACCCTCATACGGAAGTGCCTACACTTCGAGCGAGACGTGCCGGCAGCGCGGCTCTCAGACGTACTACTGAACACTAGAAGCTCTTCAATTATGCCATACGACGACGTGTATTTTACGTCCCTTTGTACCATTTTCTCGAGATCCGCCCGAGGATGGTTCTTCAAAATAAAAAGCAATCCTTGCTTCGGGCGTAAAGTCGTTGATCTCGCTTGCCGTATTATACGAATACCTAAGTAAAAGCATATACAAACCAAGTCACCAGTTCTAACTCTAAGATATCACAAAGCTCTAGGAATTACGTAGCGGGATTCAAATGTTAGTTTATTTTTGCTGTAACACAGATGCTCTGCAGTATATGGTAACAATCGAAGCGAACCTGTTCATTTCAAACCACAGTAGCTGTAAAAGACGTGTATATGTATGCTTACCAGCACTGTCCTGGTGCGCTCCTGGTAGCCGGAGCCGCAGCTCACGGAGCACTTGCTCCACTCGCCCCATGCACTCACCTGGCAGTCACCAGGCTGCGCCAGAGTGGGTCCTGGACATGGATATTCACTTGTTTTAAAATAGATACAAACAAATACATGAATAATGCTTAACTTCATAAAGGTTCAGAGAAGATATACTACGGGTGCGGTCAAATTGAGAGCTACATTGTACTGCCGTTTCGCTCTAACCTCGTAAATCAAATTCTACGAGATTTTTTTAAACTATTAAATGGCCAGTAGCTAGCTAATAGCTCTCAATTTGTCCGCGGCCTAATACAATTAATTAAACGCATTCGCAATCGTACCAAAAGCGCGTGAAAACCCTAATCAAAACTCATTATCTATAAAATGGGCCAAATTCATCAGTCTACTAAAGTTAAAATTTCAATAGACATGTCTCTCTTAAAAGCCCACCCGTTCAAGACCACTTTCGAGTTTGATGTGTCTGCGTAAGATAAGTGAAGACAAAAATAGCCGCTGAGCAGACCTTGACCCGTACAGGTGTGGGTGGATTATAAATAAATACAAACGGTCCTCCCCTCCTCGGAGACTTAATGTATCATAGGTCACAACTCACAAGAGAATCTGATAGAAGTCATGACAACGCAGATGCCTACTATTTTCCGAGCTTCCAGAAACAAACCGAAGTCTCCTCTGGGACCCTTCCATTATCGCCGAATGACCAAGGTGGCGTCGCCCGTAGTCGCGATAAAGTATTAATATACCTAATCATGTCGCACGCGGCCAGCTCTTATAAATGTCTTCTTGTCTTAAAATATCGAGGTGTCTGTGTAACCGAGAGTGCTCAAGATCTGACACATCTGCGTCCATGTGCTTAGACTAGGACGTGGTTGGAACTCAAAACACAATGGTATTCAACGTTTCGCTAATGTCGCATTGTTCATTGTTGTCAAAAAATTACTTCGACTAGTGCATTCGTTTTGGAAAATGCAATTGAATTATTTTGACCTTTTCAATATCGGAAGTTAAAACAATCAATATCAAAATCTTATTCCTGGTCTTATGTCCCACACGCAAATGCATGGTGCACAAATATCTAGAATGGAAGATGATTAGAAATCGCTCTAAACTACAAAATATTTTCAATGTGATTCGAACTTCCCTGGCGGAGACTTTTGGAAAGAACCATAAATGAAACCCACAATATCTTGTAACGATGAAACTGTCGACTCACCATTAACGCTATTGGACACGGGCACGTTGTTGTTGAGGGCCGGGGACGGCTGGTTCAGCTGTGGTGTACCGGCCGGCGGGGCTCCTCCTCCTGAGGACAACAGTAGTATCTATTAGTACACTAGTTACAGTTACGTTAGAACAAGCTGTATGGACAACGACCTCGTATGTTGGTGGGGGTTGTGAAGCAAATTTACTTTTGAAATCCGAAAACGAAAATACCAGAATCTATAATTTTCCCATACACAAACGGAACAACTTCTGTAGGTCAAGCAAACATTTACTTGTGCGTGAATCGAACCGATGACCGGTAGAAACGAATCGCTCAGCCGCTGCGCCATTCTAGGCGTCAATTTATAGTGATTTTTATCACTTCAATTGGTGACTTTTTTATTATGATTAGTCACTTATTGTTACTAACGGTTCAAGCGACAAAATATGGCTAGTTATTTCCACATTAGTGCGTCTGAAATGATAAATGTATCGTTAAGTCTGTATTGTTATGTCGGCTGCTATTATTTACTAACAATAGAGAACATTATTTACTACAATTAGTAAATGTGTGAGGAACGGTTGCTAAGTCGTTACCTGTCAAAACCATGAGCAATCAGTAGCACGAACGTCAGGAAAATAATGTAGTCTCCGTTGTCGCGACACCATCGGGAAATTGTCTTGGATCAATTAACTTGACTAATGTATGGAAATTAGTAACACGTACATTTTTGATGACCTGGCGATGGATGAAATGGCGACAGGTCACAGGAATAACTTGCGACCCACGGATGCCCCTCTCAAGTTAAAGGGGAAAATCTACAAGTCCGTGATAAGGCCTGTCGTACTGTATGGATCAGAATGCTGGGCCGTGAAGAAGACGGATGAAAAAAGATTGCATGTAGCGGAGATGAGAATGTTGAGATGGATGTGCGGAGTGACGAAAATGGATAAAGTAAGAAATTTGTATATAAGGGGAAGTTTAAAAGTGGTGCCAGTGACAGAAAAGTTGAAAGGAAATCGTTTGGCCTGGTATGGGCATGTGATGAGGAGAGAAGAAACGCATGTGACTAAAAAAGTGATGAACATAAATGTTGATGGATCGAGCGGGAGAGGAAGACCAAAGAAAAGATGGATGGATTGTGTGAGGAATGATGTGAAAGAGAAGGGAGTGAATGATAGTGTGACGGTTGACAGGGGAGAGTGACCCAGGAAGATGATGTACATTTTTGATGACCTATAATTAGTAGGCAAATAGGTTCAATTTTCTGTTTGTCTGTCTGGTAGTCACTTTGTGTGGCTCAATTTCAGTAACTTATAACTGTTGCAAAGTAGAAGCAGACCCTTCATTGCGCGAATATGACTCGCTCTTGGCTGATATTTTGGTGGTTTGGTTTTGACAGTTTTGGCCACTACGAAATGTAGTACATCAATTAATCTGCCTAGCCTTTTCCCAACTATGTTGGAGTCGCCTACCAGTCTAACCGGATGCAGCTGAATACCAGTATTTTACATGGAGCGACTGCCTATCTGACCTCCACAACCCAATTACTGGGTAATACGATACCCCTTGGTAAGACTAGTTGTCAGACTTTCGGGCTTCTGACGACTCGTAACGACACTGTCAAAGATCCATGAATGACAGCCGGGACCAACGGCTTAACGTGCTTTCCAAGGCACGGAGGAGTCTCGGTATGTAAAGATGGTCACCCATCTACGGACCAACCCCGGCAAGCGTAGCTTTACCTGATAGATCGACCCGTGCGGCTGTTATTACTTAGCCACGAGCTCCTCACGAAATGTAGTACATGATGAATACTATTAACGATTGTTGCTCAAGAAACACAACATTGTAGCTAAAAACATTGCTTCTTTAAACACAAATAAGTAATTACTGAAGTTGTCTTCGACACGCTATCGTTTGAAAGGAAATAACTTTAACATTCGTTCCCGTTTCCGCCAATAGCAGCAGTAATGCACATGAAGTAGCCGACAGCTGTAGTAGTGTGTTATTGCTTAGATTATATAATATAATCTAAGGTTTTATTGGTTAATATTACTTGAGGTAGTACCGACTCGCCTCTACTTAGTACAGTTGTTACGAGTTGACACAACATCGAGATGCGTTGCAATGCCTTTTTCATTAATTTTTTAGGGTTCCGTAGTAAACAAGGAACCCTTATAGCTTCGCCACGTCCGTCTGTCTGTCTGTCTATCCGCGACTTAGCTCAGAGACTCTTAGTACTAGAAAGCTGTAATTTGGTATGGATATACATATTAATCACACCGACAAAGTGGTAAAATAAAATCATGTTTTTTATAAGGTACCTCCCCTGCAAGTAAAGTGGAGATGACTTTTTTTTCTCATCTGTCCCATATTATGGGGTGTCGTTGGTAAGGTCGTTCAAAAATATTGCGAGTTTATGAAAACTACTTTTGAATTCAGGGATCCATTTCTGAAATATTAAGCTTTAAAGTGCAAATTTTTGTTAGAATTAAGTCTGTTATCCTCCTCTGCCAACTAAATGGTTGATTTTGGATATGTGAAAAAATTCACGGCAGTATTATATGTTGGAGACGGGTATGTGACTCTTTCGTTATTATCAGCGATATAATTATCTACTGTGGGCATACTGTGGCTAGTGTTGATTTAGGCGCAATAGAAAAACCGTTTGCAGTTCAGATCACATTATAATTTACTATCAAATTAATCACACTAGCTAAATTATACACACACTGGGTGCGACGGCGTTTATTAAAATCACAAATTAACACAATGATCACAAATTACAATTAACACAATAATTGAGCACCACGAATCGAGAACAGTTCCGCGACGTCTTGACTCTGATGCGATCCGAGGCTGAATCCCTCCTCGCCGTGGCCTTAAAACATCACGACTCTGTAGAAGCACGCTTTTTGGTGTGGGTAGATCACTTGATGTCGCCAGTGGCGCGCTTGCGATTCGTTTCGTGTCCGTACTAATGACCGGATCCGACATATATATAACGAAATTAAAAGGAAAATTATCACAGCTACCTAAGTAGACTTTACAAGTTAACGAGTAATAATCGCCCAACTTACATTTGCGGTTGCAAAAACGTATTCTCCAATAAATTCCTTAGGGAAACATGTTTTTCAACTACAAAGTTAAGTTTGTTCTTGGGTTAAATTCATCTCAACTACGGAACTCTCGCATCTGATGCGGTTTTCATCAATCGTGCACACAGACAGCAGGAAAAGCGACTTGCAAAAACGATAGTTGCCACAACTCTACGCAGGCCTGCTGCCGAAAGCAAAGATAAATAAGAAAATCATACCTATCTACAAAATTAATAATTTGTCTACTTATATTAATTAGTATGTGTGAAATTGAAAATAATGTATAAATAGCGTTCGTTACTAAGTTTAGTGAATATACAACAATATACCTAATATTCAAAAATAAACATTGTTGTTTTCACACGAAACCTCGACTAATGTGCCCAGTCTGCCATAATTTTTTCTGCTCTACAGTGACATAATGTCCAAAATTAACATGTCTGTCACACACACTACAAGCGACAGAACAATCACACGAAACAAAGAATTTATCTTTAAATATTGTATTCTTTTACGAGCATCGTAAACAGTACGGACTTGATGTTGTTCCTGGTGTGTGACGTCACTCATCGGGAGGTGACGTGTTCCTGACGTCATTGTCTGGGGGTGCTGCACACAGATAACCGTGGTCACGCGTGTAGGTAGTAGACATAGATTTGAGACACCTAATGAAGCGAGCAGCCTTGTGCCCTTCACTCGTAAAATCAGTCTTTACATACTCGCACGTCGCGCGGCGTGTTCGCTTTGTTGACTCGCGTTCGACGGTTTGTTTCTATGTTTACAAGCGAAAACGTTTTAAGCAAGTTTAAGCATTTTTAAATCCGTTCTTTATGATTGCAGTTTATATCTTTGCTGGAGCTAGTCGTGTTTCAAATCGTTCTGATCTTAGTAACTCGAGAAATTGCTCTTAAAATGCCGCCCACTGCGATCGTAAATTACAATTAATTACAATAATCCGACAGCTTCATACACAGAGCTGATATACGATCACTGCCAGATTGCTTGCCATACAAATGTTCATTATAATGAATGCCAATCTTCCGGAGTTGGAATATAACGGCGAGTGAACGACCGTACTCAAGGGGTGTCAGCAGATCTCGTGGTGTCGACGTTATGCGCTGGAGAGGTGGGAAGCACCTGGCGACTGAGTCAAGCCTGGCGCGGCGCCAGCGGAGCTGTGACTGACGCGGGGACATAAATGTCATCATTCACAACCGATATTATTAGCTAAGATGTTGTTTGGATTAATAAAACATTATCTTAATGCTTCCGTTACGTACCTGTTGAGTTTGATATGGGGAGGATTGATCGAAGATGCTTGGTTAAGTCGGATAAACCTTGCTTCTTCATTATAGGATAGCTCTTCCTCTCAGACCTACTTCTGTTAAGTCTTTTTATTATATATTGCGGAAACTACTTCTCGTCAGGCTTTCTGTACTTGACGCCGGAGCCGCACCGGCGCGTGGCACCGCACGCATTTTTGTGCATACGAATGAATATCGCCCATACGCCGCACCGCCCGGCGCGTAAATTTTACATTTTCACTGAGATTTTCTGAAACTTTTTCATCATGCGATCCGGCGCCGTCGCCAGTTCGGCTCAAGTATCATGTAGACGAAACCTAATGATGTTAATGTGTAAATACCTGCAGTTCAACACGTTAATTAGCAGAAGCAAACTAAAAGTTTGCCAGACTGTAAGTGTACAACTAAGCTTTAAATCTTGGACCTACGTCTGCATAACCAAGGTATTTTTTTTTAATATTATGTAAACTACTTAGCGTTGTGTGTTGTGCTAGTAGACGTTAACGGACGTGGACATGATGTTGATCTTAAAGTACCCGAAGTTAAACACTTTAATTAACATAGCAAATTAAAATTTTGCTCGTGTGTATGCACATACTGTTAGCGACTAAATTGTTGCCGAATACCGTTCATTCAACGGATAAATGTTGACTTGAGTTTGTGTCATATTTTTCTTCAAACAAAGCGCTTTGTCCACGGACACCAAACATTGCAGCTACATTATAACGGGCACAGTGACACCGCTACCTCTAAATGTGTTGCGAGCTTTTCAAATGATGCCTAATGTACGATATTCTGCCCACTAATGATAGGGTTTAGGAAATACAGCTTACGACATGAAAGCAATTTGACGTAGTTACACGAAAACTTAAGCTACGGAACAACTTACAAAACTTGACCGGCTCAAGGCTGAACGATTTCAAACGAGAACGAAATGGACTTTATTGCTAGCGGTAGGGACGCGAACGGTCCGGACGTGTCAATACAAACAACTATCACAAATCATGACGTAGTAACATGATAGTGACGTCACTGGGGGACAGGCGGGGATGACGTCAGATCCGCGGACACCCATCAACCCACTGCGCTATTACGTGCTCGTGGTGTATTAGTGTCCCAGTCGCGGCACACTGTCCAATGTTTTGTGTTCGCCATCGGAATCCGCGAGGAATTAATCATTGTCACCACAAATCTCTGTTTCATACAAATAGGTAGTGGAGTGGGTCGCGGTAATTATACGAATTACCCGCGTTTGGGCTTGTCCGTATGCAGCCAGCGTAGGTTTGTTGTGATGCTAGTGCGTTACTGAATACTCTAAATACAGCAGAGATTCACTATTAAACCCACGTTTTGCTGTAGATTAATAGACTTCAGCTGGTTATCTTGCTAACCACACTCAATAAAATTAACTTAACTTACACACAGACCACTGTGATAAGTTATTACACAATTGACGACTTCCTTAATGATGAATCACTGACTGATTGACATGCTAATAATCCATTTGACATTTTTATTTTTGTTTACTACAACCTTGTTGACATTTGACATTTTTGTATTAATTTGACATTCACTGTGATTCGAACGATTTGACATAATTTTTTCCTAATTGTAATTTAAAATTATAATGTCTTTAAATTTGTGTAAATTAACATGATTTGCATGCCAGGACGGTAGAACATGGAGGACTTTCTTAATAAAACATCAATGTAATAATTACCCATGTTTGCTAAGTAATAAATGATTTGATTTGATAATAATGCGTGATAATATTTTTCTATGGGACAAATGAAACACGTGTCGTGTATCTATATAAATTAAGCTAATGGATCAGAGGCAACGATTTTATAATCCAATTAGAGTTAATCTGCCATGACGAAGTGCAGGTATAATATCAAATGACCGACCGCGTTTTAATATTTGTAACGGGTCCGAGTATGAAATAATTATGTAATTGAATAAACTCAGGTTGGTGCATATCGGTTTCGATTCCGCATGAGGAGCTCGCGGCTAAGTAATAACAGCCGCACGGATCGATCCACCAGGTTAAGCTATGCTGGCCGGGGTTGGTCCGTGGATGGGTGACCATCTTTACATACCGAGACTCCTCCGTGCCTCGGAAAGCACGTTAAGCTGCGCGTTGGTCCCGGCTGTCATTCGTGGATCTTTGACAGTCGTTACGGGTCGTCAGAAGCCCGAAAGTCTGACAACCAGTCTTACCAAGGGGTATCGAGTTACCCAGTAACTAGGTTGTGGAGGTCAGATAGGCAGTCGCTCCAAGTAAAATACTGGTATTCAGCTGCATCCGGTTAGCCGACCCCAACATAGTTGGGAAAAGGCTAGGCAGACTGATTGACTGTCTTTTTTTTTCTAATGACTTACCTATGTATGTTACATTTTGCAAAAAAAAGTAAGAAGAGTCGAAAATTACGAAAAAAAATTATATTATTTCCACTCTTCTCATTTCTGTTTATGAAATCATTGATAGTTTCATGCATCCGGTTAGTTTGGAAGCCGACCCCAAAAGCTAGGCAGATTGGTTTCGATTCCGCATCATCGGCCTCGATTCCTAAACTCAGGGTCATCAGCTCCTTTTCCCCGTGTGTGGATGGCGAAGCGAGTGCGCTCACCTAGTACGACACTGCAGGTGCTGGTGCAGTCGTCCTGCGAGATGAAGTTGTTCTGGTTGCCGCGACAGCCGCCGTACGCGAAGGGCACGCACATGCCCTTCTGCGCCATGAACGCCCAGCGCTGGTACAGGCCGCGGCACGGGCCCGGCTCCGCCTCCTCCATGCAGATACCTGCGGGGCGGAACTGGTATTAAAACATTCATATCTGATAAACACGTTTACATTATACTTTTTAAACGTCATCAAACAGAACAAATTCGCTTCGTCCACTCTCCAAATCTTTTTCTTGCAGTTTTCATATTTACCTGTCCTGGTTATGTGATGCAGTGTTTTTGGCGGTCTTCACACTAATCTCTAAATAAAAGTGCACTGTTGGATTTTCAACTCTCAGCGTGAAAATCCAACAATGCACTTTTATTTAGGAATTAATTTAAATGTCACTTAGTGAAGGTGAATACAGTCACTTTGTGTTAGTTTGTGCAGCAACTCGACAAGAATGTTCAGTTTACTTTAACTCATTATTCTTTTAGTCTACAATGTGTCTTAGGTACTGATAACAGCTGTTCCAAGCAAATTTCAGCTTTGTTGCAGAATTATATATGATGATTGACTAGCAGATTTTTTTTACAAAGTCGTCACTGATCTCAAAACCATTCTGTCTTTGTTTACTTGAGTCTACAGTTATTCTCTTCATCAATATACTTTTCATTCATCCCACTCAGATGTAAAGCCCGATCCAGCCCTTGAGTGCGAATTTATTATCATTCACGTACTATTTTTATGATAAGCAATAACTCACGGAGAGATAACCTTGTGCCGACGTACATTACATTTTTATTTGCGTCCAGAATTCGCACCGTTTTCTTTAACATCGCTGTACTGGGAAATATGTCTGTTTTCGCTAAACATAGCAATAATAATATTATGAAGACCGTTGATTGTTGCATCTCGCTCACGTTAGGGATTATTTTCTTTTCACACTGATTTTTTATCATCAACTATTGTATGTAAACCTCTCATTTCGTTCCGTGGTCAGTCAGACAGGTATCGCCGAGTTAGATATGCCACATAATTAGGTAAATTTACCATAATCGCAGCTAGTTGTCTAGCATTTTACCGTTACACAACGCAGCCTTGCGCGGTGCGCTCTCAATCACAAAGCAATCTGTGAAATGTGTAATGATCGCAATATGTATATGTCTCTGTAGTTAAACAAATGTTCGCCGCTCGTCAGTCGCACGCGGGTCATTGTTATGTATCTGCGTGTGCGCCGAGCATCGCTGCGATAAGGCGACACGTATAGGTACATGTTTACGAATGTGTTTTACGAGTTACGACTAGTATATGTTCCTTATAATCTTTTGGTTATTTAGCATAATATTGCTGTCAACAATTAGGAAAAACCTGCATAAATAAGATCTTTATTAGGTTGCGCTGTAAAATTCAAGCTGGGAGTTGGTGGCACCACTTCTTTCCAGCTAGAACACTAGAAGATGGTAGGTAAAAGGCGGGTGATTTTGGCATTTTCTAACTTTTGTCGTAAAAAAATTGCTGTTTCTCACCCTAATTTGAATATTTACAATTGACAAAATTTTAATATTAATAATGTCGAACTACATACATTTATTCACAATAAATAGAATACAAATAATGCAAACTTATTTTTTTATAACTGAAATAATCAAGTATGCTTTGAATAGCAACTTTGCTTCGATACGTAATATGGACTGATAGTCTTTTTTTGCAGATTAGGTAACTACTTCCAAGTAAAAATATTAAACTTTTTGATGTCTTTTAGAATAGTTTATTTTATTAACATAATGATAAGTCAATGACTAACAATGGTTCTGATTCCCTTGTTCACAAACTAAAAGTTCAGTGTATCTTTTTGTTTCTATTTCATTAAGAAAAGGACAGAAGATAAATTTTAGTTTAGTCCTGTCAAATTAATCAACGCTTCACGTAAATTGACGTAATTTTAGTAGGCAAGTTTTTAATCACGTCTTAACTTGTATGGAGTAGTGACAGGCGCTGATTAATTTGACAGGACTAAACTAAAATTTATGTACTGTACTTTTCTTAATGAAATAGAAAGAAAAAGATGCACTGAACTTTAATTTAGTTTAGTTTGTGAACACGGGAATCGGCACCAATATTACCATACTTTATTACCTTTCACTTCAATCATATTGTTCCGATACTTGTTCCAAGGATCGTTTATTTGTATTCAACTAGTATTTCTCATTCGAAATAAAATCGTATTCTATTTTTTTTTTATTTTGTCTTAAACCATTATTATGAGTAATTATTTTGGATAAAAACTCACGTTTAGCAGTCTGCATGTCGATGGCGCAGCTGTCCCGCTCCTGGCAGGGCCGCTGCTGCACGAGCTCGACCCGGGCGCCGCAGTCCTGCTGCCTGTGGGCCGGCACCAGCAGCAGCCGCATGCGGAACCGCACGCCGCGCCCGCACGACGCCGAGCACGGCGACCACGCCGCCCACTCCGTCGTGGGGCACGACGGGTCCGACACTTCCGATTCTTGCTCCGTACATTGTGGCTCCATGCATTTGCGGTTCTCCTCTGTGAAAGAAGTAAAGTATGTGTAGGGGAGTAGGGACATGGTGGTAGGTACGTGTAACGACATCTAGCGGGAATTCTGTGAACTAATAAGCGGAATAAGAAAGATTTCATGGCAAGCAACGTAGTGTGTGAAGTTAGTTCAGTATTGAAACTGTCAATACACCACAGCGCTAGTGGAGACATCATCCATCATGCCCGTCGTTTCTAAAAGAACATCGTGTAATGATGTCACACGTCTGGCGAGAAAATATAATTTGAATTCATCAACACCGATCTGATCGTATCTGGTCGTCAGTAAAAAAGGGAATAAATCCAAACAGAATCAAAAAAGTTAGGGCCGGTAACAAATTCCTTTTGATTCTCAGTTACACTAACTAATGACCGTCCAAGTCGGTATTTGGCTATAATATTGGTAACCACATGCGTAACAATTTACTTGCGCAAATTTGGGCTTGGAAATTTGCGCAAATTTCTTCCAATACACTAAATCGCAAGCCTAAAACGCAAGTAAATCGTTACGTGTGTGACTAGCATAACATAACACGCTGGCCGGAAAACGAAGACGTACCGGTGTTCACGAGCGGGCACTTCTTGATGCCCATGTGGTTGATGAAGTGCCTCCTCCGGGTGCTGACGCCCACGCCGCACGTCACGGAGCACTCGCTCCACGGGCCCCACTCCGAGGTCTTGCAGATGCCGTCGTTGGCCTCGATGGGGGTCGCGTTGTTGTCGGAATCGTCTGGGACCGCGCTGTCGCCTCTGAGAGGGGAAAGGGAGGAAACAATTACATATAGAGGGTATAAAAAGACCCATCACTTAGCCGTCACCTACGGTACATCAAACTATGTAACATTGAACATATATTCTTCTTGGAAAACTACTTATTTCACGCAAATAATTGTACTTATGGGTGCATGCAACGGTACAGGAGTTGTAAAAATATCGCTGTATTTCTGTTAATTTTTTGAAAATTACAAAGAATGATGTTTTAAATATATTTAGCAACTTGTGTCGTATGTGGGCCTAAGTATAAATTCAAATTCAAAAGTCATTTATTCAAACTAGGCTGAGAATCACGAACATCAAAATTACATAAGACAGTCCCCCAAAACGCCACCCTTCACCTATATCCTTATCTATACTAATATTATAAAGAGGTAACATTTGTTTGTAAGTTTGTATGTAGGGGGTAATCTCCGGAAGTAATGAACCAATTTTAAAAATTGTTTCACTGGTAGAAAGCTACATTATTCATGAGTGCTATAGGCTATAAATTATAAAGATATCATGCATGTTAGCTGAACTATCTCAATTTTTGTCTAGCCAGGCGGAAAAAAATAGCTCTTACAACAGAGTTATTTGCATGCGCTGCCTTAACAGTTGTATATAATTGAAAACAATGTATGGCAACCTGGTCCGCTTTAAATTGTTCTACAAAAAAGTCCACGACACCATATTTCTATCTTTTATATTTCAGCAGATATAGTAGCTTTTATGTGTTAAAAAAGTATTTTTCGACGTACTTACCATTGGACGATTTTTTAAAAAACAAAATATTAAACCTTATCGAAAAAAATATTATTATGATCACAAGAACATCATAGAAATGCGATTTGCCCAATACAGTATGTCAATTGGTTAAATAGTTTCGAAGATAATATAAAATTATTAAATCACAAAATGCCGCCGTCCATTCTCGAACCGCATTAGAACATGCTTTGTACGGACGTTTTATCTATTTACCCATAGATGGCGTTGTGCAATTACGTCATTTTTCTGAATCGCGATGAGACAAGAGCAGCTCGAGTACGCCGTACGGAAGAGTCTGCTCTTGAAAATCATCAGCGCCTCTCGAGGAATAGAGAAAATATTTCGCAAGCACGCGCTGGGGAATCTAGCTCCGAGCGTTCACAGCGGCTTGCTAACCAAAGCTGGAGAACATCGCAGGTCCGTGCTCGGGAATCTAGCGCTGAACGTGCGCAGCGTCTCAGTGATTTAAGGTAGCATGTCTCTGCAACAAGGGATAGGGAGTCTAGCGCTGAGCGCTCGCAGCGGCTCGCTAGCCAAACTGTGAGAACATCGCAGGCCCATGCTCGGGAATCTACAAAAATTGAGATAGTTCGGTTAACATGCATGATATCTTTATAATTTATAGCCTATAGCACTCATGAATAATGTAGCTTTCTAACAGTGAAACAATTTTTAAAATTGGTTCATTACTTCCGGAGATTACCCCCTACATACAAACTTACAAACATACAAACTTACAAACAAATGTTACCTCTTTATAATATTATATAGTATAGATTAGTATTAGTATGCAATAAAAACAAAACCCTCCTTTTGGCAGTCAGGAAATAAATCATAGCACTCAGTACTAACCGAACTACACTCATAATTTCATCACAATTTAAAATGTTTACCGCCCAACGAAGTGGGCACGGGTCAGCTAGCATATTATAAAACAAAGTCCTCCGCCGCGTCTGTCTGTCTGAACGCGATAAACTCAAAAACTACCGAACGGATTTACAAACGGTTTTCACCAATGGACGAAGTGATTCACGCAGAAGGTTTTAGTGTATAATTCATTAAGGTTTTGTGTAAATTGGCTGAAATTTGACGATTATTGTTGAAGATGTGGGAAAAAATCATGTTGACTGGGAACTTCATTGGCGTGCGCCGCGGAAATCGTTAAAGTTACATAAAATTTATATTCTACAGTATTGTTCATCTTAAAAAGTTCAAAAAGTCCGCGATGGCATGGATGACCCACAATAATCATTTTTATCTTTCAGAATTTGATAAAAATTTAATTGTTATTTCCGAAGAAATTTTGACCGGTATTATATTAATCCTCATCCAATAAACTATGTTACTTAAATTGAGCATTTAATTTAGATTAAAATATGCCTGACATCATTTCATTTAAATAAATGGTTTAAAAGATATCACAGATTCAAAACTATGCATATCAAAATAATTTTGGTTGACGGCAACGCGGGCGCAGCGGTAGGAGTCAATGACCTTTTCCTTGGCTATTAGGTATGTAATCCCGGTATCGGTAGTATGTTCCCGTGGGATATTTCCCAGCATCCACGCGGGCGAAGCCGCGGGCAAAAGCTAGTAATGTATCATCATCATCATCAGCCTATAAATGTTCCCACTGCTGGGACACAGGCCTCCTCTCTGTGAGAGGGAGTGGGCCGCAATCTACCACGCAGGCCCAGTGCGGGTTGGTAGATTTCACATGTCTTCGAATTTTCGGTTCTAGGACATGCCGGTTTCCTCACGATGTTTTCCCTCACCGTTTTGAGAGCAGTGGTGATGAAATAATTTACACAAAGTAAGTCGCGGTCGTTACCACTGGGTCATCACTGCTCAGTAATGTATATACTTAATAAAAATCTTAAATTCGTTCATACACTCACTGATAATGCACAATCTAAACCATTGGATCCGAGAAGCATTAAATTTTCCACAAGAGTTCCTTACATAACTAAAGTGAGCACTAAGAAAGAATTTTTGAAAATTCACCCCTCCAAATGGGCAAAAATGACGAACTTTACATATTTAATGTGAAGTTCGTAATTTTTGCCCACCATGTACTCGGCTGGTCAACACTCACTCGCACTCGGGCACGGCGGCCACGCACATCTCCTTGGCCACGAGCTGGCGGTCGCACGCGAACATCTGCGCCTTCTGCGGCGCGCGGTACTCGCGCGTGCGCATGCGCAGGCCCTTGCCGCAGCTCACGGAGCACTGCGACCAGCTGCTCCACTCCGCCACCGCGCACTCCGCTGGGGAGGACAGTGGCTAATTGGTTGGTATATAGGGAATATATACGCTGCATATATAAGGACGTCTTATTACTTGGAAAAGCAAATCTCAGTTCCTATGTTCATAATTTGCGACAAGATCGGACAACCTGTTTAAAGCGATTACGACAGAATGGAAATAGGAACAAAATCGGTGAAAATATCTTTCTACGGTACGTTATATTACTATAGTTTATTAACTTGTCGTCAAGTCAAATAATTTTGGTAATAAACTAAGTATTTATTCAATTCTACCGTGTGGTACGGTGGTTACATTGCTGTTGTGGTTTGTTGACAAGTTGGCCAACTAAAAGCGTATGCTTTTAGTTGGCCACATAAGTTGTAGATTGACGGATTAATTTGAATAAGCTTTCATAGCTTTTACTTTTTAATGAATTTATTTCAATCAATAGCTGGTCATCTTATATACAATAACTTGGGATAAAAACACCAATTAAAAAAAAATATGGCGCACGTCTAGTTTCCGTCAGACCTCGTCACAGACTAGCTAACTATTATTGTCTGCACTCACGTCTATTAACAGTCTGCGTGTTCTCCTCCTCCTCCACCACCTGCTGCAGCAGCACCTCCTCGTCGCAGGACCTGGAGATGAGCTTCTCCCTGGTGAGGTACAGGCGCGCCATGGGCGGGACGCCGGCGGCGCCGGGCGCGTAGAACGGGGCGCGCGGGTCTTCGGGGTACATGGGCGTGATGCGGTACATCTTCTCGCGGGGATTCGTTTCGGAGTTTGGTGACTGGAAGTGTCAGTAGTATTTTTACAATTAAATATAAGAAATAGATAAAGAAGCCTATCTAAACCAATGAAAACAATGTTCATATAATCGGTTCGAAAAGTCATTTGAGATGGTTCTAGTAGGCTCTAATTTATTTAAAATAAGAAACCCCAACACATGTACATGGTTCATTAATTAATGGCTCAATTTCATTAGTCGATAACTCGGTCGACATACAGCATGCGGGGCCTCACCGCATGCGGGGTAGTTTTCAATGAAAGTCATAAGTCGATAACGCGTTCGTGACACCGTTTGTCCACGTAGCGGGCGTAGCGACCTATGAAATTCATCGGTCGGTAAGCATGCGGTGACTCACACCCAATGAAAATGAGCCATCACAGCAACTGCCAAACGTGCTGTGCAAGTTCTCCGTATACCGCAATCGTTTCCTATCGACTAATGAAAACGGTTGCCCGAATGCGGGCCCTAAAGCATGCGTTACAGAAATCACCCGCACCCCGTATACGAACCCTATCGACCAATAAAAATGAGCCTTAGTAAAAGTTAACAAGAGTGACAGCGATTAAAACCTTAGACTAGCTGCTTGAAGTTGTCTATCTACTATTTTTTAACGGGAAAAATATGCTAAGGCGCAGACGACACATAATTCCTATGCGACTGGGAAATGAATTCTCAAGCAAGACTACCAACATAAAATATCGGTGAATTCAAATTATAGCTGTCATTCTTTGACAGTTATACGATATCATGGCACACGGCTAATTAACAGGTAATAAAAAGGTAAAAACCTTAAAAGCTCCGAAAAAGAAATATGAGCATACTCAAAATATGAAATTTACTGTTAAAAATATTTATTTTCCGACAACTTATGCGAATAAAAATAAAGAAATGACCGAATAAAATACTGAAACGACCGAATAAAATATGAAAATTCCGAAAAATCAATACAGAATTTGCCGACCAAATTTTTTCAAACATGCAAACAAGCATACACCATGCAAGCGAGCATGCAATATGCAGCAGGCATGGTTTCTGTCACGGCTCCGGCGCTGCGAGGCTCCGGCGGTCCCACGCGAGCTTATCGTCGCAGATGGTTTTAACGCTCACCACTGCAGCTTCGGCTTGCTGCAGCCTCAGCCGCGGGCGGCGAGCGTTATAAACCCACCTGCTCCTCAGCTCGCGGGCCGCCTCGCCCCTCCGCGCCTACGCGGGCTTAAATTACACTCTAGGGGTAGGGCAGACAAGACTACGTGGGGTCGGTTTTGCAGCGATTCGTTTCTGTTACTAACTTTTGTAACAACATATTGACTTTTCGGAAACTTAGTATTTTTTTTTTTTGGAAATTTAGTATTACAGTCAACCACAGATATTCGGAAGTTATTTTTTTTTTCGGAAGCTTTACTATTTCCCCTAATTAACGTATGGTGTCAATTTGCTTAACAATTGATTTCCCTGACTGTGCGTCTTCTATGACAATGTGTTGACATGAAGGTATGCTCACCATGTAAGAGATGCCGTTGTCAGTGCCGGCGTCGTAGGGGAACAGGTCCACCACCTTGTGCTCGGCCCACGTGCAGTCCTTCTGGCACAGGTTCAGGCCGTTCACGCCCACCACCCAGTCCGGAGACGGGCCTGCAACCACAAAGAGACGGAACTTTTACAACAATATGGGTAGGTAAACTGTGATCTATATAGTCCGTAGTGGGGACAAAGGCTTCTTCTCTTCGAGAGGGAATGGGCTTTTATCCACCACGCGGGCCCAGTGCGGGTAAATGTCACTATGTCTTCGAATTTTGGTTCTAGGACATGCCGATTTCCTCACAATGTTTTCCTTTACCGTTTTGAGAGCAGGATATTTTTATAATATAAATTATATGGGATTGGGCCGGACATGTCTGCGGCATGCCGGACAAACTGTGGACCCAAATAGCACAGAACTGGTGCCCCGAGACAGTGAGGCGGGGTCGCAACAGACCACACGTAGGTGGCAGGAAGCGCGGGCTCGCGGGAGGGGGACAGGGTGGAGGGAGGCCTTTACCAAGGAGTGGGACAGCAGAGGCTAGTAAAAATATTTATATACAACGTAAAAAAAAACCCTGTCCAATCCGTGAGGGTGTTGTTAGGTATCGTACTGAAACTCTATTTATGTGGTAATTTACAAGAAATTCGAAAAAAATAAAATCGCCACATTTTTTCCTTGGGGAAATTTACATGGAACGCGGGGGCCGCCGTTTAGCGGTGTATACAAGTCATTATAACTTATTACCCCTGTTGATGATTTACTTATTTTTAATGGAATTTGGGGTAATAATGGTACTAAAAATGTGAATTTTAAATGGCAATAACTTAATTTTTTAAATAATAATAAATAGTATATTATGCAATTAGTGAATAAAGGACGGATTTAAAGCGAGGGCCATAGATGAATTACGAGCAAGTGAAGGATTCTAACGATTGAATCACGAGTGATTCATGATGATTGAATCACGAGCATAGCGAGTGATTCAAGTGTTAGAATCCTGAGCGACGCGAGTGATTCATGGCCCTCGATATAAATCCGTTTTATTCAAGAGTTGCATACTATACTTTATACCATGACTACGAGAAAAAGAAAGATTTAAGCGAAATTAGACATTTAATTAAGAAAAACGTGTGCGGTCGTAGGACCCCCGTCAGAAACGAAGTTCTTTCTCACGTATGATTTAAAACAAAAACAAAGTTTTTGCAGTCGCCATCTTGCATTTACATTTTGACCCCAAATCGGCGTTAGCGCCCTAAAAACTATGAAAACGACACCCACGATGATTTTTTTTTTTTGAGCGGCCATCTTGTATTTACATTTCGACCCCACTATCGGCTTTAAAACCCTCGAAAACCATGAAAACGATACCCATGACGAAAAATTTAAAAAAATTCAGAGCCACCATCTTGAATTTACATTTCGACCCCACTATCGGCTTTAACACCCTCGAAAACCATGAAAACGATACCCATGACGAAAAATTTAAAAAAATTCAGCGCCACCATCTTGAATTTACATTTCGACCCCACAATCGGCTTTAACACCCTCGAAAACCATGAAAACGATACCCATGACGAAAAATTTAAAAAAATTCAGAGCCACCATCTTGAATTTACATTTCGAGCCAACTATCGGCTTTAACACCCTCGAAAACCATGAAAACGATACCCATGATGAAAAATTCAAAAAAAAAATCAAAGCTTCCATCTTGAATTTACATTTCGACCCCGCTATCGGCTTTAACAACCTCGAAAACAATGAAAACGATACCCATGATGAAAAATTTTAAAAAATTCAAAACCGCCATCTTGAATTTACATTTTGACCCCACTCTCAGCTTTAACACCCTCGAAAACCATGAAAACGATACCCATGACGAAAAATTAAAAAAAAATCAGAGCCGCCATCTTGGATTTTCATTTTGACCTAATTCACACTTTCTCTCTCTCTCGAGACTCGTACGGCATACAGTGTACTCGGGCCGATGTGTACAATTTTATTCCACAACACAGTAATCACTTTACTCTTTTCTTTTGTTTTTTCTGCCAGTGTTCTCTCTCTCTTTCTTTTTGAATTAGAAGAAGACAGTCACAAATATTAACACTTTTTAGCGTGACGATTTCTGAAAGTTGAAGCCGCGTTGAAGAACTTCGTTCCAAAAAAGGAAGGTTAAATTAATCGCAAGGAGGTTGTATAGCATTGAGATCGAGGTCGAATATATTGGTGTTCTAAATTCAAACACCAAAATAGTGATTAAAAGTAAGCTAATAATAAGCTTTTTAGAGGGGGAATGGTATAAATAAAACTTTTTGATAATGTTACTGCAGCTTTCGAATCGGATAGGATTTTTTTACATATTGTATTTAATATAATGCGAAAGAATTCTGTCTGTTACCTTTCACACCTTAATGCCTGAACGGATTTGGATCAAATTTGGCACACGGATAGACCATGACCTGGTTTAAGACAAAGGATATTTTATCCCGTTAGTACGATCCCGTGGGTCGAAAATTATCCTCTACGCGGACGAAGCCGCGGCCAAAAGCTTAGTATCTTATTATGTAAAACCCGACTTCCAAGCTCTTTCAAGTTAAACTTCCCGTTAAATTATTTAGCAACTAATTCCAAACAAATGCTGTTCAATTGTTTTACTAGTAGACCTGTCTTTGCATACACTGTGCAACAAGTATTCAAAAAAAAAAGTCTACAAAAAAAAAGTCAATTAGTTCAGCTAGGTTTGTTAAAACTGTGTAACTTGCACAGAATGTAATAAATAATATCTCACCAAACATAGACGCGAGTGAGAGGAAGTGCCGCTTCCTGTCCGTGGTGAAGCCGGCGGACGTGTTGGAGTTGACGCGCGGGTGCCACAGGCCCTGCGC
Source organism: Agrochola lychnidis (assembly GCA_963680765.1). NCBI lineage: Eukaryota > Metazoa > Arthropoda > Insecta > Lepidoptera > Noctuidae > Agrochola > Agrochola lychnidis. Next base: position 1,402,451 of record OY796857.1, on the reverse strand, counting down.
CTTCACGATGGAGCGCAGCTTGGAGCCCTGCTGCCGAAGCTCGCGCTCGAGGAGCCCCACGGAGCCCCACTCTGCTAAGGATCTGGGGAAATAGAAATAGAAAATAGAAAATAAAAATAGAAATCATTTATTTGCCAATAATGTAGGCATACATATATGATGGTTATTTTGATGAGAGTCCCAAAATGCAAATCCATAGTTACAACTGAAATTATTTCTCTTTAAACAAATATAAACTTTATACCAGTGTAAATTAAGTTGAGTTTCAGAATGACTATTATGTACTATTGATTTCACAATAACATCCAAGTTGTAGGGGAAACTAAACTTTAGGTGCAGGCAATAAAGGTTTTTTTCTGTAATCTATAACATTACATTAGAAACTATATGTGAACGCAATTGAGGTAACACGATGTCAGTTCGGGTCTGAAAATAAAAATGTCGCCCACCAAGCCACCACCATCGCCAGACACGACTAATGAAGGCAGGTGAAGCAACCATACAACACCTATACACTAGTAGCCATGCCAGGACAATCCCGAGTTACCTGAATCCGTCAGTAGCGATCTCGCCTTCGCCCCAGAACTTGAAGTTCTTGGGGTGCGTGGCTCCGATGACGTCAGAGAAGTGCGTCAGCCACATCGCTTGCACCGGGAAGTCCTTCGGGTGCGTTTGTGGAGACCAGAGTCCTTCGAACACCATCTTGGAAAAAACATATTACTTTATTTGTTAAAGCGCGGCACTTTCAGAAAAGGCCCAAAAATGTATGGAGCCTGAATGATCTCCTTTATTTCGCAGAGTTTACATTCAAGTCAAAAAAAAAGAAAAAAAAAGTGAATTGAATTCCTAGACCTCACACTAAGATTCCCTGTGTTGTGAGATCCAGGCTCCTTCGTTCCGTTAACAATTTTAAATAAAAAAGTACATTTCTAAAACTTAAAAATAAATATAAAAGAGTGTATGCAGTGATTTGTGTTAGTTTTGTTGGTGTTCTAAGAGTGTCTGTATGTCATAGGTACCTATGTTAGTGAGTGCACGTGTATTTGTGAATTATCATTGTGTATACTGTAAGTTTTTACTTAAGCTAGAAAAGTTTGTCATGTCGTAGTCCAGTGCAAGAAGCCAGTTTGTTACCGTCACTTTGCATTTTTTTTGTGTTAGTTTTAGTATTTTGTGTAGACTATTGAGTTTCGCGTATATATGTGGTCCCATATAACCGTAAGACCTTCTGCAGATTGTTTTACTGCATCGGATTTTATCGCAATAATAAGAAAACAAGTACAAATAAGAGGATTCAACTGCATAAAGTTAGTAGGTATTTGAAACTCACCTTGTATTTGGCGTCATCGCAGGCACAGCAGTCGCTGGTCTGCAGGGAGGTGTCCTCGCACACGCGCTTTGTCAGCTGGCCATCCTCTGCGAACCACCGGCTTTCGTTTTCGTAAACCATCGCCCTGCCAACCACGAGTTATCAGTTAGGCTAACGTCTAAACCCCTTTAAATTCAGTCTATTTTATCTTCATTTATTTATTTAATACATACACGCACAATATAATAGATTTAAATACATCTAAGGCGTTGTACAATAAAATTGTAAAAAAAAACACGAGAAATTAACAAAATAAGACAGTCTTTCACAAGATAGTCTGCCGCTCCGCAATAACACTATTCTCGTCGCCATCTTTTCTAAATAAGTTATTCTCGCCAATCAGGTTTTTGTATACCCGCTTAAGCTAATAAAAATCGAACTCACTTGAGCAGCACACATCCAGAGCCAGTAGGAGGAGCCTTCCACATGACCTGCACCTCAGTCTTGGGCAGGTCATCGGACTCGATGACAGAGTTGGTGCACTCCTCGTCGAACTTGGTGAGCGTGTCGGCGAACAGCTGGAACTGGCCCTGCTTGCTGGGCACGCGCGGGGCGGCCGGGTCCAGTGGGTCCAACTTCATCTGGAACCTGGTGAACTGCTGCACCACGTCGTGGGTGCGGGAGCCGACCAGGGTCACTGAAAGGAAGATTGAATCTTTGTTCAAATATTGTGTATTTGCAACGTTAAGGCTCCTACAGACAGTGCCGCTGGCACTGCTGCCGGCATTCCCGCCGGGCAAGCCGCACAAAGGAACCGCCAAACAAAGGAGTGCCGCTAGGCGAACGCCGTGCCGCTGGCACTGTATATTAGGCCTTTAGGTTAGGTTCGCTTGTTTTTCTTTTCCACGCAGCCGGAAAAATATTGTTAAATTAATCTAAACTAATATTATAAAGAGAAAAGGTTTGATTTTTGTATGTTTGTTTGTAATTAATAAACTCAAAAACTACTGGACCGATTTTAAAAATTCTTTCACCAGTAGAATGCATTTATTATCACATTTATCACTGAGTAACATAGGCTATAATTTATAAGGATATCACGCGGGCGAAGCCGCTGGCGGAAGCTAGTAAAGTGTAACCTAAGTTGTTGTAATTAAAGCAAATAAAATTTGCAGCTTTTTCAAAGACAGCTGAATCTATGTTTGAATCCAAATAATTCTCTCTTTCTTATATAACTCAGGTGAAGTCAGATATCTTGAAATCTGATCGAAGGAAAAGCTTCTTTGAGAAACCAACCTGTACCGTACACATCACACGTAAAGTACCTACCTACAGTTTACTGACCTAGGTGTATGTAGGCACTTATGTGATAAGATTTTCCAAGTATTTCAATATAAAAAATCGGTCATCCGGGATCAGTTATCATTATCATAATGTTTATACCTACATATACGAGTACATAAAGTGTCATGTGATAACATTGCATGCGCTTTGCACAATCAACGATGAGTACAAAATATCATGTTCTGCTGACATAATTATGTAGCTGCAGTTTACACATAGATTAAACTGAGCATGCGAATTTTTCTCTAATACTTCTGCAGATGTACTCACTAATAATCCGGCATGTTATTTTGTGCTCTACAACTGCAAGATAATAATTATTCCTCATTTTGACCTCGCTGTTTCAATAGTTCGCGGAAATGATCGTGAGATAAACGCTTGATTTTATTTTATAATTTAGGCGTGATTACAGACTTTAGATAGATACTTATTGTAGTCAAGGATTATTATTTCTAATTACTAACTTCCTTTTCTGGTTAAGTATAAGAAACAGGCATGCAGGTTTAAAGGTATACTAACCGACGTATCTTTCCCCGGGCGCATACCGCTCTATTTCTCCGTTGACGATGAGCCTGTAGAAGTTGTCCCCGGGCGCCTTGGGCCCCGCGCGCCCGCCGGGGGCCAGCTCGCAGGCCTGCGCCTGCGCAGCCACCAGTAACACCACACACAACCGCCACATCTTACTCTACTGAAGAAAATACACATTTTTCTTACTTAAAAAAGTTAGAAAACGGAAATGAACAACTAACAAAGAAACCCTATGAAAAGAAGCTTTTCGCTGCTGAAATGAAATATTTTTCCAATAACGCAGCTTATTGAAGTACAGATACGTTAACATGGGATTTTTTGTACTATATTACTATTGGAACACAGATAGGTACTTGTTGCTAGAATATTCCGTTAGCAAAGGACGGCGAGCTCACCAGCTAGCGCGTGCGTCGGCAGCAGAGTGCGGTATCGCGCGCCGCCCGCGTCGCAGATAAAGGGTCACATCTCTGACCCCTCGCCTCAAATCGTGCCATATTTATTACATATGTTTACGAAACACTCATTTTTCATAAACATAAAATTGCTTTATCGTCTTCATTCTTAAAGGAAGCCCGAAGCTACATCATATCCTGCTTAAAGTCGCAAGTAGCAGCAATTTTATGTGTAGGCCAGTGTGGCCGTGGTTTAACTTAAAATAGACAACTATTTGAGGTACCTTTAGGTAGGTACGAGTAGCACGGGCGTACCCAGCATTTTTTTAGGAGTGGGGCAGGAATAAATAAACTATATAATAAGTAGTAGGAATTTCTCTCAATAAAACTGACTGCTATGCACGCTTGATTCATCGATACTGCATTATTTTTGCGGTAACTTTGAATTTTTCCATAATTATGAATAATTAATTTTGTTAATTATTAAACCTACATTTTTAACTTCTAGTCAGGGATCAGGGTGGGGCAAATGCTCCACCTTGCCCCACCGTGGGTACGCCCATGATGGGTAGTACCATAGATATAGATAGGTACCCTCTTTTGTCATGTTTTTTACCAATATAGGTATGGTTTACAAGTTCATACATCAAGCATGCTTATAGAAATACTTGGCTAGGAGTCTTATAAATACTAATGACACAAATTGAAAATAAGTAGATACGTAGAAAACCCCTTAAGAAGTAAAGGGCGTGATAATAACTGACCGATATTCCTGCAGAGTACAGGAAACTCGGTCAGTTACATACATCACGCTCTATATTCACTATCAGTTTACGAGCTGGTCAACCTTTACAAAATGATTTTCCATAACTAAATTAACTGTTAGTTAAGTTAGTTTTAATAAGTAACGGGCACGCCTCCGTCCTGCCTCAACATCGGTCAAGGTCCGATGTTGAGGCAGGGCGTACCCATAACTTCTGTAAATATGAGGACGACGTACCTACATACTACCTAACTTATTGTTTAATTGGGTCAGGGGCAGGAACAGGAAGAGAGATTCAAATTCACTTACAGTCTATCCGAATGTAACTTCAACCGGATATCGCGCCTTCTCTTACTTTCCGCCTTTCAAATGAAGTCTCTTCCTGCGCGGTATTCCAATACTCCTTACTAGTACTGTAAGAAGGGCTGCAATCACAAAGTCTAGAGCCGTAGGTCCAGGCGCTTCACCATCGGTGGTCGCACCAGGAGTTGCACTTTTCACTGGCGAAGTTTCTGCGGTAGGCAGTGCGAGTGCCTGCAATCACTAATTACGTATTACACCGACGCTGAACTACCCACATTCTTCGCCTGGTGCACACTCATACGTCACCCCCATTTACACGGAATTACTGTGGTGGTCAAGAGTCATGGGCCTACTAACTCGTTGGACCCTGATGAAACGAAGTTCGGGTGTGTGCAGTGGGCGAGTGATGTAGGAAGTGTGGAGTGTCTCAGTACTGCGGTGCAGCTACCTCTGTGCGGTGAGGCGCGGACAGCGGCGGCATCTCCGCGCGACAAGTGACGTCTTCCGGCCGCCGCTCATTACCCGCGCGTGCGCATACCTTCGCGCCCACTCCGCGCTTGCAGCACTTAGATTACGCACACCCTATTATTGTCTTACATAATTAATTGAACGCTTCCTCCGGTACGACGAGGTCCTTACATTAGGATCGTACTTGTCGAAGGGTCGGCGAACCAAGGCTGAGGAAGTTGTAACTACGGTACCATCATTACTCGCACCGTTTTTCGAGCATCTTAATGTACGGGACTCGTTCAAGGAAGTCGTTTTAACAAATCTTACTTTGGTGAATCTTACAGATATAATCGAATGACTCAATCTTGTAATGAAATTACCATACACTAAACTTGATGAGATAAACAGTACAAGTTACTATTATAGCTACTGCACTCTAGATTTAATACGAATCCCAGTTAGTCGTAGTTTAGTCTTCAAATAATAGGTACTGGTGTCGATTCTCTTGTCACAAATGCCTCTAAACTAGACTAAAAATCACCAAAATTTAGTTTATTCCTGTCAAACGACGATTTCCCATTCTGAAATAGACTTAAGTGACACAACTTAACTATATTTTAGTTTGATAGCACTAAGATGGTACTGAGATATTAGTTTAGTGAAAATGGCAATTTTGCTATTCTGAATTTGACGTTTTTCACCAAAAATTTAGATTTTCTAACTAAATCTGACTATTTTTAATCGCGACTAAAAACGTGTGGAATAAAATTGGTTGTCATGAACTTAAATTCACACCAACACCTCGACTTCAGATGCAAAAACAGTACCTGCTGAATCTTTTTTTTTTCTTTTGCTTATATCTCGAAAACGGTGTGTCCAATCGCAAAAATAATGAAAATTTCAACCCCCTTTATAAAATCCTTAAACCCCTAACACTCTACATGTAGGTAATAATTATTCTTATTTTCCATACAAAAAGTGAAAAATTCCATAAAAACACGTCGAGGCTGCCCCCGGCTCTAAAAAAATTCACGTGGTTAGGTATCACGTGTGGAGTCGCCATTGTCAAATTCGATTTAGATGTGTCAAAATTATTTTTAAATTTAGAGAATTTATTTTGCAGAATAGCTTTGAGATTCTCATAGTCAAAAGTAAGGCATTTTAGAGATAGTTTAGTTCGGTGTACAAGAGAATCGACACCATTACTCTACTTATGTAAGCATCTGTAGATATAAGGTGAGCAGAACCTCATGTTCAATTGGCAATACCTACTCGTACTGACAGGTCAGATAGTTTTCCGTATTTTTAGTCTTTAAGTAGGCATTTTTTCACTTGCTAGCCAATAACATGTTATCATCCGTAAACAAGGTTTCGAGCCTTTCGCTTTCACAACAGCACTCTTCAAAAAAATATTTTCGTTTGATTTACAATACAAATATTTATTTCTTTTGTTGCAGGTAAAATTTCTTGATGTATTGATCACATTTCCATACCGCAGTAAGTGGACACCCTCTCGAGAATGAGGTTGGTATTGCTTGCTCCTCCTCACTGGCGTGCGATTTCGATCTGATCATCTTCATCTTGGGAGTATTCAATCTGGCCATCGGCAGGTCATCAATCCTAGTTGTTTATGAGATATATTAGGACATTTCGACATACCTAAACGGTCATAGGTCTCCCGTTATTTAGACTGCAAAGATTAGATAGCAGTCACAATGTGGACTCTATGTGACGTCTAACTGTTTTGAGCCTGTGATTATAATTATTTGGCGTCAGACTCCGCCCGTCAACTGCCGCGAGCGCAGAGACCGCTGTCTAACAAGCAGTGTCGAAACGGTAACTAATAAACAGCATGGTAAAAGAACTACAAATGCAATGTAGCCATTGGTATAGTTATCTGTAAACAATAAAAATCTGTTCCACTTCCAATAATATTTGGAACACAATTTCATTCGTCGAAGTTTAGTTCGTAAAATTATTTCAAAAGCCTCGTGACAACATTAAGATTACAGCTTCACCGCCATTAACCCAGATCACAGAACTGCGCAGACGCACACGAACATGCGTGCCGCGGGACTAAAGGGATAGAGCGAAACAAAACACTGCTGTTGCAATTATTTAATTCAGTCATATCATACAAATATTAAACTATGCACGTTTATCTCGATTAGACTCGTTAGTTGAAAACATATCTGATAAATATAATATTATGGTTCCACAATAACGCTCGTGTACGGAACTAGTTGCAAGACGCTTCGAGTCGCTTTAAGATTTCAACTAAATTTTGCACCGTTCAACTCTAGGAAAACAGAACGATGTTACTAATGCATCCAGCCACGTACACGAGCCACTGTTGTAGTTGGATGATGATACTTCTCACTAATTAAGGCTTAAGACATAATGTTATAATGAGTTATAACTTTTTAATACAAAAATATGATATTTCACACTAACACAACTTTGTATAAAACATGCTCATAGGTTAAAGTTTATCATCCGACATTTGTTTCAAATCCAGTATTATTACTTACAAAAGTAGATTAATTAATTCAAGGAAACTATTCACTCGTCGGTATTTGATGCTTGATATAAAAATATCTTCAACTAATTTGATAAACATGGTAATATATTTTGCTATTATAAAAATAATGTCATTGTTCTTTTCTCCTTTGTTAAGTTAAATCAAACTAATGTTGTCTATCTACCGAAGCACGAAGCTCTGTTGTTGTAACTTCATATATATATTACAAACGGCGCTAAGAAGTCTGAAGATGTGCGTAATATATTGATAAAATATTGATTATCAAAGCTTTTAAAAATAAATACAGACTTGTTAAAATTTCTTCAACGACATAATTAAAATTATTTTACATTGTGGCTAAAGCCTATTTATTCATAAATAAATTATAATTCTAAGTGGTGACTAGCAAATAAAATGATGACTAGAGTATTTTCGTCGGCCTTCCTGCAGCCCTTAACGTTATCGTTCACAACAAAATGTCCACAAAGTAATCAAATAAATTACTTATTCATTAACAAGTAATAATTACACTTACTTTTAAATTAAAATCTAAACCATTTTGACCGACATTCATCACAAAACACGGCCACGGAAAAACAATGGTATAATTATAAGTAAGAGATCAATTATTTTTTTTGTTCTGTTCTATCCGTTTGTAGAACAGGAAAATTTCACCAGTCTCGTAGAATATGCCATATTACTATAGTACAGTAGGAGGTAACAGTACTAATAGTAGATACTTCAATACTCAGCAACGTACAGTCAGTAACGAAAGTCGGTATGCACTTCAGATTTTTTAATCATCACATGATTTTTTGTAGTGAAAACTTCTTTAGGCGCGTTGGGCAGCATTTTTGAGATGGGACTACGCGACTGTAACGCAATTTACCGACACCGTGGAGTAAAAGACATCAACGCCTTGATTACCGTGGTGCGTGGAATAAAAGACATCAATGCGTTGATTACCGCGGTGCGTGGAGTAAAAGACATCAATGCGTTGACTACCGCGGTGCCGATTTTTTTTTCAAGTTTTCACTTCTGTCGGCACTCCCGGAGTGACACAGTTTTTTTTTTTATACATTGAATGTTTTGTAAATACAATAATAAAAAATCCTGTTAGTCAACACTAGGCTGTACCTTGTCAATTTAGATGTTTGACAAAACTTGCAAAACTGACATTGCGTTGCTGACCGAACAATAATATGAATTTACAAATAAACGAATTATGTTGAGTATAAGACAATTTGTTGGCCTACTTATTTGGAATGTTACTCATATATCGCAACTATCGTTTAGAGCGTACACAACACAAAACTTACTAAATAATAGTTTGAATCACTCACCTTTTTAAACTTCTCACATTAGGCCTATGCACACTGATCATAAATCACAATAAGATACGTATTTCATCAAAGTATCGTGTGTATAGGCAAACAATATGCTAAATCTCATTAAAATATTCGTGTAGTTGTAAATGCTATTTCAATAATAGGAACAGTGTTCATAGCTAAGCAAAACGATGTGATATGTATTGCGAACTGCTTAACATGACGGTCGCTCAGAATATCGTTGATTTATGCATAATAAAACAAATAACAACGAAAACTGCAATATTTAAAATGAGATGATTTGTATCTGTGATCAGATAAGTTCATATAAATTAAATACAATCGTTCGCCAGATCGATTAGCTGTTCTGTTCAGTATGTGTTTGATATCTACGTTCGTATATAACACATTGTTCATGAAACGACGTACATAAACTCGATAGATTTACGATAAACGTGTCCAACTCTACCAATAACTCAACATTTATGTATTTTATACATTGTATACCATGATCGGCAGGAGGCGGGAGCAGTGGTGGCCCAGTGGTAACGGCCGCGACTTACGAGTTGTACGTCGTAGGTTCGAACCCAGACAGGCGCTTTACTTTGTGTAAATTATTTCATCACCACTGCTCTCAAAACGGTGAAGGAAAACATTGTGAGGAAACCGGCATGTCCTAGAACCGAAAATTCGAAGACATGTGACATCTACCAACCTGCATTGGGCCCGCCTGGTGGATTACAGTCCACTCCCTCTCACAGAGAGGAGGCCTGTGTCCCAGCAGTGGGAACATTATAGGCTGATGATGATGATCATGATACCATGATCGGCATGTAAAAGATGCTAGAACCAATATCCTGCTCAAGTAACAGCTCAGTACTACACAAGGTGCGTTATGTGTAGACTGTGGCATCACTAATTAATTGTGTATGCAAATATTTAAAACATAAACGTTACTTTGGTGGTCATTTAATCAAATATACACAAGCATACACGTGGCTGTTAAAACTATGTAATTATTAACTGATCAAATCTTGACGAGCGTTGTACTCAACATTTTAAAATAGATGCAAAATAAAGGTACTTTATATATTTTGCGGTTTATTTTGAATTCAATAATCTAAACTAATCATTATAAAGTTATACAGTGTGATTCTTCATAATGTGCACATATCGAAATGAGGGAATCTATGCTTAATTTTGAAGACAGAAAAAATATTTAAAAAAATTTAAATATATTTTTTATACTTTTTATGGAATTAAAAAAATTTGTAACAAAACTGTGTAACTTTTAAACTGACTCAGCTATCGCGATGAAACAAACTCCGTAATGATTGGAAGTAAGTAGGCGTCCACATAAAATTAAAATTGAGAAACAAAAACTACCCTCAATTGAAAATAAACATGTTTTTTTAGTAAAAATCTGTATTTTTTCATCAATTTTTACAATAATTGTAAAATTTATAAATAAGATGCCCAAGAGAATAAATAAAAAACAATTGATACAAAAAAAAAAATTAACCATTTTTCCGTCGATAAAATTAATAAGCATAGATTCCCTTATTTCGATATGTGCACATTATGAAGACTCACACTGTATATTATGGTTGTAACTTAAATGATCACAGGTGAAGAGCGCAAGCCTACGTTAGTACGAGATGATCACGACACACGACACCGAGATATTCATAATGACACGCCGCGATTATAAGGCAATGGTCACACCCTCACGACACACTCAGGATATTACAGGATACACTCAACTTGGAAGTTTCGGTTTTGTATTAATATAGTTGTGGCAATAGTACAGTTCATTCACGGTTGTGTTGAGGAAGCCCTCGTCAGGGATAATTGATTCAGGCTTCAGACGTTAATGTCCTGAAGCATAGCTTTTTAAATCCCTCTTTAAGGAAGACTTCTACGTCAAAATCCACCGGTGGACTGTGATAGGCAAAATAATTGTTAATATTGGTGGCTGTAGTTGGGCCTAAAACTCGATTCACGCATCGACAAAAAACGTGGAATATCTTCCTCCTCGCATCGGCTCGATCTACACGCAAATAGCTTGTTGTTGTTTAGTTTGATAACTTACGGCTATTATATCTAAAGTCGGACTTACGTACTTACGTTACTTTTTTGACAGCCCGTGACGTGAGTTTTGACCCGAGTTTACAATGATATATAAGTAAAAAGAGGTAGATAGGTTATACACGCTCCGCAAGCGGCACGTCAAAACTTGGCTTATTAGGAAAGTTTTCTTCGTCTTGTCTTTTGCTCCCGATTATTACGACATGGCGTCCTACTTCCACGTATCATCTAATAGTGTGACATTGAGCCGTTTTTGAAGTTCGAATGAATAGGTAGCCTATCTACGTCTCTTTACTAATAATATCATTGCGAGTATAGTACAGGGGGCATTATTTAAATATTACTTCAGTGGGAGAAAGAGATGGAGCTATACGTCCTGTAGAGCTTCATCTCTTTCCCACACTGAAGTAATATTAAAATAATACTGCTTTATGAGCTGGTTGTAGGTCCTCTGAACGTGCAGTCAGCCTCGTAACCGCTATACCAGCTTAAGGTTGTGTCACTTGCATATCATAACATATTTTCAACCATGGTGAAGTTACAATCTACTGGGATTTGTTGTTAAAAGTGGTAAAACAATTTACGAGGTCGACTACACAGTTGATATAATTATGTGACTTATAAATAAATAGAATAACATTACACTCGGCAGGGTTCGGCAGTTTGTGCGTTAGGTCGCGGTCTCGTGTGCAGCACTCGGTCCGTGAGGGCGTATATCTACGTTACAGTATACGAGTACAAAACATGGTCGTCAGTCAGCTCAGAACGTCAGCACCGGCTCCTCGCGGTGGTCCAGGATGTCTGGAATGTTACCACGTACTGATTAGCGTATCTTTCATATGCGGATTATGATGGCTCTGTGATTATTAACTATGCTTTAGAATCAGAATTTATTTATTCATAAGAATGAACAAAGCATACTTGCAGTATTAAGCTTACTTGTGAACAAAGCATATTACAGTATTTCGGAATTTATAACAGACAAAAATTTAATGACAGAAAGAAGAAAAGAAAATGTATTGTAATCCTTGACATAAATTTTATTTATTGACATTAGTATTATTGACATCAGTTTTTGTATGTTAACTTTAGTATTGTTTAATGACATATCCTTATTATTTGTTTTCAGTCTGTGTGTTGTCATGCACTGTATTGACATTTGTATTTTTATTTTTTATTTTGACATTGATTTCTATTGCTATTTATTATTAATTAATTTGTATTATGAAATGTGTGGTTTTTTATAATTGTTTTTTTATTGTTCAGACTTATTTAATTCAATAATTACTCAATTACAAACATTTGTACGCCCTCTGGTATAACATAGCGAACACTTTATCTTTAAATACCATTACTATTGTACACCTATGTTAAACAAATGAATAAATGACTCATGACTTATGACTTAATGTATATTGGTGCCGATTCTCTTGTCACAAATGCCTCTAAACTAAACTAAAAATCACTAAAATTTAGTTTATTCCTGTCAAACGACGATTTCCCATTCTGAAATAGACTAAAGCGACACAACTTAACTAAATTTTAGTTTGACAGCACTAAGATGGCACTGAGATATTAGTTTAGTGAAAATGGCAATTTTGCTATTCTGAATTTGACGTTTTTAACCTAAAATTTAGATTTTCTAACTAAATATGACTATTTTTAATCGCGACTAAAAACATGTGGATTAAAATTGGTTGTCATGAACTAAAATTCACACCAACACCTCGACTTCAGATGAAAAAACAGTACTAATTTTTTTTTTCTTTTGCTTGTATCTCGAAAACGGTGTGTCCAATCGCAAAAATAATGAAAATTTCGACACCCTTTATAAAACCTTTAAACCCCTAACACTCTACATGTAGGTAATATTTTTTCTTATTTTCCATACAAAAAGTGAAAAATCCATATAAAATACGTCGAGGCTGCCCCCCCCCTGCGCGCCTCCGGCTCTAAAAAGATCACGTGGTTAGGTATCACGTGTAGAGTCGCGATTGTCAAATTCGATTTAGATGTGTCAAAATTATTTTTAAATTTAGAGAATTTATTTTGCAGAATAGCTTTGAGATTTTCATAGCCAAAAGTAAGGAATTTTAGTGATAGTTTAGTTAGTTTAGTTCGGTGTACAAGAGAATCGGCACCAATGTCGATATTTTATAAGTTCTGTACATCCACAACATATTATGGTAAGCTAGGTTAATACTACGACCCGTATTTTATGAGATTTGAATTGAGATTCAAGTTTGAGCATGCTCTAGAGTCCCTTAGGGGGGAAGCGTCAGGGTAGCCCGCGAAATTCAAATTTTCATACGTTTTTCGTATTTTGCAGGTCAGTGTCAGGTTTTATGTTGATTAAAATATGATTCGCGGTCGTAACAAATATGGCTTTACTCAATTATAATCATTACTCAATTATAATCATTACAATCAGCAATACAACTCCATAAGTTAGCAAAGGTGTCAAATGTCATGATTTCATGAAATCATGACATTTGACACGATTTGACTGACACGATTTGACTGATGACTTTATCTTTTTCTTAATCACTATTGCTAATTGTGATGATTATAATTGAGTAAAGCCATATTTGTTACGACCGCGAATCATATTTTAATCAACATGAAGTCTGACACTGACCTTTAAAATGCAAAAAACGTAAGAAAATTTGAATTTCGCGGGCTACCCTGACGCTTCCCCCTTAAGATAAAGATTTATCTTTCCTTCAAAGGACCGTATTAATTTGGGTAGCACACTATCAGGTGGCCGTAAAAGTATTTTAGTGTGACGATAACTAGTGCGAGTTGGTCCTCTGGTGCGGTTTGATACAGATGTGAGATGCTGACCTTTGGCGATGGTCCACCAGGGCAGCGTGACGTAGGTGAGGTACGCGTTGAGCGGCGCGGACTGCTGGCGCTTGCCTTCCTTCCACAGGTGGAACGTCTGCGTGAAGCCGCGCATCGCCCACAGCGGGTTGTACGCGCCGTCGTCCAGCTCTGCGGACACAAACGGACATTCTTGTGAACGACCATACATTTGATATCATCCAGGTCTAATAAGTTTCATGAAGAATCAATTGGTGATACTGTGATGTGAATGTCGTTCTATATATTTCTATGAATTTAAAGTACGTTCATAATTTTTAAGTAATTATAACAAAAAGGTAACATTTTGCGGGACGAAGGCATGTATGTTATGTGAGGCGAGTATGAGCATTCAAGATGAAGATCGCGTCTAGTCATGTAGACGGATCTGCGGGTGTGGTGGCGATGTGGTGACCGGCAGTAGTGCCGTCGCAGGCGAGGCCAGCACGCGGCGCCGCCAGTGGGACCCGCCGGCCGCTCCTATATCACACGACGGGTGCATCACAGGTCCCCAGCATACAATAGCAGAATTTAGTTGTATTCTAATTCGCACAGTCGGGACAAAGTCGGGACACAGTCGGGTAGTGTGGGTGTGTGTGCGCGGAGTACCGGCTCGGTCCCGGCGCGGCACGTCGCACCAGTAGTACACGGCGGTGCCGTCCGGCGTGGTGCGGCGCGGCGGCAGCTCGGCCGGCGCCGGCGCGGCGCGCGGCGCGGGCGCCCGGCGCGGGCTCACGGTCTGCAGGCACGCCGGCGTGGACACGTCCTCGGCCGCGCGCCCGCACACCGCGCGCATGGCCGTGCTGTCGCCGGGCCCGCTCGGCGAGCTGGCCTCGTTCGGCCCGCCCGGCCCGCCCGGCCCGCGCCCGGCCGCCGCGTAGCTGGCGCGCCTGCCCCGCCCCTCCCCGCGCCCCCCGCGCCCTCTACCTACACACAACACACCCGCGTCACCTCACCGGATCTACGCTCACGTTTCGCGTCGTTTTTACCCACGTCATCGATCATCTTGTACTTCACACGAAGGTATACACTTCATATGAAATACAAAGCAGACGGTGTCCATACTTAAAAACGCCACCAAACACGACGTGCGAGCCGAGTGAAGCGCACAAACGCCCTGCGCATTCTACCCGCGGTACGTCCAGACACTACGCCTCCCACTGAGCGACTACTGCACGCCCCGAGCGACACTACGCGACACGCTCCGCACCACATGCCACAAGCGACTACAGCCATGCTATGACAGGTGAACACAACAACAACTAGCGACAGCAGTACGAGTACAACAAAAACACAATCAAGCAGTTTTGGAAACAATCACAATGAGCATTCATGTGTCGTGCATCCACTGAAAAGAGCATTGAAATAACAAAATAATATAAGTGTGAGAGTGGCAAGTTATTTATTATCATGGGCTCAATATGGATCAAGTGGACGAATCATTGACCGAGAACTAACAACGCGACTCAATGTCAAATTAATTTGTACAATCATTTCCATTAAAGGCCTTCTTTGACATCGAAAGTATTCCAATGGAACGTGTATGAATTCAGAGTACGGGCTGGTTCGCTACGGTGATATGCGTGAACAATTAGCGAGTTATGTAACACCGTCCTAACAGTACCAATGATGATTATAATACAAGGCAGTAACAGGTTTTATGACAATAGTCATGAAAATATATAATTTTCTCAGCCGAATTCAGTTGAACTTTGGTACTTAAACTTCTCGTAGTTGATTCTTAAATCGTCCGCTAGATGGCGCAAGCGGTGTCACTTAATCACTTCAAAGCGCCCATTAGGTTTCGCGTTTCGTAGTGAAATTTTAATTTATTGTTGATTTTATAGTATCTTCAATGTGAATAGTTTTTAAATATATAATACCTACTGTGGACCAATAAGTTGTAAATAAATGAATTTGAATTTTGAAATTTGTTTCGTAAAAGCTTTATCAACATTGTAATTGTAACGGGCCCTTGTGTATTGTGTACAGTCAATGGCACTTCCATGATTTTGATAGCGCCTTTTTTCGTAACAGTTAAGGGCGGTTTTCCTAGTTGAAGTAACAGTAGAGTGTAGGTGTGTGCACGTACCGTCGCGCAGGTCCCCGGCCTCCACCTCGGCCACGCCGCTGCCGAGCGCGTCCAGCCCCTCGTTCTCCGAGCGGCTCTTGTCGTAGTAGTGTAGGTGTGTGCACGTACCGTCGCGCAGGTCCCCGGCCTCCACCTCGGCCACGCCGCTGCCGAGCGCGTCCAGCCCCTCGTTCTCCGAGCGGCTCTTGTCGTAGTAGTGTAGGTGTGTGCACGTACCGTCGCGCAGGTCCCCGGCCTCCACCTCGGCCACGCCGCTGCCGAGCGCGTCCAGCCCCTCGTTCTCCGAGCGGCTCTTGTCGCGCGCGTCGCGCGTGCGCCAGCCGCCGCGCACGAAGTTGTGGATGTTGGCGCTCGGGTCGCTCAGCCGGCGCTGGGACATGGAACAGGCACCAGGGTATGTGCACGATGATGACGGACGGAGACATATTTTGAGATTAATTCAGTCACTGCTAAATCTTACAGATAGTGCAATCCACGAAGACGCGCCCCACTCCGCGATGACTGTACTGTAAGCTGTACTTTAGTACGAAACGGAGCGGAGTGGGGCGCGTCTTCGTGGATTGCACTATCTATAGAATCTTAAAATGCTCGTAAGCGGTTTTCGTTCGTATCAAAATGATAACGCCACCGCCAGGACAATGCTCGGCAATAGCAGTTTATTAGTGTAATTTATTTGCTAATCATGTGAAACTTTTGGCGTGGTATGATTAGGAAGAAAGTTAACGGCTAATATGTAGATGTATAGGCGAATACGACCGAGTAAATTGGGATAGCTAAGAGCAGTTGATGAAGAAGCTTATGGCATGAACAATCTCTGACTGACCTGGTGCCTATACATGAACATCTCCTCAGGATCGTCATCCCAGTCGCTGTCCCACATGTCAGTAGCCGACATGCCGGGCTCGGAGGTGGGCGTATCCAGGCCGGCGGCGCGGGGCCGCGAGACAGCCATCTCCGCGTGGCCCTTGCCGCTGGGCCCCTTCATGCGCACGAACTCGCAGCGCGCCGCCGCCTTGCCGCCCAGCAGACCGAACGACATGCGCTGTGCCACTTTTGTTGAGAGAGATGTTTGCTGGAAAAGGTTACAGGAAAATTGTTTTATTTATGTATAAAGAACACCTACAGCATATACATTAAACAATTGGATTAAAAAAAAAATTAAAGTTATTACTGCTAATGTATACACAAATTATAGGTGTACATAACATTTAAGGAATAACAACATTGGACAGAAGGTGCTTATAAACTAAAAGTAAGATTAAAAAATTTAAACAAAGTTTCAACAAATAAAATACGACTGAATACAAATTAATGAAGGGGATGAACACAAAACGTTTTATTGTAGCGTGTAAATAACTCATCATGCAAAACTCTTTTTGCGAGAAGACCGTAAGACCCCAAAAGACGGGAGGCTAGAACTCAAATGAGATGGTTAAAGGACATCCAACAGGCAACGACCGTATATCGACAAACCAACCGACAAGTATCGGCTTACTGGGGTATTGATGGATGATGACAACATTAACCAAAGAGTTTTCTTAAAGCATAAGTTCCCAATAATTACACGTTGAACGTTCATGCTATGAATTTTTGGTAGAAACTATGGTTGTTGGTGTAGTACGATGTTCTCTCTTGTGTTATTGTGGCAAATGTTTTGTTTGATATACGATAGCTTACATCGACTCTCAGTTCTCACGGAACACAACCTAGGCCGGGGAAATTAGGTTTGAACCCAGCTCTAAATCCTAACATCGATTTTTTTCTTGAATCGTGTTTTTGAACCTAGCTCTTCTAATAATATAAAAAATTAACCATTTTCCAGGGCCGCATCAAAGTAAAAAAAAAAACGCGATTTTATGAATAAAAATTGTGGCAAAATTTTTGAAAATTTTGGTTACATTTTGTAAAAAATTGGTGAAACTAATATATATTATTTAAATTAATCATTTTCCTCCACGGAAATTTAAATGAAAATTTAATTCCAAAAATAATGTAATTGTACTTCAAGCAAAAATGTTAACATTCATTTTTTTGCACTACATTACTTAATTAAATATTTTAATACGCTCTCCAACAAAATAAAACATTTTATACTAGCGCAAGATATTAATCAGTTTTCTTTGCAATAGCGGTTCGGGCAAAAATGTAACAGAATTAAATTTAGTTTAACTTTTAATTATAAGCTCTATCTCACTTAATTAAAAGAAAACTGAAAAACACATTAAAGCAATTTTTATTTTATATTTGCTTTAATGTGTTTAATTTCTGTGGAGGAAAATGTTTAGGTATTACAAGTAGGTGAAAAAATTTATCTCTTCGCGAAACACTCTATACAAACATGTCTGTTAATTTTTTTTTCTACCACGTAAAATTGAAATTAGATGTTTTCTTAAAAAACGTACACGCGGGGGTGAACTTTTCGCGGTACCTATACATTTTTACATAATCCCTTGTCCATAACCTACACGTTAAGTGAGAAATATCGCTGTTTTCAATTAATGCAAGGTTTTCCTCAACAATTTATGTTTGATAACATTGGACAAACGCTATTACACTATTGTTTTAACGCTATTCCGTTCATGTTAACCATTCACTTTTCATTATCATAACAATTAATGTTTGATAACATTGGACAAACGCCATTACGCTATTGTTTTTCCGTTCATGTGAAGTTACGAAACCAAATAGAGTGAGTCACAAATTATTATAAAGAAGTAAAGCAGAGTTAACAGTCGATGAGTTTCGTGACGTTGATACATTCTTTTTTGCTGCTACAGATAGTTCGTTTAGACACAATGCCGCATTTACTTGGATGATGGCTGCCCACGAAATTACATTATTATTAAAATATCATTTAACAAAAAATATCAACCGGCTTCCAAAAAAAAACAACACTACAATGTGAAAAATAACTTTAATTTCGGAAGTCGGTGGCAAAAAGAGAAAATTCAAAACCAAAGATACCGACTTCCGAAATTAAAGTAATTTTTTAATTTGTAGTGTTTTTTTTTTTTGGAAGCCAGTTTTTTTTTTTTTTTTCAGTTTTAGTTAGTGTGGTACCCACCCCACACAAATTCGAACACCACTACCTGCTATATTAATAACAGTGACAGAAACTTATTATAACATCGTCCATATAGACTACGTGGGAAAAATACGTATTATTGAAGCTAACTCAAAAACTACCCAATCAAAGAATTTTCAAAATCGATCCACAATTGACGAAAATCGAGGAACAACATTTAAAAAAAAAATACGTTGCAAATATACAGTGAAAACTGCAGCCTAATTGCGTAACATATTTTATTTTTGATTGCGATTCTGAATCGAAAGAAAGTCCAATCTTAATCGCATGCCATAATTGGAATTGCGATGTACATTTTTTACCATACGACTGAAATTGTATAGGGGTGTTCAATACAATTGTCTATAATTGTTAAATTTATATGTTTAGTTACAGCATCTATGAATGGTTAATATTCAAATTATTGTGCTATAATGTAATTTTGTTTTAATTACAACTGATGATCTACTAGTGCTTATAAATAAAAATGTACAATGATTGCCGAAAAATGAAAAACCAATTTTTAAAATACTTTCTACCAAAAACTACCATAATTGAACTACGTAATAAAACGTTTTTCTTTTCACGTCTTTGCTATCTGTGGCCTATGACAAAATCGTAGAAAAGCAGTGTTGTCAACTTAGAGGGATTTCCACTAAACCTGGGAGTTTTTATCCCAAAAACAAACAACTTTGTAGTTGAAAAACATCTCCCCTATATTGATATATGTCACGGTCAATTCTCCAACTGCAAATGTAAGTTTGTAATGGTTTTTTCTTTTTGTATGTGATAAAACTGAAAATTTAAAATTTTCTGTCATTTTCCTTTACTTGTGCAATGAGACGGGCTTTGTGCCAAATTTTATGAGTCTAGGTCAACGGGAAGTACCCTGTAGTTTTTGATTTATTTGCGAGTACCAAAATATGTCGCTTAAATAGCCGTAATTTTTTATTGTGTTGACTTAGAAGCTTGATTTTTTAGAGCTCTAAGGGACCACAGACGTATTTGATATTAATTTCAACTTGATACCTCCGTACGTTCCTGAGAAAAAGGGTCTTGACAGACTGATAACGAAGTGATCCTGTAAGGGTTCCGTTTTTCCTTTTGAGGTACGGAACCCTAAAAATACTATGATTACATAAGTTATGTTTTATTTTCATACTCAAATCTTCAAATGGACTCCCAAAACAGCGACCGAATGTCGGTAACAGAAAACCGATTTCAGGAGAGGCTCCGGCTCGCAGTTTCGATCGTCTCTAGTAATATTATTCGGTTGTAAGTGCATCGATCAAAACTATTCAAATATAAACAAAAACTTGCTTAGGCAAAACCACACTTCCGTGGTTTTGTGAAATCGGTTTGTCTAGTTCGGATTATCGATACGATTCCGTTTCTGATTGAAATCGGATTTTTGATTCGTTTCGATGTATCTAGACGCAAGTCTATAGTGGACTTAGGGGAAAAAAATTGCAACACTGAGAGTAAAAGTTGAATGATCTGCCCTCATTGCGTTATGCGTTGACGACAAACTACTGCCTGTCTAAAGTATACCTTTGCTGCTCTAACTTTATCAGAGTGTAGGGAAAAGAAAAGGAAAGGCATATGACATCACATGTTAAACCTTTGACAATAATTTGGGCTGGAATGAATATTCTTTGAAGTCTGTGGAGAATACGATATCAATCATGGCGACGTATCTGTTTACATTTTATTTTTGTTGATTTCGGTAAAGTTTTTGTTTTAAATTAATAGTTGTTTTATATTTTTCAACATACAAAATTATATTTACTATTCACGTACAGAAACATGGGCCTGTAATAAGCAGTTTTGGAACATTATTCTTGTGGCTTGTGGAAGTCGGAAGAACTTTGGAAAATTCTCTCGTTCGAGACACCGCCTTCGTTTTGTACTAGCTTCACCAAGATCACAGACTACAATTAAGTACATGGACTAAGACTTAGGCTGTTTTGCTCCATAGCGAAAAGTATCTAAGTCGATATTATCACTACAAGTAAGTAAACCAATATAAATAGGAATAACGTGTGTGAGAGGACCTTCGTATCTCATTAGATTATTGTAGCTGTAGGTACATTATTGGTGAGTCTACGTATACGGACAATCATTCTTTTGTTGCGTAGACACAGGCATCTTACGCGAGGTTAACTATTTATTGTGGTTAAAATAATAGTTACGTACTATGTCTCACATTCTAACTAAAATTGTTAATTGATATTTTTGTACATGAGTAGATGCTGAAATAAACTATAATATCCACTACCTAACCAAATAACAGATAACTACAAAACATATTCATAATATTTTCACAGACGTGCTGAAAACACAAGAATGGAACACTACCAAATATCAATATTGTTGACTTCCTAACAAAGAAGTTGGTGGCAAGGTGGCAAACAAGGATTGGATTAAGAATCTTATGTATTAATCGTTGAAGGTAAGCTTTTTGACACATCATTAAGAATTAAGCATAGCAACTCAATTATGAATATATTTCCTTGGCTGTACTTTTGACAGACACATCATAATATATATTTTATGTTTATCCAATTACCATTATAATTTAGTTTTATAAAATATCTGGAGACTGAAAAGTCAGCCCTAAATAAAGAAGAAATTATACAACCAGCATGACGATGATGATGACAGATGGCTTTCATCTAGCCATGGGCCTAGTTGATATGCCTACTTTGCCACATGAGTACTTTATTTGAGCAGAAAATAATATGACTTTGTTTTAAAATGTAGAGTTCCTGGGGAATTTCACCTACGAAGACATGAAGGCAGCATGAATGATACTGCCCCTGCTGTGCTGCACTGCTGCTCTGCTACTTCAGATTTCAAGCTTCTTAAGTACAAAAGTAGAAACTGAAGATCCTTCATGAAATATTTTTTTTAGAAAACTTGATTATAGTCTTGTACGACAGTGATATAAACTATTGTGTTAATTGATAACAGTGTAAACTTTAATAAAGTGTTTTAATTATGAACTATAGAGGGACAAATAAAAATAACTTTAAATGAAATAATTAAGAATGGCATACTATTTGTTTTATACAAACACAGACAATTTTATAATTATAATGATACTATTTAAAGGTGTTTACCTAAATTAACTGTCATTCATTAGATTTAAAGGAAATAGAGAGAAATAAATTATGGTAAACAAATAAAACTGTTTTATTAAATTGTTACAACCTTAACTCAACACTGGACAAGAGAATCGGCACCATTACCATCTATTCACATTAATATGAAATATTTGGACATAGAGCAAAAAGGAATTGGAACAAACATACTGTAAGGATTAGTGGAATTTGGAATCTAATGTCTTTCTGTGGAAATCATCATGGATTATGTATGTACTGCTTGTTGTAAGTGAATGAGAGACAGTTTCTTCAATATATTCCACCATCCATTACATCCATCCACAGTCACTTTATAGAATAGCAATATTCTGCTATAAACAACAATTGGGTCAATTATAAGCAACAATTGACTTAAATATTCTTACCTACTAATAATATTAAGGGCCTATATTGAAAATAAACAGTAGTTTGATGGGCGTGGCTTATTGCCCCCGCACGCGGGGAGTGGCGGTTCTATATTCGATGGTTGAGCGCCACATCGTCGCGCTGCCACAAACGTATCTGAACCAGTAGCAAAAAGTGGAATTAACGAAATAACTGACCGGAATTTGAAAACGTTAGTTACTTAGCATGGGCTTTGGCTAAGCATTATTCTTGTCACTATCGCACAACTGTCATACTAAAAGTGCATGATAATATCTAAGAAAAAAGTGCGTGCTAAGTAACGATAATTTATCTCGGTCTATGAAATTTTGTATATAGCCAACTATGGAGTAGACGAATAATACAAAATATTTAGTTTTCAGCAAAAATATTTATTGTTTACAGGGTGACATTCCCACACACAAAATGTATGGGAAAAGTTTTTTGCGATTTCTAACTTTTCTAGTACTCAAACCTCAGTTGATCCACTAAAGTTTATTGTTCTATAAAATAAACAGGATCGATTGGCATCAAAAAAAGTTTTTGTTAAAACTGCCCATTTTCTTGCTGACTGTAATATGTTTTTCAAAATCTGTGAATGCAGATCAAAATGTCTAAAAGTTAAAGACAGTCTTTTAAGACCGTTTTCCTGTAGCAACAACGGTTAAGGTAGTCCCTTATTGCCCCATCTCAAAAATCCACCTTGTAGACAGATTGTCTAAAACGTAGTGATCGAAAGGCAAATGGGGTAAAGTCCAGGTGCAGGCCACCCATCATTTAAATTTTTTAAAGTTGAGATATTCTCAACAGTTCAGAAAATTTCGCATTTCAAGAAACTTTACACTTTCACTTGGATTTTAGACCCTGTGAACAAAATTTTTGACGTAGCGATCAATGACTAGAAGATGTCTTGATACTGTAGATACAAGACTATACCCCATACCCCATGCGTATAGGCAGATTATGATGGCATTTGGTAATGACAATACAAGTTGTGAAGGCCTACGCATGCCAACAGCGAAAGTAAAAAAAAAGAATTAAAAATAAAACACATGTACCGAAGGTCACGTCTAAATGTGTTAAATTGAAATACTAAATGCTTTTCAGAGATGTTTTGGTAAAATTAGAGCACAAAGTTTTTTCTCAAGCTATCTTTGTGAAATTTTCCTAGTCTAACTATTAATAATAAAGGTACTTTTTAAAGCTATGTGCACGTACCATCGGGGTAACAAATATCTAAGCAATTTGAAAACAAAATCCTGTGCACATGACCCTATTTTTCGTAGGTGAGCGATACTATAGCGGCCGAGCGTTACAAGCAAGAATAGTCCTTACAGTGTAAACATATGCGTTTCTTCGATAGTACTTGGTAGTACACTATTTTTAAATCTGGGCTTAGAAAGTTGCGATAAAGTTTAATATAAAGTTAGGAAAGACAAGTAAAAATAAAATCTGAAGCGTTGCAAAGCCGCACTGAATGTATGTACGAGGGTCATTCAATAAATACTTAGCCTACAAAAAGTAAACGAAAATTTTGGAAAAGTGGCAATTTATTTTTCAACATAGTCTCCTTTTAGTTCGATACACTTAGCCCAGCGATGCTCCAACTTTTTTAACCCGTCCGAAAAATAGTTTTTGTCAAACTCTGCAAAATAGGCCTCCGTGGCGGCGATGACCTCCTCATTCGATCCATATCTATTCCCGGCGAGTGATTTTTTCAGATTAGGAAACAGAAAGAAGTCACAAGGGGCCAAATCTGGAGAATACGGTGGATGGGGCAGCAATTCGTAGCGTAATTCGACCAATTTGGCCATGGCAACGGCAGACGTGTGAACCGGTGCGTTGTCGTGGTGAAACAGCACTTTTTTCTTCGCCAGATGGGGTCGTTTTTTCTTTAATTCGGCGTCGAATCGGCCCAATAAATCGGCATAGTAAAGCCCTGTAATTGTTTTACCCTTCTCGAGGTAATCGATGTAGATCACACCTTGTGAATCCCAGAAAACGGTGGCCATAACTTTTCCGGCCGATTTTACAGTTTTCGCCTTCTTTGGAGCACGTTCCCCGGTCTGGATCCATTGTTTTGATTGCTCCTTGGTCTCTGGTGTGTACCAGTGGATCCAGGTTTCATCGACGGTCACAAAACGACGCAAAAACTCCGCTGGATTCCGCTTAAACAGCGCCAAACACGTCTCCGATGTGGTCTCACGGTTGCGCTTGTTTTCTGGTGTGAGTAAACGCGGCACCCATCGCGCCGACAGCTTTCTCATGCCGAGTTCCTCGTGAAGAATATGATGCACTGTTCCTTCTGAAATGCCTACAGTCTCAGCTAGCTCCCGAACCTTCAATCGGCGATCTGCCAATACGAGATCATGGATTTTTTTAATGTTTTCCTCCGTAGCAGCTGTTTTCGGTGCACCTGGACGTGGTTCATCAAAAACCGACGTACGGCCACGTGCAAACTCGTTGAACCAATTCTTGACGGTGGCCATCGATGGAGAAGAGTCACCGTAGACAGCATCCAAGCGCTCTTTGATTTCGATGCGCGTTTTCCCTTCCAAAAATAGGAATCGAATCACCGAACGATATTGCTCTTTTTCCATTTTTGTAAAACCGATCGACACGTTCGCTTCCATAAGTTGTCAAATTAAAACAAATGAAGGGATTGGAATGAAAATTTGAAAAAAGAATTAAAAAAGAATGTGCTACACTGTGGTAAAACTCTTTTGAAAGTACAGCGCCCTCTGGCGATGAGGCTAGGTACTTATTGAATGCACCTCGTATGTAAATAGGAATGTAATCTTGTACCTACACTATCAAGGTATCTTCCAGCCAGATTTGAACTCGCTACATCGAAAATATTGTTCACAGGGCCGAAAAATACAAGCGTAGAAAATGTAAAGTTTCTTGAAAATGGTTAAATTAGTGAAATTTTCTGAACTATTGAGAATATCCTAACTTAAAAAAATTAAATGATAGGTGGCCACCTCCACTTTCTCCCATTTGCCTTTGAACAACTACGTTTGAGACATCCTGTTTAATACTTGCTGCGCGTCGCGGTTTCACCCACATAAGTCTCGATCCAGTGGAAATATCGGGATAAACATTATTCTATGTCATAACCCAGGTCATGGTCTACTTATGTGCAAAATTTCATACAAATCCGCTCAGCCGTTTTAGCATGAAAGCGTAACAAACATTAAAAAAAAACCCGCCAAGTGCGTGTCGGACTACGCACAATGAAGGGTTCCGTAGTTGGGATGAATTTATCCCAAGAACAAACTTAGTAGTTGAGATACATCAATATACGTCACGGT
Organism: Agrochola lychnidis; assembly: GCA_963680765.1. Taxonomy (NCBI): domain Eukaryota; kingdom Metazoa; phylum Arthropoda; class Insecta; order Lepidoptera; family Noctuidae; genus Agrochola; species Agrochola lychnidis. The sequence goes on along the minus strand of OY796857.1, from coordinate 1,376,566 downwards.
CAATTCTCCAACTGCAAATGTAAGTTTGTAATCGCAATCAAATATTTTTATGTGATAAAACTACAAATTATTATCAATGTTCGGACTTTTTACTTTATTTGTGCTGTGAGACCTTGCTTCCTGCCAAATTTTATGATTCTAGGTCAACGCGAAGTACCCTGTAAGTTTTGATTTACTTGCGAGTATCAAAATATGTCATATAAAGGGTCGTATTTTTTTTTTGCGTTGACTTAGATGCTTTATTTTTTTAGAGTTCCAAGGGAACACAGATCTACGTATTTGTCATTAATTTCAACTTGATACCTCTACGCGTTCTTGAGAAAATGGGTCTTGACAGACTGACAGCCGGACAACGAAATGGTCCTATAAGGGTTCCGTTTTTTCCTTTTGAGGTACGGAACCCTAAAAATCAAATCTTTTCCCTTCATAATATTAAGTTTATATTAATTATTAATACATAATTATCAACTAATACTATAAATTCGAAAGTGAGTTTATTTCTTTGTTACGCTTTCACGCTAAAACGGCTGAACAGATATAGATGAAATTTGACATATAGGTAGACCATGACCTGGTTAAGTCATAGGTACCAAAGTCAATAATTTCATTACAAAATACATTGTGTTGAAAATATTACAGTGACAATAAATTAGTTTAGGACGAAGGATACTTTTATCCCGATATTCCCACGGGATCGAGACTTATGCGGGTGAAATCGCGGTGCGCAGCTAGTACTAATAATAAAGCTGAAGAGTTTGTTTGAACGCGTTAATCTCTGGAACTATTAGTCGGATTTTAATTTTATTTTGCATTTGAAAGCCTGTTACATACATACATAGCATGTTAAAATCATAACCCTCCTCTGGTTTTGCCGTAGTCGGGTAAAAACTCCTTTTTTCACAATTCAAATGTGACTCCATTTCTTTTTTGTGATCTATCATTCGTAGTGACAGTACTTGACATATTGATGTACTGTTGACGTATTTCAAACCTAAAAACGAACTATATAATTTAGCCTATTTCTTTAGACAAAAGATTATTATAAGTTGTAGGTATAAAAACAAATGTTCTTAGAAAATAAAATACTTACATAACAATACTTTACAAGGCGGGAATAGATTGTGTTGTGCTGTGTGAAGCTTTAGTGAAGGTGGAGAATTCGACTCACTATTTATCATCATCTTATTGAATTCCTGTAAAATGAGTTCATTGATAGCCCTGTGCACTCCAAACGTTGCAGGTACTGTTCAGTTTTGGTTTTATATTTCTTCCTATATTTATAAATTATTTAAATGTCACCACGTAAACATAATAGAAAAATAATGTTATATTGTTCACATGACTCACAAGAATACACACACACAGTCTAAATACGTATTCAACACTAATTGCATTCAATAATTACTTTAACTTGCTGAAGTACTAACTTTTTCTGTAAACAAAATTCTTTAGATCACGTAAATTTGATCGCACCAATTTGCAGAAAAATGACATAGATTCTTCGTCGATGAGCCCCATCGGGCGACTGATCTATGAATGAACGAGAGTGATGACAATACTTTTGATAGGCGAAAGAAGAGATGACGATAATGTGTGTCCGCTCGGAATAAAACAACGTATGTGCCAAAACGAAATGCCGTCTTTTGTAAATGAAAAGTATTATTTAAAAAAAACTGCTTTTCTTAAAACTCGAAACTCTTACTCTCTATTTTTTAAAGTAAATTCCATTGAATAACTCATAAGCGTTGCGCCATGATACTCAAAAAAGATAAAAAATAGATAGAACCTTTGCAATTTTTTTGTATCGAGAAAATTTCATTGTATCGTGTATTCCTTTTTCAGGATACTAGATCATATAGTCAAAAATCATACATCAAAATCTTAAATCCTTATTCCAAACACTTTAAAAGTTACACGAAAAAGAAAAAGCCCATTTTTTTCAATATATCACCTTAATAGGCTAAGTACTAACAGCCGCACGGGGCAATCCATCAGGTTAAGCTACGCTTGCCGGGGTTGGTCCGTGGATGGGTGACCATTTCTACATACCGAAACTCCTTCATGCCTCGGAAAGCATGTTAAACCGTTGGTCCCAGATGTCATTTGTGGATCTTTGACAGTCGTTATGGGTCATCAGAAGCCCGAAAGTGACAATTAGTCTTACCAAGGGGTATCGTATTACCTAGTTATTGGGTTGTGGAGGTTAGATAGGCAGTCACTCCATGTAAAATACTTGTATTCAGCTGCATCCGGTTAGACTGAAAGCCGACCCCAACATAGTTGGGTAAAGGCTGGGCAGATCAATTTTTTTAATAATATTAACAATAAGTGAAAAACATTTAAGATAGGTACTTAGATATATTTTCAGTTGCCTACCTACTTTCTTTACTTTGTTGTTATAATTGCTAAGTAAATATTCATATAAGTAGTAGGTTAGGCAACTGAAAATATATGTATGGTATTTAAATGTATGGTAAGTTTACGTTTGATGGTGCATTTCGTATTCACCAATAAACAATATGGGGTTTATTTATAAACGTTGCATAAAGTTATGTAATGATTAGCAACTGTTTAATCATACATTTTTGAAGTTTTAACGTCACTTAACTATAAGCAATGTTTATAAATACATCCCTATGTGTGTAACATTGTTGCTGTACTTAACACACATTCAATGTTCAACACTTAGAAAGAAAATAATAAGTAAGTACATACCTTAAACAGACAATGATGTGGCAATAGTGGTATGTTCATCAATGTCCTTACATAATCCATTAATATAAAATGTTTCAAACTGCTTTTTTTTGTTCTTCCTCAATTATAAGTTTTTGCTTTTCCAATGTATTACAAGCTCGACTGGGTTGCTAAGCTTGTGGCTCAAGTTTGGTACGGTATGAGGTACGAATTTGTCTTTCGTTAAAATGCCACCAAAATACCTCGTTTCTGGAATATCATAATATTTGTTTTTAGTTTAGGTTGTAGGCACTAAACTCACAAGAAAACTTTCACAATTATTATTAAAGATCGACCTCGCTGCTTCGATATTTAACATACCAATAAAATTGATTTATCATTGAGGTTTTACATAAAAACACATTCGCAATTTATCAGGAAGACTATTACTTAATTTTTTTCTTAATAATTATGGAGATTTCATGAGTTAATCCCAAAAAGATTGCTAAGTAAAATCTATTGCGACCACTACAGTGCCTTCTGTTTCATATGACAGACAAAACAAATTACTCTATAGTTTGAAACAAACTTACAACTGTCAAAATGGTTACGCAATTCGATTAATAGCCTTTTTAGACGCATTTCGTTCACTCAATGGAGTATCAAACAGACCGCAGTTTGTTTAAAAAATATTGGAGTTTTGCAATTCCAAAGTCGTAAAATAAAAGCAATTCGATTCAAATTGAAATAAATTCTACTTGAATGGTAATCAAAATACGTTGCGCAATTAGGTAGCTGTTTATACCGACTTCGCTTAAAACGTTGTACCGGTTATTACGATAAAAATTTGAGGTCCCAACATTTTTGTTTACTTAACATAGTTTTTGGTTATAACGACTATCGGCTATAACTAACATAACAACCGTAATCAGACGGTCCCTTCGAAGTCGTTATAAACGGTTTTCACTGTACATAATATAGAACCTTCCTTTTTGGAAGTCGGAAGGTAAAAATAACTTTTAACTTCAGGACTACAGCCCTTGCTTTATTTCTAATTTAAAGCAAAGAGCTAAAGAAAGCCAATTGTTCAACAGGCAAAGCAAAGCCTGTCCCTCTCTCACGAATACATCTTTAGATAAAAAAATTGTGTAAATAAGTAGGCTCTCAACAAGCTGATATTTATTCAGAAGAGATGAGGACAAATTCCCGAGCTCGAGGACAAGTTGTTAATGTACTGTTGGTCGTAGTGGTAGTGTCGTACGATAAACCGGTTCAACAGACACTGAATCACATCGGTGGGCGGAGGCCTACTACTCACTAGGTACTCACCGCTCACCGCGACTGTTTGCACTCCGCTATTAAAAGAAACGCGACAAAGTCAAGACATTTATTTCAATTAGACCTTTTAGAATTTATAAATAAAACGGAATGCGGTGCGATTGAAACAATTATTGTGTGTCAAAATCGGCAATCGACGATTGCTGACTTCGGATTTAATGATGCCAATCGTTGTCATCATTGAGATGTAAATCCAGATAAATACTTCATTAGTTTGCATACGTAACAATTTGCAATCAACCAAAAATAAATCTTCCAGAAACACCTTCTAAATAATCTTTAATTTTGGCACTTCATCGAAGAGTGATACAAAACATAATAACATTCCTATGATCTCACAAGAGAGAAAGCATGAGTCACTTCGACAAGTATGGGATAAGCGAGCTACGCAGTCCCAGCAGATTCGGTAGTTCACAAGTTGAGCTACAGAACCAAAAGCTCATTAGCGATAAATAATAAAAATAACTGGGTCAACAAAAAAGGTTAGCTCGAGACATGAACTGCGGACTTTGCCCTTTAGTGATCATGATCAGTCACTAAAGAAACTACGTAGACATGAATCATAGTGCCCTACAGACGGTGACAAGCAAGCCCTTAGTCAAAGACGGCGGTTGTCGACCCCACACCGAGCTGCCAACACTATTGTTCCGAGTCCGACTGCGACTTGCAACTCATGATTCATCATGTGTACGCAGAACACCGTATCAGACAAAATAAATACCGCCATTTAAATCGATCAAGACAAGTTTATCTGCGTGTAAAAACCTTTGACATCGTTTACGTGACACTGTAGAAATGAGGCGCAATGATAATAAAGTAAGAAAACAGTTTCCGCCCGTAAACAATAATCTTCAGGGACCCCTAGATAACGATTGTTCTATTTTTTACCTAACCTCTAACCTACTTGTAACGTCGTTTAGCAACAGTCACAAGACAGTAGTCAAGGAGGCACTTGAACCCACTCATTGGGACATTGGGACTACTTAAATGTTTAAGTATGAGATGTAGATACTCAAGTGTCAATTGATATATCAAGCGGTTATAAGTGTATAACGTGAAGACCGGAAGCAAAGTGTCAGCTACCAATACGAAACAGATGGCCTAGTTTTAGTAGACGCACTCAGATTGATTTTTTCTCCGGTCGACTGTATTGGCGGCACGTAATCTTAGCTGTTGTGAACAATATCACAACGAGGGAGCGACCGGCCGCAGATTGAAGTGGGGCAGACGAGAGGCTTCGCAAGCTCGCGACACTGCGTCGCCAACCGATATTGTACTAATTAACCAGTTATCAAGGTAGAAAGTTTTGTATAATGCATTGGGGCACAGTAACTGTCGAGTTAAGTCCAGACTAAAGTTACAATTCGTAAGTCTTTGTACACCCATATCTCGCCAGTTATGTTTAAGTTATCCTGACGAAATGTTGGTGAACTAAAACACCTCTGCTTAGCCTTAAACCCTTGCTTACCGAGGAAGACAGGCGTGACGTCATCGCGCGAGTTTTTGGCAATAGGCGAACACTTTGATTGCGTAGCTACGCGTTACAGTCCAAGGGGAGGCTGCGTGATGAGATCACACGTGTCGGCGTGACGTGTGCACTGATGTCATGGTGTCAGCGCCTGGAGTCAACCCTCGCAGGCGCCCTTGAGTGGTACGTGACACCCTCCCGAAAGAGGGCTGGGGTTACAAATACAAAGCTGAAAATAGCCACATGCGAATTGAAAAATTGAACTCAAACTATTACTTTTCATGAAATGCAGTTTATTGTGTGCTGCAACGTCTTAATCGCAATACTACTCGGAAATGCAATAGCTACACTAACGATAACAATCGTAGCCGATAAGGTAAATAAGTACGGTTTATTGTTTTATACGTCTTCATTTCTGATTTCAGTTACTTCAATCAAAGATGTATGGTTTTTACCTTACGAACGTGTTGTTAATGAAACGGCTAATCTACTTCCACATGTAATGCTGCTGAGAGTCATCAATATTAATGGAACTAACCTAGTATACAGTACGGATCTACCTTACTGTATACTAGGTTAGTTAGAGCAGCGCTAGCCCGGGGGTGTCGTAGTGAGCAATAACTCCACCGCGGGTGAGCGTGGGCCGCTCTGACGTAAGGCTCAGCCTGCCAGCCTGTTTGCTCGCCACAGACACCGATCAATTAGTCTGCCATTAATCAGGCCTTGTTAATATACCGACACACCCCGGCACACTGAGGGACAGCTCTTAATGGTTTTGTAATTTAGTTCCTAGAATTTTTATAAGGACTAAAAAATTTTTGAAACTGCCGACTAACACTTTGATGACGTTAATAAAAAAGATTGAGAGGAACGTTAATACATAACATTGTGCCTACGTCACCTGATTATAATGAATGCTGATGGCTAGCGTAATGAATGGTGAAGTACCAGATGTCACGCCACCGCCGTGACGCGACGTGTTCGTCAATGAACAGCTAGCCCCGGTGACACGGTGACTGACGGTGCGTGGCGCGTCGCACGTCCACCGACGCCGGTGCGAAAGGAGAACCTTCCGCTCCAACAGTCTACATGTCTATAATTGCATGCAAATTGCGACAACTCGAATGGCAGAAATAATGTAATCCTATTTAGGACTACAAGATAACGTCACTGTTAGGATAGTCTCAGCCAAAACCGGGTTCTGTTTTTTCCCATTCATATCACGCGAGTCCCGGAACGCGTGCAGTGATAATGGAGGGTGTTATGTGAGATGTATGCCGCGGCTGTGGGCCCAAGGCCGGCGCCCAGTGACGTCGCTGTGGCGCGCCGGGCGGCGGCGGCGACGACCCATAAACCCACCTCGTAAACCGAGCCCTCTAGCACGAAGGGATCCCACACGGATTTTACTGAGATACAGTGAAAATATTGGTGTCAAGATCTTTATGAATGCTTTTCGAATTCTTAACTGAAAGTAAAACATTTCAACATCGATTTCAAGAGACTTCATATTTAAGTAGCCTTGGCAGTTCCTAATCACGAAGTGTGAATTTATAACCATTTTCTTATTGAAATCTAATCAATGAAGTTACAACTATCAAAATTACTTAATTGAGATAAGAAATCTATAAAAGTGTGTATTTATGACCAATTGACAATAGCTATACTTAATCAGAATAGCACTGGATAATTTCTGTAATAGGAAAATAAGCAAATTAAGACCTTTATCTTTAGCGCTTCCGAATTCATTACTGCCAAATATTATCTGTTGAAGTACCTACTACTGTCTACGAGATAACATCCATATCTACTAGACAACATACAATGCCGGAAGTAACAGGGATTTGGATTATATTGAAAATTGAAGAAGTTTATATTGCTACCTACAAAATTTGATTACAACCAGCTAGAAATAAATAAATTAGGTACTTATTGGAAGAATTATAAGCAGTTACGTGATACGTCAGTGTTATTTGTACGTAACTGTGAAGAATTTTAGATGACTGATTATTATTGTGTGAGACAGAGTAGGTACTGATGAGTTGATGTTACATCTACATCTTCCTGCTGATCTATGTATACTAATAAGTTATTTCAACCGAGGACGAATCTCACATTTACAGGTAAAAACAGCTAAATTATGTGCATAAAATTATAAAAAGTAATATGACGAGGTTTTTAATTGAAAAATGCTTTTTAGGGTTCCGTAGTAAACAAGGAACCCTTATAGTTTCGTCATGTCCGTCTGTCTGTCCGCGGTCTAGCTCCGAGACCCTTAGTACTAGAAAGCTGTAATTTGACATAGGTATACATATTAATTACGCCGACAAAGTGGCAAAACAAAATTATGAAAAACATTTTTTTTATGGTACATCCCATACACGTAAAGTGATGATGTTTTATTTTTTTATCCCGTAGTGTGGGGTATCATTGGAAAGGTCTTACAAAAACATTATGAGTTTGTGAAAACCATTTTTGGATTCAGGGATCCGTTTGCAAAATATTAAGCTTTAAAGTGCTAATTTTTGTTAGAGTCTAGTGTCGTCGTCGTCCCTGCCAGCTAAATGGTTGGTTTTGGATGTGTGAAAAAAATCACAGCAGTAGTTTATATAACGAAATTAAAAGGAAAACTATCACAGCTAATTAGGCTTTACTAGTTATCGAGTAATAATCGACCAACTTAACTTTGCAGTTGCAAAAACATGTTTTCCCATACATTCCGTATGGGAGAACATGTTTATCAACTACAAAGTTACGTTTGTTTTTGGGATAAATTCATCCCAACTACGGAACCCTTCATTGTGCGTGGTCCGACACGCACTTGGCCGGTTTTTATTGTACATTAGTTTTTAGATTTTAATTGTAAGTTTGTAAATTGCACGGTCTTTCTAAATTATTACTTAATGTTATTATGATTGTGTGGCGAATCTCTCCCATTATTGACATTTATGATTATTATTTTATTTATTCTTTTATTTCGTTATTTATATTTAATTTATATTTTTAAATATTAGAATAAAATTATATATAAAAACATTTAAAAATATAAATTTTTAAATGTTTTTATTTCATTTTATTATTAATTTTTTTTCATTATATCGACATTTACTTAATTCAATAATAAAATTTTCATGGGATTATCTGTTTAATTACTATGATTATGAGCAAAAATAATTTTAAATAAATGTAATTTCATTTTATACATATTTGCACGCCGAAATTAAAGGCAGAATAAGAGAACAATTTTGTACATTTTACCAACCTTCTGTACCTTATTTAGGCAAATAAATGATTTTGATTTTTTTCCTGAAGGTTACGTTAAACCTGGGACAAATGAAATGCCAATATCTAGCGCTTACCATGTGTTACATGTTCACGTCTGCTATGATCACTTAGGTACCGCCATAGAGATCCGTCTGTCTGTGTGCCAGTCTGTCAAAACCCCTTTTTCTCAGGAACGCGAGGCGGTATCAATTTGAAATTAATATCAAATACGTAGATCTATGGTGCCTTGGAACTCTAAAAAAATCAAGCTTCTAAGTCAACGCAATAAAAAAACGGCCATTAATGTGACATATTTTGATACTCGAAAATAAATCAAAACCTACAGGATATTTCCCGTTGACCTCGAATCATGAAATTTGGCAAGAAGCAAGGTAAAGGAAAACGTCCGAAAATCGTTAATTTGTAGTTTTATCTCACAAAAAATATATTTTTTGCGATTACTAACTTAGATTTAGATTTGCAGTTGCAGAATTGACCGTGACGTAGGTATATCGATGTATGGGAAAACATGTTTTTCAACTTTGTAGTCGAAAAACATGTAAAGTTTGTTTTTGGGATATTTGGCCGGTTTTTTATTGACGAATTCACAAATAAGGTGCTCATAATGGTCATAATGTGCCCAGCACCTATTGAACGGATTTCAGACTAGCAAGGTCACACGGTGAATCAATCAAAAAGTTTCTGAATAATAAAGAGCTGAAGCTGTGACGTAGCACATTACTCATTCGGAACGTACGGAAACTGAACTACTATAAAACGATCCCCAAGCCCCAAGCTTTCCACGCTAGGACGAGGCAGGTTGTAGACTTGACTCAACAGGTTATTTTAACTCGGGTCGAGTCAGCAAACATCGAAACAACAACATTCTATTCACAAACGAAACTGAGTTGATTGTCTGGCATTCCTAACTGTAACAATAATTGTAACCGGTAACTATATTGGTGGGTATTTGGGTAATTAACCTATTGATGATATATTTCCCACGTGCTTTGGTAAATGATACAGTTCGTGCGGAAACATAAGACACGGCTAAAACAGTGTTAAGGTGTGTAACGTCAAACATCCAAAGGATGCTTATCAGTTCCATTATCTGCCTGGAATTAAACAATGAGCCATTATCTTTAAAGTTGGCTTTTCAGACATCATCACATCACACATCTGTATTCTGTCAGTACTCATTCGTGTTTTATAGCTTGGTTTTATGGCATTTGAATGGAGGACTTAGAGTAGTGTAGGTAGTTGAGTTTCTTTGTTTACAGAATTAGGTTCTGTGGCAATTCCGATAAATTATTTTTTCAGCGATACGATCTACGTGTCAAGCAAATTGTATTTGAATATCACAAAAACTGCTGGTGAGAACACTAATTTTCCATTACATATGTAAAAGCGCGGGTGTGTGTGTGTGTGTGTTTTGACGTAAAGGACTTGTTCCAAGGCTCAAGGTCGCCGGCAGTAGGCAGTGGTAGGTATCTACTTCCAACTGCGTCAACTTGTAAGGTTTCCTTGAGGTAAGATCCACGACCTCGCACTGATAATTCTCGCAAAAATCCTTATTGTCTTGTAAATTTAGCGACAACGAACAAAACGAGATAAACCCAAAGATGAACTGTTTATTTACTTGTAAGATTATGTTCTTAAAGTATCTAAATACAAATAAAAAAATGATCTGGCTTATTTATGTAAACCTTGTTGAACAATGAAAAACCCAGCTAGGTATATTTGACCTTTTATTGTCATTCAATTAAATTGAATTAGAGTACAAAGGCGCTGACGTTCTATAAAATCAGTCAGCATGTTGCTTCGCTCTCGTTTCTATATCGAGTCATCGGCTACCAATGGACCGGTCTTCATCTTATCTATATTTAGAACGATTTGCCTTTGTACAAAAAAGACCTAAACACGAAGAACATAATAAGATAAGATCATAACTTCATAAGACAGACGATAATTTCAAAATTTTAAGATAACCTACACAATGTCTAAGTCAAATAACAATCCTTGTCAGATCCGCTTCAATAAACACTCAAGTTTGATATTGGTAATGCTATGCTACTTTTGTACCTAAATATGTTATACGAAGAGCTTAAAAACAACTTACGTCATGTATTAATTAAAACTGGCATTTGCATATTTACAATATTTTTAGGGTCCACGTCGCGAATATTGACGACTCAAATATGCCGACTCAAATATGCGTTGGTCCGTTGGGTGGTTTGATCTAAAAGCGGCAGAATGGTCAGTGACTAGTCTGTGCTAGTAACACGATAAGGATGACGTCACCAGCAATGAATCCGGCGATTACTTCGAGTCCGGCAGATAACAACTATCGTACGAGAGGTCTCCGGATCTCGGTACTAGATATTTGAACCTCAAGTTATCATGGCAACTGTTAACTTTGTTTTAGAAGCAACAGTAAGTTTGGTGGCCTTTAGCCGAAATTGAAATAATAACATAGCATTTTATACTATAAAAAGAAATCTTCAAATAGAAACAATGCTGAGAGTTGTCTTCAGAGCCCAACGGTGATGAGCTTATTGCGGATGGGACAAGTTTCTGACTGACTATAACGTTTAGCAGCCTAGTGTATATAATGTAGTTAGCAGAGACTTGTGAAGCCCTACGCGATACTGGCTCATTACTAGTTAACGCACAGTTAATAGAAACCGTTCCTTCGCAGTCTGTCCTACGTTACCAGTTAGTATCTCCTCGTTTGTTTGATGGTCTTTAAGTTTATCTTAACTTCCCTTGATGCTGTATAAGGGAGAAAGTATTTTACAGACAGATTTTTGTCTCGTAATGAGTAAAATCGCCGCCGAGGTAGACCATGGCGAAGATGGTGTGACGATCGGATAAAATGTTTGCAGGACCAACATGACCAGAGATCGCACAAGACGGAAAAAAGAGGAGGCCTTTGCATAGTAGTGGAACACAATATTAAAGGAAAACAAAAAAAATGTTTTAGATCTGGGTGGTACAAGAGCTTGAAAAAGAGGTGACTGTAATGTCCAGCAGTGGGCGAAGTCGGGCTGTGCATCATAACGATGATGAATGAAAAAAGTGATCATCATCACTTACTAACCTTAGAAATAAACTACCAAGGAGATCAATATGAATTAAAACGGTAGGTACGTAGGCTGCGCTCGTCAATTTGCCATCGAAGGGTGGCGGGTAATCATGGCGTTCCCACTATTATTGCACAATCACGAAACACATTAATAATTATAGGCGTAGGTAATTCATTTCGCCATGCATCTGTTCATCATACATTCATTTCTCACCAAGTGCTATGCCGGAGTAATCAGTAACCATATTTTTCATATTTTTCTAATAGTGCAATTAATAAAACAGGCTAGCATCCCAACAATGCTTTATCATCTATCTTCGTCGTTCCCACGAGGTATTTATATTGGCATCGTAAGTATTCGTGTACTTACAAGACAAGATTAATATTATCGATCATGATAACAATATTATTAATCTGGGTATCCCCGAAAAAAAAAAACGTAAGTTTTTATTTGTTATCGAGAGATTACAGCAATATAGCTTACAAATATATAACACTTACAATAAATACATACGAGTAATTATATCATATCTATAGGTTACACTCTACGTGGATTAGGAAATGAAGAGTTGGTAATGATGATTAGCGGTCGTCTACACTTAAGGGGACGATAAGTGACTTTTAATGATTTTATACTGAAGATGACGTCTAAACGAGTAGTGTTGATGATTTGGAAAAAATATATATTAAATTAGAGCATTTTCTTAATATTTTAATATAGCCATATTTTGGACTATGTTTATATTACATAGTGAAATAAATTTGTGAAGTTACGTCTGACGCGGATAAAAAACTGAGAATGACGCAAAATCTATCAAGCGTATTTTTCTGAAACCTTCACCATTTTAAAGATAATTTAATTATTGATCTTTTAGTATACGTGTTTTATTAAAATACCTTTTGTTTTACGTATAATAAATTAAAAATGCGTCTAATTTGGGACAGCGCTCCTTGATGGGCGAGTCCTATTACTGGGTGGACGTACGACGCGTTGCGTGAGCTCAGTACAGAACACGCAAGCTAACCACTCAAGGTCACTGTCATATATCTGCGTCTTAACATCAGGTGAAACGAGCCTTTAAGAGATAAAAATGTATCTTATGAATAAGTGCCTGATGGCTAATCATTTGGCCTCAATACTTAAGTCTGCTCGCCGTGGCTGGCGTGGTGGTGGGTTAGTCGTCTTAAGGCTCGTGCAGACAGGCGCGACGCAGAAAACGTCACAATAGAACAATTACCGGTGCCGCATCGCGTGACAAGTCGTGCCAGTCTGCACGAACCTTTATTCAGACAGATTTAAAAGCTGTCAAGTTTGTTTTTGTCAATAAAACAATGTACTCGCTCAAGTCGTATTATGAGAGCGGTACAATAGGGCTGCTCAGTCAGTGAGGTCGAGTGTGAGCTCTCACGGCTGTAGCACCCCCGCGGCCCCATTGTCACACGTACAAGAGCCTCTCGTGGCACTCGGCACGGGAGCATTTGTAGACATTTCTTCTTTACCGGTTGTTTGAAACCCTACAACATATCTGATGTCATGATTTAAGCTGCTTGTGAACCTGGTCGAGTCCAATTCGTGACGTAACTCCAGTTATTTGATGTGCTCGATAAATCTGTATTTAGCTGATAATCCAGTGTCAATGTTGAGGCAATTCTACGTGCAAATGTAAGAGTCGCCGTGGCTTGAGCCGGGAACGGGAGCAGCCGGCCGGACAGCCGGGAGCCGCACTAAACAGCCCGTATCCGGCAATTAGCGGCCGTCGCCATGACACTTGTTCGGTGGACTTGCGCCTTCCGACCACGGTATTTAGGAAGCAAGCTCGACACTAACCCACAAACACGAAAACCTGATATACTCGTTTTAAAATATACATACCTAAGTGGGCACCACTTGATTAAGTCACAGCATTCAAAATTTAAATAATCTCAGTATGTGGGATCCTTTCGATACCGAAACCGGTGCTAACCTGATCAAAGACACACTTCAATATGGCTTTGAAATATTATATATTTCATAACTTTTTGCAATAGCTCGTATGGATTCAGAGCCTTTTCACAGCTTCCTCAATAAAAGACTCGATATACAATCTCTTTCAAGTAGTGTTATAAATGATATAATTTCTTGCTGCTTATTACGTTAGCATGTCACACTTAAAGAAAACATAGCAAAGAAAAATATTTCTTGCTCTCGTACCTACTGATTGTTTATTGAATTAATTAAGTAAATTATGGAATTTACATGTCATTCCATACTCAATTGTTTAATTCACACCGCGAGCCGCTAGCCAAGCTTACATGATAGTAAACGAAAGTCATCGTCACGACAATTGTGTTAACGGAGTTACTCGGGAGTTCTCGCCAAATAGAGAGTCGGAGATAGTAAACTAAAGAGTGAAATCTTAAATACCTACACATAAAATTAAAGAACTCTGGTGAAAAAGCACAGGAACATTGTGTTATCCAGTATTCGAGTTATTTATGGAGCTCAGATAGCAAGTCGCTCCATGTAAAATACTGGTATTCAGTTGCATCCGGTTAGACTGGAAGCCGATTGGGGTCGGCGTCCAGTGTTACGTAGTTCAACATGGCTAGGCAGATGCTGAAGCTGGTTACCCAATATTGAGACGACACAGTATAAACTAGAAGTAGCCAAGATTGTCAACTCTTGTAGAAAGTGAAGCTTACCCTGGAGTCGTAGACCCTAGTGAGGATGTCGTAGCGGATGGAGCCGAGGAAGATGACGGCCTGCGCGGCGCAGCCCCGGCCGCGCGCCACCAGCTCCACGCACACCATCTCGCCGTCGCGCACCACTATGTCGCAGAACACCTGCACGCAAACACAGAGCATTACCATTCGATCAAAAACAACGATAGGAGGGTACAGCATCTACCAACGAAATTAGAATACAGTTTCGTGCACGTTCTTCTCCATACAAGGGACAAGGGAGGAGGGGGCGGGATATTCTTCTTATCCCTTTAAGACAACAAATTAACAGTTATACATCAATTCTATTTTATTGTGTATTATATTATATTTATATTTATACACACTTCACGTGACCAGAGGGCTGGCTCGTTCTTTGGCCAAAGAATTAGTATTGCCATCCAACGTGGCAATGCTGCCAGTCTTCTGGGCACGTTTCCGGATGACAGCGATGCGGACGAATACTTCGACGCCTAAGTGTCGTTTTGTTTTTATTATTTTTATTTATACAGATAGTTAGTTAGTCTTTTATTGTAAATGTTAACGTTCAACAGTGGCTTTTATGTGCCTAATTTAAATAATTTGATTTTATCTTTGAAAACCTAAAGGTTCGCCCATTTAGGTACTCTTAAGGTATAGCTCGTGGATAAAGATCATAGAGCCACTAAAATATTGACCAGTTTTTTAGGGTTCCGTACCTCAACAGGAAAAAACAGAACCCTTATAGGATCACTTCGTTCTCTGTCCGTCAGTCTGTCAAAACCCTTTTCTCAGGAACGCGTGGAGGTATCAAGTTGAAATTAATATCAAATGCGTAAATCTACGGTCCCTTGGAGCTCTAAAAAAATCAAGCTTTTAAGTCAGCGCAATAAAAAAATACGGTCATTTATGCAACATTTATTTTGATACTCGTTAGTAAATCAAAACCTACTTCCCGTTGACTTAGAATCATGAAAGGCAAGAAGCAAGGTCTCACAGCACAAAAAAGTCCGAAAATCGTTCATTTGTAGTTTTGTAACATACATTTTTTTTTTGCGATTACAAACTTGCATTTGCAGTTAGTGAATTGACCGTGGCGTATATCGATGTAGTACCTATCGGAGAACATGTTTTTCACCGACAATGTTAAGTTTGTTTTTGGGATAAATTCATCCCAACTACGGAACCCTTAGCTTTGAAAATCAAAGAATGAAGAGAGAATCTTCCAAGGGAGAAATAATAACATGACATCATGTGACAATAAATAACAGGAAGGAAAGTTATATTTGAGATTCACAGAGTACCTAATCTAACGAGGATAGGACTTATTCTAGGATTATCTTACACTTGCCTACGACCATCGAACCACAATAATTACGTATACTTATTCACATTTTGACACATAGTTTATGAATCATGTTTATTCAACACCTATCCTAATAAAACAGAAAACAGCTCATTCCTTTGAAAGAGTAATTTCGCGCTATCGAACGTGCGGCTGAGGAAACTTTAGCGATCATGATTGCGTAAGGAAATGAGGCGTCAAACACGAACACGAGTATATTAGGTACAGACAACTTTAGAAGAGGCACAGTAGGTAATAACACTGATCCGATAACGCTCGGCTGAATGTCAAAATTGTGCGCGGAAACACGTGATCTTCTATTCTAATAATTTATACAAAGATTAATAAACTGAACATATTTTTCCACAAATAACATACAGTTGCCTGAAACAGACCATAAACTAGTAATGTTGTTCGTTGTCTACAACAGTTTAACTACAAAATAACATTGTAACAAAGCAAGAGTGAACAGAGAACACACAAATGTAGTTAACTCTAATGAGATATCGTCAGCTAAGCTCTTTAATTAAATTTAAATATGCTAATCCCCTTAAACACCCTGTAACGTATCACGCAAATACTTGAAACGTTACTCATTTAAACTATAACTAGCCGCCATGATGTCATCATCATAGATTTCCATAATATATGTAACTATAGATATTTCCTAAGTCAGGAGTTGTGTACTCAAGTGCCTCACTGGGAAATCAGAGGTCGGAAATAAAATCCTTGTAAATAGGTATGTGATTAATATTCAGTACTTTAACATGCTATACCTATTTGCCACTTAGAATCGCGTTACGTAAGTGTGAAGTTCAAGTTCACGTTGAAGTAGGTATTATTTATACTTATTATAAGTTATTTGCACCTGACACAGTGTCAAGGTATCGTACCTATAATGCAGGTACTAACCACTTACTAAAATTGCAAATAATGTAAAAAAAAGTCGCGCCATACTGACGAACACACAATGGCCGACCTCACCTTGACGTGCACCTTCAGTTTTACTCAATTTTAATACAATGTGACAATAGAATGAGTCGCTAACTAAGATACTGTTGTTTTCATCTCGGCTTAGCGCGTGAACAGCCGCAATACTGACACGATTATTATGATAATAAAATAACAAACGAAGGTAAACCCAACAATGATCGCAACGTAAACTGTGCTGATTATAACGAGCTGGCAACGTTTACTTGTTTTGATTCAAATAAAACAATGTTCATAATACCTTATAAGTCAGTTGACGCATGTGCGTTATTCAGGTTGACTAATCGATCAAATAAAAATCCTTGAAATTTTAATATTAGTCTATAACCTCCTATAGCAAATACAACGCGAATATGCAATTTATAGCCAGGAAGCTTAAAAAAGAGAAGAATAATACTAAACTTAAGTATAAATAAAAGCCACGAGCTGTAAAATACAGTGACAATGTAATGTATTAAAATACAGTCGTCCATTTGAAAATTAGTCACTATAGTACATTACTGTCGCGGCCTGCAACTGCAACAAGGGCATTGATGGGCGATCGACATATGTGAGTCCATGCCTGGTTGCAGCCAAGGCTTGTATAGTACTTTTCTCAAATAATGCGCAGAAATTCAAACTAAGTAAATCTTATATATAAAATTCTCGTGTCACAATGTTAGTTACCATACTCCTCCGAAACGGCTTTACTGATTTTTACCAAATTTTATATGCATATTTAGTAGGTCTGAGAATCGGCTACTATCTATTTTTCATACCCCTAAGTGATAAGGGTTGTCCACCTCAAACAAATAATTGGCAAAACAACGTTTGCCGGGTCAGCTAGTTAATTATAAATTCCAGAATCAATGACGAACAACGATAATTTTTCACGCGTCATTATGTTCATTTGTTTCTTCTTTAGTTTAAACAACTTATTTGCAAACCAAATCGAAATTTTAATAAAATCTTTGATAAATTACCTCCTTGGTTGCAATATGTTGAAGTAAAAAGTTCGTTCCATTTTTAGGGTTCCGTAGTAAACAAGGAACCCTTATAGTTTCGTCATGTCCGTCTGTCTGTCTGTCCGCGGTCTAGCTCCGAGACCCTTAGTACTAGAAAGCTGTAATTTGAAATAGGTATACATATTAATTACGTCGACAAAGTGGTAAAACAAAATTATGAAAAACATTTTTTTTTAGGGTACCTCCCATACACGTAAAGTAGTGATGTTTTATTTTTTATTTTTTTATCCCATAGTGTGGGGTATCATTAGAAAGGTCTTACAAAAACATTATGAGTTTGTGAAAACCATTTTTGGATTCAGGGATCCGTTTGCAAAATATTAAGCTTTAAAGTGCTAATTTTTGTTAGAGTCAAGTGTCCCTTCCCCCTGCCAGCTAAATGGTTTGTTTTGGATGTGTGAAAAAAATCACAGCAGTAGTTTATATAACGAAATTAAAAGAAAAACTATCACAGCTAAGTAGGCTTTACTAGTTATCGAGTAATAATCGACCAACTTAACTTTGCAGTTGCAAAAACATGTTTTCCCATACATTTCGTATGGGAGAACATGTTTATCAACTACAAAGTTAAGTTTGTTTTTGGGATAAATTCATCCCAACTACGGAACCCTTCATTGTGCGTGGTCCGACACGCACTTGGCCGGTTTTTTAAATAACACGATAGATATGAGTTTTTTCATAGTAATTTATTTGGCCGCTAAGGGTTTTCATACAAACATTTTCGGCCGTGCGCTCGCATGTGTTCGGCCAGTAGGTACAGCAATTTCGATTTTTTGTATATCGAAGAAGGTTGTCACAATAATGCTCGAATTTCCAAGCACGTTTGAGAAAAAGACCTTCAATTAAAACTCAGTTCTGAAACCAGCTAATGAGGATATATGTACCGATATGAAGCTATTTTTGTACTGAAGCATAGAATTAATTAATAGTGGGTATCGAAATACCTAACATTCATTGTAATTTCCTTAGTTATGTTGTAAAATTATTTACCTATTTTCTTTAATTACTTAGTTGCCAGCTTTATTTATGACTTTATTAACTTCCTGGTAGTGAGTCACCTGATCCCAGTAGTCATATAGGTATTAAGTATGTCGGTTGTTTACGAATGAATACCGATAAAATTAAACACAATTCAATTACGTTAACTATTTGAAATAAATACGCAATTAGATGTCGCCGTTCCAAACTCCATGATAAGTCATTGTGGGACATCGCGTCATCGAGTGCATGATATCCGACCTGCAACAGGCGGACCGGCACTGGCTGGAGTGAGTCTATGATGGCAACCACAAGAATAAAAAACGACCAGAAGGCAAGCTTCCTAACAGAGTTCAAAATTCTTACCTACTTTCATAGGGCTGTCACTCGGTTATTACAGATTAAAAAACCGGGTAGGTGCGAGTCGAGATTCGGCGATGAGCACAGACGGACGGACGGATGGATGGGCGGATGGACAGCTGGACAGACGGACAGACGAACGGACACGCACTGTGACTGAGGTGATCCCGTGAGTTTTCCGTTTTCCAATTACGGTACCGAATCGGTAATTATTTTAACAGTTTGTTTAAAATTAAGTAATACCTATTTAATTAATCATACTGTGAAATAATTATACACACAATGCGTGCATCGTTGTTGAACTGAGACCCTCCCATTTTTGAAGTCGGGTAATAAAATGAGCAGTGGTGGCCCAGTGGTAACCAGTGGTACCGTGACTTACGAGTCTAGGGTTCGAACCCAAGCAGGCATTTTATATAAATTATTTCATTACCACTGCTCTCAAAACGGTAAAGAAAAACATCGTGAGGAAACCGGCATGTCCTAGAACCAATAATTCGAAAACATATGACATCCACCAACCCGCACTGAGCCCGCTTGGTGGATTACGGCCCACTCGCTCTCACAGAAAGAGGAGGGCTATTTCCCAACAGTAGGAACATTATACCTAGGCTGATTAAGCTTATATGCTAATAAAACACGATAGTAAAGTATGTAAGTAATTATTTATACTGTCAAATAGTTATACATACATAGATGCATACGTTGCTTGCTTTTTTTGAAGTTGGTTACTTATTAAAATACCGTGACTTATAGACGGACGGACAGACGGACATGGCGAAACTATAAAGTTTCCTTTCTGGTTTTACTATTTCACGAACGTAAGTGGTATCTACAAACCTACTAAAACAAAAATACGAAAAAAATAGGAGACAAACAATAACTCGCTAATATAGGCGGTAAACCATAAGATTAATAAATAATAATTCTTTTGGGAAAACTTTATGGCCATCTTTATTTAGGATACTACCTATCTCGTAACTAAATAATTCTGCAATAAGCATTCAAAATGAGTAGGTAAGGGTAGATATAGATAATAACTTGACAAAATCCTTTGGATAAAAAAAATAAACCTTGCTTTTCCTACTATTATTGATACACACAGTACTTACAACAATTTGCCATTTTTATTAACCTAAATGTCCGCGTCACTCGTACCGCTCTGGCACACGGCGCGCGGCGTACCCCTGAACATTGGCTTCCGAATGAGCCGGCTCAAACCAGTTTGCCTCTAGCGGGCGCCGGTGCACCCCCCGCGCGCCTTGTCTGTGACACTGCACGCACACAAAGCTGTGCGTGTAGTAGTGATCTCGCGCAAAGCGTTAGTATGAAGCTTGCAGTCTGTTCCTTTTTTAGTCTTGTGATGGCAACCTCGATGCCACAAAAAATTTCAAACTAATGAACGTCAATAGGTTAGATCACATAAATAGTTTGGATAATGGAATTCTTTGTCAAAACATAGGTATACTTAATCAATATTTGGTACAATTTCTGCGGCCCTCCAGCTTTTGAAGTAAATGCCGCGAAGGTATGTAGTTTGGACAGCCCTGGGTTAGATAATTAAAATAAGAGAATTTAGTGTAAAATATAATTTATATTTGCAATGTGTTATTTCACTGAACACACACAATAAGTACCCATATCATATTCGCAGTTAATCAACAATTTATTTCGCATGATCAATGAGCATATATAGGTCGCTAGATAACTCGCATGACCATAATAAACACGACTGGTAAAGAAACTGTTCTTACTCAAGGACGAACAGTTATGAGGCAAAACAACAACTTTATTCAAAACTAGTTTCCAAAAATCCAAATACTCATTTGTTCGCTTCCCAAGTCGCTTGGTGTTCTATAGAACTGTCATTTTGTTTTGCATGTACTCAATTAGAATATCATAATTATTGTCAATTGATTCGAGCCAGTAACAGATTGCCATCACATGCTTCCAACCACAAGCCTACTCACAGCTAAATAGGCAAATGAATGTAACTGAGATAACGGTTGAATGCCGACAATATATTCTATTAACAGAGCTAGAATATGCATCAACTGTGGAGCTATTCACTCGCAGCTCTGTTCATTGTGTGCGAGATTTACTGTATTATCTCTGGGAAGTTGCATCATGACGCTGTTGCGAGCGGTCGGCTTCTAATGTGCACTTACATAATATCACGGAATAAAGAGAAATAGTAGGGATACTTCCTGGCAAGCCTCACACGTGGACGAATATTGACACTTCGACAGCGTATCGATAGCTAAACCGTGTGCATAAAATAATATACCCTATAAACAATAGCATACCGAGTGAATATAGTCATTTACTTCTAATTCTAGAGTGAAATGAAGTATTCCAGTATATTGAGCAATATTTTGCTAATGCAAACATTAACGTACTTTGATCAAGTATTATTTGTATCTAATCTAATAAGATTTGTTCTATAGCCACTCAGTTATACTCCTATGCAGTGAAGGCGGTAGCTATACAAGTTGTGGGTGCGAGCCGTGAGAACGTAACTCAACACCGTGCGCCAGTGCATGTGAACCGAGCGCCGCCGGTCTATCTAGCCGCCATTCAAGAACTGCACCTGCGGTCACTTCTGCCTCTAATTATGCTAGATTTGGAACTTAGAACGAATGAAATTTTCGTGATACAGTACGAGCCATACCCAGTCATTGGCTCAAGTGCATCTGTACTGACACAAAACACCACATGTTTCGTAAAAAAACAGGAAGTTCAACTTCCTGAATTTTTCCTGTTTGTGGTCTGTTCACGACATCTTATTTAAATAGCTATAACAATATTGAATGAGGAAATATTAATCGATTTCGTTAAGACTGCCTTCTTGTCTAAGTATATGAAGTTGTTCGTTAGGAGATTGAATTTTGATAGGGTTGTACATTTCTCTTAATAAGACCGTGATTGCGTGTCTTACCGATCGTCTCCTTCGCGTGCTCGCCAATGTAAAGCACCTTATAGATGGCAATCTCCTCACTATAGCATGATAACATGTTTACGAGATTATCCACTACCGTATTATACATGAAACGATTGTATCGCCATTAACGGCTATATCGAGAACAGTAAATGTGTGTCGTTACATCGTTGGCCTACTGTTATATTATATTCTATTTGCCAACACAAGCGAAGCCGGAAAGATACGAACAACAAAGAAAGTGACTGGCGTTGCATTTTGTGTTATCGCATTCCTTGCACTATTAGTTATAAGCTTAACGCAGTTTGAGTCCATCCAAACACTTGGTGCTGTTGTACTTACAAAACAATGGAAATTATTAAGTAAGTGCTTCATTAATATGCTAGAGGCAGTGCTAATATAACAGACGAGGAGACGTCCACAAGGTTTGGAAAATTAGCTGTCTCGTGCTAAACCCTTTGTAGGTGAAGTTAGCTCATAAAGTCACGGTACAGTTTCATAATAAGACAAATGTTGATCGATATCGGCCCCGCGGTGCACCGGATTTAATTACCGGTCGGCTGGCTCGCTCCGGCCGGAGCATCGCGGTCGTGACTGTTGCACACAGATCAATACACGCCGAAAACGCCTATACACTGCACTGTCCGTTTTCAATACGTACTAAATATGTCATGCCAAAACTGCCAAACATTTTCGTCGGTAAAATATTGATAGTACATAGAATGTTTGTGAAGTCAATAACGTGGCGTGGCACACGAGGCTTCTTCCGGGCTAGGCTCTTGATGCAGCATAGCCGGGCTCATGTAGGAACGCTGTTACTTGGTACTTTCAATGTCTGACATGGCCTGTATACTTTATGATGCATATAACCGCGAATATCGTGGGGATGTCGTCCAAGTTTTCACGATGACGTCACCCTATGATTCAACGCCGCAGTAAACAGTCGACTTGCGATGATAAATATAATCTGTGTACGCATCGGTAACGTGTTCTTTGTGAATACATGAATCAATGTTATTGTTTTTAACTCCACTCGGGAAAACTGCCATCACGATTACTTCATCGTCGACATATTTAGTTCAGTCACACGATTGTATACTGAACTATACAATGATACTGATTCATTTAATAAGCTACTTAACATTTTCAAGACACATACCTAAGTAGCAGAAACGAAAGCCTACTATCATCAAAAAGTGTTGTCTCATGCCAAATAGTTTGTTATTGAGAACAACTCTTTACACAGATAAAAAGTAACTGCTCTCAATATACACTACGTAAATGTAGACAAGTAAACATGATACGTAAGCGCTGTAGCCAGTAGCTGATAGGAACACAATGTGAATGCAATTGGGCCACCTGGAGCCTTTCCAAGCGGCAAGCAAGTGCGCCAGTGAGCGCGGCCAGTAAGCGGAGCGAGTGCACTGATACCGCGCAATAGCCGGCTCCAGCCAGCACACCTTCGCTCTCGGATGGAACACAATACGATGTCACTAGCAACACTCTCCTATACTTAGACACTCTTTATCGAGCGGGAATTTACTTTCTCTGTTCGTTCCTTTTTAGTATCCGAAGGGTGCCAAACGGAACCCTATCACTAAGCCTCCGCTATCCATCCGTCTGTCTATCTGTCAGCGGGTTGTATGTTGTATCTCATAAACCGTTAGTAAAAGGTAGATAGTTGAAATTTTCACAGATTGTGTATTTCTATTGCCGATATAACAACAAATTTTAATATACCTACTTAAATTTAATAAAATTAAAGGGAGGACACAATAAACTTTGACTAAAACAAATAATATAAAATCCCTGACATGTGGGGTGTCACTGTCTAGAACTCGTTGTGTACAGTACAAATATATGTTTTTACCTATTCTTTTTGTCTTAAAAAAAGAAACGTGATTTTTTCGGCGTTTTTTGTTAAATAATACGGTGGTACAGAACCCTTCATGTAAGTACGAGTCCTACTCGCACTTGGCCGGTTTTGTTATATTCTGCATCATCATTTATGAGAAAATATACTGATATTGTTGAAGTTGTTATAAAATACATCGACTGTATCTAATCCACGTCCCTCTCGTTCATTATTCTTCTTAAATTGTTACGCCATTTTTTTAGTGTTGAATGACGACGCTACATTTGGCAAAAGACATTTCGTTTGTGACTCATTTTACTGCAGAATGTGTTGTCAAACATGCTGGAAAGCCAACAAGTGATACATTTGCTTTGTAAGAAAATAGACGAGACCTTTCGTTTAGCCTTTTATTGTATAATGCTCGTGTGGGGCTCGAAGTAGGGCAGTGTGGCGCGTCAATTATATGAGAGAACCTACTACACATACCTACGTGCACACTGACCTGCTAACTACAGACTGCTTGATTAGCTGATGCTAAAACTGAAAATAATTCACTCATTCCAATTATTAATTTTGTCGTTTTGATGCAATCTTCTACCAGGAACCGGTTTCTAATGTTATATTTAAAAGGGATAAAGATAAGCATCATTATGTACTTTCATTATCACGCCATCAAGGAACCAGGGGGCCTACCACCAGCTCAAAAGCAGTATTATTTTAATATTACTTCAGTGGGAGAAAGAGATGGAGCTATACGACCTGTACAGCTTCATCTCTTTCCTACACTGAAGTAATATTAAAATAATACTGCTTTAGGAGCTGGTGATAGGCCCCCTGAACTTTAATAAAAATGTTATTCGACAAATTGGATATTTACTTGGTGATTTTGGTTGGTATAAATGAACAAGGGCAACAATGACAAAATTAGTTTGATAAATATACCGATAAGCAATTATAAGCCAGTGTGCTCCAGCACATGGCGATATGGCCGGCCACGCGCCACGCCATGCGCCACACAGACCCGATGAGCCACTTTTATTGCCCATACATCTCGTAACTTGTTATAAAATTACAATGGACTAGATAGACTAGCGTCTGTAACAAGTTCAGGGACGCGACCCGCACTACAGCTTTAATTACTTGAGCAAAACGTCACCCGATGGTTCTAAATACCTAAGGGTAAGAGAATGCGAAACCAATTCAGAAACTATTGGGATAAGCATTTTAAGTAGCTAAGGGAAGAAAGCTGCTCATACATACGTATTTTATAACCTTAGGTTTTAACCCATGCAGGCCATGGTACGAAAACCTGTAGGGCTAAATGACTATACGATGTTTTGAAGACTGGTTATAAGAGTACTAGCGACCCGCCCCGGCTTCGCACGGGTATAAACCGGGTTATCACTACATAGTATAAAACAAAGTCGCTTTCTCTGTCCCTATATCCCTATGTATGCTTAAATCTTTAAAACTACGCAACGGATTTTGATGCGGTTTTTTTTAATAGATAGAGTGATTGAAGAGGAAGGTTTATATGTATAATAACCCGGTTTATACCCGTGCGAAGCCGGGGCGGGTCGCTAGTTATACATATAAACCTTCCTCTTCAATCACTATATCTATTAAAAAAAACCGCATCAAAATCCGTTGCGTAGTTTTAAAGATTTAAGCATACATAGGGATATAGGGACAGAGAAAGCGACTTTGTTTTATACTATGTAGTGATATAACAGCATCAAAACTAGTTCAGTTACCTAATAAATAAATCAAATCAATAGATGCTATAAACATTAACTGAATTTATTGCACACATCAAAAGTTTTATAATGGTGCAATTTATTCGTTCAATAAACCTGAATCGTCGTGTAGTCGACATTCGCAACAATGGGCTTTATGTGATTGACATAAATTGTATGAAACCGCTCAAAGCTGGCCATTCATCAAAGTAATTTACCTGTCATTGAGGAAAACCGCCAGCGGGCATGGTGGAGTTTCCCACTGAAATTGAAGTGAGAACAAGTGTTCCTTATCATAGTACTCGTATCGCAGGCAGGCAAATACATAGGTATATAGGTACCTAATAAATAACGTTGAAAATTGGATTAACGGAAAATAAACATAATTGAAATTCCTTTAACAAAAAGGTAAAACAAGTATGTACGAGTGCCTACATACAATAGTGCGATCATTAAAAACCTCAGAAAAGGGGAGAATCCAGAATCAATTCAGCAGCCTGAACCTTTTATTTAGGCCTTACAATCGCGTTGGCATATATAAGCGCAAAATTGCAAACTGTGTCACGGTGAGAAGCCGCGAAAACATATTTACAGCGCCTACACTCATTGTCTATTTCCAGAAATATACTATAACATTACGTAATTTGAACTAACACGATGGACTGTGCGAACTGCGAATTCGCCGCGAAATTAATCAGTTAGTGAAGCTATATCGAGGAAACTGAAAAAGAATGGAAAATTAATCCCCTAGTCAGAGGTAAACAAGCTGAAAAATCAAGAGGAAGACAATTCGTAAAATACATTGATTTTTATTGCTGACTAGCTTTTGCCTGCGGCTTCGCCCGCGTAGATGTCGGAAAATATTCCACGGGAACGTACTTCCGGAAAGGAAACTAAGCGATGATCGCATACCTAATAGCCGAGGAAAAGGTCGTTGACTCCTGTCCTAGCATTGCGCCGCCAACCATAATTATTTGTTACGTGTAATTTTGAATCTGTGATATCTTTTAAAGTAGGTATTAATTTAAATGGTATGATTACAATGCATATTTGAATTTAAATTAAATACCCAATTTAAATAAGGATTAATATAATATCGGTCAAAATAGCTTCGGAAATAACAATTAAATTATCAAATTCAGAAAGTTAAAAATTGTTACTGTGGGTCATCCTTAGAAGATAGACATTATATGGACTTTTTGATGTATTATCCTGTAGAACAATTTATTTTATGTATCTTTTACGGTTTACGCGGTGCACGCCAGTAAAGCTCCCAGTCACTCCAGTCGGCATGATTTTTCCGACAACTTCAACAATCATAATCATATTTCAGCCAATTTACTAAAAACCTTAATGAATTACACACCTTAACCTTCCACATGAATCACTCCGTCCATTGGTGAAAACCGTTTGAAAATCCGGAGTTTATCGCGTTCAGATAGACAGACAGACGCGGTGGGGGGGCTTTGTTTCATAATATGTAAGGATAAGGATACTTAATGGCTGGTTAGTATCAACTATCAAGCTATCTTGTATCAAATCCCAAAAGCACCACGTAAAACAATACGATAACAATGATAAAGTGCGATTAATTCAATGAGTCGTATGATTGAAGCGACTTTTCGAGTACCTATCTATTTATTTTTATCTTTTAATATGTGTGAAGTGTCAAAACATACGATAGCGGAGTTGGCACTTGTGTGTGTCACACTGCATATCGGTCAACAGGCGACGAAAACAAACAAACCGAGCGAGTGCCCGTGCGCAAGGTCGTGGTGCCCACTGCCGACACGACCGCGCGACCGGGCCGATCTACCGGCCACCGCCCGCGCTGGCCCGCCTCACCAACGCTCCCACAAGCCTTCGACGTTCTCAGTCAGATTAACACACTATATCGGTCAACTACGGAATTGGCTATTTCGTGAAAAATCTGGATTAAAGCAGGCTTCCATTTAAATTTAATGGTAATATCACCACAATTCACCAAATGATCTCTTTTCAGAATTTGTGCCGGCCCCTGCTGGTACCAATTAAATTTTTTCAACAACGACCCTAACCTTACTAATTCTTTAGATTTCCCGGTTCCGAAGCAATATGCTATAAAACACACATGTTACGAAATTAATAACGTAACAATTAAAATTGTATTAAGAAACTTTTGCAAGTGCATTTTGCTGTTTCATAACGTTTGTAGCTGTACTAATGTTTATTTTATTGGCTTGCATAACGACAATTAATATGGCTGCAACGAACTATCATCTCTAGAATGGAATTTTGATTACCAAGAAACAGCATATTAAATGGCTATAAATCGATTTCGTTTAGAAACGTTTGACGAAACGAGTCTGTTGCTGATCTTGTCTCGATCTATTAAAACTTTGCTGAGCCAAGAGTCAATATCGATACTACGCAGTGCAAAACAGGTATTCGAATTATAGTACCCAATCACGTCACTAGTAACGTAATGAAACCGGTGCTGGAGACGTAGCAGGCGTACAACATCACCGCATTGCAACAGCCGCGTCGAATCAAGAACACATACATTCCAATGAGAAGGCCATTTTGTAAATAAAACAACGAACGATAACGATACAATTAGGTAAAAAAAGGAAATAAATGGACATCTAACTCAAGACATAATCACCAGTCAGTCGGCTGATATAATCGCTA
Source organism: Agrochola lychnidis (assembly GCA_963680765.1). Lineage (NCBI taxonomy): Eukaryota > Metazoa > Arthropoda > Insecta > Lepidoptera > Noctuidae > Agrochola > Agrochola lychnidis. The sequence continues at coordinate 1,348,186 of OY796857.1, read as the reverse complement.
ATTGTGTAATAACACGCTAATCTCATCAACTTGACTGATCGAAATTGCTAGATCCAACATTTCAACGCAGAAATAACTAAAACAGGTTTTATGTATACAAATCGTAGTTTAACAAGTGTACTTAAGCGTCAAGACAGCGTTTCTATTTTTGTATTATAATAAAAAAACGTAAACGTTTTGACATTCACAGTTTAATAAAGCCATGGCTTTGAGGTGACAAAATAAAACAACACCAAATTCCATCAGGTAATTATAGTAGGTACTGCGCATTAGACTCGTGTAGTCCTAAATACCTTCTTGTTTTGTTGGAGACACCGTTGATCGACATGATGAAGACAGATGACGGAAAGCCAGAGACAAAGGACCGCCGTTTACCGAGTCGCAGAACGAATGCAGCGCCAAGTTTATTTACAGATCTATATCGACAGACAGAATTGAGGCAATACTGGTATTCAGCTGCATCCGGTTAGACTGGAGGCCGACCCCAAATCAAATCAAATCAAATCATTTATTTTTGCAGAAAAACACTTACAATGGTGTTATAAAAATGTACATGTTCCAACATACCTACTTAGTTGGGAAAAGGCTAGATGATGATGAGATAGAATTCAGACAATCAAACAGCCGACTACATGAGTACCTACACTACACAACGTAACATAGTCAATGAGAGCAAAAAAAGCAGCGCTCGAGAACAGGAGGGCTGCTCATTGAAGACATGCAGCTTATCTACTAAGTAATAAATGTCAATACTAATCAATCAATGCTAATTTATGTTGAAAAAACCAATTATTTGTGTTTTGTTTTATGTAAGTCTGTACTTTGCATGCCGAAGGGTAAAATATGGTGATACCAAGACTGTAAATACTATTGTTTTATGAATGTAAAATATCTACTACATATTATTTACCCATATTTGCAAACAAATGATTTTGAATTTACGCGTTTTAGCTTCGAAATATATGTGAAGCGTGGACCAGACAAGTGAATTGTCCACATTTACAAGGAGACTGTGTAATGATTCTCATAATTGCTTTAGTAACAACCCATTACTGTCTTGTCCTCGTGTTTTTTTACGTGAAAATTGTTTCTCTGTAACGTTTAGAAGTTAATTATCACCGCCATGTTCGGATGTTGTAGCTGAATTCTGAACAGCAACAAACGCCGCCTAGCCTTGAGACACACCTTACATAAACAACTTTGCTTATTCGCCGAAGACAAATCGCTCGTGTATTTTCGGTTTCATTAGGATAAATACGTACCTATATCAATTACTGGCAGTCGCCAATATGATCGTGTTTTGAATTACAGGATTTTGTTCCTTGAAACTGTTTTAAGAGTGAAAGCATTAATTAAAACCCAACTATACTTGTACGAATTTTCTCTAGCACTAGATAGAGGTACAACAGTATGATGGTATTATAGGTACCAGAGAATAAAGATAGATCCTATAATATTTTGCGTTGACGTACAAGTTCGATCTTCTTCTTTTCGAATCGATGGTAAACGTGGGGTGCATGAAAGGAGCCTCCCCGAACGGCGTTAATATAAATCGTACTGCGATTCCAAACGCCCGGCGCTCCCTGAACAGCTAGCACTCGGTAACGCAGAGTCTAGCTGACCAATCCTTTCACCACGATGGTAAACCCAAACGGCACAAGTTCGATCAGTTCTTCAGACATTTTAAACAAACGAAACACTCTGCGCACCACGAGAGTCCGCTAGCTAGATAATCACGGATGATGATGATAGAAATACATTTGTGTGTTGTGTTGTGGACGCGTCAACAGAACCCCTACCACCCCTCTGGCGCGATTGGAGTCGAGCAGTGAGCACTACGACAGATCGCGCTGTGACATAACATACTGTAATGTTGTTATGTGTTTCTAACCATACTAAATGTTTGAAACTGAAATGCTTTTGACGCGACACGCACGACACAACACAGTAGTGTGTTTCTAGCTTTAGTTTCTCGATCTCGCCTTCATAGGCGGACGCGACTCAACACTTCAGATTCTCATCCAGTTACCTCTAAGAACCAATTGAGAACAAGATACAGAATCTATTGAAAGTTGTTAGAGCACCTGAACATCGACATTATGGGACATTTGTATTGTAATGAGCAAGCAGTGTTTACTGACCTCGTCGAAGTTGTCGACCATGAAGCAGATGTGGGGGTAGGTCATCTCCTCGCCCTCGCCCTTCGTGTCCATCTTGCGCCGGCTGGGTGATGCGTATACCTGCATACATAGCACATTATCTCCAATCTTATAAGCATTTTTTATCAACAAGCGATTATAATGTATTTCACAAGTGTTTAATAGTGTTTATTCATTAGCGTATTAATCAAGATGAATCTGCAATAACCACTACCGACATTTTGATATCCGTTGACTGCAGCAGGCAAATCTCAGAGAATGCAGAGTTATTCATCGGATAACTATTGTCAAAGCTAATTGCAGTAATTTATAATTTTCCATGACTAGATTACCTGAGTACTGTTAATTATATAGTAATGATACTGTACATCCTTTTCTGTAACGGTATATAGGTGACAAAATGATCCCTGTGAAAGAAATCTACGCTGTAGGTATATAGGATGTGCAATATCATTAACGGTAGCAATCTTTGGAACATATGTCCCTACCTAGTAATCAAAACTCAGAAACAAAAACAAACCTCAAGACTATTATCGATAGGCTTAGACCAATTAGAAAAGCAAGACATAGCTCTGACAACAGTGACGTGAGGCCGGTTTCGTGAACATGTGTGCACTTAGTGAGGTGTACTTTGATTGTAATTGGCATTGATGTAAATCAAGGATTCGCCCTCGCCATACTTACGTCGCGCGAAAACTGTCACTCCCTAAATTATTACAGGCCTATATCGCTTGCAACTGTAGTGGCGAAAGTATTTGACGGTGTGCTTAACACGCAGTTAAATAGACACGTAAACACTTCATGATAATCAGTTTAGTTTTCGACCTAAACTGTCCACAGAGAGTGCAATACTGTGTTTAAAGCACACCGTTAAATATTCCACGAAGAGAAAGACCTCGGTATACGTGTGCTTCCTCGATTTATCCAAGGCCTTTGACCTCGTCTCGTACGACATCCTATGAGAGAAGCTGGAGAGTACGGACTTACCGTGGGAACTCATTAGTATTCTCCGGTACTGGTACGGGCACCAGGTCAATAGTGTCCGATGGGCGGGGACGATGTCGGACCTTTATATTAACAAATGTGGCGTAAGGCAGGGCGGTCTGACCTCGCCTACGTTGTTCAACCTATACATGGATGAACTGGTCGTCTCACTCAGCAGTCAACATGTCGGATGCTATGTAGACGGAGTTTGTGTCAACAATATTAGTTATGCGGACGACATGGTGCTGTTGAGCGCGTCGATCTGTGGGCTGAGTAGGCTACTCAGTACGTGTACGGAATACGCGCGTCGACATGGGTTAGTTTATAATGGGAAGAAAAGCCAATACATGGTTTTTCAGGCCATCGGTGTGTCGAAACCTATGAACTTACCGGCTGTTTTTCTAAACGATATCCCAATAGACCGAGTGGACCAAGTGAAATATCTAGGGCATCTACTCACCGAGGACCTGAAAGACTGATATGGAGCGGGAGCGGAGAGCATTGTCGGTGCGAGCGAACATGATAGCCCGCAGGTTTTCTCGTTGTTCTGCTGGTGTGAAGGTCACGCTTTTTAGAGCGTACTGCACATCACTGTATACGAGCAGCCTGTGGATTGACTATACTGAAAGAACATACAGTGCCCTCCGTGTCCAGTACAACAACGCGTTCCGGGCGGTGTTGGGGCTGCCCCGTTTCTGTAGCGCGTCAGGGATGTTCGCGATGGCACGCACTGACTGTTTCTATGCTTCTATGCGCAAGCGGTGTGCGTCCCTGGTGCGCCGGGTGCGAGCCAGCCCCAATGCCATCCTGGCAATAATCGCCGATAGGCTGGACTGCCCTTATGTCCGGCATGGCTGTGCCAGGCATGTTGCGGTTCCAATGCCGGTTAGGAAATTATAATTATTGTGTTTTATTTATTTTGACTGTAATGTTATTTTATAATATTTAGTTTAATTTCATTATGAAATTTATTTATAATTTTATTGAAATTTGACATCTTAGTGAATATAATATTTTAATTAATTTATTGTTGATTTTATAGTATTTTCAATGTTATTATTATGTGAATAGTTTTTAAATTTATATTACGTGTACCTACTACAAACACTTACTGTGGATCAATAAGTTGTCTTTTTAAAATAAATGAATTTGAATTTAAATTGTACGACGTGGCTCACTTGCGAATCATTTCCTCATTCGTCACAATTCGTAACACATCGGAGCAACTTTCTCGTTTACACATAGCTGTACAAAGATGCCTTCTTGTGCCTTCAGGAAATGTACCTACAACTCCAAAAATTCAAATAAAACTAAAGGTATTACTTTCCACGTGTAAGTACATTTTTTTCAAATTTATTACGATTTCTAAAATAAATGACGGATGATGACATAAAACAAAAATTACGTTCCCATGACAACGAACGATAGGGTGTGTAGCGTTGACGTTCAAAAGTGCCATACATGGGCCTATTTGAAATAAATGATTTGACTTTGACAAAAATGTTCAAAATTTTAATGTAGGAAGTATACATTTTTCACAGCCGGATTTTTTTAATGTCTTTCTTTTTTTAGATTAACTTTTCTTTGCAACTATGTTTTCGAATACAAAATTATAGGTATATAAACAATTTAATAAAACGCTACGTGCTTCGAAAGCACATAAAGTGTGGATCGCTCGTGGTGGGTTGCCATCCCGTCAGACTATGAGAGTGAGGCAATGGAGATGCCACCTGCTCAAGCACGTTGAGAGAATCCAGGGGAAATAGCGCGAATAAAGGCGCAGTGCAATTACAGGGGATGCCCGTAACGTGTAGTTGCTTAGTTTATATGTTTTTGCCCTGGCTGGAAGCTTTATTACAGGGCATGTCCGCAGCGTGTAGTTGTTTAGTTTATAAGATTTTTTTCCCTGGCTGGAGGCCTTTTTTATAAGGCATCTCAAGGCAGATTGATTGAATAAAGACTATAAAAACATACATTTTATTATTTCAAAAGAAACTCTTTTTAAAATAAGTACCCTTTTCGAAACTAGTATGCTAACGGTATAGCGACAATTCTCTACGTCATTGTGTGACAGATGACAACTTATGCACAAATGCGGTCATGTTTTGACGCGGTAAGGCGTATCCTTCGATGTAAATCGATGGTAATTGGTTATAAATGTGTGCGTGTGTGCACAGAGCGGAGATATAGTTTTGGCATGCTTCACTGTATTGTTCGCAGCGCTCTGTCTTGGTTTTTTATTTGGCCTGAGTCGATAGGACCGGTACACATGGTAACTAACACGACGTACCCAATATAGGTACGATAACGAACGAAATTTCATCATAATCCCACTTAGGTTTCCTCGTACAAACCGTGTCATATGCGGAGAGGGAAAATCTGCATTCGGAATATCTGCATCGAACAACGATAGTTCACGACAAAATATTGAGCTTCCAACAAAATGAGGTTGACTCAGAGCCATGAAGACCGAAGGTTATAAATATGTAGTTGGTTGTATGTTAGGAAAATTGTAGTAACAAGAAATTTTACTTTAAGACTAAGTAAATATTTTGGTTATCTGGTTTCGTCACTTGATAGATTGATGAACAAGACACAAGACTTTCTGAATAATGCCGCCTACAGCATTACTCGTTTTTCGTTTAGGTAACGCGGAGTATGCAGCGATCGTAGATGCTAATACGAACAGATATAAATACAACGCAAACAGTTTAATATTCTTCACATTTAAGAATAATAATCATTGATTTTATTGACGAGTGAATGAATATACGTGGAAAGCAGTCACGAATCTACCACGTCCACACATTCGCACGGAGTCTGAACCGAACTGTCATCTCCCATTGAACCCAATATTTGTTGACAAACTAGAATTCAAAGAAATAAAAGCATTATTTAAATTAACACCAATTTAAGACGGCGACGACGTCTTCATAATACTATAGATATTGTCATCAAACGAACGTCGGAACGTCGCAGCTTATTACAAGGACTATTCAAAACTGGCATGTAGCAAACAGTCCAAACTATCGTTTCGACAGTGAAGAAGTGAATCGTAATCTGCACGACCTTGCAGCATCGCTTCACGTCGCTGACGTTTCGAACATTCTGTTTACTTTTTTCCACCTTATGGCTTGTGAATAGTTGTGCACCGTTAACAATGGATCACATGCACTCGGCCGGATCAGTGTCGCCGGCCGGCGTCCAGGTAACGCACGCCAGTTGAATACCTTGACCCAAATCCGACCAAAAACGTGTATTATTGCACGTTTCTGCATACAAATACGTACTGGTGCACAAATATTTACAATAGGCTAGGCTGTATTACCTACTCGCACTTTGAAACATTACATGGCTCGTAGGTAATCGAGGTTGACCGTAATTAGTTAATTACTCATTAATATTCTACGAATTAACGTCAATAGGTCTTAAGTCATTATAACAGATTAATTCATCAATCACTTAATGGACTTTAAGTTATTACAATTCTTATCCTTCGTCAGGAATTCGACAAGACAAGTAGGTCATCCCAGAAGCCTGACAGAATATTAACCGGAATATTCTCGTGTATATATTGATAGCAGTAGTCAGAATGGCTTCAAATGAGCTTAGCAGAAAAGCTTCGTCGAAAAAGCGCAGTTATTAGATTCCTTTGAAAACGTGTTTCGAGGCATTGCTGTAGTACATATTTACAAAACGATCTGGATCGTTATGGAAAATACTAGAATAATGGCTCAAAAAACACGTTGCTACAAAAGGCAATATTTAATTTAAAATAGGGGAACAAAATTGCACGAAGGGTAGAAAACTTTACACTAATGCAACAAAAGAAAAAAGCATCGTTTACAACAGCCCCCATTGTACTGTGACCCTTGTTTGATCCCTGCCATCCGAGACTAATCGAAAGCTCGCAGCAGCTGACAGTAAATTTTCTGATGTAATAGGAAATACTATTTGCCTTGAATTTTAGAGCATTAATACTGACCCGGCAAACGTTGTTTCGCCATAAAAATGTTTGGGGTGGACCACCCTTATCACTTAGGGGTATGAAAAATACCAGCCCTACCGAATATACATATAAAATTTCATAAAAATCGATCAAGCCGTTTCGGAGGAGTATGGCAACTAACATTGTGACACGAGAATTTTATACATATAGAAACGCTCAATTATATCACGTAAGAATTAAAGCAACATCAGTTAAAATTAGAATCATCGATAGCCCCGGGTTAAGGGCATCACACGCTTCAGTCATGAACTCGTTCACAGCCGGTTTACAATCCATTCCTAATGATTGAGAACGGAAACCTAGTGCGACACCTTCCACTACCCGCCACCTAACAACTATGGCGGCAATGTGGGCTCACAGATGCCAGGCTTTCAGGGATATGTGCGACCTAAGAACTAGCATTTCACCAACAGTACAACATCGCTTTATTTACATCAGGTTTGATGATGTACAATTTATAGTTGTACATTTCAAGTCCCAAAATATTATCTGAGTAATTCCAAGTATTGAAACTGTGCCAAAAAGGTCACTGTTCTATAGAAATGCGACTTGGGATTGTTTTTTCCACTTCTTTCGAAGCTTTTCGGCCGAACTGCGTAAACCGAGTTGGAACCTATCATACGGAAAAATCAATTTTTTAAAAATCATTGAGGTTGGCTTCAAATCATTCAAATGTGATGGTTAATATTTCATTGAGCTACGGCGGCGGCGGGCGAAGCGGTGGGCGCCCATGGCCGGCTTGTTTGCTCCTAGCTCGGCGCGCGGCAGCCCGGTGCACCCGCACCGGCGCGGAGTGGGGGACTGGAACGTCTAGCTGTGACGTCACCGCCGCGCGTAATTTGCTTCCATTCTCCATTGAGCCGAGCGCGCGCGAACCTGCCCGACGACGCCCGAGCGTCGGTGGACCGAAGCCAACCAGTGCTACATCTTTTCTAGTACGCGGTCGCCACTGTACACGCTCGCTCGCAGCGACGAAACCCGTCATGTAATAAAATATTATTTCGTGTTATCGCGTTTAAGGGCTTCGCACAGTGTAGTGAACATCTATGTAAATGCAAGTTCGTAGAAGAGTAGAAGCTCTAATGCTCTTTTGTGATTGAAAGTCCGTTAGCTGTGCAGTGAAGTGTGTATGCATATCGTTTTCCATTTCGACCTCGTTTATGTGCCTGTGATTTTACTGGATGCGAGGCTGGCTTTCCGGCTTTCTTTCTGGCGCATATCAGGACCGGGACATCCAATCGATGAGTCCCCGCGTTCCCGCTGAATGACGGCTCGCACATTGATCGGGTAAGTCGGAATAAAGCGGGAGACGGTCCCTATTAACAACGAGCTTTCTAACGCGTACCGAAAACAACTCGCGGAACAAGCGGCCAAAGAGAAATCTGTCGTCGGGGGTGATCTATAATTGTCTCGTGTAATAGTCAATTGTAATCTGGTGGGCCGTGCAATGATCGCGAGCTAGGGGTGGAACGGTCGGGGCTCCGCCGCGGCCGCGCCGAGCACAACAAACAGCGGCGGCTAATTATTATCATCTGACAATACGCGAGGAGGGGCGCCCGTGCCGGCTCGCCGCGCCGCTCACCGCGCCTCCGTGTCGCGCAATCATAACCCTCGGTCTTTGAACCGTGCCTCCGCCGCCGGAATTATTTTGTTTACAACGTATCTTCTAGAAACAGCCATATTTACACAACAACGATGCAAGACGACGACTTGTATCCCATAGAGCCCAGATATACATTATTATTATATTCCAAGATCTGTTTATGTTTCGTTTTAAAGTAGAATTAAGTAATGTTGTTTTGTTTCAAGAAGAATTTGTTAGGATAACTAAGAAAATTTTGTTTTTAAGTTTAAAATTTGTGTTTCTTTTCTCTTTTTTTTTAAATTTTAGGTTCCGTACTTACATAGTTTTTAACTTGTCCAGGAAGCTTTTAAATGGCAATTGTTAAGCGCTATTGTACATAATTAACTTACCTTTATAGATATTAGACTATAAGCTTTCTGAATAATAATTTAAAACAAAAATCTGTTAGGTTAGCATCGACACAGCAAACATGACACCAAAATAATAACAACGCTTTGCGTTTATAAATGTTACCGTTGATGTTTAAACAATATTTTAATTGAAACCAATTATGGTTAGATGACTTTTAAGAAGTGTATGAAATGAACGGAACCCTGTAAAGTACACATTGAGTGGGGTTTGCCATTCAGTTTTAATGAATATTATTTTCTATGGAAGAATTCTTCTCTTTTCTTGAGCTTGACCTAATGATCCCGAAAGAGAACACGTTAGTATTAACAAAAAAAAAATTGAATCAACTAACACGCTTTTTCTCTGTATTCCAGGTTCGATCCAGCCGAATGGTGATTGGATGACGATCTCATCGCGCTCTCCAGACAAAGAGCCCTCGCCGCCAAAGCAGATCAACTTCGCGGAGCCGCTGGTCGAGTCAGTGCGCGTGTACCTCGCCAATGAGCTGCCGCACAAGCAGCTAGCGCTGGTGCCGCGCGCGCCCTCGCCGCCGCCCTCGCCCTCCCCGCCCGCCACGCCGCCGCTCTGCGATGTGGACATAGCGGCGCACACCGCACACGACGAGATCAAAGGGATCAACTTCGAGGCGCGCCTCAAACGGAATGATCTAAACAACAACGCGGCGCGACAACAGAGCGACCAGCGACACAACGCGGACATGCCAAGCCAGGCCGAGCTCATGCAGCGACAGCCGCTGCTGGCGCGCGCCGTGAAGACGGACGCGCCGCAGCCCACCACGGACGAGTCCGACCCCGACCAGGAGCACTCGCCGCAGCGCACTCACGGCGGCGAGTTCATCGTGGAGATCCCGCCCGGTGCCGTCCGCGAGGAGAGATACCCCAAAGAAATATGGAAAACCATTATATCATTCTTCTTCCTATTCCTATGCGTCTGCGTGAACATGATGTCGCTGTCATTAGTACACGAACGACTGCCCGACAGAAACACAACGGCACCGCTCAACGATATAATACTAGACAACGTTGCCGCGAGAGACTGGGGCCTCGCCGTGTCCGAGTACCTCATCATGATATCGACGACGGTCGCCATGCTGGTGGTCGTGTTCCATAAGCACCGGTTCATCGTCGCCCGGCGCTTGTTCTTCATCATCGGCCTGTTGTACCTGTACCGGTCTGTTACCATGTTTGTGACTGTGCTTCCGGTGTCCAGCACCACATACTACTGCAGCCCCAAGAGTAACAACACTACGCCGCTACTAGTCATCAAGAGAATGTTCTACTTAATATCCGGCTTCGGATTGTCGATAAATGGCAAGCACACGTACTGCGGCGACTACATATACTCGGGACACACGATGGTCCTGGTGTTAAGTTACCTCATCGTAGCGGAGTACTCGCCGAAGAAGCTATGGCCGATGCACTGGGCCATGTGGGGCTCGGCGCTGCTCGGCGTGCTGTTCGTGCTGCTGGCGCACGGCCACTACACGGTGGACGTGGTGATCGCGTACTACGTGACCACCAGGCTGTTCTGGACGTTCCACTCACTGCTGGTGACGCCGCACCGCAGCGGCAACGGCTACAACCACTACATGATCCAGCGCGAGTGGTGGTACTGGCTGTTCACGTACCTGGAGCGCAACGTGCGCGGGCCGGTGCCGCGGCGCTACGACTGGCCGCTGCCGTGGCCGCGCACCAAGCTGTTCAGTCGGCTCAGCTAGTGACGCGCGCGCGCGACGCTGCCGCCGCCGGAACGCGTATGACGCTCACCTTTTGCGAGTGCCGCTTGAGGACCTGCAGCTCCTTGGGGCTGGTCCGCGTGCAGATGGCCAGCGTTAGCGTGTAGTCGAACTGATGCACGATCAGATTAAGGTAGACCGTCTCCTCCCAGTCGATCTCTGGGTCTCCGATGGGCAGTTTCTTGGAATCCTTGCGGAACACCTCGACGTCGGTCTGCGAACAGGCGCAGCAGGCCAGAGCGGTCAGTGTCAGCGGCAGCGCCACAGCACGAGGCGTACCGTGCCCGCGCACGTGCTCTATATTATTCGGCTGTGCTTGAACGATCGCGCGAACCAAGTGAACTTTGGGAGACCGCTGCGTGTGAAATGTGATAATTCGCCAAGTGAGCATAATATTTATTTCCTCACAACTATCGCAAACTGTTCTATAGAAAGTGACAACCTCGTATGCTTTTATTGTTGAATATAATTGTAAGATTTGGTTTTATTTGACAAAGAACAATAATCAATCAATTATGTACTGTCAACTGTTGATAGAATATTTTTTTTGTAAATTGTTTATTTTCTATGTGGTTATTGACAACCTCGAATCACAGTTAAAACTTACTAAGTATTTATTAGAAAAAAATATACTGTGATTAATGTATAGTTGGGGACGAACGAATGTACGCACGTGACACCGAGTGTGTCGCGACACTCGATATAAGTACTATGTAGTTGTTGTACCGGCAACCTACTATAAGAAATAATATTTTTATATTGTTTAAAATAAAGTACATACTTAACTGTTGTTAATAATGCATAATTTTTGTATTCCAAAATATTACCATCTAGAGTTTGTAAAATTCATCAAATATGGTGCTAAATTAGGAATCAAACGAAATGAAGTGACTACCACTACCAGCGGCACCGACATTAACTTAGAATAACATTCCACACTCACAAACTATTTAGTGATATGATTCCGTTTTGAGATCTAGAAAGCTACACACACTATTACATAGATTTGTTGTCCTGTGAACGAGAGTAGTGGAAACAAAAGCCTGTGTATCAGTGTCACAAGTGTTGTTTACATCAGGACACGAGCTGTTGACGAGTTATTTAGTTTATCAAGTTGTCAGTAAAATCCAGTTTAAACGCAAGAGTAGTAACTGTTGCATGTTAGGCGATTCACACACTGCACCGCATTACGCAGCGTGGTGCGGGGCGGCCATAGCAAACAATCTGCACGCGGGATCGCGTCGCGCGCGCATATTGTGTTTTCTATACAAACTGGTACCGCAAATACGCGCGTAGGTGCGTTGACACGCAACATGCAGCGTGATGCGGTGCAGTGTGATAATCGCCTAATCACTTCAATACTTAAATATTACTTAGTTCTAATATTTAATTTGTGTTCATCAGATCTCTGGGGGCTTGTGAAAGTTCACATGAGTGTAAAATGACGCGTAGCTGATAATAAATCACTTGATTCCCATCCGATAAGCTATCGTAATCAGGATGTTGATAACAAAAAAATCAAAATATTGATAACTGATGCCCATCACAACAAACAGTAGATAGTGGATAAATATATGAATGCTAATAATGTCACAGTGATTATGATTACTTAAGTGATACGAAGTGAGAGTGCGTCGCACTGCTGCGTGTCGCAGTGTCGGAGCGCAGTACCCGCCACTTACAACAGAAACTACTGACAGCCGAGCTCAGGGCTGAACTGAAGACTTACCTCATACTTGGGCAGGTAGCGCGAGGAGCCCTTCACGTGGCGCTTTCTGACAAAGAACAGCAGGTCGTCGCAGTCGATCGACTGCTCCTCTTGAAACAGAAAGTGGCGCACAAACAAATCTGTCCAATATGTCGTTCCTTGTAAGACTACGAAACCACAATCTGAAACATTGTTGAAAACTCTAATTATGTTGCACAAATAAGTTTAATGTACAAAGATATTTATGAGTGTTTGGTAGAGACGAGTGGAAATGACGCGACTGTTGCAACCGACTCATGTAATGTCCACTCATGTAAATTGCAAAGTGCCTTCAAAATGTTATTAATATCATTATACTGACATCCATCACAGTTCGTGTTGCCTACATTTTAATAATTTTGTCATCGTTACTGTGACACTATTATCTTTAAAGTCACCATCTGCATTACAATTTTATCATCTCATCACTTTTTATCAAATTTTGTGACGAATAAGTAAATATAATTAAAAAAACAATTAAACATAATGTACTTGAACAAGATGTAAAAATAAATAAATACTACAATTTGTGAGTTGTAATGAATATCAAATATGTTATTAGTTAAGTTCTACTCAGAAGCATTCCTGGGACACAACAAATCATCCATGACGTTTAAACTAATTCGGTTCCTTAAATAGGTGTGATCAAGTTTATATAATTATTATCCTTTCAACTGTCATTAATGAAATGAGACACAATAGAATTTTAATTGTTATCCGCCTCAATGGTAACAGATAATGAGTTATGATCAATTTCGATATTACGGAAACTAATTGATCCTAGAGAAGAATGTACAGTTTCACATGCAATAATACAATGAGTACGACGGCGACGCCACGCGTGGCCGTCACGTGTCACGTCTTGATGAATCTCTTCATCGTCAGCTGTATATTTTGCTTCTGTGTGCACATTGCATTCGTGTAAGTTATTATTTATACCCGAACAATGCATTTTTAGTTAATGCATATTTTTTGTAGAAGTTTAGAATATTATTACAATAATATGGACATAATAAATTGTATATTCGAATGGTGTTCTTGTTTTGTATCTTGTAAATATTTATTATAAATGAAATGCCGCACTAAAAATCTTTGATGGAATGATTTGTACATGTATATACATATAGTTAAAGCTGGTTACCTACTTCTATGATATTATGTATAGTTTCACGATCGAATGTAAACCACACCTACTTAATGATTCAATCAAAAAGAGACAACATACTCTGTCCAACTTGTTTGTAAATTATATTGTGGTCACTTCCAAGTTTTTATCTGAGGCTATTTATGAGTTCAAAATACATTGATGTATGCCACATTCCGAGATTTAACGTGTTCCCGTTTAGAATATATTGTGGAAAGTGTAACGTACGGAACATGCAACTGTTTATACCAACGCTGTTGTAAAGTTAATTAAATGTTTTTTCTTAGACCGAGTATACTTCCTCCTACACTTTATAGACAACCCGTTCCTATTTCGTCATTACCTTGATCTCAATGTACCGTGTAGGCAATCATTCGTATTCTAATGTTGATAATTAACCTTGAATGCTATTTTTTTACTTTAAGATAAAGCTACTTGGGTGATCTTGGTTTACTAACCAAGTCAATACATGAAGCCACATGAAATAGAGTGGTACACGCGGTTACCTACACGTCAAGCTATATATATCTACATTTCCATTTTGAACTAATCTCACATTGTATAGGATTTCCGTACAGTGCGAGGTCAGCTTATTCTGGAAATGTATAGCTCGATGTGTAGCCGTGTGTACCAATAGATTGGTTACATTTATTTATTTCCCGATTACTATTTGTATATCAAATATTTCACTATGTATTACTGCAAGGCGGTATGCCTGCATATGATGAGGAATGCGATCACTTCGTGAGGAAAGTCTTGAGTAGGTACGAATGTGAATGGCCCTAAAAATTTATGATCATTTATTTATCAAAATAAACTAGCTGCTGTCCGCATGGACCCCAATTCTGTTTCTAAATTAAAAGTAGCCTTAGTTACTCCTTATAAAATCTGCCAGTGCAAGTTCCGTCAAAACCGGTCCAGCCGTTTCGGAGATTACCCGGAACAGACCGACAAATATTTTTTAAATAATGTACCGTATATACTTTCATATGCATTTAGAAAAACTGTTATTTTGACATTAAAAACAGACGGTTCTTATATCTAAACTAAGCAATGAATTTTGATGTGGTTTTCACCATCATTTCGATATTTTATCTCGGAAGGTTTATGTTTAAAATATTATTGTTGAAAGGAGATTCGTTGAGGTGGTAGTCTAGCTAGTGAAACCGCATGCGTAAAAATCTGTACAGACTAGGTATTAATACAACTTTAAAAATACTACAGGATAATTTGAATTTCAGATATTGTCGCCAGAACTAATTATTCCGAATTATCAAAAAATTATGATAGGCAAACATTTGATGCATCGTGTTAATGCAGCCGCTATCATCAATACATGGGCGGACTCAACCTGGGAGGTAATATTATTATGTAGATTGTAGAAAATTAAGCGGCAATGTGCAAAATAATTATTATGGCTCATATGCCGTGTGGTGTCACTTGTCGCGCATGGAATAATCGTAATTTCTCTCTTGAAACCATCTCTCTGCCGAGTCTAGAACTGTTGAGTTTTGTCTGTGTTAGGAACATTAACATCCTGACGAAGGTTTAAAAGTAACAGCACTCTTCGGTGTATCTATACATATTACTAGCGGACCTGACAGACGTTGTCCTGACCGAATACCGCCACCTATCGGGTCCGATTGTGAATCTAAACCATTCCCAGATCCCCTTGAACACACACAAAAAATTTCATCAAAATCGGTCCAGTCGTTTGAGAGAAGTTCAGTGACATACACACTCACAGAAGAATTATATATATAAAGAAGATAAAACAAAGTCGCTTTTCGCGTTAGTCTGTATGTGCGCGTTGTTCTTCTAAAATACACAACGGATTTTGATGAGGTTTTCAACATCATTTAGAGAATGTATTCCGGAAGGTTTATATGTATAATACATTAATATTAAATCTTATATATAAAATTCTCGTGTCACAATGTTAGTTACCTTACTCCTCCGAAACGGCTTTACTGATTTTTACCAAATTTTATATGCATATTCAGTAGGTCTGAGAATCGGCTACTATCTATTTTTCATACCCCTAAGTGATAAGGGTTGTCCACCCCAAACAAATAATTGGCAAAACAACGTTTGCCGGGGTCAGCTAGTATATAGATAATTAAGAAATCTTGATGTTTTGTCAAATCGTAAAAACCTTGCGAAACTGGGGTGGGTCGCTAATAAACAATATAACAGTTACGCTTAAATGAAAGATCAATGGTCGTCAATAAACTAAGAACAAATTCCAGTAGGTATCAGTAGGCAATGGAGAGGGAGCTGTTGGGAGTTTTAGAGATACTTCGCAGAGGACCAAGTTTTGGCCAATGCGTGACGAGACCTACGTTCAGCAGTGGACGTCTATTGTCTGGATGATGATGGTACACACGGCTACACATCAAGCTATACATTTTCAGTATAAGCTGTACGGAAATCCTATGCAATGCGAGATCACCATAAACTGGAAATGTATTGATATGTAGCCGTGTGTACTCGTTTTAGATGTTGTATGGCGGAAATAGTCAACTAGGAGGATTCAGATAAACCTTAACATGGAAAACCAGGTCAAAACATGTCCGTGACTACCGCAGGACCACCAACGCCAATCGCTTCCATATATTTTAGTAAATAATTACCCAATTGGTACTAATTAGTGCTCGAACGACAAAATTGGTACCTTAGTAGTTTTCGAGAAACTCGATTTTGAAGGTGGTCCGGCGGTAGTCACACTCCCTTCAGCAGGACCACCATGAGCGCCGAAAAAGGGGGCATGCTGCAGCTATTCTAAGTATACAAATAATTAGTACCCTTAAATGTGATTCATTGCGTAAAAAAAAACAGAACTGAAACATTTATATTTACCGAGAAATCAACGATGATAACTTTCGTGCACTCGTTCAGCAGGACCACGATTTTGAATGTTGATTCCAAGTTTGAGGAGCTTGTCGCTTTCCTCAAACCTACATAGAAAATTAGTACCCTGCAAGATAAAATTAGTGCCCAAAATTCAAAATTAGTTCTTCAGTAGTTTACGAGATATACCATGCTATTGAGTGGGGTGGCGGTAGTCACGTTATAAAATTTTCATTTCAAGATTTTTCTATTAAAAACTCTGATTTCTTCCCAAATTTATACAAAAATTAGTGCTCCTAAAGAAGTTATAGCGACCAAAGATTCAGATTCCTAAGTGTTGTATTTTAAGAGAAATTAGGTTTCATTACGTTTTCATACTAAATCTCCGCGTATAACCCGACCAAATTGACCAATGGTATTGAGCAGTCTATCTATTCTGTAAAAATCTCACCGTGAAAACTTGGGTGAAGTGAGCTGTCATTCCACTTGATGCTAGGGATAGCACTATTGTCACCTCACTTCACCTAAGTTTTTACGGTGAGATTTTTACAGAATAGATAGACTGCTCAATACCATTGACAACTTAATTTGGTCGGGTTATACGCGGAGATTTAGTATGAATAAAAACTTTTTACAAAAAAAAAATAACCGACTAAATAACTTTAATTTCGGAAGTCGGTGACAAAGAATGAAACACCAAAGACACCGACTTCCGAAATTAAAGTTATTTTGTCGGTTGTTTTTTTTTTTTTGTAAAAAGTTTTTATTTTTCACTTTTTAGTTGTGGTATCTACCCCACACAAATTCGAATACCACTACCTGCTATGTAAATAACAGTGACAGGAAGTTATCATATCATCCACATACTAAGTGGGAAAAATTACGTATTATTGAAGCTAAGTCAAAAACTACCCAAGCAAAGTTAATAAAATTTATATGGGACCACCTCTGAAGTATGATCTACCAAACAAAAAAAGAATCGTCAAAATCAATTCTTAATTGGTGGAGTAATCGCGTAACAAACTTACAAAAAAAAAAGAACCATACAGTCGAATTGAGAACCTCCTCGTTTTGGAAGTCGGTTGAAAAGTAATGAAACCTAATTTCTCTTAAAATACAACACTTAGGAATCTGAATTTTTGGTCGCTATAACTTCTTTAGGAGCTAGTAATTTTTGTATAAATTTGGGAAGAAATCACAGAGTTTTTAATAGGGAAATCTTGAAATGAAAATTTTACACCGTGACTACCGCCACCCCACCCAATGGCATGGTATATCTCGTAAACTACTGAAGAACTAATTTTGGGCACTAATTTTATCTTGCAGGGTACTAATTTTCTATGTAGGTTTTCTATGTAAATACAAATGTTTCAGTTCTGTTTTTTTTTACGTAATAAATCACATGTATGGTACTAATTATTTGTATACTTAGAATAGTTGTAGCATGCCCCCTTTTTCGGCGCTCATGGTGGTCTTACTGAAGGGAGCGTGACTACCGCCGGACCACCTTCAAAGTCGAGTTTCTCGAAAACTACTAAGGTACCAATTTTGTCGTTCGAGCACTAATTAATACCAATTGGGTACTAATTATTTACTAAATATGGAAGCGATTAGCGTTGATGGTCCTGCGGTAGTCACGGACATGGTCAAAACGGAGTTTAGTATTTTATTATAATATCATATTTCGCCAAGTTGTTATCAGTTTATGTACTCTCCAATTAGTCAATACTCCTTATTTAATATAATGAGTGGCCTTTTACATTAGCTAAAGACCTTAAATATAGCGTTGTCACGCACGTCACAATCTTAGTTAATGATTAATAATTTGACCACCAGTCATGCCGAATGCCTCTTTGGTCTAGAGTTCGCAAGTGAGATATAGGGGGTCCCGAGTTCGATACACAGGTCGAGCAGTGTTATTGGGTCTTTCAATGGCAATTGGCTCACAACCTAGAACCATAATTAGCGAAATGTGTGGGCTACATACACGTCTGCCGCAGCCCCATTCGAGCTAAACAAGCGTGATGTTATGTTATTACCATGAGTCATCGTATTCCCTTATATACTAAATGGTCGGTTGGATCGCATTTAGGCCACGGTTGAACGACCACTGGTAACGAAACGACGAGTGGCTTGACTATTCAAATATTAGTGTGTCTTTCTTTATATAATTTACAATATTTTGCACTCCTATCCTTACATATTACAGTATTGTTCGTTAGAAAGTTTATAACAAGGACCACTAAAAACTAGGTTTTTGCTATTTATTCTGTCGTTAGATAATATAGGGCACAGCTAGTATCTAATAAGATAGATAACTAACAAATTAGAGATCCAACAGTATATGGGAACACATTCCAAGCTACCGACGGTAAGGGAGCGGACGATCATCTCATCCTAACCAATGTCCATTCTCACATAGAACCAACAAAAATATGGTCTTTATCAAATCATCAGAAGTCCACACTCGTGGTTTCTCAGCAACGCATGGCAAGGCATTGCCGTTCAAATTTATAGACCACGAACACCTACTGCGTTTGACGCAAGTCAACGTGAGAGAAAAGGTCGCCAAACTGAATGAGGACTGGGTTCTGGGCAGGCAACATTCAAACAGGCGCGGTCCGAGGGGGAGCGGGTCCTGGGGGTCATGACCCCCCCAAAGTCTTTCACGTTGTCGAGAGCCTGAATAATTTACTTATATTACCAACTTTTAAAACTGTACTTACAGCCACGGGTTACCGTGGCTCAAGTACCTGCAGTTACGATAGGCATATTATCCAAAAACATTAAGAAAATAGGCAGTCATGGGGACTGCCGACAGAAGTGAAAACTTAAAACTATGAAATAACAGTGTTTTCTTAATATTTTCCAATTAATTATACAATTAATTGAAATTAATATTATTAACATTAACTGGTTTTTATCGGCACTCCCGAGCAACAACAAGCGCAACACGTCATACTCATAGGTGCTGTGCTGTTAACATTAGCATATCGGTGACGCGAACCCCTAAGATTTTCCCCTACAATCGCTCAATGAGCCTGAAGAAGTTTTCACTTCAAAAAGTCAATAAATTATAAAAATAGAGTATCTTGGATGCAAGAGTTTGGGCACCCCGCTCGTTCGTAAGGTCTGAAAGTTTAAGGTTAAGACCATCAGATTCCAAAACCTAAACTGCTGTAAAAGTGTTCAGTTTAAGCTTTTCTTCATAACTCGACAATGTAAGTTCTATTTCTGTATAATGGTCAAAAGAAAACAGAAACTTTTCAGGGTGGAGTGCTAAAATATTCAGGCTCGCTTCGCTCGCTCTTACCTTCTTAGATTCTCTTAATTCTTGAGATGTTTCTTCATATGTCGACAAAGTAACTAATTCCTAGTTCTTTTGGAATTATCAAAATAAAATTTAACTATCTGAGTGTGTGCAATGTTTTCGAGCTCGCTTCGCGCATTCAGTTCAAAAGAGTTCTTAAGATTGAAAATATCAAACAAAACCTAATCTATCCAGTTTCCGGTTGTTCACTCGCTATTCTCATAATCTACTGTTCTAATACCTACTATCTATCAAAAAGACCAATTTGCCCGCAAGTACATCCCCCCCCCCCCCGCTGCATGTCGCAAGCGCTACTCGCGTACTCTTTTGGGAGGTACCTCCCTAAAACTATTCCTCGGCACCCATGGTGACCCCCAAAATCTTGGGCTGCGACCGCGCCTGCATTCAAACCTTAGCGGGTTGGAGAAAAGCCTTGCCGTCGAAGACTTAAGCGAAGACAGCGGAACAAGCTGAACTACTGAAATTGACCCACAACAGCAAACATCCATGATACGTGCAAAGCGTGGAGGCAGGCCTTTGCACAGCAGATATAATAATAATAACCTACAACAGACTGAGTAACATTCAGGTATAGTCCGCGCAATCCACGAAGACGCGCTCCACCCCGCTCCGCGCCGTACTAGAGTTCAGCTTACAGTACCTACAGTAATCGCGGAGTGGGGCGCGTCTTCGTGGATTGCACGGACATAGATAATACTGAAAAAACCTTGCTGAATTCAGCTCTCAGTTAGAGACATGTATGTGTGAATACAATGTCGAAAGGGATCTTGACAAGCAGTTAATTTTCAGGGGAAACTAAGGCCCGTAAAGTAATGCTTGAATATTGAGTGAGCTTTTAGTTTCAACCAATCAAAAGGCTATTTAAACGAGTTTTACGTAATGCGAGGTTTTGTATACGTATACGGGCTTAACTTTTGTTGCACAGATTTTTAAAGAAACAAATCGCTGTCCCCGGCAAATAAAATCGTAATCATATAAAAACCAAATTTTTCAGGAAAAATAAAAATCTGTTTTTGTGAATATCTTATTAACTAATATTGTTCAAATACCAAAGAAAACTGATTTTTTACATTCATTACACCTTAAAATCTCGTAACTTCTGAAATAACCGTAGGAAATGAATGAAAACATTGACAGACTGTAATCGGACATCTAAATGTCGAATATGCAATAAAGTTAAACTATCGTAATAGCTCATTACTATTTTATTCGCCGGGGACAGCGAATTGTTCGGAGTACCAATAGCTATCAATATAGTTTATAGAAACAATTACAGCAATTTTGTTCTGCCCGTCACTGTGATCATTTTTTGTGTCCGTCCGGATGGTCGGTCGGTCATCAGTGTCATAAAACACTTCGAAATAGTTCTTAAAAAATTTCATCAGTTTCTCAAACGCGCTTCGAAGCGTTTCTTTTGAGTCCGCGGCCAAACATCGCAACCCTCTGGTAGTCGATGCCGCCAATTATGTCCCAAGTAGAATCAGTCATATTCGCACCGACCCAGACGACCCGACTACCATCCATCAGGAGTCTAGTAGGGAAACGAGTACGCTAGGACACAAGCACAGACGCTTCCCATCATTCCGACCTCGCCGTCGAGGTTCTTTGCGATCGCTACCGCCGCGCCCCCGAGTAAATGATACTCCCCCAGACCCTTGCTCGAAAACGAGGTGCCAGCAGTTGTTGCAGCTAAGCACGTAGCTTTAAATTCCCCGATTAATAATCATGATCAAAACTTTGATCCAGCCCGTCCCATCTTTGATGTCCTCCCTCCGGTAAACGCCCTAAGCCGAGGCTCGTACCCCACAGGGGGTGCCCTTAGCGAGCGTTCACCTAGTTTATAAGTTTAGTTTATAAGTCCCTGGCTGGAGGCTTTGAGTGTAGCAGCTTAAGGCACCCACAGGTTTACTCGGTTAAATAGTCATAGCCTCAGAGGCCAGCTATGAGATGCACCACAGAAAAAAAAAAAAAAAAAAATTGGTAACATTTTTTTTTTAGGAGCAAATGCTACTATTTGCTACCTATCGTTAAGACCGGCCATCCTGACGTCAGGATGGACGGTCATCTAGGTGCTATATAGGAACTACAGGGAACTAAAGAAATATTCTTTGATCAATAATTGTTACCTAATTGCTACCTCCGTAACTTTAAAGGATAAAAAATAATAACAAATGAAGCTATCGGTGCCTGAAGCTAGCAAAACCAAAATACCAAATAACGCGTACTGTCAACTTAGGGAGTGAATATAGAGCAGGCGCTCTACTTGACAGTTTTAAAGGGTAAATGTACCAAATCAGTGCTGTAACAATTGAATGCTTAATGTTTTATTTACAGGTATATATCACTACATAGTATAAAACAAAGTCGCTTTCTCTGTCCCTATATCCCTATGTATGCTTAAATCTTTAAAACTACGCAACGGATTTTGATGCGGTTTTTTTTAATAGATAGAGTGATTGAAGAGGAAGGTTTATATGTATAATAACCCGGTTTATACCCGTGCGAAGCCGGTGCGGGTCGCTAGTTATGTATAAATAAACAATTAATATTTTATACCTTTTTTAACATTTTTAATTTACCTGCCACAATGATTAATATAATTAAGGTTAATCGAGGGAAACGCGGTGGGGTAAGTGCACCGGACACTAGTTTCCAAACTAATAGAGATATTTACTAAATTGCCATTTAGTACCTCAATCAAAAATCAATGCAACTTTAAATATTGTTTTCAGTAAAAGTGAACTTCAAAATACTCGTACACACGACTACACATCACGCTATACATTTCCAGTATAAGCTGACATCGCATTGTACGGAAATCCTATACAATACGAGATCAGCATAAATTGGAAATGTATAGCTTGATGTGTAGCCGTGTGTACTATGCCGCACTGCCCCCAAATTACAAATTTTTTTTTTTTCGGTAGTGCGTCTCCTAATTGACCTCTGAGATCATGACTACTTAACCGGGCTTTAAGCTACTACACTTAAAACCTCCAGCCAGGGGTTATTCACTACTGGACTGGGATGATTAGGACATAGGATACTTTTTATCCCGGTATCCCCACGGGATCGAGAATTATGCGGGTGAAACCGCGGGACGCAGCCAGTTAGAATAAGATTATTAACTTCTTTTTTATTTATCTTCTGTTTAAGCATTACAGTTTTTTTTATAATTCACAATGTTTATATACACCTTTGCTACTTTAGAATAAAGATTATCAATTGAATCTCTAAGAAATAGAAAATAAATCTTGGTTAAATAATTAATTAAAGAATGATATCAGCTTTACAATATTTCTTTTATATAGTAGTAATTTTATTGATGCACAAGCTTATAGGAGTCAAATGTGAGTGCAGGGTCTGGTGCGACTTGACTCAGCAGCACACGTTGTAACAGACTAGCTAGTGCTGCTAGCTGGTTCAGATACTATTACAGTTATTCTACTAGAATTCATATAGTTCTCATAAACAGTCAATTGATTTATTTGATTAAATAAATACTATTTGATTACTACTATTTCGCGGCTTCGTTCACGTGGATGTCGGAAAATATCACACGGGAATGTACCTACTACCGGGATTACATACCTAATAGCCGAGGAAAAGGTCATTGACTCCTACCGCTGCGCCCGCGTAATTTTGAATCTGTGATATCTTTTAAAGCAGCGGCAGCGGTCGGCAACCTTTTGGCTGGCAAGGGCCACAAGGTGGCAACAAACTAAAGGCGGGCCGCACTTGTGATATTAAGGTGATATATTGAAAAAAATGGGCTTTTTCTTTATCGTGTAACTTTTAAAGTATTTGGAATAAGGATTTAACATTTTGGTGTATGATTTTTGACTATATGATCTAGTATCCTGAAAAAGGAATACACGATACAATGAAATTTTCTCGATACAAAAAAATTGCAAAGGTTCTATCTATTTTTATCTTTTTTGAGTATCATGGCGCAACGCTTATGAGTTATTCAATGGAATTTACTTTAAAACATAGAGAGTAAGAGTTTCGAGTTTTAAGAAAAGCAGTTTTTTTTTAAATAATACTTTTCATTTACAAAAGACGGTATTTCGTTTTGGCACATACGTTGTTTTATTCCGAGCGGACACACATTATCGTCATCTCTTCTTTCGCCTATCAAAAGTATTGTCATCACTCTCGTTCATTCATAGATCAGTCGCCCGATGGGGCTCATCGACGAAGAATATATGTCATTTTCTTGCAAATCGGTGCGATCAAATTTACGTGATCTAAAGAATTTTGTTTACAGAAAAAGTTAGTACTTCAGCAAGTTAAAGTAATTATTGAATGCAATTAGTGTTGAATAGGTATTTAGACTGTGTGTGTGTATTCTTGTGAGTCATGTGAACAATATAACATTATTTTTCTGATATGATTTCGTGGTGACATTTAAATAATTTATAAATACAGGAAGAAATATAAAACCAAAACTGAACATTACCTGCAAGGTTTGGAGTGCACAGGGCTATCAATGAACTCATTTTATAGGAATTCAATAGCAATAAGATGATGATAATAGTGAGTCGAATTTTCCACCTTCACTAAAGCATAACCAACACAATTTATTCCCGCCTTGTAAAGTATTATTATGTAAGTATTTTATTTTCTAAGAACATCTGTTTTTATACCTACAACTTATAATAATCTTTTGTCTAAAGAAATAGGCTAAATTATATGATTCGTTTTTGGGTTTGAAATACGTCAACAGTACATCAATATGTCAAGTACTGTCACTACGAATGATAGATCACAAAAAAGATATGGAGTCACATTTGAATTGTGAAAAAAGGAGTTTTTACCCGACTACGGCAAAACCAGAGGAGGGTTATGATTTTAACATGCTATGTATGTATGTATGTAACAGGCTTTCAAATGCAAAATCAAATTCAAATCTGACTAATAGTTCCAGAGATTAACGCGTTCAAACAAACTCTTCAGCTTTATTATTAGTACTAGCTTTCCCTTCATAATATTAAGTTTATATTAATTATTAATACATAATTATCAACTAATACTATAAATGCGAAAGTGAGTTTATTTCTTTGTTACGCTTTCACGCTAAAACGGCTGAACAGATTTAGATGAAATTTGGCACATGGGTAGACCTACGAAAAAAAGGGTCATTTGCACAGGATTTTGTTTTCAAATTGCTTAGATATGCATTACCCCGATGGTACGTGCACATAGCTTTAAAAAGTACCTTAATTATTAATAGTTAGACTAGGAAAATTTCACAAAGATAGCTTAATGAGAAAAAACTTTGTGCTCTAATTTTACCAAAACATCTCTGAAATGCGTTTAGTATTTAAATTGTACACATTGAGACGTGACCTTCGGTACCTGTGTTTTATTTTTAATTCTTTTTTTTTACTTTCGCTGTTGACATGCGTAGGCCTTCACAACTTGTATTGTCATTACCAAAAGCCATCATAATCTGCCTATAGGCAAGGGGCATGGGGTATATAGTCTTGTATCTATAGTATCAAGACATCTTTCAGTCATTGATCGCTACGTCAAAAATGTTGTTCACAGGGTCTAAAAATCCAAGTGAAAGTGTAAAGTTTCTTGAAATGCGAAATTTTCTAAACTGTTGAGAATATCTCAACTTTAAAAAAATTAAATGTTATGTGACCTGTACCTCCACTTTACCCCATTTGCCTTTGGATCACTACGTTTTAGACAATCTATCTACAAAGTGGATTTTTGAGATGGGGCAATAAGGGCAACTACCTTAACCGTTGTTGCTACAGGAAAACGGTCTTAGAAGACTGTCTTTAACTTTTGAGACATTTTGATCTGCATTCACAGATTTTGAAAAAATATTACAGTCAGCAAGAAAATGGGCAGTTTTCACAAAAACTTTTTTTGATGCTAATCGATCATGTTTCTTTTATGGAACAAAAAACTTTAGTGGACCAACTGAGGTTTGAGTACCTACTAGAAAAGTCAGAAATTGCAAAAAACTTTTCCCATACATTTTGTGTGTGGGAATGTCACCCTGTAAACAATAAATAATTTTGCTGATAATTAAATATTTTGTATTATTTGTCTACTCCATAGTTTGCTATATGCAAAATTACATAGATCGAGATAAATTATCGTTACTTAACACGCACTTTTTTCTTAGATATGTTTCCGTCTTTATCATGCACTTTTAGTATGACAGTTGTGCGACAGTGACAAGAATAATGCTTAGCCAAAGCCCATGCTAAGTAACTAACGTTTTCAAATTCCGGTCAGTTATTTCGTTAGTTCCACTTTTTGCTGCTGGTTCAGATACGTTTGTGGCAGCGCGATGATATGGCGGCCAACCATCGAATATAGAACCGCCACTCCCCGCGTGCGGGGGCAATAAGCCACGCCCATCAAACTACTCTTTATTTTCAAAATAGGCCCTTAACCCTAGAAGCCCAATATACCTGCGTTTAATTGGTCATATACAATAGAAAAAATTAAAATGCTATTAAAAATTTAATAAACCATACAGAATTTAATTCGTACACGTTATACTTACAGTATGTTTATATGTTTGGGCTTTATAGCTAGAAAAATAACCACCGTAAATCATTCAGAAATTAAAACTACAAAGTACCTAAATAGGTAACCGATTTTATACAAATTTCAGTGTGATATCTGAGGTTGCATTTGGGAGGCTATTTCTTGTATGTTAGCTGTCAAATTTGTAGTTGCAATTCGTAGAACGGCTCTCAAATGCTCACCTGTGAGACGAGAAGCATATTTATTTTTTCTGTAATTTACAATTGAAAAGTTTGCGCGTTATTTATAACTTATTTACAAAACATTCACGGGCCGTAAGACGTCCGCGGGCCGCATGCGGCCCACGAGCCTCGTGTTGCCGACCGCTGTTTTAAAGTATACATTTTAAGGGGGAAGCGTCAGTTACGTATTCCTTTTTTATCCATTAGGTGGTTTACCAGGACATTTGGGTGGCGAGTTATTCTTTCTTTATACGCCTTTATATAGCTTTTTATTTCCTCTTGGATTGTCGGTATTTTCAGATCATGGTGTAGAACTTCATTTGGTACAAACCATGGGGCGTTTGTGATTGTTCGTAGAAGCTTGTTCTGAAATTGCTGGATGATCTCTATGTTAGAGTGTGATGCTGTTCCCCATAGCTGAATGCCATAGGTCCATATAGGCTTGATTATAGCTTTGTATAAGAGTGTTTTATTTTCCAGGTGTAATTGTGACTTTCGACCAATTATCCAGTAGAACTTTCTTAGTGTCAGTCCAAGTTGCTTCCGTTTTGTGAAAATGTGTTTTTTTCCAAGTAAGACGTCTGTCGAGGTATAAACCAAGGTATTTGACATGTTCAACTTGTGGCACTTGTATTCCATTTAAGTGTACTGGTGGGCAGGTTTCCTTCCTCCTAGAGAATGTAACATTTACCGGTTTGGTCTCGTTGGCTTTTATCCTCCACTTTTTGAGCCAGAGGGCTATGTCATCCAAACAAGTCTGCAGCATAGCTGATGCTACTTTATGATCAGTATGGGATACCAGAATAGCTGTGTCATCCGCAAAGGTTCCTGTAGTCGCTAAATTTGATATTGGGAGGTCAGCAGTATGAATCAAATATAAAATCGATCCAAGCACACTGCCCTGAGGAACCCCAGCAGTAATAGGTCATAGTTTTGATAAAGCTTCGCCGCTCTGCGCAAAGAAATACCTATCTTTCAAGTACAACCTCGAGATTAGGAAGATGTTTTTTGGGAAGCTGTTTTTTATTTTATAGAGGAGACCTTCATGCCAAACTCTATCAAACGCTTGAGAGATGTCAAGGAATGCAGCAGCACAATATTTCTTATCCTCAAATGTATTGTGAATTTTACTAATAAGCCGGTGGACCTGATGTATAGTGCCATGTCTCTGTCGGAACCCAAATTGATGGTCAGGTATTAAATGTTTTTCTTTAATTATAGGCAGTAAACGTGATAACAGAAGCGATTCATAAAGTTTTGAAGTTATTGGAAGTAGACTTATAGGCCGGTATGACTTCGGGTCATCAAGAAGTTTTCCTGGTTTAGGAACCATTAGGATTTTAGCTGTTTTCCATTGGGGAGGAAAAAGAAAAGTCTTGACATGGCATTGTAAATAGACAGCAGGAAGGTTAAGCCAGAATCTGGAAGTTGTTGCAGAATCATGCCAGTTATCAAATCATAGCCAGGGGCTTTTTAGGTTTTAAGTTATTTACAGCTCTTTTTAGTTCTTGCTTCGTAAACGTTATGACGGGGCTTGTAGATCTAGCAGAACTTCTTCTTTGTGCTCTGGCGGCCCCTCGTAAGAGTGAGGCTGGAATACGCCTTTTAAGTGTTCTGTGAATGTTGTACATTTTTCTTCGTCGCTTCGAGCCCAGCACCCGTTGGCTTGCCGAACTGGAGGAGACACCGTTTTAGGCCGCTTTTGTTTTTTGGTAGCTTTCCATAGTGAGTAGTCTGTAGCAGCTGTAGCATCAAGGTCACTCAGGGACGCCTGGACACTATTATTTGTGTCATTGTCTAGAAGCTTTTTGAGTTTCCTAACAGCGTGGTTTAATTTACTTTTATCATCAGGGCATCTAAATTGTTGCCATTGTTTTCTAAGTCTTAGTTTTTCAGATATTTTATCCAGTATAATAAGGGATATAGATTTCTTGTTCTTATTCCAAATCAAATATTCTTAATCAAATTCTGAAATATAAAGTGGTTATTGAGGATCATCCTTAGAAGATAAACATACTCGTATATTATGCTATTGTGAACTTTTTCATTGAACTTTTTAGGATATACAATCCTGTAGAACATAAATTGTATTTATCTCTTCTGTTTTACGCGGCGCACGCCAGTAAAGCTCCTCTGCATGATTTTTCGGATATTACTGTTAAGGTTTCGTTAAGCCGTTAGTCCCGGCTGTCATTCCATGGATCTTTGACAGTCGTTACGGGTCATCAGAAGCCCAAAAGTCTGACAACCAGTCTTACCAAGGGGTATCGTATTACCCAGTTACTGGGTTCTGGAGGTCAGATAGGCAGTCACTCCATGTAAAATACTGGTATTCAGCTGCATCCGGTTAGACTGGAAGCCGACCCTAACATAGTTAGGAAAAGGCTAGGCAGATTGACTGTTAAGGTTTCGTAACCTTAATGAATTATACACTAAAACCTTCCGCATAAATCACTCCATCCATTGGTGAAAACTGTTTGAAAATCCATTCAGTAGTTTTTGAGTTTATCGCGTTCAGACAGACAAACAGATGCGGCCTGGGACTTTGTTTTATAATATGTAATGATCACAATGAATACAGTCAGATGTGCAACATAGATTATTAGGCAAAGGCTAGTAGAAAAGGAGAATTCAACAATGTTTATAAATAAATACCAAAAAAAAATGATAATAAACAACTTAAATATAATTAGTATGATTTCTCAGTAACTTATTTGTGTTAATATTTAACAGGAGTTAACAGCTAACTCAGGGTTAATCCAATATGTTTTGTATAATTTAATTTTAAAAAAAGATTATCTGTAATTACTAATAGATATTGACTGATAACTTGTATGTGTGGTGCAAACTGTAAATAT
Organism: Agrochola lychnidis; assembly: GCA_963680765.1. Taxonomy (NCBI): domain Eukaryota; kingdom Metazoa; phylum Arthropoda; class Insecta; order Lepidoptera; family Noctuidae; genus Agrochola; species Agrochola lychnidis. Next base: position 1,318,633 of record OY796857.1, on the reverse strand, counting down.
ATGTCAGTTTGAAATTAATAAATAAAATAAAATATTTCCTTATTGAATAATTATTATCATGGGTAGACTGGATATGGAAAGACGAGGACACTACAGACTAAATTTTGTGGCACAGTTAGTGACACAGCTAAGTGTTAAGTTGAATGTATGGTTGAAAGCCACAATAATTGTTGTGCAGGGATGAACTTTAAATCTACTCGAAGGAAGTTTTATTATAGGTACAGGTACCTGTCGTTTATTTTAAACAAAGGCAGAAACCGAAAAGGATGATCCCTTACAGTATTATATTGTGCCGGTAAATATAAATGAAAGATCCTGCAGATAAAATACAAAAATATAAAACTGTCACTCACCATCTTTCATCAGCTGACGCATCTCCTTGGTCCTCTGAAAGTTTATTTCCTCCAACAATTGCTCCAACATTGTAGCGCTTTTCAAGTACGTCGATCCTCCCAAAGCCATCTTTCCACCAGCAATATAAATATATTCGACGCTTTTCCCAAACAAACACTTTAAAGTGTCAACACATTCCAGCAGTAGCCGAATTCGTAAAAAAAATACTTTGTCCACAAAGGTACATAATATTACCAGGCGCTGGACTTAGACAGCAAGTCTAACTCAACATCAGCATATTCGAAATACAAAAACAAGATTTTCATTTCGAATTTAATTCAGCAGCGTGCATGAAATTCAGGAATTTATTAAATCGCCTTCACAAAAAATTCAGATTGAAATTGAAGTAGTATTTGGTGTTGCCATTTTGCCGCTGATTTTACCCAATTTTACCAACAAGCTAAGACTTTTCTTGTTTCATGATTTCAAAATACACAACAAAAGTAAGTATGTAGGTACATACCTACTGAGTTTCAAAATACAGTCAATGCTTCAACTCGTCGGCCTAAATCGTTAACCTGCTAACTCCATTTTAACATAGTTTACAGGACAAAGAAAAATCTGAATAATATCTCTATTAATTTAGCAATCAAAATTCTGAAAATCACGTTGGTTTCTATAATTTTTCTTGATATTTTAACAATGTATGTAGCAGCATAAGTTATACACATTTCATAAAATTTAGAAAAACAATTATTTAGCAGTTTGTCGAGGTGTAGTTTCAATTTGCTCGAGGACTTAGCAGTTTTTTCAGTATGGTGTATAGATGAATGAATTGTGTAGTAAAACGAATTCAATCAGTACCTAATCAAAATATTTAGTATTAAAAATTAAACAATTAGTCTTCTTTTAATCATTCAAAAAGCCCTTCTAGCCCTTTTTCAGCAAAGTAAGCAGACCCTCTTTAAAAATTAAGGTGGCAATGGCAACACTGAATGTCAGTCGGACAGAAACGTACAGGAAAACTTGGAAAATCAAAATGACAGCTCTGGCGAGCTAAAAAAATCAAAAAAAAAATCAGTAATAATGTGGATACAGCGCATTTTAAATTATATTCCGTTCCTTGCACAAAATACATTTGGAATCACACAGAAGAATTTGACAGTTACTTAGAAAACATATCGAGTGAATTCAAGAAAACAATGTCAACATTACGATCTGCTAGATGTATGTACAAACGCAATGTGTTCGCGATAAAGCAGTCGGCGCGGCTTACAGGCGTGCTGGCTCGGCAGGTGCATTCGACAGAAAATAGCAGCAACCAGGGGGGCGACTACCGACGAGGGAGCACGAGAGCGCTCGGTGCTGGCACATTGGCACTCGCGCTATTGGCAGCTGATCATGTCTTTAATGGTGCATATACTATAACAACTACTTACATTGTTGTTTTCAAGACTTGACCATTAGAGAAAGCTGTAGATCATCCATAGGTACATGAAAATTTGCTCACTTCAACAACATCAAAAATCACTAACATGGCAACAACTGGACATAGACCTGACCCAGAGACTCCAGTAAACAGATGAAAGCCACTTGCTGACAATTCAAGATCAAAATATAACTTTTAATCACTCTTGGCAATTCATTTAGTAGAGTTATTGTTGTGACCATAGCATTCCATTTTCACATTAGAGATTCTGTCCATTTGTTGATGATAAACTGCAAATAAATATTAAATGTATTGTTCACTAGGTTGTACCAATGCTGCACCCAGAATCAGCTGCTTATTAGCTGTTTTATTGTTTCAGAGAAAAGATTCTTTAAAGCTGCCCAACTCGGAAATGTACAAGAATTGCGTCGGTGAGTATTCCTTTTAGGGTTCTGTGCCAAAATGTTTTTTTTTTTGTAGAATTTCCTAACCTACATAATGTAGTCTGCTCCAATAAAACTCACTTTTAGACACACTTATTTCTTTTATTATTTGCCTTGCTTGCAACACAGTTGGTAACCGACTGACTCAAAAGCTAACGCGCTACGCCGGCAACCAACAGGAGTGGGGACCGGATGTAGCGCGCCACCTCGTTTGATAAAACAGTATAATTAACTGACATCTTGAATACAAACTAAAATAATTCTAAAATTCTTTGAAATATTCGATTTAACGTAACAACATATTTTAAAATACAAGTCTTTAATAATAACTTTAAATGGTAAAATCAATGTTTAACTAAATAAATGGATCATGGAGGAGCTCGTGGCTAAGTAATAACAGCACGGGGTGATCCACCAGGTTAAGCTACGCTTGCCGGGGTTGGTCCGTGGATGGGTGACCATCTTTATATATCGAGACTCCTCCGTGCTTCGGAAAGCACGTTAAGCCGTTGGTCCCGGCTGTCATTTTGTGGATCTTTGACAGTCGTCACGGGTCGTCAGAAGCCCGAAAGTCTGACAACCAGTCTTACCAAGGGGTATCGTATTACCCAGTTACTGGGTTGTGGAGGTCAGATAGGCAGTCGCTCCATGTAAAATACTGGTATTCAGCTGCATCCGGTTAGACTGGAAGACGACCCCAACATAGTTGGGAAAAGGCTAGGCAGGTTGAATCATACCAAAAGTAACGCCATCTAGTGGTATAAGATGACAGTCACATCCAACGTAAAAATGACTGTCATCATCAGAGATCGGAATTGGGTGTGTGAAAATACCTAAAGTTTGCAGCGAGACATATCATAGAGCTGTTACAACCACTTAAGTTAACCGGTTTTGAATTGTACCGGTTTATTTACGGTTTTTTGTTTTACATGTTCTTTACCTTTGAAAAATCGAACTATAAACATAAGCAAGCTGCTAATACAGTTTTAAATTTATTTTTGTTTTGAACTTTTCCGGTTCAAATTCGGTTTTTTAGTTTTACTTGTTCTATACGTCTGAAACACCGAATTTTACACATCTGCAAGCTGTAATACAGTTTTAGATATTTTTGTTATTGTTGTGTGTAGTTTTCGAGGGCTAACCGAGAAGGGCTTTATATTTTAACCGATTTCAAAAAAAGGAGGAGGTCCTCGTCTGTGTATGTTACTCGATTACTCCGTCAATCAATAATAATTTATTATTATTATTCTATTTTATTATTATAGTTCGGTTTTTCAAAGGTAAAGAACATGTAAAACAAAAAACCGTAAATAAACTGGTACAATTCAAAACCGGTTAACTTAAGTGGTTGTAACTAGTGATGTTCAAATCCGCTAGAAACTATAGACGTGTTATAGACTATGAAATATATTTTTCTAGCGCGTTATTTTATACGCTATCATTATAACACGTTGTTACAAAACTCGTCCACAGTCTTAACGCAGAGACGTTGTCATTTTATTTGCCAACACGCTATATGGACTTAATGTTGCGCGGTGAATGTTATCTCACAACGCGCTGTACACGAAAGAATATAATATTTTTCTCATGAAGCGTTAGAAATCAATGAACATTTATGTGAAAAGTGTAAAAATTTTGATTGTCCAACTAAATCTGACTATTACTAATCGTGATTTACAAAAAAAACGTGTGGAATAAAATTGGTTGTCATGAACTTTAAATTCACACCAACACCTCGGACTTCAGGTACAAAAACAGTACTATTTCTTTTTTTTCTTTTGCTTATATCTCGAAAACAGTGTGTCCAATCGCAAAAATAATGAAAATTTCGACCCCCTTTATACAAACCCGTAAACTCCTTACACTCTACATGTAGGTAATATTTTTTCTTATTTTCCATACAAAAAGTGAAAAATTCCATATAAAACACGTCGAGGCCGCCCCCCTGCGTGCCTCTGGCTCTAAAAAGATTCACGTGGTTAGTATCACGTGTGGAGTTGCGATTGTCAAATTCGATTTACTTGTATCAAAATTATTTTTAAATTTAGAGAATTTATTTTGCAAAATAACAGACGACGCGGGCCGACTGCCGCCCGAGTTCACCCGACGCGCTGTGCCAGACTATAAAACTTTATTACTATCCCATTCTGGCTCCGCTGTGCACGTTTAGACTTTTAAACGTTTAGTTTGTTGAATATATTTCTAGCGCGAAGTCATAGTCGATCCAGCAAACGCTAGATGCTTTGTACACATATCGTGTTATGTTTTGACGCTATACGTTTTATTAACCACCACTAGTTGTAACAGCTCTATGATATGTCTCGCTGCAAACTTTAGGTATTTTCCCACACCCAATTCCGATCTCTGGTCATCATACCCACACAACACTAACAGATTACATTTCAAAAATAAATACTCTTATCTTTTTTTTTTCATTTTTTTTAAATTCTATTTTTATCCGACTTCCAAAAAGGAGGAGGTTATATGTTCGTCGCGTATGTTTGTTTTTTTTTTTTTTTATGTGTGTCCACCGATTTCTCCGTCAATTGTGGACCGATTTTGAAAATTCTTTTTTTATTTGAAGGGGTGTGCTCTCGAATTGGTCCCATATAAATTTTATTAACTTTGCTTGTATAGTTTTTGAGTTAGCTACAAAATACGTATTTTTTTCCCACTTAGTATGTAGATGATATGATAAGTTTCTGTCACTGGTAGCAGGTAGTGGTATTCGAATGTGTGTGGGGTAGGTACCACAACTAGAAAGTGAAAAATAAAAACTTTTTACAAAAAAAAAACAACCGACCTCCAAAAAAAACACTACAAAGTGAAAAATAACTTTAATTTCGGAAGTCGGTGGCAAAAAACGAAAATACAAAACCTAAGACACCGACTTCCGAAATTAAAGTTATTTTTCACTTTGTAGTGTTTTTTTTTGGAGGTCGGTTGTTTTTTAATTTGGGACTTTTATAATCGCAATGTGTATTACAGTCCCATCATACCCTAAACAAATAGTAACAAATCACATTGCTATGGATTACATTAGGGCCATAAACCTGAACAGACTCTTCGCATCATCACTATTCTATCTTAATTTAAAACTAAATTCTAACCATAATGATTTTCAAAAATAACATTTATCTGAAATAAGCACTTGCAAAAGTTTGGAAAAATTCTTGACGTTTTTCATGTGTGTGCGTAATATGTGAGGTTCTTTCAGGCAAGTGGAGGCAGCAGCTTCGAGCGGCAAGAGCGAGCGAGAGGCAGAGGGTGGCGGCGCCGGCGCGGTCGACTGGCGCCATGCGCTGGGCTGGACCGCGCTCATGGTGGCTGCGGCCAACGACCAGCCCGGCGCCGTGCACGAGCTGCTGCAGCTGGGCGCACGGCCTGACCTGCAGGAGCGCTACTCCGGCGCCTCGCTGGCCGCCGCCGCCGCCGGCTTGCACCCGCTCGAGGTGCTGCAGCGCCGCGAGGACGAGTTCTGCGGCACCATGAACGCGCGCGCCTCGTTCCTGGGCTGGACGGCGCTGCACTACGCGGCGCTGGCCGACTCGGCTGGAGCCGCGCGCGAGCTGCTGGAGGCCGGCGCCGATCCCACGGCGCGCGACCACGCGGGCCGGCGCGCGCTGCACTACGCGCGCGACCCGTCGCCCGCGCGCGAGCTCATCGTGCAGCACACGCGCGCCTGGGAGGAGGCCGCGGCCGCCGCCGCCGCCGAGGAGCGACGCCGCTTCCCGCTGGAGCAGCGCCTCAAGCAGTACATCGTGGGCCAGCAGGCCGCCGTGGAGACCGTGGCCGCCGCCGTTCGTCGCAAGGAAAACGGCTGGGCGGACGACGAGCACCCGCTTGTGTTCCTATTCCTCGGCAGCTCCGGCATCGGCAAGACGGAGCTGGCGAAGCAGTTGGCGCGATATATGCACCGCGACGACCCCGCCGCCTTCATCCGTCTGGACATGTCGGAGTACCAGGAGAAGCACGAGGTGGCCAAGCTGATCGGCGCGCCGCCCGGCTACGTGGGTCACGAAGAGGGCGGCCAGCTCACGCGCGCGCTGGCCCGCCGTGCCGACGCCGTCGTGTTGTTCGACGAGGTGGACAAGGCGCACCCCGACGTGCTCACCGTGCTGCTGCAGCTCTTCGACGAGGTAACGACCGATCCACGTGTCACAGTAGCACACAGTTTTCGTGAGATTCGTGACCCGGTATTCGTCGCAGGGTCGGCTGACGGACGGCAAAGGCAAGCTGATCGAGTGCAAGAACGCTATCTTCGTGATGACGTCGAACTTGGCGGCGGACGAGATCGCGCAGTACGGGCTGCGGCTGCGGCGCGAGGCGGAGTCGCGAGCCGCCCAGCGCGCGCGCATTGCGCCCGCCACGCCCATCGAGCAGAGAAGTACTCAGGCGATATTGATTTAACTATATTCTATACAGGGTTGGCATAAAACAAGCAAATTGTTTTAAAACACGTATTTAAAATGGTTTAAAATAAAACAATGTTTTTTTATTAAGTGTTTAAAATCACAGTTTAAAACAAATTTAAAATAATGTTTTAAAAATTAAGAAAAAAAAAACATGGTTTTAAATCGCGAATGAATGGAAATAAATGAAAAGTTATAAATTTTTAGGACTTGAAATAGCTCGAAAAGAAATTAAAAAGGTTAGATAGTTTTATACACTTCGTCGCCGGTCGAAATTAAGTAATTCCCCGCAACTATTTTGTGGATTCCCCTTATTTGAATATAGTCCATCCTACCTATGTATCTATACTTCGTCACTTGTCGAAAAGAGGTAATTCCCCGCAATAATTTTGGGGACTTAACAACGTAATACTAGTTATAGTTAGTTAATAGGTACTAACTCATAAATTATCTAATCTATGAACATGCTTACTTTTTTTAAATGTTTTAAATCAAAGTAGGTATGTAACTCAGATACTAAACCACTCAGTGCACTCCGTACACGTTCAGAATTGCTAATTCCGATTTTCGTTCTCAGATGTACCTAAGTATATTTAAGTATGGAGAAGTCCCCAAAATTATTGCGGGAAATTACCTTTTTTCGACAAAAGACGAAGTATAGATTATTCCTAGGTAGGATGGACTATATTCAATTAAGGGGAATTCTCAAAATAGTGTGTTTAAAATATTATTTTAAACTTGTTTTAAACTGTGATTTTAAACACTTAATAAAAAACGTTGTTTTATTTCAAAAACTGTTTTAAACACTGTTTAGAATACGTGTTTTAAAACAACTTGTTTGTTTTATGCCAACCCTGGTAACGGTGTCCCGAGTTCAATTGTTTTTTCCATATTAAAAATGCCCAACGCGCCTAAAGAAAGAAGTTTTCACTTCAAAAATGTTCACAGATTTGATAGTTTATTAGTTAGTACTAACTGTTGTGATTATGATCGTTTTTTTGTAAACTTTTCCTAATTGTCTAGAAATTAATTATATTAAGGCCTGATCGATTTGTGTTGATGAGATAAATCACTTGATGAAAAAAAAACTCTTTTTAAAACATTTTGAACTGTTTGTTTTATAAAATAAAATAAAAAACGTTTTTTTATTCATCATTGAAATTCTATATCTATATAAAAGAAAGTCGGATTAGTAACACCATTTATAACTCAAAAACGGCTGGACCGATAATTATCCATGATTTGTTGAATTTGTCTCTGCCCCGAATAGCAGAATAAGAATTAAAACATCGGAAAAATTCGCGAAAAGAAAATTCTTGGTAGGTAGGTGCACCGTAGCTAGCAAGCAAGCTATTTCTAAATATTTACAAGTTAATTATATCGTGTCGGTAAAAGTCGTCTGTTTTTATTAGCGGATCACGACGGAAACAGCCACGGCGGGCCTCATGAACAGGAGGAGTCGTTGGAGGTGTCTCGTAACTTCAAGGACAGCGTGGTGCGGCCGATCCTCAAGCGCCACTTCGGGCGCGACGAGTTCCTGGGCCGCATCAACGAGATCGTATACTTCCTGCCGTTCTCGCGCCAGGAGCTGCTGACGCTAGTGCACCTGGAGCTGGTGCACTGGGCGGAGAAGGCCAGCGCGCGCCATGCCGTGGAGCTGCGCTGGGAGGGCGGCGTACTGGGCGCGCTCGCCGACGGGTAACTATATCAACTTCAAATAGCCAGAGCCTTCAGCCTTTATTCAGCAGTTCAGCCTTTATTAGCCATCTTTACCATTTTACATTTTGACCTCACCATCGACTTTAGCACCTTTTTAAACTATGAAATATTAAAGTAAACACAGTGGAATTTGGTTTTATAAAATATATATTGCGTAAAATACTCCTTGCACGATACCCAGTATGGAATTCTCACTATAGTTCTTAAGGCCCTTTTTTTCACGACAAAAGCTGTATTCACATTGTACGCGTAACTACCTCCCTAAACTCCCCATAGAGAAATACTATACCTGAGCCTAGACTCTACAAGCGAATAGTATACTACTTTGAATTGTTCGATAGTGATCTCCTCTCGAAGACTTCTAAGGGCACTATCGGCCTCGAAAACCATGAAAATGATACCTATGATGATTTTTTTTTTTTTAATTATCATCTGCCATCTTGGATTTGCATTTTAACCACATTCCTCTCTCTCTCTCTCTCAAAATCGAATAAGAAGAAGACAGTCGCAAGTATGAACGCTTTTTTGCTGACGATTTCTTCCAGTACCTATATTCCTACCGCAAGCCGCGTTAGAACTTCGTCCCAAAAACTTCACTTACTGCTACTACAGCATGTCGGCGCGGTCGTATCGGAGATGCAAACCCACAAGTTTTTCCCCTACCAAAAATAGCTCAACGCGCCTAAAGAAGTTTTCGCTTCAAAAAAGTCTTTTAGTATGTCTAATTAGTAGCTCTCTTTTTCTAAGAATTAGGAAGCAATGTGAAGATAATTTTAAACAAATATACCACTTTTTTTGCATTCATTTGTCAACTAAATTGTTGTCAGACACTGCTACCAGTTTCCCCGTCAACGAGTTCCTACGGCTTTTGGGACAAAAATTCCCAAGAAAATACAGTCGTGCAACTCCTCAGGAGCTTTAGGGGATGAACAGGGTTGGCATAAAACAAACAAGTTGTTTCAAAACACGTATTTTAAACAGTGTTTAAAACAGTTTGAAATAAAACAACGTTTTATTAAGTGTTTAAAACCACAGTATAAAACAAGTTTAAAATAATGTTTTAAACATTAAGAAAAAAACATGGTTTTAAATCGAGAATTAATAGAAATAAATGAAAAGTTATAAATTATTAGGATTTGAAATAGCTCGAAGGTTAGATAGTTTTATACACTTCTTCGCCGGTCGAAATGAAGTAATTCCCCGCAACTATTTTGGGGATTCCCCTCATTTGAATGTAGTCCATCCTATCTATGTATATATACTTCGTCTTTTGTCGAAAACAGGGTCTTCCCCATAGTTAAATATACTTTTAGGTAAGGTACATCTGAGAACGAATATCGGAATTCGAAATAATAATAAATAATAATAATAAATTCATTTAAATAGAAATATTCTGAACGTACAGAGTGTACTGGGTGGTTCAGTATCTGAGTTACATACCAGTACCCTAATTGCGTAATACAACACAATCTGCTTCGATTTGAAACAGATTGCTAATCTATTGCTTCATAAGTTAGAAAAAACAATCTGCTCAACAACGTAAATAACGCAATGAATGTTGTTGAACTGTCAAAATGAAACAAATTAGGCATAATTGTTTACGCAATTAGGGTACAGATTAGATAGTTTATTAGTTAGTACCTACTAACTAACTATACTAGTATTACGTTGTTGTGATTATTATGTTATTCTGATGGTTTTTGTAAATGTTTTCTCAGTTAAATTTTAAAATTGTCTAGAAATGAATTTAGGCCTGATCGATTTTTGTTGATAGGTAATAAATTTGATAAATCACTCAATGAAAAAAAAAACAATTAAAAACACTGGTTTAAAACATTTTGAACTGTTTGTTTTATAAAATTTAAAAAAAAACTGTTTTTTTCCAACCCTGGGGATGAGTTGACAAAAACGATGAATAAGCTTTCATCCCTTTTTAATCCTTTTAAAGTGATAAATAAATCGCATTTTAATTGTATTTCTATGCTTAATACGAAAATTGAATCATTCATGTCTTTAATGGTGTGATAATAAGTGTTTGAACAATGAATTCTTTATCATGCACGTAGATAAGCAACAAATAACCGGGATATTTTGTGGCCTTCAAATGGCGTCTATATTCTAGACGCCATTAGAAGGCCACAGAATAGAGAACCAAGTAAAAAAAAGTTACTTCTTGTTTACCTATCAAAATAACGGTGTGAATAAACCGTTTCATTAAATTCCTATTTCGATCTACTGTTCTGTTATAAGCTTCATGCAAATTAGTGAAAATAATTCTATTCCTACCAGTCCCGAACACATAAAACAGCTACGAATATGTTTTTCAGTCTGCACATCTTTTTTTATGAATTCGTCAGATTAAAATGTAAAAAAAAAAATCTTTATTTCATAAACTACTAGAATCTGATAAAAGTAAACACGGGAGCAATACATTGTATTTAATTTATGACTGCCAGTCACTCATTGATATTTATCGTAAAAGGAACCATTAAAATGTTTAAAAAAATCATCGCGTCGTTTGTAATTTATAGTCATATCTGGGCGAGCATGGCCTAACTTAATTATGTGTTTCATATTTTCAAAACTTAACTTTGAAAAGCACGTTTCCTCACAAACTAAATAATCTGTCAATAAACAAGCCACCATCCTAATCCTACTGATCGTACTAATTACTTTACAAATCTACTCTAAATAAGTAATTCCAACATAATAAACTATCTACTTACCCCAAATACTAAATACCTAATTACAACGTACTTTACTTTCACATTCACTTAACTCAAAACACTTAAAAAATACTATCTATATTTGTAGTAGAACAGTGAATGTTCTACTACAAATAAATATTACTAAACTAAAGAATTCAATGAATACTGAGCGAACAAAATTCAAATTAATATGGTTCTAATGCGATTACGTCAAAAAACCAACCATACATTGTCAATCAAATGATGGTTACGAACTCCGAGCCAAACGCATTACGAAATTCAACGAAAACAACCGAATGAAATAGGTGTGCCAGAAAGAGGTGGTGCAATAGCAATCATTCCTTCTCGCTCCCGCGCGCGTTTTCTTCCACTATCCCTATCGTAACTCGTTGCAGATCGGCTTACCCGGCTGTTAAGAAACCGCGGTGTCACGTTACCGAAGTGACGTCTTGATGGACGTTATTTTCTAAAGAAATTGAATTCACGAAAAGTCGGACGCGCGAGTTATTTTAGCGCAAAATGTTTTGTTGTTGGGATATTAAGACAAAAAAATTATATATGTAGACGTTTTGTTATGTTTTAATTTTATGGTGTATCAAATCCTTATAGTGTGATTATTCAATGACGATAGAGTGGTTGTGTTCCCAATTTCCGAAGGGAAGCCGGTAGGATTCGAGTTGTTTAGAGCCGTCGCCCCTACAATAGAGTAATCTGAACTTAGAGTGATTATGATTTCTATAAATCTGTAAATATATATTTGTTACGATCGCGAATCATATTTTGATCAACATACCACCTAATACTGATCTGCAAATTGCAAAAAACGTAGGAAAATATGAATTTCGTGGGCTAGGCCCTGTAGCTTTCACCTTAAGTAAGTACCTAGATTAGAAATATAACGTGAAAAGTCCATTGCGTTATTTTGTGCGAAAAAAAATAATGCGAGCTTGACTCCTGGTCAGATTTAAAAAAATAAATTTTGACCTTGAGAACGTGCTTGTGTTTAGATACGACGTTCACTACGGCGCACGCTCCATCAAGCACGAGGTGGAGCGGCGCGTGGTGAACCAGATCGCGCTGGCGGCCGAGCGCGGCGCGCTGGGGCGCGGCTGTAGCGTGCTGCTGAGCGAGCGCGGCGGCCGCGTGGCGCTGGCCGTGCGCCGCCCCGCCGCCTCCGACTACACGCCGCTCGACCTCGCCGCCGTCTGAGCGACACGACGGCTCCTCCCGCACGTCGCTGGCCGTGGCCGCAGCGACCGATCACACATATTCGGGCGCCGGCCGCATAATATGCAGAAGGCCTTTAATGGGATGCGCTAAAGTAGTCCGCGATTTTTTTTTTTGCAATTTGCATGTCTGTGTCTGGCTGTCATCATCATCATCATTTCAGCCAAAAAGACGTCCACTGCTGGACATAGGCCTCCCCCAAGCATCGCCACTTCGACCGGTTCTGACCTTCCCGCATCCAGCGGATTCCTGCGGCCTTCACAAGATCATCGGTCCACTTTTGAACTTGATTCGCGAATCATATTTTGATCAACGTGCCTGTCCTAATATGCAAATTGTAAAAACGTAAGCGTATTTTTAACGCATTTCGATTCGCGCAGCTCTCCGTTCGTCGATCTTCTGCTAAGAAGACTCGAGGCCTTAGATTATCTTAGAATAATATTAATTGTAATAATTAACTATTACAATTAAAATTCTATCTGTATCTGTAATAAAAAATCTACTGTACTGATAATATCAAAGTCTTTTATTTATTAACTGTTCATAACACAGTTTTTCAGATGGCTGACTAATGATACCTTCGCTTAAGAGGCCTGCGAACACGGCTCGCAACTACAAATCGAGATCTTTGCAAAATTCAATTCCAAGCACGTTGCGCTAATGTGAGTGCCTGTCGGCGATATACACCTACAGTGAACAATACTATCACTCACACATTGACAGTTATTGCTTGACGCGATAGCACTACTAGCTTTCAAAAATTTATGATTTTGGGTGTGTTCCGTAATACCAAAAATGATGAATGAAAACTTAATATTTTTCGATAATTTGTAACTTGATAATATAAGCTATGCTTCTGCATAAACAATACTATAAATATTGTTGTTTATAATACAGAAAAAAAACAATATGAAGACATGTCATTTACGCGATAAAAATGTGCGAAATTAAATTCGTTTAAATTTCATTTTAGAAAAGTTTTTTTGGAAAAAAAAAGATTTAGGAGCCTAGATAAACACTGTCTAAATCCGAATCAATATAATATTGTGGAAATATGCCCAAATAGCAAATGATTTAGGTATTACGTTTGTATGGACAATTCATGCGTCGCCGCGTTCTTAAGACCCTGGGGGCCTACCACCAGCTCGAAAGTATTATTTTAATATTACTTCAGTGGGAGAAAGAGATGGAGCTATACGTTCTGTAGAGCTTCATCTCTTTCCAATACTGAAGTAATATTAAAATAATACTGCTTTACGAGCTGGTGGTAGGCCCCCTGAGTTCCTGCCCGTTGGGATCGACGGCGACAGTCGTAACATTTTTTTATAGGATCACTTTGTTGTCCGACCCCAACATAGTTGGGAACAGGCTAGGCAGATGATGATGACTTTGTTGTCCGTCTGTCTGTCAGTCAGTCTGTCTAGACCCTTTGGAAAAAGTCAAAAAATCTTTAATTTGTAGTTTTTACAATTTTTTTTTTTCGATTACTTACATTTGCAATTGGAAAATTGGACGTGAAGTATATCGATGTATGGGAAAACATGTTTTTCAACTACAATGTTGTTTGTTTTTGAGATAAATCCCAACTACGGAACCTTTCATTGTGCGTGGTGAGACACGCACTTGGCTGGTTTTTTAAACACCACTACCATTAGGTTAACACCTTGCTCGACCCGGGGAACGATCCCGGGACCCATGCTCAGCAGTCAGCACTATAGACCACCGAGGCAGGCAAGCAAGTCAGCTGCGAAGTAGGTAGACAGTATTGTTGAAAGAAATGAAACAGCTTAATGAATAGTGCTTATTTTATTAAACTTCGCACCGTTATATACAAATATAATGTATAAATAAATAACAATTCTTTACAAAATATAATCGATTATGTGCCGGCGCGGCCGTATGGCCGAGAGGCCGGGCCGCGGCGAACAACAAAACGCGTGTGAAGGCCTCTGGTCGTGCTGGCCAGTCGCCAGTGGCCGCGGGGCGTGGCCAGCACTCGATGAACTATAAGATAAACAATGATACACATAGCAGGCGTACGTGAGGACGATATGTGGCGACCACGCCGGGGTGCCGGGCAGACGACGAGCACTCACTACATGTTTCGTATCTACACGCATAGGTACTTGAATACGTATCCATAATATAGAAAATAAAAGCCAGCAGCATATTTATGTGCTGAGCTATGATGTGCTCATCACGCAGCGAGAGAGTCGCACTTTTGAAGCCCGCACGAGTTCGGGACTAGTGGGGCTAACCCGAAATATAAATAAGAGTAAAACTGTACAAGCCTCTTGATGCGTGGCAAAATTGGGAATTGACACCGCCAACGCCATCTTGTTTTCAATACTTTTCACAAAGAATAATTATGCTATCTTAACTAATATTATTAATGCGAAAGTTTGTTTGTTTGTTACGCTTTCACAGATTGAACAGATTTGGATGAAATTTGTCACATGGGTAGACCATGACCTGGATTAGGACATAGGATACTTTTCATCCCGATATTCCCACCGGATCGAGACTTATGCGGGTGAAACCGCGGGGCGCAGCTAGTTGTTTATAAATGCGGATTGCAGCCGATAGATATGTTTTGGCCCTAACACTTGTAGGTAAAAACTTTGGTGATCTTCTTCAGATACCTGCTGTAGGTAAGTACTGTTAAATTCGATGTAGGCAATAATTAATGTGGTGAGCTGCTCGTCTCTCTGCGTACAATATACTGGCAAACACACTCGCGGCATCGCATTCACTATTCATATTCCTGATTGCT
This sequence comes from Agrochola lychnidis, assembly GCA_963680765.1. Lineage (NCBI taxonomy): Eukaryota > Metazoa > Arthropoda > Insecta > Lepidoptera > Noctuidae > Agrochola > Agrochola lychnidis. The sequence goes on along the minus strand of OY796857.1, from coordinate 1,303,589 downwards.
ATTTTATGTAAATGATTAATCAACTATTTCCTCTTTTTATGTAGCTACCTACTCAAATTAATAAAACGAAACTTCAAAACGTCTCTAGAGCTCGTCGAGATCGCTGTGGATGCTGGATCTTATCATCTGAGATTACTCAATGCCTACTGCGACACCAGTTTATTATCAACTATTCGCCTACTTTCTACTTAACCTAACGTGTCTTAAAAAAGGTCAGGGTATTTCATACCGGCATCGGATATTTAGGTAAGTAGGTATAAATTGTTTCATTTAAAATCCCTGTTTTATATTGTTCGTCCTTACTTAGTAATAATAGTACCACTATTTCACTGTGCGCCGACCGAGTAACTTAATTGGAAAACTTTCTGGAACACATCATGATTATATTTAGTAACTTATTGGCTATTAGTAGATACTTTACACTAAATAACTTACAAATACAGGAGGTTGACTTATTTGTTGGGCGTCAATGGTTCGTCGTTCGTGAAACACACGAACGTCCGCGTCGTATTCTATCGGTACTTGTGTATCATAATTATAAATAACATTATTCTGTGCTAATTCGTTTAGCCGAGATTATAGTAACCAGTACCCTAATTACATAACACACGATCAATCACAATCTGTTTCGATTTGAATGAAACAGATTGCTCATCCATTGCTTCATAAGTTGGAAAAAAAATCATCAGACATGTAAATAACGCAATGAATGTTGTTGAACCGTCAAAATGAAACAAATTAGTTATACCTAATCATTCACGAAAATAAGTTACGTAATTAGGGTGCAGTTTAGAAACAATACATCGTAAATAACAGTAGGTATGAGTAAGTCAACCCACTGTCAGTACTTTAAGGTAATTTTATCTTAAAACGTATATAAAATAATTTCTTACAAATGCACCTAAATACAATAAATACTTATCTGTAGGTAGGTATTTTACCTACCTACTTTATAATATTTTTGTAGCTACTTAACTAGTTGGTGTTTGATAAAATATGTCTTCGTTATAATACCTATTATAGGAAGATTTATCTAAATATTGATAATAACGTTGTGTACTTACACATAGTAATGTTATTATGTACCTACTGTGTGAACAGTTTTACCACAGTCTATTTATCTACCTATATCTAAAGGCGCTTTTACACGAGCATATTTTACCCCAATGTGTGACTGCAATGGGCAGCACTTTTGACTTTGTTTTTTGGAAGTACCTATTTATTGCATTCAGTAACAGCAGCCAATGTTGGCCAGACTAATAGCCGTGTAGATTGTGTACAAGACTCGAAGATAAAGTTATTGCTATAGAATTGTAGCCGAGTTGGTCGGCCGGAGGTAAATATATTGCAGCAACTTATTGCAATAAAATATGGCTCGTTTTGCTCCTTTAGGGTGAGGACATAAAGAGGCGGGTTCCCAGTGCAGACAAACCGGTACGGGTAGGTACCGATCCGTACAGGTAAAATATTCCAATGTTATCATATGCTCACGCATAAAGAAACAGGCGTGAGCGCATATGATAACATTGGAATATTTTACCTGTACGGATCGGTACCTACCGGTGTACCGGTTTGTCTGCACCGGGAACCCGCCTCTTTATGTCCTCACCCTTATTCTGGTTACAGTCAGTCAACGCAGGGCCACAGTGTAAAGCGTAAGGGCTATGTGGGGGGAGGTGGCTTGACATGAATGGCCAGAGGTGGCATAAGGCAGCTGCACAACATACATTTCAGTCATGTGACTTCCCTGTGCTGCACTATAATTATCAAAGATTCAAACAATTGTAAGTACTTAATGCTTTATCGGTAACACAATTTGATTTGGAAACTGAATTGTGTGTGTTCGATAATAACATCAAGCCTCGTGCAGATACGCGCGACGCGACGGCGAGACGCAACACCGGTTTTACCGTGAAGTTTTCTTAGAAATTGTTTTGTTGGAGTCGCGTCGCGTCAGTCTGCACGAGGCTTCAATGTGTATGTTAAAATGTATGGAAGAACATTCCAGTAAATTCATAAGTTGTCAATCAATCGTGAACTGTAGGTACGGTCAGCAACAAAATTATTTAAAACAATGTGAATTTTACATAATTATTAATAATAATTATTATTATAACCAGGGCTCAGATAACGGTATATTTTTCGAAACGGTTTCGTCTTAAAAACCTAAGAAATGATTTGTTTCGGTTACGTTCGAACGGAACGAAATTAAAACGTTTTTGAAGAAGAACAAAATTTAAATCGTTCTCGGTTAATAAAACGTTTTTAACCGATTTTTTTTAAAATTTTCGGTTGATTGATAGGAAACTCGCAACACAACCCTTAAGGTAAGCACATTGGAATCAATGATGTAATGAAATGAAGATAGGTAAGGTACAATTTAGCTAAACAAGTTCATGGTTGTCGGCGCACGCCCTGCGTCCTGTGGTATAAACCGGTTTTTGTTTTGCTGAATAAAGTTCTCATTTCGTTTTCGTTCTGAACCAAATTTTGTACAAAGAACTGTTAGAAACGTTTTAAAAACGTTATATTTAAAATAACGTTTCCGAGCCTTGATTATAACAGACCACCCAGTCCTTAATAGGCTCAAAATGATTCAATACACTGCTTCTGATGCAAAATATGATAGAAAAACTCAAATGTTAACTAAACTTTCGTAGCGGACTGTACAAGATGCTGACTGCATGAAATATGCTAAATGTATGTACCTAGTAGGTATGAACGTTGACTCACTGTAAGTAGTAAGTAGGTAGGTATTATTAAGGTGCGGTTAAACGGCGCGTGACAACGCCAGCCGCACCGCATCCGCACCAATATGTGGTAGTTAGTGTAAAGTAGTGGAGTGCGACCTACTATGTATTTGATTCACTGTTCATAATACTCCGAATGATCATTTAATTAACTTGCGTCTCTCATTTAACTAAGAAATGTAAGTTCAGCATAGTGCGACTAGCAAGGAATTGTGCTGCGGCAACCGAACGTATTTGTGCTGTTCTGGAATCGACGATGATGCTTCGCCCTACTGCGTCAAGAAGCCGGCAGGGGCCGGGCTAGCGGCGCCAGCACTAGAGCCAGCCGGCCGAGTGGTGGGGCGCGTGGCCGTGCAGCGGCGTCACGCCCGCTAGCCGCGCCAGCGCCGCGCAGCGCCCGCACGGCGCGCCCTCGTCCGCGCCCTCCTCGCCCGCCTCGCCCGCGCCGCCCGCCTCGTACCCGCAGCGCCCGCACGCCTCCTGAGAATCGTCCACACGCGTCTCAGCACCGTCCGCTGCGGCGCGAGCCCGAGCAGGCTCGTCGAGCGCGTCGCGCCCGTGTCGGCCCACCTTGTGCGCGTCGTCGTCCAGGCTGGCCAGCAGCGGCTCCCGGCTGCCGCCGCGCCCCGCCACGCTCTCGGCCGTGGTGGACGGCGACACGGAGGCCGGCGGCGGCGGCGCGCGCGGCGGCGGGCCGGGCGGCGGCGGCGGCCGCGCCGGCACCGAGCTGGCGCGCTGCAGCGCCTCCGGCCCGGCGGCCGCGCGCGCCTCGGCCCCGGCGCGCCGCGAGTCTGAGAACTTCTTCCGCTTCCGCTTGAGCGCCGCCAGCGCTGTCAGCGGGTGCAGCGGACCGCTGCGGGTGCTCCGCTCCGGACTCCGCTGCGAATCGCTGCCGGAGTCCGAACGTTCGCTGGCACTAAATAAAAACCAGCCGGATTGAGCTTTAGTTTCTGACATCGAGACGTCGTTTCGACCGAAATGAAATGGAAGCCAAATAAAAAGTAATTGAAAAGTCAAAGGTTCCTTCCTTCCGAAGGGTAGGCAATATCGGGGGGAACAAATAATGCAACTTATTACCTGGGCGACTGTCGTGCATGATCGCAGACGGAATCTTCTGACCTTGAGCGGCCGATGAGGCGCGAGACGCGCGCGGCGCGGGCGGCCTCGATGATGGTGCCCCAGCGCCGCTTGTGCGAGGCGGGCTTGCGGCGCGCGGCCGGGCCGCCCGGCGCGCCGTCCGACAGGCTGGACTGCGACGTGCGCAGGCGCCCGCTCAGCAGCGCCGACAGCGAGGCGTGGTGCGCGGCGCCGTGCGAGCCGCCGTGCTCGTGGTGCAGCGACGCGAAGAACTCGTCCACCGGCGCCAGCGACCCGCCCGGCGCGAAGTTGAAACCTTTTAAGAGACGCCGTTCCTTCTGACGGTTCTTCTTGCCGCCCCCGCCTCCTGCAGAAGACACTGGATATTAATCACGGCATTCATTTGTGTGCATGGAGAAAAAGAGTCGCTCAATTGTAAATATGTACTGAAAAACGTTTAAGACTGATTTTATATTGTGGAGTAGTACCGGGCGCTCCAGCGTTGACGGTGGAGGTGTTCATGCCGGAGTTGCGCAGGATCTCCACCAGCTCGCAACGGAAGGCGCTGACGTCCTGCTTGATCTCGTTGACGTCGTCCTCCGTGACGCCGCCGCACTCCGCGCGCCGCTGTTGCACCGTCACGTAGCGTCGCACTAGGTTGCGCATTATAGCCTGGTAGGTAGGAAATTGAATTATGCACAAATAGGTAGACTACAAATTTTAATGTTTTCATAGAAACATAAAGACGAAAGCAGTGATATTCAAATACTGAAGCACAGCAAGTGTGCAACTAATTACCGTGTGCTAGTAGGACTCGAGAATTTATTTCTGTCTGAGGCTAATTAAACTTATTCAGACAAGTGAAAGATTTAAAAGAACAATATAATTATATTATGGTACTAATAAACGGCAAACCTGATAACGGAAATCCCGTTCATTGGCTTGTTTGGCTTTCCTCTGCGAACAATGAAAATACATAATTAGTAAGAGTACCTAAGTCCTAACCACAGTCATAAAAACTACCGTCCAGCCAGCAGTGGACTTAATTCGGCTGAAATAATGATGCTGTTGACATAACTACATACAGAATGCGATGCGAAGTGAAAAAAAGTTCGGAATATTGACTCATCGATTTTCAGACGTTTTTACCACATAATTTTGTTCTTACTAGGAGGTACACACGGCCACACATCAAGCTATACATTTCCAGTATAAGCCGACCTCGCATTGTAAGGAAATCCTATACAATGCGAGATCAGCATAAACTGGAATTGTATAGCTTGATGTGTAGCCGTGTGTATCTACAACTAACAAAACACGCGGCTCGCGGGCCGGACCCCGTGCGAAGAAAAATCATTGAATTTTATTAAAAGGAAAATGAAGTTAATTCAGAATTGAAAAAAGAAGTTTTGCTGTGTAATAAGTATCGTGTACTCTGATGGTGCGCATGTGCTCGCGCTTGGCGCGCGCGTGGCCGCACAGGCGGCGCTGCAGCCAGCGCCACGCGTACAGCGCGCTCTTGGGCGACGGCAGCACGTTGAAGGGCGGAGGCGACGTGCCGCCCTCCTCGAAGTAGCTGATCCACAGCTTGCTGCGAGCGAACTTCCACTCCACGTCTGCGCGCTCCTGCAAGCATTACGTACACTCGAGTGGTTTTATAATATTATTTTCGTAAATGGATAAAAAACGGTTCGCTACCGCTTGGCAAAAGTGAGAAAAGGAAAACGCGAATTAAGTTATTTACATTCTTTACACAAAATGGCTCTTTTTTTCTCGGAGGAGCTCGTGACTAATTAATAACAGCCGCAGCCCGCACGGGTCGATCCATCAGGTTAAGCTACGCTTGCCGGACTTGGTCCGTGGATAGGATACCATACACATACACATTACATACCGAGACTCCTCCGTGCCTCGAAAAGCACGTTAAGCCGTTACGACGCCGACGGGTCGTGAGAAGTCCGACAGTCTGACAACCAATCTCACCAAGGGGTATCTATCATATTATTACCCAGTTACTAGGTTGTGGAGGTAAGATAGGCAGTCGCTCCATGTAAAACACTGGTATTCAGCTGCATCCGGTTAGCCCAGTAGCCGACCCCAACATTGTTGGGAAAACGCATAGAAATATAAAAAACAGAAAGGTTAGGCAGATTGATTGACTGTCTTTTTTTTCTAATATTGCATTAGGTACCTAAACCTAATGACTTACCTATGTATGTTATATTTTGCAAAAAAAAGCAAGAAGAGTCGAAAATTATGGAAATTTTTGACATAATAATTAAATATTTCCACTAATTCCTTGAAAAGTAGGTCCATGTTATCTACGCAGAGCTTATCTATTATACTTCTGTACTAATATTATAAAGAGGAAAGATTTGTATTTTTGTATGTAACGAATAAACTTAAAAACTACTGTACCGATTTGCAATTTTTTTTCTCCAATGGATAGCTACATTATCAGCGAGTAACAGGCTATATTTTATCCCCATACTCCCACGGGAACGGGAACTACGCGGGTGAAACCGCATGACGTCCGCTAGTAATTAATATAAACTAAAACCCGCGGCTGCGACGACGCGACGTAGACATTAGGTCAGTTCAATTAATAACGTAAACTTAAGGTTACGCTAGTCGGTCATTCTTCCATACAAACGTAGTACCTATGGTGATTACTCGTCTGTTTGACGGTGTACGTTCAAAAATAAAAATTATATCGATTTGTCTTGTCATTATCTAGCCCTGCATGGAAGGCGAATTGAAAAAAATTAAAGTTATGAGCGCCGAAACTTCCATATTTCAACACCAATTTTAACTCATCATTGGGCGTAAGTAAATAACTTATGTAGTATGAAAATGGCAAAATAGAAACCGTACAGGGATAGATAATTTATTGAAAAGTTCAAATAATTATTATATTTTGAGTAGATACATCCAGTAGATTTCCATAATATCTATACGCCCAAATACGCCCGTCTGTTCATGAAATTTTACGCGCTCGTTTTTAGGGTTCCGTAGTAAATAAGGACCCTTATAGTTTCGTCATGTCCGTCTGTCTGTCTGTCCGCGGTCTAGCTCCAAGACCCTTTGTACTAGAAAGCTATAATTTGGCATAGGTATACATATTAATTACGTCGACAAAGTGGTAAAACAAAATTATGAAAAACATTTTTTTTAGGGTACCTCTCATACACGTAAAGTGGTGATGTTTTATTTTTTATTTTTTTAACCCATGGTGAGGCATATCATTGGAAAAGTCCTTCAAAAACATTATGAGTTTGTGAAAACCATTTTTGGATCTAGGGATCCGTTTGCGAAATATTAAGCTTTAAAGTGCTAATTTTTGTTAGAGTCAAGTGTCCCCCCCCCTGCCGGCTAAATGGTTGATTTTGGGTGTATGAAAAAAATCACAACAGTAGTTTATATAACGAAATTAAAAGGAAAACTATCACAGCTAAGTAGGCTTTACAAGTTAACGAGTAATAATCGACCAACTTAACTTTGCAGTTACAAAAACATGTTTTCCCATACATTCCGTATGGGAGAACATATTTTTCAACTACAAAGTTAAGTTTGTTTTTGGGATAAATTCATCCCAACTACGGAACCCTTCATTGTGCGTGGTCCGACACGCACTTGGCCGGTTTTTGTTATAAATCATCGTCTATTTCACTAAATAAATAAATACTTAGTAGGTTTAATAAAACTAAATGAATAAATAACTGTACTAAATAGCATGCATATTAGCCACGCCACCAACGAGTTCGAGCCTTCGACTGCTGTAATCTTAAACCACAGACGTAAACATTGTCTTGGAGATTTGTACTTACTCATCGATACTCAACTAGGTTTTTTTTTTTAAACGTTGCCCCACACTAGGAATTTCTCCTGTATTGTGGGTGCGTTTACAAACATTTAAACTCGCATACACAAACAGCCAGACCCGGAACAACTACTTGTAGGTCATACAAATATTTGTTCCGTGCGGGAATCGAACCCGCGACACGCAAGCGCAGCAGTCAATCGCTTAACCACTGCGCCAACCGTGCACTCTGATAATGAATGTTATGTTATTAATACTCATAATAAGTCAAAGCCTTATGATTTGTGTTAAAAAAACAATAATTGGCGCTGACATTTAATTAAGTCTTAGGGACGCCTCCGGTGGGCACGCCACAATTGCGGCGATAAGACCCCTCTGAGGAGTGGCTTGAGAGGCGCCATGGCGTCCTCACCTTCCGCCTGACGCAGGTCCTCACTGGACACGACTGTTTCGGGAGGTTCCTGTTCAGGATAAGGCTGGAGGAAACGCCCGGGTGTCACCATTGTGTGGATCGGCCTGAGGACACGGTGGAGCATACGGTGAAGGTCTGCCCGGCTTGGGCGGAGCATCGCCGTACGGAGCGAGAGGAAATGGTAGGCCGTCACCTCCTTCTGAGAGGCGGTAATGCTCGCGAAGGAGGAGGTGGAACGTGTGAGGGAGAGGCAAACTTCGCGCCCTCACGCACCTAGCCACCGCAGGAGGAGACGCCCAGGGCGTCGGGAATCGAGAGCCGATTTCCGGCTACCGTAGGTGCGGGCTTGCGGACGGTGAGCAATGGGTAGCTTGCCGTCCGATAAGGACCAAGCCCGGGTCGACGGCATGTTGTGTTCCACGCGCGCCTCAAAGAGATGTCAGCAGAATTGACGGGGTCCGCTAGGGCCAATGCCTGCTGGGGGTTCGAAGAAAACCGATAGGGAAATCGTGGCCCCCGGCAACAAGGCAATCGAAGAAACACGGGTGGGTTTTAGTCAGTAAGAGTCTGACACGCCCTCCCGCTTCGCCCAGAGCGGGAGAAGTTATTTGAAAATTTATCACCCAAAAAAAAAAGGCACGCCTCCGGCGCTCCTAATGCTCCTAATGGCGCCTGTTTGCACCGCCCACTTCGCACATACGGGCGGTACGTGGCGCGGCTCTGTCCAACAGGGAATTCCCCACTTGGGTCAGAAGCCTTCCGACCGACAGTAAAGGTACGCATAACTTACGGAGATCAACTGGTAGGAATGGTTCATCATAGCGATGAGCAGGTTGAGCAGCACGATGACGTTGATGACAGCGTACGTGCCGAACATCAGCATGCCCCAGAAGCGCGTGAAGATCTTGATGCCGTCCAGCTCGAACGAGTCCAGGTCCACCAGCCCGAAGGCCGCCCAGAACAGCGTCTGCATCGTCTCGAACAAACTGCGACACAGTCAACAAGTAGCCAATAAAATATGCTGATCTCGGTTACCATTAGGTACATAAGTATTTTGTTTACATCAGCCACCGAACATTTCAAATAAACAAGTCCAATGTTTTTATTATTGTTATATTATGTAAGTGTATGTGGAAAGATGAGGAAAAGGAATAGTTTATGCAAATAGCCTTTTTCTGACCCAATTCATTGGTCTGGGACATAATCTGAAACTATAATGTAAGAGATCATGAGAATAATAACTACATGGCTGGAAGCCAAGCGGCGTGTATTACACGCGCCATAAATGACGGGACGAGACTGCGATGTGCTGTTGAGTAGTATATGATAACTTCGTAAGTTCGTAGCAACTAGTTCAGTTTATTCAGAAAATAAGAATACGAAAGACAAATTACTTATTTGGGTACAGATGAAATAATTTCGCCAACCTTCTCAGAGAACCAACATTCGAAAAGTCTGTAACTAAGAAAATCGGTTTCCTCACTTGGCAAACCGTCGCCACACGATGCAGGCGTCAGGGTCGGGGAAGGTGCCGTTAGCGGTAAGCGACGTGCCGGTCGTGCAGCGCTTCTTCTCCATGTCGGCGTAGTACCACAGCAGCTGGTTGAGACCTGTCGCATCACATCATTATGTTACCAGTTTGAGCAGTTCCAGCAACCCTCCTTGAAATTTTGGAAGCTAGAACACTTACCACATGAAAATGCAAAGATAACTAGTATATCTAGGACGAAGAACTTGAGAATGTCGAGCACCATCCTGCTGAGCGAGACTTGCAGCGGGCCCAGGTGTGGGTTGACGCTGAAGATGTACACCAGCTTGAGGCTGCTGAAGATGTTGGCAGCAGAGAACAGCCCCTCGGACAGCAACATCGGGTCCCACGCATCCCACTTCTCTCGCGGCTGGTTCCACTGGAGACCTGCTGACATCTCTCGACGCACCTGAGTCAAAATAAGGGAAAGTTAAATAAAAATAAAAAGCAAAGCACTGTTCACAATATTCTTATTTACTTAGGTAACGAGATATTAGATAACTATGAAGTTTCTCTAGAGTTTTACCTGAAAATGTGAGACGATCCGCAGCGCGACGGTGGCGACGTACAGCGAGTTGGTGACGAAGTCTATCACGTTCCACATGTCATGCACGTACTCCCGCAGGCCCATATCCCACAGCTGCTTCACCTCGCTCCAGATTAATCCTGCAATGATACAGGTACACTCGGACAACTTCGCCTGATTTCATCCACTTTCTCCGATAAAAACCAGTAATTTATTTATGTAATTTATGTATGGATACAACTTAACATTTGCAAATAAGTAAGGTTTTTAGGGCGAAACTAAGCGACTTTTATTGATTTTATTCATCCTGAATATCTCGTCTAAACGAGTAATGTTAATGATTTGGAAAAAATATATGCTAAAAAAGAGCATTTTCTTAATAACTTAATCTGTGAATATTTTAGATAATAAAGTTATGTCTAGCGCAGATAAAAACTGAGAATCACGCAAAACTATCAAGCGTATTTTTCTGAAACCTTCACCATTTTAAAGATATTTAATTATTTATCTTTTAGTAGTATACGTGTTTTATTGAAATACCTTTTGATTTATGTACCGATAATAAATTAATAATGCGTCTAATTTGGGACAACGCTCTTTGATGGGCGATTCCTATTACTGGCTGGACGTACGACGCGTTGCGTGAGCTCAGCACAGAACACGCAAACTAAATTCTCAAGGCCACTGGCATATATCGGGGTCTTAATTCGTAAATTCGTTGTTAAAGTAATGGGTAGCAATACAGACCGCTGACCCAGGCGAGGATGAGCCACTCGACCAGCGAGGGCGGAGCGCCGCGGCGCGACAGCGGCTCGCCGTGCGGCGCCGCGCCCCACAGCAGCCCCCCGGCCGCCGTCTCGATGCGCTGCGACGCCAGGATCAGCAGAACTGCACGCAAACAGTTCCGATTAGTTCGTGAACAAGTCGACATATTCATGTCAGTTGTGTTAGGCCATTCTCACACGGGGTGACGGCAACTGAACCTAAACTGGTCGGTAACGGGCGTTGCCAATTGCGATGCAGCTGGTATTTTCACATGGCACAAGCATAACTTAAAAGTTGCATCAACTTTAATATTATTTTTTGCTCCGACGACATGACACACGATAAAGGCTCGTGCAGACTAGGGCGACACCGGTCTGACAATGACCCGTATCGCGTCGCGCGACAAGTCGCACCAGTCTGCACGACGCTTAACGCGCCAATTTTATGAAAAATTGTGTTGGTAACGACCGAGCGACCTGGCACTGCCAGTCAGGCTTGACATACTGTTTTCAATTTTTTTCTGAAGTTCCTTTGCATAAATAAAGCCATTTTTACAATTTAACAGTTGTTTTTAAGTTTTTCCTTTGCTGTAAGACTCGTTTAACTCCCTCCAGAGTGTAGAGCGTGCTCAAAGGGGAATTCTAAAGGTAGGCACCAGCTCTACACAGCTAACATAGCATGTAATATACTAACAGTTCGGCAATTATTTATTGTAAACATAGTAGGTACTTCACCAGCACACTGCACTTCCTTTTGACCCAGTACATTCCGACAAGAGAAGGAAGGATTTGGTTTGCATAAAGTCTCAAACTAGACATGCGTTTGCTAATGGATTTTATGTGTTTTTAGAACCTTTTCTGTATTGCTTCTATGTAGGTTATAAAACCGACCAAGTGCGTGTCGGACCACGCACAGTGAAGGGTTCCATAGTTGAAATGAATTTATTCCAAGAACAAACTGGGGTTGAAAAACATGTTCTCCCATACATTCCAACTGCAAATGTATGTTTGTACGCACAGTACAAGACCATAAACTTCTTATGGGTTTTCCTGTAATCTAGGAGTAAAGAAATAGTTTCTGTATTTTTTTTTTGAATTTTTGTCTCAGTAGTTTGGAGATAGGGGGGGGGGGAGATTTGCAATGCGTTACCCGCCACTTTTTGTAAACGTTTTTAAATAAATTATTATAAAAATATTATACATAGGTAGTCAAAGTATCACCTTAAACGTCACGGACCATGCGCTAGATGGAGTTAGGTACAGAGGTCAGTGGTAAAGAGTAGGAACGTAAAATTTCTTTGAACAACTATAAGTAACGGAACATGAACAGAACTCACATAGGAACATGAAGTAGCTCGCCGAGTGGCACAGGAACTTGATGAACGGCTTCCTGAGAGTCCGTCCGGCGGACGAGTGCGGCGCCACGATGTAGGCCAGCGAGTACAGCGGGAACATGGCGCCGATGCGCACCATCTCCGCCGCCTGCAGCAGCATGTTCTTGCGCCGGAAGCCCGGCACGCTCTCGTACCAGATGGACGCCAGCAGCTGCTGCACGTTCGGGTGCGCCACGAACTAGAACACAATAAATACTTAGCAGGTCATTCATTACGATGAAGTACTTCGCATGTAAGTATGGCGGTGGAAACTGAGCAGATTTTACCTTTTTTTGTCTCAGCTTTATAGCAAGCTTAAGTCTGGACAGGCGCATTCTCTCCGGCGCGCCGGGCTCCGGCAGCGGCACCTGGGGCGAGCCCGTCTCGTGGTTGAGCAGCACTTGCAGCTCGTGTGAGGTGCGCGTGTGGTCCAGTAGCGCCGTCGCGAACTCCTGGCACTGCGCGCGCAGCTCCTGGTACTCAGTCTTAAACTCGTGTTCGAGCGCGGACAGTCGCCGCAACTCCCAAGACAACTCGAACGCCGTCAAGATAGGGTCTTTAGACGAAAGCGCGATAAGTGACGGCGAGGCGAGCGCGCGGTACGCGTTGATGCGCGAGCGCGAGTGGCGCAGCGAGTCCTCTCGGCGCGAGCGCACGCACTCGTCGCAGCCGCATCGCACGTCGTGCGGCACCGGCAGGTTGGCGCCGCGGTCCAGGAGCAGCTTGATGATCTCGTAGCTGTCGCGGTGCGCCGCCAGGATCAAAGGCGTGATGTCCGCCGTGAACGTCGCCGTCTCCGGTGGTAGCGCCTCCCAACTCTGTAACATAGCCACGTCACTTAAATAAGCATGAGACGGCTGCGATGTCCGCGGCATCTAAAGCTGAGCTGCTTACGTTGGGCTCGCCGGGTTTCTTTGTCTGCTCCTCGTGGTCCAGCAGCGCCTCAACTGCCTCCACAAACTCTTCGGAGATGGCGTGCAGCAGCGCGTCGCGCGTCTCCACGCCGAACTCCAGCAGCAGCTCCACCATCTCCAGGTTCTCGTTGTCGATGGCCATGAGCAGCGCGCTGCGGCCCAGCGGGTCCACGCAGTCCACGTTGATGTGCCCGGTGTCGCGCGCGCGCTGCAGCACGCGCCGCGTGCCCGCCACGTCGCCACGCTCCACGCCCAGCAGGAACTTCTTTTCCTCCAGCGACAGCACGGCCATCTCCTGGTGCGGCCGCACCACGTTCTCCTCTTCCGTCATACCATGTATACTGTGGCGCTACAATGACAGCGAATATCATAAATAGCCAAACGTAACAAATACATTTTAAATTAGGTGTTCGGTACAATATTTGCTGATGATTTATGGAACGTTAGCAGCTGATACTCTCTTACTGTGTAAAACGCCACGTGCATGGTTCACGTCGCAAAGACCCAGTGTTGGTGCTAAGTATACAGGTACCTGCCAACGCCGGCCGTTCAATAATACAGTCTATAGGTACCTTGTTAAGGAAATCAAGTTACGAGCTTTTGTAGACGGTGACCGAACCTAACTAAGGGCAATAAATTGTTCACGTTGTACCGTACCTATGTATACCGCACCTTGTGTATTCGTGATCGTAATATCCAAAGCGAAATAAATAATTTCATCGATCCCGCCCTGGGAATTCTTCGAATAGATAAAGCTAATGAAATGAGTCGGGTATCGGTCGTAAAGTATGTTGTTATATGCGATAGGTAGGTACACTCGCCATACAACTTTTAGAATGAAGCCTGCGATCTCGTCTCGACTTCGATCAAGGCTTCAGCTCGTTGGCAATTACTGATATCGCTCTCAAAAACTCGGTGGAGCCAGCATCTTCTAGTCTCTAGATATAGTCAGTAGGGCGGTACGTACTATACAAGTTGTTTTTTTTTTAAATATCCCATAACTCTAAGGTATTAATGAGACGATGTCAACAAATCAACTAGCATTTAAGTTATTTTTCTATTGTTTTATTTTTTTAGGGGTGCAGACATTATCAGTAATAATAAAAATAATAAAAAAAAGGTCCTAGACCCATATTAGAAACAAAAAACAATACACAAAATTTGACAATTTTATAAGTGTCACAGAAAAATGTCATATCAAATCAATTAATGTCAAAAGCACACAACAAAATAAAAATTAAATTAAATAGAACAATGAATTAAATTATGTCAGAAATTATGTAAGTGAAGTTATGTCAGAAGTTAAAATTTAAATTGACGTATAACTCTGCCCCCGATAGAAAAAAAGACGCATTTAACATATTTTCCAGATTTGAGTTAATATACACTGCCGAAATCAGAAAAAAAAGGCGCATCTGCCTGATATATAACTCAAATCTGGAAACAAAATTAGATGCGTCTTTTTTTCTTTCGGGGGTAGAACTATTAAAATATTTAGATCACATCATCATTTCAACCACCGTGTCAGTAGTAATGACAATACTTGAATGTAATGTCATCATTACTGATTGTGTCTGATCCCCTTTGAAGATAATCTACCACTAGACTCTCGATGTGTGTATCTAAGTTTCATTGAAAGTACCGGTCAACTGCACTAACTTCGCCTGGCATCCTGTGTTTGCCTATGATGAAAAAGCTGTAATATGTTTTTCATTTTACTTGTATGACAATCGAAACTTTGAGTTTTCATAGAGAGCTTTAAGTTTCTATTGCCATACCAATAAAATGATAAAGATATTACAGCTTTTTCATTATAGGCAAACAGGACGCTAGGCGAAATTAGGGCAGTTGACGGTACTTACGAGTAAATCGTTTTCATTCAAACCAATCATTCATATTTAAAGCTAAGAAAATGCGACGTTGTATATGAACAAACATAGTCAGTTTTTTTTTTTTTTTTAATTTTACCTTTGTCGAATTACTTCGAATGAAAAATGAAAAAAAAAAAACATATAATTATGCCAGTTGATTCTTTGATATGTTCTCATTCATACCCTGAGTTATAGTAACTGTCTGTATGTAACGGCTGAACGAATTTATATGAAATTTGGCACACGGGTAGACTATAATCTGAGTTAGGTTAGGTTAGTTTTTGTCCCGGTGGTACCTACGTTCCTACGGGATCCGGCCTCCACGCGGGCGAAGCGGTGGGCAAAAGCTAGTGTGAAATAAAGCCGGCAACTATGTTGTTGTAGATATATCATGTATATGTCCAATCCTAAGGGAATACGCTCGAGAGTAACATTGTAGGTATATTATAATGGGGCACGTAGCGAAGTAACGATGCGATAGCGCGGTCAGTGAGGCAGGCACACGTGGTGTGTGCACGCTGACCGGCGGGCTTCAGGCGCCGGCCGGGCCAGGGCGCCGCGTTGGGCGAGGGCGCAGCACGTGAGCGCTGCCACTCATTATGCAAATGGGTCGCGGGGTGGAGGCGGGAGGCGGCGCACCTCGCCGCACGCCGCTTGCTAACCTATGGTATCTTCACTCCCGAACGGCTTTATCGTTCGTAAAAGTCGGCGACGTTTTACAACCGACCTCGCATTACCGGACCGGACGCTGTCCCCGGACCGTCGGCCCGGCGCTCGGCCCTCGCTATTGTAAAGCTATAACCCAGCAACAGAGACGGCCCGCCGAGCAGACGTGTCCAGTCGATGACTAGTTCTCGTGTAAATGTTTACGCTATTGAGCTCTAATTCGGAGGCGGACGAGAGCTTCGTGCGAGATACTTAAATAAAACGTTTTTATTGATTCATTGATAGGTGAGGCGCTCGTACGCCACTTGCGAATCAACTGCCCGATTACATCTACTAAGCAGTTCAAAAGACAACAAGAAATCAATACATAGGTACATCGTGATGTGTGTAAGTATACACTGTGTGCACTCGTAGTCAACCGCTCTTACAGTGGTATCGCGGCCTTATTGCTAAACTTTCAGACGTGATAAGATTTCAAATTAGGTGCGAACAAACAACTTGCGAAAGTGTGGAGGGCCCGCAGATTGAATTCACGAAAAGAGCGACACCTGTTATACTGAAAATAAGTGTTTGCGAAACAACACACGTTAACCTATCCACTCAGTCCTCATGGAGATACCCTGCATCCCAAGTCGCGGAGCCGAGGCTGCGGACTTTAGAGGGTGACAAATTCCATTATTAGGGTCGCTACTTCATTTGGGAACCCTAAAAGTCGCTTTAAGGAAACAAAGGAGAAGGCTGAAGTAGAAAATGTACAATTATCGTAAACACTGAGCATTTCCCATGATACTTTTATTTTTGCTAAAGTACCTACCTTTATTATATGTAGTTTCGAAGAAAGAGAAAAATACATACATACATAAACTCACGCCTTCTTCCCATGGGGGTAGGCAAAAACTACAGAACGCCACCTGCTACGATCCTTACATACTCTTTTTGCCTCGTTTACGTTCATACATCTGGTTGTACGCCGGTTGCGAGTACTACGCACCTGGCCTTTCTGAAGAACATCACCAATAAGGTCAGTATATGTCCTCCTAGGCCGTCCCCACCCGGCCTTTCCCTTTACATCAGCCTTGTAAATACATTTTGTTAGTCGCCTAAAAGAAAAATAATAACAAAATATACGCTCAATACTTTCAGAGCTTCTGTTTTGAATTAATTTTACTAAAGTATAGGAATCTTGTGGTGGGAGGCGACCGGAAGATTGGTAACATTCTAAATAACCTCATTTGCATGTCAAAAGACTTTCATACTTCACCTTCAAATGGAGCAGAAATTAAGCTCTACTTCGGTTTCTTAATACTTTACTCGGCAGTTTCACTCTTTTGTAATTTTTTGGTTGGTAATTTTTTTACCAAACGAAACTGTAAAGTGAGCTTTCTTCGTAAAATACCTATATATAAATTAGAAAGAACATTCTAGATTAATTTTTGTTTGTGAACGCAACACCTATACTATTTCTTCTTCTTTTTGTCTCGATGGTATTCTTCTTCGATGTTTTTATAATATTTGAGCCCAGTAGATGGCCACGTTGATTGCGGCATCAGTGGCATTCTTTAGGACATCCGAGGTGCAGGTGAACGGGCACTTAGGACACTCCAGCAAGTGGGACATAAATTAAACTAAAATAGCAGTATTTAGGATAGTAGGTAACTGACAATAAATTGTTATCACAGCTGCCTCACCGGCCTGCCGGCTCCTCAAAGCCTACATCTCGTAAAACTAAAGATTAACTCCATAAGTGCCAGGCGTCAGAGCGTAGGCAAGGAGTTCATTTAATCGAACCATTTGGCGACAAAAACTTTCGACAAAGCAAAGTGCGTAAAAGCTTTCGCTATGTCAAATAACTTTGGGTCGCCACATGGAGGTACTTCCACTCTAATCTACTCGAAAATTATCTTGTCTGGCAAAACGAGCTACTTCTTCTTCTTTTCGTGTGGTTACTGACTAACCTGGTGTCAGAGTTTTAAAGCCGCCCATGGGCCTCTGACTTGGCACACATGCCTTCGAGAAATAGGTGTCTCTCAGGCATAGTTTCCACACGATGCTAATCGGGCTAATTTGTTGCAAATCTGCCACATGGATAATACTTATAAGAGCAATTTTACCTACCAATGGTACCTATTTAATTGTTTTCTGACTTCCACGCGGACTGAATCACAGCTTGCAGCATTCTGGCGGTCACCAGGGCCTAATAGAATCATGCATGCATATGAGACATTCGTATTATTCGTACATGCTCCGTTATCTCAGAAATCAAACTATAAGTGTACTACACACGCCGTCAGTGGCTACTACTAGCAGCAGCTACCTACTGTGAAAGGGATCGTGAGAGAGTTGTTAATGTTTTATGTTTTAACCTCAACTTTATCATTTTCTTTTATCTTTTCATGTGCATGTGTCTTTAATTATTGTAATTGGTTTTTAACCGTTTCAATTAAAATTTATAAATAAATAACCATAATTATATGTATTATGTTCCCAGAAATATATTATATTCACAGAAAATACAGTGAAAACTGGAACACTACACCTTCTCTTATGAATGGGAGAAAATTCTTACCTTCGTAAATGACCAAATTTGCAACATATTCTTGTAAGACACGCTTCAAAGGTTTAATGTAGCCAGCCATGCTAATAGAGCCAAAGGGTAAAGAATTTTTCAATTACCGAACTTTGAAAACTTGAAAGCTACTAGAACCGATGTTACTTCTTCAGTTAGATTAAGTTTGCTTTGATGAGTTAAATTAGAATACTGATGAGTACCATGTAAACACTGGCCTCTGACTTTGTACGAACTAAAACTATCTGTTCAAGAAGAGTGCTTACTCTCTAATTAATTATGTCCTTTACGTAGTAGTACAATCAGCACGCGACGATTCACGAGTACATGAAGCGACACCACCACGCGACCCACTGATGAAGCACACTTACTAATACTAAGTGTATCCTAATATCTACTTAAAATATTACAATTTATGCCTAAGTACCGACAACTCGCTACTGCATCACTAGCCTTCTCTCTCCATTGGCTTTATAGCTAAATGGAAAGATAAACAAACAAAGCAGATACATAATTTACATATCCGTGACGGACATGGATACTGCCGGGGTCAAAAATAAAAAAATACAATCTGCTGCCTATCAGACGAAATACATTCATACATGTAGCAATATACTGTAGCGATTATTGATATAACTCCCATGCTGACCTGGAAACGAAAAAATACTGAAGCAATATATTCGCTACGTAGATATGCAGTACCTACTGCAACCGCTCAAGCTAATAATACATCATGCCATACGTAACTCAGGTGCACCTGCACACCTTGTATGCGTACCGCGGGGAGCCCTGCCTCTTCTGGAAGAAAAGCACACTGACTATACCTAACCGCTAGATTATGATGGTCACGACTATGACGCGAAGAAAGAAACAGAGCAGGCGCGAGCACAGGTTCTGCGAGGACCAGTTGCAGGTATGTCGGCGGCATACCTTGACCTTGTTGTCTAACGGGCGCGGCTCCGGCGCCAGTAGCGCGCCCAGCTCCACGCGGCAGGTGGAGGGGCGCCGCGCGTCGCCGCCGCCGCCGCCGCCGCTGCCGCCCGACATCTCCGAGCCGCCGCTCTCTGCGCACACACACTACCATCAGCGGCGGCCGCGCAGCCGCGCAGCCGCCGCAAGCCTCTCCCGCGCCGCCCGCTGGCGAGAGCGGCCTGCGCGACCAGTCACCGCGTTGCAATGCGGACGGGGTTATATTTAGCGAGGGCGGGCGGCGGACTGCGAGCGCGCACTCGCAGGCCGCCGCGCTCGCGTACTCACCGGCGCCGTCGCCGCCGCGCGCGCCATCCTTCGTCCGCTCCGTGAACTGAAACAGAACTCGGTGTGAGTGCACAGGAACGAAAGCGTGCGCCGGGCACCAGGGGGCGCTCACCTGCACCCGGCGGTCGCGGCGCGCGGCGATCTGCCGCGAGTGGCGGCGCAGCGCCTCCAGCGTGCCGCGTGCCGCCGAGAGCGCGTCGCGCCCTCACTGCTGCTCGCTCTGCTCACGTTACTGCTCGCTCAGCTCACGCTGCTAACGCTGCGCGCTGCTGCCACCGCTCGCTGGTCGCTACTCGCGTCTGATCTGCAAACTGATCGGACATGAGTTCAAAGCTCCTTATTTATTGTTATTGCATCGTAAAATATTTTTGTGTACAGATGTGTATACGTTGCCGTGTCGTAAAAGTTACGCGTTAATTTTGCACTCCGTGTATACTGACTGAACGCCGTCATCGTACAGTCCTCTCTGGGTATCTGGCTTCATTGACGTTTGTTTACACGTATTTTTTACTAAAACATACATCATAATCATAAATTATGAATGTACACAATATACATATTTTATTATTTGTGTATACCTACATTACCCACCCTACCTACGTAGGACATTTCAATGTTTAGCTATGCAAAATAGGTTTATGAACAGCGTACATATGTATAAAGAACATTTTGAACAACAACTAACTCAACCAGCTTTTAGAATCACGTAAACACTACACGCGACCATGCCAAAATAAAGTAGGTATTACAATAAGTAATTTCCATTCCTTCCGACAAATATTTCCATAATTTCTGTAAACTCGTATCATATGGGTCGTTTGGTTTCAATTGCTCTCTTTCAGTTGAACGTCGACCGATACGAGTGTGTGCGCAGTACATACAGGCTGTAGGTACGGCAGCATGGCTGCACTCATTCAAACAGAACAAAGAGCCTCAAATCCCTCAATTACTTTACTCAAAATCCGGTCTGTCTAAATCTCGTTATAATATAAAATATACTAAACTCGGTGGTTTACATTTTTTATCGTCTCCAAACGGCGCGCGGCGGTCCCATCTTATCGAAGCTATATCTACATGTATCTTACTAGTCTTTATACGGGCTGTCAGGGACATCGACGCAAAAACTGAAACCATGGATTCAGTACATGATTTCCAATTTCCATGATTCAGTGGATTGAAATTTTTCGTCGTTTTTCACGGCAGGCAATCACATAGATACGGCACATAGTTCACGTGGTATGTTCCAATGACAAACATTACTGCGCTAGCGCTTTCCTTTGTGCCCCTTTTCACGTGCGCTGCGTTGGCTGGCTAGTAGCTAATTGTCTTTTTACTCTTTAGAAGTTTATTTACAAATGATTTGGTACATACTACATACATATAGTACATATCTTATTGTATCTTATCATGTACAGGATGGTCCAAATAGTGACGTCATAGGGGTATCCGAAGATGCCCCATGTATGTTCCGCGATTCTTGATAGTTTTCGAGTTATTAATTAATTAATTTCATTTATTTTCAGACTAAGTCCATAAAAAACATTACTTACATTAAATTAAAACATAAAATTGATATAAAAATCACACACAATAAAATAATCCTCTAACATTCAATTATAATAAAATTAAAATACATACACATGTAATTTTCAAATAAATTTAAAATACATACAAATGTCAATCGAAACACAATAATATAAAATTGAAATAACTAC
Organism: Agrochola lychnidis; assembly: GCA_963680765.1. Lineage (NCBI taxonomy): Eukaryota > Metazoa > Arthropoda > Insecta > Lepidoptera > Noctuidae > Agrochola > Agrochola lychnidis. Next base: position 1,282,350 of record OY796857.1, on the reverse strand, counting down.
AAACAAATATCATCCAAAACGAAAACAACATAAATCACATAATACGAGGGGCCGCGCTACTATGAAGCTGCATCCACCTCTGTAACAGGGGGAGATCTCACCACTCGGACAATACCTTCAAGATGCAGTTCGAGCTGTTTCGTAGTCGACTGAGTAGCGAAGCGCTCCGTTTCCTTATGTTCGCAAAAAAATCATCTGTCCGCGCCTCAGCAAACATAGTCAAGGCACTACAACACCGCGGAAACCCTAACAACATCCTGAAAGCATGTTTTAAAATTTCTTGAAAAACTTTTTGGGAACCGCTTTATAAAAATTCTATCTTTAATTTTACACGACTTTTTTTTACAGAAGTTAAGATTACGCTTTTTAAAGCTTATTGTCAAAGTTTTTACACCGGTAATCTTTGGGTCAACTACTCGAAAAGGTCGCTGGATGTTCTACGCGTCCAATACAACAATGTATTTAGGATGCTGTTGCGACTGCCTCGTTTTTGCAGTGCTTCTAAAATGTTCGCAGTAACCCATACCGACGGATTTCATGCCATCATTCGCAAAAAAACGGCCTCACTCCTGAGCAGAATAAGAGGCAGTCATAATAGTATCCTGAAGGCTGTGGCGGCAGATACTTCCTCTGCTATATATATATAATAAGGCAATTTGTGAGAAGATTCATACCATAGTTAGACTAATACCATTTCTTATTGTGTCTAGATGTTGGGTGGTCTTCTCACGCCGATTTCCGGCCACCAGGCGCGGGCTTGCGGACGGTGAGCAATGGTAGCTCGCCGTTCGATAAGGACCAAGGCCGGATTGACGGCGCGTTGTGTTCCACGCGCGCCTCAAAGAGATGTCAGCAGAATTGACGGGGTCCGCTAGGGCCGCTAGGGCCTGCCGGGGCTGCGAATAAGGGCCGAAAGGGACATCGTGGCCCCCGGCAACAGGGCAACCGAAGGAACACGGGTGGGTTTTAGTCAGTAAGAGTCTGACACGCCCTCCCGCTCCACCCAGACCGGGAGAAGTTATTTGATAATTTCCCACCCAAAAAAAAGGGTGTTCTTCTCACAAATTCGTCTTTAGTTTTAAGTTACTAACAATAGTGGTTTAAGTGCATACATGTTACTAACAATTTATGGATCTATTTGCTATCTGAAATAAAATGATTTTATTTTTATTTACATTTTTTTTTCAATTGTAGTTGTTATGGAATATTTTTTCAGACATAAAATAATCATCTTCCTATCATTAAAAAAAAAAACATGTGGCACTCGGGGACTACCGCGGTAAAGCTATTGCATAGCATTTGTAACCTCCATACTTCCTATTTGTCAACGCTACACTTGGGATGATGACGTGATGACATAAAACAAAAATTACGTTCCCATGACAACATCACGTTTCCCATGACAACATCACGTGGTCATGGGAACCGTCATTATATGGTAGGCGGAGTGGGGTGTTAGGTTTTATTTTCGTTACGTTACGGAATTTCTTGATTCGGTCGCCGCGCTCAAAGCCCGCGATAAAAGCTATGCAATAGCTTAAAAATAATTATCGAAAAGAAGGAACTTATGTTCGAGTGATATAGAGTCGCAATACAATTTTACTTTTGTTTTTTTTATTACTTCCTGGTTCCTAAATCAGTAAATCATTTCAAAAAACTAGGCGTTCACCTTTCGGACCACTCTGTATATTTTTTTATTCTGTAAACCTAAATAGGATATTGGAATTACTTTTAGACGTCATTTTAAAAAATAAGCTAGGGTGAATCACCCAATTGCTAGCACTCGACCAATTATCAGCACTTGGGCGAATAAGTTAAAAATAACAGTTTCTCTTTTTGGTTATGGAATTACAAAGTAAAAAAATATTAGGTAAATACTATTTTATACAGTGGCAACATTTTCAATACGTAAACATCAAAGACGGCGGCAGGATCGTAATTAAAAAATTCGGTCTGCAGTTGTTGCTGTTTTTCGACCATATTTACTCATTGGAGGTAAGTTTGGAGGTTAATTTATCATTCTGTTTCTAATGTTTTATGAGAATTGTAATGAAATCTTAGTTTTAATACGTTTTATGAGGTATTTTTAGTTAGTTATTTCAATAGGATTTAAAAAAAATCGTTAGATTATTTCAAAATATGGGGTGCCAACATCTGGGTATATTTTTAAATAGAAATCCAATTTATCAGCACCTGTGCTGAGAATTTTCTTATCAAGTGTAGACTAAATTACTGGTTCTTTTTTTAATTTTAGTCTTTTACAGTAAAGATTAAGAATATGAATGTAAAAAATATTATGTGACATCATTTTCCAAATGTTGACACCATGCTGAAACTACATTTTACCATTTATCCGCATAGTGCTGATAATTGGTTAACTTTTATGCCAATAATTGGATTTATCTAATTTGAACTTATCTTACTTATCCTCTGTCCTATCGCAGGTATGCTGGAAGAGATTTCATTAGAAATAAGCATCACCTTTGTACGTATTTTTCTGTTCCTTTTGTCTTGTCTGTGTATTATTTGTGTGTACATAAATGATTAAATAAATTAAAAAAGAAAACTGTTTGTTGAATGTCGACAATTATTGTAATTTGTGAAGTATTTTTCTAAGAAATTCCTAATATTAATGGCAATAAAAAGCATTTTATTCATAATTTTATTGTAAAATGTGTTTTATTTGCCCTAAGTCTAAGTGCTGGTAATTGAGTAATTTGGTGCCAATAACTGATAACAACTGTGCCAATAAATGGAGGTAGGTTCATTTTTTAACTGTAGTTTAAATGCTATTATTTCATTAGCTGCAAAATCCGATATTTTAAATATTAAACATCATTAAACAAGAAGTTTTATGGATACATAGGGAATAATATATAGTATTATGTATAAGAAAATAAATCAATTAGAGGACTTCTTAAAGTGCTGATAATTGGGTCTATTACCCTAGATGGAGTCAATATTTCCCATCTGACTACCCCTGAGATTGTATTTTGTGAAATAAACTCAGGGGTCAGTTTCTTTTAAAGTCCCGACATAATCTTGGTCAGATCATGCTAGGACCATGTAGATTAAGAAAATAGATGAAAATTGACCATTCTCCCCCGTTATCTACGAAACTAATGAGCCTATATTTTTTTTTAAATACAGAGAATAATTCTATGTTAATAGATTTACATTTGCAGTTGGAATGTAGGTATGGGGGTTGACTTACTGACGATTGATTTTAAAAAAGAGGGACCGGTTCGCTGTCGTACATATTATAACGAAACTATGATGTTATTGTGTCTCGTAGGTTAAATGGTCGCTCGTACTTAATTCTGGTTTTATTGAATTTCCAAAGCCGGACCAAACTAACTTAATATTCAGCGTGGACGGTCTCGGCTCTGCTCGGTCGTCACGCAAACCGCCCCAACCTAATCCAGGAAAACGGAGTGTGCTGACGTGTGGCGGTCCTACAGCGCTTCTACATTGTGTCAGCTGTAAATTCAGCGATTCCTGCGAGCACGTCCGTGCGACACTGCCAAACACCCGCGCCGCCGCGCCGCGCCGAGCAGCGTGAAGCGTTGAACGCACGCTTGATGACACGTCCGCACGTCCTCACACGCCGCAGTCAAGCCTGTCGGCTCCACTCGACGGCGAACGTTTTATGGTTCCCCTGTCTTATAAAATCACGCAGTAGCTGGGTTTATAATTGTACGCTTCAAATTAAGGCACGACGATAGGGTCTTTTAAAGTAAGTACCTAATTGTCTTTGTCTAAGTATCTGCTGCTCGCGTACGTACGGGGAAAACACTATCATCTAACTATTTAAATTATCGCTACGCAACGAACACAAAACGACGACAATGATGAAGCAGAGGTGTCTAGAGTAGTAGGCACTTACCAGACTATGTAAAGCCTTGTTTCGCATTCATAACTGTTCCTAAAAGCTAGTCTTCGTGTAGTTCATTTACGAAACATTACTTCAGTGGCAAGTTTATGAAGACGGGCTGCTCTCACAACCGATCACACACTTGAGCGTACACTCGCAAAGTTCGAGAGAAAACTTTGCCGACAGGCGCGCGCTCCACGGACACGGCTGAGAAATATATTGTAGCTGAACTTACACAAGTTTTCCACTTAAATCAGCAATATAAAGTATCGTCAGTCTCTAGCATACTTATTAGTTATTTATGTAAGATGATAATTAGATATGTTAGTGATGATAATCACTTAAAATGCTTGTTTTGCAATTTCCAGCCCATTTAACATTACGTTACATACTCATAATACCACTTATAAACTCGTTTGAGCACGTAAAGCTATCATGGCGAGGTGATGGCTTCCCTACAAGCGGAGGACGGGGACCCCATTATGTATTACGTAATGTATCTCGAAGCTGCGCGCTTCCAAATTAAATCCTTGTACAAAATATTAATCTTGACGCTAAGGGCGGAGAAAAAAGAAATTGATTAGTTTCGCAGGAAAATATAGGCGGTGTACTGTCTCTGGGGACTTTCAATGTCGTCATTTTTATAAAGAAATTGGAATCCCAAATTTTTTGCTTCTACATATATTATCCATCACTTAGAGATGTCGAAAAAAATACTTTAATTTTCTGAATTCCTAATCGCTGTATAAATCTAATAGGTAGTACATATATCGAAAAATAGTTTCCTTTTCGATGAAAACTGCTTCGAATTATGAACACGTTTGCATACGGAACATTGATCAAACACGTGATATAATATATAAAAAAGTTATAAAACTAAATCCCAACTACGACAAAAAAATCATCTAAAAAGGTATATTTAAACAAGACATCACAGACAGACAAAATATTAGGGCATAAATCGATCAGATTACGTGTGACTTTTTTGTCGTAGTTGGGTTTTAGTTTTATAACTATTATTTTATTTAAATTATTTTGGGGTTATAATAATATTTATATTTTTGTAATTAAACCCTTTCAAGTGATACCCAACATGGCACCATAAAAAAATTTTTTTTGTTCATCACTTTATGTCCTCTAGAGGGCGCCATATTAAATTTAATGTGACGTCACACAGCCTATAACCAGCGGACGATCAAGACGCTTTCAACGATACCTCATTTGTCAAATTATGATAAGCAGTTTACAAGTTATGACGGAACAGATGAACATGCATACATACATACCGGTCAAAATCAAAAATCATAACCCTCCTTTTTGCTTCGTCGTAGTCGGGTAAAAAAAAATACTCTTCTCTCTGAACTCACGCCTACTGAAGCCGACTGCCGAGCACAACACAAATACATGTTAAACAAATTAAGTAGCACTTCATCAGACATGTTATTGTATTGAAAACATATGGATTCATTGCTCTCTGAATCAGATTAGATCTGACATCATAATAAAATCCAAAAGTTTGGTTATAGGTTTGGTTTTGGTTGGTGCGCCGATTGGTGTGGCGCACGCCGTCGGCAATAACAGCCACGCTGCCGCTGTCGATTTTTTTTATCGGCGTCATCGGCGTCAAAATCAGAATATGTAATCTTCTAGTTTTAGATACAATACAGATATACATAGTACACTAAACACTAAAAATTAATGTCTCAATACACAGAGTACTTTATATATCAAGCATATTGGTCTGATTGTTTTTTTATATCAGCAAAATTTAAATAGCAGGCGGGACCCAGTGGTTGAAGATTTTAGTAGACGAGCATTGTGGCAGCGTCATACAAGCATCTCAACACTTCAATGTAGTGCCGGTCAATTTGGCATCTTTCCATAGACGCCAGAACTGCCCATATTTAGATGCACTCCTTCTCGTAGTCCGCAAATGCCATACATAATGGCTAATTGTATTCTTCTGTGATCTACGGTACTAAAGCCTTTTCTAAACCCAGCTTTTTCTGGTCAAGTCTCCTGGCGAGACATTTCGTGACGAACCTCGAGAACAGTTTGTAGGTACTTAGGCTTAAAAATTGAGATAGATCCGTAATTCTTCAGCAAGAGTTTATCAGTGTGAGTCGTACACGGAGTCTCATGGGTTGATATACCACACCAAAAAGACAGAGTATATCGTCTTCAGGTCTGGTGCCAGATGTCCATCTACGGTCCCTCCTCTGTTACTTAAAGGTCACCCAATAAACAGGGTGTATCAATTTAAATACTTGGCCATCTGGTAACAGATTCCCTGAAAGACGATTTAGATTTGGAGAGGGAGCGCAGAGCGTTGTCAGTCCGGGCGAACATGCTGGCCCGCAGGTTCTCTCGATGTACAGTCGCAGTTAAAATTGCCCTTTTTAAAGCGTAATGCACAACACTGTACTTCGGGGCCCTGTGGTTCAGATATACCCAAAGGGCTTTCAATGCTCTGCGTATCCAGTATAATAATGCGTTTAGGGTGCTGTTGCGACTGCCACGCTTCTGCAGGGCGTCGGCGATGTTTACCGACGCGCGCACTGACTGCTTTGACGCAGTATGGCGCAACAAATCTGCCTCGTTACTTCGCAGGTTGCGTGACAGTCCCAACATCATTCTGCACTCGATAGCCGCCCGGGCAGATAGTCCGCTTGTTTGGGCGTTAGCCGATCGGACAAGATCTGTTTTAGTTATTAAGTACTAACATAGGCTATGTAAGATTGTTACTAACAAAATGGACCTCATTTGTAGTCTGAATATATAAAATAAATAAAAAATTATCAACTTTTTTGAAGAACGGAACCACTGCTCCTCGTGCCACCTCTCGGGCGTTGTCTTCTTGGATGAAAATATAATTTTCTCATAGTGGTTCGATTTTAATGGTACTTTTATTTGAATGCTGGATTAATTTATAATTATTTAATTAACTGGATTAATTTATAATTACCTACTTATATTTGTACGCCGTTAAGGCAAAACATGACTGTGGTAAAATTTAATTGTAATATCTTGCATGCCATGTGTGTGTATACTCATGTTTTGGACAAATAAATGATCTTTATCTTTATCTTTACCATCCACGCCAATTACGCCGATGACGCCGCTGCCGCCGACAAATTAGATGTCAGACGCCGCCGCCGGTAAAAATACATTGCCGAACACCTCTAATACATACTACGGTGTTGGTTTCGTAAATATGTGCATAATGTAGCGAAAGGTCGCGTGTCATGGCAACTCAATAGTCCGTTACTATTTAATGTGGGTCTCCGTAGAACATTAGCAAGGGCAGTCCTGCCGGGACACTTATTCGACCCAGCGTCGGTAGCCTGACTGAGTTACAAACTATTTTGATAAATCCACACATAGCACTAACTTATTTAGCTTACTAACAGGCAATCCATCTGATAACGAACTTATTCATTTTATAATCCTTTCCCGTCTCTCGACTGGTACGTACGCGGTGGACCGCCTCGTTGATGCAGCCCCGGATCCAGGGGAGGTAAACCGGGGCACCTGCCCCGGGCGGCAGTGTGCAGGGGGCGCCAAAATCATCAACCATCACAGTTTAAATCACGTTGCACTTAATTAAAATCTGAGTGTACATTCTACTATAGGATGATATTTACTCATGGAAAAACACAACACAAAGGTTTGTTGCCTACCTACCGAAATTAACAAAAACAAAATTAAAACAAAATATAAACATACGCGGCCGCCATATTACTGAATCTACAATAACAGAATCTGGATGTGAAATAAAGGAAAGCTTTATTGATTTTATTGAAGTTGACGGAAAGACTGGCGAATATATTACACAACGAATTTTAGAAAAACTAGACGCTGATGGTTTGGATGTGTAAAAATGTCGAAGACGATCTTACGACAATGGCATATATAAAGGAGTTCAATCCAGAGTTATACAAATGAATGAGCTGGCAGAGTTTGAACCATCTCTAGCACACTCTTTAAATCTTGTGGGCGTGCATTCAGCGTCATCGTGTCCAGGAGCAGTTACTCTATTTGGGGTTGTACAAAAACTTTATTGTTTGTTGGATCCACCACGCGGTGGAAAAACAAACTTAAAAGGCAGTAGTTAAACCAGATGGTCGGCCAAACACCACGCTATTACTGCTCTATTAAATAATTTACCGGAAGTTGTCTAAGCTCCGGAAGAAATTGAAGAAATCTCTCTAACCGCAGAATCTAATTATGAAGCTGGTCATTTACTACATGCAGTGGTGGATTTTAAATTTATCCTCAACTTAACAATTTGGGATAATATTTTTCGAGAGATTAATAGTCATTTCACGTTCTGTGGCAATAATGCAAGATCTTGCTGAAATCTTGTAAGGAGTGAGAGAAAAAACAAAAAACCCGACTGCAAAAACACATAACTGAAAAGAGAAAAACAAACATTATAATCTATAGAATTTTGGTATCGCAGGCGGGGACAAACAAAAGTTACACCATTTCAGGTTATTGGTTTGTCCCGCCTGCAATACCAAAATTCTATAGATCATAATGCTTGTTTTTCTCTTTTCAGTTATGTGTTTTTGCAGTCGGGTTTTTTGTTTAATATTTTTTTTATTCCAAGCGTTTTAGTTTTATTAAAATAATACATATTGACTCATTACTAGCTTTTATTTGATACCGATAATCTAGTTTTTTTTTAAACCTACCCCTCCCTTTTTTGTATTTGCAGATGCAATATATAAATATTATATAGCCTATGACACTTCCACAATTAATACGAATCTAACGACACCTCACATGTTAAAATCCATCAAGCCGTTTAGGCTACAGAGCGTTCCAAAGAAATAGACATACATACATAGATACATAAATACTCTCGAAAAACATTACCCTCCTTCTGGGGCAGTCGGATAAAAAACAATAGAACATTGGATCAAAGAAGCTGCACCTGTATCAGAAAAGTTAGAAATCGAGCCAGTCCTTGAAAACAAACGAATTTCCAAAAAGAAAAGGCATTACGGCGAAATCTGCGAGAACGAATCTAGAACGCTAGATCCGACCGATAAAATTTTGTCAAACACTAATTTTCATATCTTTGGAAAATAGACCTTCCAAAGATATAAAAGTAGTGTTTGACAAAATTTTAACAGAAATTGAAACAAGGGCAGAGAGCGCAAAGAGCGCATGAAAATTTCGCCTTCCTTTGTGGCCACGCATTTTAAATATGTCGACTGAAAATGGAGCCGATTTACCTCTGAAATATTCGAAAGACTTGAATGCAGTTGATTTTTGCCAGAAACTTGCCGTATTCAAAGAGCTAGTAACCGAAAATAATGAAAAATCAAGTAAATTCGACCTGTTACAACACCTGTGTAAGCATGACTTGCAAGAAGCGTTTCCTAACGTTAGTATAGTTTTAAGAATATACTGCACATTACCTACGACATCTGCAAGCTGTGAGCGAAGCTTCAGCAAACTGAAAATAATTAAAGCCTATCTGCGTTCAACCATGAGTAGGGAACGTCTATCTGGCCTCGCAATGGCTAGGCTATTGAAGGTAAAACTGCCTTTGAGACGGACTTTGATAGGCTTATAGATTCTTTCGTAGAAAAGAAAGCACGCCGTGTAAAGCTGTAGCAAGATTAGAAAAAAAAAACATGTTGAGACTTAAAGATTGAAGAAATGTCTTGTTTGTCAGTCGTCTTTCCGGTTAAATGTTTCCTCATTTCATTTTATGTCACACAAATAAAATTCCGATTACAAAAAATATCACCCGTGTTTTTTTAAACAATTTATCACAAACGCTGGAGAGAGGGGGGCGCCAGTATCAAGTTACTGATCCGGTTTGAAAAAATCGTAGTTCCGGGTCTGCGTTGATGTAGTGGTTGGAGCGCGGCCTGCGGGACCTACCGGGCTTAATATCTTGAATTACATTTTTATATCGGAAAAAGTGTTATCTATCGACTTACTTTTACAGAACTGTGACTGTACGTAATCCTATGTACCCCTTCAGGGATCGCTTGAACGTTACGGAGTGAGATCTCCGTGAACAGGTGGGAGATGCCCCACGCCCCTCCTGCCACCCCACACGACGCCCGCGGGAACTAACGCGCTGTATTAGTAGCTGAGATTCACTGACGCTACACAACAATGGATCGTAATTTACACAGATCGCGTGATTTGGATGAACGCGTAACTAACTAACAACGGAGTGCTTCTGAGTTCATGTTTAATAAAACATTCAGGTGCGAATTTAAGAATAACTGACGATTAATCTTACTTGTTTTATAAATTGATATGCTTTGGTAGCAAAACCTACTATTTTAAAACGGGGTGACTGACCCACGCAATTTAGGCACTCCGTCCTACACCCAACTTAAAAATTCCAAAAAAAAACACAATTTGCAACAGAAACCAGTTCTGCAGACGAATGATAAGTTTTAGGTTAAGAGGTAGAAGATAACGTTAAATAAACTGCCACGACTGTTAGGCAGATATATTGTAGGTATATAGTCGCGCCGGCTGACCGGCCCACCGGCCGCCGATTACGAAGCTTATCTTCCACATGACAGGGGTCTGCTTATCACAATTTATCGGACTTTAACGAAGAATTTCGCAATTCTCATGTTCAAAACGCAACTAAACAGATGTCCAGAATTAAAAAATATCTCATTTAGGTGTGTGTCTCAATAATTTTAAGCATTATCTTCGTCGTTCAGTCACAAACAGGGCCGAAGGCACCCACGGTCGGATGTATAATATGCATCCGACCATCCGAAAAAACATTATAGGATTCATGTGTCTGTTTGGCTGTCCATCTGTCACAGCCAATATGCTCCAAATCTATGTGTCACATATCAAATGAAAGGGCTTGTTGTGAGGAACTCAAATATTATTTAAAAAAAAAAACTTTTAAAGATATTTAGAAAATAGATGAAAATTGTCCATTCCCCCTTATCTCCGAAACTACTAAGCCTTAAATTTTTGAAAAAATAATAATACAGAGATTGGTTGTTAACTCATATATTGCAGGAACACCTATAAGAAGTCTATGGTCTTAAAATAACATGGTAAATTTCTCAATATGGTGCGTACAAACTTACATTTGCAGTTGGAATGTATGGGAGAACTTGTTTTTCAAGTACAGTTTTAAGTTTGTTCTTGGGTTAAATTCATCCCAACTACGGAACCCTTCATTGTGCCTGGTCCGACACGCACTTGGCCGGTTTTTATTATTATTAACTTAGTACATAATAATCTTACCTGATTGTACGTACTAAGTACTGTATAATCATATAGTGAGAAGTTACATTAAAAACGAAAAAGTTGTAAATTATAAATTAATGTTTTCACCTGAAACAAAACTTCCCAAATGTTTAAAATATTTACAGAATTCTCAACTTCGAAGGAATGCTCAAGTTTTGATGAATAAAAATGATATATCTCGGAAACTTAGTAAAGAATGTATTTCTTTACTAAGTTTCCGAGATATATCTTATTAATTTATTATACTATTTGTAAGAAAAATATATAATTAAATATAATAGATTGGTATGAACTTTCCTATATCATTAAATGAGCATTCTGTATTTTCACCAGAATAGAGCTCGGTCGCCCAAGTACTTTTTCTTACAAAAAAAAAATAAAAAAAAAAAGAAATACCTTGCGAGAGAGCTAAAAATACGCATGGAAAATACAAATCAGCAAAAATGTTAAATGAAATGTCTGTTACTTTCGTATGAATCCATTGACTTTTCGTCGGATATTTGATTCACAAAATAATTAAAAGCTCTCAATTCGTCAGCGATACCCACTCTTCCTTCCCCTTCTCTTAGATATGGTAATCAGCATTTAAAAATCAAGATGGCGCAATACCTACCCAATCAATAAGTATTCTGAATTAGAAATGGCACAGTTAAGTGGCATCGGTAAATATCCGAGTGACGGTGAGGCAAGTTTGACAAACAAACAAGTAAAGTCGGCAGAAATAGTGTTATCACGGCATTAACGGCCGCCAAGTCGTTCTTAACGCGTCGGCGAAAAGAAGTTGGCCGGCTCTTTACAAGTCATTCAGTTAGCGATGTGACGACTTAAGACGTTTAGATGTGCAAGTATGTGATGGCTTCAACATAAACAGTTACGTAGTACGCCAGGCTGAGCTTCTAGTGCTTCAGATTTAGCTGAGGTTTGATGCCAGGCTCATACCTGCGCTTCGCGACCTATCTACTGCGACTGTCGACCTATTGTATCGCTACCTACACGTTCAGTTAGCTCCCATGCACGGAGGAGTGTCGACCATTGAAACTTAGTGTTGAGTTGTTATGGAAGAAGGTGTTACTTTGCGGAAATCCATGGAAGTACATTGTTATGTAAAAATATTTAGTTTTAATCCCGCATTATCTAGATCCAGGCTTGGATACAGTTTGCAGCACCGTCCTCCTGCCCGCAAACATATGCATAATTGCATATGCAGAAGATGCGGTTATTATGTTGCAACATGTAACCCAAACTGTGCTCTACTGTTGTCTTAAGTTTGGACGTACAGTCGTACATCACATTTAACTGCTAAAGAGTGGTTGCCACGATCCCCTCCTCACGCTAGGTACGCTGTGACCAATGTTGATGCATACGAGTATTCTGATGGACATTGATGCAGCTCCAGCTAATGTGATTGGCAGGCTGTGTACTACTGCGGCCACACACGTTGAAATTTAGCGGTTTTTAGATTTTAGTACGAAAGACATATAAATTGCATAAAATGCACTTCTTTTGTTATGTTTTAAAAATTAAAAAGGTAAAGACAAAGGTTTTGTATCACGCCTACGTGCAATTTACGCATAGACATATATTTTTTTGTAACTTTTAATAAATTGTTATTATCTTCTTCGAGTTTAAAGTGTTTAACTCGAAGAAGATAATAAGAAGAACATAGAGAGCTTTTCCAATAGATTCTGCTGTTGTCGAATACCGAAAAGTTTATTAATATCTACTTACTTACGTCTATTTTTTGTATCTATTATTTGTTTGAGTCCAGTATTCTTTGGTCACTGGTGGGACTATACATGTGACATAGTGATACGGGACATGTTTCGTGTAACATCTGTAAGTTAACGTTCTCTGAACGCCGCGCACTGTTCTGGCAGGCGATGGACACTTGTACAGCACTTAGCACACGATGTTGCGTTCCACTGAAGGGACGGTTTGGGATCGCGGAATGGATTTGTTACGACCACCGAACACATTTAGATACTTGCAGTTTATAGCTTACAAGGTACCGGTTCACTCCTGCCATGAAATTATAATGTATCACAGCAGTGTTCCAAAAGGAATATTTTAACAAAAAACAGAAAAATGAATCTCCATGCTGATTTGCTATTTAATTATATAAATGAGAGTCTCAAGAACCGCGCCGTCTTGTTTTGATTTTATTATGGTGGAAATAATTAAAGAAACCTTATCGTACTCAACTAGGGTCGCTTGAGAACATCCCCGCGCGGGAGGGGCGCGGGCGGAGCGTGCGACCGGGCGAGGTGGCGATACTAGTGCGGAAGCGTAGACTGCGTACTGGGCTCGTAGCATATTGTTCTTGTGTTGTCACAGCGTCTTTGCGTAGGGATCCGCTACACCTCCGCAGCTCTTGAGTAGAGTTCTGCTACGGTTCCGTAGATCTTGCGTGGAAGTCTGGTACACCTCCGTAGGTCTTGCGTAACGGTCTGCTACGGCTCCGTATTCTTTGCGTAGGGGGTTTGCTACACCTCCGTAGGTCTTGAGTAGAGTTCTGCTTCGGTTCCGTAGATCTTGCGTGGAAGTCTGGTACACCTCCGTATGTCTTGCGTAAAGGTCTGCTACGGCTCCGTATTCTTTGCGTAGGGGGTTTGCTACATCTAAAGAAAGAAAGAAAGAAAATACATTTATTTACACATCTCCGTAGGTTTTGCGTAGAGGTCTGCTACGGCTCCGTAGTCCTTGCGTAGAGGTTTGCTACGGCTTCGTAGGCTTTGCGTAGAGGTCGGCTACGGCGTCGTGGTCGTAGTCAGCTACGGTGCCGTAGTCTTTATGTAGGTTGGCTACGGCTCCGTAGTCTTTGTGTAAGGGTCCACTACACCTCCGTAGGTCTTGCGTAAAGGTCTGCTACGGCTCCGTATCCTTTGCGTAGGGGTTCGTTTCAACTCCGTAGGTCTTGCGTAGAAGTCTGCTACAGCTCCATAGTCCTTGCGTAGAAGTCTGCTACGGCTTCGTAGACCTTGCGTAGAGGTCTGCTACAGCTTCGTAGACCTTGCGTAGAAGTCTGCTACGGCTTCGTAGACCTTGCGTAGAGGTTGGCTAGGGCTCTGTAGGTCTTGTGTACAGGTCAGCTACGGCTCCGTAGGCCTTGCGTAGGAGTCAGCAGCGCTGCCATAGTCTTTGTGTAGGTTGGCTACGGCTCCGAGTCTTTATGTAGGGGTCCGCTATACCTCCGTAGGTTTGTGTAAAGGTCTGCTACGGCTTCGTAGACCTTATGTAGAAGGCAGCTACGGCTTTGTAGGCCTTGCGTAGAGGTCGGCTACGGCGTCGTGGTCATTCCGTAGAGGTCTGCTACGGGTCCGTATGTCTTGCGTAAAGGTCTGCTACGGCTCCGTAGGACTTGTGTAAAGGTCTGCTACGGCTTCGTAGGCCTGACGTACAAGGCAGCTACGGCTTTGTAGGCCTTGCGTAGAGGTCGGCTACGGCTTCATAGTCATTGCGTAGAGGTCTGCTACGGGTCCGTATGTCTTGCGTAAAGGTCTGCTACGGCTTCGTCGGCCTTGCGTAGAGTCTGCTACGTCTCCGTAGTCCTTGCGTAGAGGCCGGCTACGGCCCCATGAGTCTTGCGTAGAGGTCGGCTACGCTGCCGTAGGCATTGCCTAGAGGTACGCTACACCTTTGTAGGTCTTTTTTAATTTAATTGAATTTTTTTAATAATTTGAATGTTCGTGCACGTTTTCTATTGAATAATTCTACACGTTTCCTAATACTTCATTGACAAGGCAACTCTACACCAGGTCACAACTAAAGTTTATCACTAGGTTCAAATTAAATGTTTTAACCTGATTATCACCCAAAGCGTAATCGCACATCATGTCAAGCAACAACGATAATAATTTAGTTTAATTTATGAATTTTGAATTGTTGTTTTTATGTTTTTTTTTATCGACGTGGAAAGTTTTTAATACTTACTAATTACCGTAAATTTTATTAATAATAACTTCAAATTTTTTTACTGACTTAAAAAAGGAGGAGTTCTCAATTCGTCTGTACTTTCTTTTTTGGGCGATGTTTTTTAACGAAACTTGTAAACTTTCAGAAATCATCACGTTAAAAAGTGTTAATACTTGCGACTGTCTTCTTCTGGAGAGGCAGAGAGAACGCCGGCAGAAAAAACAAAAGAAAAGAATATAGTCATTACAGTGTCGTGGGATAAAATTGTAAACATCGGCCCGAGTACACTGCATAAGAGAGAGAGAGAAAGTGTGAATTTGGTCAAAATAGAAATCCAAAATGGTGGCTCTGAAAATTTTCAAATGTTTCATCATGGGTATCGTTTTCATGGTTTTCAAGGGTGCACAAGCCGATAGTGAGGTTAGAATGAAAATCCAAGATGGCGGCTACGAAAATTTTCAAAGTTTTCGTCATGGGTGTCGTTTTCATAGTTTTTGGGGGTGCTAAAGCCGAGAGTAAGGTCAAAATATAAATCCAAGACGGCGGCTGTAAAAAAATTGTTTTTGTTTTAAATTATACGTGAGAAAGAACTTCGTTCCTGACGCGACCGCACACGTTTTTTTTTATTAATATGCTCGGACATAACTTCTTTGTTTATGAGCCTTTGATTTGAATCATTCTTAAGGGTCCGTGCACGAAAAAACCCTTTTTCGTCAATAATATATCTAATTGTAAGAAAGCTTGAAATTATTGAAACATTAAGTATGTGTAAGTATAAAAGTACAGTTTCCGTGGTGCTTAAATCATTCATGTCAGTCACAGCACCTGTCAATAGCTGCATCAGTTTTGCGCTCTCGAAAATATGGTTTATTTCGCCTTTGATTTAATTAATTTATTTATTTATTGTTAATTAAAACGGTAACACCAATTACATTAATTAACATGGAAATTGAAACAGGTATAGTAAACAAAAATATTTCAAATATTATCATATAATAGAGGACAACCTAGCATACTCTCGCAAAACATCAGACATACACGCATAATTCTGCTCCATTCATTAACAAACAGATCACATTCAGGATTGGTGGTCAGGAGGGCGTTTAGCATCCTTAAAGTACGACACACAGGGGACTCAGCTCGGGCGATAGTTTACATAACGGCGGCGCAAACAAAACGAAAACAAAAAAAATAAACGTGTGGCACTCGGGGACTGCCGCGGTAAAGCTATTGCATAGCATTTGTAACCTCCATACTTCCTATTTGTCAACGCTACACTTGGGATGATGACGTGATGACATAAAACAAAAATTACGTTCCCATGACAACATCACGTTGTCATGGGAACCGTCATTACATGGTAGGCGGAGTGGGGGGTGTTAGGTTTTTTTCGTTACGGAATTTCTTGATTCGGTCGCCGCGCTCAAAGCCCGCGATAAAAGCTATGCAATAGCTTAACAATAAAATAATCATAGCGGTTATGGTTTCCGAAAGGGCCTGTCTACTGATTTGGCTATTTTTGCCTTGAAGAACACAGTATATAAATACGTACAAAGTAGTAGTACTCTAGTGTGTATGCGTGTTTCCTAGATCTAAGCCGCGCGTTTGATAGTTTCAATTATTGATTACTATGGGATAAGTTGAGAAATTCTTAAGTGCCATCAAAAATTGTAGAAATTTTAGAATACTGGTATGCAAATCAATGCAATCAAGTGAAATGGAATAATGCCCTTTTTTTTGGGTGGAAAATGATCAAATAACTTCTCCCGCTCTGGGTGGAGCGGGAGGGCGTGACAGACTCTTACTGACTAAAACCCAACCGTGTTCCTTCAGTTGCCATGTTGCCGGGGGCCACGATCTCCCTTTCAGTTTTATTCGCAACCCCGGCAGGCATCGGCCCTGGCGGACCCCGTCAATTCTGCTGACATCTCTTTGAGGCGCGCGTGGAACACAACGTGCCGTCGACCCGGGCCTGGTCCGTATCGGACGGCGAGCTATCCATTGCTCGCCGTCCGCAAGCCCGCGCCAACGGTGGCCACCGTATCCTCCGGGCGATCCACACAATGGTGACACCCGGGCGTTTCCTCCCGCCTTATCCTGATCAGGTACCTCCCGAAACAGCCGTGTCCGGCGAGGATCTGCGACAGGCGGAAGGTGAGGACACCGTGGCGCCTCTCTAGCCACTCCTTAAAGAGGGGCCTCATCGCCGCAATTGTGGCGTGCCCAATGGAATAATGCCCTGTCGGAAACATATAGGTTGACGTGCGGCGTGAGGCAGGGTGGACTCACTTCGCCGATTTTATTTAACATGTACACTAACGACTTGATTGAGTAACAGAGCAGTACCCGAGTCGTCTATGCAGATGACATGGTGCTGCTCAGTCCCTCAGCCAACGGTTTAAGGAGACTTGTTGCGATCTGCGAGAAATATGCAACTGAACATTATCTTACCTATAATGTTAAGAAATCGAAGGTTATGATATTTAAATACAGTAAAGACCCTGATCATAGCTTACCGATCAATTTGTGTGGATCTGCCTTAAATATTGTAATTAAATTTAAATACCTTGTTCACATAATAAAGGATGATTTAGCAGATGATGCTGATCTGGAACGACAGAGGCACAGTATCGCATGTCGAAGCAACATGTTGGCTAGACGCTTTTCTCACTGCTCCATCCAAGTTAAAATAACTCTGTTCAAGGCTTACTGTCAGTCGTTCTACACCAGTCAACTCTGGGACAGGTACACGAAGAGTGCTTATACCTAACACTCTTCGTTTATAATATAATAACGCAAAATTTACCATTCCCGCCCATATCTCCGAAACTACTGTGCCTAAAATTATAAAAAATTTAGAGAATGGTTCTTTACATAAAGATTACAGGAAAACCTACAAGAAGTCTATGGTCTTAAAATAACACGGTAAATCTCTCAATATTGTGCGTACAAACTTACATCTGCAGTTGGAATATATGAGAGAACATAGTTTTCAACTACAAAGTTAAGTTTGTTCTTGAAATAAATTCATCCCAACTACGGAATCCTTCATTGTGCGTGGTCCGACACGCACTTGTTTCTTTTCTGTTTACCTATGTTCTTAAATTTTTTCGGGTTTACTCGTAGACTTTGCGTACCGCGTCCGCTACACGTAGGTGTCCTCAGGACGCCGCAGGGTCTGCGTAAAGGTATAGGTAGTCTATGGCGTTTAAAACCTGACGTAGCACTGCGTAGCACCTTCTACGAAACGGTTGATTAGGATAAACATTTTCTTATTAGCCACTTAAATGAATTGTAGATTCACAAAGAGTGTCGTTTTTGCGTGTTGGATTTCAGCACGCTTCATACTCTAAAACATACATTATTCCTTTGCTGTATTTAATTGGTTGGAAGATGGTTCTTCTCTGAACACGGTTTACTATTTTTCATACGTTTTGGTTTTGGTCCTATCTGAAAAAGTTGCCCTGAATCACCGGATAATTGAACAGTGTCATAGCATCGCGCCCTTATCAACCCACGCCAGATGTAACTGACGGCCACTGACGGTAGAGAAACGATTGTTTCACGTCCACCATCTTTTATTATTACATACACCGTATTTTGATATCATTTATCATTATAGTGCTGCGCTGGCTACACGCTACGCGCGTTGGCTATATGCTACGCGCACTGGCTAAATGCTATGCTGGTTTTATTACAAAAAAACCGCTTACAAAAGTAGAATAATCCGAATCTATTTAGATTCGAATTATTCTACTTTTATGAGATATTTCTCATTGTGGGTTCCATTTCTATAATTATTATAAAATTGACATTAATTCGACATGATATTCACAGTCCCCGCGAGATCTGATTAATTAATGTGGATATTGGTAGTGGATATAATAGTCATGATTAGGGCTTGCAACTACCGCCGATTTTTTTAGCGGTAAAACGGTAAAACCGATAAAGGATGTATTTTTTTAATTCGATTTGATGATAAAGTAAAGAAACAGACTCAGTAGCCTAAAATGAGATAAGGAATAAATAAACTTTAATGTAACTAAAAGTTATTATTTATTTCAAATGAACTTACAGTTGCGATTCATGTCATAAAAGACAAACAAACAATTACTATTGTTATGAAAACCTAGAGTCTAGCAGCTTTAGTTTTTTCCTTTTCTCTGAAATGGCTTTTAAGGAAACATAATGTATCCAAAGATTTGTCACGAAGCGCGGCTCTCACTCCGGTGCACAATGCTCCTGCGGCTGAAAAAGCTCTGTCGGCTTCTACTGACGCGGGAGCAATTATCAGTAAGCAATTGCAAATAGAAAGATATTTTCCTTTTAGGCCGCCATAATCAAAGAAAGCCATTTCGATTTAAGTATAACAAAAATATTATATTGATATTGACTGCCTCGTTGGTCTAGTGGTCGCAAGCGCTACTGCTGAGCATGAGGTCCTGGGTTTGATTCCCGGGTCGGGCAAAGTGTTATTGGGTTTTTCTATCTGCAATTTCTCAGTAGCAGCCCGAAGTCTGGGTTTGTGCCCGGTTTATGGCAATAGGCTCGCCCTCTATTACATGGGACTTTTTTAAACATAACTGGCAAAATGTGAGTGTGCCTACTACAGGTAAACCTCTGCCCAACCCTTCGGGGAAACAAGGCGTGATGTTATGTCTATAACAAAATAAACATTTTATTTTATATTGTATTGTTTTTACCGGTAATTTATTAACCGTCAAAATGGGCTGTTTACCGGTAAAAATTAAAACAGGGAAACCGGTATTGCATGCCCTAGGCATGATCACATCGCAATTATTACATTACAGTCATGTAGATCAATAAATGGATACTTTAAGGAAATATTATGAGAAAAAGAATAGTGGTAGTAACAAATATTTTAGCTTAAACTTCAGAAAGACTTCGAAAATCAGGCATCAGCAATATAGCTTTGAGAAAATCCCCTGACAATCCGCGGAAATAATCCCTTAATATTCCCTGCCGACACACAGGGGAACTCGTGACGTGGGCTGGTCGTGACTGGACCTTATAAAACGTAATTGAGTAGAAAAACTAATTTATTGTATGAAAATTAAGTGATGTACTTACGTACTCTTCTCTACCTACACAGAACACATTATAACCGTTCTATTCCTTTGCATTGTTATTTGTTGCCTTATGAATCGGCTTACAACACAATTCCGACAGTACAATTTAAATAAAACGGGTTTCCTTCCACTTCAGTATTAACCACACGACGGGATATTAAACGTTGTATAGAACCCGGCCCCGGGGAGACAGCTCCGCTCAGCTGCGGGCCAGCTGTTCTGTTATTGCTAAGTAAATTTTAATGAGCTCTAAGTTACTGCCTCCATTGTTTGAAGGACTACAACCAAACTTTAGGATTGAGGATCTTATTCAAATATAAGTAAACCAATCAAAGCGATGTTGACTCATTTCTATTTTGTAGTGGATGCGGAAAATTAAATACCCGAACCAGTGAAAACCGATCGCGTAACTAGTTGAGTCACTGTTACCCAGTTACTGAACTCTGAACTGACAGATAAACTTACTGAAAAGAATGTCTGAACTATTCCTCTGGCGGGACATTAAAAGACTTGTTTTTTCTTTGAACTCGCCCGGCAAGCGGCGAGCTACGTTCCGTAAAAGCTTCACAAAAGATAAACGTATTAGTGCCGGCGCTAACCTGTACAACATGCATACACAACACTGAAACAACAAAGCGACATCGTCCATAAAAGTTATTTTTATTACTGTAAAGAGTAGGTACGTGTATATTAGAGAAGTACGTGTGTACGTACATATGTATACAGACGGAGTTAGTTCAATTTTCCGCTGTTCTGCCTCGCTCGGCGACTGACAATGAAGCGGTATCTATGGAGTGCGTGGCTGGCGGGGGGCGACCTGCTAGCAGACTGACTCCCATGGGGGTTGTTGAAGGCGGATGACAAAGGAATAGCTGCCATAAAAGCCAATTAACTTTTTCATATCATGATACAGCTTTTTGCAACTCACCTGCCGCATATCGATTGATTGTGAACTCTTTTTCATCCTTGAAAGAGAAAATAAGAGCCGCGCGTATTTCCATGAAGTATAGTAGACAAGTGCTAAGCACGGATCATTAATTTGTGTAGCAGGTTGTCCCCGGCGAGCACAGTGCCGCTACAAGCAATTACTTTTGTAGATACATTTGTTGCGGTTGTTGAGGATCGTAATTAATTCAGATTACTGCACAGCAGTCAGCAAACTATGTCACTATTCTATGGAACCGGCTGCGAGTGTGATCGTTATTTAAGCCTGGAGGCCCGTTACAGATTAGTTCGTCTCTTTCTTCGTAACTGTGCATTCTAAAAACAATAGGTTCACTCATTTAACTTTCAACTATGGAGCTTTGTAATTCCGTTTCTGAAACCTGTGAATATTCAATGAATATTATTACAAAACGAGGTTTAACGTTAGTCTTGCTTTTTACGACATTTTAACAATAGATTTAACCACAGATAACCCGCAACACTATCGGTAAACTACTAAGACAATGACCGTTGGTCCTGCGTTGCACCGAGCGAGCATATTTCGCAGCCAATTAGAGCTAGACTCCTTCAGTGTCAGATAAATGTGTACATCCATCGTGGTCCCCTTAGTGGAACATAAAACGATCGTGACAGTGCCCGAAGTAAAGGGGGATTATTATAGTAATAAAATCAGTGGTGGCGGCAGGACGAGTGGTGGTCGTATAACGTTATGTTATGGTCCCGCGGGCGCCTCCGCCGACACGACGGCAAGTGATGGGCCGATCGTACCAGACTCGAGGCCGCGTGACACACTTACCCCCATGTTGCAAGGGGGTGAAGCTAATGTTTAGTAGGGTAGGCATGAACCGACCGTTACGTACCTATATCGTGCAGATGGCGTTCAGTTTATGAAAGTCATCAATGTGGTGCCGCGATTGTCGGTTCGCTGCTCACCAAATTTCAATTTGCACTGTGCTCTTGAAAACAATCTGAGATTATGGAGACATAATTACCTATACGTATGCTAACATATTATTAATCCTAACCAAACGCGCTATAGCCAAACTTAGCTTGAGTTTGGCTACAGCGTGTTACGCTGGTGGAATGATTGGAATAATGTAACTGAGATAATAATACTGATAGAGCTTAATAAACCATAGGGCAAACTGAAACTTCTATAATAGACCATGAAAGTGCCAAGTAGTAAATATACTTTGTGTTCCCAATAGTAAAGATAGACACGAGGCTAAAAGTCAGAGATTTACAAATGATGAAGTATGTGAGTCAAGCAGGAGCAGCGTCGAGCACAGCGCACACACCGCTATACTATGTTATTCCGGTATCGGTGAGGATATAAATCAGGTGTGTTTTTATATCTGTTCATTTTTGCCGGCTCATCAATTTATCATTATTATATCCAGGTTGGCATTGTACAGTGTTTCTGAACACTTATGTTCTTGCTTAAATTCACAGCCACTTACAAGGTGGAATTTTCATTTTCCATCGGATAAAGCGGAGCGGAGCGGATAAAGTCATCTTTTTATTCGAAAACGACTTATAAACTCTCAATAAGATGAATTCTCCTGCACCGGTTTTACTAAACTTTTTTTTTATCCATCGTGTCTAAAATACCGCATGAATTTTGGTATATCGTTACGATTGTTTAAGCAAATCTAATTTGGAACGCGGAACATATTAAATTATGATTTTATGCACCGGTTTGTTATTCACTGCTCTCGGCTTGAAATTAATTTACAAGTTCCGTTTCAGCACATTTCACATGTTATATCGCTGGTATGTTCCAGCTGTTGACGCCACAACTAGCAGTAATGAGTAAATATTTGAACATGGGTACCTATTAGCGGGAGTGCCTCGGAAGCCGGTAACCCTGTTAGTGTCAGGTGGAGAGCCCGCGGGGCCTGTCACCGGAGTGTAAACACGCGACGTGGTGGGCGCGCGCCTGTGCCGCAACACTGCCGCTCCACTACTGCGGAAGCTCGGCGGCACGCGGCAGCGCCACTGGGCGGCTGCTGCCGGGTGCTGGCAGGCGGCAGGCGCTGCAGGCGGCAGGCGCGCGGCGCGGCGGGCACGTGGCGCGGCCAGTGCGCGCGGTGCATGCGGGCGGCTGTCGGCTGCCGCGCGCGCCTCGCACTGCCGCCCCTCGCCGCGCCGCCGCCGTATCGACGCCCGCCGCCGCCGCCCTCCGCCCTCACTCTACCACACTCGTGGACATGTGCCGGCGACTCCGCTGCCGACTTTGATGCGATCAAATAACAATATATTATAATTTTATCTGGGGGCACTACTTTCCGCATTTGAAACATCTTGTAGTGTTTCATTATCTCTGACCATGACTGACTTCATTGAATTTTAGCTGAGTCTATGTTCAGAGTACTGAACTAAATATATGTATTTCTTGCGAACTTATTGTACATATAACAGCAGTCTTAAGAATAGATTCATAATATCAGCGCCTTACTTTCAAATTCCCTGTATTATTTTATTAGCCGTTATATTATAATTTCCTTGAGCGGAGCTTGTGTAGTGAATTGTGAGTAATATCAAGATATTACTGTCGTTTTCGGAAATCGTTGCGATTCCAATTAGATTGTTTCGCACTGTGAAAAGTTTCAAAGCCAAAAATCAAAATAATATAATATAATTTTATAAGTAGGTAATATTAATTTGCACACATTTTGCACCGTTCATCATTATGAACAGTGCAAAATGTGTGCAAATTACGTACAACTTAACGTTGGCTCAAAAGTCACACATTTTGTCAGCTGGGTATCAATGATAAATAGATTGGAGACTGTGAGGTCGTAATAGGCAGGAATAGTTGTGCAAGTGATAGGCTGATAGGCGGCGCCGGCGCCCGGTTGCAGACGAGAGGCGGCTTCCTTTGAGGAAGCGAGCGGAACGCCGCGGAATTGAGGTCAACCTCCAATCGTTGCCGTAGAGCGGCCGTCACGCCGAACCTACTTGTAGTCTTGTGCTAACATTGTTCACTGTACACACGACTCTGTATGCAACGCGTTGAGACGAATCATCATAATGTGGGACTGTCTCCGAACCATACTTCCTGACAATGCACACTCGAAACTTATTATTTTGATATCCGCTTTCTAATGATGATTAAATATATCATCTCTGAGGATTCGATTAGATAACCTTCGCTGTCACACTAATATTATAAAGGCGAAAGTTTGTGAGTGTGTGTGTATGTTTGTCTCTTCTTCACGCTCAAACGGCTGGACCAATTTTGATGAAATTTGGCACACAGATAGTTTATAGCCTGGATTAACACATAGGATACTTTTTATCCCGATATTTCTACGGGATCCAGATTTGTGCGGGTGAAACCGCGGGGCGCAGCTAGTTGTTTATATAAGTAGCTACGTATCGGTATACCTGTAACCCGGATTGACTGTAAACAAGGTCTACTTATTATCAGTTTGCCGGTAAGACGGCGAATGTTGGGTGTCCGGCAGGTATGTGTCATCCGAGTGGAACTAATCATGATTATTATCACGTCGATGAATACAGTGGCTCGTCACTAATAGTGCCAAAAGCTTTTGCAAAGCTTGTAAGTGTTATGAACTGTGTTGCATAGTTTTCAATTAGAGCTTCGGTTCTGTATGAAAATTATATTAAGGTCTCACACGGCTAAACCTGGCGAATCAGTATAGAAGGAGGTATGGACGGAGTTGGCACCCTGATGAGGAAGGACTAGTAGCATATTTATTTTAAAACAACCCCTTGTATGGGGTGTCGAAGTTTGTTTGAGGAAAACCCGAAATTCAATCGGCCATATTCGCGGGCAGAAAGCTAGTGTAAAATACTTCGTTACGGTCTTCGTAAGGTAGGTGAAGTGGCGCGGTGGCGGCCGGCAGGTGCGCGGCCCCCGGTGGCGGCGCACGTATGTTAATGCTAAGCTCCTTTTTACTCAACATCCGTAGCTCGTGAATATGTTGTGTATTTTATTTGTTAGAATAATGTTCGTCTCGAGTTTTGCGTTCTGACATACGAACCTATATTATGTATGTGAATATAGGGCAGCGTTTCCCACGCTGATGTAGGACTTAACGTAGCGCCCCAGCATCGCTCGTCTGCCCAATACTTGGGGCTATGTAGCTGTCGTTGCATTAAACATTTTCCTGCTACATAACATTATTATTGGTGCCGCTACGGTCACTATATCATTCGTTTGTATCATTATTGGTCTTTGTTAGGTAGGCACGAATATTAGGAAAATCAGATCAATGATTTTGATGTTTGGTTTGATGACATTTACAGAGGATTACAATATTACAATTTAAACCATAGATGTACTATTAAAACTAGCGTTTTAAACACTCTACAATTTTTAGATGCTCCCAAAAAAGAAACTACATAAGTTAGGATAAGTTTTGTTTGTTGAACAGTTGTCCTTTTTTGTAATAAAATAGTACTTAGGTAAGATATTTCTCGTAGACGTTTCAATTGCGTCCTTTCCACATCACTTACTAAATAAGTAATAGTGTAACTTACAGAACATCGTTATGTAGGATAAATAATACAATAATATAAAGAACCATCTCACGGTTAACGCAACGCTGGCTATAAAGCCTTGTGCAGGCTGGCACGACGCGACAGTGTGACGCGACTCTAACAAAACAATTTCTAAGAAAACTTCACGGTAGAACAATTACCGGTGTCGCGTCGCGCCAGTCTGCACCAATCTTAAAGAGTAGCTTAGAGAGAGATGTGCGGCAGTATCACGCAGTTGAGACGCGATTGGCGGCAGTATCACGCAGTTGAGGCGCCATGTGCGGCAGCTTCACGCAGTTGAGGCGCGATGTGCGGCAGTATCACGCAGAGGTATTCCATGAAGCACACCCAAACGAAGCACACCCAGACGAAGCACACCTAAAGTATTCCACTTAGCACACCCGTAGGTGGGCTTCAAATAAAAATTTAAAATAATTAATTTCCTATTCCACGAAGCACACCTACGAATATCACTTGCATAGTGCGGGGACTAAGAAATAAAAATGTCGATAGGAGAAAATATTTATTATTTAAAAGACTAACTTAAATATCTAACATCTTTCAGTTTCATTATAATAATGTGATACAATACTTGTCATTTTCATAGTGTTCATATATAAATCCCATAGATAAGACGCTTAACAATAACTAAACATAAACTATATTTACAATGTTTTTGATATTTGTCCAAGTTTTTATTGTAATTATGAAACAATCTGTGATTTTTTATTTTAAAGTAGAGTATTATTATTATTCACTAAACAGGTAGCTATAAGAAAACTTCAACATAGATCTCTATGGAAAACTATATTTACAATGTTTTTGATATTTGTCCAACTTTTTATTGCATAATTATGAAACAATCTGTGATTTTATTAAGAACACAAAAAAAGGAACATAATAGAGAAATAATTAAAAAAAAAATTTTTTTTGGAAAGATATTTATGAAACAATCTGATTTGTTGTGATTTTAAATAGTAAGATTACAAAAATGACAAATATTGTGTCAAATTATTATAATGAAACTGAATGATGTTAGAAATTTAAGTTAGTCTTTTAAATAATAAATATTTTCTCCTATCGACATTTTTATTTCTTAGTCCCCGCACTATGCGAGTGATATTCGTAGGTGTGCTTCGTGGAATAGGAAATTAATTATTTTAAATTTTTATTTGAAGCCCACCTACGAGTGTGCTAAGTGGAATACTTTAGGTGTGCTTTGTCTGGGTGTGCTTCGTTTGGGTGTGCTTCATGGAATACCTCATCACGCAGTTGAGGCGCGATGTGCGGCAGCTTCACGCAGTTGAGGCGCCATGTGCGGCAGTATCACGGAGTTGAGGCGCGATGTGCGGCAGCTTCACGCAGTTGAGGCGCCATGTGCGGCAGTATCACGCAGTTGAGGCGCGATGTGTGACAGTATCACGCAGTTGAGGTGTTATGTGCGGCAGCTTCACGCAGTTGAGGCGAAATGTGCGGCAGCTTCACGCAGTTGAGGCGTCATGTGCGGCAGTATCACGCAGTTGAGGCACGATGTGCGGCAGTATCACGCAGTTGAGGCACGATGTGCGGCAGCTTCACGCAGTTGAGGCACGATATATGGCAGTTTCACGCAGTTGAGGCGCGATGTGCGGCAGCTTCACGCAGCTTTGTTTACTTCGTATACTAATTTTGTTTGCTTTCGATTCATTATTACAATCTAAACAGATTAAACTTGAAAAACTTAAAAACTTGGAAACTATAAATAGTCTGCAAACTGAAATCTTAGAGATGAAGATCTCACGCCGGGACGCGTCCATCAGCGCGTCTGCTCGTCGTGATGTGGTGTGCACATGAATGAGGCGCAAGTTACCATTGAGATACCACTGTGTCAATGCGTGTGAACCAGGTCGATAGACCCAACCATAGAAATATAAAAAACAGATGGACCCAACAGATCATGTCCAAGTGACAATTTGTTTAATTAATTAATACTTATACTCACTTTGAAGTGTAACCTATCTATAAGCTAAAAATAACATAATGTTATCGCCTATGTATCGACAGTTTCAGTACTTGTTAGTGAGTACGGCGACGCGACGTTCCCCGAGGGCGGAGTGTCCCGCGCATGTGTTGGCTCCTTATTAATGGCCGGCTTGGTCCTGACACAGATAGATGGATGGCTTCAACTGACAGCTTGTATTTGCCTATCCTACATTTGTAGACCGCAGACAAAAATAGTTTATTAAATATCATATGGATTTAAAGAACATAACTCCTTTTAAGGTAGACACGTCTCGCACAGCCCAGACCGTTAAATACAGAAACTTAAATGTTGGCGATTGCTTGTATTTTAAAACGATTGATGAAAACTATTCCCTAAAGGGGATTCAGCGGTCAGTCTATCCATAGTAAAAAAGTAAGTTGGAAGTCTCATTTCCTACTAAATAAATGGGAAAAGTTTTTTACCATTTCTGAATTTTCTAGTACTTAAACCTCATAAGTCCGATAGAGGTTTTTGATCCTTACCTATAAGAAACCGAATCTATTGGCATCAAAAAAGTTTTTTATTTTATTGGCCCATTTTCTTGCTGACTGTATTTTTTTTGTTGAAAATCTGTGATTTAGGATGAAAATTTCTCAAAAAATTAAGGACAGTCTCCTAAGACCGTTTTCCTGTAGCTACAACAGTTAAATACATAAGTATGTTTTATGTAGGTAACGTACATAAGATAAAATAAAAGACTCCGGGGTCACCGCTTCAGGAGCTTCCGCCGATTCGTTACTGAGAGAAACCTTATCTGTCGTGAAGGAAGCGAGTCTTCCTGAAAAAAGCCGACAGCTTTGCATATCTATGAATACAACTCGCCTAAAAATAACACAAGCCCGCCAAAATATTAAACATTAGGTACATTTATTAAGGTGTGGAACCTTAAAAAATTTAGGTCTTAAAGTCAAAAGGAACCCTTATAGTTTCGCCATGTCCGTCTGTCCGTCTGTCTGTCCGGCTGTCCGCGGCTTAGCTCAGAGACTTTTATTATTAGAAAGCTGTAATTTGGCACATAGGTACATACATATTAATCACGCCGAAAAAGTGGTTAAATGAAATCGTGAAATTTTTTTTTTGTGTATCTCCCTTCACGTAAAGTGGGGATGTTTTTTTTCTCGTTAATCCCTTAGTGTGTGGTGTCGTTGAAAAGGTTGTTCGAAAATACTGTCAATTTGAGCGAAATATTAAGCTTTAAAGTGCAAATTTTTGTTAGTGTCAAGTGTCCCCCTGCAAGCTAAATGGTTCAAAATTCAAAAATTCAAAAGTCAAATTCAAACTAGGCTGAGAATCAGCACTTTTCGAACGTCAAAATTACATAAGACAGTCCCCCAAAACGCCCACCCTTCACCACTTCCTAGTGCCTTTCGCTGGGAAGAAGAAGTGGCGCAACAAACTCCCCAGCAGCACAGCTGTCTGTTCAAGTTAGAAAAAATGATTCTATATAATAGTATGCAAAATGCATAATGTAAGTTCATTATGCAACACAAAACACACACAACTATACACACAATTATTCGCCATATGTCAGCTAGCACACGCCAATATACCAACTAAAAACATCGAGAACTATACTCAAGCAGAATTAAAAAATAAAACTAAACGTAAACAGAACTAAATACTCGTATCTAAATAAAAGCCTCCAGGCATAAAGGGTTTGCCCGCTTACATAAAGCTATTTAAAGCTATAATTGGAAGTTATTATAAATGTAAACTAGGACCATCGAGGTAAAATAAATAAACAGTTAGTTACTAGTTACAATAACAAAACCATGATCAGCAAGACGACCAGTCGCCACAAGCAGCACCCGTTCACGAGCATAACGCAAAGAAGAATTTTGAATTTTTGAATTTTGAACCCTTCATTGTGCGTGGTCCGACACGTATTCGGCCGATATTTTTTTTATTAGCTATGGTGGCTAAATAATAACAGCCGCACGGGTTTATCGAAGGTTAAGCTACGCTTACCGCGGTCAGTTCGTAGAAGGGTGACCATCCATTACACACCGAGACTCCTCCGTGCCTCGGAAAGCACGTTAAGCCGTTGGTCCCGGCTGTCATTCGTAAA
Source organism: Agrochola lychnidis (assembly GCA_963680765.1). Lineage (NCBI taxonomy): Eukaryota > Metazoa > Arthropoda > Insecta > Lepidoptera > Noctuidae > Agrochola > Agrochola lychnidis. The sequence continues at coordinate 1,252,672 of OY796857.1, read as the reverse complement.
TCTTTGACAGTCGTTACGGGTAGTCAGCAGCCAAAAAGTTGACAACCAGTCTTACCAAGGGGTATCGTGTTAGCCAGTAACTGCAGGGTTGTGGAAGTCAGATAGACAGTCGCTCCATGTAAAATACTGGTATTCAGCTACATCCGGTTAGACTGGAAGCCGACCCTAACATAGTTGGGAAAAGTCTAGGCAGTTAATTTTTTTACTGGCAATGAACTATACGAATACGGTTAATAATAAACCTTACTTATGCCTATTGTTACGTGTTGATGATATACTGATCACTGCCGCCTGACGGCTCAAGTACTACAGGGCAACCGCAGAAGTGTTGCAATCCCAGAGACAATGCCGTACTGTCTCATATCCCTGTAATGGTAATCGTAATGGGGTTAATAACTGAACGCTCACTCGTGTCATGGAAGCACTGTTTAATGTTCCTTCAAGTCATAACAGTCAATTATTGTGTTTCTGTTGTGGTTTTCTTTGCAAAGCTTTCACTACCAAATTTAAGCCGGTACAGATATTAAAATTATTAAACAGATGACTAAAGCAATTTGGTTCGCATTAAGTAAGTTCATCGTATCAACTAAAGTACCTGGATGACCGAGCTCTGCTCTGGTGAGAATAGAGAATGTTCATTTAATAGTATAGGATGTACCTACTAATTCCATTCTGCTATGATAGTAGGTACTTACTAATTCCATGCTGCCATGTTATTATTCTATGTCATTATTCATTATCTTGTTCTTAACTTTAGGCGACCGAGCTCTGCTAGGATAGAGAAAACGAATTTTCCCAGATATGAGACCTAGCTAGATCGATTTTCGCCCCCGTAAACCCCTATATTGCAACTTTCATCGAAATCGTTAGAGCTGATTTCGAGAACGTGAGTACAAATATATATATACAAACAAATATACTATATATAAATATTGCTCGTTTAATAGTATATAATAATAATAATAAAAACTTTATTCATATAAAAAGGTAAAACACTAAATACTAATTTGCTTAAATCGACGAAAAATTCAACTATGTTATGTGCCTGAACTAGGTCATCCTGTGTTTCAGGCGAGGCAAGGTATAATAATATTTCTAAATAATCACATTAATTATAATAATCTAGTCATCTAATAGGTATGTAAAAAAGTGTAAATAGTACAATAAATCCTACTTGCTAAAATCTTAGTAACTATCCTTACTTAGCTAAACATAATTAACACAATATTTAATTTATTTAAGTACAATTAATAGTTTCTCTGTATCTTCATAGGACATATTTTGAAGAGCTTCCTTGAGAGTTCTTTTACAATTATTATAATTTAGAGAATAAATTTTAGCTCTCGCATTTAGTCTGTTATAAAGTAATGGTCCTAGGTAGACAAAAAATTTGGCTGCGAAGGCATGTTTTGTACTTTTTGTAGAGCAAACCATGTCTTTCCGTCTCTTTTTAGTAAATTCAGTGCTATATGGGAGGGCTGCGTGTTGTTTTAATACGATGCTCATTATGAATAACTGTCGAGCTGTTAGTACTTCACAGGATTTGTAGAGTAGATTAGTGGGAAAAAGGAAAGGGCGGCAAGTAGACACCTTAAGAATTGCTCTTTGCGCTCTTTCAATAGGTAGTAGCAAACTTTTACCTGCTCCACCCCAAGAGGTAATGCAGTAAGTCAAAATTGACTGACAGAGAGCAAAGTAAACTCGCCTAATTAATTTTGGGTCTGCAATATAACGTAGTTTTTTGAAAACGAATATTAGTTTACGCATTCTATTATTTAAAGCTTCTATGTGTTGTTTAAAAGATAGGGTTTCATCTATTACAATTCCTAGATATTTTATTTTATTAGTTATATTAATATTAGGACACGTAAGCAGGCAATCAGCAGGGGCCATACAACAGTGAGCATACATCGTTGAGGGCAAAACCTGAGGCGATGTTTGTTTGCACATTAAAAACTTAATATAATTTGTCTTTGCCGCATTTAGGGTTAGTGAGTTATGTTGAAGCCACTTATTTACAATATTAAAACCGTGTTGCGCAAACTTGTAGACTTCATGTTCCGATTCAGTAGAAAAAAGGAGGGCAGTGTCGTCAGCGTAGGATATTATAGTGCCGTGCTGTAGGTTTAGATTACAAAGGTCATTTATGTATATCAAAAACAGAGTAGGCCCTAAAATACTTCCTTGGGGCACACCAAAGGACGTGTTTTTTTCGTCTGCGCTGAGAACATTGCCAATCTTAACACACTGGCTTCGGTCTTCTAAGTAACTTTTGAGAAGTTTCAGTTGAATGCCTCTTACGCCCACCGTCTCAAGCTTGCGCAAAAGAATAGGAATGGAGACTGTGTCAAAAGCTTTGGTGAGGTCCAGGAAAACTCCTACTGTATGGTTACCCTTGTCAAGTTCTTGGGCTAGATAGTCAGTCAGTTGATGTACGGCATCGGCAGTTGAAACTTTAGGTCTAAAACCATACTGACGCTCCGACAAAATTGATTTATCCTCCAGATATTTAAACAGTCTTTTATTTATGATTTTTTCCAAAATTTTTGACATAGAAGGTAGTAAAGAAATTGGTCTATAATTTGTAACTTGCTGTTTACTGCCTGTTTTGTAGATAGGGACAATAACTGCTTTTTTGAGACACTCGGGAAAAAGACCCAAAGACAGGCACATTCGGAAAATATAAGTCAGTGGTGGTACTAAAATATTCTTGAATCGTTTGATGATTTTATTTGATATATTATCCCAACCAACTGCACAGTCATCTTTCAAAGTCATGATTATTCGTTCTATCTCAGTTTCGTCAGTATCTAGCAGGGCGAAGGATGTTAAGGTGGGATTACATTCAAAAGGCGTGCTTGTTTGATAGTGTGATTGAACCCGATTTCTTTCTGCCAGATTCTTTCCGATGTTAACAAAAAAATTATTTGCTAAGTTAGCAGATGTCAGCGGTGTCGAGTGCGCTTTTAATAAACCTGAAGATGACTCATTTTGTTTCGAGGTATATGTTACATTTTAAATATATTTCCAGATCTGTTTACTATTTGTTCCAGCCTTTTCCAGTGCAGTTTTATCGAAGTTACTTTTAACCTTTTTGAGGAGATCATTACAGAAATTACGATACCTTTTGTACGTCAGTTGCAGTATTGCATTATCTGGATGAGATTTAGCCTTCATGTGCAGTTTGTCTCTATGTTTCATACAACGAATAAGACCCGTCGTGACCCAGGGTTTTATGTTACAATTTTTACGGTTCAATATTGATATGTCTGTATTTTTCTGAATTGCATGTCGTATATTTTCTATTACATACAAGATACAAAACTGCGGATCAGGAGAATTGTAAACTGGATCAAAGTTGATGACGCGTAAATCTTCTTCAAGTTTATTTATGTTTAATTTAGAAATTGTGCGAGTGTTTTGTTTAGGTAATTTACAGTTTATGATTAATAGGGCAGCATTGTGATCGGTTATTGTTGAGTTAACAACATAGGATATAAAGGCGCAGACATTATAAGGTCCTTAATCTGGGGACACGGTAGTGGCGCCGCCAAGACGAGCCAAATAGCTGTTAGTTATTCCTTATGAATAAAAAAAAATAAAAGCACTACCTTCCTTTTCTCGAAGCTTTTCGTCGTATTTTGAAACCCTCATAGATCTGGCCTGGAAAATTTTAAAGTGCCCAAATTCTCAGCCTTGCCCAGATTTACTTGGCAGACTTATGAAACACACTACGTTTCATTTGTCTAGCTTAAAACTAGCTTTAAACTTAGGATTTTATTAATAACTAAAATACGTCGATTTCGTCACTGACTGACTGACTGGCTCACTCACTCATCTAAACCTTGGCACTTTCCGAAGTCCTAGAAAGCTGAAATTTGGTATGCAGGCTAGGCTAGGATTTGCACACAAAATAAAATAAATCCTCTACGGTACTTGCCGAAGTCCTAGAAAGCTGGGTATGCAGGCTATATAGGGTTATCACGCAAACAACAAAAAATTTAAAAATTTGTAACATTCTCCCTCCAACCCCCTTAAAGGGAGGTGCAAGTCTGTATTTCTTACGGGTAATCAAATCAGGGTCAATCATCGGGTCAGTACAAATCACCGCTAAAATAAAAAGAAATGGAGTACCCTACAAAAAAAATGAAATCCCACCAAAAACATTTCATGAAAGTATTTCATCTAATGTAGAGCCAAGCCCCTAACCCTACAAGGCCCTAACTCTACAAACCTTACATCTTAGTCAAACTTTATGGCTTGGCCTTTCCATTGAACTATTCTGCCGTCCTTACGAAAAGTGCAATAACTAGGTTAAACCTGATTTCGAGAAAAACGCGGGTAAAGATTTTATTTTTCTTTTTTTTGTATCTCCAACACTATACATGGTAAACAAAGTAAACCGGCTTCGTCATAGATACGTAAAAAGAAGATATAGATCTCGTTCTGTAAATTCCGAATATGTACAATTCGGCGCAAAACTCGATTTATGGCACTTTTCGTAAGGACGCCAGTATTACATGACACAACATTAAAGACTTGCCATAAGCCCATGTGTCTGTGTGCCGCGAAACGGCCATGCCTTACATTTTGACCAAGATGTAAGGTTTGTAGAGTTAGGGGATTGGCTCTACATTAGATCTGATAACTTTTTTACAGTGAAAGCATTATGTAAGTCTTGGCAACCTACTTCACATGAAATGTTTTTAGTGGATGTCTATTTACTAGACCGAGCTCGGTGTAGTGTCGTAGTGTACACCGCACATAACACTTTCTGAAAGAGCTTTTAAATGGCACATCAAGGCATTCTCGAACCCAAGCCGACTCGTCGTCGGACGGATTGTAAAACCTTTCAGAATGGGTAAACTAAAGCCTGTGACTGCCTGTGAGTCCTAAAGGAGTGAAATAGAGACACTTAATCCTTGTATCGTGGGACACAAAGTTTTAATCGGTACCCAGCAACGTCTGCACCTAGTTAAGGATCAAATAGACGAATGCGACTGAGCGCTCATTTGTAACACTCCGTCTGTGTCACACAAACGCTCCCTCCGCTCAATAGTTACTGCGCACCTTCACAACTGCCCACTCTGAAGCGAAGTGTTCTGTGACAGCTTCACGTAGACACGTCTGACGAAGTGACTGAATAAACATGACGTGTCAATTTAATAAATTGTGGACGTCACGCCGTCCGCGCTTCCCGCGCCTCTCGCGCCGCCCGCTACTACAATCAAATAATTTTCCATCGTTACGTACGCTTGAGTCTTGGACACGGGTCCGTGTGTTGTGTAGTGTGCGCGAGTGGCGCGTGTGTGTGTGTGGTGCTGTCGGCGGGGCGGGAGTGGTGACGCGAGTATCGTAACATGGTCGCGAGCTAATGAGCGTGATCACCTCCCACAGCGACGCTAAATGAGATAACTTGTCCCTCGTTCGCCGGAAATTGCTGAACATCGATAAGTTTTCCTCTTCAGTAAATTCTATTGTGTTTTATATTGTTGAGGTATTGCTTTATGTCTACGTAGCGAGGTTTCAAGACATCGACGTCACCTTTGATTATAGATATGTTAGCACTGTGGCTGGGTATTTGGCGTTTATAAACCAATATGCGTAGGTATTTGCATAAAACAGCCACCAGTGCACCAGCGCGTGGCATGAGAGGCGAATAGAATATAATAAAGAGGGCACCAACATGTGGCAGCCTGCGATCACTATGTGTTTGCCCTGCGTGCTGATTGTGGCACTAGCTCCTCTGTGCTTTTAATATAGTAGCTGCCGGCATCGCAGGTCTTGTTCTTTAGTAAACCTTCACAGACTGGACAAATAAGTGATGACGTTGTTTAAAGGCAAAATATTTCCAACCTAATGTTCTTATACCAACTAACAACAGCTCTACAGTATCTGTGCTTCAACGTACCCCATCAGCGGTGGGGCGTCATTTGCAAGTCCCCCTATTCACTCAAAAATTACCCCCTGCGCCCTCTGGATCAATACAAACAGAATGGTCTGTGTAAGAACATGAATTTTTTAGAAACAGAAAGTTAAATCGTATCTTATTATTATAAGAAATGCACCTCTAAACGAGCGAACTGCCATGTTACCGTCCGGATAACTATAAGTAGCTATAGAAGCAGATGTTATCGTGGTGGCGCATGGCGCTGTGGTGGCGCTGTGGTGGCGCTGTGGTGGCGCGTGGTGGCGTGTGGTGTCGGAGTGGTGGCGGGCGCTAGGCGGTGCAAGAGCGCGGAGCGTGCAGGCGCGGGGCGCGCGGTGCACTGCTCTGCTGACCTACTTCGCGACGTTAATCGTATCACGTGAAAAAGCTTGCGTGTGCCGGTCGTTGACCCGCCGCCGCGCCGGCAGCGGCCCTCACCTGCCGCGCTGTGCCGCGCGGCCAGCCCTTTCCTGCTGGAAGGCCACTCGATGCCGTCCATCCTTGTCTATAATATGCCGTCACTTGAACACCTCTTTAGAGATGTAAAATGATCAAAACTAGTCTGATGGCGACGTGCGGACACAAACCCACATGGTACCGCTGCATGTATCACCCACGCCTGTTTACATATACTTAGCTAGATTCTTACCCGAGATGTTCCGGAGCTTCGGTTACGACTCCGAAAGGTTGGACTTCCGAATAATTTTGCACCTCCGACTCCGACTTCGGTTCCGATAATTTTGAATCAGAGTTATTATACTTACCGAAGGTCGAAAGTACAATTTGCACTTGTCACTGGATTTGATGTAAATTAAGTTTATTCAATAGCCGCATGTTAAATATGATCACCTCACTAGGCCTACCATAACTTACTTATGTATACTGTAATAGTATTATTATCACTAATATTTGACTGATTAAAGTGAATCCGCAGCTGTAGCCGCGAAATTTAATTTTTCTTACTTTTATTGCAATTTCCAAGTCAGTGTCAGTTTGTATGTTGATCAAAATATGATTCGCGACAATAACAGATATGTATATACAGAATTATAATCATTAATACATCTCTCGAAGTCAATACGGTTAAGGGTTTTGTTTGATACAACGCTGATAGGTTCATTTAGTTTCCTAATCCTTAATAATAATATAACACCATTTAAGTGAGATTTGTTCCATAAAAGATTTGTTCTTATGGAATAAATCTATCTTGATACATCCTGACATTAACCAGCAAATTGCAAAAACGTTAGAAATTTTTAATGTCGCGGGTTACAACTACAACTGCGGATTCACAGCGCGCAGGGTAGCCCGCGAAATTCAAATTTTCTTACGTTTTTTGCATTTTGCAGGTCAGTGTCAGGTTTTATGTTGATTAAAATATGATTCGCGTTCACGTAATGTGCTCGTCAAGCCCTTTCATTCGATACCCAACATGGCACAATCAAAAAATGTTTTTTTGCAATATTGCATTTAATGTGACGTCACATTGCCTATAACCAGCGGACGATCAAGACGCTTCCAATGATACCTAATTTGTCAAATTATGATCGGTAGTTTAGAAGTTATGAGGTAACAGATGAACATACATACATGCCGTGGAGTTTCTTGCCGGCTCTTCTCCATAGGAAGCGACCAATTGGAACCGTGCACCTAGCTTCTGACGTTTAATAAGTGCCCTTGTAGGTTTATGTGAAATATTTTGATTTTGACCGGTCAAAATCATAATCCCTCCTTTTTGCTTCGCCGTAGAGTGGGGTAAAAAGACCAATTAAAGAGACTGAATTATATTTCTATTGTTTCATTAAAAGCCTTTCCTTAACACATCTTTCTTCTACTTCTGCCTCCGACTCCGGTTCCGACTCCGGCCCCGGTTCCGGTAAAACGACTTCCGTAACATCCCTGATTCTTAGGTTTAGTCCCATCTCAGCAGCCATGAATTTATTTATCATGCCCACAAAAAATTCCGAGATATATACATGGGGCACTCAGAAAGTGTTGCGATACTAAAAAAAAAATAGATACCAGTAAGGTTGTTATATTTGCACCGTTTGAGGTTTTCTGCACCTGCAGCAGCCGCCACAGCACAACTCGCCGTGCTAGGAAGATGGAATGGCGCGAGGGTGTCGACACAGGTTGCGTCCCACACCAAAGGTGTTCCCATCGTCGCGCGCCAAGCCATTGGGTTCTAAACATCTGGCACCCCGGCGGTGACAAGAACCCGACGGATAATGTCATTAATGCTTGCGTGTCGTGCCAACCGACCAGCGCTCTTGCTGCAGGAAAGGCCATGGTGTCCGAGGCGGTCGAATGCTTCCCCGCACTGACAGCGATACGGAGCCCCGCAAGGAGCGCCCAAACGCAGACTTGTAGCGAGCCGGAAAGTCACCCAGCATAGTGCTTATGTTGGGTGACGGTAGCGCCTGAAGCCAGAGACCCGACTCCCATTCTCCCACAGCCAGTAGGTGGGCACGCTCAGCAGTATTGGTGGACGTATTAAAGAGGTTATTCCGTACCAACCTGCAGAGCGGCTCATCCCACTGTCTCTGGGAAGACGGGTTCTCGGGCTGCTCCGTATCCGAGCAAGCCACTTTCCAGGCGTTCATGGCATCAGTCAAATACTCACTTCTTCAAAAAACCTATTCTCTTGAATTAAATTTTTCATAGCCAGCACGTTTTCTTATGTAATAAACAGTCGTCATAGGGCGCCACTTCTTTCTTCGTCCGCCAAAGTTACTCGACCACGCATAAATTCGTTGAACCAGCGGAAAACAGTCGCTTTAGAAGGGCTTTTGTCTATTAACACCATTCGAAGTCTTTCAAACAATTCTTCTGGTTTTAGTCGACATTTGAAATCGTACAAAATCATCGCGCGAAAAAAAAAAATCATGTGTGCAATTCACACGTGGAACCTTCAAAAATTTTGGCTTTGAGATAATGAAAATTTCGGGAAGAGGATAATTGTAGGTTTCATCTTATATCACGCCCTTCCCCCTCATGCACATCATAAATACGCAAGCAGTACTTGATAATTATTTTGCTGCGATGTTATTTTAAAACTGCGATATCTCCTAAGATATTCATTGGAATCGAATGATATAAAGGGCAATTTTGTTTTAAATTAAATACTTACGATGAATAATGTATTTATTTGGATAAGGATTAATATCATGTTTATAAGAACACCTTCGCAAATAATGCATTATTTTAGAACAAATTTGGTTAGCATAAAAAGGTTATATATAGTGAGCCAACCTTAAAAGATAGACATATGCTGTCGCGGACTTTTTTTAGAACTTTTAAAGGGGAACAATTCTGTCATACATGATTTTTGCGAAACTTTAACCGTTTACGCAGCGCACGCAGCGGAAGCTCTCAAACCCCCCGATTTTGAAACATTCTTCATTGGTGGTCCGCCCCTATTAGATTTAGCGTGATGGTATATAGGCTATAGCCTTCCTCAATAAATGGGCTATCTAACACTAAAATAATTATTCCAATCGGACCTGTAGTTCCTGAGATTAGCGCGTTCAAGCAAACAAACATACTCTTTAGCTCGCGAACATAAGAAACACTGTATAATGCTTCCTATCTCATTTTCTCCCACGTTAAATCTTATGAATTTGTGTCTGTCTCTTTTTACTGTCGCTTTTTCGTTTCATCGACTTTCAAATCACAACAATGCTAAAGAAGTCTTCAAAAACTGTTGGTTGCAAAACTTTCTGACTGACCTGTGTATTATCATTTTCGTCGATACTGTGTTTCAATTTTAAACGTGTACCTAACGATGGTTTAAGCCAAGATGCTGAGATGGGAATTTTTCGTGGGCATGATAAATAAATTCATGGGTGCCGAAATGGGAAGATAGGACTAAACCGATTCTTACTATTCATCATCATCATCATTTCAGCCGAAAGACGTCCACTGCAGAACATAGGCCTCCCCCAAGCACCTCCACTTCGACCGATTCTGTGCTTTCCGTATCCAGCGGATTCCTGCGGCCTTCACAAGGTCATCGGTCCATCTTGTGGGAGGCCTTCCAACGCTACGTCTTCCGGTAAGCGGTCGCTACTCCAGAACCTTTCGGCCCGAGGTTCTGCCCGTGCCCCTTCCGCAGAAGAACCAAGGTAACCGTCATAGTCCGAAGAATTGCCAAACTTAAGTGGCAATGGGCAGGGCACATTGCTCGCAGAACGAATGGCCGATTCTTACTATTGTTGAGAGAAAACGTACCTACATACTCGAAATACTCTCCCATTCAGTCCGTGAGTAAGATGGTGAGAGCGAGACAAAAAGTGAATTTGAGCTGGTTTTTTTTCTGAGATGAAAAAAAAAACGTTAAAAAAAAACATGAAAAAAACAGTTTTTTTTCTGGAGTAGGTTTTTTTCAAGAGTACGAAAATAAAGATATATGGTAAGTTGGTTATCGTATATGAATTGATTTTACATTTTTTTTTTTTTTTGTTTCATAAGATAATACCATTTCTTTTTTTGTTAAGGGTTTTGTTACCTACATAGATATCTCAAAATAATTGGCAAAACCCACTGAAGTTTACATTTACGGACGGGGATTTCCCTAACCCTCGTTTGGTTTATGTTTAGGTTGAATTGCGTGCAGACTGCAGAAAACTTGAAACAGTGAGAGTTCGTTTTTGTTGAGAGTGATTGTTAAGTAAACATTAAAATCGTATTGAGTAATTTTATGTAATCGATTATATTTGTAAATATGCCGAAACGAGTCGGTTCAGGTCGAAAGACATCAGTCGTGGCTAGGGTTGCCAACCGTACTATAATACATAGTATTGTACTATATTTCGAGTCTGCGTACTATATACTGTTGAAAAAGTATATAGTACGCAAAAATACTATATTTTCAACACTGAAATTTAACTAACAAATCCTTCATTAACAAAAAGTGAACTTCATTAAAACAATATTAAATGAAATCTTTGCAAAAGTAAAAGAATGTAGTGAGTTTACTGACAAAACTACAGGCCAAAAATGGCAGGATAAGTATATGAAAAAATACCGAAAATAAGTTTTATGTTTATCCTGCCGCTGCCACTTCGGCATTCACAGAAAGGATATTTTCGTTTATGAATTCGAAATGGCGAGGAGATAGAAACAGAATCTCATTTATAAAAAATGAGCTTTTGATTTACATTAATTTAAACATTTAATGTAAACATTATGACTCTAGAATTTTAGTATTTTTTAAATGTAAGAAGTGCAAGAAAGTATAGTTTTTATAAAAATAAACAAGTAACAAATATATCACTGTCTATTTTTAGGTTTTTCCATAAAATGCTATATCTTTTTAAGTGTTCTATATTTAAAATACAACTGACGTGGATATATTTAGTAACCGGTTCCGCTCACCTATTTCTAAAGAGCCATAAAAAACTCCTGAAATAAATCGACACGTGTTTCACCTCTCAACGAGGCATCCTCAGGATGACGATGGACTTGTTGCGAACTCGAACACGGCGTGTTGCCACACCGAGCGCTGAGTGCAGACTGAGCCTTATCGCCCGTTGAACCCAAGTGGGTTCAACGGGCGATAAGGCTCAGTCAATAAACAAAAACTAACGTTGTATAAGTATACAACGTTAGTTTTTGTTTATACTAAACCTCTTAAGGGGTCATTGTACTCATCATTATGAACAACTTTCACTATGGGACCAAAGCTGAAATCGCGAAAAAAAATCAGCTGTTCCCTACATTTATGTTCGCATAACTCGTCAGTATGTAGGGAACAGCTGATTTTTTTGCGCGATTTCAGCTTTGGTCCCATAGTGAAAGTTGTTCATAATGATGAGTACAATGACCCCTTAAGAGGTTTAGTATAAACAAAAACTAACGTTGTATAGTGTCACAGTATATTTTTATTTTTAGTTTTATTTTATATTTTTATAGCTTATTTTGAAAAATACTATATTGCGCCGAAGAAATGTTGGCAACTCTAGTCGTGGCAAATCTTTTTAACAATGTTGTTTCTACTTCGAAAGTACGTAAAGTAGAATGTACATTCTGCTCAAAACGTCTTACAAAAACCGCCACAAGAATGTCAAAGCATCTATACTCCGTTTGAAATAAGATTAGACATTTAAACAAACCTTTTTTACAGTCTGTTTAACCGATTTTGAATTCTACACCGTAGGCATAAGGATGGCATTAAAAGCAAAAAAAGTGGTTACAAACCAACTGTTTACTGCTGTCATTTGTCATGCCACCAACGCAATAAAAGTCAAAATCGGTTGAACCGACTGTAAAAAAGGTTTAGTTAAATGTCTAATCTTATTTCAAACGGAGTATACTGCCCTACTAAGCCCAAAAGCGGTATCTCTGAGATACGACCTTTTAGTTTTTTTTATACCATTCAATGCTTTAACAATTTCGCATCTAATGGTATAAGCGAAATAGTGCTATCCAACTTAAATCGTTTAAAAAAACCACTAAGAAGTGTTTTATATCTCCATTTTTTATTAAATTACAATTTACAAAAAGTCAATTTTCTCAAAACTTATTCCGGTTGAGATACCGCCTTTGGACTTAGCAGGGCAGTATAGAAGTCTGTAAAAAATTCCCAAACTCTGTAGGTAAGTATAAGAAAAAAAATTGTTGTTTCGCTTTTTCTGAATAAAAAAAAACTAAATGTAGATAGAAAAAAAATCCCGCTGCCAAGTTTCTTTTCATGTTTTTTTTTAAGATTTTGAAAAAATACTTAGTTTTTTTTTTCAATTTACATCTCTATATCTTCACAATTCTGTTTTTATGGATTACTTGATGTATTAACTGTGAAGCGTCCGGCATGATGCTGTTGCGTATTGAAATACTCCGAACACATGAGAATAGTTGCGTGCTGGCGAACCGTAAACACGTGACGTCATAATAATAAACAACGCCAAATTACTAAAATTACGGATGATTTATTACAACGCTCTTCCTCAAAGCCGGAGCCGCCTCGCCGGCGAGCAAAGGCGCGCGGCCGGCGGCGGCGCTCGACGCGCGGGCTCGCGGCAGTCGCAGCCTCGCACAATATCAATAGAGCGAGTCGGCGTTGTTGTGCATTGTATTTGTAAAGTTCGCGGTTTAATTCGCGACGAGGACGCGCCGCCCCGGTGTGCGCCAGGTGCGGCCTGTCCCCCGCCCCGCGGCAACACTCTCCGCTAATAGACGTCTGCATCACGCTTGTACACAACGTCCAACACTCCGATACCGTCGACGTTTCCTACTCCGCACTACTTGCTGAATCGAATTAATTATGAGAACAGACAACCAATTTTTCTTGATGATCTAGGCCAATATTTGCCCATTTCTACATTTGTATTATTGATAGGCGTGATAGTTTTATGGCGCGATGAAATGCCTTTTTTACTATGCCGACACATACTTACGTAGGTACGTAATGAAGCATGTTGAAGCATCCATATTATGTAGTACAACCACAGATATAGATATATCTGTGAGTACAACCTAAGTAAAACTAATATTAATAATTATATAGGTAATAATATGTAAGAATTATTTCGGTCGTGATAGCCCAGTGGCCTCGCTTCTCATGCACGACGTTGTATGTTCAAATCTGGGCAAGTACCAATGAGACTGCCAATTCATTTATACTTTCTGAGTTTATCTGCGACATTTAGACAGACACATTACTAATATCGGTGAAAGAAAATAGTTAATCAAGTCTTAAAGTATCATCAGACAGCATGTTACCTGTTTTTTTTTTTTTGACAATTATCAATATTTTTTTTTTCAATTATTTTAATTTATGAGTATATATACAACAAAAAAAAACATTTTTTAAATACATGAATTGATCTCCTCATTACTAGTATAGTTTTAAGATAAAGTAATAAGTACCTAAGCTAACAAAATATAGACATTTAAATAGTCTGAACTAAACGATTTTTTTTTAAATAAACGTCTAAAATCGCCAACCTTTCTTGAGCAAGCGTGGTAATCAATGCACGTGTCTTCTCTGTATGAGTAGAGGCCTTCGCCCTGCAGTTAGGGTTGCCAGCCCAACAATAGAAAAGCCGGACACAGATTCATATTTAGCCGGACATTTTGCCCTGAAAGCCTGACACAATGGTCTTTGGAAAAGAAAAAAAAATTTGATACTTTTATTTGTGTATTTATTACTGTTATTCATTCACATCTTGACTGTGCCTTGAATTTATATTTTAAAAATCGCGATATTTGTTAAATCAAACCCTGAGCTATTTCCCCGCATTGCAAACCGGTTTCCTAGAAATAGACGTGATAACAGTCAACTCTGTCAACATAGGTCTCGAACTGCACTGATGGGCAGAAGTGTTTTTTGTATGGCTCCCATTATTTTCAATAAGTTTCCCAATGGTTGGAAAGAGCTAAGCGTAGAAGCATTTAAAAGTCTTTAAGTCAAGGTTAAAGTGGTGCCAGGATCATGACCAAGTTAAAATGGACATTCCAGCTTCGCACTATGCTAAAACGTTTCGTAGTTTCTGGAAACACACGAATAAATTGAAAACCAGACCAGGAGCGTCGGTGGCGTGAGTGAGCCTGAGGATATTGCAAATCTTTTTACCCGACTACGGCAAAGCCAAAAGGAAGGGTTTGTATGTATGTATGTTTGTATGTATGTATGTATGTATGTTTGCTTTTACGTGTGTTCCACCGTAGCGCCTAAACTGCTAAACCGATTTTGATGAGTGAGGTATCAATAGATTCGTAATAATGGTCCAGGTGACATAGGCTATATAATTTTTCCCTAAATTTAATTTGGTGGACTTTACACGTAAATATCTAACCTCGAAAAAAATTAAAATGAGATGATCATGACATGTTTGGTATCAAAAGAAAGGTCTTGACGAGCACATTACAAATATGTATATAATATTATATTTTCAAAGTAAATAAATATGTTTAAATCGTTAAAAACAAGCAAAAGTGAGACTGCGCTACGTAGTATCGCAAGATGTTCAGTGGCGTAGCGAGGGGGGGGGGCGGAGGGGGGGACCGCCCTGGGCGCCACCATTAGAAGGGCGGCAAAAAAAAAAATTGTGCGGTCACTGGCGGTCAGTCAGACAGTTAATTTTTCAAGAAGTTAGCTTTAACCCACTTGCACATATTAAATGTCCTTAACAATTGTTGCAAATCGCGAGTGGCGATTGGCCCTTGTTTGTGTTTGACGTGAACAAGCACGGTGTTAAGGTGTGCGCGCGAGGCGTATGCGGGCACACACACTGTTACACCATGCGTGTAAACGTCTAAACACAACCAAGGGCCGACCAAACGCCTCCTGCCGGAGGCTCTACACGGGGGTCGCGTTCATTGAGGCTGCGGCCAGACCGCTGGTTGAACGCGTCCCAGAGGGTCATGGCCATCCGGCTGGCCCGAGGATACCGTACGGTCTCCTGCGAGGCGGCGAGCCTCCTTGCCGGATTACCACCATGGGATTTGGAGGCAAAGGTCCTCGCGCCACTCCCAGATGTGTGCGAAACCAGGCGAAACGCCGGGGCTTAACTCCGCTGCCGCGAGAAATCTCGGCACAGCGGACAGAGCTCCGGCGGGATCTCATGGCGTCATGGAGAGTGCGATTGTCGCAACCCAGCGCTGGGCACGCCACAATTGCGGCGATAAGACCCATCTTTTAGGAATGGCTAGAGTCACGGCACCCTCACCTTCTACCTGACGCAGGTCCTCACCGGACACGGCTGTTTCGGGAGGTTCCTGTTCAGGATAAGGCGGGAGGAAACGCCCGGATGTCACCATTGTTTGGATCGCCCGGAGAACACGGTGGAGCATACGGTGGGGGTTTGCCCGGCTTGGGCGGAGCATCGCCGTGTCCTCGTGGAGGCGATCGGCGGCGGTGATCTCTCGCGTCCGGCCCTGATTCGGGTTAGATACGGAGCGAAAGCAAATGGGAGGCCGTCACTTCCTTCTGCGAAGCAGTAATGCTCGCGAAGGAGGAGGCGGAACGCGTGAGGGATAGGCAAAATTCTCGCCCTCACGCCCCTAACCGCCGCAGGAGGAGACGCCCTGGGCGTCGGGAATCGCGAGCTGATTTCCGGCCACCGTAGGCGCGGGCTTGCGGACGGTGAGCAATGGGTAGCTCGCCGTCCGATAAGGACCAGACCCGGGTCCGCTAGGGCCGATGCCTGCCGGGGTTGCGCATAAAACCGAAAGAGAAATCGTGGCCCCCGGCAACATGGCAATTGAAGGAACACGGGTGGGTTTTAGTCAGTAAGAGTCTGACACGCCTTCCCACTCCGCCCAGAGCGGGAGAAGTTATTTGATAATTACCCATACAAAAAGAAAAATTGGGCTGACCGCGCTCGTGATTTCCAAGAACTTGTACAAGTAACTTCTTCGTCTGCCGTGCTGCCGTTTTAATAGTAAGTTTCAGTTTGTTTTTTTATTATAAGTAATTTAATTATTTTACTTTTTTATTATTTTTACGACGTCAAAAGGGCGTGTCCGTATGGAGATACACGACTTTTAAGGTGGCTCCTCAATTCAGACGTCTGAATTGAGGCCACCTTACAACTCTAAAACTAGCCGACGGATATTTTTGAAAATTTGGTAGGATTTAGTAATACTTATGCATAATCTCTACAAAAAAAGCGTAACAAGCACCGTGCGTTAGCCGGGCGACTCCAAAACGTTCTTTCTGTTTTTGGAGTTATATAATTATGATATTTAAAATGTCTAAAAACAGGTTTTCAGTAACTATACAAAAGATTTTAAAATAATTGAACCAGGTTGCTTTGAGACAGATAGGTTAAATATTTTGTAATTTTTTGAAAATGTGCGCAGTCCACATGTTACACGTAAATTGTCAGAAAACAAACATTTTTGTAATAAAATTACGAAAACTATGTACATTTTTAATATCAGGCATATTGTGATGAAATCGTCTGCATATTTTTTTTTGACATAGCAGAAATAGGCTTCCGTAAAGCTGAGACGTTTCTGACCGGTACTTCCCACCGAGTTGGGTTCAGGAATCATCTAAACTAACGATTTTATACGGTTTTGGCCCTAAAACGATGTGATATGGTTTTGGTCGTGGGCTCTCGTACCACACTAGATTGTTAAGGAATGTTTATTTTGTTAATATCTTTTGAAACACTGAATGTACAGGATTTTGGATTATGCCAATATTTAGTAGAAATTTCTACTAAATATTGGTGCTATTGTTATCCAATTTGATCAACTACTTTAGTAGCTACGAACATATTATTTTCCATAGACCGTCAGGATTGAGGAGCCACATAAAAGGTGTTGTATTAGCGAAATTATGTAGCTTTTCCATTTTATTTTTATACTACAAATTAGAACGTATTTACTACTAAATTATACTAAAAATATGTTGTAATTGGTTAATTACTTTCCGAGAAACAGCGCGGTGAAATTTGTGGATTTTTATGAAAAATCAAAACATTGTAGCTATCTCAAATTCAGCCGTACAAAACCCATTTTTTTTGAAGAGATTACGCATAAGTACTACTAAATCCTACCAAATTTTCAAAAATATCCGTCGGCTGGTTTTAGAGTTATAAGGTGGCGCCTCAATTCAGACGTCTGAATTGAGGAGCCACCTTAAAAGTCGTGTATCTTTTAAAGTGTTTTACTACAAATTCCAGGATCGGGCCTACAAAATCGCCTAATTTACTACTAAATATTGGTAGTACCCGCGTTTAAATATGAGAAATGGCTCCTCAATCCATACGGACACAAAAGGGCGGCAAATTATGACTCCGCCCCCGGCGACAGTGATTCACGCTACGCCACTGAAGATGTTACCAACGTCCAGTTAATCAAATCTTAATAAATAGTAACGATTTGTAATTCCATTCTTATGAAGAAAAACAAGTACAACGAAATATTTATATTTTGGATTTCTTCGAAGCTCGATATCGATATATGGTGTTGGCGTCGAAATAAATCGCTCTATGGTTTCGTCCAAAGCACTATGCACTGCTATTGGAATTTAAAATAGGTTAATTACTGAACTATTATATTACTCTTATTTACGTTTATCAAGTGTAAAAACGGAAAAGTATAAAATAAAAAAAATAAAGTTTAATAAAAAACTATAACCCGACTACGGGAAAATAAAAATAATCTAAAAAGTACGAAACAAGCAAATATTTCAGACAGAAATCAAGACAGATACAAAAATGGTCCAGGTAACGACGGCTTTACCTTGACCATTTTTGTACCTATGTCTTGATTTCTGTCTGAAATATTTGCTTGTTTCGTACTTTTTAGATTATTTTTATTTTCCCGTAGTCGGGTTATAGTTTTTTATTAAACTTTATTTTTTAAAGAAGCATTTCTTGTAAAATCTCCTCTAGGACCCTCACGGTCGGTGCTCGATGTTGTGCCCGGCATGGAAAGAGGGATCAAATTTAAGTCCCCAGAGATTGCTCGGACTATTAGACTTATGTCAAGGGGTAAGTCCCCTGGTCATGACGGGCTTAGCATCGAGCACCTACGATATGCTGGCCCTCACTTACCCAGGGTGCTTACTATGTTGTATGAAATTCAAAAGTCATTTATTCAAACTAGGCTGAGAATCAGCACTTTTCGAACGTCAAAATTACATAAGACAGTCCCCCAAAAACGCCCACCCTTCACCACTTCCTAGTGCCTTTAGCTGGGAAGAAGAAGTAGCGCAACAAACTCCCCAGCAGCACAGCTGTCTGTTCAAGTTAGAAAAATGATTCTATACAATAGTATGCAAAATAACTTACATTATGCAACATAAAACATAATTCAAATGACAAATTATAGGCCATATGCCAGCTAGCACACGCCAATATACCAACCAAAAACATCGAGAACTATACAAAAGCAACATTTAAAAAAAAAAATAAGCGTAAAAAGAACTTAATATCTAAATAAAAGCCTCCAGACATAAAGGGCGTGCCCGCTTAGATAAAGCTGTAATTGGCAGTTATAAATGATAAACTAGGACCATCGGGGTAAAATAAATGAACAGTTAATTACTAGTAAAATAAAAACAAAAAAAAACAAAACAACAATAATAACAAAACCATGATCAGCAAGACGACCAGTCACCACAAGCAGCACCCGTTCACGAGCATAACTCAAAGATCAGCCATTACCCCCCTCGCCATATTTGAGGGAAGGAGGCAACCCGACCCCCGACGCTACCGCAAGCAGTGACATCTAAGGGAGCATGACGAACTTGCTGTTGGTTGCTCAGGCAAAAAATAATATGATCAATTGTCGAGGTCGCTAGACCTCGACAATTGATCAAAAACAATTATATAAACTCATATAAACTGTCAGTAAGTAAGCTAATTCTGGAGAAAGAACATAAACATTGTCTTGAGTTAATCACAGCGACCAACTATTCTTATCATTTAAGTAATCGTTCATACAATAGTATGCCTTTGAACAAAGGTTGGATTTTACTTTAGTTTTAAATGTATTAAAAGGCAAATCTAGCAAAGAAGAGGGTAGCTTGTAATAAAAGGTTATACCAAGCCTAACAAATGAGTTATGAACCTTATGAAGCCGTTGAAAGGGAGCTCGTAGTTTGTCCTTATTAGTGTTATTAACATTGTGAATATCACTGTTTTTAGTGTATAAGTGTATTTTTTGCCTAATTTATAAGATGTTGGCGAAAATGAATTGTGATGCCACCGTGAGAATACCAATATTTTTAAACAAATCTCTTAGAGAAACTCTGGCACCTAGCTGGTAAATTGCTCGAACGGCTCGTTTTTGAAGAACAAATATATTTTGAATGTCAGCGGCTTTGCCCCACAGCAGAATACCATAGGACATAACGCTATGAAAATAACTAAAATAGACTAACCGAGCTGTATCAACGTTAGTGTATTGTCTTACTTTTCTGACAGCATAGGCGGCCGAACTGAGCCTTCCCGCTAGGCTTGATATATGTGGGCCCCACTGAAGTTTGGCGTCTACTGTTATGCCCAGAAAAACTGCCGAGTTCACAATTTGAAGCACCTCTTTATCTAAGACGATGTTGGGTCCTAGATTTCTAACATTTGGTAGAGCGAATTTTATACATTTCGTTTTCTTGGCATTGAGAACTAGGTTATTTGTCGTAAACCAATCCGTAACCATTGAGAGTGCACTGTTTACGTCGTCAAAATCTTGTCTATTCCTGTCTACTTTAAAAATAAGAGAGGTATCATCTGCAAACAGTACAACGTTACAGATATCCTTTAAATAAAAAGGCAAGTCATTAATATATATTAAGAATAAGAATGGACCCAGTATTGAGCCTTGAGGTACACCTAACTGAACTGGTAGCCCGCAAGATTTCACACCATTAACATCTACACATTGGAACCTATTATGTTAATAAGAATTTATTACTTTAAGAGCTTCGTTTTGGCCACCGTAATGACGTAGTTTACGCAAAAGTGTGTCATGGTGCACGCAATCAAAGGCTTTGGAGAGATCACAGAAAACTCCAATAGCATTTTGCGAGTCCTCCCATGCGTTAAATATGTGTTTCAGCAGAGCAACACCCGCATCTGTGGTCGAACGACCTTTTGTAAAACCATATTGTTCATCATGAAGAAGTCTGTTTAAATTAAAATGTCTTAGCAACTGCTTGAGTATTAACTTTTCAAATATTTTACTGAATGCAGGTAAGATAGAGATAGGCCTGAAATTGCCAACGTCATTTTTGTTACCCGATTTAAATAATGGTATGATTTTACTACTCTTCATGAGGTCAGGAAAAGTTCCTAAATCAACACATTTATTCAAAGTTACAGCTAAATATGGAGCTACTATGTCTATTATATTACTTAATAGTTTAATGGAGATACCCCAGTAATCACCAGTGTTTTAAGTGTGTTAAAAACATTAACTACATCACGAGGTGTTACATGCTCGAAGCTAAATAAGCTACTACATTTAGACACACTGCTCTGCTATGCAAAAGGTTTTCAGCTTTAGACGGGGACGAATTTAAGGAGCGAGTCGTAGTTATAGGTATGTTGGCAAAAAATTCATTAAATGCCTCAGCTACGTCGGCTGCTATATTAACTAATTTATTTTTGACCATAATCTCGAGTTGTTTTTCTTGCTTTATAGGACTTTTGTATGAGTCATAGTTACCTGCCCGGTGAGATGATGCGAACAGTGGTAGTGCCAACTGCTAAAAACAAAACTGGTGACCTCGCCGACAGCGGTAACTATAGGCCCATTTCATTAGCTACCGTGATTTCAAAGGTATTTGACAGCATGCTTAATACACAACTAAATAGTTATACTACTATTCATGATAACCAGTTTGGATTCAGAGCTGGGTTATCAACAGAGAGTGCAGTGTTGGGTCTTAAGCATGTTGTGACGTACTATGCGAAACGAGGGGTGCCTATTTATGCTTGCTTCCTGGACTTATCAAAAGCATTTGATCTGGTTTCCTATGATGTGTTGTGGAGTAAACTAGAGCGGATAAATTTACCCACGGAACTTGTTAACATTTTAAAGTTTTGGTATGGAAACTAGATCAACACTGTACGATGGGCTGGGGCTTTTTCTCGTCCTTATGGGTTGGAGTGTGAGGTGAGGCAGGGTGGATTGAGCTCACCAACGCTTTTCAACCTTTACGTGAACGAGTTGATTGGCGAGCTCAGCAGTACCAGGCTCGGATGTTATATAGACGGTTCCTGCGTCAATAATATCAGTTACGCGGACGATATGGTACTGCTAAGCGCGTCAGTCTGCGGCTTGAGAAAATTGGTTGCTCAATGTGAGGCGTATGCTCAAGGTCATGGCTTGGCATACAACACTAAGAAGTCGGAGATCATGGTCTTTGAGGGTGGGGGTAAAAGTCCTGATGCGGTACCGCCTGTATTACTTTACGGTACACCTTTGCAGAGAGTCTACAGGTTTAAGTATCTTGGTCAGATATTGACTCCCAACCTCAAAGACGACGATGACATTGAACGGGAGCGGAGGGCGTTGTCGGTTAGAGCGAATATGCTGGCTCGCAGGTTTGCACGATGCTCACTTCCTGTAAAGATCACGCTCTTTCGAGCTTACTGTACTAGTTTTTACACGTGCAGCCTGTGGGCTAGATATATGCAAAGATCGTATAGCGCTCTCCGCGTTCAATATAGCAATGCATTTAGGATACTAGTGGGGCTGCCCCGTTTCTGTAGTGCATTGGGGATGTCCGCAGATGCGCATGTAGATTGCTTTTACGCAACAATGCGTAAAAGGTGCGCTTCCCTGGTGCGCAGAGTGTGGGGCAGCTCCAATAGTGTCTTAAGAATGGTTGCAAGTCGTCTGGACTGCGAATACGTGGGTCACTGTTGTGCCGTCTCTCATGGGATATCACAGCGGTGACCAACCGTTATTTATTGTTTTGTTTTCCTTGTTTTTGTTTAGTGTCTGTGCTTACCAACAATCTTGTTACTCCAATAAAGAAAAATTATATTCTATTTAAAAGGAAAGTAAAATGTTTTTTAGCTAGTAAAGCATTATTATGATTTGAATGAATTTTTAAAGGAATCATTTTAAATTGACATGCTCTTTTATATATTATTTTAATCTGTAATGTATGTAATGTAATAATGATTTTTTGTATTGAATATTTTGGACCTGCGTTGACATTGTATTATTTTATTTTATCGTATAGTTTTTTATTTTGATAATTGAATATTTGTCAATTTTGTATGTAACTCCTATTTCTGTAAGAATCAATAAGGCATGTAATCAATCAATTCAATTTATTTACTTATGTCAGCATTGTCAATGTTAATGAATGTTGTTACATTATTATTATTTTAAATTCTATACTTGTTGTATATTTGCACACCATGACAATATGGTAAACATGTCAGCACAACTCCGTGTACTTATAACACCTTGCATGCATTGTATCGTGTGTACACACATGTTTGAACAAATAAAGTTATCTGAATCTGAGACTTGGGGTAAGGACAGCGCCGGCCCGAGAATTCCTAGCAGGGTTGTAACGGATGTCATATAACGGATGAGGATGCGGATGAGGATATCGAGATAATCGGGTTTGAGGATGCGGATGAGGATACGGATATTGGAAAATTCCTTATTGAGGATGCGGATGAGGGTGCGGATGCAGATGTCGTACAAAAAATAGCCCTTGTTTTTTATAGTACCTATTTATATAGGTTGTAGGTAATTATTTGGTAGGTAAAAAAAATTGAATATTAAAGTTGTTAATATTCACCGAGAGGAGGCCTGTGTCCCAGCAGTGGGAACATTATAGGCTGATTATGATATATGATGATGAAATTTGGTAACTGAAATTTCAAATTGTGGAGTCAAATGCACAACTTTAATATTCAAAATTAAGTAAAGGTAAATTATATTTGATAAAAAGTAACTGGCAGGCCGTTTCGTCTTCTAAGCGGTTTCTAAGTTCATCATAAATAAGGGCCTGCTCCACAAAATAATTGTTCGCTCGGGATACTTGCCAGTGGCGGTGATAAAAAAAAATCGAATGATTTTATACCCAGTAAGCCGACGTAAACACAGAAGTAATATAATCTCGGCGGGATTTTATCTCGCACTGGATTTTCAACTCTCGGTGTTAAGCCGAACGTTGAGAATCCAATGCACTGGGACGCACTCTCGTCCCAGCGCGTAGAAAACACACTGTTGGATTTTTAACTCTCGGCGGTAAGCAGAGCGTTGAAAATCCAGTGCACGAAGAAAAAATCGCTGCTATTTTATCACGTGACACCACAGTCGTGCCACCAGTGCCACGTGCGGCCGATCATCTGTCATAGGACAAGGACATTGCGAATTCAGCCAATAGTAACGCGTAACTTACTTATCGGCCCGCCCATTTACCTCGGCGCGAGTTTTTAAAAATCCACTATTTGTGCGAACAAGGTAGAGTCACATCCTCATAGAAATTATGAGGATGCGGATGAGGATGCGGAGCTTTTAAAATCAAAATTTGAGGATGCGGATGTTTTGCGGATATTAAAATTTATGCGGATGCTCCGCAGTTGCGGATGCGGATACGGATATCCGTTACAACCCTGATTCCTAGCGCCCTAGGCGAAAGGCTGGAACCGCGCCCTTTTAAGAAAATTCGTGACAAAATAAAATTATGTTCTTTCTTTTTCGTGTGGTTAGTGACTAACCTGGTGGCAGAGTTTTAAAGCCGCCCATGGGCCTGTGACTTGGCTTCACATGCCGTCGAGAAATATCTCTCAGGCGCGATCGGTATAGCGATCGCGGTCAAACTATAATAGTCAAATAAATTTTGAACAAAACATTATAACATACAACAAGAGAAGCAATTTTAAAATTGCGATTTGTTTAGCAATGGAGCGAGTTGAGGCTATCAACTAAACTCGCTTTTGATTTCCAGATGAACCGTACCGATGGTTTCGTAAATGTCCATGAGCACATTTTGGTAGAAAAACGGGTAAAAAATTGGGAGTATTTTCAAGTTGTAAATAAAAATTAATGTAAAGTATTCTTTTGTAATTTCGATGCCGCCGATTGCCGCCTCCCTAATACGAGCGCCCTAGGCCGTCGCCTAGTTCGCCTATATGAACGGGCCGGCCCTGGGTGAGGACTTAAATAGGCGGGTTCCCGGTGCAGACAAACCGGTACGGGTAGGTACCGATCCGTACAGGTAAAATATTCCAATGTTATCATATGCTCACGCATCGGTACCGACCTGTTTCTTTATGCGTGAGCGCATATGATAACATTGGAATAAAAAAGAAAATGGTCAACAGGTCCACAATCCACTAAGCCTACAGCACTCTTACATTCACAAAATATGTAGAAAAGAATCTATACAAAAGATAAATAAATTAATAAAAGTAAAAAACCTATTTTAATTAAACGCAATTATATGATCGATATTACAACTGTAATCAATCTGAATAATTATCATGTCCACAAAAGTCACTAATAAAAAGTTTAAATTAAATCGTTGGTATATAATGTCAAATAATAGAATAGTAAATATGTCAAGAACGAATTATATTTTTTTTTTTTTATATAGCTTGGTAATTTGGGAGCAGTTAATAGACTCTTACTTATTTATGCCGTTAATGAGGTACCAGGGATGCCACATGTGCAGAAGGAATTATTGCTGGCACCTGCTCTTCGAATGCCCACGATTCAGTCATGACAGAATAGAGCTGGAAGTAAAGATCGGAACCGAAAGTTCAAAACCCACATCAAACGTGTCCTTATCAAAAAAGCATATTATAAGATTAAAGACTACGTTGAAGACAAGGAAGTTTGGCAATAATTCTTTCTGCGCATGTAGCTTCCCTGGTACCTTTTATGCGGCATAACTATGTAAATGTATATAACTGCTCCCAAATTACGATGATTAGTTTATTTTACTTTTTTTACATACTTCATTGACATAATCTTTTCAATATTTGACATTATATACCTACAATTTTCTATATTTTTTTAATCAAATTAGTTTCGTTACAGCTGTAGTGGCAATCATGTCATTTGGTTTAAATAGGTCCTTATATTTATTATTTTGTTTATCTTTTATATAGATTCTTTTCTTTTAGATTTTGTAAATGTGAGAACGTTGTAGGCTGTAGACTTGTGGACCATTATCCATTTTACTAAGTACCTGGTAATTTTTGATAGGTCTAATCTGTCCTCCCATACCTATTAACACTGTAATTTGAAAACATTGTAGAAACCACTTATTTTGAAAAGAGTAACCGTGGAGTTTCTTGCCGGCTCTTCTCCATAGGAAGCGACCACTTGGAACCGTGCACCTAGCTTCTGACGTTTCATAAGTGCCCTTGTAGGTTTATGTGAAATAAAATAATTTGAATTTGAGTTTTTCATACATGTGCGTCCACCCATATGAAAACTGGCGAGCTAAACTAAACTAACTGCAAACTAAGTTGGTTTAGCTGGAGGTGGATGGCACGCTGAATAATTTTTATAAAATAAAAGTAGTCTAAGTTACTCCTTATATAACATCAGCTATCTGCCAGTGAAAGTCCCATCAAATTCGGTCCAACCGTTTCGGAGATTAGCCGGAACAAACAAACAGACAAACAGAAAAAAAATAAAAATGAGCCGTCGCGGGACGCCTGGCAGATGTGAAACATCGAAATGATTATGTACAGGTAATATGCATAAATAGGAAGGTTTACCGACGCCAACACTGACGTTGGCGTTGATTTGGCATTGGCACTGTTGGCGTGGCGACGCGTCGTCACGCCAACAGTCGGTCTGACCCGCCGCTGTACAGGGAAAATTAACCAGTGCGCAAACTTTAACACGTGACTTTACTCATCAATATAAACAATTTTTTTTAATATAGGACCAAACCTGAAATCGCGAAAAAAAAATCAGCTATTCCCTACATTTGTGTTCGCATAACTCGTCAAAATATTATAAAATATATTTTTTATAAGTACCTACCGTATATACTTCCATATTATGCGTTTAGTAAAAGCTGTTATTTTGACATTACAAACAGCCACTTAAATTTTATTTATTTAATATTTAAATAGATAAAGAAGAATCACACTTTGTTCTTACTAAAGTGATTTGTAACTTCTTTACATTGATAGTAACTAAAACAATCAATAATGAGCCTTATCATTTGTAAATAAATTATAGATATGTACTCAGATGTAACTATCCTATTTAAAAAAAAAAGCTTTACTGTCTATGCTCACGCTTTCGTTAGGCATCTTTTGGAGGGGCGAGGTTGACCAAAAGCCGGACAAGCCGGTCTTGTATATATTTGGCCGGACACGATTGTAAAAAGCCGGACATGTCTGGCTAAAGCCGGACACCAGGCAATCCTACCTGAGTGAGACACAAGGCTGGTAAATTAATATTATTTGTATGGATAATTCAATGCGGCGACGCATGAATTATCCATACAAACGTAGTACATAAATCATTTGCAATTTAAGCATATTTCCACCATATTATGTTGATATTCGGCTCCTACGTCTTTTTATTTCCAAAAACTTACCTTTAAATGAATTGCATTTCGTACATTTTTACAGCGTAAATGACACGTTTTTATATTGTTTTTTCTATATTATAAACAAAAATATTTGTAATATTGTTTCCGCAGAAGCATAGTTTGTGTATCAAGTTACAAATTATCGAAAAAAAATGGAAATACATTAAGTTTTCATTCATAATTTTTTGTGTTACGGAACACATCCAAATTTATCATAAATTTTCGGAAGCTAGTAGTACTATCGCGTCAAGCAATAATTGTCAATGTGTGCGTGGTAGTATTGCTCACTGTAGGTGTATATCGCTCCGATAGGCACTCACACTAGCGCAACGTGCTTGGAATTGAATTTTACAAACATCTCGATTTGTAGTTGCGAGCCATGTCGCCGGCTTCTTAAGTATTTAGTTTAGCGACTGGTCTTTTTACGCGGACGGTGTCGCGGTTTGCGGCGCAATTCCCTTCAATGCCACTAAGATTGATCGATTTAGGTCGACTTGAAATTACTCTATTAATGTATAGAATCAAGTTTTTCTAACTGAGCAGACAGCTGTGCTGCTGGGGAGTTTGTTGCGCCACTTCTTCTTGCCAGCTAAAGCACTAGGAAGTGAAGGGCGGGCGTTTTTAGGGGACTGTCTTATGTAACTTTGACGTTCGAAAAGTGCTGATTCTCAGCCTAGTTTGAATAAATGACTTTTAAATTTTTAATTTGAATGTTTGTGTGCCTTCTTTGTGAACAAAACTACCGTGACTAGTTACTGCTAACTTAAATAGCGGCTGTAACTCGAGGAATATGTCCATTAGAGAGAAATGCGATAGCGTGATGTCACAGTTCCCATCCCGGACGTGGACGAGAAATATTGTAAGGAAAATATTTACTACAAGATAGATGATTACGTAAATAATAGCACGTCGCTTATGTCGATAGACGTAGGTAGGTAAATCATGTTTTATTACGCAAACGCGTTTTATATTGTTAAACACGTGCTTCTTTGAAGCCTCCCGCTTGAAGCTTTCATAATGAACACTCACACTGAGAGTTGTACATTTAAGTACATACCTGTAAAGTATGGCCGCCGAAAATGTTTCAATAACAATCGTAAATTGGTAACACACGGTCAAATTCGTGAATGAAGGTAACACACGTAAAATTTGTAAGAGAAATTTCTAATTATTCCATAATTACTGTAATTTTGACAATTCGAAAACATACATAATAAGAACCATCCTTGCTCTAAAATAACTAATTTAATTCCGAATATAATTATTTAACCTCAAAACAGATACTAATCCCCAAATGAATCTTAAAGTCGTCACCCCAATATCATAATCTAAAACTGTCTAATAAAACTACATATTTACAATATTTCAAGGATAAGGAAAATAATATGAAACACCAAGATATTTTGTCAGTCATTTATATTTATTTGCCAACATCAAATTCAATATTCTACACCATACCATCACATCTATTCCCCACATAATATCACTATTTCATCAGTAGGTATTCTAATATTTACCATAAAACTAATAGATTATTTTAATTTACAGTAGATCTCCAACCAATACTATGCCAATCTATCTTTTTACCGACACAGCAACTAAGCACGTCTTACCGTCACGAGCGCCCAACCCAGAAGGTCGACATAATCGTTATTCCCCCATTTTGACATATCAAATCTTTGGGTGTTGCCAGTACAATATTCAACTATGACGTATTAATAAATTGAAACCTAACACATACTTGTTGTCAAATTGTGTGTGAGTAGGATTTGCGCCCTGAGGGTTCCGTCTCAAAGCTGTGCTTGCTCGACTGCCCAAATTTCCAAATCTGGATTGAAGGACAAACTTAACTTTTCAATTGAAAAATAACTTTTAATAAAGTAATAAAATACAGACTCAATGTTACTTCAAGACCTATGAATTTTTTATCCCAGACTGAAGAAAAAACTTAACTTTGCAGTTCATAGTTATATAACTATAAATTACCAAATTTTCCGTTTTCCTCTTTATTTGACCTTACTTCTCGCCAAACTTCATGCTTCTAGGCCAACGGGAAGTACCAAATAGACTGGTTTATTTGCGAGTATCAAAATATGCGGCATACTTAAATGGCCGTAATTTTTTATTGCGTTGACTTAAAAGTTTTATTTTCGTTACAGCTCCAAGAGACCGTAGATCTAAGTTTTTGATATCTATTTCAACTTGATGCCTACACGCGTTCCTGAAATCAAAAAATCAAATAATTTAATTCTTTGCAAAAATGGGTGTAGTATATAGGTGTTTTTATAAAAAGAAAAAAAAGGGTCTTGACAGACAACGAAGTCATCCTTTTAGGGTTTAAATTTTGGGCACGCCACAATTGCGGCGACAAGTTAAAGGTGAAGAATTGACTCACTTCTCTAGACCATCAGGAAACTGAGAATTTGCAGGCTAGCATCACTGCCTGCCAAAGAATACTACAAAGAGTTAAAGTCCCTTGAGTTCAGTTCTTTGTACAACGAAAAAGTTGCATTTTTCAGGCATAATATAAATAATAAAATAAAGCACCCTAAACTGTTATGGAAAAATCTTAAATCCACATTATCACCCTTTAAACCTAGACAAGATCTTCCGTCGCATTTTGCAGATCCAAATCTAATTAATAATACTTTTTTGATAGTTCCCGGTGACTTATGACTTATTTTGAGAACCATAGACACGGTGACGCAATTTTCACAATCAATCCTGTGGAACAGAATGATATCTCTCGCATTATCCTACCTTAAAAGTAACGCCAAAGGTTATGACAACATTACCCTTGACATGCTAAATATGACTCTGCCATATGCACTTAAGTACTGTAACTGACATTATAAACTGCTCAATAGTGACGTCAACTTTCCCTGACCAATGGAAAATTGCTTCCGTTAGGCCCTTACCAAAAAATGCCAATCCAATTGATGTAAAAGACTTGCGCCCTATTAGCATTTTACCGTGTCTGTCTAAGATTTTAGAGAAGATCGTTAGCCACCAATTAACGCATTTTCTGGAACAAAATAACGTGTTACCGGACTTACAGTCTGGTTTCAGAAAACAGCGCAGTACTGCCACTGCCGTGCCCGTTTCGACCGCGCGGCCATGGCGTTTTTTTTTTAAATAAAAACCATCCCAAGTTTTTATAAAAACATGTAAATGTCGATTCCCAAAAACCATAATTTTGACAAAGCAATGGTTTAAAAGTTATAAGGGTTTGAACGTGGCCGCGCCATCGAAACGCGGCGAACCGCGCGGCCATGGAGATCTTTAAAACTAAGCGTCGCAGAGACCTGAAATTTTGGGAAATAGTAGATTGAATTTGTAAAATATTTGTAAAAATATAGAAAAATCCTGGGTTTATATTTTAGGAGCTGTAAGGCTAAAACCTCATGCCACGCCATGGAAACGGTGACAAACACGTTATCGCCGATATCTCGCTGAAAAAGCATCGCAGGCGTCTGAAGTTTTTTGTAAAACACAGATTTGATTTTGTCAAAACTAGTAAAAATACAACAAAAAATCCTAGGTTTATATTTCAGGAGCTATAAGACTAAAACCCCACGGCCGCGCCATCGAAACGGTGGAAATTTAGTTTTTCGCCAATATCTCGCTGAAAAAGCATCGCAGAGGTCTGAAGTTTTTTGTAAAACCTAGATTTGAATTTGTCAAAACTAGCAAAAATACAATAAAAAATCCTAGGTTTATATTTCAGGAGCTGTTGAACAAAATCTTCAATGCGTCTTGAATATGTCGATTAGGGTGACCACAGATTATTATGTACAGAGAACTTTCCACCTATTTTTATTAGAAATGATATCTCAAGGATTCGAATGAAATTAAAATGAAACAATAAGGTACGTACAAAAATATTGTTTTTTCTTTAAAATCACAGATTGTTCGCTTACATTAAGTCATATATTTCTTAAAAAATCACAGATTGTTCGCTTACACTAAGATATGCATTTCTTTAAAAATGACAAATTATTTCGTAACAGTAAGTATATTTCTTGTAAATACGCCTTGTGGCCAAAGACTTTCTCTTAACCTAACAAAAAAATTAACATTACTTATACTAAAACTTTAAAATGAGGTATTTTGGTTGATGTACATGGAACTTATTCACATTATACATATAGTTTTTAAAATTACCCTGTTATTTAATATCTTAATCATCATCTATTAAACCATATGTTAAATTATGTATCGCCACAAGTTGTTCAGGAGGCCTACCTACCACCAACTCAAAAGCAGTATTATTTTAATATTACTTCAGTAGGAGAAAGAGATGGAGCTATACGTCCTGTAGAGCTTCATCTCTTTTCCACACTGAAGTAATATTAAAATAATACTGCTTTATGAGCTGGTGGTAGGCCCCCAGAACTTGAACAGATCTACTTTTTCTCAAAATTTCAGGTCTCTGCGACGCTTAGTTTTAAAGATCTCCATGGCCGCGCGGTTCGCCGCGTTTCGATTACGCGGCCACGTTCAAACCTTTATAACTTTTTAACCATTGCTTTGACAAATGTATGGTTTTTGGGAATCAACTTTTACATGTTTTTACAAAAACTTGGAATGGTTTTTATTTAAAAAAAACGCCATGGCCGCGCGGTCGAAACGGAAACCCACTGCCTTATTAGATGTTACTGATAATCTATTATCAGCCCAAGATAAAGGAATGTGTTCAGTGGTAGTCTTGCTAGATTTTTCCCGGGCATTTGACGCAATAAATATCCCGTTATTACTGTCGAAGCTAATTTATTACGGATTTGACCCCAACACTACGCAATTGTTCCGCAGCTACCTTAGTGATAGGAAACAATTTGTGGATCTACGTTTGGGTGACGGAACTGCTCTTATATCGACTATTACTTCCATTGAGAGAGGGGTTCCGCAGGGATCTATATTAGGCCCAATTATGTTTATTTCATGCTGTGCAGATATCATTAAATGCCTCCAGAGGTGCAAGTACCACATATACGCCGATGACGTCCAACTTTACATATCGTTTAGACCAGATGAATATGATAGTGCCATTAAAGATCTAAACGGTGACCTACGTAGAATCGCCGTCTGGTCTGAAGAGAATTGCCTGTCGCTAAACCCAACCAAAACCAAATACATGGTATTTGGCACAAGACAGCAACTAGCAAAACTACCCGCAACGTTTCACCTTGAGTTAATGGGCGAACAAATTGACAGAGTCAATGGTGCCGATTACCTTGTTCACAAACTAAACTAAATTTAAGTTCAATGCATCTTTTTCTTTCTATTGCATTAAGAAAAGGACAGAAGATAAATTTTAATTTAGTCCTGTAGAAGGCATGTAACACCTTTTCTAAACAAACATTTTTCTCTAAAAACTGAAATACAGGCGCAAACTGCACTTGGCTTGCCTTCAGTTCGGTGTTGTTAAATACCAGAAACCGGACTACCTGTACGCCAAGTTGAGTTGGATAGCGAGTAGACGAGAATGCGGGAGAAGGCAATGCTCGCAACAACTCTCGACTCAGTCTCATAGTACAACAGCTTTACATATCGTTTAGACCAGATGAATATGATAGTGCCATTAAAGATCTAAACGGTGACCTACGTAGAATCGCCGTCTGGTCTGAAGAGAATTGCCTGTCGCTAAACCCAACCAAAACCAAATACATGGTATTTGGCACAAGACAGCAACTAGCAAAACTACCCGCAACGTTTCACCTTGAGTTAATGGGCGAACAAATTGACAGAGTCAATGGTGCCGATTACCTTGTTCACAAACTAAACTAAATTTAAGTTCAATGCATCTTTTTCTTTCTATTGCATTAAGAAAAGGACAGAAGATAAATTTTAATTTAGTCCTGTAGAAGGCATGTAACACCTTTTCTAAACAAACATTTTTCTCTAAAAACTGAAATACAGGCGCAAACTGCACTTGGCTTGCCTTCAGTTCGGTGTTGTTAAATACCAGAAACCGGACTACCTGTACGCCAAGTTGAGTTGGATAGCGAGTAGACGAGAATGCGGGAGAAGGCAATGCTCGCAACAACTCTCGACTCAGTCTCATAGTACAACAGCTTTTAGAGGTAGTTTCCGATATGCGGCTTCTGCAGTGTGGAATAACCTGCCACCACCTCTTCGAGCGTTAGAAGCGATCGACACATTTAGAAGACGCTTACGGCAGTATCTCATGGATGCGCAACGGAAGCTAGACATGATCAACCTTAATGTTTCATTGATATAAATTGTATTATGATAAAGTTATCTATTATTTATTGACGGACAGTCCCTTTAGTCCTTTGTTTATTCTGCAACCATGCCATTTTAATTATTTTGTTAGATACCACTGTTTAAATCTTTAATTATCTTTTAATTTAATTGTATCATATCGATTTTATTATTATTTACTATACATATATATTTATTCTCTATTTAAATATTTACGCACACGATAAAACTGATTTTCATCCGTAAGACGTACTCGTAACATAAGGTTCAGTTGAAAACCAGCGTCAGGCACTAGTTGTCTGGCATTTATGCTGAACTGGGCCTATTTGTCGCAGCCGTGAGGCACACAGTACTGTTTTAAGCTTTCTTTGTTTTTCTGTTTTTGTTTTTGAAAACTGTGTGCCTTAACCTGTGTCAAATAAATTTATTTTCTTTCTTTCTTTCTTTCCTGCTCTGCAGAATTTCGTACGCACCTGAAAACACACGTAACCGCAATCAATAAACTCACTCACATACACACTCTCACACTTCACTCACTCTTACACTACACTCACCTCTCCACACACATTTATATTAAATACTTAGGTAGGTAATACATAATCGTTAAGTATTTATTCTTAATTGTTTTTCCTAATATAACATTTATTAAATAAGTTACGCTCCACAATGTGCCTGGCAGGAAGGAACGCTGACACCTGAGTTATAGGACATGTCCTAGTTTGGGTGTCAGTGAGAAGTTATTAGATAATGACCTACCCAAAAAAAAGGAGTTTCACTAATTCAAGCAAATACTTAGTCTAATTACTATAAGGATCTAAGTTACTTAAAAATTCATTGTTAACCCTTTTCTCGTCTTATGTATTAGGTTTATGAAAATAAATAAATTAAATTCTCCTGGTACAGTACCGACCAAAAGTCCATAGGCAATCTCACAAAGCAATAGCTTGACGTTTAGTTTTACTTACGACCTTTTATTTTCAAGAGACACATGCATCATTGTCGTCAACAAGTGATTGTAGTTCATAATTTCAACATTAAAATACAAGTCAAGATGACCTAGCGGTTAAAGGCTTGTGCAGACCAGCGCGATATCGCGGGCGCGACAGGCAGCGCTACCAGTGTCGCGCCCGCGATATCGCGCTGGTCTGCACAAGCCTTAACGCGTTCAGATAGATGCGTGAATCGATAAGCCGTGAGTTCAAATCTCATGCAGTACTATTAAAGGTTTTTTGTAAGTTTTAACTCAATTGGAAGTAATGGGACAGAAATATAATATTCTTTATGTTCGCTTTGTTCACACATTTCGTAAAGTTAGAAAGGTAGATCATAAAAAAATACTAAATAAGTTTAGACTTGTGAGGTAGAATATGAGTTTAATGAATATTTGACTTGATCGGAATGAACGTTGTCGATTTGTTGTAACTGTTGGTGTGATCTCAAAATGCAGGCAAATATTATCTAATATTGAGGCGAGGGCGCCTATTATTTCGCTGCATAAAAGTGGTTTTAATAGAACACAAATATCTGATGAAACCGGTTTGAATGTGAGTATTATATTTACGAATTGTAACTTAAACTTTTATTTGAAATTTACCTAGACTATTTGGTGACATATGGATTAGTTCTTTTTATTGTTATTTTTTAAATCCATCATGAGGTCTAAAAGATAAATAATTAATGTTTATTATTGCATTTGTAAATGCAGAGTTTTAATATTACTTATACTGTTATTTTAAATAAATATTATTTTATGTTATTATAAAAATTATGAAATGACGTCACTTTAGTATGTTGTTATAACTGCTTAACACTTTTCTTTTTGTTTTAGAGGAATACTGTAATTTTCTGGATTAAAC
Organism: Agrochola lychnidis; assembly: GCA_963680765.1. Lineage (NCBI taxonomy): Eukaryota > Metazoa > Arthropoda > Insecta > Lepidoptera > Noctuidae > Agrochola > Agrochola lychnidis. Next base: position 1,217,670 of record OY796857.1, on the reverse strand, counting down.
AGTTCTACTTATGTTGAAGTATTAGACGATGTCATGCTACCTACTGTGCGCATCATTCACTCTGCTGATGAGTTGACACAATTGACATTTGTCCAGGACGATTATCCTATTCATCGGGCGAGCATTGTGCGTGAGTGGTTCCAGAATCACCCGGAGATAATTTTTGTTCCATGGCCAGCGCGATCACCCGACCTCACCCCCATAGAAAATCTATGGGGTTTGATGGTGCAAAGGTGGGAGTCACGGGATGAGAGGTGTATACAACAAATAAAAACCCATTGCATGGAGGTGTGGGAAAATTTAAGAGGAACCGAAATATGTGGTAATATTGTAGGGTCCATGCGCAAACGTCTACTTGACTGCATTGAAAATAATGGGGGTAATACAAAATATTAATCCCTAGATGTTTTGGTTTTAATAATAATTAGACGGTGTAATTAAATATTTAGTAGTATTAACATATCTGTAATTATTTAATGATCTTAAATTGAGGTTTAGTTTCAATCTTCTTTTCGTCAAGAAAATGAACACTTAAGCTATTACCTCAATATTACATTAATTGTGACGTTACATAAAAAATCGAAACAGATTGTGATTGTGTTGTATTACGCAATTAGGGTACTGGTTATGTTATTATGAATTGACTAGGTAAGTGGGTACCCACTTAGTAAATAAAAAAAATCTTGTGAATGGTAGGTAACAAGAGAACTTCTTTTGTCTAGGTAGGAATGTGACATCACGATTCTCATAAGAGTTTGTTAATTTTATACATAAATAAAACGAATAAACATTTTTGTTATCATTAAAAAATCACTTATATAGTTAAACAATATACAATAACTAATATTTAACTTCTTATAAAAAAAAACAAATAATAAGAAAAAAACAAATATAAATATAATTTTTCAATGAAACTAGTAAAACCAGCCACACGTTGTAATTACTTAGATTCGAACTCAGACCTCACTGATCGTGAATCCATTGCTTAGCCCAGACAGCTAACAGCACATGATATTTCAATGCGAATTTTAGCATCAGGTCGCCACTGTGACGCATATTCTAAATGCAACAGAAATATAATGTTATTTCACGTTACTGTTCGACGAGTGACGACGATTCATTAGTGTGTGTTATCTGTGGAATGTTGAGACATCACTCATACACGCATATGCACACGCACTGACTGTATCGTGCTCGAGTTCATAGCAATGTAAACCTTAGCATACTTACGGAGTTTTGAGGTGTACTGTACCTACCTTCACCACCAGCTCCACTACTCCATATGCATTGTGACAAGCATAAATTGCTTGGCAACCATATTAAATTAATGAAATCGCAACCAGTGAAATACTAATTATTGAGTAGTTCCGGTGGCTATCTGCAGTCTTCATCATCAGTTCCACTTCACCAAATGGTGCGTTCCAAGAACAACTGCACGAGTTACTATTAATTATATGGTAATCTTGATTATAGTTCCTAATTAATGGCACTTGTATGACTGACTTTGATTATAGTTCCTAATTAATGGAACTTGTATGACTGACTTTGATTATAGTTCCTAATTAATGGAACTTGTATGACTGACTTTGATTATAGTTCCTAATTAATGTAACTTACATGACTGATTTTAAACAGTCTATTTTATAATAAACATATCTAGGAATGTTATTTGATGTTTCATTTAACTCAATCATGGGGTCTCAACTCGAACAAATTATAATTAGTTCTGAAAAAAAAATCATAGATGGCAGCATAGGTAACAAATATGAAATTAACAATCACTAAAAAGCGATAAACGGCTGATTTTGGCGTAAGTATGATTAGTAAAAATCAAAACTTCTTGTTTAATGCTGATTTATCTATATAAACTCATAAATCATCTATTTTCAACAAAAATGATGAATGAAACATTTTGTTCAGAGCTCTATGCAATAAATAGATGGCGTATTATTCAATTTGTCATCACATCTGTCGCTATTATTTTACGTTTAGTAGTAAATTAAACAATTTTTGAAGTGAAAACATCTTTAGGCGCGTTGGGCATTTTTGAGATGGGAAAAACAATTGAACTCGCGACACCGTTACCGACATCTCATTTTAGTAACCGCGATTGTGCTCTTTATTAATATCAAGTTACGGATCAATGTTCTATGCAAGTATTTGTACAAAGGTTTTGAAAGTATTTTTTTTTTTTTGTAAACGCGATTGCGATCTTTATTTAGATAAAGTTACGGACCAATGTTCAATACAAGTATTTTTCTTCCACCAAGATCTTGTTCAAGTTTTCGCTTCTGTCGGCACTCCCGGAGCGCCACTGTTTTTTTAATAATCTATTACCTACTTTACGTAGAAATATAATATCTGAAAGAAATCTATACATGTTTTTGGCAAGTACCTACCTACTTATATTTTTATCATTTTACTGAAAAACCGGCCAAGTGCGAGTCGGACTCGCGCACGAAGGGTTCCGCACCATTATCTATAAAAACGGCAAAAAAATCAAGTTTGTTGTAGGGGAGCCCCCTTAGATATTTATTTTATTCTGTTTTTTAGTATTTGTTGAAAAGATTGTAAAAACTATCTTTGCTTTGTTTAAATTCAATCTTTTTTTATTGTATGTAATTGCATATCACGTGTGCACTGTGAACATGTACATTCTATAACGCTACCAAATACTGGGTACGTCTTTCATCGACTTGAATATGCCCTGGCGGCTGAGAGTATGTCATGCTCACTCAAATGTCTCGCTGATGGTGGCGTGTGTGTTGCATCACTAAGGAGACGATAACTGACTTTTCATGATTTTATACTGAAGATGACGTCTAAACGAGTAGTGTTAGTAATTTAGAAAAAATATATGTTGAATTAGAGCATTTTCTTAATATTTTAATATAGGCATATTTTTGATTATGTTTATATTACATAGTGAAATTAATTTGTAAAGTTATGTCTAACGCGTATAAAAAACCGAGAATGACGCAAAATCTATCAAGCGTATTTTTCTGAAAACTTCACCATTTTAAAGATAATTAAATTATTGATCGTTTAGTATACGTGTTTTATTAAAATACCTTTTGATTTACGGGTAATAAATTAATAATGCGTCTAATTTGGGTCAGCGCTCCTTGATGGGCGAGTCCTATTACTGGCTGCTACTACAATTAGGAATGGGCAACTAGCTTCATCTTTCTGACTGACCGACCCCTTGACAATTCAAAAGTACCTGTAATTGGTTTATTTGAAATAAATGCTTTGAGTTTGAGTTTATAGCGGCAACAGAAATACATCATCTGTGAAAACAACTGTCTTAATAGAGACACAGCCTGGTGACAGACAGACGGACAGTGGAGTCTTAGTAATAGAGTCCCGATTTACCCTTTAGGTACGGAACCCTAAAAAGGATTGCACGAAACATTTTAAAAGTAGATAGGTAGCTAATGGTGCCGATTCTCTTGTACACCGAACGAAACTAACTAAACTATCACTAAAATTCCTTTACTATGAGAATCTCAAAGCTATTCTGCAAAATAAATTCTCTTTTTAAAATAATTTTGACATATCTAAATCGAATTTGACAATCGCGACTCCACACGTGATACCTAACCACGTGAATCTTTTTAGAGCCAGTGGCGCGCAGGGGGGCAACCTCGATGTGTTTTATATGAAATTTTTCACTTTGCGTAGAAAAAAAATATATACCTACATGTAGAGCGTTAGGGGTTTAAGGGTATTATAAAGGGGGTCGAAATTTTCATTATTTTTGCGATTGGACACACCGTTTTCGAGATATAAGCAAAAGAAAAAAAAACATGTGTGCAATTCACACGTGGTAGAAGTGAAACCTTCAAAAATAAAAAATAAATGTTTTTGTACGCGCACGAACACGTATTAACACACGTCCACACGGCTACACATCAAGCTATACATTTCCAGTATTAGCGGACCTCGCATTGTACGGAAATCCTATACAATACGAGATCAGCATAAACTGGAAATGTATAGCTTGATGTGTAGCCGTGTGTACAACGCTGAGGCCCAAGCAAACTCCCACTATGCCTTGGCAAACACGAGTGGAGGGGGTACGAAGCAGAGCATAAAGAGAACCACAAACATAAGAACACACACAGACACACCCCCACACACACAGACACCCCCACAAACACACAGACACCCCCGCATACACACACAGACACACCCCCACACACACCCTCAGACACACCCCCACACACACCCTCAGACACACCCCCACACTCACCCCCACACACCCTCAGACACACCCCCACACACAACCTCAGACACACCCCACACATACCCTCAGACACACCCCCACACACCCTCAGACATACCCCCATACACACAGACACCCCCACAATCACACAGACACACCCCCACATACACACCCCCACACACACCCCCACACACACTCAGACACACCCCCACACACACCCTCAGACACACCCCCACACTCACCCTCAGACACACCCCCACACACACCCTCAGACACACCCCCACACACACCCTCAGACACACCCCCACACACAACCTCAGACACAACCCCACACATACCCTCAGACACACCCCCACACACCCTCAGACACACCCCCACACACCCTCAGATATACCCCCACATACACCCTCAGACATACCCCCACACACACATACACCCCCACAAACACACAGACACACCCCCACATACACACAGACACACCCCCACACACACCCTCAGACACACCCCCACACACACCCTCAGACACACACCCTCAGACACACCCCCCCCCCACACACTATAATGCTTCCTATCTCATTTTCTCCCACGTTAAATCTTATGAATTTATGTGTCTGTCTCTTTTTCATTCCATCGAGTTTCAAATCACAACGATGCTAAAGAAGTTTTCACTTCAAAAAAAAGATTCAGTACTGTTTTTGTATCTGAAGTCGAGGTGTTGGTGTGAATTTAAAGTTCATGACAATCAATTTTATTCCACATGTTTTTAGTCGAAAAACGTCAAATTCAGAATAGCAAAATTGCCATTTTCACTAAAGTAATATCTCAGTTCCATCTTCAAAATATAGTTAAGTTGTGTCATTTTAGTCTTTAGAAACTATTCCGCCAACTCGAGATATTTTTTTGTTGTTTTGTTATTACACTTGTCCTTGAACGTACCGTGCGATGCAGAGAATCTAAAATATCTAAGTCGACTCCTAGATGGCGTTGTAAAAGTCGCTTATGCTACCATCTGTTAATAAAAATGGAGGAAAAAAAATAGCCAGTTTAATAGCCAGTTTTAGGGAGGTGTCATTTCCTTGTATGGGATTGGGTATCTGTACGTAGTATTATATTATCTGTGACTCAATACAGGCACTTACACTTTTTTTTTTTTGGGTGGGAAATCATCAAATAACTTCTCCCGCTCTGGGCGGGAGGGCGTGTCAGACTCTTACTGACTAAAACCCACCCGTGTTCCTTCAGTTGCCGTGTTGCCAGGGGGGCCACGATGTCCCTATCGGTTTTCTTCGAACCCCCGACAGGCATTGGCCCTAGCGGACCCCGTCAATTCTGCTGACATCTCTTTGAGGCGTGCGTGGAACACAACGCGCCGTCGACCCGGGCTTGGTCCTTATCGGACGGCGAGCTACCCATTGCTCACCATCCGCAAGCCCGCGCCTACGGTGGCCGGAAATCTGCCTGTGATTCCCGACGCCCAGGGCGTCTCGTCCTGCGGCGGTTAGGGGCGCGAGGGCGCGAAATTTGCCTCTCCCTCACGCGCTCCGTCTCCTCCTTCGCGAGCATTACTGCTTCGCAGAAGGAGGTGACGGCCTCCCATTTCCTCTCACTCCGTAGCATGGCCCGAATCAGGGCCGGACGCGAGAGATCACCGCCGCCGATCGCTTCTACGAGGACACGGCGATGCCCTGCCCAAGCCGGGCAGACCTCCACCGTATGCTCCACCGTGTCCTCCGGGCGATCCACACAGTGACGACACCCGGGCGTTTCCTCCCGCTTTATCCTGAACAGGAACCTCCCGAAACAGCCGTGTCCGGTGAGCACCTGTGTCAGGTGAAAGGTGAGGACGCCGTGGCGCCTCTCTAGCCACTCCTCAAAGAGGGGTCTTATCGCCGCAATTGTGGCGTGCCCAGCGCTGGGTTACGACAATCGCACTCTCCATTCCGCCGTGAGATCCCACCGGAGCTGTGTCCGCTGTGCCGCGACTTCTTGCGGCATCGGAGTTAAGCCCCGGCGTTTCGCCTCCTCGCGCCACTCCCAAATGTGCGCGAGGACCTTTGCCTCCAGATCCCATGGCGGTACTCCGGCAAGGAGGCTCGCCGCCTCGCAAGAGACCGTGCGGTATCCTCGGGCCAGCCGGATGGCCATGACCCTTTGGGACGCGTTAAGCCGGCGGGCTGGCTGCCGCCTCAATGAAGGCGCCCACACCGGCGCCCCGTAAAGGGCCATGGACCGCACGACCTCCACGTAGAGCCTCCGGCAGGAGGCGTTTGGACCTCCCAGATTGGGCAGGAGCCGCTTCAAGGCAGCCCCGGCCCGGTCCAGTCTGGGAGCCAAACGTCGGAAATGCTCCACGAAGTTCCACCGGCTGTCGAGGACGAGTCCCAGATACTTCATCGTCGACTCGACGCCGATGTGAACCCCTCCCGCCATTACCTGGGAACCCGACGACGGCCCACTACGAGGACCATAAAAACCCATGGCCTCGGACTTGTGCAGGGCCACCTCGAGTCCCAGCTGCCGGATTCTGTCGACGATTGTCGCAACCCCGCGTGTCGCTAAGTCGGCCGCCGCCTAGTACGACCTCCCCTGCGCCAGGACCAGCGTGTCATCAGCGTAACAAACGACGCTGACGCCAGTAGGGAGATCGGCAGGCACTTACACTTATCATTTATAATGATAACAATGATAAGCCTTAACCTTTCACAGTAAGCCCACAAGAATAAAAAACGAGCAGAAGGCAAGCTTCCTAGAGTTCCAAATTCTTACCTACTTTCATAGGGCTGTCACTCGGTTATTAAAAATAAAAAAACCGGGTAAGTGCGAGTCGAGATTCGGCGATGACCACAGCCGGACGGACGGATGGATGGACGGATGGACAGCTGGACAGACGGACAGACGGACGGACACGTACTGTGACTGAAGTGATCCCGTGAGTTTTCCGTTTTCCAATTACGGTACTGAACTGGTAATTATTTTAACAGTTTGTTTAAAATTAAGTAATACCTATTTAATTAATCATACTGTGAAATAATTATTTATACACACACGCGTACACAGTGTTCAACTGAGACCCTCCCTTTTTAGGGTTCCGTAGTAAACAAGGAACCCTTATACCTTTCTCGCCCGATACCGTGTTCGAGAGTGGACGTGTTTATCTGTTCTTATAAAAAATATTAAATAACATACACGCGACTCTAGCCCGTAGTTATTCATTCAGAGTGCCTAAACTCCTCTCCCGTCTTCGTATTATATTATTTAATTCTACGGGAGCCCGCCACCGAACGAGCAGCGTGCGCTTACCCCGTACGCGCCGCCTTCACCTCCGTGGGAACAGCTCAGTGTTCATAATTGCTGTCTCGCTTCCTCCAAGACCCTGTGTTCGTCGCCGGCGCAGTTTGATGGTACGACTGCGACATACACTGTTTCGTGCGAACTGCGAGCCTTTACTAACTTATAAAGTAAAGTATAACTGTGAGTATCTTCGGCCTTTTTTACGTCTCCCTACTGCTCACGATGCCTCGCATGCAGCGCTCACCGCCTCCGCCAAACACTACTGTATCAAAATCGCTCGCGCCCGAACATAAATCGCCACTGGCCTCAAATCTTCACACAGCATCATCCGAGCCGGAACTGAGTGCTCTTTCGGACAGTCATGAGCGAATTAAGGATATTTTCGTTAACACGAACCGCGGAACAAAGTGCCGTCTCGGCGAAGGTACATTTTTTGAGGATAGCGACTCGGACAACTCGCTGCTCTTATCCGAAATCACTAAACTTTTCACAGACTTTGAGTCCAAACAAAACCGAAAGTTTGATTGCCTTAAATCTACAATGGACGAAATATCGGAACAAAACTCTAAAATTCAAACATCAGTGGAGTTTGTTAGCGGAAAGTATGATGAACTATTGGAACGAGTGGATGCAACTGAGCGAGAAAATTCCACCCTTAAAAGACAAATTTCTTCGCTAGAATCCAAAGTTGATTACCTGGAACGCTGCTCTCGCTCTGCTCTGCTTGAGATAAATAACCTGCCGACCACAGTCTCAGAAAGTAAGGAATCGTTAATGAAAAACCTCTGTAAAATCGGGACTGTAATTAATGAAGAAATAAAACCATCGGAAGTCAATAATATTTACAGATTGAAGGCAAAAAAAGACTCGCGCACTGTTGGTACTGTTATTGCGGAATTTAAGTCTTCAACCATGAAGGAAAACGTACTAAAAGCCACCAGAAACTATAACAAGCAATGCGGTAACAATAAACTGTCAACTGCCAGTATGGAGCTGCCCGGCCCGCCGATACCTATTTATATAGCTGAGTCCCTAACCTCCCTTGGTAAACATCTTTACTACTTGGGTCGCAGACTCCAGAAAGAAGGTAAATGTGATAGCTGCTGGCCGAGCCACGGGAAAATCTATATAAAAAAGTCCGCAGGTTCGATTCCATTTTGTGTAAATTGTGAAAGCGACCTACATAAACTTTTGGGCGCCGCCCTGTGACTACGTCTCTCTAAAGTTGCATTTATTTTGCCTCTTAGTTATGCTTGTCTTAGTTGTAATTTCTTATTTTTGCTTATAATATCACACTACACACAACACCACTACTCAAGGACATACGCAACCTCATTCTCTTTCGATTCCCAATATGCACCAATTGACGTCAGCTGGTTCTGCACTTTTCTGGCATTAATTATGCACGCACGTAATTCGCAAAGCTATCTGAATAGTAAGTCACACTTTTCTGAGATTGCTCATGCCACCATTTTTAATCACCGCCGCATTATCTTGATGTTTTACTATTATTTAAATAAAATTCGATAATTTAAATGACATACAGACTGACCTGGACAGTATTTCAGTAGCTGAGTCTGCAACTTGTATGATTGAGGACTGCAATGATATAGCTGTTTTGCACAAAAATGCTCTCTCACTTCTCTGTCAAAATATTCGTAGCATAATTAAGAACTTCGATGGCTTGACAATGCTTTTAAAAAGAAGTAATACATCCTGGGACTTCATCATTCTTACGGAATGCTGGCTTTTCAACTCTCCTCCCCTACCTTCAATCCATGACTATACCTGCGTCACTACCAATCAACATAGTTCGCAGAATGAGGGTGTGGTGGTGTTTTTCCGTTCCCACCTTCAAGTTTCCGTTACGGAGCCCCTGGTCCAGGATGCCAACTGTTTGTTGTTAATTCTTAACAGTGATACGGCCTTGATTGCAATCTATCGCCCGCCTGCTGGTCGGAATGTCTCTGCCTTCGTGGACTCTTTGGATGTACTATTAAAATCTGTATCTTCCTACAAAAACATAATTATAACCGGTGACATAAACATTAACATTTCCGATAACAATAATGATTCACGTGCAACTGAATATCTGACAATGCTCGCCTATCACGGTATGCTACCAGCACACACTCTTCCTACGCGACAAGGTAACACCTGTCTCGACCACATAATTTTAAAAACGAGAAGAGCTGCTTTTTGTTTCATCGCCAACACTTCGGTAACTGATCATGACACTGTTTTATTATTTATGGAGAACAATAACCCTTCCAATATTTCACTGAAAAAAGGTAGACAGACCCGGGTTTTGGATTTTGACAAAATTGAATTGGACCTACTACGGACCGATTTTAGCCCCGTTTATTCCACCCCAGATGTTAATGAAGCTACTGACTTCTTTATCAGCACCCTTAACCTTGTCATAGTTCAAAACTCTATTTTGAAAGTTGTGCCCAACCGTAAAAGGCTAAATAAGCCCTGGATGACACCAGGGCTGCTTAGATGCCTACGGAATCGAGATAATATGCACATGAAATTTTAAAAAAATCAGGAAAATAAAATACTACAAACAACTTTTAAAAGATACAGGAATTATTGCTCTAAGATACTTAAAACTATTAAAACTAATTATGATAAAGCCCTTATAACTAACTCACAAAATAATAATAAAAAACTCTGGGCTGCTATAAAATCTATCACCTATACATCTAAAGTTAAAACACATCCCTACGCTCTTCTTTCACCCTCCGAACCTGAGCGCTCTGTAAATGAAGTGAACTCGTACTTTGCTAACATTGGACGTACATTAGCTGAAAACGTACCATACGTCTCCGCACGCTTACCTCCACAGACTGGTGATCTCCCACTGTATCACAACAGCTTTGTCATGCTAGAAACTGACGAATCAGAATTAGATATTTTGATCGGAAAGTTGAGAAGCGATTGTGCGGTAGGTTCTGATGGAATATCGGGCTCGTTCCTTAAGAAATTTAAAAATCTCCTCACCCCCCATCTGACTCATATATGTAATTTGGCATTTAATTCTGGCATCTTTCCTGATGCACTTAAGCTGGCAGTAGTGCATCCTGTGCATAAGGGTGGGGACAGAGATCGATCAAATAACTACAGATCTATATCAATTTTGCCTACGCTTTCAAAATTAGTTGAGAGGCTCATGAATAACAGATTGGTTAAGTACCTAGAGCAAAATCATATTCTTTCTTCTTCTCAATATGGCTTCCGTTCCGGAATCTCCACAAATAATGCTGTGCTAGACCTAACCACTAACATCTTCTCCAACCTGGATAAAAAGCAGAAAGTAATTGGTATTTTCTTGGATCTGGCCAAAGCCTTCGATACGATGTCTGTCCCCAATCTTATTGCTAAACTTGAAAGGATCGGTATTAGAGGCATTCAACTTGCTCTCTTTGAGAGTTACCTCTCGGGTAGGCGGCAGTGCGTCAGGATCGGTGATTGGACAAGTCACGAGCTCCCCATATCATACGGGGTTCCCCAGGGCAGTATTATAGGCCCAACCCTTTTTCTCATTTATATAAATGAGCTCTGCCGGCTAATGCTTCCCAATGCATCCATCTTCACCTATGCCGATGATACTGCCCTACTATTCCACGGAGACTCATGGGAGCTGGTGTTCCAGCATGCACAATCCGGACTCAACTTTGTCACCGACTGGTTGGCTCAAAACCTGCTTACTTTAAATGCGGACAAAACTAATTACCTAACCTTTTCTTTTACTGCCGCTGGGAAACCTCCTTCCTCTCTTTACTCCTTGATTGCCCACTCTTGTATTTCACCTCACCTCACTGTTTGTAATTGCCCCTGCCTCTCTCGCCTCAGTTTTGTCAAATATCTCGGTGTACAAATTGATGATTGCCTGTCGTTCTCTACACACATAAACACACTCACCTCACGTCTGCGCAGGTTGATTTACATTTTTAAGTCCCTACGTCACGCTGCGGACTCTTCGGTGCTAAGACTTGTATATGTCGCCCTCTGCCAATCACTTATACAATATTGCATAATTACTTGGGGTGGATCAGCAAAAACTCATATGCTGAAATTGGAGCGTGCCCAAAGGGCACTCTTGAAGGTTGGATGGCGGTTACCTTACCGATTTCCTACCATCGATCTTTATAAAACATGTACGGTTCTCTCTGTTCGCAAATTATTTATCCTTAATCTTGTTTTAACTACACACTCTCAAACTTCCTACGCTCCGTGCAAAATTGTCTCCCAACGGCGTAAACATACTGTTTGTCCCTCCATCCGCACAAATTGTCGTTCAGCCCAACGTAGTTTCCCTTTCCTCAGTGGCTACGTCTATAACAAGGTTAATAAAATTTTAAATATACACCCAATGTGCAGATCAGAATGTAAAAAAACTGTTACGAAATGGCTATTTGAATTGAATTATGCAGAGACTGAACATTTACTAAATATTTTAAAATCATTTCGCCTTCCGGGAATATGCACCTACTCAAATTTATCTTTTATCGCGTTTCACCTTGTTAACCACACACAGACACACACACACACACTCTCGGGCAAGTAGGTGCTCGCGCACAGTGCTCTTCATGGAGGCTGGGCGCTAGGACTTATATTGTACTCACGGACACACAACCTCCAAGACACACATAGCACATCTTTTGTTTTTAAATTAATTCCCTTCCTCTCATTACTTGGAGCTTTAATATTGTATGTAGTACGTAAGTACAATTTAATGTTGTAATTTTAAGAGTGTGAGCCTGGAGATCTGTCATACAGGTCCCGAACCCAGTATAGACTCCAGCTCTCACAAATCTGTTTGTAACCCAGTATACCATGTACCGAATTTGTACCTTTTTGAGAGAAAATAAATAAATTACTATTATTATTTTTATATATTTTAACAAATCTCGGGACCATGGATCCCGGTCCTTTGGAAGGCGTACGAGGGGCCGAAGCCAACTCGCAGAGGCCCCTTAGACATTAATAAGTGTTGAGGCACCAACCGACGATTATCCCTGTATGCACCATACAAGTGCACCCAAGGACAACCCCCGGTTGGTGTAGGACTATTGCAGAACATGGAAACAAAACATATTGGGCTATGGATTTGGGTGGCTATAATGGATTGGTTAACTGGAACTATGGAAAGACTATGGCCCCTGCCTGATCAATGTTTTAAATGCACACGGATAAAATGGCAGGGGGTGACTTGCACACTCAATAATGGGCCCCCGAAAACGGTCGCTAGCACAAAGTGTCGTAGCGACAAGGGGGCAACATGTCCTGAGGTGCTTGAGGAGTGGAGAGGTATTTCACGGCTTTCAGAACAATCCCAGAGCCCGGAAGATGGTCAAGATCCCTACGAGCACTTACTGGAATACTTCCTTCCTCCAAGCACGTTTGCTCTTGCGAATCTCCACTCAAGCCGGCCAGTTAAGGCAAGAATGAGATGGGAGCTCTGTTCCTCGGCAGTGTTCACTCCAGCCGGCCAATGAAGGCAAGCCAGAGGTGAGGGACAAGACTTCTCCCGGGAGATAGGGTCCGTGGGGTCGCTACTGCCCATCAGCTCGCCACATGCTGCCCTGCGGGTTTTATTATTATTATTATATTATTACTATTATTACTTATAGTTTCGTCATTTCCGTCTGTCTGTCTGTCTTTCCGCGGCTTAGCTCAGAGACGCTTAGCACTAGAAAGCTGTAATATTAATCACGCCGACAAAGTGGTAAAATAAAATCATAAAAAATATTTTTTTTTAGGGTACCTCCCCTGCACCTAGAAAAAAAAAACATTTCCACTTTACGGAAATGTTTTTTTTTTTTTTTCTATCCCTTGGTGTGGGGTATCGTTGGAAATGTCTTTCAAAAACATTGTGAGTATGGTACAACAATTTTTGAATTTAGAGATCCGTTTGCGAAATATTAAGCTTTAAAGTGAAAATTTTTGTTAGAGTCAAGTGTCCCCCCCCCCCAGCCAGCTAAATGGTTGATTTTAGATATGTGAAAAAATTCACGGCAGTAGCTTATATAACGAATTTAAAAGGAAAACTATCACAGCTGAGTAGGCTTTACAAGTTAACGAGTAATAGTCGATCAACTTAGATTTGCGGTTGTAAAAACAGATTCTCCCATATATTCTGCATGAAATATTGTTTTTTTCAACTACGAAGTTTAGTTTGTTCTTCGGATAAATTCATCTCAACTACGGAACCCTATATTGTGCGTGGTCCGACATGCACTTGGCCGATTTTTTTAAATTAGGTAATGAACTGAGCAGTGGTGGCCTAGTGGTAACGGTCGCGACTTACGAGTCTGGGGTTCGAACCCAAGCAGACACCTTACTTTGTGTAAATTATTTCATCACCACTGCTCTCAAAACGGTTAAGGAAAACATCGTGATTAAACCGGCATGCGGCATGTCCTAGAACCAATAATTCGAAAACATGTGACATCCACCAACCCGCACTGGGCCCGCGTGATGGATTACGGTCCGCTCCCTCTCACAGAAAGAGGCCTATTTCCCAGCAGGGGGAATATTATATCTAGGCTGATTAAGCTTATATGCTAATAAAACACGATAGTAAAATATATGTAAGTAATTATTTATACTGTGAAATAGTTCTACATACATAATGCAAACGTTGCTTGCTTTTTTTGAAGTTGGTTACTTATTAAAATACCGTGACTCATGGACGAACGGACAGACGGGCAATGCGAAACTATAAAGTTTTCTGTCTTGTTTTACTATTTTACAAACGTAAGTGGTACCTAAAAACCTACTAAAACAAAAATACGAAACAAATAGGAGACGAACAATAACTCGCTAACATAGGCGGTAAACCATAAGATTAATAAATAATAATTCTTATGGGAAAACCTAATCTGCAATCTTTGATATTTAGTATACTACTTACCTCGTAACTAAATCATTTTGCAATAAGCATTAAAAAATGAGTAGGTATGAGTAGATATAGATAATTACCTGACAAAATCCTTTGGATATAAAACAAAATCTTACTTTTCCTACTATTATTGATACACACAGTACTTACAACAATTTGCCATTTTTATTAAACCTAAATGTGAAATGTCCGCATCACTCGTACCGCAGGCACACGGCGCGCAGCGTACCCCTGAAGTTTGTCATCTGACAGAGCCGGCTCAAACCGGTTTGGCCTCTAGCGGGCGCCGGTGCACCCCCCGCGCGCCTTGTCTGTGACATTGCACGCACACAAAGCTGTGCGTGTAGTAGTGATCTCGCGCAAAGCGTTAGTATGAAGCTTGCAGTCTGTTCCTTTTTTAGTCTTGTGGTAAGCCTTTCCCGTGTCGTCAGAACCCAAAGAAATCTCCCCCTTGACGACTACAATCTCAAGGTACTGACATGCACCGCGCAGAACGCGCCCGCGCACCGCTCACCCCGCGCGGTGTTGAGCGGCGATCGGGCGGTGTCGAGCGCATCTAGACGGCACGGGAAGCTAGGACACGTAGTAGTATATCGAGAGATGTAATCTCATAGGTCAAGCCTAAGCAAGACATGAAATATATCGTTTTTATCCCTTCCGGGAAAAACGTTTGCTATTATTCTTCGTGGCTTTTTTGGTTCAGCTTATAGCAACTTTTATTCATTATAATATTACTAATAATTGGAATTGATTTTAAATATTACTTTGTTTCCTTAATTTACTCCGCCCCTCCCAGATCTCTTAACCCTGGAGAATTTTAGAAATCAAAACTATTTTTGCCATAGATTTTACGTACTTATTACATCTGAAACTCTTTACTGTATGACAGTCATAGAGGAAAGTAATATAGTACGGATGACAGTACGTGTCAAACCGAAGCCGTCATCCGCATAGTTAATACACTATGCGAAATCCTAATCCAACAATAAAACCAAACAACCCACTTGAATCAATCATACTAAATGTACTCTGTGATACAAGCCCACGCCTGGGAACAATGAAGTGTAAGCAATAATCGCGTTTACGGATTAAAGCACGGCTGCGGCGGCCGCGGCCGGGCATGGGGCGGACTCGCGTAGTGGCCGTGGACACAGGGGCAGTCGCCGCGTGCGCCGTTTTCCGCGTGCTGATCCTGTACTCGTGCATCCTGCTCGTGCACTCGCTGCTGTACTGGGGCCGGCGCTACCTGCGCGCGCGCGCCTCCCGCGTCGCGTACTGTCTGCATGGCGCGCACTCCTGTTGTCATCACCATACCTGACCCTCAATTCACGAACAACTTGCTTATACACTCCGCATGGCTCGCTTTCCTCTACATGCTACTGCTGACTCTGTTTGAACTCATAGAACTGTTGCGTCCCAAGGCATCGTATGTTATAGTTGTGGCCAATCAGACGGCGCACTGTGCTGCCGGTCGAGATCACCAGTGCCGGTGACGTGTTGCCCGCCGAGATCACCGTTGCCGTGTTAGCCGCCGATATCGCAGGCGCAGCCGAGGCCGGAGCGGGTTTAGAAGCACTGCAAGATAATCAGATCCAGCTGTGTGTGACAATCAATAAAATAAAAAAATCAATGGTAATAAAAACACGCAGCCTTCCCTGTCAAATATGGTTATTTAATCTGTCAACACAATTTGTTTAGCACAATATAATAATTTACAACGTGCAGTTAGTTATCTTTAATAATCTACATTAAAGGAGAAACTGACTGACTGACTGACATATTTGCGCACAGCCTGACTACAGCGACTAGAAACTATTGGGGTGAAAAGGGAGGATAAAGTTTATAATTATGGAAAAAATCCTTTCATCAATAAACTTAAAATTTTACCCGAATATGACTAAATATGACTAAATCTACACTAATATCGTACCTACGGTGCAAAAACGTCACTTATGCAATTTTTGTCAAAATTGATATGAGCATGAGAAAAAGTAGCTAATGTACCCCTTTACCTGGTGAGTAATAATATAAAGTTCAAAGTTTTAGTTTAAATACCTATTACCAGTTCATTTCTTTAGTCAAGAAGAACTATACATTATAATAGGACTAGCTTCTGCCCGCGGCTTCGCCCGCGTGGATGTCGGAACGTGTAACATGTCCTAAATCAGCGGGGTAATTGCGTAACACACTTACAATAGCAATGGGTTTCATTTTGAAAGCTCAAAAACATTAACTGCGTTATTTACGTTGTTGAGCAGACGGATTTCTCGAACATAATTACGAAGCAATATCTTCCACCCGCGGTTTTGCCTGAGTGGTAAATTGATAAAAGTAACCTATGTCCTTCCCCAGGCTTTAGACTATTCATCACAAACAGCTCAGCAGATTAGCCGTGAAACATACATATATACACAGATAGATAGACGGACAGACAGAGTTACTTTCGCTTTTATAATGTCAGGTAGGGATTGGTATGCATATATTTATTATTGAAGAGGATTAGTTAAGATTTAGATAATAGCGGTTTTACTTCTCGTACGGTAGCAGCAAATAATAAAAACTGAAAGAATTTGATTAAAGTATATAAGTAAGTAATTATCGATATGTTTTGACGGTTGTACTTACTGCAATAAACTTCTGTAAACTATGTTAAATGATTTGTTTTGTTCAGCGAAAACATGAAGATTTTGTGACTTAGACACACGTGAGCAAGCTACGTAGAGCTGACCGTGGGAAAAACATGGCGTGCCCAAATGTATCCCTGCTACCTTTAAAGTTTGACCTTGTGATTTATTGATCGTCATCGAAAATGCAACCTTTAATGGGAACTGCAGACGTTTAAAATTAAAGGGTAAGTTATTGGGTATTATTGGGATGCGTGGTATAAGCACATTGTCTCCCTTAGCTTCTCCAGTTAAAATTGTGGCCTTCACAATATGCCTCCCTAGTTCAGTGACCCGCAATCTAGTACCGTTGCATAATCTCGGTGCGTCCAAGTTGCGCATTAACAAAACGGGTATACCTACCTTTAATTCAAGCTTATGGGATGGCACCCCGGATAGCTCCAAAGAGTTTAGAAACTCCACTAGGTAGCTCGTACAGTCATCGGATGACATGACTGTGTCAATGGAGTTGTAAATCGTTGTATCGCTAGTTATTGCGTCCAATATTTTTTTATTAATTTTCGTCACTGTCTCATTTTTTGGTGCCAAAATGGTTCTTTCACACAGCCAATTTTCATCCTGGATGTTTTGCTGCAAATTTGGAAAAACTTGCGCAATAAGCGCCTCTTCAGAATCCACAACATTACAAAATTGGTTGGTGAATAGAACCATACCTTCTTCGTCAGTTTGTAGTCGACCTTCACCTATCTCGAGCAGTTTCTCAGCGTACGCACCCGACTCTACATCACTGAACAACTGGACACGCATATTAGTGGTGAGATGCAGCTTTTTAACTTTGCTCCACATATATGAAGCTTTCAGACATGCTTTAATTTCGTCTGCTGCAGTGCCTCGCTCGATCACAGGCAAAGTCTGCCTAAAGTCCCCAGCCAGTAAAACCACCACACCACCCATTAAAGTTTGATTGCTGTGTATATCTTGTAGACAGCGATCAAGAGCCTCGATGGCGCGTTTGTGTGACATAGTGCACTCGTCCCACACGATCAGCTTGCACTGTTGCAACAGGGTGCCACGGCCGCTGCTCTTACTGATGTTGCACGTTGGGATTTCTTCGCTCGCCAGATTAAGAGGTAATTTAAAGACTGAATGTGCCGTCCGTCCACCGCTTAGCAATGTTGCAGCGATTCCAGAGGAAGCCACAGCTAATGCAACATTATGGTCCCTGCGAATTTTTGCTAAAAGCAAATTAAGCAAAAAAGTTTTGCCGGTACCACCCGGGGCATCAAGGAAAAAAAGCCCACCTTCACCACTCTCAATTCGCCGTAATATTTTGAGATAAATCTCTTTTTGCTCGGGTAGCAGACGTGGCTCAGTTTCGCACACGTGAGCGTCTAATATGGTGGTATCGTAGCTTAGCTCTCTGATTAAATCATTTGACAGCTCTCCTCTACGCTGTGGTGTGGGCATACCAAAATCGGATAATTTCTTTCCGGAAATTGTAATTATTTTGTCCTCGATAAGTCCTAATGCCTCATTGAAACAAAGATCATCGTTGACTTGGTCAATTCTTTCAAGTCTGTGCAAGATATCCTCTGATAACGCAGTTTTGTACTTGTCCCATAGTTGCAGAGGATTGGATAAACCGCAAGTGCATAGCAATATGGCAAATAGCTCTCTAACTTGCGCTGGTGAGCGACACAGCACGGCCTCCTCTATGGTGGCGTCCCAGTGGTTGTCATCTTCCAACAACCCCATCTTCTCACAGACCTGTCGAAACGTTGCACATTCTTGGCCATCAACTTTTTTTAAATCCAGGAAGTCGGTGGGACCCCTTATTACATTCAGCAGCATTCGCAAACAATAGCATTCAAAATTGCTAACGTGCACAGTGTAAATGCGGCCAAGAGCGTCCCCTGCCTTCACACCTGGCCAGCCGTCGACAGGTGTTCCTTGTAAGCGACGTTTCCATTCCTTCCGTGCCACATTCCATGTATAGTAGCGAGGTACGTCAACGTAAAGTAATGTTTTTGCAAACGCGTCATTTTGGCACAACAGGAAAAATGCAGTTAGTGTCGTTTTAGGTGGTGATGCTAATCTCTCTCTAAAATTACTTTCAGTGAAGTAAACCCTCTCACCATTGGGTAAATGAATAGCGAGGTGAGTGACTGTTGGGTGTCTCTCGTGCAGAGGCAGAGCCAAGATCCGCCACGTTGCTTCGTTGCTACTAACATATCGGCCGGCTCTAAATGTTTGCACCTCATCCCTCGGGTCAATGTTTACATTCCCTTGCTGGCGGATGTTAAAAATAGCCTGGTCACTACCTTTGTTAATATATTTACATATATATTTTATCGCCTGTACTGTATTACAAAACTCTACATTTATATGGGAATTAAAAATTTTAGACAGGAGGGGAGAATATGGGACCACCCAACTATTGTCCACCAATATTTCCTGTGTTCCTCCTCGGATTTTTAGAGTCGTCGTGCGTCCACCGTCCTCTGGTGCCCTGCGCCTGTACAGAGGATAGCCTTTGTCGTTTGTTTGAGTATCTTTTAAAAGCTTCCTCGGATATTTTTTTGTACATTTTCCTTCTTTCATGCACGGTGATGATGGATTTAGTGCATCACAGGGCCCGTGAATCATATTCTTTGTCACCGTATCATAGAGCTTTTGATCGGTTTCAGGGTTTGGTATCTCAGCGCGTATGACTTCGTCAATTTGGTTGGGACGCAATTTTTCCTTTAACCACAGCAGTAAGTGCACGTGAGGCAAACCTCGTTTTTGCCACTCGATCGAGTACATGAAGCACTGCATGTCACCAAATATTTTACCTTTTGTAAGCAGAGCAACCAACTTCTGTACTTTTATTTTAAATACTCTGGCTGTTAAGTCATGCCTGTCCGTTGAATTTTGACCAGGCATAAGCTCTTTAGTGATTTCTGGCCAGGAGGGGTTACATGTCATTGTAATAAATAAGTCAGGCCTCCCGTAATTACGCACGTATGCGAACGCATCCTGTGTGTATTCGTGAAGATATCTTGGGCTATTCACAAATGATGACGGGAGAATCACCATCTGACCCAAGTTATTTGGATCCAACTCCGCATCATTCCTTATCGCATCTTGTAAGTGAATGTAGTTATCTGCGCGGAGTTTTTTTTGATTTAAAGAAATAAACCTTAAGCGCTCACTCTCCATCTTCACATACATGTCTACCAAAAACTGATGAAGGAGGAGCCTACACCTAAGCAGTAAATTAAAATCACCGCGACGTATCATCAAGTGATAAGCATAAAAATCTTTGCAGGATACTTTTTTGTTTGGCATGGGGCGTTTGGTAACTGAATTAATCTGAGGAATGTTAATACTGTACCCCTCTTGTCCTTTCCAAAAAATAATTGGGTACTCGAGAGCGTCATAAAATCTGTGTGTGTCGGGAACCCTAGTGAGCATGCCATCGTGCGCCTGTACAATGATGTCCCGAGACGTAGTTTGTTCACTACTAACTATTACGGCAGCTATTTCATTTGTGGTCGGGACATTGAACCGTCTCTCATGTTGACCACGTGGTACACGGTCTGGGTGGATCACTACTTTAAAATTATTGTCATTTGCAATTCTGTCTCTAGCCGTTTTAAATTCATGCACCAAAATATTGTGATCGTGAAGTACTCGTTGTAATTTTTTAACAATGCTTCTTTCTACGTCTTGCACATACTCGGTACGCCTATTGACTTGTGCTTCTTCATCACCCATGAAATAAACTTGTAAAAATTGTGGTTGCATACTGGCCGCAGGAAGCAAAGAACCGATTCGATGGTATACTTGTCCTTGTACTGTGAAGGTCGGGCAAAATCCTGGCATTGAGACAATTTTATCCGCTCCAAAAGAAGTCATATGAAAACACGTATTGTATTTTCTTATATTTCTAAGGAAACTGCGAGACTCATCTGTTTCATTAGAGAAAAGTTCTCTCAAAGGTTCAACTGGCTCGTCTATAGAAGGAATGGCTACTTTTCCGCCCGAACAACACATACCTTCTGCTTCCTCTTTCCATTTAAGAGCTCCGCAAAATTTGCAATCTTTGCTCATCGCTTCTATTTTTATAAGCTTGTGACTTTCATAATCAAGAGTGTCGTCATACTCAAATGCAGCTTTTTCAAACACCCCCCACGTGTTTCTTGAGAATGTTTGACGTCGCTGTGCTGCCCTTTCAGCAACAGCGAGTCTGCGAGATTCAGCCGCTTCAAAGGTTTCTGTGGCTCTTTGAGACGCCATATAAGCCGCTTGCTGCTGACGTCGAGCTTGTGTCTGTTTTGGTGTCTCTGCAGCTCGTTGAGAAATCAGATACTCAACGTGTTGTTGATGCCGATCTTGGGACTGTTCTGGTGTCTCCGCAGCTCGTTGAGACACCAGATACTCAGCATGCTGTTGTCGTCGAGCTTGGGACTCTTCAGGATTCTCAGCAGCTCGTTGAGATGCCAGATACTCAGCGTGTTGTTGACGCCGATCTTGGGACTGTTCTGGTGTCTCCGCAGCTCGTTGAGATGCCAGATACTCAGCGTGTTGTTGACGCCGATCTTGGGACTGTTCTGGTGTCTCCGCAGCTCGTCGAGATGCCAGATACTCAGCTTGTTGTTGACACCGATCTTGGGACTGTTCCGGTGTCTCCGCAGCTCGTTGAGATGCCAGATACTCAGCGTGTTGTTGACGGCGATCTTGGGACTGTTCTGGTGTCTCAGTAGCTCTGTGTGCTGCCTCACGCACCACCTGCTCAGACCTTCGCAACTCAGCTTGTTGAGAAGTCTCGTTATTTCTAGCTATTTTCATAGCTCGAGCTTTATTAGAGCTTTGGGAAATATTAGACTTACGCTTTCGCGGCATTATCGCAAGTACTATTTAAAAAAAACACAAAAAGGTGGTAGGAATAAAAAAAAACTGTCTTTTTACTACTTTCAACACAACCTATACCTAAACCTAACCGTTATTCTCAAATTAAACAAACTAAAAAAAAATACAATCTTTAACTAAATAACCAACCAAAAAAAAACAATTCTTATTAAAATAGAAACGAATCTTTATTATAAAAATACTACCTAAAAAATTATAAATCGCTTCCGAGTCGAATCCACTGTGAAAAAATCGCAGAATTTACACAACCGTCAATGACGTCTGCCCTCACGCGTCTGCCCGCGTTCGGGTCGCGCACTCGGCGATCGCGCGTCATTGCCTATCCCGCCCCTCCACCCTCGTTCTGCGCGCCCGCCGTCGACTCATCGCAGGTCATTCTTATCGTTCTAACTTTTAAAATATTAGTCCAAATTACTTAGTGTAAAAGACAAATTTTATCTACATTAAATACCGAAAGCGATGAAGGTATTTATTTTGATACGAATTAACTAAATACTCTAAAATATGCAACGTAAAAAAAGTATTCAATTTAAATGTATTTATAGCTCACTATTTTGGCTATAATGGCTTCCACATAAAAGGTAGATATATGCTGTCGCGGACTTTTATTTAGAACTCTTTAAGACAAACAACCCCACAATACATTCTTTTCATGTAACTCCAGCGGTTTAGGCAGCGCACGCAAAGATAGATCTCAGAGAGCAGGAATTTTTCCGACTTACTTGATACTTATCGTTATATTATGGCTAAATCACATAAAATCTTTATAAATTGTAGCCTATGTGTTATTCTGATATATAAGCCACATTACTGTAAAGTTTCATTAAAATCCGTTCGGTAGTTTTTGCGTGAAAGAGTAACAAACATCCATACATCCATCCATCCATCCTCACAAACTTTCGCATTTATAATATTAGTAGGATGTCGAATTTTCAAATGCTTCTCCTGAAAAAGTGACGTTATTGCACCGTAGGTGCGATATTATAAAGAGAGAAAGCTAATTGAAGTTTGTGTTTAAGTGGAGAGTAATCTCCGCTGCCACAGCTCCTATTTGAAAAATTCTTTCCACATTTGAAAGGTAGGACATAGCCTATTATGTAAGTAAATATATGTATACAAAAGGAAGTAAAAAAAAAAGTACTTATTTACTTAATACAATAATACAAATTAAATCATCATCTGCCTTGCCTTTTCCCAACTATGTTGGGGTCGGCTTCCAGTCTTACCGGATGCAGCTGATTCTAAATACCACACTAGTAGGTAGGTATGTAGATGTAAAACAACCGATTTAAAACGTTTTAAATCAAATGTTGCAGTTTTAAACCCCAAATAAATCGTTTTAAACGGTTGAAAACTCGTCTACAAAAGTAAAAGAACTGTGTTTTACACTTCATTACGGGCAATTTTTGTTTTATAGAAAATCAATAGAAAGTATCAATCAATCAATAATTTATTTTGTTAAACATAGGTATGGTTACAGATAGTATAGTCTAAAATAGTACCTACCTACATTACTTACTACACGAAAACTTAAGTATTTGAGTAGGTATACTTACCTTATTTTTGGGTAGTTTACGTATGTGCATGTGTGTGTAGGGTAGGCGAGCTGGCAACGTTGCGTCGAGTCACGAGTGACGACGTCAACGAGAGTGCGAAAGTGTGAGTTTGGTTTTAAACTGAATCAAATTGATTATTTAAATCGTTTGAAAACAATGTTTATTTAAGTACCAACACAGAGTTTTTAACTTATCAATAGAGTTTTTATAACTTAGGTAGGTAGGTAATACCTACGCTTAGTCGGACGGACCAACTAGAACTAAACCCGCTAAGTAGGTATATCAATATCAGCATATCACACATTTAACCAATCTTTACACAGTTTATAGGTACTCCATTATATTCCTACCTCGGTAAAATCAAGAAATTGTAGTTGTAATTAAGAAAAACATAGTCACCAACACCAACCGTTTTAAATCGAAAAAAATGGGTATATTTCGGTTTCAAACGGGTTTTTTCGTTTTAAACTGATTGGTTTGATTGGTTTCAAGCCGGCCTTACATCTATAGGTATGCCTATCCGAACTCCACAACCCAGTTATTGGGAAAAGACTGATTGTCAGACTTTCGGGTTTCTGAAATTCTGACTATCCGAAACGAATGTCAAAGATCTACAAATGACAGCCGAGACCTACGGTTTAACGTGCTTTACGGAGACACGGAGGGGCCTCGCTCGATATGTTATGGGTGGTGACCCATCCACGAAACAGCCGCGACATGCGTAGCTTAAGTTTCGATCGACCCGTGCGGCTGTTATTATTTAGCCAAGAGCCTAACTTAACCTATCATTTACATATTTTTTAAGTGTGTGTGTCAGCTCCGACGCACGACTGGGATTGTCTGATCGAAGAGGGTAAACAAACGCATATATTAAAAAAAAGAAAACCCTAGTCCCCACCCTAACATAACTAAAATGAAGCAATAATTAGATAATAATTTAGACTTGTCTTTGCGATTTAATTGAACGAAATAAAGTGCAAGTAATCGTGTAGGTATCGCACGGCCGAAATATCTGGATCGAAGTTTGAAACATGTAATGTTTTTTTTAAAATTGTAATCAGTGTCATTTACGAATAAAACACAATACAAATCGTAACGCTTTTAGTTAACCCTCGTATAAATTTCATAGAATTTCCTTAACGGGGGGCCTTATTTAAATGAAAATCGATTCCTAAGGAGTAAATTTTAAAAGTCATTTCAACAAGACAACAAATACTGTCGCTATTTGGCTATACATATTTATTTTTGAAGTGAAAACTTCTTAGCTCGTTGGGCATTGTTGAGATGGGACTAAACCATTGATTTCACGACACTTTACAACACCAGCTTTTGACCATTAATAAAAAGACATAACGCATTGATTACCGCGGTGCCGACTTTTTTTTCAAGTTTTCATTTCTGTCGGCACTCCCGGAGTGCCACTGTTTTTTTTTTTATTATAAATTTAGAATCGTGTTTCGTGTCTGTCTATGTGATCGCGTAGTTTTTCGGATTTTGATGCGGCTTTCGCTTGGAGTACATAACAAGGGCTTTCACCATAATTAATTTTGAGAATTTATTCCGGAAAGTTTATGTATAGTCTGTCTATTAAAAACTGAGAGTGAAAAAGAGCGGCAAATTTAAAAAAAATACGTCTGGTATCCCCGGATCAACTGTGGAAAAACGTATTTGATACTTGAATATTTTTATGCAGAATAATTATTTATTTTTGTTTTTACAGATTAATAGGAAAGCATGAAGCAAAAAATTATGTGGATAAGCTTTTATGATCATAAGGTTGTAAGTCACATCGTCATCATCATCATTTCAGCCGCAAGACGTCCCAAGCGCCGCCACTTCGACCGATTCTGTGCTTCCCCCATCCAGCGGATTCCTGCGGCCTTCACAAGATCATTGGATCATTGGATTGGAAAATAATTCAAATAGCAGTAGATTATTAAGTCTCTTCAAATCATTTAATCTGTCAAATGTGTTTTTAGAACCAACGCGAATAACTTCGACTACTGCTACATGTATTGATAATGTCTTTTGTTGCTGCGACTATTTAGATAAAGCTATTGTAAATTATCTCCCTTCTGATCACAGCGGTCAAACCGTTATTTTTGAGTCCAACACACCAATACTAAAAGTACAGATACAAACTAGACCAATAACATCGGGTAATTTAACTAAGTTTAATAGCACTTTAATTAGCAAGTTAAGTGCTCAGGGTCTAAATATGTCCAATGGCAATATTTTGTATGAACAATTCTTTTCATTAGTGCAAACAGAGTTCAATAAGTCTTTTAAGAAAAAAACTAAAACTATTTGCCCTAAGTTTTTATTCAGTGACTGGGCAACTAAAGGCATCAGGAAAAGTAGGGAAACATTATTTGAACTGTATGGCCTTAAGCCGTATATTAACACAGAAACTTTTAATAAGTATGTTGCTACTTACTCTAAAACTTTTAAAAATATCTGCAAAGCAGCTAAAGCTTCTTTCATTAGCAACAAGGTTAAATCGGCAGATAATAAAATAAAGACAGTTTGGAAAATTATTAACAATGAAACAAACAAGAACAAAAGACATAATACAGATTACACACTAGACACTTCCGGCGGTCTTATTAGCGATAACATCGATGTTGCTCAAGAATTTGCAACTTTCTTTACCAATATTCCAATTAAAACTACAGAAACTTTAAATTCCTCCCCCTCACTTGCGATTGATTTATTAAAAGCGAATGTTTCAGCCTGCCCTGTGGAATTTAAATATAAACATATAAACCCTGTGGTCGTTATAAAGGCTTTTAAGCAACTTAAGATCAAAATTACCGAAGATCTGTGGGGCATGTCTACTAAAGTTTGTCAATCAATTATTGAGACAATTGCACCCTATTTAGCTTTAATATTTAATTTGTGTGTAGATTAAGGGATATTCCCGGATTTAATGAAATACAGGTAAGTTATTCCACTTTTCAAATCCGGGGACAGCAAAGACATTAATAATTATAGGCCCGTATCAGTTTTGCCGGTTTTCAGCAAGGTGTTTGAAAAAGTAATGTTAAATCAAATGCTCAATCATTTTAATCGTAATAACATCCTACACGATCAACAGTATGGTTTCACCAAAGGACGTTGCACAACCGACGCCGGTGTCACTTTATTGAAACACATCTTTAATGCATGGGAAGAGGCACGAGATGCAATAGGCATCTTTTGCGACCTATCCAAGGCATTAGATTGCGTGGATCACGAAACACTGCTCTTGAAACTTGAGCATTACGGTCTGGATAAACTTGCGCTGAGCTTAGTAAAATCATATTTGAATGATAGACTGCAGCAAGTTCAAATAAACGGTGTAAATTCATTGGGTTTAAAAGTCAAAATGGGTGTACCACAGGGCTCGATATTGGGTCCATTCCTTTTTTTAGTATGTATAAATGATTTACAGAATTTACTGAAAAATCGACCACAAATGGTGTTATTTGCTGATGACACATCACTGATTTTTAAAGTAGACAGACGTGCACAGGAGCTTGACGACATAAATAACGCTATGCTTACGGTCCATAATTGGTTTACTGTAAATAATTTGGTATTAAATGAGAAGAAAACTAAATGCATAAGATTCGCGTTACCGAATGTTAGAAGTAGTGAATGTCACGTGGTATTGAATAAGGAGACACTAGAATTCGTCGAAAAGACAGTTTTCCTGGGGATAACGCTTGACTCCAAACTACAGTGGGGTCCTCACTTAACATCACTTGCAGGGCGGCTAAGTTCAGCCGCTTACGCTGTTTGGAAAATCCGCCAACTAATAGACGTGGATACCGCGAGACTGGTCTAGTTTAGTTATTTTCATAGCATCATGTCTTACGGTATTTTGCTGTGGGGACGGGCTGCAGATATTGATTCTATCTTTATTCTGCAAAAGAGGGCCGTCAGAGCCATCTACAACCTCCGCAGACGCGAATCTCTAAGGGAATTGTTCAAGAAAATTAACATCATGACGGTACCTTGTCAGTATATATATGAAAACATTATGTATGTTCGAAAAAATCTACACCTTTTTATTAAGATAAGTGACAGGCATAATTTTAACACTAGAAATAGGAATAAATTAGATCAACCACGTTTTAGATTGTCTAAAGTTCACACTTCTTTTATGGGGTACTGTGTAAAATGTTATAATAAAATACCACTCGATATTCTTCAACTAAATGAGAAGAAATTTAAAACATGCATTAAACGCACACTATGTAGACAAGCATATTATAAGTTGGATGATTATATCGTAGATAAAAATGCTTGGCTTAATGCTGGTCCTGCTCCACAGCCACTTGGGCTCACTAATTAAAATTTTAATATTTGGAAGAGTTGCTTTCCGTTTTTTTTTAATTTTGTTTTTGACATTACGAACTTAAATGTTTATTTTTTTTATTTTACCAAGTAAATTGTTTAATGCTCCAATTAGATTATAATGATTTTCTTACTTTTTGGTAGTAAAATTCTATTAATTTCTTAAATACATTGCAAACTATAGTTTTGTATAAATTAGAAGCATTTTTTTTATTTTTTGTAAATGTGAGTACCTTGGAGCCGTTTATTATGTTATTAAGACGTATGTTGACTTGAAAGAGCATGGCAGTTGAGAGATTGTCAAGCTCACTAAAATGTCTCGCTGATGGTGGCGAGTGTGTTGGATCATTCGGTTCCCTACAAAATGGTTGAGCTGGATGGTGCTGATCCACGCGTCATGTTCGTGAACGGGCGCCATCAGTTGAGACTGGTCATCTCTTATCTGCCAGGGCTTATTTTTAATCTTATATTTTTCAATTGTTTTAATTATTTTTTGTACATTGTTCTCACATACTCGTATAGAAGCAACCAGAATAATGTACCCAGAATTTTGTAATATCTATATTTAAAAGAGTGGCCTTGGAGTTTCTTGCCCGTTCTTCTCCATAGAGATCTACGTTTTGGAATGGGCAACTAGCTTCAACTTTCTGACTAACTGACCGATTCTTTGACAGTTCAAAAGTGCCTATAAATGTTTTAATTGAAATAAATGCTTTGAGTTTGAGTTTGAGTTTGCATCGGTCCATCTTGTGGACATTCCGAGTTTAAGGCACGCCACAGGGGCGACGGCTTCAAACTACTCGATTCCTACCGACTTCCCTTCGAACATTCGGGAACACAACCACTCTATCGTCATTGAATAATCACACTATAAGTATTTGATCACACTAATATTATAAAGGCGAAAATTTGTGAGTGTGTATGTTTGTCTTTTCTTCACGCTCAAACGGTTGGACCAACTTGGATGAAATTTGGCACACAGATAGTTTATAACCTGAATTAACACAAAGGATACTTTTTATCCCGATGTTCCCACAGGATCGAGACTTACGTGGGTAAAACCGCGGGGCGCAGCTAGTACACCATAAAATTAAATAAACCACCTTGGGACTGCTAGTGGCCCTCCCGGAAATAGAGCATGTTCTCGGATATGAGGATTATTGAGTCCTCCCCCTCCACTCTTCAGACTTCAGATAACCCTATTATACCCCATCGTAACCTGCTCAATTCTTCTTCGAGTTCGATGATCTTCTTGTCGGTCCGGAGCGTACGCGAGTTGTATGTTGCCAGGTTCAGTTTCCGGTGATTGTGGTCAGAGCTGGATTATCCCTAAGGCAGTATAGGCAACTGCCTAGGGATCCCGCATTGACTAGGGGTTGCGTCGCGACACAATTTCACAATTTCGGGGTCTTTAACGCTGACTAATCAGACGACCGCGACGGTACGGCAAGCAAAAGCAAGCTTTTTAACGCACGCTTCAAAAATTCTACACTGTTATTGTGAATGCACAAGTATTAAGCGGCTTATTCACGAGTTTCATGACCCATACCAGTTGTATGTCCGCCCAAGGCCGCAGTGCTGCACGGTAGCATATATTGTGTGCGCATCTAGCAAGCTAACGAATGTTATCCAACGAACTAAATGAGCGAACGTGTTTTATTTATTTAAATGCCACCAGTTTTATCAAAATAAAAAATGGAATCATCAGAGAGGATAAAATATAAGAAAAGGTTTCGGATAAAATTTTATAATCATTTACGTACAGATTTTACTCAAATGATTATAATCATGAAAAAATTGAATTTGCACTTGAGACATTCCACAGACAAGGGTGGGGGTTAAATATCAAGTGTCTCGCGATTAATTTTGACGTGCAGTCACCTTGCAACACAAGTTCTAAATGCTGAATCTGCTGTACAGGAAGTGTATAAACGATCAAGCACGCACGACCTTTTTTTTTATGTAGGGCGTCTCGTAGTTGACCTCTGAGATCATGACTACTTAACCGGGCTTTCTTGTGGGTGCCTTAAGCTACTACACTTAAAACC
This sequence comes from Agrochola lychnidis, assembly GCA_963680765.1. NCBI lineage: Eukaryota > Metazoa > Arthropoda > Insecta > Lepidoptera > Noctuidae > Agrochola > Agrochola lychnidis. Next base: position 1,187,758 of record OY796857.1, on the reverse strand, counting down.
TCCAGCCAGGGGTTATTCAACTACATATGCTAATTAAAACTAGGTGAACGCTCGCTAAGGGCACCCCCTGTGGGGTACGAACCTCGGCGGGCGTCAACGGAGGGAGGACATCAAGGATGGGACGGGCTGGGCACGCACGACCCACGTTCGTCTGACGTACGTCCACGTTATTCACTGCCTGCACGACGTTCGCGGTGGTGGGGGACTTACTCAATCTATGTTTTTCGGAAACATAAAGTGGTGGTAAAATTAAACGAGAGTGGCTCATGTTTTCTCCATCTACTGGAAAAGTATAGTGTTTTCCATGTTTCCTTTGTGGTGAAGCTTAATTTAATTTTACTTTATTTGACATTGTTTATTTGATTTTAATTGATTTAATGTTACTTTATTTGACATTATTTATTTGATTTTTTTTTTTATAGTTTAATTGTATTTGATCTTGTTTGATTTTATCTCTAAAATTAATATTAATTTATGTTTTGGTAATGGGTGTTATTTACCTGAAATAAATGAATTTTATTATTTATATTTTTAAAGCCAATCGCAATTTCAAACTGGATTTTCTGATTGCAAAAATGCATCACATCGAATTGTATTTTATAAAAAAATAATTATGAATAAAATTGCATTAAGAAAAAGGTATTTTAGGAAGTTAGAAAAAGGTAAAGGGGCCCCGAGAATTCAATTGCCTAGGGGCCCCGACATGGTTAATCCGGCCCTGATTGTGGTAGCCGGATCTTTTCCGGGGATTCTTCGCACCCCTTGCCTCACCGTGGCCTTGACCGCTACCGTAGCTATGGGTACTAGGGGCCATTTCTTTTTGGTGCATGTCACTGGTAAAAAAGCAGCTTTAGTGGAAAAATCAATAAATTATGAACGTTTTATATTGTATAGGTTATTTTGTGTTTGTTGATAAAATCAACAAACACAAAATAACCTAGTTCAGTTTTTGTTAAAGACTGGAGGCGTACGATAGAAATAACCTGATCAGAGTTGCAAACCAACTTGGCATGATCTTCCTGACTGAAAAACCTCAGAGATAGCACTTCTAGCACTGATCTAATATGAAAATATAAACACACACATACTTAGTATAATTCACACAATATCACATCATAAGTGCCTGTATGTAATGAAAACAGACTTAGTTCTCTTGGGAGCATCACCTATAAGTAACCCACTTTCTCCCATAAAAGGCTTAAAGGATAGCACATCGTCTGGACGAAATATCGGACTCCAATTTTTTTCGGAGAGCATTCTCCCAGTTTTCTTCTTATAACATCTATGGCAAATACATGGGTCCCCGTATTTTTGCAGTAAACACAGTAAACAGCTAAATATCATGGGTGGCCGAGATGCGAAACATTGAGTCTTCTTCACGATCGGACATAGTTTAGTGTGGATACTGTAGGTAGTGGGTACTTGAACGAAAAGATGATTTGAATTTAAAATAACTAGCGAACGAAATAAACATGTGCTGGTACTGAAGTTTGCCAAGACTGTCTGACAAAGAACATATTTATACTCTACGAGCTGTCCTATATTAAGTATTGAATTAAATGTATTAAATGGATGGCGCCTCAGTACAGTGGACAGCGCCATCTAATAATTTTATTTGTAAACGAATAATCACGTGATCGGAAACGCAAGCGAGCCCTACCCTACCGCTTGGACACGATCGTCAGTGAAGGGGATGCAGCGATGACTGGGGGAGAGACCGAGTGTTGCGACAGTCTGCAGTTGACAGTCGAGTTCGGACAGCTCACAGAGTACTTTTTAATAGTATGTATAATTTATAATTTTTATAACATAATTTCACATTCCGTGATTACCAACTCTCACACACTCGGAAGTCGTTGTCTTTGGATCAGTATTTTACACACTGAACTAATCCACTTTGGTTCTGGCGAGGACAGTTTAAAAACCGGATATGTTTTTATTTATACTACGAATGTTCTGGTTAATAATTTTAGAGCAACTGTTAGGATTATAGTTAGGCGGTATTAGGGTTGCCAACCATACTTTTAAAAACAGTATTATACTGTTTTTCACTCGAAAATACTGTTTACTGTTCAACAAAAATAAAGTATATAAATATACTGTTTTCACCGATAGCCAAAGAGAGCAAAACCTAAATCAAAAGTTTACTGTAAGTACTACGTTCATGCATGCACCTGGGGCATGGGCATGGTGGTTCAGTGTCTCGAATTTTGGGGACATAACGGTGCCGATTCCCTTGTTCACAAACTAAACTAAATTTCAAAGTTCAGTGCATCTTTTTCTTTCTACTTCATTAAGAAAAGGATAGAAGATAAATTTTAGTTTAGTCCTGTCAAATTAATCAGCGCTTGACGTAAATTGATGTAATTTTAGTCGGCAAGTTTTTAATCACGACTAAACTTGTATGGAGAGTGACAGGCGCTGATTAATTTGACAGGACTAAACTAAAATTTATCATCTGTCCTTTTCTTAATAAAATAGAAAGAAAAAGATGCACTGAACTTAAATTTAGTTTAGTTTGTGAACAAGGGAATCGGCACCATTAAATAGATAATTATTACAAAAATACCTTTTAGATTAGCACTAGCTAATCTAAAAGGTATTTTTGTAATAATATACAGAACTAAATATAATACTAATTATATTTAGTTCTGCCACCTCAGTATTCACAGAATGCTAAGTTGTGGGACCATAAAAATACAGCTTCAATACATTTAAGTAACAAAAAAAATGCTCCTTGTCTATTTGCCGAGGCTTACGAAGCCTTCAAACTTGGTGTAAAATTGATGACTTGCGCGAGTAGCACTAATAAATCTATTTAATTTTTATAGTTTTCCGAGATACTGTTTATTTTCCCACTTTGACCATAATATACTTTATTTATTGTACAAGTTGGCAATCCTAGGCGGTATACATTGCTCAAGGTCGCAGATGGAGGAGTCCGCCACTGAGATAGAATCTATAAAGTGGGAGTTTGCTTCGATGTTATCGAATTTTAGTATTAGGGTTTAGCTGATCAAGTGTAGATTTCGGTGTATTATTGGACTCATATAGAAAGGTTAGGGCACATACAGGTATTTTGTACTTGCATCTAAATTTTCGGTGTTGTAAAGGTAGGCTATTAGCTCTGTAGTTTATGAGGGTGTAAATCAAACTCAAACTCAAAGCATTTATCTCAAATAAACCAATTACAGGTACTTTTGAATTGTCAAGGGGTCGGTCAGTCAGAAAAATTAAGCTAGTTGCCCATTCCAAAGCGTAGTAGGTACAGACGCCAGCACATCAAGCTACTACAATCTGTCAAATTTATTTAATAGATTTTCAACTTTATCGCTGAAATATAAGGTTCAAAGTTGATTGGGGAAATTTGACAGTTTCGGGTAGCTTGATGTGCTGGCGTCTGTAATTATGGAGAAGAACGGGCAAGAAACTCCACAGACACTCTTTTAAATCAAAAAAATGTTATATGAAAGGTATTGCGCGGCTATAGGTTGAGGGTAAAATGTGGTGTGTGTGCGGTGATGCGTAGTAGTGAGGAGTCTGTGGTAGACGTGATGGGTTTTTTTTTTTAACTATGGCCATTCGCAGTTGTGACCACTAAGGTCTTGGCTGCTTAACTGGACTTTCCTGTGGTGGCCTTAAGCTTCTACACTAAGAGCCTCCAGCCAGGAGCGTTTAAACTATTCTAAATTTAAATTAAGCGAATGCTTGCAAATGGCACCCCCTGTGAGGTACGAACCTCGGCTTAGGGCATCGCTGAGGGGAGGACAGTAAGAAGGGACAGGCTGGATCAAACTTATATTTTCATCATGATTATTATGCGGGGTATTTAAAGCTACGTGCCACTCTCGCTTGCACGCTCGGCTCAGGCGGAACGTGACACTTTTCCGTGCGTGCAGCCGGCATTCATCGATTTATCCCGTCAAAAACTTTGCTTTTAAAATGAAAGCTGTCCAGTAGTTAACAAAAATCATAAAATTATGATGGACTGAGGCCTCTTTGTATTTCATCAATGGATTGATACGTATCTGCATCTCACATTTTAGCATTTTTGACAGCTTCGCCTCGAAACCCAACGGATCAGCCAAGTAGAGTTAAAAAAAATACCTAGGCTCGTGATTGATCGAAATGGATTGAGGTGATTTTCATGTCACATTTTGAGGACTTGAGGCGCCTATTGAAAATAAAAAACCGGCCATGTGCGTGTCGTACTATGTACAATGAAGAGTTTCATACCAACTACGGGTATGAATTTATCTCAAATACAAACTTAACGTTGTAGTTGAAATATATGTCCATACATTCCAACTGCAAAAGTAAGTTTGTACGCATTGTGTGTACAAACTTACTTTTACCATGAGAGATTTACTATATTAAACCATAGACTTCTTATAGGTTTTCCTGTTATCTATGAGCAAAGAACCATTCTACGTATTTTTTTCAAAAATGTTGGCCCAGTAGTTTTGGAGATAAGGGGCAATGTTCAATTTTCATCGATTTTCTTAAATATATTTAAAAGTATTTATTTTAAAATTATATAAAAATATATTTGAGATCCTCGCAAAAAGCTGTTTCATTTGATATTTCACATGGTACTGTTTGCAAAACTTTTGTTTTTAATTTTCTTATTTACCTCCCAAAAGTGACACCCATATTCAAAATTCATTTAGTTACGTTACGTTACACGTCCGTGTTTGGGTACGTACTAATTCCTGCTGCCATATGTCAATTATTCAAATGTCATAATTTTCAGTTTTTCATGTCATTTTAATTACCTTGAAATGAAATGAAATGAAATTGTTTATTCTGTAAATAGGATATCGGAATCACTTTTACACGTCATATAAAAAAATATTAAAAATAAGCTAGATGAGTTCAGCTTTTCCTATCTGACTACTCTGAGAAGAAAGGCCGAAACAAACTCAGAGGTCGCAGTCTCTTTTAAAGTCCAGACATAATCTTGGTCAGGCCATATGAGGACCATGTAGATTAGTGTCTGAAAAGGTCTTTTGAGGAAAGAACCACACAGATTTGAGTGGACCTGTCCAGTCAGTGCAAGCATTTGTCAGTAATCGTGGAGCTCAACTTAGACCTTAAGGAGCTCAACTCGACGAGCAATACCAAAGAATGGACATTTGGGTAGGCCGCAAAAACTACTCAAACTGCCAGACCATCACTAAAACTAGAAGAGAAATAAAAATAAAAATAATATCCACATAGTCCTCACATTCACAATAGTTAAAATAATATAATACTTTACAAAGTATTCATGTCATTTTGAATATAATTTTCAACAATGTCAACGTGTTTATAAAACTGGTATATGTTGATTTTACATAATAATAAAAATGTCTAGTTTTATGGTTTTATCACAAGCACAGATAATATAATACTACGTACAGATACCCAATCCCATACAAGGAAATGACACCTCCCTAAAACTGGCTATTAAACTGGCTATTTTTTTTCCTCCATTTTTATTAACAGATGGTAGCATAAGCGACTTTTACAACGCCATCTAGGAGTCGACTTAGATATTTTAGATTCTCTGCATCGCACGGTACGTTCAAGGACAAGTGTAATAACAAAACAACAAAAAAATATCTCGAGTTGGCGGAATAGTTTCTAAAGACTAAAATGACACAACTTAACTATATTTTGAAGATGGAACTGAGATATTACTTTAGTGAAAATGGCAATTTTGCTATTCTGAATTTGACGTTTTTCGACTAAAAACATGTGGAATAAAATTGATTGTCATGAACTTTAAATTCACACCAACACCTCGACTTCAGATACAAAAACAGTACTGAATCTTTTTTTTGAAGTGAAAACTTCTTTAGCATCGTTGTGATTTGAAACTCGATGGAATGAAAAAGAGACAGACACATAAATTCATAAGATTTAACGTGGGAGAAAATGAGATAGGAAGCATTATAGTGTGTGGGGGGGGGGTGTGTCTGAGGGTGTGTGTCTGAGGGTGTGTGTGGGGGTGTGTCTGAGGGTGTGTGTGGGGGTGTGTCTGTGTGTATGTGGGGGTGTGTCTGTGTGTTTGTGGGGGTGTATGTGTGTGTGGGGGTATGTCTGAGGGTGTATGTGGGGGTATATCTGAGGGTGTGTGGGGGTGTGTCTGAGGGTGTGTGGGGGTGTGTCTGAGGGTATGTGTGGGGTTGTGTCTGAGGTTGTGTGTGGGGGTGTGTCTGAGGGTGTGTGTGGGGGTGTGTCTGAGGGTGTGTGTGGGGGTGTGTCTGAGGGTGAGTGTGGGGGTGTGTCTGAGGGTGTGTGTGGGGGTGTGTCTGAGTGTGTGTGGGGGTGTGTGTGGGGGTGTGTATGTGGGGGTGTGTCTGTGTGATTGTGGGGGTGTCTGTGTGTATGGGGGTATGTCTGAGGGTGTGTGGGGGTGTGTCTGAGGGTATGTGTGGGGTGTGTCTGAGGTTGTGTGTGGGGGTGTGTCTGAGGGTGTGTGGGGGTGAGTGTGGGGGTGTGTCTGAGGGTGTGTGTGGGGGTGTGTCTGAGGGTGTGTGTGGGGGTGTGTCTGTGTGTGTATGCGGGGGTGTCTGTGTGTTTGTGGGGGTGTCTGTGTGTGTGGGGGTGTGTCTGTGTGTGTTCTTATGTTTGTGGTTCTCTTTATGCTCTGCTTCGTACCCCCTCCACTCGTGTTTGCCAAGGCATAGTGGGAGTTTGCTTGGGCCTCAGCGTTGTACACACGGCTACACATCAAGCTATACATTTCCAGTTTATGCTGATCTCGTATTGTATAGGATTTCCGTACAATGCGAGGTCCGCTAATACTGGAAATGTATAGCTTGATGTGTAGCCGTGTGGACGTGTGTTAATACGTGTTCGTGCGCGTACAAAAACATTTATTTTTTATTTTTGAAGGTTTCACTTCTACCACGTGTGAATTGCACACATGTTTTTTTTTCTTTTGCTTATATCTCGAAAACGGTGTGTCCAATCGCAAAAATAATGAAAATTTCGACCCCCTTTATAATACCCTTAAACCCCTAACGCTCTACATGTAGGTATATATTTTTTTTCTACGCAAAGTGAAAAATTTCATATAAAACACATCGAGGTTGCCCCCCTGCGCGCCACTGGCTCTAAAAAGATTCACGTGGTTAGGTATCACGTGTGGAGTCGCGATTGTCAAATTCGATTTAGATATGTCAAAATTATTTTAAAAAGAGAATTTATTTTGCAGAATAGCTTTGAGATTCTCATAGTAAAGGAATTTTAGTGATAGTTTAGTTAGTTTCGTTCGGTGTACAAGAGAATCGGCACCATTAGCTACCTATCTACTTTTAAAATGTTTCGTGCAATCCTTTTTAGGGTTCCGTACCTAAAGGGTAAATCGGGACTCTATTACTAAGACTCCACTGTCCGTCTGTCTGTCACCAGGCTGTGTCTCTATTAAGACAGTTGTTTTCACAGATGATGTATTTCTGTTGCCGCTATAAACTCAAACTCAAAGCATTTATTTCAAATAAACCAATTACAGGTACTTTTGAATTGTCAAGGGGTCGGTCAGTCAGAAAGATGAAGCTAGTTGCCCATTCCTAATTGTAGTAGCAGCCAGTAATAGGACTCGCCCATCAAGGAGCGCTGACCCAAATTAGACGCATTATTAATTTATTACCCGTAAATCAAAAGGTATTTTAATAAAACACGTATACTAAACGATCAATAATTTAATTATCTTTAAAATGGTGAAGTTTTCAGAAAAATACGCTTGATAGATTTTGCGTCATTCTCGGTTTTTTATACGCGTTAGACATAACTTTACAAATTAATTTCACTATGTAATATAAACATAATCAAAAATATGCCTATATTAAAATATTAAGAAAATGCTCTAATTCAACATATATTTTTTCTAAATTACTAACACTACTCGTTTAGACGTCATCTTCAGTATAAAATCATGAAAAGTCAGTTATCGTCTCCTTAGTGATGCAACACACACGCCACCATCAGCGAGACATTTGAGTGAGCATGACATACTCTCAGCCGCCAGGGCATATTCAAGTCGATGAAAGACGTACCCAGTATTTGGTAGCGTTATAGAATGTACATGTTCACAGTGCACACGTGATATGCAATTACATACAATAAAAAAAGATTGAATTTAAACAAAGCAAAGATAGTTTTTACAATCTTTTCAACAAATACTAAAAAACAGAATAAAATAAATATCTAAGGGGGCTCCCCTACAACAAACTTGATTTTTTTGCCGTTTTTATAGATAATGGTGCGGAACCCTTCGTGCGCGAGTCCGACTCGCACTTGGCCGGTTTTTCAGTAAAATGATAAAAATATAAGTAGGTAGGTACTTGCCAAAAACATGTATAGATTTCTTTCAGATATTATATTTCTACGTAAAGTAGGTAATAGATTATTAAAAAAACAGTGGCGCTCCGGGAGTGCCGACAGAAGCGAAAACTTGAACAAGATCTTGGTGGAAGAAAAATACTTGTATTGAACATTGGTCCGTAACTTTATCTAAATAAAGATCGCAATCGCGTTTACAAAAAAAAAAAAATACTTTCAAAACCTTTGTACAAATACTTGCATAGAACATTGATCCGTAACTTGATATTAATAAAGAGCACAATCGCGGTTACTAAAATGAGATGTCGGTAACGGTGTCGCGAGTTCAATTGTTTTTCCCATCTCAAAAATGCCCAACGCGCCTAAAGATGTTTTCACTTCAAAAATTGTTTAATTTACTACTAAACGTAAAATAATAGCGACAGATGTGATGACAAATTGAATAATACGCCATCTATTTATTGCATAGAGCTCTGAACAAAATGTTTCATTCATCATTTTTGTTGAAAATAGATGATTTATGAGTTTATATAGATAAATCAGCATTAAACAAGAAGTTTTGATTTTTACTAATCATACTTACGCCAAAATCAGCCGTTTATCGCTTTTTAGTGATTGTTAATTTCATATTTGTTACCTATGCTGCCATCTATGATTTTTTTTTCAGAACTAATTATAATTTGTTCGAGTTGAGACCCCATGTCACAAGGCTTAGCAGAGCGAGCAGTTCAATCCCAAGCTTTTTTATCTTCTAAATAATCTGAAATTGTATAGTACCCTTTTTTACAAAGCTTGGTTTTAATACAGATTTTAAATCGTTTAATGGGTAAGGTTGGGTAAGTTTCTTGTTCCAGTGTTGCCAACCCGTACGATAATTATGGGGGCGTACAATAATTTGGCCAATGGTACGATGTACGATAATAAATGTCCAATGTACGATAATTTTGCTTTTTACTGAAAAAACAAGTTCCATTATTATGTCTGACAAAATTAAACACAGAAAAAATGGACACAACATCAACAAGTATCTCTCTCTCTTTCTCTCACTAGTTTTTTTAATTAATTTTACAGTGAAATCACAAAAATATCAACTAACAACTATGACAAAACATGTTTACGGTTTGTGCTGCTAGCGCCATTAGTGGTGAAACTTGGCATAATTATACTTCCTCTTTGACTCTAGTATAAAGTTAGTCATTGTCTTTTGACAGCAATTTGAATTAACGACTTACGTTTATTTACTTTTTGATTTTTCTTTTGTGCAATAATTTTGCCCAAAAAACGATAATTTCGACGTGGGATCTTGATAATTTGAACTTTTGGAGTTGGCAGCATTGCCTTGTTCTAAACTTTAGGCCGTGCTTTGTGCTTTGGGAGACCGAGCTCTGCTCGGGTGAAAATACGGAGAAAACGGATTTTTCCAGATATGAGACCTAGCTAGATCGATTTTTTGCCCCCGTAAACCCGTATATTGCAACTTTCATCGAAATCTAAATACAAACAAATACCTATTAGTTATTACATGCAAATATTGGTCGTATAATAGGATAGGATAAATGACTTTGAAAGAGTAACGGCTACTTATTCTGTTGGACGTCTCATGGCGTAGTCTACCTGCGCAAAAAGGTGAAATATCCACAAATCCGCATAAACTCCGAAGCAGACCTCGATAAATTAAGAAATAATGCATGACTGCCGTTACTTGCCTGTATTTTTATAACTGCTAAGTAACCCAAACTCGGATAATAATATTATTGGTAATTGTATTTTAATTGAACAATCAATATTATGTTTTTTTGTTGTTATTAATTGTTATAATAATTTTAAATACTACTTAATTATTCCTATAACTATCACGCATGCTAATGTTATATTTTTAAATTCATAAGTCTAGTGTTATATCATCAGCACCGAATAACACGAATAATGGCAATGGGAATAATGTGCTAAAGTGAAGTGAAGTGGCACTTCACTTTAGCACATTATTCCCATCACGTTTTCCCCGATCCTTGCCGAGGTGCCAGCAGTTGTTGCAGCTGAGCACGTAGCTTTAAATACCCCGCATAATAATCATGATGAAAATATAAGTTTGATCCAGCCTGTCCCTTCTTACTGTCCTCCCCTCAGCGATGCCCTAAGCCGAGGTTCGTACCCCACAGGGGGTGCCATTTGCAAGCATTCGCTTAATTTAAATTTAGAATAGTTTAAACGCTCCTGGCTGGAGGCTCTTAGTGTAGAAGCTTAAGGCCACCACAGGAAAGTCCAGTTAAGCAGCCAAGACCTTAGTGGTCACAACTGCGAATGGCCATAGTTAAAAAAAAAAACCCATCACGTCTACCACAGACTCCTCACTACTACGCATCACCGCACACACACCACATTTTACCCTCAACCTATAGCCGCGCAATACCTTTCATATAACATTTTTTTGATTTAAAAGAGTGTCTGTGGAGTTTCTTGCCCGTTCTTCTCCATAGGTACAGACGCCAGCACATCAAGCTACCACAATCTGTTAAATTTATTTAATAGATTTTCAACTTTATCGCTGAAACATAAGGTTCAAAGTTGATTGGGGAAATTTGACAGTTTCGGGTAGCTTGATGTGTTGGCGTCTGTACCTATGGAGAAGAACGGGCAAGAAACTCCACAGACACTCTTTTAAATCAAAAAAATGTTATATGAAAGGTATTGCGCGGCTATAGGTTGAGGGTAAAATGTGGTGTGTGTGCGGTGATGCGTAGTAGTGAGGAGTCTGTGGTAGACGTGATGGGTTTTTTTTTTAACTATGGCCATTCGCAGTTGTGACCACTAAGGTCTTGGCTGCTTAACTGGACTTTCCTGTGGTGGCCTTAAGCTTCTACACTAAGAGCCTCCAGCCAGGAGCGTTTAAACTATTCTAAATTTAAATTAAGCGAATGCTTGCAAATGGCACCCCCTGTGGGGTACGAACCTCGGCTTAGGGCATCGCTGAGGGGAGGACAGTAAGAAGGGACAGGCTGGAACAAACTTATATTTTCATCATGATTATTATGCGGGGTATTTAAAGCTACGTGCTCAGCTGCAACAACTGCTGGCACCTCGGCAAGGGTCGGGGAAAACGTGATGGGAATAATGTGCTAAAGTGAAGTGCCACTTCACTTCACTTTAGCACATTATTCCCATTGCCATTATTCGTGTTATTCGGTGCTGATGATATAACACTAGACTTATGAATTTAAAAATATAACATTAGCATGCGTGATAGTTATAGGAATAATTAAGTAGTATTTAAAATTATTATAACAATTAATAACAACAAAAAAACATAATATTGATTGTTCAATTAAAATACAATTACCAATAATATTATTATCCGAGTTTGGGTTACTTAGCAGTTATAAAAATACAGGCAAGTAACGGCAGTCATGCATTATTTCTTAATTTATCGAGGTCTGCTTCGGAGTTTATGCGGATTTGTGGATATTTCACCTTTTTGCGCAGGTAGACTACGCCATGAGACGTCCAACAGAATAAGTAGCCGTTACTCTTTCAAAGTCATTTATCCTATCCTATTATACGACCAATATTTGCATGTAATAACTAATAGGTATTTGTTTGTATTTAGATTTCGATGAAAGTTGCAATATACGGGTTTACGGGGGCAAAAAATCGATCTAGCTAGGTCTCATATCTGGAAAAATCCGTTTTCTCCGTATTTTCACCCGAGCAGAGCTCGGTCTCCCAAAGCACAAAGCACGGCCTAAAGTTTAGAACAAGGCAATGCTGCCAACTCCAAAAGTTCAAATTATCAAGATCCCACGTCGAAATTATCGTTTTTTGGGCAAAATTATTGCACAAAAGAAAAATCAAAAAGTAAATAAACGTAAGTCGTTAATTCAAATTGCTGTCAAAAGACAATGACTAACTTTATACTAGAGTCAAAGAGGAAGTATAATTATGCCAAGTTTCACCACTAATGGCGCTAGCAGCACAAACCGTAAACATGTTTTGTCATAGTTGTTAGTTGATATTTTTGTGATTTCACTGTAAAATTAATTAAAAAAACTAGTGAGAGAAAGAGAGAGAGATACTTGTTGATGTTGTGTCCATTTTTTCTGTGTTTAATTTTGTCAGACATAATAATGGAACTTGTTTTTTCAGTAAAAAGCAAAATTATCGTACATTGGACATTTATTATCGTACATCGTACCATTGGCCAAATTATTGTACGCCCCCATAATTATCGTACGGGTTGGCAACACTGGAACAAGAAACTTACCCAACCTTACCCATTAAACGATTTAAAATCTGTATTAAAACCAAACTTTGTAAAAAAGGGTACTATACAATTTCAGATTATTTAGAAGATAAAAAAGCTTGGGATTGAACTGCTCGCTCTGCTAAGCCTTGTGATAAAACCATAAAACTAGACATTTTTATTATTATGTAAAATCAACATATACCAGTTTTATAAACACGTTGACATTGTTGAAAATTATATTCAAAATGACATGAATACTTTGTAAAGTATTATATTATTTTAACTATTGTGAATGTGAGGACTATGTGGATATTATTTTTATTTTTATTTCTCTTCTAGTTTTAGTGATGGTCTGGCAGTTTGAGTAGTTTTTGCGGCCTACCCAAATGTCCATTCTTTGGTATTGCTCGTCGAGTTGAGCTCCTTAAGTTCTAAGTTGAGCTCCACGATTACTGACAAATGCTTGCACTGACTGGACAGGTCCACTCAAATCTGTGTGGTTCTTTCCTCAAAAGACCTTTTCAGACACTAATCTACATGGTCCTCATATGGCCTGACCAAGATTATGTCTGGACTTTAAGACTGCGACCTCTGAGTTTGTTTCGGCCTTTCTTCTCAGAGTAGTCAGATAGGAAAAGCTGAACTCATCTAGCTTATTTTTAATATTTTTTTATATGACGTGTAAAAGTGATTCCGATATCCTATTTACAGAATAAACAATTTCATTTCATTTCATTTCAAGGTAATTAAAATGACATGAAAAACTGAAAATTATGACATTTGAATAATTGACATAATGGCAGCAGGAATTAGTAGGTACCCAAACACGGACGTGTAACGTAACGTAACTAAATGAATTTTGAATATGGGTGTCACTTTTGGGAGGTAAATAAGAAAATTAAAAACAAAAGTTTTGCAAACAGTACCATGTGAAATATCAAATGAAACAGCTTTTTGCGAGGATCTCAAATATATTTTTATATAATTTTAAAATAAATACTTTTAAATATATTTAAGAAAATCGATGAAAATTGAACATTGCCCCTTATCTCCAAAACTACTGGGCCAACATTTTTGAAAAAAATACGTAGAATGGTTCTTTGCTCATAGATAACAGGAAAACCTATAAGAAGTCTATGGTTTAATATAGTAAATCTCTCATGGTAAAAGTAAGTTTGTACACACAATGCGTACAAACTTACTTTTGCAGTTGGAATGTATGGACATATATTTCAACTACAACGTTAAGTTTGTATTTGAGATAAATTCATACCCGTAGTTGGTATGAAACTCTTCATTGTACGTAGTACGACACGCACATGGCCGGTTTTTTATTTTCAATAGGCGCCTCAAGTCCTCAAAATGTGACATGAAAATCACCTCAATCCATTTCGATCAATCACGAGCCTAGGTATTTTTTTTAACTCTACTTGACTGATCCGTTGGGTTTCGAGGCGAAGCTGTCAAAAATGCTAAAATGTGAGATGCAGATACGTATCAATCCATTGATGAAATACAAAGAGGCCTCAGTCCATCATAATTTTATGATTTTTGTTAACTACTGGACAGCTTTCATTTTAAAAGCAAAGTTTTTGACGGGATAAATCGATGAATGCCGGCTGCACGCACGGAAAAGTGTCACGTTCCGCCTGAGCCGAGCGTGCAAGCGAGAGTGCGGAACAAGCTATAGAGAGGCACGATCGGCCTAAGCATTCGGCTTGTGATGTCATCACGTAAAATTATCGTTCGTAAACCGACTTTACAGACAACCAATTTTTTTGGGAATCTATCTATCTATCTTTCTTATTTACACTATTATCAATTTATATTTATCAAAAAATTTAACACTATTCTTATTCTAAGGCTGACTGTCCACTGAAGTGGAAAGAAGAGGAGCAGAGCGAAGCTGTGCTAATATTAACCAATGGAATTGCATAAAATCTCCGCTCCGCTTCGGTAGACAGGGATTTGCGAACTATTTTAAATATTCATACAAAACCGGGAAGTGGAGCGAGGAAGCGGAGCGAGGAAGCAGAAAAAAGCCGGCTGCGGAGTATTGCAGCCCGCTCAAATTACTCGTCGCGTGAACTTGGCCTAGCTCCGCAATGTCCGTAACTCCGGTCCGCAATGGCACTACCTCGCTCCGCATTAATGGACAGACACAGTTCGCAACTCCGCTCCGCATTACTTCCTCGCTCCGCTCTGCTACCTCGCTCCGCGTCAATGGACAGGCAGCCTTATACTTATGGATCTATTGTCCTTAATTTTTTAATAAATCAGAGATATTAAGTTATCTAAACAAAAAACATAATTCACTCAATTTCAATGTCCTAGGATTGAGGTCAGCAGTACTATTCTGTTATAATCTCACCGTGAACGCTTAGGCGAAGTGAGCTTGAAAGTGAGCTGTCAATAGCGTCAATCCCTAGCATATGGTGAAATGACAGCTCACTTCACATAAGGCACTAGGAAGTGGTAAAGGGTGGGCGTTTTGGGGGACTGTCTTATGTAATTTTGACGTTCGAAAAGTGCTGATTCTCAGCCTAGTTTGAATAAATGACTTTTGAATTTTGAATTTGAATTTAAGCGTTCACGGTGAGATTTTAACAGAATTGCACTGCTGTTTGCTTCTATACTCATCAATTATTTTTTTTCACTATAGCTGCTTTTTAACCCGTGGTAGGTAGATGCTTCTTTAATAGTACTATACTCCAAGCCGCTTCGTATATAGTAGTAGTTTTCGTTCAGCGCCGGCCCTGGGGTAGAGCGAGAGGAGCGGTCGCTCTAGGCGCCAGATGGCAAGCGGCGCCAAAATCCCAAATGCGAAAAACAATTTCCAGCGCGAAATAAAATTTGATGGCGCGGGAATACCGCGCCTCTCAAAAGGCGCCACCAAAATATTACTTTGCTAAAAATTGATTTTGGATAATTTGGGAATTATTAATTATAATGAAACCGAAGTAGAATTTATGTAAAGTGAAAGCAGAAAGACAATCTCGCTCTACCATGATCAAGGGCTAGGACCGGCGCTAGTTTCGACACGACTGTAAACATAATTATACAAAACAACGGTGGTTTCCGGACTAACAGCAGTGCTGCCACCAATCACGAGCTTTCAGTTTTTAACACCAATAAACTGAAAAAAAGTAAGTGTTTTGGTTCAACTTCAGGGCTCTCTTAAGTTGGCGGAGGGATTTATTTTGGCCGTTTCACCTTTTCGTCAACTGTTCTTTATTATTCTATCAAAATCTTTTTTGTTCGTTTTCAGTTTAAAAAAAAAAAAATATTTTGTCTATTTCTACTGTCTGTTCGGAAACTGTTCTCTAATGTTCTATAAAAAAAAAATATTGTTTTAAATTGTTTTTTATGAGAGCCCAACTTCAACGCGATACGGGTCATTTCGATTTAGGTCTGTCCTACTTAAGCCGGATCTCTTGCGCGTGTTTTTATAGAAAAACACCGCAACAAAGAGGCGTAGTCATACACATTTGTCTATTGTATGAAAATAAATGTTTGTGTAAGCTTTTTTGTGTAATGTTTCGAAAAAATATGCGCAGGAGACCCGGCTTAACGTCTGACTAGTCTACGTTTGTTGTGTCTGTAGTGCATTCGGTGAAAAATACGTTATCAATTAGTTGTCAAACCAACTACATTCTGTGGTTACACTATAACAGACTGTGGCAGTGTTATACGGCATTCCACTCCACGATATTTTTTCGGAAAATACGGCATACAGCAGGCCTCTCATTGCCGTATCACAAAATACGGCAATTGAATATAGGTGTAACGAATAACATTTCACAAGCGTAACGAATGAAATGAAACTCAAATTTCTCTCACCTGAAGCTGTGCACCATTGGAGAAAAAAAATCGTCAATGTTGCCACTAACCCAGAAACGACCAACTAATATAGTCAACATTGAAAATGACTTTAAAAAAATCCAGGACAACTAAATTAAAAACAAGGCAAAAAATCAAGGATACTGTACAAAGTTTAAGGTGCCTTGCGACATGTGCGAATAGTAAGGACAAGTACACATTAGATAAACATGAATCTAAAGTAATAGTAACGATAAGAAACCTTTATGGAAAAGAAAATAATGATGAATAGACATTTTTATATAAATACACCAATTTTGTATGTTTCCCCTTAAGGGGGAAGCGTCAGGGTAGCCCGCGAAATTCAAATTTTCTTACTTTTTTGCATTTGATTTCATGAAATCGTGACATTTGACATCTTTATTTTCTTCTTAATCAATATTGCTGATTGTAATGATTATAATTGAGTAAAACCATATTTGTTACGACCGCGAATCATATTTTAATCAACATAAAACCTGACACTGACCTGCAAAATGCAAAATACGTAAGAAAATTTGAATTTCGCGGGCTACCCTGACGCTTCCCCCTTAATACGGTAATCCAGACTGTGTTATACGACAGCTCAGATTTTTACGATAACAACATTGGTCTATGGTTACAAGTCACAGAGTACTTTTTTTATCAAGTAAAGTAACATGCTCTGTGGTGTGTCACTGTGTGTCAAACACAGAGAGCAGAGCATGTAATTGTGTCAAACAAAGGTAACTTTGATTGAATATTATTTTATTCTTTAATTCAATTCAATTTCAAATGGACTTTGATGCTTTCGTTACATAGACCGCGTCGCAATCACCAAGTAATCGACAAAAGACAGATTACTAAATAATATAGAACTTAGGAACAGTAAACATAACAATATAACCGGCTTCTGAAGCACTAAAGCAAGCGCCGCATCTAATATTACGTGCTACTCGCACATAAGTTGCTAATAAACTCTTGTAATATTACAACCTACGTGACTGCAACGGCCATGTCGCTAACAGAAGTTGTAGTACCATGTATTTGAATCAAATTCAATCATATTTTAATAGCAAGCCATGACAAGCCTGTTTTCCTGTACAAGTATGAAATGGAAAATACAGGGTGTTTAGCAGAACGTTGAACATACGAAAATGGTGGATAGATGGGGTCATCTGCTACTTACTCAGCCCTAATTTATTTGGCCCTGGCCCACTGGATATTTTTTTAAATGCAAGTTGAAATTAAGATTTAACTATTTTTTACATCTTTCTGTAAGTTTGAGGACTTATAACTTTTTTCTAGCTAACATCTGAATAAAGCAATAATTTTATAAGAATCTGCCAACATTAAAGAGAAAAAAATTGCTCGTGTTACCCATTTTTAATAAAAATTACACTTTAAAGTTAAGAAAGTGGTGAAACTAGAAGAACGCAATTTTTTTTTAATATCTGGGGGTCCATGGCCAAAATAATTAGGGCTGAGTAAGTAGCAGATGACCCCACCTATCTGCCATTTTCGTATGTTCAACGTTCTGCCAAACATCCTGTATAAACCAAAGGGAAGAGCTCATTGGGCATCAAAAAATTCGTCCACGTTGCTGTCAGCGGGAAAAGTGCCCAAAAGGCTGGCACAGCATTTCCACGTTGAATGGCAATGCTGATTATTTGGCCTAAGAATTGGCCAGCCCTCTGGTCACATGAAGAGTCGACCAACCGCTTGGCGATGTTCCGAAATATTCATTGAGCACTCAGACTCCACAGCTCAAGTGTTTCAACCCCAAATTACTCAAAAATATAGTTACCAAATGGTTGTTATATTAGCGCCGTTTGAGGTTTTCTGCACCTGCAGCAGCTGCCCCAGCACAACCTGCCATGCTAGGAAGATGGGATGGCGCAAGGGTGTCGACACAGATTGCATCACACACCAAATACCTACCCAACTTCCAAGGCATTATGATCATTCTGTCTGGCCTCTTGCCATTGTCGTGCGACAAGCCATTGGGCTCTAAACATCTGGCACCCAGGCGGTGACAAGAGCCCGATGGATGATGTCATTAATGCTTGTATGGCGTGCCAACCGACCAGCACTCTTGCTGCAGGAAAGGCCATGGTGTGTGAGGCGATCAACTGCTTCACTGCACTGACAGCGATGTGGAGGAGCAAGGAGAGAGGAGCGCCCAGATGCATACTTGTAGCGAACCGGAAAGTGGTGTCACCCAGCATAGTGCTTATGTTGGGTGACAACTCCCATTCTCCCACAGCCAGTAGGTGGGGCACTCTCAGCAGTATTGGTGGACGTATTAATGAGGTTATTCCGTACCAATCTGCAGAGCAACTATTCCCACTGTCTCTGCGAAGACAGGTTCTCGGCCTACTCCATATCCAGAAAAGTCACTTTCTGGTACTGAAATTGTTTTTTTCTCTAAATAAGTCAATGATTATGGTACCTCCAGTGAGTTTATCTTTACAACATCAAATATGTATAAATGTATGTGTACTACTGAATCATCGTTATCCATCATTTCAGTCAGAAGACGTCCACTGCTGGACATAGGCCTCCTCCAAGCAACGCCACATACACTACTGCTTCCTGCGACCTTCACAAGGTCACTGGTCCACTGTATGAGAGGCTTTCCTACGATACGCCTTCTGGGACGTGGTCGCCACTCCAAGTCCTTCTGGCCCCATCAGTCATCTGTGTAACATCTGTACTAAAGAATATTAACTACAATCATCAATTTCACCAGCGCCACAACTATAAGATAGCACACAGTAGTATTGTATTTTATCCCTGTATCAAAAACAAATCACAGATATTTGGCTTAATATTGCAATATTATGTTCATCCCGTTTGCTGTAACCTCTCCTCTCTACATGCCCAAATAATGACTTAACAGATTGGTGGTCTAGATTTAAGATACAAACCTAGACCCAAGCCCGATCAAAATATAAAAGCACAGTTTTGGGGTTATTTCTATAGAACTAAACAGGCTAATTTATATTGAGGCACTTGTGAAACATGTTTATGTTAATTATTGAAAACACATACATAATCAATATGCAACTATGTATGTTTGTGTCTGGGTTCTTAGTATTACCACAGGTAGTACGGGTAGTACTACCTGTGGTACTACTATACAATAGTCCTTGTACACACGGCTACACATCAAGCTATATCAGTCCAGTATAAGCTGACCTCGCATTGTACGAAAATCCTATTCAATTCGAGATCAGCATAAACTGGAAATGTATAGCTTGATGTGTAGCCGTGTGTACCGTAGCCTTGTACACTGTAAACAGACACTCATTAATTTAAAACATAACTTTGTGTTGTTCTATTAATTTGTTCAACTGTTATTCCTCAACATAATGGTGTCAGTGTCAAAATCAGAAGGGCAACTTATCATTGTATTTATCAACAACTTTGTAAACTGGCTGTTTGCTGCCATGTTGGCACACAGACCATATTAATGGTCTGTGCGTCAAACATTCAACTCCATTCAGCCATAAAATATGTAAGTGTGATTGAGTAACAAACATATTATTCACAAACATTCTCATATCTGAATGTGTGCCCGGTTGATGGCAATAGGCTCGCCCCTAGTACACGGGACTTAAACATAACTGGCGAAATGTGGGTGTACTACAGTTGCACCTCTGCCAAACCTTTCAGTACAGGCATGATGTTATGTTATTCTCATATCTTATGATAATACTAGCGACCCGCCCCGGCTTCGCACTGGTATAAACCGGGTTATTATACATATAAACCTTCCTCTTCAATCACTCTATCTATTTAAAAAAACCGCATCAAAATCCGTTGCGTAATTTTAAAGATTTAAGCATACATAAGGATATAGGGACAGAGAAAGCGACTTTGTTTTATACTATGTAGTGATTAGCCTTTCAACTGTCATTAACGAGACACAATAGAATTTTAATTGTTATCCACCTCAATGAGGCGTCGTAACAGATTATGAGTTAGTAGAGATTGCTAGCTCAAACTTAAGCTCAAACACAGAGCATGGAGCTTGTTGCCACTAGTTGTATAAAAAATGGCAGTTGAGAACTACCTGTACTATTCCAGGCACAATGAAGACGGCTGTGACTGTGCTGCAGGAGATGATGGTGAAGATGGGGCAGACTCCCGAATATGAATGCATATCTCAGGTAAGCACACACCACATCATAGATATAAGAAAGGAGACATGCCCGGTAGTTGAAAATGTATTGGAACCCAATGTCTCTACTTTATCCCTACCACGTCGCCACGGGTCTGGTTCATAATATCGACAGTCACTACATCGACGGTCACTGTACCGAAAACGTTCCATCGACGGGTTAATGAATCGACAGTACCCCAAATCGATGGTACGCTACATCGACAATACACCAAATCGATAGTACGCTATATCGACAGTACACTAAATCGACGGTACGCTACATCGACAGTACACCAAATCGATAGTACGCTATATCGACAGTACACTAAATCGACGGTACGCTACATCGACAATACACCAAATCGATAGTACGCTGTATCGACAATATACCATATCGATAATACGTTGTGTCGACAGTACACCATATCGATGGTAGGTACGCTGCATCTACTGTCCGACCCGAGCCAGATTTAAATAAAAAAAACATAAGCATTATTAAAGTTTTTAATCACAATATTATGAACCAGACCCCGTCGCCACAACTACACATGCAGTTTAGTAAAACCTATTTAAACGAAGTCGCGCACACATCTGCAGTTAATAAATCGGAACGTTCTTCAGAATCAATTATAAACTTTATTCCATCAAACACAGCGTGCATTAACCATTCACCGTACAAGTTACTCACACGAAAACATCGATAGCTATCGTTGTGCTGTACAAAAGCAATTTATTTTACATATACGCTAGTGATTGACTAAATCGGACAGTTATCGATTCTCCCAGTTAATAAAATATTAAACATTTTGGGGTTTCCTGAAAATAAAATAAATAAAAAACGATATACATTATAATAACATGATATAAATAAACAATATAAGTAAAAAATAAAAAATAAATTAGTAAGTTAAAAAATTTAAACAATATATGAAAAAATCAAAATGACTAAAAACAAGATTTTACATTGATCTCCCAAACGGGCCATAACTGTTGACAAATTAAAGAATAAACTTTAATAGTAATATAAATTCATACGACAATCGACATAGTTGTCGAAATCCAACTTTAGTGGATCTGCACAAGCACATCACTAGCTCGTCGCAAGATACAGCGGCCGTACTACGCGATGCAACCTTATAACTAAAGTATCGTTTTGTGATTTTTACATTGCTTGGCCTGTCAGTAACCGACGTACTTAGGTAGTGGTTAAGAAGCAATGTATTTGCTGCTAAAATAGTACAGTCGCTGTGATATATGAAAACAAAAATAACGTAGTAAAGGCAAGAAATATTTTACGATTTGTTGTTTTTCATGATTTTCAAGACAAATATACTTAGTAAAATACTTGTCCTGTTAAATGATTCCATGATTTATAAAGATTTTAGTTTGGCTTCGATTTTTACAAGAAACCACTGAACAACACGGTATTCTTAAATGTTGTCACAATCGCGGTCGAAAGCGCACTAGTTCGCGGAGGCGGCCATTTGTCTTTAAAATGAGCATCTTGATCATGCATGACGCACGGACACAGACACGCCCCATGCCACTTCTCCTGTTTTTTATTAGGGTTCCATACCCAAAGGATAAAACGGGACCCTATTACTAAGACTCCGCTGTCCGTCCGTCTGTCTGTCAGTCCGTCTGTCACCAGGCTGTATCTCATGAACCGTGATAGTTAGACAATTGAAATTTTCACAGATGATGTCTTATTTCTGTTGTCGCTATAACAACAAATACTAAAAAACAGAATCATATAAATATGTAAGGGGGCTCCCATACAACAGACATGATTTTTTTGCCGTTTTTATAGGTAATGGTACGCACTTGGCCGGTTTCATATTTCTATGGTATACATTCATTGTATGATCTTCATTCATGCATTCTCTCTGTATAAGTAAAGTAGTCAAAATGAAGTGTATGTATAGTAAACAACTTGCTAATAAGGAAGCCAAAGAGTTTGTTTTTAGGGTTCCGTACCTCAAAAGGAAAAAACTGAACCCTTATAGGATTATTTGTGTGTCTGTCTGTCCGTCTGTCACAGCCAATTTGCTCCGAATCTAATAGACCGATTAAGTTGAAATTTGGTACACATTATGAATTTCTGTGACCCAAACACGGACGTGTACAACGTAAATAAATGAACATTTTGAATATGGGGTCACTATTTGGGGGTAAATTGGAAAAAAAAACTTTTCATTACAGTACCGTGTGACATATCAAATGAAAGGACTCGTTGTGAGTATCTCATTAAAAAAAAAGCTTTTAAAAATATTTTAGAAAATAGATGAAAATTGACCATTGAAGGAATGCTCTTAGCTCCGAAACTAATGAGGCTAAAATTTTGAAAAAAAAAAACCAGAGAATGGTTCTTTACTAATAGATTACAGGAAAACCTTTACTTAAGAAGTCTATGGCCTTAAAATAACGTAGTAAATCTCTTAATATTGTGCGTACAAACTTACATTTGCAGTTGGAATGTATAAGAGAACATATTTTTCAACTACAATGTTTGTTTTTGGGATTAATTCATCCCAACTACGGAACCCTTCATTGTGCGTGATCCGACACGCACTTGGCCGGTTTTTTATACTGAGCAACTGTGCCCTCTAGCGGGAGAAATTAGCCGTCGGTTCCCTATTGATGACAGACACTTTTCAGACGGGTCCGCAGCACCAGGCGATGTTCGACTACCGCTGCGTGGCGTACGGCGTGTTGGTGACGGCGTCGGCGCGCTCCAAGAAGGAGGCCAAGCAAGAGGTCGCGCGCCTCATGCTGCAGCAGCTGTCGCGCCGCGGACACGCCGTGCCGCCCCCCTACGCCGTGCCCTCCGCCAGCGTGCACTCGGACCCTATGGTACGTATACACATGCGCCAGACAGGAGATGCATGTCATGCCGCAGTGCATCCATGGTACACTTCGCACGTAATAAAGTGCGGGCCTATTGTCGTTAGCCGGGCACAAATCCAGACACTGAGCTGCTACTCATTTCTTATACTTAATAACATTTATTCCTAGCCGTGCCTCGAGCCCAGGTCGAGTACCACACTTGCACTTCCTCTATTGTAAAATATTATCATTTCTTATTGTTTAGTCAATTTTAAATTATATAAATGCATGTTATTCTCTAAGTGCATTCTCACATACCCTTAGGGGTTGTCCATTAATCACGTGAGGCTCGAAACGGGGGGCAGGGGTTCGAAAAAATCACGAAATGGGAGAGGGCGGTGTAGTGAGATATCACGTGTATTAATTTTTTAATTGAACGCGCGATTTATAAACCAAATAGCGGTGCGTGACCTTGACTCGCCGTTACTAGGCAACGATCGTACCATGTTACAGATAAAATTGTCTGAAATTTTAAGGTACCAAAATATATACGTGTTTTTCGGTAGGGGGGGGGTGTCAAAGTCAAATAATTTATTTCAATTAGGTACAAAAAGGCACTTTTGAACGTCAACATTTACAAAAACTTTTTACAAAAAAAAAAAAACAACCGACTTCCAAAAAACACTACAAAGTGAAAAATAACTTTAATTTCGGAAGTCGGTGGCAAAAAACGAAAATTATTATTATTTTTCACTTTGTAGTGTTTTTTGGAAGTCGGTTGTTTTTTTTTTGTAAAAAGTTTTTATTTTTCACCTTTTAGTTGTGGTAGGTACCTACCCCACACAAATTCGAAAACCACTACCTGCTTAACCACTAACTTATCATATCATCCACATACTAAGTGGGAAAAAGTACGTATTATTGAAGCTAACTCAAAAACTATTGAAGCAAAGTTAATATACAAGTAATACTAATAAGTCTGTGTGTGAATTCAAGTTATCACAGAATGTAAAATCTATATTAAAATAATTAATTATACAATTAAATTAGCAACCAGTTTGATTTTGTCTAAACTCTAAATTGTCCTATGGAGCTAGACCAGCATGCTTCCAAGCATTCTTATCTAGGATATAATCCTCTAATTTTTAATTACTTGTTTACAAAGAGTACTTTTAATATGAGTTTAAAATTTTCTTTCAGTTAATTGTATATTATCACAAGGTATTTTGTTGTAACATTTAACACAGTACCTGCTCGCGCAAGTTTTAATAATAAGTTTTTTTTTATAATAGTCCGAACGCAGTTTTGAGCTATATTCCTTCCTTCCCAATTCCCGTACAACGGAACGAAAAGGACGCTCATCGCACGCACCAATCAGAGGCCGCTGCCGCTGTAGCGAGAGCCAATCGCATCTCCTGTGATTTGAGTTACTTCTCAAATTTTGGACACTTGTCAGTGACCGCTCACCGTTAACGCCCGCTCGCCCGCGCGCGCCGCGCGCGCTGCACCGCCCGCAAAAAATGGCCGATACCATTGTGACATTTTAACACTCAATAAGTGCACCACAGTGACTTGAATCAGTGAACACCAGGATAGCCAGAGCTGTCCTTGAGTCAACGTGTTTCGTCCAGAAGATTCCCAAGTAAGTCCATCCATCCCTATTCCTTATTCATACCTGTGTGTAGCTCAATTCTGTGTCGGCTAATATTCCACACCACGTAAATTATTTTCCCGCGTATGGTCCTTCGAAGTCGCTACAGCTTATACACCAGTACCCCATAAAAGATGTACCTATGTACTTTAGACAACCTGAATGGTTGATCTATTTTATCTTTATTTCTAGTATTAAAATTATGCCTATCACTTATTTTATTAAAAAGATGTAGATTTTTCCTAACATACTGTTTTCATAGATGAATTGGCAAGATACCGGTGGTTAAAAAGTTGCTAAAAACATCACGTGACAAATGGACGACCCCTTACAAGTTATTATGTAGTGTATGTAAGTATCATAAGTATTATCATGTATGTGTGTGTAATCACACTTTATTTAGGATTAGCCAAGTAAGCAATATATTAAGATCGTGTACGCTCAATCTATGTGAACACACAATAAATCGAGGCGTTATCCAATGCAGATGTATTTCACACTCCCCAGTGCTCACTATGTAGACCAAGTGGCCACTCGAGGCAATCAATAATGCATAGGTATAATAAGTAGTATTGTCGCGACGTGTACGTGTGTATGCGCAGATGGGCCCGTGCGCACCGGTGGACGCGCGCAGCTACGTGGCGCTGCTGAAGGAGCTGTGCGCGGAGTACCGCCTGGCCGGCGTGGAGTACGAGCTGGTGGGCGACACGGGCCCGCCGCACCTGCGCCACTTCACCGTGCGCGCGCGCATCGGCCAGCACGAGCGCACCGCCACCTCCACCACCAAGAAGACGGCGCGCCAGCTGGCGGCCGAGGAGCTGTACTCCTACCTGCGCGAGAATCTCGCGCGCGTCACCCGGGACTTCAATGAGGTGAACTCGACTAACCTTTCTTTTGGGACTTCAATAAATTGTCTGTGGAGTACTTACCTATCATGTCTTAAATTATGTTAACGTCACATTCTCCGTCACTCGGTATAGCTAACTTTGATTATTGTGTTCTCTCGCACACTCTTAAGTGTTGTGAGTGCGTGAGTGCAATCCACGTGGGGATTTAATTTAGGAACTTATGACCTATCGTTCTCCAGACCGCACCCAAACTGTTTATTAATAATTTTAAATGCGATAAAACGAAACTACCTACTAATAAAATAGTGATAAATGTAAAATGCACGTATAAGCAAAATGTGCACGAGTGCCAGTGCCGAAATAAGCTTTGTTTGTAGAAGTTTTAACGAGTAGTGCACGCGCAGGAGGACGCCCTGGTGCGCGCGCACGAGAAGGCGATGGAGCGCTACAGCGACGCCGACGAGGCGCCGCGCCGCCCCGACCTGGGCCAGAAGATCGCCGAGTACCACCTCGGGCTGGCCGCCGGCCTCGGTGAGTGTGCGCCCGCGCCGCGCCGCGCGTCGCCCGCGCGCCCGCTGACCGTGTCGCTTGTCGCAGACGAGGAGACGCGCGCCGCGGCGCTGGGCGCGCTGCAGCGCGGCCGCGCGCAGTCGCCCGTGCGCGCGCTGGCGGCCGCGGCCGAGGCGCTGCGCCTGCGCGTGGAGCCGGCCGCGCTGCAGCCGCTGCACGTGCTGACGCTGACGGGCTGCTCGCCCGAGCTCACGTTCGCCGGCCGCGAGCCCGCGCAGGCCGCCGAGGCCGCGCTGAGCTACGTGCGCCGCGTGCTGCTGCCCCGCGCGCCCCAGCACGCGCTGCCGACGATGCCATGTCCTTACCGGCCGACCGACCCAGCCCAGTCCTTATAATAACGGAAAAAAGCAACTTCGATTATAGGAAGGTACTAGTTTATAGGATTCCGTAGGGATAACAAGAAACCCTTATATAGGGTGTCCAGCGGAAAATGTTCATGTTCAATAGTGAATAAAAGAAAAACAACAATGTTATTCTCATATTTTATTTAAACAAAATGGAGTTTTATAATGCGGATTTTATGTCTTAAAAACAATATCGTCTAAATGCCGCCCATTTCTCTCAAGACGCTCTTGCAATCGGACTCTTAAATTTACGAACACGCGAGAGCAAAGCGTTGGTTCAATGGCAGCAACTTTCACAGCGGATATTTTCTTGTAGGGCCTGAATTGTTCGAAAATTGTTACTGTAAACCCTCCACTTTACCGCAAAAAAAAGTCACACGGTGTAAGGTCTGGCAATCGAGGTGCCCAGGGCATGTGTCCGTACTTACTGATCAATCTACTGAGAAAAAATCCTTCAGGTTCTCCATCGAAACTCTAGCTGTGTGTGCAGTGGCGTATTTACCCTAGGTCCAAAAGGGCCATGGCCCGGGGCAGCAGGTTGCGAGGGGCGGCGCAAGCTGTACCTCACGCTATGAAGCAGAAGTAAGACGGAATGTGATGAAACTCCTGAAGTCTCATCGCATTTCATGGTATTCACACGGCGCGGCGACGGTGTCGTCGCCCTGAGTACTTAAGCAACCAAACAAACTTAATTTAATTTAACAAAAGGATTTGACGAATATTTGTGTTTTTTTTTTTTGGGTGGGAAGTTATCAAATAACTTCTCCCGCTTTGGGCGGAGCGGGAGGGCGTGTCAGACCCCCTAGATTGGGCAGGAGGCGCTTCAAGGCAGCTCCGGTCCGCTCCAGTCTGGGAGCCAAGTCTAGAGAAACCGCCAAGACGACCCTACCCCGGGCCATAGCATCCCCCGTCGTGAGGGCCCACACGCGCATGATGGCATCCACCGTAGAGCGCCCCTTGCGGAAACCAAATTAGCCGCAAAAAAGCCGCCACTCTTATCTCTACCTCATTCATCTCTGGAGCATCGTCGTCGTCCGCATCGGGCACCGCAGTAGGCGGAGCCATTGGCGGGGGGTATGTTCCCCTCTTGAAGGCTCACCACTCGCTCACCACTTCCTTTACAAGCCTGGGCCGGAGACTCTGCGTCAGCGGGGGAGCCCATGGGCGGAGTTTTCTCCTGCACCATCTTGTATGGGCGTCCCCACGGATCCCTACTCAAAGTCTCCAGCGACTCCTCGCGGGCCAGTGCCCTGATCCGCAGGATCTCCGCTTGGAGAGTGGTCTTCGCCCCTCTGTACTCCTCGTACAGATCCACCTGAATGGCTTCCATATCCGTAGAGCGAATACGACGTCTTTCGGGTGAAATGATGATGATATTTCGGACATGGCCTCCCGGAACCACTCCGCCTCGTCGTTGATGTCAGCAAGCGTGTCCGGTGATGACACCCAGGCCTGCACAATCGAGGCTTCCAGGAGGAGCTTCCGGTCCAACTGTTTCAGCGCCGATCGCGACATATTTATGTGCACTGCGGTGACAAATTGCAGTGCGGATCGTTCGTTTTCCGTTTTTAGAAGAATAGTTTTTTCATTCCTTTTGCTCAAAAAGTCCGTCATTGTAGCGTACTAGAAAAATAGCATATCTCGCATAGCTCGCGTGGAAGTCGAAAATTATCCCATGTAAAAGTTTTTGCTTTTTTTCGTTAATTAATGCGGCGGCAAACCTTACAGGCCCAGGGCGCTAAATCTTAAAATACGCCACTGTGTGTGTGGAGTGGCCCCTGTCTTGCTGAAATTGTGTTCTGTTGTTAAACCCGGGAAATACTTGCAATTGCGGTACCAAAAAATCTTCGATCATCCGGCTACAATATCCCTTATCGATTTACGTGGATTGCGCATAATTTCACGTCGAACTTGAGTCACATGACGACGTTGATGACGTTGATGGTCCCGGAGGAGTTTGTTGAACAATTGTCCTTTCTTCTCTGAACTTTTGGAGCCACGACCAAATAAGTTGCGTGCTCGGTCCATCGCTTACTCTTCGAATATTATAGTGAGTACAAGAAGCGCGACGTGCACGGACCAAAGAATCACGACGAATTTTAAATATTGCTCAACCGCGAACGGACGGCGCGCTCTCGACCACTGCCTCATTGCGATAAGTAAATCGCAACTTACGCACGTGCGCGTCGAACGATACCTTCTCACTTACCTCACCCCGCCAGTTAAGGAGTAAATACTATTTAAACTTGAACATTTTCCACTGGAAACCCTTTAGTTTCGCAAAGTCCGTCTATCTGTCTTGACTGCGGTTTAACTCGAAGACCTTTGGTACTAAAACCGGCCAAGTGCGAGTCGGACTCGCACACGAAGGGAACGAAGAATATCATTATTTCTCTTATACACAGCGCGGTATAGCGATGGACATCTTTCGGTGTAAAAGGGTAAGCGTGATTTCAATTCTCGCCCATCCCATCCACGCCTCGCCTCGCCGGTATAAAACCACCTTAAGTGAAAACGAAGTAACAGCGCAGGCAGGCGATGCGAAGGAACAAGAAATTTCACGCGGACGAAGTCGCGGGCAGAAGCTAGTTTTTATTATTTTTATTTTAAAATAAATATGTTCTTTAAAAGATATTAAAAATAGATGAACATTGCCCGATCCCCCCTTATCTCCGAAACTACTGAGCCTAAAATTTTGAAAACAATACAGATTGTTTTCAAAATTTTGTGGTTAAAGTGGTTCTTTATTCATAGATTACAGGAAAACCTACAAGAAGTCTATGGTCTTAAAATGTAAATCTGTCAATATTGTGCGTACAAACTTACATTTGCAGTTGGAATGTATGGGAGAACATGTATTTCAACATCAATGTTAAGATTGTATTTGGGATGAATTCATCCCAACTATGGAACCCTTTATTGTGCGTGGTCCAACACGCACTTCGCCGGTTTTAGTACCAAGAGTCTCTGAGGGTCTGGGTATCTTCAAAAATTAAGAAATAGGGGGCCGTAACAGTTAGACCATTTTTGTACGAGCTCTATCGCAACAACAAAACAAGTTAGGAATTTTAAAATTACATTACAAAATTACATTGTAATCATATTTAATCAAGATACAACCTGATACTGACCTTCGAATTGGAAAAAAATTGCGTACTACCTGTGCGCGAAAAATGTATATGTACAATTTTTGTAGGTAGTTCTCTTATCGTCTCAAGTTGATAAGAATTTCCTTTTTACGCGACTACGGCGAAGCCAAAAAAAGAGGGTTATGTGTTTGAACTGTATGTATGTGTATGTACGTCTCTATGTTCCCTCGCAACTACTAAACTATAGCAATTACGATTCTTTTTTTTTTTCGTTTTTTTGTTTATTGTAATTCTAATGAAATAAGTTTTCCGAAATATTCATTTCTGAAATCTTTCTGATTGCTTATTGTAAAGAACACACTCATTTTTCATTTTCCTGTTCTGAATTTTGACTTGGGAAAGCAGATTCCTCCTGAGGCTTCTGGGTATCCTCGCTTCGTGGAACAGTAGTTAGACTCCTTTGTATCCTGAAATAACAAATATAAAATGACCACATCAATATTCCATTTGTGTTTAGGATGATTTGTAATTTTTTTGACAAGTTTTTTAGGGTTCCGTAGTCAACAAGGTACTCTTATAGTTTCGCCTTGTCCGTCTGTCTGTCAGTCCGCGGTCTAGCTCCGAAACTGTTAGTACTAGAAAGTTGTAATTTGGCATGGGTAGGATATTAATCATGCCGACAAAGTGGTAAAATAAAATTATGAAAAATATTTTTTTTCGGGTACCTCCGCTACACGTAAAGTGGGGATGTTTTTTTTTTTCTATCCCTCAGTGTGGGATATCGTTGGAAAGGTCTTTCAAAAAGATTGTGAATGTTTTAAAACCATTTTTGATCAAAGATCCGTTTGCGAAATATTAAGCTTTAAAGTGCAAATTTTTGTTAGAGTCAAGTGTCCCCCTGCCAGCTAAATGGTTGGTTTTAGATAATTATGTGAAAAAATTCACGGCAGTAGTTTATATAACGAATTTAAAAGGAAAACTATCACAGCTGAGTAGACTTTACAAGTTAACGAGTAATAATCAACCAACTTAGATTTACGGTTGTAAAAACATGTTCTCCCATACATTCCGTATGAAAGAAAATGTTTTTCAACTACAAAGTTAAGTTTGTTCTTGGGATAAATTCATCCCAACTACGGAACCCTACATTGTGCGTGGTCCGACATGCACTTGGCCGGTTTTTTTTTTTAATTATTTTATTTAAGTACATACATACGCTACCATTACAGTGTCCCAATTCGGTAGTGTAGTTAATTTAGAATTTATGTAATAAATTCATCATCATCATTTCAGCGAAAGACATCCACTGCTGGACATAGGCCTCCCCCAGGCACTTCCACTTCGACCGATTCTGTGCTTTCCGCATCCAGCGGATTCTTGCGGCCTTCACAAGGTCATCGGTCCATTTTGTGGGAGGCCTGCCAACGCTACGTCTTCTGGTACGCGGTCGCCACTCCAGAACCTTTCGGCCCCATCGACTATCCGTTCTGCGAGCAATGTGCCCTGCCCATTGCCACTTAAGTTTGGCAATTCTTCTGGCTATGTCGGTTACCTTGGTTCTCCTGCAGATCTCTTCATTTCTGATTAGATCACGTACGGAAACTCCAAGCATAGCTCTCTCCATTGCCCTTTGGGTGACTTTTAGCCTTCTGATAAGGCCCATTGTGAGCGACCACGTTTCAATACCATAGGTCATCACTGGCAACACGCACTGGTCAAAGACTTTCGTCTTCGTTCGTACCACGTCCCACATACACGTACCCATCCGGTACACACAACACGAGCAATTAACGAGGTACAAATCTTAAGGCGTTAAGGAATATACTATATCCCTTTTACCCCTTGATGTATCCAACCCAAGGGCGGATCCAGCCTTCGAGAAAATTTTAGCACACCGCCTTGTGTAGAAAGAAAGAAAGAAAAATAAGTTTAATTGTCACAGACACACGTGCATAAAAAAAGAGAACAATACAATAAAATAAAACAATACATTTAAATATAATAACGAGCACAAATAGAAATATGCGGTAGCTGCTGGCACGTCATGACTGTGACAAGAAGGCTTCCACTCAGCATGATGCTGTGCTATGGGGACCCACAGCACAGCGCTGATTTTCAGTGGTCACCCGAAAAAATCGTACGGAAACCAAGATAGGTTTAATGAGATAAGGTTTTTTTTTTTTTCGAGTTCCTTTGTCGACTTATGCAGAAAGTTTGAGAATGTATATTGTAGCGAGCGGAGCGAGCTCGAAAATGTTCATCCTCAACCTCCAACTCTAAACTGCTTCTTACTGAATATTTATGTTGACCGTATTTGGGATATCATTAAAAAGTACTTAGATTTAGGGGGCCGCCAGGACCGGGGCCGGGGTGGTTTGTCTTGACACTATTCTGGGGTATTTAATTTCTACGTCTAGTTGCTAGCTTCAGATAAACCTACATGGACACTTATGAAACGTCAGAAGCTAAGAATCGTTTCACTTGGTCGTTTTCTATGGAAAAGAGCCGGCAGAAAACTCCACGGTCAATCATCATAATTAGAATAACAGCACATAGTCTTATTTTGCATGTCGTTTGCATGTGTGGCAAGTGCAAACATCCTACGTGGCAACATCATACAAAGTATTTATTTGATTAAATTTATAAATGAGATTAGAAAAAATACCAGTGGTTGACCTAAACGTAGCCCAGGGGGGTGTCATGACCCCCATGACCTGGATCCGCCCTTGATCCAACCTTGTTTGTGTTAGGCATGGTGGGATACAACAACTTGGAAACCAGGAGGGATCTAGCACTGGCGTCGTATATCCTTGGAATGTTCCGGGGTAACGTAAATAATCCGGGTGTGCTGGATTGTGTTGTGGTACAAGATGGGTACGTGCAGCGCAGACGACGGCCCAACTTGTTCGCGGTGCCGCGCGGTTAAACTAAACTGTTGGACAACGTGCGTCAGACGCGAGCAATGCGCACACTAAATTTGGTTGCCGACAGAATAGATCTTTTCTTATGTTCACTGAGCGAGTTCGCAAGGGTAACGTTACACGTGTTATGTTTTTAATTTGTAAATCTTGTATGAATTGGATTAATATTAATGTATTGTAAGGACGATGGGCAATCTACTATGGACCCCGTCCCCATTTTTTTTTGTTGATCCAGCATCCATCATTTTTGTCTCATATTTTTCGTTACGGGCTACAAAATAACCAACCGTTTGTTTCAAGTCTTAAATATATGGGGTTTCCTGGAAAAAGTAATATTTCAGTTATTTAACGAAAATATAGATGTTTGTTTTGTAATTTTCGTCACAATAAAAGAGATAATAATGACTTATGGAACAGAAACAACAAAACACCACGCCTATAATCCACGAAGGAATAGGCAGCAGCTTGTGGAACATCCACATTTCGCAACTTATATTTCGCGATGTAATCTATTCTATTCAACAACACAATATTATTCCTCATAGGGAGGGGTAGGCAGAGGTACACCTCCTTATTAGGTTGCTACATAGGCAGGTACTGCATTGTATTTTCGTCAAAACGAACGAGTTCAAACACAATCATAGCCTTAAGTATATGAAACTTAAAACGCAACATATTATTACGCCTATAGATAACCCTCTCAGGGGTAGGCAGAGTATATTCGTCAGAGAATTTTAACACTGCACACTGCAGTGTAGAATATTGCAGTTTTAGGTCAGCGCCATCTCTTGACCGATAGTGAAACTAAAAGTGTGCTATTTAGAGACATCGTTTTACTTTTCCTGTAATCTTTACATAAACTTCTATCACATAGAATAATTTCAGATTTTTCTCTATGTAAACTTCGGAGATAAGGGGGGAACGGTATTTTTTTTTTTTTTTCGTCACAAGTCGAAAACTGTGCGGCCTAAAAAGTAAGTCAAAACCTTTTAGATGGGATGTCTCAAGTCTGTTGACTAAGTTTCAATTTTGGGGACGCCATCGCTAGTTCCCATCGTCCTTTATTTTATCAATTGTAAATTAACTATTGGACACTGTAATGGTAGCGTATGTATGTAAATAAAAAATATTTGTCAAAAAAAAATACAAATCATCCTAAACACAAATGAAATATTCAAGTAGTCATTTTATTTATGTTATTTCAGGATACAAAGGAGTCTAACTACTGTTCCACGAAGCGAGGATACCCAGAAGCCTTAGGAGGAATCTGCTTTGCCAAGTCAAAATTCAGAACAGGAAAATGAAAAATGTGATTGTGTACTGTGACTGACACGAATGGTTTAGCGCCACGAAAACTGTACTTATATGTATAGTCACACAGACATCATTCTATGTTTACGTAAGTTATATTTAGTTCATTAAAAGCTTATTTTTTAAAGATGTTTACTTATATTTTGTTTTGTACTTTTTAGCATTAGTATTTGTTGAAATATCTGTTCTATCACCTTCACAAATCCAACAAGTCTAACACTAAAGGGTTATCTTGTAAGGAGGAGTTCCTGTGGCCACCTTCCGCCTCTATAATCAGACCCTGGATTACACCTTTGGCTATAGCTTATGCCAAGAAAAAACAAACAAACACAAAGAGTTAATCTTGTTTAGTTGACGAAATCCTACGGCGAGCTTCCAGCTCCATTATCTGATCCTGGACTACACTTTGGGATAACGTACCTATCTACTAGGGTTGCCAACCGTACTATAATATATAGTATTGTACTATATTTCGAGTCTGCGGACTATATACTGTTGAAGAAATATATAGTACGCAAAAATACTATATTTTCAACACTGAAATCTAACAAACAAATCCTTCATTTAAAAAAAAGTGAACTCTACTAAGTACTCTAAAATAACAATATTAAATTAAATCTTTGCAAAAGTAAAAGAATGTAGTGAGTTTACTGACAAAACTACAGGCCAAAAATGGCAGCATATTTGAAAAAATACCGAAAATAAGTTATTATGTTAATCCCGCCATTTCGGCATTCACAGAAATGATATTTATGGTTATGAATTCGAAACGGCGAGAATCAATCAATCAATCAATAATTTATTTTGTTAAACATAGGTATGGTTACAGATAGTATAGTCTGAAATATGCGCACTATGTTTTGCCAATATTTATGGCGTACAAAATTAACACAAATAAGTAATTACAATTAAGGTGGCATGTCAATAGATTACATTAAAAGAAATAATAATATCAATTTAAAACAACATGTCAGTTATGTAAACAGGTCATACAATTTTAGACAAATAGACACATTCATACTTAGTCAATAAATAAAATCATAAGTGTCTAATTAGCAAGTCGGAATCTTCATACCACAGAGGTATGAAGATTCCGACTTGCTAATTAGACACTTATGATTTTATTTATTGACTAAGTAGTAGTAAACTCAGTGATGGAGTAGTAACATCTATCTAAAAGGAATTTAAACAAATACTTCTTAAAGGATCCCAGACACTCTGCTTTTCTAATAGCTTCTGGTATACTATTATATATTTTTGGGGCCATACCTAACACACTTTTGCCGAAAAATGCGGTTTTATGAGAGGTAACATGAATGGTATTCTGATAACGGCGAGAGCGCAGCTTTTCAAATAAATGCAGGTTACAACGAACAAACACTCCCATTTCATAAAGATGGTAAAGTGAGCAAACTAAGTTCCTTTAACAATGGCTTACAACTATCAATCGATTGTAATTTCGTAAACGATCGCAAGCATTTCTTCTGAGCTTTAAAAGCAATATCTCTGTCAGAAGAAAGAAACAAAGCGTATCTCCTAAAAAAACAACCGGCCAAGTGCGTGTCGGACCACGCACAATGAAGGGTTCCGTAGTTGGGATGAATTAATCCCAAAAACAAACTTAACTTTGTAGTTGAAAAATATGTTCTCCCATAAGAAATGTATGGGAAAACATGTTTTTGCAACTGCAAAGTTAAGTTGGTCGATTATTACGCGTTAACTTGTAGAGCCTACTTAGCTGTGATAGTTTTCCTTTTAATTTCGTTATATAAACTACTGTTGTGCTTTTTTCACACACCCAAAACCAACCATTTAGCCGGCAGGGGGGGGGACACTTGACCCTCAAATATGGCGAGGGGGGTAATGGCTGATCTTTGAGTTATGCTCGTGGACGAGTGCTGCTTGGTCGTCTTGCTGATCATGGTTTTGTTATTGTTACTAGTAATTAACTGTTCATTTACCCCGATGGTCCTAGTTTATCATTTATAACTGCCAATTACAGCTTTATGTAAGCGGGCACGCCCTTTATATCTGGAGGCTTTTATATAGATATTTAGTTCTTTTTACGTTTAGTTTTTTTTAAATATTGCTTGAGTATAGTTCTCGATGTTTTTGGCTGGTATATTGGCGTGTGCTAGCTGGCATATGGCCTATAATTTATCATTTGAATTATGTTTTGTGTTGCATAATGTAAGTTATTTTAAATACTATTGTATAGAATCATTTTTCTAACTTGAACAGACAGCTGTGCTGCTGGGGAGTTTGTTGCGCCACTTCTTCTTCCCAGCTAAAGGCACTAAGAAGTGGTGAAGGGTGGGCGTTTTTGGGGGACTGTCTTATGTAATTTTGACGTTCGAAAAGTGCTGATTCTCAGCCTAGTTTGAATACATGACTTTTGAATTTTTGAATTTCTAACAAAAATTAGCACTTTAAAGCTTAATATTTCGCAAACGGATCACTGAATCCAAAAATGGTTTTCACAAACTCACTGTTTTTAAAGGACCTTTCCAATGATACCCCTCACTATGGGTTAAAAAAAGAAAAAAAAATAACATCACCACTTTACGTGTATGAGAGGTACCCTAAAAAAAAATGTTTCTCATAATTTTATTTTACCACTTTGTCGGCGTAATTAAAATATATACCTATGCCAAATTACAGTTTTCTAGTACTAAGGGTCTCGGAGCTAGACCGCGGACAGACAGACAGACGGACGGACGGACATGACGAAACTATAAGGGTTCCTTGTTTACTACGGAACCCTAAAAATGAGCTTATGATTTACATTAATTTAAACATTTATGTAATAAAGCATTATTCAAATTCATTTATTTTAAAAAGACAACTTATTGGTCCACAGTGGGTGTTTGTAGTAGATACACGTAATATAAATTTAAAAACTATTTACATAATAATAACATTGAAAACACTACAAAATCAACAATAAATTAATTAAAATATTATATTCACTAAGATGTCAAATTTCAATAAGATTATAAATAAATTTCATAATTAAATTAAATTAAATAATATTAAATCACATAACAGTCAAAATAAATAAATAAAACACAATAATTATAATTTCCTAACCGGCATAGGAACAGCAACATGCCTGCCACAACCATGCCGGACATAAGGGCAGTCCAGCCTATCGGTGATCATTGTCAGGATGGCATTGGGGCTGGCCCGCACCCGGCGCACCAGGGACGCACACCGCTTGCGCATAGAAGCGTAGAAACAGACAGTGCGTGCCATCGCGAACATCCCTGATGCGCTACAGAAACGGGGCAGCCCCAACACCGCCCGGAACGCGTTGTTGTACTGGACACGGAGGGCACTGTATGCTCTTTCAGTATAGTCAATCCACAGGCTGCTCGTATACAGTGATGTGCAGTACGCTCTAAAAAGCGTGACCTTCACACCAGCAGAACAACGAGAAAACCTGCGGGCTATCATGTTGGCTCGCACCGACAGTGCCCTCCGCTCCCGCTCCATGTCAGCATGGTCTTTCAGGTCCTCGGTGAGTAGATGCCCTAGATATTTCACTTGGTCCACTCGGTCTATTGGAATATCGTTTAAAAAAAAACAGCCGGTAAGTTCATAGGTCTTGACACACCGATGGCCTGAAAAACCATGTATTGGCTTTTCTTCCCATTATAAACTAACCCATGTCGACGCGCGTATTCCGTACACGTACTGAGTAGCCTCCTCAGCCCACAGATCGACGCGCTCAACAGCACCATGTCGTCCGCATAACTAATATTGTTGACACAAACTCCGTCTACATAGCATCCGACATGTTGACTGCTGAGTGAGACGACCAGTTCATCCATGTATAGGTTGAACAACGTAGGCGAGGTCAGACCGCCCTGCCTTACGCCACATTTGTTAATATAAAGGTCCGACATCGTCCCCGCCCATCGGACACTATTGACCTGGTGCCCGTACCAGTACCGGAGAATACTAATGAGTTCCCACGGTAAGTCCGTACTCTCCAGCCTCTCCCATAGGATGTCGTACGAGACGAGGTCAAAGGCCTTGGATAAATCGCGGAAGCACGCGTATACCGGGGTCTTTCTCTTCGTGTAATATTTAACGGTGTGCTTTAAACACAGTATTGCACTCTCTGTGGACAGTTTAGGTTGAAAACCAAACTGATTATCATGAAGTGTTACGTGTCTATTTAACTGCGTGTTAAGCACACCATCAAATACTTTCGCCACTACAGTTGCAAGCGATATAGGCCTGTAATTATTTTTATCCGCCATATCACCAGTTCTATTCTTAACCACCGGCACAACAACTGTCCTCATAAAGTCCGCAGGCAGGTAGGAGTGGCACACACACAGCGAGAAGAACATTGCAAGAACTCTCGCCAGGTGCGGTCCGGCGTGCTGCAGGTGCTCAATGCTGAGTGCGTCGTGCCCAGGGGACTTTCCCCGCGCAATCTGGCTTATGGCTTTCGCGACATCTTTCGCGAGGAAACTTATTCCTACACTTTTATCGTTCAACTCAGCGTTCAGCACCCTACTCGCCGGACCAAGCGGCGACCGGCCTGTAAACTGTTCTCTGAAAACGTTCGCAATGCTCTTAGGATCACTTAAGCCATCGAGGCTCACAGGAAGGCCAGGTCGAGAGTTTATTTTTCTCGTTTTTTTCCAAAAGCCACGGAAGTCACCTTTCGAATGTTTTTCAGCGAGGGCGTCCATCTTAATCTGGTCCTGATTATTCTGGCACCACTTTAACCTGGACTTAAACACTTTTCGACTCTCTCGCATCTCCTCATACACACAACCGGACTTAGGTCTGCCACACAGTACCCACTCGTTAAGCCTCAGCCTGGCCACCCCGTGAGCCTCGCCCACATGCCTGTTCCATCCCGCCAAGCGTGCACCACGCCCACAGTTACGCGCACTTCCCCGACTCACCATTGCCGCGCCCTGAAGGGCAGTCACAATGTCGGAGTATAATTTGTCAAGGACACGCTCATGGTCATGGTTATTACATAAATAATCCGAACATTGTGTGCATTCTGAGGGAAAATCTATTAATTTTAATCTCCTATGACACTCCTCATTATACATTAATACCTGCTTCTCATTTCTTTCTCGCCATAGAATATCCATATTTTCATCACAGGCCGTACGTGTTACTACTATCTTAGGCGTTAATACATATAGATTGCATTCTACAATGAGTGGATAGTGGTCCGACCATAGTGTGTCATACTCAACAAAAACATTCGTAACAGACTGCTTCGCCGCGTGAGTTACAATACAATGATCGATCCAGCTGGGCGTTCCATAGACGTCACTGATGTAGGTATAAGTACCGGAATTTCTCCGTCTCTAACATTTCTACATCTATACACGACCACCTCTCCTCATTACACACTAATAAGTTCATTGTAAAATAACTCACCCGGCTCCGCATTAAAATCACCCAAAACAAAAACAGACTCGATGTTACTCTCTTCAACAATCACAGTAATTTCACTCAAACAGTCTATAAACTCCGGCAAATTCTTCACGGAGTTCGTCGGCAAATACGCACTTATCACTAACACTGACCTATCGCCTGCCGCTATTCTAATGGCACAAATATGCTCACTACACTGAATTACTGACACTTCTTGAAAGGTATTGTAACGCCATAGCACCGCGACGCCGCCGTAGGGGCGTCCGCGCAAAATGCCCGCCGACGTATCCACTGCCGACGTCGCTGTGTAACCGAACCCGCCATCAATCGTACCTACAAAAGGTATGTCGTGCGGGAGCAGCCAGGTCTCCTGCAAGCATATCACGTCACACGAACTGCACAGGTCCCTCATGTCGTGGATAGCTCGTTTCACATTTTTGCAATTATAACTTGCTAAGCGAAAAGACCGACTATCCATTATTTGACTTATTCGTGCCGCCAAAAGGATTATTCTCCTGATTCATGTCTCTGCGTCTGTAACGAACGAACCGTCGAAATATGACACCCGCCGGCCATAGTTTCTCGTCCATGTACATAGGTAGATTAGATTCCAGTATATAAAACTTATAAGCTTTATACCCTCGCAGCACTCGCATGTTTATAACTTCTAGAGATACAGTTTCCTTAGTTCTTTTTTGTATATACTGGACGATATCGCACTCCTTAGTCGAACTATGTACGTTCGTAATAAACATCGGAATCTTCTTCTCAGCCGCCCTAAATGAACATTCCATGTCCCTTGCTATGCCAGACTTTCCCAAAAATCTATATTTTACATTTTGCTTGCGACGAGACACTTGCTGCCATCCCTCGTCGTCGTCATTATTTTCATTTGTCATCGAAATCGTGTCGCGCATTCTACCAATCGGCTGGGCGCATCGATCTAATTCGCGATGGTCCGTAGTAGCCGTCAGCTGCTTAGAAACCTGCGGTGTAGCAGTGGCCGCAGGGCTATGTACTGATGACGTCACCGCAGCGTTCGCTGTACCGTTCCGTGCGCAACCCGGCTGACTCACCAGCGGCGGCGGGCTCTCCCCTCCCGCGACACCCGGGCTTGCCTGCTTATGTTCTGTAGCTCGCGACCGCAGCCGCTCACATCCTTCTTCAACATAATCATTCCTTTTTTCGTCGTCTACCCCCAATTTTCTATATTGAGGTAGATGTGATACGTTATTTATTGATTCGTTTGTTGAGTCGTTGATGTATTCATGCGACAACCCCACGGGCCCACTATCTAGCCACGCTCCACGTATTGTGTTTATTTTAAAAGCGGATGTCGGTGGTATGGAGTCGTTTCTTATTCGCAAAACTTCAACCTTTATATCTTGTACGCTGTCGGTAGTTGCATAATTCATCTTTATGTTCTCAATTTCCGTTTTCATTACTAAAATATCCTTTAGCACCTTCGAGCAATCTAAATGATCCCACAGTATTGGAGGCAGCTTATCCAACTGTCTCGCGACAAACACGGGGATATCATCTGGTTCCGTGGATTTAAAAAGGCTAATAATATCCGCAAGATCACGCTCCTCCCTGCCTTTATTCTTTCGGATTATTTTTCGCTTATCCGTTGGTAAGGCTTCGTATAAAAGCGATTTGGATTTCTTTATTTCGTCACTAGTAAAAGCCGACGCACATATTTGAACTAATGTTTCCTCGTCCGCGATCGAGATTTTCTGTTGCACATAACATAGCAACTCATCTACGATGAGATTGCAACCAGTACACTTTACTAGGTTTGTCATTTTACACGCATAGATACTACGAACCGACAAAAACGCACCCGTCACTGGTGATTGCGCGCGCGCGACTCGATATTAACCGAATTATGACACTTGAATTTTAGACACATTTTTTTTAATGCAAGATGTGCAAAACATATCACTACATAGTATAAAACAAAGTCGCTTTCTCTGTCCCTATATCCCTATGTATGCTTAAATCTTTAAAACTACGCAACGGATTTTGATGCGGTTTTTTTTAATAGATAGAGTGATTGAAGAGGAAGGTTTATATGTATAATAACCCGGTTTATACCCGTGCGAAGCCGGGGCGGGTCGCTAGTCTTATACAGTGTGAGTCTTCATAATGTGCACATATCGAAATGAGGAAATCTATGCTTAATTTTAACGACAGAAAAAATATTTAAAAAATCTAAATATTGTTTTTTATACTTTTTATGAAATTAAAAAAAAATTGTAACAAAACTGTGTAACTTTTAAACTGAATCAGCTATCGCGATGAAACAAACTCCATAATGATTGAAAGTAAGTAGCCGTCCACATAAAATTAAAATTGAGAAAAAAACTACCCTCAATTGAAAATAAACATGTTTTTTTAGTAAAAATCTGTATTTTTTTCTTCAATTTTTAATTGTAAAATTTATAAATAAGATAATAATAAAAAGAGAGCAAAAAAAAATTTAAAAAAAAAAAAAATTTTTGTAAATTTTTTTTTTTTTTTTTAAACTAAAAAAAAAAATTACCATTTTTTCCGTCGATAAAATTAAGCATAGACTCCCTCATTTCGATATGTGCACATTATGAAGACTCACACTGTATATAAAATTCTCGTGTCACAATGTTAGTTACCTTACTCCTCCGAAACGGCTTTACTGATTTTTACCAAATTTTATATGCATATTCAGTAGGTCTGAGAATCGGCTACTATCTATTTTTCATACCCCTAAGTGATAAGGGTTGTCCACCCCAAACAAATAATTGGCAAAACAACGTTTGCCGGGATCAGCTAGTAGTTTTATAAAAATAAATAGGTAAGTAACAAATATACCTTCTGTCTATTTTTAGGTTTTTAGGTACTATATTTTTTTATAACTTCAATGCAATGCAATCCTGGGTGCAGCAGCCAGGTCATGGCGGAGTTTAGAACGGACTATCATAATTCAATTCGTATATTATATTTCTTGTATGTACTGTTTACTATTGAGGAGTTCCCTCTTCTGGAGCCAACCCTGGGTGCATCAGCCAGGTCATGATGAAATTTAAAACAGACTATCATAATTGAATGCATGTATAAAATTTTGTGTCTGTGCTGTTGACCGCTGAGAAGTTCCCTCTTCTAGAACCAATCCTGGGTGCAGCAGCCAGATCATGGTGAACTTTAGAACGGGCTATCGTAATTGAATGCGTATATAAAATTGAGCATCTCAGTTGTTGATCGCTGAGGAGTTTCCTCGTGTGGAGCCAATCCTGGATGCTGTAGCCAGGTCATGGTAGACTTTAGAACGGACCATCATAATTGAATGCGTATATTAAATTCCGTGTCTGTACCGTTGACTGTTG
This sequence comes from Agrochola lychnidis, assembly GCA_963680765.1. Classification (NCBI taxonomy): domain Eukaryota; kingdom Metazoa; phylum Arthropoda; class Insecta; order Lepidoptera; family Noctuidae; genus Agrochola; species Agrochola lychnidis. Next base: position 1,144,842 of record OY796857.1, on the reverse strand, counting down.
TGGAGTTCCTTCGTCTGGAGCCAATCCTAGCTGACAAATCAGGTCATGCATCATAAAAAAATGCATTGTCTTGGAAACTGAACCAACAAGTAAAATTTCAACTCCGTAGGATAAAAGGAAGTGGTGTTAATTCAGCTAGCAAAAAGCTTGTAAAAAACGGAACCCTGATAGGATCACTCGTGTGTCTGTCTATCTGTCTGTCACAGCCAATTTTCTCTGAATCTAATGGACCGATTAAGTTAAAATTTGGCACACATATGTATTTATGTGACCCAAACTTGGACGAGTAACGTAAATAAATGAATTTTGAATATGGGGGTCACTTGGGGGTAAATAAAAAAATTAAAAACAAAAGTTTTGCAAACAGTACCGTGTAACATATCAAATGAAAGCGAGCAAGGCTTCTTGCGAGGATCTCAAATATATTATTTATATAATTTTAAAATAAACACTTTTAATTAAGAAAATCGATGAAAATTGACCATCCCCCCCCCCCCCCTTATCTCCGAAACTACTGAGCTAATTTTTTTGAAAAAATGCCTGTGATAGTTCTTTACTCATAGATTACAGGAAAACCTATAAGAAGTTTATGGTTTTAAAATAACATGGTGAATCTCTCAATATTGTGCGTACAAAGTTACAAACTAACATTTGCAGTAGGAATATATGGGACACAGGGCCACCACAGGATCAACTCTGCCCAACCCTTCGGGGAAACAAGGCGTGATGTTATGTGTTATGTTATATATGGGAGAACATGTATTTCCACTACAATGTTAAGTTTGTATTTGAGATAAATTCATCCCAATTGTGGAACCCTTCACTGTGCGTAGTCCGACACGCACTTAGCCGGTTTTTAAGTATTATCGTTCAGTTTTTTCCTGCCTTGTGCTATTATTCCTTAAATTTTCTGAATAGGTAGGTATAGTCCAAAACCCTAACCACACTGGTTTGCCTGTACTGCATGAGAAAACTGGGGTAACGTCACTCCAGCTAACACAGTAAACGGTTCATATTAACGAAGTTTTTGTAGTTGCTAAGACTGGGAACTTTGATTGCTGCTATCATGAGTCTTTAAGACGCAGATATATGACAGTGACCTTGAGTGGTTAGCTTGCGTGTTCTGTACTGAGCTCACGCAATGCGTCGTACGTCCAGCCAGTAATAGGACTCGCCCAGCAAGGAGCGCTGTCTCAAATTAGACGCATTATTAATTTGTTACGCGTAAAACAAAAGGTATTTTAATAAAACACGTATACTAAACGATTAATAATTTAATTATCTTTAAAATGGTGAAGTTTTCAGAAAAATACGCTTGATAGATTTTGCGTCATTCTCAGTTTTTTATCCGCGTTAGACATAACTTTACAAATTAATTTCACTATGTTATATAAACATAATCAAAAATATGCTTATATTAAAATATTAAGAAAATGCTTTAATTTAACATATATAGACGTCATCTTCAGTATAAAATCATTAAAAGTCAGTAAGTTGTCGTCCCCTTAATTATGCCCACGTTGCACGGACGTAAAAATAGCGAGGCCGGATTTTATCGCGCACTGGATTTTCAATTCTCGGTGTTGAGCCGAGCATTCAGAATCCAACAGAGCGCGTCCTAGCATGTCGCAAAAACACTGTTGGATTTTCAACTCTCGGCGCTGAACAGAGCGTTGAAAATTCAATGCGCGAAAAAAGCCACGGGAAAAAATCGCTCGTGCTTTGGGTTTTTTTTACCTGGGCTTTTACCTCAAATTGGTTAGCATCATCCTCTGTTAAAATACTGCAGCATTCATTTTGGAATAAATATATGGTAAAGTTGAAGATTAATGTTAAATAGATATTATGTTTGACGAAAAAAAGATTTCATAAAATCTCGATAGACAAAAATCCAAAGTTACCTTCAAACCGAACAAAAACAAACCGCTGTTATTAATAAAATACTTCGAATAGAGAAGTACTTTTTAAGTAGGTAGACTGTACGTATTGATTTATATCAAAATATGTCAAATAAATGGCCGTATTTTTTACCCACGACGGAACGGAGACGGTATATGCGTTTGGGGTGAGGATGTTTGTGCAAATCCATGTTGCCATTTTTTTCCAAAACCACTAGTCCGATTTTGATGCAGTTTTCAGTTATGGATTCAGGTTTGATTGGTGCATGTTCTTAGATAGGTGTTACGGTGACAACTCGCCAGGGGGCGCTGCAGCAAACATTGTTTGTGCAAATCCATGTTGCCATGTTTCTCCAAAACTACTAGTCCGATTTTGATGCAGTTTTCAGTTATGGGTTCGGGTTTGATTGGTGCATGTTCTTAGATAGGTGTTACGGTGACAACTCACCAGGGGGCGCTGCAGTGAACATACTAGTCCGGTTTTGATGCAGTTTGTGGTTGATTAGTGAGAGTTCTTAAATAGATGTTACGGTAGTAACTCACTAGAGTGCGCTGCAGTAATATATTTTATATTAGCTGCTACATATTAAATACATTTTATCCCTTTTTAAATTACTTTTTAACCGTTGTGGGTTTTTTCAAAAAAATAATTTTGCTTTTATTATTTATTGCATTGACTTATAAGCTCGATTTGCTCTAAGGCACCAAAGATCTACGTATTTGATATTAATTTAAACTTGATGCCTCCACGTGTTCCTGAAAAAATGGGTCTTGACAAACTGACACGGACAATGAAGTGATTCTATATGGGTTTCGTTTTTTTCCTTTTGAGGTACGGAACCCTAAAAACAAAATAGTCGTAAGTAGAAATGACAAAATGTAAACGTTCGAATAACCATTCATTTATTGGCAATCTTAACAATCAATTCGGATCTTAACAATCTATTCAAAGCAATGAGCTCTTCTTTGGCTGTGTTCAATTTATATTCTTATCAGTTAGGTCCATAGGTCCGCATCCTGCGCGCTGCAGCGTTGCATGCTCGGTCGCCGAATAATGACACCGTACACTCTACTGGCTCTGATTTATAATAAGCTTTAATGGCGTAAAGCTGCGTATCGATTATGTGCGGCGAGATGTTCACATAGCCGAGGATAAACAAGACGCGTGTGGCTGCCGCGCAATATCGAATACGCACCTCTAGAATACCCATGCAGGTAATATATGGTTCGATTACCAGTTTGCAATTTTCACTAAATTACTTGACTATTAAAAAAGAACAATATTTGTATTAAACACCCCCAAAGAAACATTATATATCCGACAATTTAACACATTACATTCTTGAAAATATTATAAATGTTAAAATACAAAAAGTAGAGAAACAACTGCTTCATATAATATGCTTAGTGTTCCTTAGTTCAAGTTCGTTCAGTCAGAGTCGTCGATCTCTGATGAGTCCCGGCGGCGGGTCTTTGAGGCATAGTTTTGAATCCACGTAGCATTTTTCTGTGCGGCCACCCGACGCGGGGTGCGACGCTCGGGAGTGGCAGCGACCGGCGACGCGGGCGCCGGCGGCTCGGGCTCGGCGCGGCCGCGGCCCCGCGCTCGCGAGCCCCGAGCACGCGACCCGCGCCCCCCACGTGATCCTCGACCTCTGCCACGTCCGCTCGCCTCTACTTCCGACCTAACTAACTCCTCGTCACTCGATCCATCAACAACAATCTGCGCCGGCACAGGCACAGCGTTGAGCGCTGCGAGCTGTGCAACATCAGCAGAATCGATCTCGTCACGAAGCACTCGCAGACGATCGGCGATCGCTTCGACTTCAGTGTCCGTATTCGACTCAAGCAAAGTAGTGATACAACGCCTCCTGTGGGCTTCTAAGGCATGTCTCAGGATCTCCTCGTTTTGCTTGATAGTGAAATCACGCACTGCCTCTGTCATGAGTTGAACGGGCAGTGCAGCGAGACGGCGCTCCGGCGGCAGGGCTTCGTAGTAGGCACGCAGTAATGTCTCAACATCAGTGGAGTCAGCCACATAGTCGGCCATATTGATCTCTTCTCCTTGTCCTTGTCGCTTCTCGCGGATTTTACGCTCCCGCTTCAATAAAAGAATATCACTTGAATTTGCAACTTGGCCAGTGAAATACTGACCAAATCGGGCTCTGTTAAAAACCTGATCCTCCCGTTCATAAAATACATTAAGCCTTATCAATGGCATAGTTGGCTGTCTGGGATCACCAGATAAAAGACTTTCTGCTTCTGCTATTGCCTCTTTTACCTTTTGTTTAAGGAATTCCTGCACCTTTTCGCTTTCATTGACATCCTCATCACCAAGATTTAGTTCTGATAAAACAACAGTTTTAAAAATAAATGGTCTTACAGTTTTTAAAGGCAAAGCGGTAAGAATGAAATCACTTTTATGTATTTGCAGCAATGCACAGTGTTTGGGTCTAGCTTCTCCTGCAGCCAGTGAGGTTGCTACTGTGCTACCGGGCTGAATAACATTAAAGTGATCTTTTTCACTACTTCCTTTCATATCAAATAGTTCACAGTCATGTTCATGACCCCACACTACTAAATCTAAAAATTTTGGTAATACATCCTCTCTGATGAAGTTACCAACTCCTCTGTCTTCAGCCCTGTTCTGATGCAACACAAGTATATTGAACCAATCATGTTCTTCATCTCTCAACATTTCAACTTTCTTTTCTTGGAATAGATGAGACAAACGTTGGTCTTTAAGATGGCTGAGACCATATAATGCAAGCTTAGTATCACCTTTTTGTAAAAGTACTGGTGAAATATGCACATGGGTATAATCTGTCCATTTCCCGAAATAATTCACCAGGCCTCCTGTGGACAGTATGTCGAGACTACTTATACCTTCTCGTCCAACAGGGTCGTCATGATTACCATGGATAGATAAAATTGGATATGACACGTTCAAATTTGGATCTTCATAATTAACACTTCGTGAAAAGTTGACCTTCTGATCCGACAATAACTCTATGCTTACCGGCTTGTCGCCAAAACAGTACTTGCGAATGATCTCCGTGCACTTGAAGATACAATTCAGCGATGGCTTCGCATGGTGGAATAAGTCACCACCGAGCAGCACCAGATCCACATCATATTGAACAGCCAGTGACAAAGTTTCTTCAAAAGCAATGAAACTATCCTCGCCTCTGATAGGATGTTCTTCTAAATAACCTAAATGGATATCCGAAGCGATGAGAATTCTAATCGTTTCTTCCTGTGACCAAACGTTTGTATCATTTCCAACCATTTTCCACGATGTAATAATGATATTGTACTGTTAAGTGCTGCTTTAAACTTCTCATGTAAAGTTAGGATCGCTTTCAATCACAAAACACTATCTTTCAATAAACCGCCATTATTAACATCACAGCGCGTGCACCACAGCGTGCACTATTTATTTGTTTCGTTAGTCGTTTTTTTTAGCGGTTGGTTATCGGCGGCGGCGGGCTTAACGCTGTCGTTCAGTGACAGTCGCACGCGTCACTTGTCAGCTGTCAATGTCAATGTCACACAAGTCAACTCAGGCCGCATTCCGAGTTACGCTAATTCCTGGGCCACACACATCCCGAAAATATTCGGGCGATAAACTTCGTCTACGGTCTACGGCGAAGCTGCGCGGCCACATAATGCGCGATGTAACTGTGCGTTCGCACTGGCGAAACATTTACAACGAAACATGTTGGAATCTCTATTTTCTGTCAATTTTCCATACAAAGTTTGACAGGCACTAGAGATTTCAACATGTTTGTTGTGATGTTTCGCCAGTGCGAACGCATAGTAAAGTTTATCGCGATGTATAAACGCAAAAGACAAAATGGCCGCCGCGGTTGCTCTATATTTTATGACAGCAAATTATTATTTTTTTACATTTATGTCATCTTAAGAACAAATTAAAAGCAAGAAAAAGGAGGAAGTGGATGATAACTATTCACAAATCAAGAACTCCGTAAGTAAAAAGTGTTTACCAAAGTACATATCTACACTAATATTATAAAGAGGAAAGATTTGATTGTTTTTTTGGTTGTTTGTTTGCATTGAATAGGCTCCGAAACTACTTGACCGATTTGAAAAATTCTTTCACTGTTGGGAAGCTACACTATCTCCAGTGAACATAGGCTATATTAAATTTTCAAAAAGTTAGGGATCCATACTAAAACTCTAATAATGTAACCCAAGGTGAGAAAAAATTGCCAAAAAACTTTCTTACATCGCGTGCGCTGCGAAAACTATTGATTATAGAACAAAATAATGTACTACATCTTTGCAGAACATATAATTATCTACAAAAAATATCGCGACAGCATTTATCTAACTATTATGGTTATGTCACAATAAGTGTTTTTTCATTTAAAAAAATATATATAAATGCCACCGCTATAAAAGCTCTTTTATTTATACTTCGAATTAATCCTCATCAAAATAATAAATGATTCATATTTAAGTCTGCTTCAAAACCATTACATAACTTTTTGAATTATTCAATTTGGACATTCTATTCGAAAGATATCACAAGTTTAAAAATGTAAGTTATTTGAAAAATGTCGCATGGTCGCCGCTCACGCCGGCGCCGCTCGTTGAGACGGCACCATAATAATAATAAGCGATGTAAGCGTCACTGGGGTACAGTAAAATTAAAAAAAAAATACAAAAAAGAATTAAAAAATAATACAAAAAAAATGTCATATTCGAATTTTCTTCATTTTACTCTTTTTTAATGACCCCGCGCAAAAACGAGAAAGTACGTATGTATGGGAGAGTGTGTGTGTAAAAAATGATAACTTTTGAAATGTTTGTTTAATACCCGTGCGAAGCCGGGGCGGACTGCTAGTATTACATAATAATAAGCATAGAAACCATAATGGTTTGAACTTTGTTCAAAGAGGCTTTATACACAAAATAAAATTTCTGAATTTCTGATCTCACTGCTGAGCCAGCCCAATTTTTCAACTTTATTCACATGTCTACAACGGATTTTGAAATATTGCTACAGAAAGTGGCACTAATAATCATTAAAAATATACAAGTTTTGTTGGCTGTATGGTGACTGGGGTGATTGGTGTTGTTGGCTGTATGGTAACTGGGGGTGATTGGAGTTGTTGGCTGTATGGTGACTGGGGTGATTGGTGTTGTTGACTGTATTGTGGCTGGGATGATTGGTGTTGCTGACTGTATGGTGACTGGGGTGATTGGTGTTGCTGACTACATGGTGACTGGGATGACTGATGAGGTTGATGTGGTAAATTATTTGTTTGGAGGAATGATTGAGGTAATCCTGCAGTCGTTTCATTAAGTGTATCCACCATGCATGCCTTGAAAACAATGTTATGAATATCATTCATCAAAATTTCCTTTACTGCAGGATTTTGAATTTTTCTTAATTTACTAGCTATTAATTTTACAAAAACGTCATATTCGTCATTGGAAGATTTATTTTTAACATAGTTAAATGCTTCATTCATTTGTTGCCTAGCAATGTTTATTTCAGGAGATAAATCATATCGTGCTCTTTTTGCTTTTTGATTATTTACATCACCAGCCATATTTATACATTTTTCAGCTGCTACAGAAGTTATACCCTGTTCATTTTCTTCATAACCTGTTGAAAAAAAAATCAGATGCCTACAAATGAACAAGAGTGGTTGGAAAAAGAAAGCGAGTTCCATAACGTGTTTCCACATTGTGTAGCAGCTATGGACGGCAAGCATGTATTATATTGGTACCGCACCACAGTGGAAGTGAATTTTACAACTACAAACATACATACAGCATTGAACTGTTAGCATTAGTTGATAAAAAATATAAATTCATATTTGCAGACGTTGGATGTCAGGGAAGAATCAGTGATGGGGGTGAATTTCGGAATAGTTTATTATTCCGGAAATTAAGCAGAGATGATCTTAATTTACCAACTCCTTCGCCACTACCTGGTTGCGGCGATGCAATGCCATATGTATTTGTAGCTGATAATGCATTCCCACTTCATACAAATATAATGAAACCATATCCAGGTGAACACCCAAAAGGAAATTTAAAGATAAATTTCAATAAGAAATTATCACAGGCTAGAATTGTAGTGGAAAATGTATTTGGGATAATGTCTGCTATTTTTCGAGTACTAAGAAAACCAATACCACTTCAACCGGATCGTGCCTCTAACATTGTGATGACATGCATTTTACTACATAATTTCCTAAGGAATAGTAAAACATCCAATAATTTTTACACTCCACCGGACTTAATGGATAAGATCAAAAATAATGAGATAATCCCCGGTGCTTGGAGGAAAGAACAAACAGTTCACGGTGCCTTGCGCACATTGACAGCTATAGCCAGAAGAAATGCTTCTACACCATCAAACATACGGGACAAATTTGCCCAGATTCTCGTCAATCGTTAACTTCGTAATAATAATTAAATAATTATTATTCAGTTTTTTATGATTGATTACACACACACTTAATTATTTGATACATAATTTAACCCCATAAAGTAATTGTTATTCTCACCTGAGTATTAATAGTTGTTCTGCAATCGTATATAGGCTGTAGAAAGCTATTTAAGACGCCAAAAGCAAACCAGTTGACATGTTAAACATCATCTTTCCCAGCACCAGATTTAATCGATTTTTTTTTTTCTTATTCAGATGTTGCCTATAATATGCCATAAGCGAGTCACGTTTTCTTTTTAAATCTTTGACTGGACAAGCCCAGCTCAAGTTATTTTTTATTCTCACCCAAGCGTCATAGCAGAGATCCTTTTTTTATGGCCAGTTTCGTTTGGGTTCCATAAAATCGGCTCAGACTCGTAATTGGCAATAATCATCATCATCAGCCTATAAATGTTCCCACTGCTGGGACACAGGCCTCCTCTCTGTGAAAGGGAGTGGGCAGTAATCCACCAATCGGACCCAGTGCGGGTTGGTAGATGTCACATGTCTTCGAATTTTCGTAATTGGCAATAAATTCTAAAATTCTATCGTTACTCCAATCCATGTTTCGCTTCAGCTATATAATGCACTGCTGTTTAACTTACACGTCCGCTACGCACGATGGCTGGCGGCCGACTGAAGTTTGGCTACGCAAGCGAAGTTCATCGCGATAAAACGCTTTGATCTGCGAGAATTTACCGACAGCGGAGCGAAGTCTTCGCAGCTACGTACGAAGTACCGAAGTATACGCGAATACTTGTCTACACACATCGGGATAACGCGAATCTTCGGGTTATCGCGATGTGTACGTGTGACGGCCTAGGCATAAAAATGATATTATCGCGAATCCGACCAAATTTAATAGTCACAAAATATAAGGGTCATTGAGTAATACTTGTGACTTTGGACTTTGGTCTGATTCGCGATATTATCACTTTAAGCGTAACTCGGAATGTGGCCTCTACTTCAACTCTTGATATTTGTAAAGCCCCCAATACCAAAGACATATTAAGCCAGTGTTGTTATTGAAACGGCAATTGCCGTATTATACGGCATTCCACGATATTGTTTCGGAAAATACGGCAAACGGCAGGCCGCCCATCGCCGTATCATAAAATACGGCAATTGAATATAGGTGAAACGAATAATTTTTCACAAGCGTACCTAATAAATGAAATCAAAATGAAACTCAAATTTCTCTCACCTGAAGAGACTGTGCACCTTATTTATTATTAGAGAAAAAATCGTCAATGTTGCCACTAACCCAGAAACTACTTACCACCTAATTGTCAAAATTGAAAATGACTTTAAAAAAATCCATGACAACTAAATTAAAAACAAGGCAAAAAATCAAGAATACTTTACCAAGTTTAAGGTGCCTTGCGACATGTGCGAATAGCAAGGACAAGTACACATTAGATAAACATGAATCTAAAGTAATAGAAACGATAAGAAAACTTTATGGAAAAGAAAAAATTATGAATAGACATTTTTATATAAATACGGCAATTTAGTATTTTTTCCCTTAAAATACGGCAAATCAGACTGAGAGATACGGCAGCTCAGATTTTTACGATAACAACACTGCTCGGGACGCGCTTTTTAGTTCTCGCCAAACGCTTCCTAACTATGCGTTCGCACCAGAAAACATTCAACATGTAGATGTTTCGAAACTTGTCACATGAAGCAAATCTCATAACTTGTTTTGTTGAACTTGCGTTCGCACTGCACGAAACATGAGTAAGTCATAAGACAGATGTTAAGATTTGTTGTTATCTGCGTTCGCACTGTCTAGAAACATACACAACAGACATGTTTTGTATAGAGATTTGTCACGTTTGCGTTCGCACTGTTGTTTGTTTAGGTCAAATTATGTCTCGCAACTTGTCTATTGCTTGATGTTTTGTGTTATCCGAGTATGGTGGTAAACATCTCGTGTTTATATCGAAACATGGATTGGTCCAAAGTCCAAAGTAGACACGGTGAAGTTTTTTTAGAAAGTCGCGCATCCAGTATCTAGGTTTCTTCCTAGGTTTTTGCCGTTCCATGTATGCAATACTGGCAGCTACAAACAATAAATCGTCTTCATCGCTTGAATCATTTTATTAGGACCCTACTTTTGATATTGGTGCCGATTCTTTTGTACACCGAATGAAACTAACTAAACTATCACTAAAATTCCTTACTTTTTTGGCTGTGAGAATCTTAAAGCTATACTGCAAAATAAATTCTTTATATTTAAAAATAATTTTGACACAACTAAATCGAATTTGACAATCGTGACTCCACGTAGTAGGTACTTGTTTGCCGTACCCCGTGAATTTTTTTTAGAGCCGGAGACGCGCAGGGGGCAGCCTCGACTTGTATGGAAAATATGAAAAATGATTACCTACATGTTGAGTTCTAGGGGTTTATGGGTTTTATAAAGGGGGTTGAAATTTTCATTATTTTTGCGATAGGACACACCATTTTCGAGATATAAGCAAAAGAAAAAAAAAGATACAGTACTGTTTTTGTACAGACGCCAGCACTTCAAGCTACTACAATCTGTCAAATTTATTTAATAGATTTCAACTTTATCGCTGAAATGTAAGGTTCAAAGTTGATTTGGAAAATTTGACAGTTTCGGGTAGCTTGATGTGCTGGCGTCTGTACCCGTAGTCGAGGTGTTGGTGTTTTATTCCACACGTTTTTAATCGCGATTAGATATAGTTAGATTTAGTTAGACAATCAAAATTTTAGGTGAAAAACGTCAAATTCAGAATAGCGAAATTGACATTTTCACTAAATTAATCTCTCAGTGCCATCTTAGTGCTCTCAAACTAAAATATAGTCAAGTTGTATCACTTTAGTCTATTTCAGAATGGGAAATCGTCGTTTGACTGGAATAAACGATATTTTGGTGATTTTTAGTCTAGTTAGAGGTATTTGTGACAAGAGAATCGGCACCATTACCCAGTTAATAAACGTTGCAATATTTTTGACTTTGTTTAGTAAGTATATTTATAAGTAATTTTGCCTTCGCTACGATTTGGCCACAAATAAATCACTGTTAACATCATTAGGATTCACAGAACATAAAAGGCCGCATTCCGACTTACGCCAAAAGTGATAATATCGCGAATCCGACCAAAGTCCAAAGTCACAATTAATACTTAATAACCCTTATATTTTGTGACTATTAAATTTGGTTGGATTCGCGATATTATCACTTTTAGCGTAACTCGAAATGTGGCCATAGTTGGCAAGAAATGTCAAAACAAATCTTACAACATGTTGCTAGATTCATACAGATACATTTTGATACGAAACTGGTTTGTAAAAACGTGTGGCGAAACATGACAAATGATAAGAAACGTCAAACATGTTTCGCGTCAACAAGTTGAGTGACAATGCGAACGCGAGTCGATACATTGACAGAAAACAGAGATTTCAACATGTTTTTATGTGAATGTTTCGCCAGTGCGAACGCACAGTAAGTGAGAATGTTTCGCTCGCTGTTACCACTTTGTGCGCCACGTAATGTCATCAATTCGCCAAGAATATAGCGCTACCAACATTTCTTGACACGTAAGTTTTTTTTTAATAATTATGTTATAATTGTAATGTAAATATTAATAATAAATATATTTCTTTTTAGGAGCTACACCTGATGGATTGTTTGAAGACGTTGTTATGTCCCATATCTGCTTTTGAGATGGATCCTGATGCGGCTATTTCAGAAAAGAAATTAAAATGCTTCAAAATGGCGAAGTATTTCTTTAATAAAAATCGCGATTAGTATTATCAAATAGAAGGCCAACTCCACCTTGCAAATAAAAATGTTTGTTTATTTGCAGTGTAGATTGGTACTGGAAACCCACTAAAAGTTGTGAATGATTACAAAGATAACTGTGCGTTTGCACTGGCGAAACATTTACAACGAAACATGTTAGAATCTCTATTTTCTGTCAATTTTCCATACAAAGTTTGACAGGCACTAGAGATTTCAACATGTTTTGTTGTGATGTTTCGCCAGTGCGAACGCATAGTAATGATTTCTGGAACCAGAAAATGTTGCAAAAATTAATAAAGTTTTATGAGGAATGCGTTCTTCCCGAAATCATAGATTCGAGGAAAGCACCGTCTATGCCAATTCGGAAAATATTATTTCAATTTATTTTTACAATTATAATTTTTTTATTCAGTCTTTGTTTTTTATTTACCAGTTACTGTTGTACCCATTCATAATATAATAAGTTATCTCGAACGATACACATTTAAAGCTTGCATCACTATAAATAGTAATGAAGACTAATATGTGCATATTTGATAACTACCTAACTAACCTACTTGTTTTATTTATTTACAAAAAGTATTTTTATACGTAGCAGTGCGATTACTTTCTTAGAGGCTGGCAACGCGCAAGTGATGCTCTTGGCATTGCAAGCGTATAGGCAATTTGCATGCTAGTTTGCCACTTTAGTGGTATAAAATTAATATTCAAGTATATTTGTATGACCCTTTTGTAACTCAATAGATAAGCCGTTCTAGGTAGTAACATTCATCGGTACAAATAATATTTCACAAACTATAATAACAGTCATTTATTTCGAAAGCAAAATGCCAAAGGCTCAAGTTGGTTTGTTCCACGCGTCCGACGCATAGCGGTTTGTATGTGTGCGTAGCGAACTTCACTAGATGAAGACTGGAAGCTTACGATAGAAATAACCTGTACCCTAATTGCGTAATACAACACAACCACAATCTGTTTCGATTTGAAACAGATTGCGAATCCATTGCTTCATAAGTTGGAAAAAAATATCTGCTCAACAACGTTAATAACGCAGTGAATGTTGTTGAACTGTCAATATGAAACAAATTAAGCAAAATTGTTTACGAAAATAAGTTACGCAATTAGGGTACTGATCAGAGTTGAAAATCAACTCGGGCATGATTTTCCCGACTGAAAAACCTCAGGGATAGCACTTCTAGTACTGCTCTAATATGATAATACAAACACACACATACTTTACTATAATTTACATAATATCACATCACAAGTGCCTGTACGTAATGAAAACAGACTTAGTTCTCTTGGAAGCATCACCTATAAACCACTTTCTCCCATAAAATCGTCTCGAGGAAATATCGGATTCCAATTTTTTTCGGAGAACTTTCTCCCATAGTTTTCTTCTTATAACATCTTTGGCAAATATATTGGTCCCCGTATTTTTGCAGCAGCTGCGCAACTAGGCTCAATAATTAGTTATGCGTAAAAGAAGTCGCTTGTTTACAAAAAATGTATGGCTAGCTGTCAAATTATCAGACGCTGGAGATCAGCGCCATCCGAAGTGAGCACGTGGCAGTTTTTATCCCCATAGCTGTGCGTTTGCACTGGCGAGACATCACAACAAAACATGTTGGAATCTCTAGTTCCTGTCAAAAATTGTATGGTAAATTGACAGAAAATAGAGATTTCAACATGTTTTGTTGTTATGTTTCGCCAGTGCAAACGCACAGTTACTATGCGTTCGCACTGGCGAAACATCACAACAAAACATGTTGAAATCTCTAGTTCCTGTCAAAGATTTTATGGAAAATTGACAGAAAATAGAGATTCCAACATGTTTCGTTGTAAATGTTTCGCCAGTGCGAATCATCACGCCTATATTCCCCAAATGAGTAGGCAAAGGTATTTAGATATTTTTGGTTTTGATTAAAAAAATTACGAGAGTATTTATCGGACTCTAGAGTAAAACAGTCCAAACCGGATATTAGCCCAAGCCAAAGTTTAGAACAGACTGAAGCTGTAGTGAGAAACGGATGGAACACCTTTGTGCCACCGACGGTTTTATAATGATTTTTATTTGAAGAGAATATCCATTAGGCCATAAAGTAAAAATGCCCACAAACCATATTAGCCCTTATTTAAAGTTAACTTAGAGGTTTAAGCCGCATGAGTGAGTTGTCTCTCATGAGAGAAAACGGAGCTTGACGGTAGTGGACAGTTTTTGACGTTGGTCTCTCTTGAGAGACCACAGGGCTTGAGCGGAAATAATAAATTATAATCAAGAAACTAGTTACTTAGTGGAATATTTGGGATAATTAAAAAATGAAATGTTCTTATTCTTAGTAATGTTGTTCATACACACAGTATGTACAATAAACAACCATATTTACATTCACTCTCACTCTTTTTTATCTATTAATTAAAAAAGTACAAAACACACAGTTTTGTTAGGATTTTAGTAAACACATTACACAATTATACCTAGTGGATGTAATAAATGCGTTTTACATTTGTGATAAACGCATTTATTTTATCAACTACCGCCTTCTTGCTCGAATCATATAACCGTGCGCATGACACTTGGTTTATAATAACGACGAAACGGCGCACGGTGGATCGAAAATCGGCTGTAGATGACATAGGATCTCGATGTCTTAAATGTTATTTTTTTTGCTGGAAATGACTTCTGCCGCTCATTACTGTTCTATAAAATGTCATATGAAGTAATTGTGTGCACAAATGGAAGAGTTATAATTTTTATAAGAAAAAAATGTATGGAGCTGACATGAAAAATGAGGATATCTCTGGAATCGCTAGGATGGCCGTTATATCCTTGCACACAATTATAGTACTATTTATTTGTGAATTTTTGACATACTTAATGTTGCGGCATCACTTGCGATTTTTTTTTTTTAAATCGTCAAAGTTAAATAATAAAAAATGTTTATGATATGTACATTTTAATGCTTAAATATGGCTATACCAAGTGTAACTTACAATATTTTTTATGCTTAGACCAAAACATTCTAAGAAATCACAAAGTCATATTACCTACTTATTTGAAATGACATGGTAATTATGAATTACATAATATGTAATCTTGTCTAACGCCTCAAATCCACATTAGCTAATGATTAATAAAACTTAATACCTATATACCTGTTAAAAGGATATATACCATAATGAGGGTAATTAGATAAACGGTGATCATTAGTCAATAACAATAAATGGTAAACTATTGTATGATTAAAAATAAAAGCAAATTATTAAAAAAAAAAAATTAGCTTAACCTAACCTAACATAAACAATAAAAGTTAACTTATTTTATACTTCGTCACTATCAGAATCCACTTCAGAATCAGGCTCTACAATAGATATAACTTCTAAGAACTCTGTCGGAGCTTCCTGATCCTGAAGTTTCAGTAGTTCTACTGTTTCCTTAAAGTATGTCTGCCTCTTGTGGGCATTTAATTTTGGTCTTGTGGAAGAAATTAGAGGATCAGAAGAGACGATAAGCATATTGAGGATATCCTCGTTTGATACTTGTCTACTCTTTTTCCTAGAATGGTGTTCTCTGAACCTCCTAAAGTCTTTGTTTCGGGCCTCTGAAGCTTCTTCCGAAAGACTTCCAATTGGTACAATAGCATTTTCTGCAATTATGTCCCCTCCGTGAATCAACAATTTGTGGACGGTTGATGACATGTAGTACCAATCGTACAGTTCCACGTATTTTTCAGCGGTTGTTCTAGCGTATTCTTTAAATTTCGGCACGTCTACAATCTCTCCAGATGTGATAGCTTGCAGAATCACAGCAAATCTGCGTATTAGGTCTTCATCTAATTCAGTGATCGCTGCAGTTTTACCAGGAAATTCAAAAAACCGCCTTGCTGTGTTCCCGTCGTTAGTTGTGCCTGATCCTTGCTTAACGATGTCAATCAAAAGGTTGAGATCATCTTTGAATCGATCTTGAATGAGTTTTTTTCGTGAATGCAATAACTCTTGATGACCTTCTCCTCTTGCAGACCACTTTTTGAAGTCGAGACGATACGCTATGTGTAGAAGACATTCCATCACATTAATGCGGGCATGAAGTGATGATAATCCGAACTCATACACACCAGAAGAAATGGTTTTTGACGCAATGACATCTAACTTATTCATTTCTGTAGGCTTAGCCAAACACAGGTAGCAGGCCGCATTTGACTTAGCTTCAGACAGATATGTACAAATTTTGCCGTCAATCATCGTCATCATTAATTTGTGACTAATTTCATGTCCTTGAAATTTTGAGGGAACGAGAGCTTCAATTTCGTTATTCATTGCAGTTTTTTCATTTATGACAACGTCTTTGGTTTCTTTCACAAAACTAAACTGGACTGGACGGCAATACCTAGGTGAGCAGGGTTTTGGATTCACCCATACGGTATCACCGTCAGCTGTCAACTTTAATGGAACCAAAGAGGTCATAAATATGCTGGAATCATCTTGCATATTTGCCTCAAGCCAATTACTGTAATCACGTCTAAAAACTTCACTTTTCCTGTGGGATCGTAACCATCTCTTTTGAACTGCCCGTGTAAATCTTCGACAAAATTCTTTCACGGTAACACTGTCTTCATCTGAAAGGCTAGAGCCCAGTCGAATAACAAGTGTGTTGAACAATAGTTCATGATCGAAAGACGAAGTATCCTGATTGCTCAGAATAACAAACAAATCCAAATTTGTAATAATGCTTTCCATTATTCACGATCACTGAGTAAAAAGACACGGTACTATCCTACCAGAAATGCTCTAAATGAACTGAAGTTGTGAATCCAATGTTTGACTATTTATTGTTATTGACTAATGATGGTATCACATTTATCTAATTACTTTCATTAATTAAGTTAATCTTGCACTAATTGCTAAATTAGCGAGTACCCCAAATTATTTTGGTACGTATCCTTTTAACTAGGTATATAGGTATTAAGTTTTATTAATCATTAGCTAAGGTGGACTTGAGGCATTAGACAAGATTACGTATTACGTAATTCATAATTACCATGTCATTTCAAATGAAAATCACAAAGTAGGTAATACGACTTTGTGATTTCTTAAAATGTTTTGGTCTAAGCATAAAAAATATTGTAAATTACACTTGGTATAGCCATATTTAAGCATTAAAATGTATCATATACTTTTTTTTATAATTTTAAGATTAAAAAAAAAAATCGCAAGTGATGCCGCGATATTAAGTATGTCAAAAATTCACAAATAAATAGTACTATAACAGTGTGCAAGGATATAACGGCCAACCTTGCGATTCCAGAGATATCCTCATTTTTCATGTCAGCTCCATACATTTTTTTCTTATAAAAATTATAACTCTTCCATTTGTGCACACAATTACTTCATATGACATTTTATAGAATAGTAATGATCAGCGGAAGTCATTTCCAGCAAAAAAAATTACATTTAAGAAATCGAGATCCTATGTCTTCTACAGCCGATTTTCGATCCACCGTGCGGCGGCGCGGCGCGCAGCTCAGTTGTTCCTAGGGATGTGAGATTAATGGAAAAGAATCTATTAAATAAAAATCGATTTTTCTTTATTCAAAATTAATCGATGTGTCAAAAATCGATTTTAATAAATATAAATAATCGATGTCCGCGAATAAATCTTTTTTTTTTGTATTATTTAAAAGTACATGCTTTTCATATTCCAATAATAATCCTAAGAGATTCATATTAACAATTTATCAAATAAAAATCAAATAAAATTATATGAATAAAAAAATAACCAATTCAAAACTAAAAATCAGGAATTAGGAAAAAACAAAAATATAAATCAAATATAAAAAAATGCCTACTATATACTTTTTAATCAACTTATATGTACCTATGAACTTGATTTGAGATTTTTCATCCAACGCATAGATACGAGCTGTTTCTGAAAATCGTTTTAAACACGTAATTTATATAATCGATTTACTAAAAATCGATTAATATTACTATAAAAATCGATGGTAAAAAATGGATTATAAGAAAATAATAATCGATTTAAATAAAAATCGATTATTTTTTAACATCCCTAGTTGTTCCTGCGACGCCGAAGTGTAAAGATTTTAAAGTGTTGCTCTGTGTAGAAATATTGCTATCCATTGCAAGGCCAGGTCAGTTTATTTTCTCTTTAATATTTAAATATCTGTGTGCTATGGTTTTTATTATATCTAAATTAAATAAATATAACCAGCTATGGAACGTACTTTAAGCCTAAGATGTATAGTGTCATTTCTGGTATTAATAATATCCTGTAAATTAAAGTGTTTTACTTTCCAATAAATGTTTGTAAAATTATTCAAACTTTCATTCCATACACTACCCTAAATAATCTAAAGCTAGTTAATAGGTCAGTGCTTACAGTTTAAACACTAATATGTTTTACGAAACGTAAATCAACACGACACGCGACGCTTACTGTGCGTTCGCACTGGCGAAACATCACAACAAAACATGTTGAAATCTCTAGTTCCTGTCAAAAATTGAATGGAAAATTGACAGAAAATAGAGATTCCAACATGTTATGTTGTGAATGTTTCGCCAGTGCAAACGCACAGTAAGCGTCGCGTGTCGTGTTGATTTACGTTTCGTAAAACATATTAGTGTTTAAACTGTGTCTTTTGTACTATTTTGTACTGTGAGCGATGCAACTGGCCAAGCCGCGAGCCGGTATGAACCGGTTTCTCTAGGCGCATGTGTGCGTGCAACTGGCGGCCTCGGCACGCACACACGCGCCTCATGCTTGTAGCAGTGTACCTATCATAGCGTGATTGTATGAAGCTTATCCTCTGGTTACTCTGTGGCCATTACTATGCGTTCGCACTGGTGAAACATCACAACAAAACATGTTGAAATCTCTAGTGTCTGTCAAAATTTGTATGGAAAATTGACAGAAAATAGAGATTCTAACATGTTTCGTTGTGAATGTTTCGCCAGTGCGAACGCATAGTTACGCATACATAGGGAGCAGTGGCGAAGGCTGGTTCTATGAAGGAGAAAAGCAGGAGCAGCAAAAAAAAACTTACTTTTTCGTAACTGTACCCGACCGACCGACCACCAGCGTGCCTATGCGTGAGCGTCGGTGGCGCAAGGCCCGTGAGCGTCGCGGTTTCGTTATCGCCCTCTCCCTCTCTTATGCCTCGAGTGCATAATCGTTAAAGCGAGAGGGAAGACCAGCGTAGCGGCGTCCGAAAGTACGTGGGCCTGAATTGTTTGCGACAACTTCTCTTGTTTATCTATCTAAATAACCGTGTCAACAAACCGTTTCATTAAATTTATATTTCGATCTACTTTTCTATGTATTATGAGCTTCATGCAAATTAGTGAAAATAATTCTATTCCGACCAGTCCCGAACTCATAAAACAGCAACTTTTTTTTATTTTTATGTAGGGCATGACTACTTAACCGGGCTTTTCTGTGGGTGCCTTAAGCTACTACACTTAAAACGTCCAGCCAGGGGTTATTCAACTATGCTAATTACTAGGTGAACGCTCGCTAAGGGCACCCCTTGTGGGGTACGAACCTTGGCTTAGAGCGTCAACCGGAGGGAGGACATCAAGGATGGGACGGGCTGGAATAATGTGTGAGCTCAATCTTCTCAGTATAGACACTTTTTCCTGTGACTAAATACGGTGAGGGCAAATCTAGCGATTTTTTAACAGAAGAGTTTGACTTGTCTCGTCAAATACTGACGAAAATGACAGGTTTTCATGGCAGCGTTGTATTATGATGGAACTGCTTTCCTAGGAAACTAAAGCTATACTCACGCACGCACAGATACAACGTACTTGTCAAATTACTTTACTCTTTGGTCTCGTCTTTCGGAGGACTTTTTACCGTCTGGAAAAATAGGTTAAAGCTATGGTTTCCTAGAAGATCAGTGGCCGCACTTAACGGCCGCAGTAACGGCTGTCATGAAAATGATGACACTCATTTAAAAATATTAGTCTATGATGATGACAGTGGCAAAGATTTAAATCGCTAGATTCACCCTCTCGCGTCAAAACATAGTCGCGTTTCTGTTCCGTTTTGACAAAGTCAAAGTCAAATCATTTATTTCAAATAGGCCTATGTATAGCACTTTTGAACGACAAAATTTACAAGAAAATAAAATGATTCTAGACGCCCCTTCCAAAAGGTAGTTTTCATATAGAGAAGAATGGGCAAGAAACTCCACCGTTTCTCTTTAACAATAGTTTGTATAATTACGTACATTAGTTAAATAATTATATGTGAAGAATTCTAGGTGCATCTAGAATAAAATTACTATACCACAATAGGTAAAAAGACTTTAAAATAAAATGAAGCAACGATTAAGTGATAGATCTCACATATTTACAAACATTGTAAAAATAAACGATTTTCCAAAAATTTTGTAATTAATAAGTCAGTGTTTGAGGGAGTAATCACAGAATGTAAAATCCATGTCATATAACACAAAATAATTAATTTTACATTTAAATTAGCAACCAGTTTGATTTTGTCTTCTAAATTGTCCTATGGAGCAGGACTTCTTCGAGACCACTCCTCGAGCTTCTTCTACCAATGGAAAAAAGAATAGCACTAATGCAATAATACCTAAAGGTCAAAACTACAATCCATTATTGCTATGAGCAAAGAAAATATTGTTTGTGCTGCTAGCGCCACTAATGGTCAAACTTGGCAGACTGTACTGTATTTTACGTTTTACGACAACTATGGGCGCATTCCGACTTACGCTAAAAGTGATTATATCGCGAATCCAACCAAATTTAATAGTCACAAAATATAAGGGTTATTGAGTAATAATTGTGACTTTGGACTTTGGTCGGATTCGCGATATTATCACTTTTGGCGTAACTCGGAATGCGGCCTATGTTAGTCATTTGATCGAATCGACCAAGGCGATCACGAGTGTCTATGTTATTGGTTGAATCGGTGTACAATATTATAAATCGATTCTCAATTCATCTTTATCAATTCAAGTCGATATTTAGTCAATCACTATTATATATGTTCTGTGATTTGACAACTCTCGACACCCGACAAGAAAGGTCGCGAGACGAAATTTGTAATGTGATAAATAGGAATTTAAACGCGCTGTAACGTAGGTAGTTATTAGTACTGTAGTGTAACATGAAGAATTGAAGATATGAATACCGAGGACAGCCCATCAAGTGAACCATGCATCATATCCATACGGAAAACAGTGTTGTATTGAAGAGAAAGTGTCGTGAAATCGGACAGTCGTCGCCTTCAATGATGTGGAAGAGGTCGATTGTGCAAGCGACGGCTGGGTGCGCGCGCGCCGCCGCGGCCCTGGCACTGCTGCTCGCCGTTTGCGCGGTGAGTTGGCGAACCTTGTCGCACGCTGCTCGTACCAGGGCTCCGTAACCCCGAAACCTACAACCGCAGTACTTATCCACTGGCTATGTTGTTGTTTATATAAACATAACAAACGACATCAACAAGTCATTGATATCTATGTGATAACTTGTTGCATTGCCTAAGTTAATAGATATTTTACAACTGTTAGATGTGTTGAATGCTTCGAAAATAAGAACCTGCCTAAGTATATATCAACACAGAACTAAACTATTTAATGAAGTTGGAGACAGGCTTCTATGTCTGTAAGACAGGGAGACACCTTCTGACCCCTTCATCATTTTGGTTTGCCTTAATTTTATCTGTGTAGTGTTTATTTTGAAGTTCCCAGATAATCCTTAGATGTTAATGATAAACAGAAAGTAATAGAATTTACCTTCTTTTTTAATAGGCTGCACTTACTCTCAGGTGATAATAGTCTTTAAAGTCAACATTTTGCAAATATGTGTGTGATTACTCTATGGAAGTTTTTTAGATTATTACTTGTAAGACTACATATCATCATCAACCTATAATGTTCCCACTGCTGGGACACAGGCCTTCTCTCTGTGAGAGGGAGTGGGCCGTAATCCACCACACGGGCCCAGTGCGGGTTGGTAGATGTCACATGTCATCGAATTTTCGGTTCTAGGACATGCCGGTGTCCTCACTATGTTTTCCTTCACCGTTTTGAGAGCAGTGGTGATGAAATAATTTACACAAAGTAAAGCACCTGTCTGGGTTCGAACCCACGACCTACAACTCGTAAGTCGCGGCCGTTACCACTGGGCCACCACTGCTCTCAAGACTACATATAAAAAGACATATTCCATCCATAAGTGCTTAAAAAGTAGGTAGTTTAATGGATATTTTTCTGATCCTGGAGGAAAATCCTACAATTCATAATTATAATTTTTTTTTGTTGATATGATTATGTTCTATCTTGAATCAGATTATAATATAATTTTTATTGTTTTCCTCCTCAACTAGTTTATATGAGGAAATTAGTTGTGACTCTACTGAAATTGTCAATAATAATAAAAAATAAAGTGATCGAGATTTAGACGATAAATTATAATTTATAAGAATGACATACATAACTAAAAATGTACATTTAATAATACATAATAAAATAATCAATATCTAAATTTCAATTTATAACAAATATATGAAATACAATGCACTAACTTATTTTCAATTAATAATAATTTCTAGTCATAAAATAAATAATTGTGCAAATAAATTCAGTACAGTAACCAAATATCATATGTAATTTAAATACAGTAGGTATTTGTTTAAATTACATATGATATTTGGTAACAACAGGAATAACTAGCTACAACTATATTGGTATATCATAACAAAGACCTGCTTACTCAAGCAGATATTATTTATAACATACAGAAATAAAGCGAAAATAGTTAGGAAAAGTAGTATTACCAGAAGACATACTTAAATAATATAAACACTCTTCAAATAAGCGCTCTCTCTCCTCTCTCCTACTATGCTATGCCCTACAGGGTCCATAATTGTTTTAATAATTTTAAGCCTACAAACTGTTTTACCAACATTATGGAATGCTATAAAGAATTGAGAATTGAGATTATAGAGGTGGTTGGTAGGGTTTTACCAATGTTTGCCTAATTATTACTTTACAAACCAATATTTCATAAACTTAATTTGGCAAGTATTGTAGTTAGTTTTGCCAATTAATAACTGGTTGTTTATTAAAAAAAGTATTGTGTAGATGTTTTGCCATTATTTGGTAGGATTCTGAATACAAAACAAAGTCAACACAAAATAAGGTTAAAGTTTAGAAACGTGCCGCCTCGCTAGAAAGATTTTGAGATTTGGGGGTGCTAGAGAGTCTTTCTGAACCCTCTACAACGTTTTTTTTTATGCCAGTGACCATTTTTTTTTTTTAAATAAAAATTATTCTTGTTTAGGTAACTTTAAAAAAAAACGACTTTTCGACAGATGTAAAAGCGAAGCAATCTATTTAAAATTCATTTATTTACGTTACGCGTCCGTGTTTGGGACACAGAAATACATGTGTACCAAATTTCAGCTTAATCGAACCTAATGGTTCGGAGCAAATTGGGTGTGACAGATGGACAGACACACGAGTGATCCTATAAGGGTTCCGTTTTTTCCTTTTGAGGTACGGAATCCTAAAAAAACTGTGTCTCCGGCAGGGGGAGGAGTGGGGATTTACTTACCTTCGACCTTCTCCCCCTTTCCCCTCCCCCCTCCCCCCTACCAGTATCGAAAATCAAAATATTTTATTTCACATAAACCTACATGGGCACTTATGAAACGTCAGAAGCTAAGTGCACGGTTCCAATTGGTCGTTTCCTATGGAGAAGAGCCGGCAAGAAACTCCACGGTTACTCTTTTAAAAATAATTGGCTTTTACAATACTTTCATATAACAGCGTTTCTAGGTATGGGAGGACAGTGTAGGTCTTTCAATAAGTACCAAGTACTTAACAAAATAGAAAATGGTCAACAGGTCTACAATCCACTAAGCTTACAGCGTTCTCACATTTACAAAATATGTAGAAAAGATTCTATACAAAAAATAAATAAATAAATTAATAAAAGTAAAAAACCTATTTTAATAAAACGCAATTATATGATTGCTATTACAACTGTAATCAATCTGCATAATTATCATGTCCACAAAAGTCACAAAAAAAAAAAGTTGAAATTAAATCGTAGGTAATGTCAAATAATAGAATAGTAAGTAAATATGTCAAGGACGAATGTAAAAACAAAAAAAAAATAAAGCTTTAAATAAACATGGTAATTTGGGAGCAGTTAATAGACTCTTACTTATTTATGCCGTTAATGAGGTACCAGGGAAGCCACATGTGCAGAAGGAATTATTGCCAAACTTCCTTATCTTCAACATAGTCTTTAATTTTATAATATGCTTTCTTGATAAGGACACGTTTGATGTGGGTTTTGAACTTCCCATCGCTAAGTTCTGTCACAGACTTTGGCAACTTGTTTTAAAAGCAGATACTGTTTATAAGAAATGACTTGCTTGTTTTAGTTAATCTAAATTTGGGTATCACAATTTCATGTCGAAGTGGCACGGTTCTAAACTTTAACCATAATCACCCACAGTCATCAGTGATGAGACTGTACATCTCGCTTAAGTGTGAGGGTCGAGGTTTCTTAAATGCTAAAACCCTCCACAACCGCGAGATTTGCAGTCTCAGAGAATATTTCCTTTAAACTGACGGGGGGATGCACCGAGATGGGATCGTAGTGAATAAAGGGCCTCACCCCGCTCTCCTTGGCGAAAGAAAACTGGCGCAAACCTGCAGGACTTGATACTGACGATCGTAAGGAAGTATGGCAAGGCAAAGAGCTACACGGATGCTTTTTCCGGGCCCTCTATGGGCCTGATGTAGACTTTTTGGCGTCTGTATCCTGGCTACGATTCGGCGACCTCTTCGGGGAAACCGAAGGTTCGTCTGTGCGATTATGGATGAAGTTATTATGACGAATAATAATGATCGGAAATACATTGTCAAGGACGGTACGGTTGACACCTGTCGGGCATGCCACCGTCCCGGTGAATCAATCCGACGTATTGTTTCCGGTTGTTCTCGTCTTGCTAACGACGAGTATTTAAACAGACACAATCTAGTGGCTAGGACTATCCACCAGCAACTTGCCTCGCAGTACAACCTTGTGGAGTGCGAAGTACCATACTGTAGGTATGTATCCGACCCAGTTCCCGAGAATGGTCTTGCCACATTGTACTGGGATTGATCTATCATCACTGACAGGACTATTGTAGCCAATAAGCCTGATATTGTGGTGATAGATCGACGAGAGCGCCGTGCAATGATTGTTGATATCACTGTTCCTCATGACGAGAATCTCGTGAAAGCTGAGAAAGATAAAAAAATCTTGTCGACATGTGGGATGTGGACTCTGCAATCATTGTACCGATAATCGTTACAGTTAATGGCCTAATAGCGAAGAGCCTCGACCAACACCTCGGGAGGCTCATTGTGCGGCTGGGTTATATCTAAGGGCTTGATTCAGAAAGCAGTACTCTTGGACACGGCACGCATAGTGAGGAGGTTCCTCTCTCTCTAGAGCCCTGATCACCGGCAGCTTGGACCCTGTTCCACATGCCAATGTATCACAATTAAAAAAAATATTAAAATAAATGTATTTAAAAATGTAATATGTATGCAAATGTAATAAAGGAAAAATTTTATCAAAACAGTTAAGAAGTTAAAAATGCATAAACAAATTAACCATTGATGCCTACAGTTAGTGGAATGGTGAGAGAGCGTAGTGTGTGTGTGAGAGAGAGAAAGAGAGGGAAAGATGTTGACTATGTGAGGGTGTTTACGTGTAGGTGTGAGTTACTACAAGGAGCACAAGAGATTTTCTGTTTAATCATACTTCAGGTCTTGTAGCCATCTCTAATCTAATCTTGGTCTAACGGGCCAAGTGCGAGTCTGGACTCGCACTCAAAGGGTTCCAATTTCCGTACCACCATCATGTATTCACTACATATTCATAGAGATTCCAAAAAAAATTAAGTTAAAAATGAAAGGGGGTCCTCAAACAAGAAACATGTTTGTTTTCGGCGTTTTTAGCTAAATATTGTACGGTGGGACAGAACCCTTCGTGTGAGAGTCCGACTCGCACTTGGCCGGTTTCACTTGTAATCCATTTAAATGTACAAAATTTGCATGGTATATTAAGGTAGAATGTCCTACATGGATTCATCACAAACTGTAGCAGATGAATTTTGTACCTACACTCATTGCAAATAAATATATTTATTTTATTCTAACAAAAGACTGTTTCTGGCAAACAAGTAATTTGATGTACGATCTTGAAAAGAGATCAATGAGATGTACTTGAACACTGTGCAGAGTACATGGCGGGGCGGCGAGTGCGCCGACCTGGTGATCGAGATCCCGGGCTCGGGCGGCGGCGAGCCGGAGGCGCCGGACGGCGGCCACTACCGGCTGGACTACCGGCCGCCGCAAGGCACGCCGGCGCCCAACTTCACGGTGCCGGCGCGCGCCAACACCATCAACTTCGTGGGGCTGCCCGGCACCAAGTACCACTTCATGCTCTACTACTCCAACGCCACATTCGCCGACCTTTTGACGTGGAATCAAACCATCATCACTGGTAGTGTTCACTTAGTTATTACATCTGCAATTTGCTGGTTTTCATTGTTTTTATTGCTTGAGTTATTATCATAATGCCTGTTGGAGCTTATTAAATCATTGTCAACATTAAAACTTACTAGTATGATTGTCCATCAACGATTTTTTGCTAAAACAAGCCGTAATTTATCATCTACTGCGTCTGCGAGTAGTAACTGTGAGCAAGAATACGCAATAATGATTCGCGATTTATGTCGTACACAATTAACTGATAAATTGTTTGCTTACCTTGTTTTATTCTGCCGTGTAAAAGTGTACAAAAACATGAATTGCATTGTTGGTGGACACAGCGCCGGAGCCGCCCACGAACCTGACGGTGACGCTGGGCCGCAACAAGCAGGCCTCCATTTCGTGGTCGCCGCCGGCGCACGGCGACTATACCGGATTCAGATTTAAGGTACTTGTCAGTTTAATCTTATAAAATACTACACGGTCAAGCCCCTCAGGTCTATGTAGGTATACTGAAATCGTCTCAAGTCTGAGGGTCTTCCCAGGGCGCGTCAGTGCGTGATTAACGGTCGCGCACGGCATACAAACAAAGGGATTGTTATTGCCAACCTCATAGAGATCGAAATAGAAAGAGCGTACTCAAACCGCAGACGCGCACGGACTTTTGATTTTGGTCATTGTATATTTAGTTTAGCAATAATGTGTAATTTTGTTAGCACCCAAATGATTCGCTTGCGTAAATGTTCCTAATTCTAAACACCTCATCATCTGCCTAGCCTTTTTCCCAACTATGTTGGGGTCGGCTTCCAGTCTAACCGGATGCAGCTGAATACCAGTATTTTACATGGAGCGACTGCCTATCTGACCTCCACAACCTAGTGACTAGGTAACACGATACCCCTTGGTAAGACTGGTTGTCAGACTTTTCCTAATTCTAAACACCTAAAGTAAATAATTGTACCTATAACAAAAAAACAAACGACTGCCAAAAAAAAAAACACTATAATGTGAAAAATAACTTTAATAGGTTTTTTTTTTTTGTATTTTTTTTAAAATTTTTAGTGGTACCTGCCTCACAATTTCGATTACCACTACCTGATATGTAAATAACTAAATAACAGTGACAGGAAGTTATAATAACATTATCCGGGATAAGCTAAGTGGGAAAAGTAGGAAAAATACGTATTATTGAAGACGCTTCTTAAATAAGACGATTTCATAAAACCGTAATTTTCTTGTAAGTCATTGGTCGGTTCCGCGGCCCGCCAATCTCAGTCATTGTTTACGAACAATGTGACAAAAAGTTCGCGACGAGTCGACGACCATATCGCCGTGTTCGCGTGTTCCTGGTTCCTGGTGAATGCTCTCGCTTAGCGCCATTTAACAACACAAAAAGTAGACTCATCCTTCATGGGGTGCTGTTTAAAATGTTATAATAAAATACGTTCCCACATACTCCAACTGAACGAAACGAAATTTAAATCATTTATAAAACGTACACTATGTTGCCAAGCATATTATAAGTTGGAGGATTACATCACTGATAAAAATGCTTGGCTCAGCGCTGGTCCAGCTCCACAAGGGCACATAAACGAATTGATTAGCATTCGAAAGTATTGTTGCACCTGCTGAAGATTGTAAAACTATCTTTCCCTTGTTTAAATTCAATCTCTTTGTATTGTAGAATTGCATATCACATGTGTGAGCACTGTGACCATGTTGTACATTCCATAAAGCTACCATTTACTGGGTACGTCTATCATTGACTTGAATGTGCCCTGGCGGCTGAGAGTATGTCATGCTCACTCAAATGTCTCGCTGATGGTGGCGTGTGTTGGATCATTAAGTTCCCTTCAAAATGGTTGAGCTAAATGGTGCTGATCCATGCGTCATGTTCGTGAACGGGCGCCGTCAGTAGGGACTGGTCATCTCTTAGCTGCCACGGTTTATTTAAATTTATTAAAATTTTTGAATTGTTATTATATTTTTATAAAGGACGCTTTTAACGTGCACGTCTTTCTACATTGTTCTCACATGTATAAGTTCAACACGAATGATGTAACCAATATTTTGTTACAATATTTTGATTTTAAAGAGTGTCCGTGGAGTTTCTTGCCCGTTTTTCTCCATAGGTACCTACTACGCTTTGGAATGGGCAACTAGCTTCATTTTTCTGACTGACCGACCCCTTGACAATTCAAAAGTACTTACCTGTAATTGGTTTATTTGAAATAAATGCTTTGAGTTTGAGTTTGACAACATATTGGGAAGAGGTTTTCAATCAAACTGGCCATTTTGTGGAGAGAAGTTCACTATCGTTTTGTGCGACAATTTACAAATCTTGTAAAATATTATTATTTAGTTAAATATGCAAATTGAGAAGTACCTAGATAAAAAAACAAGTTTATATTCCGCACAGAATCTTCACGAACTACATAAATTCTGTGAAGAATCATAATCAGTCTCATCGATGTAGTATCGGATCCGTAGGATGTCAAAGGTAAGGCAAATTTGGCTGATCGTATTTTGCAGAGTTTATTGTATGTGAGGAGCTCAGTTACCGACGCAAAGTGTGAAGCCGGGTTCAGGTCGGCCCCGGCGGGGCCCGGCTGATGATGAGTGACGATGTGCGCTCGCAGGTGATCCCGCTGACGGAGCGCGCGGAGGGCGGCGCGCGCAACATCTCGGTGGACGGCGCCGGCAACTGGTCGTACGTGCTGCGCGAGCTGTCGCCCGGCGCCACCTATCAGCTGCACGCCTTCACGCTGCTGCACGACAAGGAGAGCGCCGCCTACGCCTCGCGCAACTTCACCACCAGTGAGTCATCCCACAGTTCCACACTGGCTGCCCCTCTACGTTCACACTGTTCCTTAACAACGTTCATATATTAAGGGATGTTACCTAAAATACCTGTTTCTTAACATATGTAAACAAAATCGATATATTTATTTTACTACATCTGGTCGCATCAGGTTCCCATCTTCAGTAAAGACAAATAAGACGCACTGCAAATGTAGAGATCACCTCCGCTGTTTCTTTATTCACAACAGAATTTAGCAGCATACTCATAGTTAATCAGTAATAATCAGTTGTTTTGAAGTTGATCGTAAAAATAGGATCGCAACGGTTTATACGTGAACGTGTGGGATAGTTCGGAATAGATGAATCATACAGATATAAATACTCAAACGATGGAATCCGTCGCCCTGGGCTGATTGCGAATTGTAAACTAGATTTGAGCAATGCTGCCTTGACATTTGCATGTGTGCCACTGTCGGAGTGTCACATGACCCCCACCACGCCACACGTAGGTATAATGCGACCTTAATGACATTGCGGTCAAACGGATTTACTTACAATAGCCCATAAAAAGGATTACCTTTAGCTAGGTGTGGTTGGTTACAGCTGGTTGCAGGTACCTAGTATGTGCTCTCAGCCTCTCGTCAGAGCAGCCCGCTCCTCGCTGGAGCAAGTGCTGTAAGGCAGAAAACTATTTTTATCCGCTGAGGGCAGCGGTGATCATCACTCCGCAACCGCAATACCAGGAAAAGCAAAACAGGGAGTGGACCTATATAGCTAGAACGCAAAACCAATTAAATCATTTTTTTTAAGCATGAAGACCTTGTTCATTGTCCGGAAAATTAGATGAAAAACAATCTCTAAAGTAATAATAACATTGTGTCAGATGACATGACGTAATACCCAATTTGATGGAAAAGACATTATACATGTTTTATGTGCGTTATCCTAATGACAGGAGGTGATGTAACGCGCGGCTCAAACTATTAGTGCATTAAAATGTTAACTGGTTGGCGGAAATAAATATATCGTAGCTACTTGTAGGTGGCACGACTGTGTGGTGCGTCCAGGCACCGCTGTTGCAGAACGTTCCGCGCCGGCGTCGCGCTGCGGTAATCATGCAGAACTGTAACCATAACACAGATATGAAAGCTACCACGCGCTTCATAGAAATCTTGATGACATAGTGCAACGAGAACTTATCGAGTAGTGTGCTTTCACTCTGGAATGTCTAATTGTGTGCAGGCGGGTGTTTTCGGCAATCATGAACAGTGTGAAACACTTTGTTGTGAGTGTAAGCAGCGGTAGCGCGTGATGTAAGCTGAAGGTCGAGAGGCTCGTAGGGCGCGGGCGCAGCGCCCACCGCTCACCAACTACTAGCAGAAAGTCCGCGCGGGCAGCCAGCAAAGAGGCTGAAACCTCGTGTTCTTGTTAAACTAAAGATAAGAAACAGCTGCGCAACCTTATTGTTTCCAGTAACGTCAAATGTTGCTGTTCAACACTGCTCTGCAACATGTTTTCCGCAATACGAAAACATGTGCGTAGTAGTTGCCAGCGCGTGCTGCAGTCGAGATAGCACTGACGTGCGGTGTAGTTGTCAATTCGTGCTGCTGCTGTCGAGTTGTATTTCTGAGCCACTCCAGCGCGGTGGCGCATATGAATACAGTCACCGCGGGTATTGTTTTATTCACCCATTGTTCCTTTTTCGGCGCTCATCGGGGAAGCGCTACTTTGTCACAAGATATGCACAAGTACAGCTTAGCGAAGAACATACGAATAAAATTAGTATTATTTCATTTGCAAAATATCATGTGTTCTTTAACTCAAAAAACTGGCCAAGTGCGAGTCGGACTCGCACACGAAGGGTTCCGTATCACCGTACAATATTTAGGAAAAAATATATGTTAAAAAAACTAAAAACCGCTAGGTACTGCAAAAAGACATAACTGAAAAAGAAAAACAAGCATTATAATTTTGGTACAAATTTGGGGACACCATATTTCAGGTTATTGGTTTGTCGGGCCTGCGATACCAACATTCTATTGATTATAAATTAGCATTATAATTTTGTTTTTCTCTTTTTAGTTATGTGTTGCCATTTCATTTGATATTCACACGGTACAGGTTTCAAAACTTTATTTTTAGGGTGCCATGTCCGTCTGTCCGCAGTCTAGCTCCGAGACTCTTAAGTACTAGAAAACTGTAATTTGGCATGAGTTAAAATTATGAAAAACTAGCTTTTGCCCGCGGCTTCGCCCGCGTGGATGTCGGAAAATATCCCACGGGAACGTACTGCCGATACCGGGATTACATACTTAATAGCCGAGGAAAAGGTCATTGACTCCTACCGCTGCGCCCGCGTTCCCTTCAACCATAATTATTTTGTTACGCGTAATTTTGAATCTGGGATATCTTTGAAACCATTCATTTAAATGAAATGATGTCAAGGCATATTTTAATCTAAATTAAATGCTCAATTTAGTAAAATAGTTTATTAGATAAGGATTAATATAATACCGGTCAAAATAGCTTCGGAACTAACAATTAAATTTTTATCAAATTCTGAAAGATAAAAATGGTTTTTGTGGGTCATCCTTAGAAGATAGATATATGCCATCGTGGACATTTTTGTTGAACTTTTTAAGATGAACAATACTGTAGAACACAAATTTTATGGTTAGGCAGCGCAAGCCAATAAAGTTCCCAGGCGGCATGATTTTTTTCGACATCTTCAACAATAATCGTCAAATTTCAGCCAATTTACACAAAACTTTAATGAATTATACACGTAAACCTTCCGTATGAATCACTCCGTCCATTGGTGAAAACCATTTGAAAAAACTACCATATCCGTTTGGTAGTTTTTGAGTTTATCGCGTTCAGACAGACAGACGCAGCGGGGACTTTGTTTTATAATATGTAAGGATGTTGTTTTTAGGGCACCTCCCCTACACGTAAAGTGGAGATGTTTTTTTTCTATCCCATGGTGTGGGATATCGTTGGAAAGGGCCTTTAAAAACATTGTGAGTATGTGAAAACCATTTATGGATTCAGGGATCCGTTTGCGAAATATTAAGCTTTAAAGTGCTAATTTTTGTTAAGAGTCAAGTGTCCCCCCCTGCCAGCTAAATGGTTGGTTTCGGATATGCGAAAAAAATCACAGCAGTAATTTATATAAAAAAACCGGCCAAGTGCGTGTCGGACCACGCACAATGAAGGGTTCCGTAGTTGGGATGAATTTATCCCAAAAACAAACTTAACTTTGTAGTTGAAAAATATGTTCGAAAACATGTTTTTGCAACTGCAAAGTTAAGTTTGTTGATTATTACTCGTTAACCTGTAGAGCCTACTTAGCTGTGATAGTTTTCCTTTTAATTTCGTTATATAAACTACTGTTGTGATTTTTTTCACACACCCAAAACCAACCATTTAGCCGGCAGGGGGGGGGGGACACTTGACTCTAACAAAAATTTGCACTTTAAAGCTTAATATTTTGCAAACAAATCCCTGAATCCAAAAATGGTTTTCACAAACTCCCAATATTTTTGAAGGACCTTTCCAATGATACCCCTCACCATGGGGTAAAAAAATAAAAAAATAAACATCACCACTTTACGTGTATGAGAGATACCCTAAAAAAAAATGTTTTTCATCATTTTGTTTTACCACTTTGTCGGCGTAATTAATATGTATACCTATGCCAAATTACAGCTTTCTAGTACTAAGGGTCTCGGAGCTAGACCGCGGACAGACAGACAGACAGACAGACAGACGGACGGACATGACGAAACTATAAGGGTTCCTTGTTTACTACGGAACCCTAAAAAACCAGCCAAGTGCGTGTCGGACCACGCACAATGAAGGGTTCCGTAGTTGGGATGAATTTATCCCAAAAACAAACTTAACTTTGTAGTTGAAAAATATGTTCTCCCATACGGAATGTATGGGAAAACATGTTTTGCAACTGCAAAGTTAAGTTGGTTGATTATTACTAGTTAACCTGTAGAGCCTACTTAGCTGTGATAGTTTTCCTTTTAATTTCGTTATATAAACTACTGTTGGGATTTTTTTCACACACCCAAAACCAACCATTTAGCCGGCAGGGGGGGGGACACTTGACTCTAACAAAAATTAGCACTTTAAAGCTTAATATTTTGCAAAAGAATCCCTGAATCCAAAAATGGTTTTCACAAACTCACAATATTTTTGAAGAACCTTTCCAATGATACCCCTCACCATGGGGTAAAAAAATAAAAAAAAAAATATCACCACTTTACGTGTATGAAAGATACCCTAAAAAAAAATGTTTTTCATAATTTTGTTTTACCACTTTGTCGGCGTAATTAATATGTATACCTATGCCAACTTACAGCTTTCTAGTACTAAGGGTCTCGGAGCTAGACCGCGGACAGACAGACAGACAGACGGACATGACGAAACTATAAGGGTCCTTTGTTTACTACGGATCCCTAAAAAGGAAAACTATCACAGCTAAGTAGGCTCTACAAGTTAACGAGTAATAACCGACCAACTTATATTTGCAGAACATATTTTCTCATACATTCCGTACGGGAGAACATGTTTTTCAACTACAAAGTTAAGTTTGTTTTTGGGACAAATTCATCCCAACTACGGAACCTTTCATTGTGCGTGGTCCGACAAGCTATTTTTTATTTGCCTCCTAAAAGTGACCCACATATTCAAAATTCATTTATTTACGTTACACGTCCGTGTTTGGGTTACAGAAATACATGTGTGTACCAAATTCCAACTTAATCGGTCCATTAAATTCGGAGCAAATCGGCTGTGACAGACGGACAGACAGACACACGAGTGATCCTATAAGGGTACCGTTTTTTTCTTTTGAGGTACGGAACCCTAAAAATGAACAAAGTTCACTTATTTATTTATTTAATACTTCAAGCACACAAATATACAGAGGCGGACTGAATGCCACTTACCTGTAACAGATTCTTTACTAAAGAGCCATCTATAGTTGGCTGCGAGTAGGATCTGACCTCTGAGTCCTCCGATCGGCCGGGATGAGATCACCGCGATGATGACTAACGTCATCGTGTCATCAATACAAATGATATAGTCGCACACCCACGCACCTGAACGCAATCTGCACGGAACGATGTGGCCACAGATATCAAACACAAAGTCGCGCTTCCACTGCAGCAGTTCCACCGCGACCTCCATAGAACAAATATAACATATAATTGCGCATGAAATCCGTGCATGAAAATACGATGCTACAATGCCAATACAGAAAGACACTTAAATTCATGGAAATTCTTCGACGGAAACGACGAAATACGCGGGATTTGACCTAGCAACAATGTAATCAGAAGATTGTGCCTCACTGGAGCAACTCCGAGGAACGTGTACGAGGCGCAAATACTGAAACGATTTGCAAATGACTCGACGAGCCGACGCGACGTAAGCACATTCTGAATAGACTGTATTCGGCAATGTAATAGGTGTGACGGTCCCTCCAACCGAATGCGACTTTGTAAAACAAATAATTTTAACATTAGGTTATTAATTTATCCTTAAATTAAACTCGCAATGCTCGCACTAAGTCAGCCGTAGTTTTACATCCTGTGATTCATTTATTAGGAGGAAGTTAAAACAATTGAATATTTAAACAGAGAGGCAAACTGCAGAGGATATAAGGTTGAGGACTGTAGGTTTAGCTAGTTTTTATTAACACTTTTAAAATTGTTAAGTTTAAACAAATAAGTTACCCATACTTATTTTATTTACCTTTAAACTACATGATTTTAAATGTGTTTACATTAAGGTATTGCTGAAGATTTTTATACAGGAACACCCCCTTAAAAGTATTCTAAATGTATAAATACAACAAATTAATCAACAAATGCGGTCCCTGCGTTAATGATAACTTTTAATGTCATATGTGAATAGAACTAATTTCCGGAAGTGATACCCATCACATTAAGGCTCCTACAAAAAGGCGCGACACAAAGGCACCGCTCGTCGCGGTGTCTTTGTTTCGCGCCTGCCTTTACGTGTCCAGCGTGAGCGTTTCGAGTTCGCACACATGACGTGGTAATCTTGTGATAATATAAAATGTTTTGTTTGTCGCCCTTGCGCAGGATTCACAGGACACTGGTGAGCAGATGGCATGTTGTTTCTCGTCACTTCACACCCTCATGTTACGCCTCTCTTTGTTAACGCCACCGAACAATAATTCTTGGATAGGTTCTCGTTGGGTAATAAGTAACCATGATTTAAAGCGAAAGCCCTACTTCACTACACAGTAAACACTGTTAGAAAGCTGTTCCATAAATTTTATTGAGTGTTGTATAGTGTGATTCGTGTTTAATAATATGATAAAGCCAGATCGTAAAATTACTAAACCAACAAATTGAGTCATAGGAAATCCCACCATGTTAAAGTAGTAAATTCGATGATCACGCAACCAAGCACACGTTGTCGAATGAATAAACCACAGAGCAACATTTTCGTAGAATCACGGAGACAGAGCATCGAAAAAATGAATGTCACTTGTGATTCAAGTATCGCTTTACAATGTTACACTCACGAGTTGTGCGACTAGCTTGTGCATTGACGTCACACCCCCGAGCTGACGTCCTGCGCAACAGATGTGGAGCTGACACCCTGAACACGGGCGATCGCTGAGCTCATGCGTGCGGCGACGACGAACATTGATTCAATTAAAAACTTTCATAATAGCTTTGCAAATGAACAGCTGTTTGTTTTTCTGTCGCCGTCGGATATATTCAAGAAAGTAAGTCGGGTGTAACGTGAGGGTCGCTTATATTGTGCATGCTTTTTCTTTATGCTTCCACAAGTAGCTGTCGGTAAAGGACTGTGTAGTCCAAGTACTCGTCACCCAAGCCGGCCACTGGGGCATCAATCAGCACGAACAGTGCCGTGTATCTGTGCGGCTCACACTATTCACGTGGATGGCGGATTGTATTTGTATCAAGGTCGAGAAGTCTCTGTACACTGACCATAATATGTTATTCTAAGCACTCGGTGTGACTGTACAACAATGTGTTGGGAACATTTAACATCCGCTACTCATTCGTGTACCACCAACATATTTTCACACTTATTTTCATAAAAATGACTCGCCATCATACAATATTCATGTCATGTCGGAATTTTTAAATGTCAACCATTCAATAACAGAAATTATGAATAATTACAAATACAAAGAGATTATAAATGGCAGTCAACTATATTAATGTTTAAATCATTATAATTAGTCTCTGCTTTTATTAGTTCAAATACCTACATTGAAGATACAACGTTTTGTATGAGAAGTTGTTATTATGATCCAACTAATGTGTAATATTTTATTTTCCTCATGAATAGTCATGCATTTAAAATATGTACATAAATAATTTCGGTGTCCCTCTTAGAGTAACCGGTCGGTGCGCGGCGCGGCGCGGGCTCCACACGTTTGTGTTAACGTGAGCGCCAACATATCGATACGAACCAGTTTTCAGGATTACCCTTGAACTGCTCTCAATGTTCCATGTGCTCATAACGTTCATTTTCCTGAAAAAAATCAAAATCAAAATATTTTCAAAATCAAAATCAAAATATTTTATTTCACATAAACCTACATGGGCACTTATGAAACGTCAGAAGCTAGGTGCACGGTTCCAATTGGTCGTTTCCTATGGAGAAGAGCCGGCAAGAAACTCCACGGTTACTCTTTTAAAAATAATTGGCTTTTACAATACTTTCATATAACAGTGTTTCTAGGTATGGGAGGACAGTGTAGGTCTTTCAATAAGTACCAAGTACTTAACAAAATAGAAAATAGTCAACAGGTCTACAATCCACTAAGCCTACAGCGTTCTCACATTCACAAAATATGTAGAAAAGAATCTATACAAAAAATAAATAGATTAATAAAAGTAAAAAACCTATTTTAATAAAACGCAATTATTTGATTGCTGTTACAACTGTAATCAATCTGAGTAATTATCATGTCCACAAGTCACAAAAAAAAAAAAAAAGTTCAAATTAAATCGTAGGTATATAATGTCAAATAATAGAATAATAAATATGTCAAGGACGAATGTAAAACAAAAAAAAAAAATAAAGATTTAAATAAACATGGTAATTTGGGAGCAGTTAATAGACTCTTACTTATTTATGCCATTAATGAGGTACCAGGGAAGCCACATGTGCAGAAGGAATTATTGCCAAACTTCCTTATCTTCAACATAGTCTTTAATTTTATAATATGCTTTCTTGATAAGGACACGTTTGATGTGGGTTTTGAACTTCCCATCGCTAAGTTCTGTCACAGACTTTGGCAACTTGTTATACCCTGTACCCTTTGAACCGGTTGAAGCAACTGTATGTTAGAAGTATTGCACAAAGTATCAAATATTGTTTGCTTGATAGAGTATCCAGGGTACCTAGTCTTACAGACGCATACTTTAATTGGGTACTCGCTGTACCTCATTCATAGAATTGCTTTAGATAAGGGAATAGCCAAAGAATAGAGACAGTCGATTAACTCACGTCGACATAAAATTATATGTATAAGATGATGTTTTTTATTTTATTTTACTCAATAATAATAGAAAACTGAACTGACTGTATTCGTCGACCTTTGTTGCTGACTGTACGATCAAAGTGTAACAATGTTGGCAATACGTAATCGGAAAAATAATAAGGCGCGAGTGAATATTAAGCTTAGGTGGTTAAGTTTTTCATTCCTTAACTGTATGCTCCCCACAATGCAAGGATAAGGACAAAAAAACAATTTCATTTAAATGCAATTATTCAAAAAATGCATTTCATTATCATTGCACAATTTGCAATCTCTCATTTGTTGCATACCAACCTATTAATTTTTATGATGCATGTCGTACAGTGGTGTTCAATAGTTTTCATTATATTTTGGTTCCTTGTACCGTATAGTACTCTGTGGGAATCCGACTGAAAAAGAACTCAATTTGTTTGTCTGTAACATGTTTAATATTGCAGAACTGTTTAATGGCATGTTCAGAAAGTGTTATATTTCGCTCGGAAGTCCATCGAATTTGTAGTTAGGTATATGTTGACGGTAGCTGCGTGTTGTGTCTGTGTCGTGACGTGTTGTGACGTGTCGCCCGCAGAGCCCAACACGCCCGGCAAGTTCATCGTGTGGTTCCGCAACGAGACCACGCTGCTGGTGCTGTG
This sequence comes from Agrochola lychnidis, assembly GCA_963680765.1. NCBI lineage: Eukaryota > Metazoa > Arthropoda > Insecta > Lepidoptera > Noctuidae > Agrochola > Agrochola lychnidis. The sequence goes on along the minus strand of OY796857.1, from coordinate 1,106,157 downwards.
GCAGCCGCCCTACCCGCCCGGCGCCTACACGCACTACAAGGTATGTGCTCACCGTACGTCCGCACCACACACACTCACTCACTGACTCACATACAAACACACACAACGAGACCACGCTGCTGGTGTCGTGGCAGCCGCCCTACCCGCTTGGCGTCTACACGCACTACAAGGTATGTGCTCACCGTACGTCCGCACCACACACACACACCCACATACAAACACACACAACGAGATCACGCTGCTGGTGCTGTGGCAGCCACACTACCCGCCCGGCGTCTGCACGCACTACAAGGTATGTGTTCACCGTACGTCTGCACCACACACTCACACCCACATACAAACACACACAATAACACGTTTTCACCCTCAATTACTTAGTACCAAATTTTTCGCACACACGCACCACGCACACACACGCACACACACACACACACACACACACACACACACACACACACACACACACAAAACACACACAACGAGACCACGCTATTTGTGCTGTGGCAGCCGCCCGACCCGCCCGGCGTCTACACGCACTACAAGGTATGTGCTCACCGTACGTCCGCACCACACACAGTCACTCACTGACTCACATACAAACACACACAACGAGACCACGCTGCTGGTGCCGTGGCAGCCGCCCTACCCGCCTGGCGTCTACACGCACTACAAGGTATGTGCTCACCGTACGTCCGCACCACACACTCACACCCACATACAAACACACACAATAACACGTTTTCACCCTCAATTACTTAGTACCAAATTTTTCTACTGTACGCGATCGTTGATTGCACATGAAGTTAATGATGATCTAAAAGCCAAACTTGTTCTAGAACTTCGTGTGTCATGGCATATCACCAGCTGGGTAGTTATTGTAATACTCCGCCAGTGTTCCTGGTATACAATGTTAGTTCTGCGAGCTTGCTTGAGCAGCGCGTGTACTGTGCGCAGGTGTCCATCTTGCCGCCGGATGCTCGCGACTCCGAGCTGTACGTGGAAAAGGAAGGCGAGCCGCCCGGGCCGGCGCAGGCCGCCTTCAAGGGGCTGGTGCCGGGCCGCGCCTACAACATCTCCGTGCAGACCGTGTCCGAGCCCGAGATATCCGCGCCCACCACGGCGCAGTACCGCACCGTGCCGCTGCGCCCGCGCAACGTCACCGCACCGCTCGCGGACCTCAAGGAGACCTCCTTCAAAGTCACGTGGCTGCCGCCGCTCGAGGAGAGGTAATGCAACTAACTGTACTGCACATTACATAATAGATTTGTTTCAATAGATGATACTGATAATATTTTAACGTAAATATACGGTTTAGCAGTTTAGTTGTAACTAGCTGACCCGACAGGCGTTGTCCTCTCTTTTCAATAATTTATACAAAATTCCCGTAGAAAATGCACTTTCGGTTTACCCGAATTTCCCCGGCCACTTTTTTCCTTCCTTTTTATTTCAACTTGTTTTTTTTTCCAACTTGTTTTTTTTTTTTCAATTTTTTTTTCATTCCTTAAGAACCAGATTCGGGCTATTACGAAAATTTAAAACAAAATTTTGCCAATTCGGTCCAGCCGCTCTGAAGTGATGTGCTTACCAACGAAAAGCATTTCATTTTTAGGGTTCCGTACCTCAAAAGGAAAAAACGGAACCCTTATAGGATCACTTCGTTGTCCGTCCGTCAGTCTGTCAAGATCCTTTTTCTCAGGAACTCGTGGAGGTATCAAGTTGAAATTAATATCAAATACGTAGGTCCCTTGGAGCTCGCCATGGGATCTGGAGGCAAAGGTCCTCGCGCACATTTGGGAGTGGCGCGAGGAGGCGAAACGCCGGGGCTTAACTCCGATGCCGCAAGAAGTCGCGGCACAGCGGACAGAGCTCCGGCGGGATCTCATGGCGGAATGGAGAGTGCGATTGTCGCAACCCAGCGCTGGGCACGCCGCAATTGCGGCGATAAGACCCCTCTTTGAGGAGTGGCTAGAGAGGCGCCACGGCGTCCTCACCTTCCGCCTGACACAGGTGCTCACCGGACATGGCTGTTTCGGGAGGTACCTGTTCAGGATAAAGCGGGAGGAAACGCCCGGGTGTCATCACTGTGTGGATCGCCCGGAGGACACGGTGGAGCATACGGTGGAGGTCTGCCCGGCTTGGGCAGAGCATCGCCGTGTCCTCGTGGAAGCGATCGGCGGCGGTGATCTCTCGCGTCCGGCCCTGATTCGGGCCATGCTACGGAGCGAGAGGAAATGGCAGGCCGTCACCTCGTTCTGCGAAGCAGTAATGCTCGCGAAGGAGGAGACGGAGCGCGTGAGGGAAAGGCAAATTTCGCGCCCTCGCGCCCCTAACCGCCGCAGCAGGAGACGCCCTGGGCGTCGGGAGTCACGAGAGGATTTCCGGCCACCGTAGGCGCGGGCTTGCGGACGGTGAGCAATGGGTAGCTCGCCGTCCGATAAGGACCAAGCCCGGGTCGACGGCGCGTTGTGTTCCATGCGCGCCTCAAAGAGATGTCAGCAGAATTGACGGGGTCCGCTAGGGCCAATGCCTGCCGGGGGTTCGAAGAAAACCGATAGGGAAATCGTGGCCCCCTGGCAACACGGCAACCGAAGGAACACGGGTGGGTTTTAGTCAGTAAGAGTCTGACACGCCCTCCCGCTCCGCCCAGAGCGGGAGAAGTCATTTGATGATTTCCCACCCAAAAAAAAAAAAAACAAAAAAAAAAAAAAAAAAAAAAGGTCCCTTGGAGCTTTAAAAAAGTCAAGCTTCAACGCAATAAAAAATACGGCCATTTAAGCGACATATTTTGATACTCGCAAATAAATCAAAACCTACAGGGTACTTCCCGTTGACCTAGAATCATGAAATTTGGCAGGAAGTAAGGTCTCACAGCACATGTAAAGGAAAAAGTCCGAAAATTGTTCATTTATAGTTTTATCACACAATTTTTTTTTTGTGATTAGATTTATATGGAAAGTTGGAGAATTGACTGTGGCGTCTATCGATGAATTGGAGAACATGTTTTTCAACTACAATGGTGCCGATTCTCTTGTCACAAATGCCTCTAAACTAAACTAAAAATCACCAAAATTTAGTTTATTCCTGTCAAACGACGATTTCCCATTCTGAAATAGACTAAAGTGACACAACTTAACTATATTTTAGTTTGACAGCACTAAGATGGCACTGAGATATTAGTTTAGGGAAAATGGCAATTTTGCTATTCTGAATTTGACGTTTTTAACCTAAAATTTAGATTTTCTAACTAAATATGACTATTTTTAATCGCGACTAAAAACATGTGGAATAAAATTGGTTGTCATGAACTAAAATTCACACCAACACCTCGACTTCAGATGAAAAACACACAACAGTACTGAATTATTTTTTTTCTTTTGCTTATATCTCGAAAACGGTGTGTCCAATCGCAAAAATAATGAAAATTTCGATACCCTTTATGAAACCCTTAAACCCCTAACACTCTACAAGTAGGTAATATTTTTTCTTATTTTCCACACAAAAAGTGAAAAATCCATATAAAACACGTCGAGGCTGCCCCCCCGCGCGCCTCCGGCTCTAAAAAGATTCACGTGGTTAGGTATCACGTGTGGAGTCGCGGTTGTCAAATTCGATTTAGATGTGTCAAAATTATTTTTAAATTTAGAGAATTTATTTTGCAGAATAGCTTTGAGATTCTCATAGTCAAAAGTAAGGAATTTTAGTGATAGTTTAGTTAGTTTAGTTCGGTGTACAAGAGAATCGGCACCAATGTTAAGTTTATTTATTTATTTAATACTTCAAGCACAGAAATGTACAGAGGCGGACTTAATGCCACAGGCATTTTCTACCAGTCAACCTTTGGGTGATGCAGAGACAAACTGTGGTAGGTGCAATTACGAAAATGGAGGAAAAAAAAACTCAAATATGAAATGCTAATATAAAATGCAATACTAAATGTTAAGTTTATTTTTGGGATAAATTCATCCAAACTACGGAACCCTTCATTGTGCCTGGTCTGATACGCACTTGGCCGGTTTTTATATTATACAGTGTTCGGATTTCGAACGAAAACGCCTTATAATTTTATGTACTTTGAGAACAGAATTTAGATAGTTTGTTGCTTGCGATTCCTGTAATTCTGAGAAAAATAGTTTAGATTTGTATGAGAAAAGCTTATTGCGATTTCTGACTTTTTTAGTTGCAGTCTAACCATCATAAAAAAAGTTGTTGGAGTCTCATTTCCTACGAAATGTATGGGATATATTTTTGAAGTGAAAACTTCTTTAGCATCGTTGTGATTTGAAATTCGATGAAACGAAAAAGCGACAGTTCTCTGAAGCTGAAGAGTTTGTTTGTTTGCTTGAACGCGCTAATCTCAGGAACCACTGGTCCTATTTGAATAATTATTTCAGTGTTAGATAGCCCATTTATTGAGGAAGGCTATAGACTATATATCATTACGCTAAGACCAATAGGAGCGGAGCACCAATGAAGAATGTTTCAAAATCGGTGAGTTTTATTTTTCCTTTTGAGAGCTTCCGCTGCGTGCGCTGTGTAAACGGTTAAAGTTTCGCAAAAATCATGTATCACAGAATTGTTCTATAAAAGTTCTAAAAAAAAGTCCGCGACAGCATATGTCTATCTTTTAAGATTGGCTCACTATAACCTTTTTTATGCTAACCAAATTTGTTTTAAAATAATGCATTATTTGCGAAGGTATTTTTATAAACATGATATTAATCCTTATCCAAATAAATACATTATTCATCACAAGTATTTAATTTAAAACAAAATTGCCGTTTACATCATTCGATTTCAATGATTATCTTAGGAGATATCGCAGTTTTAAAATAACATCGCAGCAAAATAATGATCAAGTACTGCGCGCGCATTTATGATGTGCATGAGGCGTGATATAAGATTACTAGCTTCTGCCCGAGACTTCGTCTGCGTGGAATAGTAACTGGGCATATTTATTTGGATAAGGATTAATATCATGTTTATTAAAACACTTCGCAAATAATGAATTTTTTAGAACAACTTTGGTCAGCATAAAAAAGGTCGCTCGTAAGCCAACCTTAAAAGGTAGACATATGCTGTCGCGGACTTTTTTTAGAACTTTTAAAGGGGAACAATTCTGTAATACATGACTTTTGCAAAACTTTAATAACCGTTTACGCAACGCACGCAGCGAAAGCTCTCAAAAGGAAAAAAAACCCGATTTTGAAACATCCTTTATTGGTGCTCGACTCCTATTGGTTTTAGCGTGATGATATATAGCCTGTAGCCTTCCTCGATAAATGGGCTATCTAACACGAAATTTTGCAGGTAAGATATAAGATAAGTTATGTAATAAAAGCGTTTTTAGAGACAACAGTGAAAATAAAAAATACAAAAAATCTAGAATTTTGTTTGTTTAGTCTAGACAGTGTTTACGTAACTTTCTTAGTTCAAAAAAATAATTTTTGAATTGAAAACTTCTTTAGCATCGTTGTGATTTGAAAGTCTATGAAACGAAAAAGCGACAGTAAAAAGAGACGAACACATAAATTCATAAGAGTTAACGTGGGAGAAAATGAGATAGAAAGCATTATACAGTGTTTCTTATGTTCGTGGTTCTCTTTGTGCTCTGCTTCCTACCCCCTCCACTCGTGTTTCCCAAGGCATAGTGGGAGTTTGCTTGGGCCTCAGCGTTGTACGTGTGTTAATACGTGTTTGTGCGCGTACAATTTTTTTTTAAATTTTTGAATGTTTCACTTCTACCACGTGTGAATTGCACACATGTTTTTTTTTTGCTATTTCTGACTTTTCTAGTACTCAAACCTCAGTTAGTCCCATAAAGTTTTTTGATCCTTATAAGAAACACGATCGATTGGTATAAAAATTTTTTTGTGTGAAAATGGCCCATTTTCTTGCATTTTATTTTTTTAAATTTGTTGTTTTTTAATAGAATAAGTATTTACTATATAATCCAACCTAAAAATAAGCAAGTAACAACTTATAACTGATTAATTGATAAAAATAAAATTATATTATACTAACTTGACTAAAACTATTAACAAACTACATATAATATGGCATCGAAGAGTTCGTCCGTATCGCTCTCGACTGGTAATGTACCCAAGAGACTGGCCGCATTGCCACATTGTATGGCAATGCTTAGCCCCTGGCCACGGTAAAAACCAGCCCTCGGGTCACGGGAACTGTCAAATAGCTGTTTTGAGATGTCACGAAAGAGGCCATGGGCACTCGGACCCCACGGACCGCGGGTTTTAATCCCAGACGGCTCGAAAATATAATTACCAATAAGGTTATTATACTTACGCCGCTTGAGGTTTTCTGCAGCCGCAGCAGCAGCACCAGCACAGCGCGCCGAGCCAGGAAGATGGGATGGCGCAAGAGTGTCGACACAGATTGCATCTGTGAATAGGGATCAAAAGAATAAGGACAGTCTCCTTAGACCGTTTTCTGTAACTACAATGGTTAAGGTACCTACCCTTACTGCGCCGTCTTTCGAGCACACACTTAAGTTTTGTAATATGTATGTTGGCAGCGAGTTCGAGAAGTACCAGGTGTCGGTGAGCGGCTCGGGCGGCGGGGCCCGGCGCCTGGCGCCCGTGGTGCGTGCGCGCAACGACACGCCGGCCTGCTCCTTCGACGGGCTGGAGCCCGGCGCGCCCTACACTGTCACCGTCAAGACCATGTCCGGCAAGGTCACGTCCTGGCCCGCCACCACCGACCTCACGCTCAGTAAGTATAGTGCCGTCAGTATACGCCGCAGTGTCGATTGTCGATAACCCAACATGCATGTGTCTACCTGTTGTACCCCCGCGACTTACAAATGAAGAAAATTTAAAGCAGTCAATTGAGCAAAATACAAAATGGTGGCCACTTTTTCCGATTTAAAAAACTTGCGATACATACGAATACTCAATATTTATTTATTATTTATTTAACCATTTTTAATTGGAAGTAAAAAATAAATAAAAACAAAGCTGCAGCTACTTTTCTCAATTTATTATGTCATAAGATTCGTATTTGAAAAACACACGTTCATTACTGTTCTACTGGTCGACAGGTCCGCGATACGCGGAGTCAATTTAAACCAATAATTCATACAATACGATAGAATAAGTACAATAGTGATACTTACTAACTTCCACTGGCGAGTGCCCCCAGCAGGTCAATTCGGTTCCGTGTATGTATCAATGCGAGTATAGTGTAATGTATTATGCATGTAAATGTGTACAAACGGGCCTCCAAGACGCGCATAGGCTGCTCCCAGCGCAATGGCACCTTTCAGCAATTGCCCAAGAATTCCCCTCCAAGTCGCGGCAAGGCTTGTGAGCCGTCCAAAACGCCAACAAGAAGACTTACCACACCAGAGGCCTGGTATATGGTAGGGTCCAAGTTACCTCAAACGATTTTTCAACAATTAGACAAATAACCCGTTCCACGGATCTCAAATGGGGTTACGACAAAAGTTACGATTGGAGTACCAAAAAATTAAGATTGAACTAGATTAAATAGGTCCAAGAAAACTTCACCACGAAAACGTGCTCAAAAAAAAGGAAGTCACCAGATATCAAAGTCAAAATCAAAAGTGACAGCTGCTGTCCACAGATTTCAAATGACACATAAGGCCGCGTTCAGAAACGCGGGCTTGGGACAGAACAATGACTAATCTATAAATTAATCTATATCTCTAAATATTATAAAACAAATTCGCTTTTCGCGTTTGTCTGTATTTCCGCGTTTTTCTTCTAAAATACGCAACGCATTTTGATGAGGTTTTCAACATAATTTAGAGAATGTATTCCGGAATGTTTATATACATCATTCTTTTATATTAAACGTAAACGTAGTTTTGAAACTTGACGTTTTATCAAGTCGTGAAAAAGGCACTTTTTTGAGCGCTTACATGGCGTGTCAGTTAACGGTGTAGTCAGCGACACCGTTACAGATAGATACATTTTTTGTTCTACTGGATTTTATATCTTAACAAAATCAACAGAAAAGTCCTCGATAGCATGTTTCTATCTTATAAGAATAACCCACAGTAACCATTTATATATTTTAAAATTTCATTAACATAATATTGTTATTTCCGAAGCTATTTTGACCAGTATATCATAAATCCTTATCCGTTAAAATATGTTATTAAAATTTGCTATTTAATTAAGATTAAAATATATCTGGACATCACATCATTTACATGAATACTCTAAAAGATATCACAGCCCGATCCTCCGTGCCTCGGAAAGCACGTTAAGCCGTTGGTCCCGGCTGTCATTCGTGGATCTTTGACAGTCGTTACGGGTCGTCAGAAGCTCGAAAGTCTGACAACCAGTCTTACCAAGGGGTATCGTATTACCCAGTTACTGGGTTGTGGATGTCAGATAGGCAGTCGCTCCATGTAAAATACTGGTACTCAGCTGTATCCGGTTAGACTGGAAGCCGACCCCAATATAGTTGGGAAAAGGCTAGGCAGATTGATTGACTCTAAAAGATATCACAGATTTAAAATTACGCGCAGCAAAATAATTATGGTTGACGGCACGCGGCGTGGCGCTTTGACTGACTGGGGGCAATTAGCTTTCTTCGGCTATTAAGGATTTGCGATTATTGAAATTAATTTATGAATTGAATTAATAAAAGTATTTAGACGTCCAAACTCTACAAATGAAGAAGGACACCATTTTTTTTTTCATATATCCAGTTCTACAAAGTAGTGGGACCAAAACAATATAGACCACTTTTGTTTTTATTAATTGTAAGGCCTGCTCACAAAGCGTTGATCAGAACGATATTTTGTTACTGTATAATTTTTGGATCATCGCTCATTTTCTTGGTGATTTCATACTGCATTTGTTTTTAACCGTATGAACATTGGGATGTTGACGTGTGCATCAGTACATCGCACTCGTGCGAAGCAGGGGCGGGTCACCACTAGTAATATAATAAAGCTGAAGTTACTCTAATCTCTGGAACTACCAGTCGGATTACAAAAATTCTTTTTGAATTTAATAGCTCGTTTCTTGAGGAAGGTTATTAACATAACATAAAACATAACATCACGCCTGTAATCCCTGAAGGGTTAGGCAGAGGTGTACCTATCGTTCACCGACATTTCGCCAGTTATGTTTAAGTCCCATGTAATAGGGGGCGAGCCTATTGCCATCAACCGGGCACAAATCCGGACTCCGGGCTGCTACTGAGAAATTCCAGATAGAAAATCCCAATAACACATTGTACGACCCGGGAATCGAACCCAGGACTTCATACTCAGTAGTAGCGCTTGCGACCACTAGACCAACGAGGCAGTCAAAAAGGTTATTCGTTAAAACAAATGCACGTAAAATTTTGATCGGATAGGCAATGGGATGGCGAATGGTAATTTGGGTCTTGAAGTACCTAATACCGAAAACCCGCCGTACCGTCCGAATGAATCCCAAATGGATGGGGCAGAGATATGGAGGGCGGGTAAAGCAATATTTTTTTTACCAGGCAACCGGATTATAAAAAAAAAGTCGTTTATTTTCAGGCGTCGTATTATGTAGTTGCTTTGAAGTTTATACCGTTTTTTTTTTACCGTCCGGAACACGCGGACCGTTTTCGCCTCGCGAATATAGAAAAAAAAAACAATAAGTCATGAGGCAACCGCTTCAAAATTGTTGAGCTTATTAATTGGTAACACTATATGTTGTAAAAAAAATGCTATCCGATCCTGCTGGGCAGTTTCTGAGAAACAACCCTTCAAAGTCGCCAAAAAATCCAATTTATTCGAATTTTTAAACAAAAACCGAAAAAAAAAAATTGTTCATATTGGATGGCATTCGGAATTTAAGCTCTAATAAGTGCAAAGAATTGTGTGTATCAATGTCATCAATTAAATCCACTCCATTTTCGCCACCCCCAAACATCGTTATAATTGAAATAATGTAAACTCCTTACCGATGATTTATCACCGACTAAATGGACGCTTAAAAGGTCACTACACGCCCATTGTCCACTAACACCCTCCCAATAACCCTTGGGGCAGTTTGGGCAACCGCACAGGGTTCCGAGCTTTTGGCACTGGACATCATGTCTGAGTGATAGTTGATCCGGGAACCAGGTATGATTTCGTGAGCAGCTGAAGGTCTATTAATAAGGAGGTTTTAAGAATTTAAAGAGGTTTGAAGTACATCGCAATTGTAAGGTAAGGAATGGAAAAAGATCGCAATTTAAAAAAGCGAATGTATGTAGAATGAAAAAAGCGCAAGATGTAACAGCAGAGCTTCAAACCGGTACCACGCTCGTCAACAGCAATATGATCAAAAGCCTCAGAAGCGAAAACATCCATAATATCAATCCATTCACTCTGTTTCTCGATAAAAACATATTATTTAAAATTTCAACGGGTTAAGGGGCTAAGCCAGAGACGGCGAATTTTTTATTAAGGCTCCGTGCTGCCGCACCGCACGAAATCACTGATTTTGATCAATTTTGTTTATTCGTTGTGAGAAAGGGGACGAGAATTTAAACAAAATTATTTGTGATTTGAAAAGTCCAATTCTTCGACTTGTACATAGGGGAAAGGGATTTTTGAAATAAATTAAGGATTCGTGGGAAATCACTAAAATTCGCAACAAGTTTTCCAAAAAATGACGCGAGACTGACGTTAATCGTTTCGTTAGAAGAAACTGCTTTTGATGTTGAAAATTAAAAAATATCATCAACATCATTATATGGTCTACTTGTACATAGGGGAACCACTTTTTTCAACTTTCATACAAAATATAGCAGAAAAAAAATGTTGAAATAACGTAACTTTCTCAAAACTTCAAGCCAAAATTTTTTTTTTTCTAATACTTAGAAACACTTTTAAGAAATTTTAAAAATTATATATTAATTTTAAGTTAATTGTTTAATAGAATCTAAATTTTATTTTATAAATAAACAATTATTTCATTACGTAAATAAATGGCAAAGTGAACTATATAAACGATCGCGGAAAATCTATTCCGTCAGTAGCGAACGGGCCTTCCCAGCGTGAGGACGTATCACTTTGCGTTGCAGCACGCACACACGCACGTACGTGTCCGATGTTAACATATTCCAGAAATTGTACGTCGACTACCACATTTTGATCCGCATTTTATTTTAGAGTACTTTGCTTGTTTTTGAAGAACATTAAAATTTTGCATGCCTGGCAATAAATAAAATACCGGTGTACGTGTGTTCGTAATTCTTCTTATCCTAAACGGCTTGACTGATTTAGATGTTTTTTTTTTTAATTCTTTTTGTGTAACTTGGATGGTTCATAACTATAGTTGGACTCGCGTGGCGCTGTTGTCGCAGGACAACATCTGCCTGCTGGGTTCACTAGTTATATTTTGACTTTAGATTTCATAGTTTTGAGTGATTTTTGGTAGGGGAAAAAGTTATGGGTTCGCGTCACCGATATGCCCGCGCCGATATGCTGTTGTAGCAATAAGTGAAGTATTTTTGGAACGAAGTTGTTTAACGCTACTGAAGACTACTTTAAGTCAAAATAAAGATCCAAGATGACGGCTGCGAACATTTAAAAATATTTCGTCATGGGTATCGTTTTCATAGTTTTCGAGGATGCTAAAGCTGTTAGTGAGGTCAAAATATAAATCCAAGATGGCGGCTGTGACAATATTCAGATTTTTCGTCATAGGTGTCTTTTTCATAGTTTTTGAGGATTCTAAAGCAGATTTTGATGTCAAAACGTAAATCTAAGATGGTGGCTGCGAAAATTTTCACATTTCTTCAAAACATCGCTAGATGGCGCTGTATCATCGCTAGATGGCGCTGTATGTGTTAACTAGCTTAACTTAACTCACGGTGTTGTTTAATTTTCTAAAAAACCTAAATGTACTCAAAGTCCAGTGTATTGTTTGTTAGTAGTGAGATCAAGATATAACAATTGCTGACAATTGGAGTCATTACGATCTTGTACCTAAAATCTGTGTTATTGTGGGAATAAAATAACTATGTTTACATTGGCTGCAAACATTGCATTGGTGTTCAAGTGTCAAAATCAGTGAAAGAGGACTGTGCTAGCACGAATTGCGATATATATCTTTAACTTTGTGACGTTTTTTTTCGATTACAGTGACCTTATTATTGATTTTTGTGTCAACGGTTTGATTTCAAATTCTGCCTTATCATGCTATACGCAGTAAAGTTTGAATCAACGCCATCTATGTAGCGGCTTGGGACTCAGTTACCTGGCATCTAGGTTACTTTCACCCTTGACTGACTGATTGATTGATCTTCATTGTACTCCATCGCCATATGATAGGTGGCGCTACGTGTATCTTGTTGCATCCAGGCTGTGCCGTGAATCGAGCAAGCGATCGAACAATAAGTTTTGTGGTTATCGCGTTAGGTGGCGCCACTGTTACCTTCGTTCACTTATAACATTTTGCTCAACTATTCGAATACTCAAGATGAACTGTAACGGATGCAACAATGTGCTGGCATCTGATGCTGGTTACCTGATGTGTAATTTGTGCGAAGGTAGATATCATTATCAGTGCCTAAACTTTTCTTTGCATCAATTTATGGCACTAACGCATGAATTCAAGACTGGCTGGAAATGTCCCTCGTGCTGTAATATTACGCGTCGCACCCGTCCTAATTTGGACACACCCGTTCGTTCTAGCACGCAGATTCCAGCATATGAGGATAATAGCATGAATATGTCGTGCGATAACATGGAACAACGACCACCCTCGCCTGGCACTCCGAAATGTATGTACACGTCACTTCCTACAAGAGTTGACAATAACTCCACATCATCGCTGCTTGTTGACAACCAAATCCAGTCTTTTACCTTAGAATTGAACAAGACATTGCAGGGATGGCGATCTGATATCGATCGTACTATGGCAATATTTAAGGAAGATATTAAAAATACTTTGAAGGATTGGCGAAATGAGATGGATGCTAGCATGCACAGTTATCACGAAAGTGTTAAAAACAGTTTGGCCGACATGAAGCAGGAGTTGGGCTCTGTTTGCGCTGCCCAAGCTGACCTCAAAAGGGACGTGAAGGATATGAACGACGATATGTCTAGTCTCAAACATTCGCTCCAGTTTCAGGCAAGCGAACAGAATGATCTTAAAAGACGAGTTGAAGATATCGCTCGTCTGCAGGCAGAACAATCAGCCACTTCCAATACCTATTTGGAATCTAAAATTGAAGCCCTTGAACAGCAAGCGAGGCAATGCAACCTGGAAATCTGCAACGTACCTGACAAGCGTGGTGAAAACCTTTTGCAGATGTTGGGGGCGATTGGAGATGCCATTGGCTTTCCCATACCTCAAAAGGACATAATATCCATCCACAGAGTACCACATGCCCACCAACAAACTAACAGGCCAAAGAACATTATTGTAAAATTCTCCACGCGCATATTGCGCGATAATGTTCATAGCGCATTCCGGAAGAATAAGTCACTGAAAACGGATCAAGTAGGCATAACGGGTTCTTCAACAAATATTTACATTAACGAACATTTAACTTTAAAAAATAAAATATTATTTCGTAAATGTAAGGAAGCGGCAAAACTTCATCAGTTTAATTATGTTTGGATTAAAAATTGCACTATTCTTGTTCGTAAGAAAGATGGCGAAGCTGCTTTTGTCATTAGGTCTGAAGCAGATATCGCTAAAATCAATAGTGATTGTAAAAGTGATCCTCTTATGGTCGGTAATGAGTAATCGTTGCACTTGTATTTGTTTAGTCTATGATTGCAATTATTATTTTATTATGTTGACTGTTCTTAGTCTGCAATTCAAATTATTATCTGTACTGTGCATGTTTTATTTTTGTGTTCGTAAATTGTGTGCCGTTTTCTATCGTGTTATAAATTATAAATCAACTCATATCTCATATATATTAAATTCAACCTATTTGCTCATAACATTCAAAATTAATAGTACTATTGCTAAGAAATATGTTGTTGTCGTCCTTATAAAGTGTTGCGATCTATACTGCCACCTGCTTTGGCCAATTTTATTTCCCATTACTTTAATTTTTGATATTTTTTTCTTAGAACTGTATACATACTTTCTGCTTGAACACGCTCTTTTCATAAATACACACAAATATTTTAATATTAACAATGTCGCATAAAAATATCACCATTTACTACCAAAATTGTAGGGGTATTCGCACAAAACTGCAACAGTTACTCACGAACATCCTTATGAATACATACGATATCATCATCTTAACTGAAACCTGGCTAACACCTGAAATTTATGACAGTGAGTTCATAGACCAGCGTTATAGTGTGTACCGTTGTGATCGTGATCGCACTGCTACTAATAAACGGGATGGTGGAGGTGTACTGGTTGCTATCTTACGCACTTTAAAACCTTCTGAATCAAGTCTCTCATTAACACAGTATAGTGATCTCTCAAACACTCATATTGAACATATTATGGTTGAGTTGCCCAGCACTGTCAACAACAAAAGACACATTGTAAGTGCTGCCTACATACCACCTAAGACTTCTACTTTAATCTATGACAAGCACTTTGAATTGCTACAAGAAGTGTTGGGTCATCCTAGTGTTGAAAGTTTCTTTGTTGTAGGAGACTATAATATGCCTGAAGCCAATTGGCAAGTATCGTCTGCAACAGATATCTCAAACATTGCTTCATCATATACTGGAGGAGCTTCGGCCTGCCCAAATTTAAATATCTTGATCTCACTTTTGGGTGCTTCTCAATATAACAACATAGTGAATGGCAAAGGTAAAATTCTTGACCTTGTCATTTCTAACAACCCCTGCAATATTTCTAATATTATCACAACTGCATTACTACCAATTGACACCTACCATCCAGTCCTGACGTGTGAGACCTGTTTAAACGTTAAAATCACCCCTATGACTAAAACTCCCCTTCACAAATATTGTTTTCATAAGGCCAACTTTGACAATATTAATTGTAACATACAACAACTGAACTGGTCTGAACTGCTATGCCCTATGAATTCTGAAGAGGCTCTGGATAAATTCTACACCGAAATGGATAATATCATTAAACAAGACACCCCACTAGCCCGACCTAGATCAGTTAGCTATCCCATATGGTTCTCTCGCACTCTTATAACTATTTCTAAAAAGAAGCAAAAGGCTTGGATTAAGTGGAAGAAATATAATAACATTTCTGATTATGAATCATTTTCAAACTACAGGAAAAAGTTTAACGAAACATGTCATAAATGTTTCAGTTCATACATCAGTTCTGTAGAGGACAATCTGAGTAGAAACATAAAACACTTCTGGACCTATATTTCTAATCGTAAAGATAAACCTGGAATCCCAGCTAAGCTTGAATACAAAAATGCTGAAACAAATAGTCCAGATTTGGTTTGTAATATGTTTTCTGACTTTTTTTACTCGGTATATGAACCGCCTTCTCCATCGTTGTCTCAATGGAAGCCTCCGCAGGATAACAATGCACTACACGATGTCTCAATTTGCAACCTTTCTTTTAGTGAGGATAATATATTGAAGGAGCTTAAATCCATAGATCCAGCGAAAGGCCCCGGACCCGACGGACTTTCACCTTACTTCCTTAGAAATACTGCGACTTCCATCTGCAAGCCCCTTTTTATAATTTATAATAAATGTATTTCTGAGGGAGTTGTTCCAAAACTGTGGAAGCATGCGTATATCGTGCCCGTTCACAAAAGTGGATCCAAACGCAGCGTAGAACACTATCGTCCCATTTCCATCCTGTCTGCCTTGTCGAAACTCTTTGAAAGATTAGTCCATAGTAAAATTTATCCTGTACTCCACAACATCATTATTCAACAACAGCATGGTTTCGTCAAACGGCGGTCAACAAATACAAATTTATTATTATTTTCTAGCTTCTTGTTTGATTGTGTTGATAACCGTGTACAAGTAGATGCCGTCTACACAGACTTCTGTAAGGCCTTCGACAAGGTAGACCATGAAATACTATTAAATAAAATAGCGTTCAATGGAATCCGTGGAAATCTTCTGCGGTGGTTTACTTCCTATATAACCAATCGCAGTCAGAGGGTTGTAATCAATGGTCACCAATCTAACATCGCACAGGTGACCTCTGGCGTGCCTCAAGGCTCTATACTTGGTCCCCTTTTGTTTATTTTATACATAAATGACATCAGTCAATGCTTTCACAATACCAAGTTTCTGCTGTATGCCGACGACCTTAAGGTATACAGAGCCATACGACAAACAAATGATTGCCTTCTGCTGCAACAAGATTTGGACCGACTATCCTGTTATTGCCAGAAAAACAAGTTGCAACTAAGTTTACCCAAATGTAACTACTTAAATTTTACAAAAAATAAAAATAAATTTAACTATGCATACACGTTGTGCAATGCCCCCCTACTTAAAGTGGACTTCATTCGTGATCTCGGTGTTATCCTTGATTCTAAGCTTTGCTTGGACCTTCATATAGAAAAGATAGTTAATAAAGCATATCAACTATATGGATTTGTAATGCGATCAACTGTCGATTTTAAAAAGCCTTCTTCCTATATTTGCTTGTACAAGGCTTTAGTACGCTCTCAACTGGAATATGCCGTGTCCGTCTGGAGTCCATACTACAAAAAGTACGTTGAAATGATTGAGCGTGTTCAATACAAATTCCTGCGTACCATGCATTATAGATGCTATGGATATTATTTGCCGTACCTAGATTTGCTTGCAAAGTATAAGCTCGCAACACTTGAAAATAGACGTAAGTTCTTAGAAGCCATGAATCTATATAATATTGTAAGAAATATATTTGACTGCATTGAATTGTCCAACATGGTATGCTATGCGGTTCCTAGGACAGTCCACAAGCGAAAAGTGCGCGCTGGCAGATTATTTTCAGTAGGTACTTGCAAGTCCAACTCTGGCCTGCGTTCGCCTGTTCGCAGAATGGTCGATTCCTACAATGGGAACTTTGAACACATAGACATTTTTGTTTGTGCTCCCTATACGTTCAGAACTCTTATACTCAAGGAGCTTTCTTGAACATTTATTTTCTAACATTTATTTTCTTCTATTTTTGTGTACCATTTCTTGAAATTTAACACGTTAGTTAAGAAAAAAAAAAAAAAAAAATGTATTTGTAACCCTAGCGATTATTTTCACTGTCACTGTCCTATAGCTAATCCGTGAACAGCGTTGTGGGCTGCAATATTGTCTATATTTTTTTATGTTTTTCTTGTTCCTATGTTTTATATTGTAGCTGTTTGTTGTTCCTTTTGAATAAAAATAAAAATAAAATAAAACATCACGCCATCAATTTCAAAGTGTTGGGCCCTTTGAAATTGATGGCGTGATTTTATGAAGAAATCTCATTTCCGCAACGTTTTCGCGCAAGTGGGTTCGCGCAAGTGTTTTTCGCGAAAAAGCCTTTCGCGCAAGTGTCTCAGATCCCTTTATGGATACTGGTGCCAATTCTCTTGTCACAAATTAATGCCTCAAAACTAGACTAAAAATCACCAAAGTTTCGTTCATTCCTGTCAAACGATGATTTCCCATCGTGAAATAATTATAGAATATATTTTATTTTGACAGCACTAAGATGGCAATATGGTGCCGATTCTCTTGTATACCGAACTAAACTTACTAAACTATCACTAAAATTCCTTACTTTTGGCTATGAAAATCTTGAAGCTATTCTGCAACAAAAATTTTCTAGATTTAAATATATTTTGACACACTAAAATTATATTTGACAATCGCGAGTCCACGTGATACTTGTTTGCCCTACCCCGTGAATTTTTTTTAGAGCTGGAGGCGCACAGGGGGCAGCCTTGACGTTTTATATAGAATTTTTACTTTTTGTAAGGAAAATAAGAAAAAATATTACCTACATGTAGAGTGTCAGGGGTTTAAGGGTTTTATAAAGGGGATCGAAATTCTCATTATTTTTGCGATTGGACGCACTATTTTCGAGATATATGCAAAAGAAAAAAAAAAGATACAGTACTGTTTTTTGCTCCTGAAGCGAGGTGTTGGTGTGAATTTTAGTTCAAGATAACTAATTTTATTCCGCACCTTTTTAATCGCGATTAAAAATAGTCAGATTTAGTTAGACATGGTGCCGATTCTCTTGTCACAAATGCCTCTAAACTAGACTAAAAATCACCAAAATTTTGTTTTATTCCTGTCAAACGACGATTTCCCATTCTGAAATAGACTAAAGTGACACAACTTAACTATATTTTAGTTTGACAGCACTAAGATGGCACTGAGATATTAGTTTAGTGAAAATGGCAATTTTGCTATTCTGAATTTGACGTTTTTAACCTAAAATGTAGAGAGAGATTTTCTAACTAAATATGACTATTTTTTTTCTTTGGTTATATCTCGAAAACGGTGTGTCGAATCGCAAAAATAATGAAAATTTCGACACCCTTTATAGAACCCTTAAACCCCTAACACTACATGTAGGTAATATTTTTTCTTATTTTCCACACAAAAAGTGAAAAATCCATATAAAACACGTCGAGGCTGCCCCCCCTGCGCGCCTCCGGCTCTAAAAAGATTCACGTGGTTAGGTATCACGTGTGGAGTCGCGGTTGTCAAATTCGATTTAGATGTGTCAAAGTTATTTTTAAATTTAGAGAATTTATTTTGCAGAATAGCTTTGAGATTCTCATAGTCAAAAGTAAGGAATTTTAGTGATAGTTTAGTAAGTTTAGTTCGGTATACAAGAGAATCGGCACCAATAGCGAATTTTTCATTTTCACTAAATTAATAACTCATTCATTTGCAAAAACTGTACTTTATCTTTTTTCTGTCCTTTTGCTTATATCTCGAAAATTGTGTCTTATCGCAAAAATAATGAAAATTTCGACCCCCTTTATGAAACCCATAAACCCATAAAACTCAACATGTAGGTAATAATTTTTCATGTTTTCCATACAAAAAGTATAAAATTCCATATAAAACAGAATTGTTATAAATATACTAAACGAATATACACAAACATTCCAGACTTATTTCATAAGCGTACCTACGTAACTTAACAAAATACTGTCTATAGGATCAAAACTGTTTAAGCTATCACTACGCTCGATGTTTAGGCGTGTGTGCGTGAACGGTGCACACAAACATAGCATCGCAAGAATTTACCTAAACTCTGTCGAGTGAATTCACAGCCAGGAGCCTTAAATATAGAATCAAAGCAAGATTTAAAGCAAGCAAAGTTTAAAAAATTACGATGCGTGACAGTTGCCGCCGTCTAAAAAGGAGCTTAGAGAGCATATACTCTGCGCAAACGGGCCACCGACCACAGCCACTGGTAGCCGTGGTGTGGTGTGGTATTCCATTTTTTTCTTTTGTCATATTAAAGTGTTTTTTCTCAAACATGCTTGGAAATTCGAACATTATTTTGACAACTTTCTTCGAGATAATTGAAATTGCGGTAGTGGTCGAATACATGCGAGCGCTCGGCCGGCAATGTTTGTATGAAAATCCATAACTGTCGTGTTTAGCGGCCAAATAAATTACTATAAAAACTCGTATCTGTCGTGTTATTTAAAAATAGAACGAACTTTTTACTTCAACACATGGCAACCAAGGAGGTAACATATTAAAGATTTTATTTAAATTT
The DNA here is from genome assembly GCA_963680765.1 of Agrochola lychnidis. Lineage (NCBI taxonomy): Eukaryota > Metazoa > Arthropoda > Insecta > Lepidoptera > Noctuidae > Agrochola > Agrochola lychnidis. The sequence continues at coordinate 1,086,538 of OY796857.1, read as the reverse complement.
CAATTTGGCTTGCAAATAGAGCAGTTTGAATTAAAGAAGAAACAAATGAACATATTGACGCGTAAAAAAATATCGTTGTTCGTCATTGATTCTGGACTTTATAATTAATTTACTTAGTTTGAATTTCCGCGCAATATTTGAGAAAAGTACTATACAAGTGTTGGCCGCAACCGGGCAGTGATGGACTCACGTATGTGTGCCTCGGCTTTGCCGCCTCGGCCCACATTTTTACGATCGTCCATCAATGCCCCAATCGCGACAGTAATGTACTACTACTACGATATGGTGTTTTTTATTTTCTAAAACATCCACCTTTTTCCGCTTGCCCAAAGTGCCCCAAGGGTTGTTAGGAGGGTGTTAGTGGATAATGGGCATGTGATGACCTTTCAAATGTCCGTTTAGTCGGTGATAAATCATCCGTAAGGAATTTCAAGAATTATATATTATACAGCATATTACATTATTTCAATTATAACGATGTTTGGGGGTGACGAAAATGGGGGTGAATTTTATCAAAATCGGATGACATTAATCGAAATTTACGCAAACGAAGTCGCGGGGGAACTGGGGAAATGCAAGTAATTAAAAAACAAAACAAGAAAAAATCAAGAAATCGTTTTAAGACATTCGTGGACGAAAACATAACATAACATCACGCCTTGTTTCCCCGAAGGGTTAGGCAGAGGAGTACCCATAGTAGGTACATCCACATTTCGCCAGTTATGTTTAAGTCCCATGCAATAGGGGTAATAGGGGATGAGCCTATTGCCATCAACCGGGCACAAATCCCGACTCCGGGCTGCTATTGAGAAATTCCTAATGGAAAAACCCAATAACACTTTGCCCGACCTGGGAATCGAACTTAGGACCTCATGCTCAGCAGCCAACGAGGCAATCCACAGCCGCACAATGAAGGGTTCCGTAGTCGGGATGAATTTATCCCAAAAACAAACTTAACATTGTAGTTGAAAAACATGTTGATACTATACATTCCAATGCAAATGTAAGTTTATACGCACAATATTAAGAGATTTATCATGTTATTTTAAGACCATAGACTTCTTATAGTTAGTTTTACTGTAATCTATGAGTAAAGAACTATTCTCAGTATTTAATTTATTTTTTATTTTATGTTCTGTCGTTTCGGTGATAAGGGCAATGGTATCATCTATTGTCTAAAAATATCTTTAAAAGTTTTATTTTAATATTTGAGGTCTTTGGAATAAGCTCTTTCATTTGATATGTCAAACGGTTAGCAAAAGTTTTTTTTTTTGCCCCTTAAAAGTGCATTCAATCGCAATCCGCATTCAAAATTAATTTATTTACGTTACATGTTCGTGTTTGGGTCGCAGAAATTTAATGGGTACCAAATTTCAACTAAATTGGTCCAGTAGATTCGGAGCAAATTGGCTGTGACAGACGGACAGACAGCCAGCCAGATAGAAAGACACGAGTGATTCTATAAAGGTTCCATTTTTTTTTAATAGGACGTACTGAACCCTAAAAATGCAAACGCTCAAAACGTAACCACTCGTCTTGATGCGACAGCCCCGACTCACTCCTGAGTAACCTGTCATTAATAAATGAAAACAAAATTTTGAAAGATAAAATAGAAATATTAGAAAAGAAAATCGAGTATTTTGAAAAGGAAAAAAAGAAAAACAACATCCTATATTTTGGTTTGGATGAGAAAAGGGACTCTCCTTCTGAGTTGCTCCAGAGAGTCCAAGAAAATTTTAAACAAGATCTAAAAATTACCTTGGAAGCTAGCAATGTATCAAAAATCCACCGCATCGGTCCCATCAAAGAGAATAAAATAAGACCGGTTCTCATTAGTTTTGCAAACAACTGGAAGAAAAGCGAGATATTAAAAATGAAAAGGAGCCTGAAAGATGGTTACATCACTGAAGATTTTCCTAAAGAAGTACTAGAAAAAAGAAGGGAATTACAGCCGAAACTAATAGAGGAACGTGCGAAAGGTAACACTGCATACATTAAATACGATCAACTGGTAGTGAAAGAGAGGAACTCAAGCAAAGAAAAAAGGAAAAGAGACCAATCAACTTCGCCGGATAACCAGAATCAAGCCAAAAAGACGACAGTAACCAACAGCTCTATAATAAAAACAAATAGAAAGAACGCATTTGATTTTATGAGACCAAGGTCAAGCTCAATTACTAATATTTCAAACAACTCTAAGTAGCAACTAAACATTAGCAACCAGAGACAGAACAACCCCAATCCGGCTGGTCCCCGTGGGGTTGCACGACCACCACCCCCCCATAGAAACAGAAATACATCCCTACATCAAAATAGAAACTACAATAAGATTTACGTTGCAACGTTAAACGTTAGAACATTAATGTCGGACAACAGACTACAAGAATTGGAAGAAGCTATAACACCTATAAAATGGGATGTCATAAGAAGAATAGGAGAAGAGATAACGAGAATATGAGGAGTACATTTTTTATTCGTATGGTAAACAAAAAGGTATATATGGAGTGGGATTCCTAGTAAAAAAATATTTAAAAGATAAAATAATTAGCTTCCAAGGAATATCAGATAGAATCGCCGTACTCAACATTCAATTAACAGAATTTAAACAACCATGGTCGATTATTCAAGTACATGCACCCACAGAACAAGATACAAAATTAGCGAAAGACAAATTCTACAAAGACATGACAGAGTTGATGCAAAAGAAGAACATAATTATTATCGGAGACTTTAACGCCAAGGTTGGTAGGAAATCAAACAAAGATGAATTTGTCTTAGGAGAGTACAGTAGTGGTGACAGAAATGACAACGGACAAAGACTAATAGATTTTTCTTTCGCTTGCAATTTTAAAATAATGAATAGTTTCTTCAAAAAACGAAAGTCGAGAAAGTGGACATGGTTAGCACCGAATGGCATAGATAGAAATGAAATTGATTTTATACTTACAAGAGAAAAACACATATTTAATGACATTGAAGTACTTAATAAGTTAAATTTTAATACAGATCATAGAATGGTTAGAGGAGTTATACAAGACAGAAACAACAAACCAAGAAAACATATTATGCACTCAACCATGAACAAGACAATAACATCACCGATACCACAAAATATATTGAATGATCTAGGGACAACATTAAATGGAATGAAATGTACTGAAACATTGCAAGAGAAGTATAATTTTTTGGAAAAAGAACTTATAAATGTAAACAAATCGAGTACGAAAAAAGTAAAGAAAAATAAGTTAGGAGAAGAAACATTAAAATTAATGGAAGAGAGAAATGAAATGTTAGACAAACGAAAAGATAACAAACAAAACATCGCAAGTATTAGTAAGAAAATTCAAGAAACGATAAGAAAATATAAAAAAGCACAAAGACTGGATGTTTTGAAAGAACAAATAGAAAAAACAGGCGGAATTAAGAGAGGTCTAAAACAGTTAAAAGAATATACACAATGGATACCCAACATGAAAAATAAAAACAAGAAGAAAAACGAGAAAATTACGACAAAGAGACTATCAATAGCGAAAGTAGCGACAGATTTTTACAAAAACTTATACACGGAGACAGACAGAATCATGCCAGAAGAAGAAAAAAAGTGAGCTTATGAAGAAGAAGAAATACCTTGTATACTAGAATCTGAGGTCACAAATGCTATAAAATCACAAAAAAGTGGAAAAGCTCCTGGAGATGATAAAATATCTAACGAACTACTAAAACAGTCTCTGCCCGCGATATCCAAATATGTGACACAACTTTTTAATGAAATAACAGAAACTGAACAAATACCCATTCAATGGACGAAATCAATCATCATCCTACTACACAAAAAAGGTGACAAAAATGAAATAAATAATTATAGACCTATAAGCCTTATGTCCAATCTATACAAAGTTTTCTCAAAAATAATACTCGGACGAATATCGAAACACCTGGAAGAAAACCAACCGAGGGAGCAAGCTGGATTTCGCGCCGATTATTCTACCATCGACCATATTCATGTTGTGAAGCAAGTAATTGAAAAGCTCAATGAATACGGGCAACTGTATTTATTATATGGCATTCGTCGATTACAATAAGGCTTTTGTTTCGCTGAGTCATACCTATATCTAGAAAACGCTAGAAAACCAAGGGGTAGAAGGAAAATACATAAAAATCATAAAAGAAATTTACAAAAACACCACAGCAACAGTCCAACTTGAACAACAAGGCGAAGAATTTAGAGTTCAAAAAGGCGTTAGGCAAGGCGATCCACTTTCTCCAAAACTCTTCACAGCAGTTTTAGAAAATATATTCAGGAACTTAGACTGGGGACATTTTGGAATCAATATTAACGGATTGAACCTAAATCATTTAAGATTTGCCGACGACATAGTAATTTTCTCTGAGAAACCAAGCATACTACAAACTATGTTACAACAATTAGATGTTGAAAGCAGGAAAGCAGGTTTATCAATGAAGCCAACGAAGACTAAAGTAATGACGAATACTGTAAAAGAAAATATAGTAATAGGACAAGAAATTATAGAATATGTAGATGAATATATATATTTAGGACAACTTATTTCAATAAAAAACCAGTATTCCAAAGAAATAGACAGAAGAATATGCAACACTTGGAAACGGTACTGGTCTCTAAAAGAAATAGTTAAAAATGAAACTATTCCCATGGCAATGAAAAGCAAATTATATAACACATGTATTCTACCGTGTCTTACTTATGGATGTCAAACTTGGCCTGCGACGAGCAAAAACAACCAAAGACTAGTAGTTTATCAACGCAGCATAGAAAGAAGCATGCTTAACATAAGACTACGGGATCGATGGACAACTTCAAAAATAAGGAAAAGAACAAAAGTCAGTGACGTGTTACAAAAAATAAGAAAACTTAAATGGAACTGGACTGGACATATAATGAGGACTAACAAAGAAAAATGGACTAAGGATGTAATAGAGTGGTATCCGAGGAACGGGAAAAGACAACGAGAAGGGCAAATCAAAAGATGGGAGGACGATTTACCAAAAGGATGGAGAAGGTCTGCCAAGGATAGAGAGACGTGGAAACAATTGGGGGAGGCCTATGTTGACAGACAACCTGACCAAAGTGGTTGCTAGTAAATTTATTATTTTGTGCTATGTATGTAAATTAGATTTAAGAATACTACTGTTTTATAAGAATAGCATGTAAGTTAAAAAGGTCAGCGAATAAAGGCTTTTATTATTATTATTTACTACGTCTTTGACATTTCTCGGGACCCTAGGGTCCCGGACCTTTGGAAGGCGTACGAGGAGCCGAAGCCAACTCGCAGAGGCCCCTTAGACGTTTTTAATGAAATAAGGTACCAACCGACGATTATCCCTGTTCGCACTATGCAAGTGCGGCCAAGGACAACCCCCGGTTGGTGTAGGACTATTGTAAGATATGGGAACAAAGATATCGGACTATGGGTTTGGGTTGCTAAAGTAGACTGGTCACCTGGAACTATGGAAGGACTATGGCCCCTGCCTGATCAATGTTCATATGTACACGGATAAAATGGCAGGGGGTGACTTGCACACTCAATAATGGGCCCCCGAAAACGGTCGCTAGCACAGTGTCGTAGCGACAAGGGGGCAACATGTCCTGAGGTGCTTATGAGGAGTGGAGAGGTATTCCACGGCTATCAGGACAATCCCGGAAGTACGGTCAAGATCCCTACCAGCATCTTACTGGAATACTTCCTTCCTCCGAGCACGTTTGCTCTTGCGAATCTCCACTCAAGCCAGCCAATAAAGGCAAGAATGAGGTGGGAGATCTGTTCCTCGTCAGTGTTCACTCCAGCCGGCCAATAAAGGCAAGCCAGAGGTGAGGAACAAGACTTCTCCCGGGAGATAGGGTCCGTGGGGTCGCTACTGCCCAACAGCTCCCCACATGCTGCCCTGCGGGTTTTTGTACCTCTCTTGGTCTGGCTCCTCATCCCAGACCTGTTCCGGCAAAGTAAACTCTACCGGCACAGACCTAGAGTTCGGAGCTAGCAAGCCCCATCACGACGTCAACGTAGAGATACGGCGGTGGGGTTATTATTATTATTAAACCTGTCAACCTGAAGCATGCTTAGAATTCCGACCATTCGTGCTTTATCGAAGTACTACATATGTTAATACTTCTTATATCGTAGGTACTTTTTCATCAAATATATAAAACACATTTACCGCTAAACATAAAGCCTCGCGCAGACTAGCGGGACACGACGGCGCGACGCGTCTCGAACAGTACAATTTCAAAGAAAACTTCACAGTACAACAATAACCGGTGTTGCGCCAGCATGTATGAAGCCCTACATATAGCTGCACACACATATTTTACAGCAGCACAAAGGCTGACTAATTACGTAATGCCAATAACTATGCTAACAGAGCCAATAAAAATGTAATTTTGAGATTCGAAAAGTGCTGATTATCAGCCTAGTTTGAATAAATGACTTTTGAGTTTTTACATTATAAACTGCGTAATAGCATTTAAAATCACGTCGGCGAAGCCGCAGATATAAGCTAGTATGACATAAATTTAATCTCCATTTATGAGGCTTTGACAAAAGGTATTAAAAAGAAACTTCCCCATTTTATTTTTAAAAGACATTTTTGAGGTACAACTACTTTCCAAATCGAGTGGTATATCATTAAAAATTGTTGGGACTATGCATTTTCTACATCTTTTTCCGTAATAATTAATACTAGTGGGTACTACAAATCTTCTAATCGATTTATTCCTTTGCGGTCTTATGTTTACTAATGTGTACTGTGTGTGACAGAGCCGCTGGCGGTGCGCGAGCTGGCCTGGGAGCACGCGCCGGGCGACGGCGGCGTGGCCGTGTGGTGGGCGCCCGCGCCCGGCAGCACGCAGGACGAGTACAAGGTGCAGTCTGTTACTAGTTCATACACGATACACATCATTCACGTAATTTTCACGTTGACTGTTTCTGATCAAGAGAATCTGGCTCAAAGGACCAAAATGTGCGGTGCGAAGACTTCGAGTGTTGGAAGTCAAATATTGAACTGTCGCAAAGTCTTAATACTAAATCGAATGTTCTGTTAATAACCGTATGAAAGGTCGTCTGGAATTTATTATTAATGCACTAATTGATTTTATAGGCGCTTGCGTTTTTATAGTGTTCAGTGGTATTACATCCAGCAATAAATTTAATTAATTTTCTTTAAAAAAAAAACTCTTTCTGCGTCTGCCATTTATTACGATCGATAATATTCGACGCGATCGAGTTCTTCCTTTCGCAACATTACCAGCATAACGAGCGTCCACACCGTGTCCCGTCAGGTGTCGTACCACGAGGCGGGCCCGTCGCGCGACGACAGCAACACGCTGCTGACGCCGGAGGCGCGCGTGACGCTGCGCGCGCTGCTGCCGGGCCGCAACTACAGCGTGGGCGTGTCGGCCGTGTCGCGCGGCGTGGCGTCGGCGCCGCGCCTGGCCGCGCTGGCCACGCGGCCGCTGGCGCCCGTGCTGCTGCCGGCGCGCGCGGGCGCGGCCGGCCTGGCGCTGGCGTGGCGCTCCGACGTCAACAGCCGCCAGGACCGCTACGAGCTGCGCTACCGCCGCTACCGGCCGCACGGGGAGCCCGACGACTACGACACGGTCAGTACGCCGACGACTTACTATTTTATGTTCCCGTCTAATTTATGGGGAAAGGTTTTTGCGATTTGTTGCTTTTCTAGTACTCTATCCTCGGTTTGTCTGCGAGAGTCTTTGAATCCTTATACCAAACTGAATCGATTGGCATCATCAAAATAAAACGTCAGAATGGAAATTTTTCTATCTGCCTCTACCATTTTTCCGAAATCTGTGAATTCAATTAGCAATTACTAAAAAAGTTAAGGACAGTCTCTTAAGAACGTTTTCCTGTAGCTACAACGGTAAAGGTACCTGCGCTCGAGGCGCTTACTGCCCCGTCTCAAACATCCATTCTGTACACAGGGTCAAATTATCTTACGGAACTTCACAGACGTGATGGGTCTCGTCATCTAAAGAAGATAAAACAAAAAACTCATATTTTCAAGTTAAACATAACCTAAAACTTGCTACGCCGGCCCCAAGTGACGTAGGACAAGAGCAGAAAGATGATGATAAACTCATAATTTCGAGTAGCTGATTACCACGCCAACGGCCGCTGATGGTTACTAACTTGATATTATAAATTCAAACCAACTTTTTTTTAGTTTTACCGTCATTATGTGATAACACTGCCCCAGATGAGCTCCTCAACAAAGAGCTCTGCCTCTATATTCCCGTGAACATTATTAACGCACGGAGTGTGCATTCAGCGCTCAGAGCACACCAATCTGTAATCGAACCATTACTTATAGTTGAAGCCGTCATACAAATTTTCGCCAGTTTTATGGTCTGTATCTCCCGTCGGTGGGGTTAAATAAATGACCTTTTAACGCCCCGATTCATAAAACAAAATGACGGCTTGTAGAACATCTTTGTACCGATTACCCAGTTTGAAAAGAAATAAATGATTTGATTTGAGATTTTGATTTGATGACGAAGTATGAATGTTGTAGTTGACGACGACTAACACGAGCGCCAAGCTGGAGGGCCTGTTCCCGGGCGCCGTGTACCAGATCCAGCTGGCCGCCGTGAGCTACGGCCTGCACAGCGAGCCGCACGCGCTGCTGCAGCCCGTCCGTGAGTATGACTACACTGATGGGGGCTTTCTTTGCACTTGTAAGGCACAATAGTGCAAGTCAAGTGATGACTTTTTGTAAAACCTACCTCTGAAATGAAAAAGACGCGCTATCACCTTGAGTGACCATTATTGGTCAGCGGGCGTGGCCATTCTCGTGGGTGCGTTTATATTGCCAAATACAAGCAACAATTATTTTTCATACCACCTGCTCAGTAAAGTCAAATTATATGTCATGGAAACAACTTAAAGCAGAACTTAAGTGGAGTCCGGATACTGTTGAAATTCTTTATCGAGGTCCAGAAAAAAACGCCATAATACCTACTAGAGTCTGTCTAATGAAAGCTGAGAGTGATTTTACACGTCTTCATAAATTGACAACACTGCTGCAAGTGTCACTTGTTGTCAGTTGTTGTTTTTATAACCTCTTGATTACGAAAACAAATTTGTGTATATTTTGTCGTATTTCAAGAAAAACATTACCTAAAACTTTAAGAAGCAGTACGAGAAAATTGTTATACACTATGATAAATAATTACAACCGAAAGAAAAGCGAACACGAGGATGCATTTAACGTAAAAGTACAATTGTTTACAATAATTTCGAAAATTACTGGTAAACTATTGAATTCGTTTTGATACTAAGTAAACAGGATTTATATTTATTAGTCCTGTACCCTAATTGCGTAACTTATTGTCGAAAACAATTTTGCCAAATTTGTTTCATTTTGACAGTTCAACAACATTCATTGCGTTATTTACGTTGTTGAGCAGATTTTGTTTTCCAACTTATGAAGCAATGGATTAACAATCTGTTTCAAATCGAAACAGATTGTGATTGTGTTGCATTACGCAATTAGGGTACTGGTCCATCAAAATAACAGTTTTAAATGTGGAATCACAATTGAATATAGCGATGAGAAATCGCGTGACATCAGTATACAAATCTGTGTTATTATTTATGTAATCTAGTATCCTAATTGCGTAATGCAACACAATCACAATTTGTTTCGATTTGAAACAGATTGCTAATCCATTGCTTCGTAAGTTGGAAAATAAAAATCTGCTCAACAACGTAAATAACGTCATGAATGTTGTTGAAATGTCAAAAAGAAACAAATTAGGCAAAATTATTTACGAAAATAAGTTACGCAATTAGGGTGCAGTTTAACATCCAAGGTTTTCTGCTATTGAAACTAAATTGCCAAATTGGAGTGGCCAGCAAAAATCCCAGACATGAATCCCATAGAACATGGGACATGCTTTAAAGCGAATCCGGTAAAGTCTCAACCCTCCTTAGACCCTCCATGATTTGAAAACTTCTCTGGTGGTTGCCAAGGACGAAATTCCCCAAGTAAGTAAACATTAAGAACATCATCCAGAGCATGAATTGACGGGGTCCGCTAAGGCCAATGCCTGCCGGGGTTGCGAAGAAAACCGATAGGGAGATCGTTGCCCCCGGCAACAGGGCAACCGAAGGAACACGGGTGGGTTTTAGTCAATAAGAGTCTGACACGCCCTCCCGCTCCGCCCAGAGCGGGAGAAGTTATTTGATAATTACCCACACAAAAAATGCCTGATCGCATGCAGGCGGTGATCAAAGCCAGAAGTGGAAATACACGTTATTAATTTTTAGTAAAACGTCCTTATTTTGTGTTTTTTGTAACAAAACCTTTATTTTAATATAATGTCATTTTTGTAATTTAATTAAGGTTTAATAAAGTTTTCAATTTTATTTTCGGAATTTGTGATTAAAAAATTTAGATATCAGACCATCCTCTAAGTTTTATAAAACAACAAACATGTCCTTCGTGTTTCATTTTGACAATAAACTACATAATAGGTTTGGGCCAAATTTCGTGCCGCTGAGTTTACATAGAATCAGGATAACTAAGATTTTTTTTTTAAATATGACCTTCCCGTGGGTGTCGTAAAAGGCGACTAAGGGACTTACTAGAAAATGGGCAGCAACGTTCTCTACGCATTTTTAACACCATACTGCGATTGCCAACCCGCCTGCCAAGCGCGGCGATGACCCCCCAAAAATGACATGCACCAAAAAGAAATGGCCCCTAGTGCTCGGCGGCCCACCTACCCTTGGCTACGGTGAGGTAGGGTGCGTAGAATCCCCGAAAGATATCCGGCTACGACAATCACCGGAAACTGAACCTGGCAACATACAACTCGCGTACACTCCGGACCGACGAAAATATCATCGAACTCGAAGAAGAATTGAGCAGGTTACGATAGGGTATAGTAGGGTTATCTGAAGTCCGAAGAGAGGGGGAGGACTCGATAATCCTCAAATCCGGGAACTTTCTCTATTTTCTAGGGCCACCAGCAGTCCCAAGGTGGTTTATTTAATTTTATGGTGTATCAAATACTTATAGTGTGATTATTCAATGACGACAGAGTGGTTGTGTTCCGAATTTCCGAAGGAAAGTCGGTAGGAATCGAGTAGTTTGAAGCCGTCGCCCCTGTGGCGTACCTTAAACTCGGAATGTCCACAAGATTGACCAATCACCTTGTGAAGGCTGCAGGAATCCGCTGGATGCGGGAAGCACAGAATTGGTCGAAGTGGCGGTACACTATGTGGAGATTGAGTCGGTTTCGGGTCATAAATCCATAACTTCCATGTTTTTATAGATATACAGCTGATTTTTTTTAGATTACCTCGAATAAATATTCTTTAATATAATATACAGTTTATGGATATCTTTAATATTATAAATGCGAAAGTAAGTTTGTTTGTTACGCCTTCACGCTAAAACGGCTGAACGGATTTGGATGAAATTTGGCACATATATAGATGATGCCCTGGAAAAGAACATAGGATACTTTTTTTTTCCCACGGGATCTAGACTTATGCGGGTGAAACCGCGGGCCCAGCTAGTAAATATATATTTAATAGTCATAAAAAATATGAAATATTGAAAAATTATCAGAAATTTACGACTATCTTTAAATAATGTGACCTAAAATGTTATAATTAATACAAAATAAACTCTTATTAAAATTACTTTTATTAATTAAATTAAATAAGAAAAATAACATTTAAGTGTATAATTCGACGAAAGTTGGTAATAAAAATTTTTTGGTACACTTGCGATAATCTTAGAGATATTTGTCTCGGAAAAATTTATAATGTGTTAAAGCAACAACATAACTCCCGTCAATTTCAATTAAAACAAGACAGAGGTCGCGGCTGATACAGCTGAGTTCACTCATTGCGGAAGGTAGGTGGTTAGTTGCACTTTTAGTAACAACAGTGACGAACGAAAAACAGTATGTAATTATTAAGTATGCAGATGCCCGCCCTATTTATATAAAATAATTGATTTGAAACGTGTGCAAAATGTGGTAGAAAGAACTAATTATCATAATGGGGTTATGCGGTTTCCTATATGTTTTATTGATAATTTATTGTGCATATGAACTAGAATATGGTGAAAAATACTTTAAACATGATCTAAACGGCATTTCGGCAACTGTCAAACCTCTAATTGCAAGTTTCAGATATGCAAAAATCATATGTCATGACCATGAGACAAATATTTAAATATATAGCATATTTATGAATATTAAAAAAATGTAAATATTATAAGCTTTCTGGAATACTTGTATACTTTTTATTGCTAGCTCACCAGAAAATAATCCTGAAAACAATACATTTTAAGATGTTTTTGTGATAATTTTTGAATCATCGTATTTAGATGCTCTTAGCTACAGTTTGGGGTATTAAACAAGTACCTACGCCGATTTTTACAATAGTAGGTTGTTATACGAGGGGCTAACTCGGTTTCTATTTACTCCCTCGCTAAAGTTCGGGAGTAACTACCTCGTTACAATGGGTTTTAGCGCCGTGTGTTACACTCTACTTTTCACTACGATTGCGAAAAAATAAAATTATCCGAAAAAATAAATACAATATGAAATATTTATTTTATTTAAATGTACAATTTGTACAATTTTGGATATATTTAACGAGATGTTTTTTCCGGCAACTTAATTTCAGTCCTCTGTGAAGATGTTTTCACTAGATGATGACATTTTCACTGTTGTAAATCATATTACGGTCACCAATTCAATTCGTAATTAGAAAAAAATTCTAAAGATTTCGCGCCAAGGCCTTTTTTATTTCTTCTGTAGACGCAACACAATGCACGCATTCTACCGAAGAGATAGCCGCATTTAGTTCCATTTTCAAAAATAAATGTTCTTTTTTTGTGAACCAGTAATAAGTCGAGTCCATAATCATGATTATTCTACATAAGAATAAAGACTTTCGTTTTTTAAGGCTCGTTGGAACAGAAAAAAATTAAAAAGAAATTACTTTTTCCCCTAGAGCAAGAAATGCTATTTTTTCCCTGCTCTGGTACTCTACAATGACGGCCTTTTTGAGCAAGAGGAGTGAAAAATGTATTTATGACCAGGCTCTCTTAGGCACCTCCACATAGTGCGGTGCTTGAGGGAAGCCTATATCCAGCCGTGGCCGTCTTTCGGTTGAAATGATGATATATGATATGATCATAAAAGCTTATATACACAATTTTTTGCTTTATGCTTTCCTATTAATTTGTAAAAACAAAAATAGATATTCAGCATAAAAATATTCAAGTATCAAATACGTTTTTCCATAGTCGATCCGGGGATACCGACGTAACATTTTTAAATTTGCCGCTTTTTTCACTCTCAGCTTTCAGTAGACATATTTTTCATTTTATTTTGAACTAGCGACCCGCCCCGGCTTCGCACGGGTATAAACCGGGTTATTATACATATAAACCTTCCTCTTCAATCACTCTATCTATTTAAAAAAACCGCATCAAAATCCGTTGCGCAGTTTTAAAGATTTAAGCATACATAGGGATATAGGGACAGAGAAAGCGACTTAGTTTTATACTATGTAGTGATAATTGATGTACAAGATAATTATTATAAAACACAAAAGGCCCGTTTTTATAGTTTGGTTCACGCGGGGAACAGCTAATGCGAAGAGTGTCTTCGAGGTTAATCTCGAACGGTATTAGTCTTTCCAAATTTTTTTTTTTTTTCAAAGATGATTAATTATTCAACAATATTTGGCGGTCCAAGTTCCGACCTTTCGCGGTCCGGATATGGACCGCGGTCCGCCTGTTCCCGACCGTTGACCTAAAGTAAGTTATAATAACCCTGGGGTCTAGCCGGACAATAATATTGTACTGAATTAAAAAAAAAAACTATGGCCTATTGATTTTTATCACTTCTTAGGTGAGAAAAGTAGCATTAGAAATCCTTCGTTACTGCGACAAAAGACATGGCTTTACGTCGTTGAATAATCCAGTGTTCTGAATGACAGTTTGACGTATTCCGTGTTCGGAGTATGCGGTGCAGTAAGTAATGAAATGAAATTTAATTTGCAAGAATTGTAGTACATTACAGTTGGTCGGGTTTTTAACAAGTTCTAAAACAATTCGCTAAAACTAGCATGCAAAATTACATAAATAAAATAAGAAGCTAATAAAATTGGAACTTACATCATAGTTATTAAATTAAGAATAAAAATGTCAATCATTTGTCAAATTATAATAGTAAATGTCAGTATAAATCTTTAAAATTTAAGTACTCTTTCACAGAATAGAAAGATTTTTCTACGAGCCATTTGAATAACGCTGTTTTAAAACGATTGATTGGTAGTTCCCTATATGATTTGGGTAATTTATTATATATCCTTATAACCATTGGAAAGCAACTTCTGTGATATAAGTGGCTTTTCATCAGAGGAATAATTAGCCTGTCAGGATATCTTGTATTAAATGTAACAGTGTCTTCAAGACGTTGAAATAATTCGGAGTGCATTTTAACAAATTTACAGCATTCAAATATGTACATACCAGGAACAGTTAATAATTTTAAATCTTTAAAAAGAGGTTTACATGAAGTCAATGGTGGCACATCACAAAGAGCACGGATACATTGTTTTTGGGCTATAAATACCCTATTAATAAAAACAGAATTCCCCCATAGCACAATGCCGTATCTAATGTTAGAAGCTACGTAACCATGATACGCTAAGAGGGCTGTTTTGAGGTTAGCTATTTTACAAAGTCTCCACAAGGCAAAAGCGAAACGATTAATCTGTTTTGTAACCTTTAAGCAGTGAGGTTTCGAAGTGTAGCCACTGTCCAGTTATACCAAGAAAAACGGCTTCGTGTGCTTCGTTAATTCTCTGATCGGAATACGTAATCATAAGGTCAGAATTTGATTTCCTATTGTAGAACTGAACGAAGGAGGTTTTACCTAAGTTCACTTTTAAATTATTATTATTATTAAGCCATGTTATGATAGCATTAACCGCTTCATAAATCTCTGTATCATAATTAAGCATTTTATTCTCCGTGATAACCACCGCAATATCATCAGCAAAAAGTGAGTAGAAATGCCTAGTCACATTTGGTAGGTCGTTAATGTATAATAGAATAGTAATAGTAGGTTCTATGTAGAGCGTGTTGTGTGCGCAAGCCCGTTAGCGGCGCGCTGGCTGCGCGTGGCGCGCACCACGTCCAACAGCGTGAGCGTGGCGTAGGCCGGTTGTATAAAGTATGTGGGGTATGCGCAGGCCCGCTGGCTGCGCGTAGCGCGCGCCACGTCCGACAGCGTGGGCGTGGCGTAGGCCGATTGTACGTAGTACGTGGTGTATGCGCAGGCCCGCTGGCAGCGCGCTGGCTGGGCGTATCGCGCGCCACGTCCAACAGCGTGGGCGTGGCGTAGGCCGGTTGTATGTAGTACGTGGTTTGTGCGCAGGCCCGCTGGTGGCGCGCGCCACGTCCAACAGCGTGGGCGTGGCGTAGGCCGGTTGTATGTAGTACGTGGTTTGTGCGCAGGCCCGCTGGTGGCGCGCGCCACGTCCAACAGCGTGGGCGTGGCGTAGGCCGATTGTACGTAGTACGTGGTGTATGCGCAGGCCCGCTGGCAGCGCGCTGCCTGCGCGTAACGCGCGCCACGTCAATCAGCGTGGGCGTGGCGTAGGCCGATTGTACGTAGTACGTGGTGTATGCGCAGGCCCGCTGGCAGCGCGCTGGTTGCGCGTAGCGCGCGCCACGTCCAACAGCGTGGGCGTGGCGTAGGCCGATTGTACGTAGTACGTGGTGTATGCGCAGGCTCGCTGGTGGCGCGCTGGTTGCGCGTGGCGCGCGCCACGTCCAACAGCGTGGGCGTGGCGTAGGCTTGTTGTATGTGGTACGTGGTGTGTGCACAGGCCCGCTGGCGGCGCGCTGGCTGCGCGTGGCGCGCGCCACGTCTAATAGCGTGGGCGTGGCGTGGGCCGGACCCGCGCGCGGCTCGTCGGCGCTGGGCGGCTTCGTGCTGCGCTACCGCACGCGCGCTGACACGCGCTGGCACCAGCTGCCGCCGCTCGGGCCCGCCGACACCGAAGCCGAGGTAAAAATATTCATTGACACAGTATAAATCCTATACATAATGTAGGTACCGTTCTTTACGACACGGTTACGATATTATCGTTTAAGTAACATGATTTTTTAAAGAATATTTAGCAAATCAGTTTAATTTTCGACATGAAAATAGTAGCTCTGACAATTTAAATTACCATCATCTTGAAATTCAGAAGTATCCTTTGTATCGACAATATCAACATTAGCATCCTTAATGAAAACCATGAAAATGGTACAGCGATATATTTTTTATCGTCGTCGTCTTGTGTTTTTTTCATTTAAAATAATAAATTCAAAAAATTCAGATCAGCAACATGACGCACGGCGAGCACTACATCATCCAGCTGGACACGCTCAGCGAGGACGCGGACGGCGAGAGCGTGGAGAGCGACCAGCCGCTGCACGAGGAGCATACCGTCCGTACGTATACTGTACACCACATTTATCTATGAAGTTTGTCGTAGGAATGTTATTAGAATCGAGAGTAGTACTCAAATCGTCTTGCGATACTATTCATATGAGTACTACAAAAGTATCGATATCTACTCATATCGATATTTTTTTCAGGGACCGAAACCGGTGTGATCAATTGATTGACCGAAACGGGTATTGTTTCGGATACAACCATAATTTTTTTTTACAGGTGTTTTTAAAGTTGCTTTAATTCTTACATTTTAATATAACCAGAAATTTTAAGATAGAGGTAATTTTTATTTCAGTAGCCAATATTAATACTGATTAAAAATTACCTCTATCTTACATGTGCCGTCGGCATTAGTCAAAGGGTGCGCATCGCCTGTATGTGTGTCAAAGAGTCCGAGTCTACCCGCGCGCCGGCGAACGCCGACCAATCACGGCCCTAGCTGGCACGGCACGGCAACGCATCTTTCAGTAAAATAAATAAACGTAAACGGTACAGCACGACGCACACTGGATCGAAAATCGCGTTTAGATTAGAGCTGCTAATTAAGTGTCGTTTTTGGGCTTGAAATGGTTTCTATTAAGTATACTATAGTCAAATATGTCACATGAAGTAATTTGGCTTTAAAACTGAAGACCTAGTTTTTTACGTGATTACTTCGCCAATTATGAATGAGGTTAAAAACTGAAAGCTCATAACAGGTGACAGCACAGTTGTACGTCTTTATAAACTGCCATTGTTGTTTATTTACTTTTGTGTCGATCACAAATTATACGAAAACTAGATAAATATGTATGAGACTTGGAGTGTAGCACTATTAAAAGACGAGGTAAGATCAGGGAAAGCGTCTACCACTAATAAAAAAGCAGCTTTAGTGGAAAAGTCAATAAATTATGAACGTTTTATAATTTATAGGTTATTTTGTGTTTGTTGACTTTAAGTTTGTTTTTTGTTAAAGACTGGAGGCGTATGATAGAAGTAACCTGATCAGAGTTGAAAACCAACTCGGGCATGATCTTCCTGACTGAAAAACCTCGGAGATAGCACTTCTAGCACTGATCTAATATGATAATATAAACACACACATACTTTACTATAATTTACATAATATCACATCGCAAGTGCATGTATGTAATGTAAACAGACGTGGGGTAGGTACGACAGCAAAAAAATAAAAAAACATTATTACAAAAAAAAAGTAAAAAATAACTTTCATTTCGGAAGTCGGTGTCTTTGGTTCTGTATTTTCGTTTTTTGCCACCGACTTCTGAAGTCAGTTGTTTTTTATTTTCTCGTAAAAAAATTATAAGTCCTCAGTTTTCAAGCCAAATTACTTCATGTGACATATTAGACCATAGTAATACTTAAAAGAAACCATGTCAAGCTCAAAATATGACACATAAAACTTAGCAGCTCTAAGTCTTTTAACGCGATTTTCGATCCAGTGTATTTTATCTACACCCATGCTTAACTTCTGTAAAAGTTTCTGAAACAGTTAGCTTATTGCCAACATTAAAACAGCCAGTGTCATTACAACCATATTATTATCCAAATGAGTGTTGCAAATGTTGTACTAAACTTCATTATGCATCACGAATTTTAGAAAAAGAACATTGTCATGCACGCGCGTTTCACTATCACGGCGTTGTAATAAAAAAAAAAACTAATAAGATAATTATCCAAATTCACATCGTATCCCGCCATTTTTGTTCAATAATAGTATTGCAAAATTTTATTACTTTGTTGTTTAAAAATGAGTGATAGAAGCTTTGATAACACACCACCAGATATTTCTAATGCAGCAAAGGACATTTAAAACCAATTATGAACAGAAAAGTCTAGAAAACAATATTGTACAACACCCTAAGTATGGTTTCAGAACCTTTTATAGAGGATTCATATCATGGGTATAGATAAAGTCTTGTATGCAACTGTTCATAATTAGGTATTAAAACACTCATGTGAAACTATTATCATTAAAGGTATTAAAACCCACATTCGTGTTTTAATAAATATTCTAATGCCAACAAATTGTGGGCATTGTGATATTCTGTTTCTTTCTCGTAATCAAGTTCATTTTTAGGTAGCCGGTATTAATCGGTAACCTAAATAGAGATTTAACATGTTTATTCTTCTTGGTTACTCAGATAGCGGTAACCTTAGAAGTAACCAAAATTCTTCGATACCTGTACCGTTATTTATAAAGATTTTCGGTCCCTGCTTTTTTTTTTTAGGGTTCCGAACCTTAAAAGAAAAAACGGAACCCTATATGATCACTTTGTTCAAAATTCAAAAAAATCAAATTCAAAAGTCATTTATTCAAATTAGGCTGAGAATCAGCACTTTTCGAACGTCAAAATTACATAAGACAGTCCCCCAAAAACGCCCACCCTTCACTACTTCCTAGTGCCTTTAGCTGGGAAGAAGAAGTGGCGCAACAAACTCCACAGCAACACAGCTGTCTGTTCAAGTTAGAAAAAAATAAAAATGAATCTATACAATAGTATGCAAAATTATTATGCAACACAAAACATTATTTTAATTAAGTATAAATTATTGGCCATATGTCAGCTAGCACACGCCAATATACCAACCAAAAACATCGAGAACTATACTCAAGCAGAATTAAAAAAATAAAAACTAAACGTAAAAAAAACTAAATATCTAAATAAAAGCCTCCAGGCACAAAGGGCGTGCCCGCTTACATAAAGCTGTAAATTGGAAGTTATAAATGATAAACTAGGACCATCGAGGTAAAATGTACAGTTAATTACTAGTAACAATAACAAAACCATGATCAGCAAGACGACCAGTCACCACAAGCAGCACCCGTTCACGAGCATAACGCAAAGATCAGCCATAACCCCCCTCGCCATATTTGAGGGAAGGAGGCAACCCGACCCCCGACGCTACCGCAAGCATTGACATCTAAGGGAGCATGACGAACTTGCTGCCGGTTGCTCAGGTAAAAAATAATATGATCAATTGTCGAGGTCACTAGCCAACCACAAATTGCAATACATACTCATAACAAAAACATTGTAATGAGTAGATTATGTCAACAATAAAATAAAAATAAATAAATTGACTCGTAAAAAATAATAAAAAAATGGACTCATAAAGTCAAATAAAATAAAAAATTATATAAACTTATATAAACTGTCAGTAGGTAAGTTAAATCTGGAGAAAGAACATAAACATTGTCTTGAGTTAATCACAGCGACCAACTATTCTTATCGTTTAAGTAGTCGTTGATACAATAGTATGCCTTTGAACAAAGGTTGGATTTTACTTTATTTTTAAACGCATTAAAAGGCAAATCTAGCAAAGAAGAGGGTAGCTTGTTATAATAGGTTATACCAAGCCCAACAAATGAGTTATAAACTTATGAAGCCGGTGAAAGGGAGCTCGTAGTTTGTCCTTATTTCTAGTGTTAACATTGTGAATATCACTGTTTTTAGTGTATAAGTGTATATTTTGCCTAATATATAAGATGTTGGCGAAAATTAATTGTGATGCCACCGTGAGAATACCAACATCTTTAAAAAAATCTCTTAAAGAAACTCTGGCACGTAGCTGGTAAATTGCTCGAACAACTCGTTTTTGAAGAACAAATATATTTTGAATGTCAGCGGCTTTGCCCCACAGCAGAATACCATAGGACATAACGCTATGGAAATAACTAAAATAGACTAACCGAGCTGTATCAATGTCAGTGTATTGTCTTACTTTCCTGACAGCGTAGGCGGCCGAACTGAGCCTTCCCGCTAGGCTTGATATATGTGGGCCCCACTGAAGTTTGGCATCTACTGTTATGCCTAGAAAAACTGCCGAGTTCACAGTTTCAAGCACCTCTTTATCTAAGACGATGTTGGGTCCTAGATTTCTAACATTTGGTAGAGCGAACTTTACACATATCGTTTTCTTGGCATTGAGAACTAGGTTATTTGTCGTAAACCAATCCGTAACCATTGAGAGTGCACTGTTTACGTCGTCAAAATCTTGTCTATTCCTGTCTACTTTAAAAATAAGAGAGGTATCATCTGCAAACAGTACAACGTTACAGATATCCTTTAAATAAAAAGGCAAGTCATTAATATAGAATAAGAATGGACCCAGTATTGAGCCTTGAGGTACACCTAACTGAACTGGTAGCCCGGAAGATTTCACACCATTAACATCTACACATTGGACCCTATTATGCAAATAAGAATTTATTACTTTAAGAGCTTCGTTTTGGACACCGTAATGACGTAGTTTACGCAAAAGTGTGTCATGGTGCACGCAATCAAAGGCTTTGGAGAGATCACAGAAAACTCCAATAGCATTTTGCGAGTTCTCCCATGTTGTCCGTATACCTGTCTGTCTGTAGTCTGTCAAGACAATCTTCCTCAGGAACGCGTGGAGGTAACAAGTTGAAATTAACATCAACTCCGTAGGTCTATGGTGCCTTGGAGTTCTAAAAACATCAAGTTTCTAAGCCAACGCAATAAAAAAATATGGCCATTTATGCGACATATTTTAACACTCCCAAATAAATCAAAACCTAGGGTACTTCTCGTTGACCTAGAATCATGAAATTTGGCAAGAAGCAAGGTCATTGATATGTGTACCATATTTCCACCATATTATGTTGTTATTCGGATTTAGACAGTGTTTATCTAGGCTCCTACATCTTTTTTTTTCCAAAAAACTTTTCAAAAATGAAATTTAAACGAATTTAATTTCGCACATTTTTACAGCGTAAATGACATGTGTTCATATTGTTTTTCTGTATTATAAACAACAATATTTATAATATCCTCGACTGATGACTGCTTCGTTGGTCTAGTGGTCACAAGCGCTACTGCTGAGCAAGAGGTCCTGGGTTCGATTCCCGGGTCGGGCAAAGTATTATTGGGTTTTTCTATCTGGAATTTCTCAATAGCAGCCCGGAGTCTGGATTTGTGCCCGGTTGATGGCAATAAGCTCGCCCCCTATTACATGGGACTTAAAACATAACTGGCGAAATGTGGGTATACCTACTACAGGGACACCTCTGCCCAATCCTTCGGGGAAACAAGGCGCGATGTTATGTTATGTAGATTCGAGGCAAATTGCCTGTGCCAGACGCACAGACACACATGAGTAATCCTGTAAGGGTTCCGTTTTTTCATTCGGACATACGGAACCCTAATAATAAACACAAGACAGTTAAGAATCAACACAAATAACTTTTCTGAATTAGATGCTGCAGAGGTTCCTCAAAAACAGTAATAGGGATGACAAAAAAAAATAGTTTTTGTCCGTCTTGTAGATTATTAAAAAATATTGGACAAGTATTTTTTTTTTTCTTTTTTACGTTATCTAAAGATTACGGCGATACATTGAGTTTAGATGTTCCATGACGTCACGAGTATGTAGATTTTATACTTACTTGTGACTTAGCGACCCCCACTCCCCAACTTTAATGCGTTTTATCCAAGTCATATCATTTTTATTAATATGATGAAGCAAAAAATACGTGTCTAATATTTTTTTATTATCTGACTGACGGACTTAATAGAATTTCTTTTTTTGTCCCAGGCATCATTCCTATTACTCCAAAAATGTAGGAGGCAACTTTTTCTATTTTGTTTCATAGTTGCACCTGCTTTGGAAAATAAACTTTCACCAGGCACAGATGTGGTTACGCGATTCCATTCAAAACAACTACTTTTCTTGCGAAACCGAATAAGTATCGAAAGAATTCCTTCAATACTAAAATTACTCGGTATTGTAACAAAAGTATCGAGTACTTACATGTATTTACTTGTATCGAATCATTCCTACATTAGAGACGCGTCGAAAAACCGTCAATAAAAGTTTTTGTGGTAAGACCCATAATGTCCTTCTACAAAGATCTTCCTCGTCGTCGTGTCTTCTTATCTATGTACCATCGGGGTAACGCACATCTAAGTATTTTGAAAACAAAATCCCGTGCACACGACCCTTTTTTTCGTAGGTAAGCGATACTATAGCGGCCGAGCGCTGCAAGCAAGAATAGTCCTTACAGTGTACTGATATGCGTCTCTTCGATAGTACCTATTCGATATTGAATCGTATCATAATTTATTAAAATGGAATAATTTGAAACTACTCAGATTCGTTGTAAACGTGCGCGCCTATCCGGCAGGTCCCAACCCGGTGAGCAACGTGGAGCAGCTGGTGGACACGCGCAACATGACGCTGGAGTGGCCGCGGCCGGGCGGGCGCGTGGAGTGGTACGCGCTGCGCTGGTGGCCGCTGGAGGACGGCGGGGCCGCCGGGGCCCGCAACCTCACCGCGCCGGGCCCCGCGCGCACCGTGCGCGCCGCGCTGGACGGGCTGGAGCCGGGCCGCGGCTACAAGCTCAGCATCGCCGCGCACTCCTACAACCTCACCAGCGACCTGTTCACCATGGAGACGCGCACTCGTACGTACTTCTTCAAACGAGGTCTTACCAAACTAGTGCGACTTTAGTTCGATGGAACTGACGCAGGCATAAGGCCAGACCGGTATGAAATACGGTCACATCCTAAATATGTTCGTCACCTTAATGGCTGTTTTTGTCTGCTCATTGCACGATAAAATTTGCTTTACCGACTCAACATTATAATTATATTGTATCTTAATGTCGATACCACCGAATGACATTCAGCCGTTTTCCTTACATGTCAGACCGAATTAAAAAAGATGGTTTCAGGTTATTGCCTATTTTGATCTTTGTTTTCAAGTAATTAAAAGTTTTCAATACAATAATCTGCTCAGTATCGTAGCTTCAAAAGGTATTTTGTATGAGTTGATAAAGGAAAGAAATTCAGAACTGACTAAAATATAAAATATATGACTGTACGATTCCAACTCGTGAGCGACTCGATGTGTGTCGTAGTACGCACTGCGTACATCGCGGACCCCGGCGCCGCTCATGCTCTGCGCTCGTTTCAGGCCCTCTCATACAGTCGGAGATGACGATCGTGAACGAGCCCGGTACCGGCGACGACAACGATACCCTGTCTACCACTCTGGTGAGTACCTCGATTACTAAGCTCGACGATTAATTACCATTCATTAAATGTAACACTCGAATTTAACATTCTGCTGCAATTATGACATCTTTTTTTTATTAAGCCGAAAGCGTCAGGTTAGCCCGCGAAATTAAAATTTTCTTACGTCTTTTACAATTTACAGGTCAGTACATTATTGCACATTCATTTTGTCACATATTAATGATTTGGACTAAGGGTGAGGACATAAAGAGGCGGGTTCCCGGTGCAGACAAACCGGTACGGGTAGGTACCGATCCGTACAGGTAAAATATTCCAATGTTATCATATGCGCTCACGCATCGGTACCGACCTGTTTCTTTATGCGTGAGCGCATATGATAACATTGGAATATTTTACCTGTACGGATCGGTACCTACCCGTACTGGTTTGTCTGCACCGGGAACCCGCCTCTTTATGTCCTCACCCTAATGCAGTATCGGGCTGAAGTTTTTAGAGATAGCTCCCAGAAGGGGTGGAGTAAGATATTTAAAACTGGAGTAATACGTAATTCATATTCATATAATGGCTTTACCCAAAGAGCAATGGAGAGGGCTATGCTTGGAGTTTCCCTACGTGATCGAATCAGAAATGAAGAGATCCGCAGTAGAACCAAGGTAACCGACATAGCCCGAAGAATTGCCAAACTTAAGTGACAACGGTCAGGGCACATTGCTCGCAGAACGGATGGCCGATGGGGTCGAAAGGTTCTGGAGTGGCGACCGCGTACCGGAAGACGTAGCGTTGGAAGGCCTCCCACAAGATGGACCGATGATCTTGTGAAGGCCGCAGGTATCCGCTGAATGCGGAAAGCACAGAATCGGTCGAAGTGGCGGTGCTTGGGGGAGGCCTATGTCCAGCAGCGGACGTCTTTCGGCTGAAATGATAATGATGACTTTACACTTTTTATTTGATTTTTAATTTTTATCTGCTGTTTATTATATTGTGTGCTTTTTAATCTTTGCTAAATAAATGAATTTTCTGTCTGTTTTTATATGAATTTAAAAAGTCACATTGGTACTTGTCCGGTTTCGCACCCACAACCGCGTGCATGAGAAGCAGGCGCCCAAAACAATGAGCCACCACTATTATGAAGTATAAGGATTTATAAATGTTTTATTATTGTTCTGTGTCTCGGATTTTTAAGCTATCCTCTTTACAGGTTTTCGTCTATATAAAAACATTTTTTAAATTTAAGCTTATTTTTTATCATTTTGAATAGGCTTAACTTTATCGATATCTATTGTCGGTATTTCACGTCTCTGTCCTATCACTACATAGTGGAACCTTTTTTGAAATTATTTAAAATGTTCAACAAGCTGTATCTAGTGGGGGTGATGTGGTTTCCAAGCCATAGTGCGGTCGTGGTTCGCGGGGCGGTAACCGTTTCGTTCTCTCTGCAGAAAGTGATCTACACGCGCACGCCGGAGTCGGCGTCGCGCTTCGACTCGTACCGCTTCCGCCTGGAGGGCGCGGGCTCGGCGCCGCGCTCGCTGGCGCGCGCGGCGGGCGCGCCGGGGCAGGCCGTGGAGTTCGGCGCGCTGGTGCCGGGCCGGCTCTACAACGTCACCATGTGGACCGTGTCGCGCAACGTCACCTCGCACCCCGTGCAGCGCCAGGCCAGGCTCTGTAAATATACTATTTTTTTGTTTTTTGAATTTTTCCTTTTATATGTGTCACAGTCGGTGATACTCCAATCACTTTACAATCTAGCTTATTATCTTATAAGTAATTTAAATAAAACATAAACTGCGTGTGTGTCGATACTCTTGTGCCATCCCATTTTCCTGGCTCGTCGTGATGTGCTAGCGCTGCTGCGGCGGCTGCAAAAAACCTCAAGAGTCGTAAAAAATAACCTCATCGGTATAGTACATTACTACATTACAGTCATTACGGGTAGTTAGAAGCCCAAAAGTCTGACAAGCAGTCTTACCGAGGGATATCGTGTTACCTAGTAACTAGGTTGTGGAGGTCAGATAGGCAGTCGCTCCATGTAAAATACTGGTATTCTTCTGCATCCAATTAGACTGGAAGCCGACCCCAACATAGTTGGAAAAAAGCTCGGCAGATGATGGTATAGCACATTACTGCAGAGGCCTGCAAAAAAAGACTTACGTATGTGTGCCTCGGCTTTGCCTCGGCCCACATTTTCGCATTCGTCCATCAATGCCTGGTTTCAACCAAGGCTTGACCGAGCGAGCGAAGCGTCTCTGGATCAGGTCTGGCAAAATTTTCTTTCGTGCGTCAGTTTGTACGTACTCGTCTACAGGTCGTATTTTACAACCAATCTGGACGAAATTTGGTGTACAGGTTTGACGATTTTTTTGTAGCTTTTAGCTGTCGGGGATTTTTGATTGGAGAGGTACTTCCTCCAAAATGGGGTAAAAAGGGATACTGGATCTCCGCCTTATGAGATCTGATTTCGATGGTTCTTTTTTTATTTGAAAGGTAGTAACTATGTTGGTCTCAAAAAAAAATGGTGAAGTTTTGATGAGGATCTTCGGCATGATGAGCAGAATAGCTTCTCAAAATTCAGTAATTTACTGAATTTTGAGAAGCTATTCTGCTCACTATTTATTAAAAAAGTTAATTTTTCTAGCTGGCCTACAACTTACTCATATTTTTTCTGGTTTTTTTGGGTTCTGTAATCAACAAGGAACCGATATAGTTTCGGCATGTCCATCTGATTGTCTGTCTGTCTGTCAGAGAATCTTAGTACTAGAAAGCTGTAATTTGGCATGGGTACCAGTGGCGAAGACAGAGCAGCAAAAAAATAAAAAAAATACTTTGGAATTTAGTCGTGGCCGCGAAAGGTTACTTCTTGTTTACCTATCAAAATAACGGTGTCAATAAACCGTTTCATTAAATTCCTATTTCGATCTACTTTTCTATTTTGAGCTTCATGCAAATTAGTGAAAATAATTCTATTCCTACCAGTCCCGAACTCATAAAACAGCTACGCATATGTTTTTCAGTCTGCACATCTTTTTCGATGAATTCGTCAGATTAAAATGTAAAAAACCCTTAATTCCATAAACTACTAGAATCTAAGAAAAGTAAACACGGGAACAACACATTTTATTTACTTTACGACTGCCAGTCACTCATTGATATTTATCGTAAAGGGAAACATTACAATGCTTGAAAAAATCATCGCGTCATTTGTAATTTATAGTCCTATCTGGGCGAGCACGGCCTAACTTAATTATGTGTTTCATAGTTACAAAATTAACCTTGAAAAGCATGTTTCCTCACAAACATTTTAAAACTATAACTTATTGAACTATCTACTTATCCCAAATACCTAATTACAACGTATTTTAGTTTCACATTCACTAAACTCAAAACACTATGTTAAATGATGTTTAATATTTAAAATACTTTTCACACTATAAGAGAAATAGCATTTAACTACCTCCATTTGTTGGCACAATTGTTACCAGTTACCCAATACCAAAAAAATTGGCACCAAATTACCCACTTAGACTTAGGGCAAATAAAATACATTCTACAATAAAATTATGAATAAAATGCTTTCTATTGCTATTAACATTAGGAATTTCTTAGAAAAATACTTTACAAATTACAATAATTGTCAACACTCAACAAACAGTTCAAATTAGGTATTGAAATTAGATAAATCCAATTATTGGCATAAAAGTTAACCAATTATCAGCACTATGCGGATAAATGGTAAAATGTAGTTTCAGCATGGTGTCAACATTTGGAAAATGATGTCACATCATATTTTTACATTAAAATTCATTCTTATCATTACTGAAAAAGACTAAAATTTAAAAAAAGAACTTGTAATTAAGTCTATACTTAAATAACAAAATTCTCAGCACAGGTGCTGATAAATTGGATTTCTGTTTAAAAATATACCCAGATGTTGACACCCCATATTTTGAAATAATCTAACGGAAATCTTTAAAATCCTATTGTAACAACTAACTAAAAATACCTTATAAAACGTATAAAAACTAAGATTTCATTACAATTCTCATAAAACATTAGAAACAGAATGATAAATTGACCGCCAAACTTACCTCCAATGAGTAAATATGGCCGAAAAATACCAACAACTGCAGACCGACTTTTTGAATTACGATCCTGCCGCCATTTTTGATGTTTACGTATTGAAAAAGTTGCCACTGTATAAAGTAGTATTTACCAAGTATGTTTTTTACTTTGTAATACGACAACCAAAAAGAGAAATTGATATTTTTAATTTATTCGCCGAGGTGCTGATAATTGGTGGAGTGCTAGCAATTGGGTGATTCACCCTATGTCTGTAATTTTTATGGTGTAAATAATAAAGTTAAAAGGAAAACTACCTATCACAACTAAGTATGCTTCACAAGTTAACGAGTAATATTATTTTGTGCAGAATAAACAATTTTTTTTTCTTTCTTTAATAATCAGCCAACTCACTTTTGCAGTTGGAATGTATGGGAGAACAATTTTTTTCAACCACAATGTTAAGTTTGTTCTTGAGATAAATAAAGTCATCTCAACTACGGAATCCATCATTGTGCGTAGTCCGACACGCACTTGACCGGTTTTAAGAACGAAGTTCTTTAACGCGGCTTGTAAACTTTCAGAAATCGTCACGCTAAAAGTGTTAATACTTGCGACTGTTTTCTTCTAATTCAAAGAGAAAGAAAGAGAGAGAGAGAACGCCGGCAGAAAAAAAACCGGATCGGTGAGGCCTATATTCGTCAGACAATTTTAACACTGCACACTGCGGTGTAGAATATTGCAGATTTATGTCAGCGCCATCAGGACAATTTAGAATCAAGACAAAATCAAACTGGTTGCTAATTTAATTGTAAAATTTATTATTTTGTGGTATATGACATTGATTTCACATTCTGTGATTACTTCCTCACACACTGACTTATTAACTATATTTTTTTTAAGAAAATCGACTACTTTTACAATGTTTGTAAATATGTGAGCACCATGTATCTATCACATAATTAAATTATGTGTCGTTGCTTCATTTTTAATTAATTTTACCTATTGTGGTATAGTAATTTTATTCTAGGTGCATCGTCTTCACATATAATTATTTAACTAATGTATACAAACTATTGTAAAACATATTAAAAGAGTAACGGTGGAGTTTCTTGCCCATTCTTCTCCATACGAAAACTACCTTTTGGAAGGGGCGACTAGAATCAATTCTATTATTTTGTAAACATTGACATTCAAAAATGCCATACATGGGCCTATTTGAAATAAATGATTTGACTTTGACTTTGAATAAATGAAAACATTTATTTGTTAAACACGGGTACATACATTTGGTCTTCAGTAACAATTCCGTTGACTCTATATGTTTTGCCAACGGTGTGGGGATAGGGATGTTGGTTGATATTTACTATATTTTGTGTGATAAAATTTGGACATATTTCATCACTCCTTGGGTGGTATTCGGAAAAATATACACATAAGACAGTTCTCATTGTGATACTTTAATAAAATGGGGTTCTATTTATAGCCAGAGGACGCCACTAGCTATAAAATGGAACCCCTGGAGTAAAATGATCTGATTGGATTCTAGCTTCGCCGGTCACACAAGGCTAGTATAGTAAGATTAGTGGTGGTGAAAATTAGGATGGGGTTCTATTTTATAACTAGTGAAGCCCTCTAGCTATAAAATAGAACCCCATCCTAATTTTCACCTCGATCTTTTTTTTTTAGCCTCGTGTGACCGGTGTTGCTAGAATCCAATCGGATCATTTTACTCCACGGTCTATGTCACTGCAATGCAATGCAAGTAGTGGATTTCAGTTAAACCAATTACAGGCACTTTTGTATTGTCAAGGAGTCGGTCAGACAGAATGAGAAGGTGGAGCTAGTTGCCCATTCCAAAGCGTAGTATGGCAAAAACTGGAAAGAAACTCCATAGACACACTTTTAAATTAAATGAATGACATCCGCAGATCCGCGGCCGATAACGCAACTGAACGCGACTGAGATCGGCGCGCGCGAGATAAAACTCGCGTGGGACAAGCCCGCGGGGGACTACACGGACTTCGAGGTGCAGTACCTCACCGGCGCCAACCAGCTGCAGACGCACACCACGGACGAGCTCGGCATCACGGTCAGTACGCTCTGTGTTCACTACTGCGAGATGACGTCGCGTGGGACAATCCCGCGGGGGACTACACGGACTTCATATTCCTACTGTTATTTTAAAGCTATAGGCCTAGACCTAGGCGTTTAGTTTTAACACCAGGTCTATAACTTTTTTGTTGAATATAGACGAGCGACCTCGCCCGTCTATACTCAACAAAGAAGTACCTACTACACTGCCAATATTTATTTGTATCGTGTGTGAAATATTTTTCGAAACACAATCTCAACATCGTTCAGTCGTCGCCAGCGTTCCCGGCGTACAGTACCGCCGAAAAAAGCACCAGTCGATGGTTCAATTGAAATATCCGGTGGTCGCTCTCGCCTGCGCAGGTGGGCGCGCTGCGGCCGCACACGCTGTACACGTTCACCGTGGTGGTGTACGCGGGCGGCGCGGGCGCGCTGCGGGCGGCGTCGCGCGCGCACTCGGCCGGCGTGGCCACGCGCGAGGCGCCGCCGCCCGCGCCGCGCCGCTTCCGCACCGTGGCCGCGCAGCCGTCCGAGCGCAGCTTCAGCTGGGAGCTGGAGCCGGCCGACGCCAACGGCGTGCTGCGCCGCTTCGTGCTGGAGTACGCGCCGCAGACCGACCCCGAGCGCATCACCAAACTGGAGTTCTCGCCGGACGGTAACCTAACGTTTGCACGCAGTAATAATATAATATTCTTTATATAATTTGCTCAGACGACAATGATTCGCAGATTAGTTAGGACAAAAAAAAAAACATAAAAGCTATGTTACTGGGTTATAATTTACTGTAGGTGCCTAGTAATTCTAGGCACATACAGTCACCTTTGCATACTAGAATGTTCGTAGAGTAAGAACGCTAAGAGGGATATGTGATTCAATGAAGTACGAGAATGTAAAACATACGGAATATAATAAGAACATAAACATAATGTGAGGAAAGTCTTGACTATGAGTAGTTGGTAATATGAAAATGAGTCAGCGCAGATGGAGCAGCTAAAGGATTTTTTCAGGGAAAAGGGTGGTTTCCAAACGATGACGGCTCATAAAAATGTACGGAAGAAGTATGTCGCGCCAACTTTAATAGAGCAAAAGGGTCATGATTATTTAAAACTTTTTTCGTATCGACATCATAATCTCAATCTACATAGAGTCATGTAGTGCGTCACGCTGCCCGTGCCCGCAGCGCGCGGCGGCACGGTGGCGGGGCTGGTGCCGGGCGCGTCGTACTGGTTCAGCGTGCGCGCCGAGACGGGCGCGGGCGCGGGCGAGGCGGCGCGCGTGCTGGCGCACATGGACATCGGCGCGCCGCCGCGGCCCGCGCCGCACGCCACGCCGCACGAGGTGCGCCGCTCGTCGTCCACCGTGGCCGTGCGCTTCCGCGCCGACTACTTCTCGGCCGCCAACGGCAACGTGACGGCCTACACGCTGGTGCTGGCCGAGCGGCCGCGCAACGACACGCCGGCGCGCCTGCCGTCGTGGCGCGACGTGCACGCGCTGGACGCGTGGCCGCCCTACCAGGTCACAGAGCCCTACTACCCCTTCCACTCGTCGCCCGTGGAGGAGTTCACGATCGGCTCGGAGCGCTGCGACGCGGGCGGGCGCGCCTACTGCAACGGGCCGCTCAAGCCCGGCACCAAGTACTTCGTCAAGCTGCGCGCCTTCACCGCGCCCGACAAGTTCACCGACACCGGCTACACCGTCGTCTACACCGGTACGTACCCGCGCCACCCGCGCCCTCACCATCTCCAAACTTCACTTAATCGCTCGACTGATTCACCGATTCGAATGTGTATAGATCGATTACAGCGTACTTGTACCTAATATATTTAATGTGCCGATAACGATAACGTGCGATATCCTCCTTGCTGATAGCGCTCAGTCGCCTTATATTTACCAGAGAGTACACGTCTGTGCTCTGCTCAACATGGCAACTTTATCGGTATCATCATACAAGTAATAAGTCGTTGTACGTAGCCGCGTACCGTGCATACTGTCCGTACTGTGATCAACTGTGAACCAAACAGATACGTGAACCATTTACAAAAAGTTAGTATTGTTTTTATTTATTTCTCAGTATATGGTACATTGAGATCTTACATTAAACATTGTTTCACACATACTACTATTGCTGGTGTAGAAATATTAAATAATAAGCTAAGTACATGCAAATGAGAACTAGGTACATTATAAGGATATAAAATCTTGTATTTAGTTATGAATTTATAATTTTAATGACAAATTAATAGACTGCTTAAGATTAATCAAAAATCCATTATTTATAATGTCATAATATCAATATTTAAATCAAAAATATAGATCATAATGTCAAAGAATAAATCATAATGTCAAAGAATAAATCATGATGTCAAAGAATAGATCTTAATGTCAAAATATAAATCATAATGTCAAACTGTGATATCTTTTAAACTATTCATTTAAATGATATGATGTCAAGGAATATTTTAATCTAAATTAAATGCCCAATTTAAATAACATTTTTTATTGGATAAGGATTGTTATAATACCGGTCAAAAAAGCTTCGGAAATAACAATTAAATTTTCATCAAATTCTGATAGATAATAATGGTTGCTGTGGGTCACCATTAGAAGACATATTATGCCATCGCGGACTTTTTTTGTTAAACTTTTTAAGATGAATAATACTGTAGAACATAAGTTTTATGTAACTTTTACGATTTCCGCGGCGCATGTTAATAAAGCACCCAGTCGGCATGATTTTTTCAGACATCCAATTTACACAAAACCTTAATGAATTACATACTAAAACCTTCCGCATAAATCACTCCGTACATTGGTGAAAACCGTTTGAAATTTCCTTCAGTAGTTTTTGAGTTTATCGCGTTCAGACAGACACACAGATGCGGCGGAGGACTTTGTTTTATAATATTTACATATTATAATAAGGATAAGGATGTCACGTTGTACTGGGATCGGTCTATCATTACTGACGGGACTATTGTTGCCAATAAGCCTGATATAGTGGTGATAGATCGATTAGCGCGCCGCGCAATGATAGTCGATGTTACCATTCCACATGACGAGAACCTCGTGAAAGCTGAGAACGAGAAACAAATAAAATATCTTGACTTAAGAGCGTTTATTCTGAAAGTGGGCAACGTCGCGAATAGCTGTCAAAGATTTCGCTGTTTTGATTAATTTGGCAATATTACTGTATGGAAATATGAAATATGGCTAACTAGCGAACTAGAATATTAATAATGAATTGCAATTACAACACTGAATTTGATGTTGTAACCGTTTTAGGTGTAAAAATCGCATTTGGAAAATTTCCAAATACTTTTTTACATCTAAAACTAAATATTTGGTGTTACGATATTAATATTGGATTTCATAATCAATATTTTAGTTCGCTAGTTAGCTACATTTCATATTTCATTCGGTAATCATCATCATCTACCTAGCCTTTTCCAAACTATATTGGGGTCGGCTTAATATTTCATTCAGTAATATTACCCAAATAATCAAAACAGGTAAATATTTGACAGCTATTTGCGACGTTGCCAGCTTTTAGGATAAACGCTCTTAACACACGAGGTTGTCAACATGTGGAATGTGAGCTCGGCTATCATTGTGCCGATTGTCGTAACGGCCAATGGCCTGATGGCCGAAAGCTTCGACCAACATCTCTCGAGGCTTTCGTTAGGCGGTTGGATCAAAGGCCAGATTCAGAATACAGTACTCCTCGATACGGCTCGCTTTGTGCGGAGGTTCCTGTCTCTGCAGCCCTAACCACCGGTAGCTTGGACCCTGCTCCTGATACTGGTGGTGGACCACATTTTTTTTTTTAAATGCATTTTTAATGATTTGAATGATTGATTGATAAAAATGTTTTTTTTTTTTTTATGATTTTTATAAAAATATTTAAAATGTATTAAATAAGTATAAAAATTAATTAATTAAAATAATATTATAAAGAAGTAAAATTTGGTTGTTTGTGAGTTTATGTAGGGTAATCTCCGGAACTACGGAGTCAGATTTGAAAAAAAAAAATCTGATATCCCGATTCTTCAGGAACATAACGCTACAACCCTTAGGAGCCAAGCAAAAAGAAAAATAGAAAGTACGCTAAGCGAAAACGAAGCGATGAGATGCGACGCGGTGGGGCGGGGGCCGAAATTTGACGCGGACGAATTCGCGGGCAGAAGCTAGTCTGCTATAATTGAGAACATTAAAAAAACAATAATCAGTTCTTAAACCTAAAACTAAAATTAAACGAGTGAGTACTTATATTTTTCCTTCTTTGTTTCGGAGAAAAAGTTCAAAAACGAGCGATGACATCACTCCAGCGAATTATGTAGTTACTAGCTGCGCCCCGCGGTTTCACCCGCATGAGGCTCGATTCCGTACGAATATCGGGATACAAATCCTATGTATAACCCAGGTTATAGTCTTCCTATGTACCAAATTTCATCTAAATCCGTTCAGCCGTTTTATCGTGAAAGTGTAACAAACAAACATACAAAAAATCAAATCTTTTCTCTTTATAATAATATTAGTTTCGAACGGCCTGTAAAAAAGTTTTTACCATTGCCACTCGAAAAAAGGCATTTTATTCATCGATAACAATGTGATATATACTCTAAGATAACAGTGAATAAAACTCTCTTTTACTCACTGAGTGAATAAAAACATTTTGAATTTGGAACAAGCACGAATTGTACGAATTATGTACAAACGATGAATAAAACGTGCTGAAAGTACATACTGGCTGGCTAAATGGAGCTATAGTTATACAATTTATACCATTCCCCCTCTAAAAAGCTTATTTTATTCACTGAAAACAGTGTATAAAAAGCACTTTTAATCACTATTTTGGTGTTTGAATTTAGAACACCAATATATTCGACCTCGATCTCAATGCTATACAACCTCCTTGCGATTAATTTAACCTTCCTTTTTTAGAACGAAGATCTTTAACGCGATTGTAAACTTTCAGAAATTGTCACGCTAAAAAGAGTTAATATTTGTGACTGTCTTCTTCTAATTCAAAGAGAAAGAGAGAGAGAACGCCGGTAGAAAAAACAATGGAAAAGAGTACACTGTTATGGAATAAAATTGTACACATCGGCCTGAGTACACTGCATGCTGGAGAGAGAGAGAGAGAGAGAAAGTGTGAATTTGGTAAAAATGAAAATCCAAGATGGCGGCTCTGAT
The DNA here is from genome assembly GCA_963680765.1 of Agrochola lychnidis. Taxonomy (NCBI): domain Eukaryota; kingdom Metazoa; phylum Arthropoda; class Insecta; order Lepidoptera; family Noctuidae; genus Agrochola; species Agrochola lychnidis. Next base: position 1,051,654 of record OY796857.1, on the reverse strand, counting down.
ACAAATTTTTCATCATGGGTATCGTTTTCATGGTTTTCAAGGGTACAAAAGCCGATAGTGAGGTCAAAATGAAAATCCAAGATGGCGGCTCTGATTTTTTTTGAATTTTCATCATGGGTATCGTTTTCATGGTTTTCGAGGGTGTTAAAGCCGATAGTGGGGTCGAAATGTAAATCCAAGATGGCTGCTCAAAAAAAAAACAAATTTTTCATCATGGGTGTCGTTTTCAGTTTTCGAGGGCGCTAACGCCGATATGAGGTCAAAATGTAAATACAAGATGGCGACTGCAAAAATTTTGATTTTGTTTTAAATCATACGTGAGAAAGAACTTCGTTTCTGACGGGGATCCCACGACCACACACGTTTTTCATCATTAAATGTCTATTTTCGCTTAAATCTTTCTTTTTTTCGTAGTCATGGTATATAGTATGCAAGTCTTGAATAAAACGGATTTATATCGAGGGCCATGAATCACTCGCGTCGCTCAGGATTCTAACACTTGAATCACTCGTTATGCTCGTGATTCAATCATCATGAATCACTCCCTACGGTCGTGATTCAATCGTTAGAATCCTTCACTTGCTCGTAATTCATCTATGGCCCTCTTTAAATCCGTCCTTTATTCACTAATTGCTTAACCCATCATCTGTTACGACGCCTCATTAAGGTGGATAACAATTAAAATTCTATTGTGTCTCGTTAATGACAGTTGAAAGGATAATATACTATTTTTTTTTTAACCCGCCAGTTTTAGCTAAGTTCTTTTTTATCTGTTATCGTGGTTGTTTTATGTTATTGGAAAATCTATTAACATAATTATAATAAAATGAGTTCTTCCAGTGACAAAAATGAGATTGTGACTTCGGAAACATTTCGTTCTAAAGCAGCAATTCAATCAATCTGCCTAGCCTTTTCCCAACTATGTTGGGGTCGGCTTCCAGTCTAACCAGATGCAGCTGAATACCTCTATTTTACATGGAGCAACTGACTGTCTGACTTCGACAACTCAGTAACTGAGTATTAGGATACCCCTTGGACTGGTTGTCAGACTTTCGTGTTTCTGACGACCCGTAACGACTGTCAAAGATCCACGAATGACAGCTGGAACCAACGACTTAATGTGCTTTCCGAGGCACGGAGGACTCTCAGTATGTAAAGATGGTCACCCATCCACGAACCAACCCCGGCAAGCGTAGCTTAACCTGATGGATCGACCCGTACGGCTGTTATTACTTAACCACGAGCTCCTCTAAAGCAGCAATTATAGTAGATAATTTTGCTGTCGCCAAAAATATGACTATAAAATACTACTTATACTACTATTTATTTTCTCGCAGTCAATGGTAAAAAGTAGAGTACACAACACGTGAAAAAAAATTTTACTCGGTCCTTGTATCCCTCGCTCCGCTCGTGATTCTACTATAGAATCCTTCGCTGCTCTCGGGACCCAACTTAGTCCCTCGAATTAAATTCCCTTTTTTTTCACTTGTTGTATAATCTACTATTATTTAAATGTCTAATCTTATTTCAAATGGAGTATAGTTCTCTTTGTAGTCCAGGAAAATATTTTTAGTGAATAAAATCCTAGTGAAGAGTTTTCACCGGAATTATCTTTATTTAGGCATGACAAACACTGTGTGAAAAGTCCATTGTGATAATACACTGGCCTTCAAAACTTAGTACCACACTTTTAAAATAGCAATTTCGCCTAAACTATAGAAGTCAGAGTTTTGAAATAAAAAACGTTTTTAAAAAACTTTTAAATTAGTAACGTGTTATACATGAGTAACATTTTAAACTAAAAAAAAGATAAAAACCAAAAAATAGCATTTTTTAACTTACTGACAAAAAACTCAAACACCATTTATAAGTATGTTTTACGCCTTATTTGCATTTTAATAACTGATATTGCCTCCTCAAGCTCTGATTACAGCTTCGAGCCGGTTTGGCATACTGAAGATGAGGTTTCGGAGGCAATGTTGGAGAATATTCTCCCATTCTTACATCCGGGTATGTTTTAGGGCCCTGAGAGTGATAGGAGGTGGTCTGTGGCTTCTGACCAACGTCCCGAGCACATCCCAGACATGCTCGATCGGGTTGAGATCAGGACTTCTTGATGGCCAAGCCATCAAGATGATGTTAGTATCATCTCCTGAATGTACTCTTGTACAACCCGAGCGGGCGTTATCCTGCATTAGTATCGATCCATCACCCATATTTACTAAATATGGCCCTACATACTTATTAAGGATCTCTTGAGTATATCTTTCCCCAGTCAGGGTGCAATTGGCTATGGCCACTGGCTCTGTACGACCTTCTAAAGAGATGCCAGCCCATACATGTACAGATTCTCCACCGTATTCGACTCTTCCTATGAAGCAGGCTTGAATGTATCGGTCACCAGGGCGTCTGTACACTCTTCGCCTTCCATCGGAAGTGAGAATCGAGACTCATCAGTGAACTTTAAATATCTTGTGTACTAAAAGTTATTGCAATTTCAAAATTGTGGTACTAAGTTTTGAAGGCCAGTGTATGTGCGAAAACAAAAATATTTGATGTCAAAAATCTCCAAAATCAGTTTTTTGCGATTATTTTATTAGGTAATTTTATGCTAGGATAAGTTTAAATCTCATAAAATTTTGTGTTATGCCAAAATATCGTAATGGACTTTTCTCTCACGGTATTTCTAATATGTAAATAAAGATAATTCCGATGATAAATACACAGGTCACTCAGAAAGTTTTGCGACTAACGGTTTTTGTCTATGGGACACTGGCTGGTTTAGATGTCAATTAAAACTATGACTATTTATTCCAAAAAAACACAATATTCGAAATTCCCTCCACGTTTTTTTACGAGCAAAATCAAATTCATATTCATTTATTATTTTTGTGAACATAGGGTAAAAGATTATACAGCTGTTACAAATAAATATCGGTCCATACTACGTCCCGCCAGAAGGCATACAAAATTGTTTAGGTAAATAGATAGGTAATCAAATGTAACATTAACAAAATAAAAAGTCAAGGTACATGTCACAATTTCATGCCAAAGTACTGCAAAGTACTCTGTCACACTGAAAAATGGATTAACAATCATCGCGCGAAAATGTTCTCGCATTTTCGCGCGATGATTTTGTACGATTCCAAATGTCGACTAAAACCAGAAGAATCGTTTGAAAGACTTCGAATGGCGTACATAGACAAAAGCCCTTCTAAAGCGACTGTTTTTCGCTGGTTCAGCGAATTTAAACGTAGTCGAGTAACTTTGGCGGACGAAGAAAGAAGTGGCCGCCCTATGACGGCTGTTACAGATGAAAATGTGCTGGCTGTGAAAATTTTAATTCAAGAAAATAGGCGAATTACATATGAAGAGATTCAGCATATACTGCAGATTGGATTGGGAAGTGTGCATGAAATTCTACACGGGCATCTTCGGGTAAGGAAGATAGTTTCACGCTGGGTACCGCACAATCTAACGCAGGCTCAGAAGGAGGTTCGGGTAGAATGGTGCCAAGACATGATAAAAAAAATTGAAGCAGGCTCGTCTCGGCGCGTTTATGATATCATTACGGGTGATGAATTTTGGATTTATCAGTATGATCCAGAAACCAAGCATCAGTCGACCATGTGGCTGTTTCAAAATGAACCAACGCCTACCAAAGTGAAGCGAGCCAGAAGTGCAGGCAAAATTTTGATCGCAAGTTTTTTCTTTGACGGGTTATCTGGTGTCAGTACCCTTACGAGATCAAAGGAGCATCAATGCTGAATAGTATGTTACCAAAAGCCAGAAGTTTTTACTGCTGCAAGCAGCAAGCGACCGAACATTGGCCTCCATGGGCTACTGCTTCACCACGACAACGCGCCGGCTCACTCGGCGCTCAAAACAAGGGACTTTTTTGACAGCACACCGGTCAAATTTAAAGTTCATCCTCCTTACAGTCCCGATTTGGCTCCGTGCGACTTTTTCATGTTCCCCAAAATAAAAAATCAACTCAAAGGAAAACAGTTTTCATCACCGGAAGATGCACTGGCTACATTTGCGAAAGAGATTGAAGAGGTGTCTGATGCGGACTGGCAAATTAATTTAATTCATTTAAATCAGATACAGTGATCCATATTTATATTAGTATACCTACTTAAAAATTACGTTAGTACTTAATCAAAAATACCTGCCACAATAATAATAATTATTATAACCAAAATAAATAACTACATAGAAATTGAAATAGATACATAAAATCAAATTGTAAAATTAATTAATAAGTTTGATAAAATAAAATTGTAAAATAAATATTGATCTTTAAACTAATTAAAATCTTTACATTCTTCATATTCATTAAAATTAATGTCAATTAAAATCTAAAAATTCATTGAGTTACAAATATTAAAAATCCATACAATTACAAATATTAAAAATAGTAAAAATAAATGCAGAATCAGTCAAACTAAGCCTAGATGATTGATTTAACAAGTGACCTCCAAAGCGGGGATGAAATGTGTTACGAAAATTGGTTAATACGTATGAAACTGTGTATAGACGCCAATGGAGAGTTCTTCGAAAAAAATTAAAAAAAAAATTATATCCTGTAGTATATTTTTTTTTTAATAGCGCAAACCTTTCTGATTGCCTCACGTAAGGATTTCTTAAGCAGATTAATTTCGCCTTTAATTAAACTTAATTTTCTGAGCTATTTGATATCACAGACTTTCATAATAAAGTAAATCGATAATAGAGGTGTACGTTAACGTTACAAAGTCACTACACGTCACTTTCAAACGTAAACGATCTCCGCCCCCGTCTCTCCCGGACGAGTTCCATAAAGTGAGCGGCTACCGTGCGCAGAGGTGGATAACACGGCGTGGATCGTGGGCGCCTGCGCCGGCCTGGCGGCGGCGGCGGGCGGCGCGGCCGCGCTGGCGGCGCTGCGCCGGCGCCGCGCCCGCGCCGCGCCCGCGCAGCCCGCGCCCGCGCCGCGCGCCGCGCAGCGCCCCGTGCGCGCCGCCGACTTCATCGACCACTACCGCCTCATGGCCGCCGACTCCGACTTCAGGTGCGTGTCGCCTACTTCACCGAATGTGAGCCGGCCCGAACGGTTGGCGGTCGGCGTAGCTGCCATCACTGTTCCAAATATTACTAGTTAATAGTCGTATAAAATTTGTTGTTTGTGCGCGCGCAGGTTCAGCGAGGAGTTCGAGGAGCTGAAACATGTGGGGCGCGAGCAGGCGTGCTCGGCCGCTGACCTGCCCGTCAACCGACCAAAGAACCGCTTCACCAACATCCTACCCTACGACCATTCGCGCTACAAGCTGCAGCCCGTGGACGACGAAGAAGGCTCCGACTACATCAACGCCAACTACGTGCCCGGGTACAACTCGCCGCGCGAGTTCATCGTCACGCAAGGCCCGCTACACTGCACGCGCGACGACTTCTGGCGCATGTGCTGGGAGTCTGGCAGCCGCGCCATCGTCATGCTGACGCGCTGCGTAGAGAAGGGCCGCGAGAAGTGCGACCGCTACTGGCCCTACGACACGCGGCCCGTGTACTACGGCGACATCGCCGTCACGGCGCTCAACGAATCGCGCTACCCCGACTGGACCGTGACGGAGCTCATGCTCTGCCGCGGCGCGGAGCAACGCGTGCTCAAGCACTTCCACTTCACCACGTGGCCGGACTTCGGCGTGCCCGACCCGCCCACCACGCTGGCGCGCTTCGTGCGCGCCTTCCGCGAGCGCTGCCCGCCCGACTCGCGGCCCGTCGTCGTGCACTGCAGCGCCGGCGTGGGCCGCTCCGGCACCTTCATCACGCTGGACACCGCACTGCAGCAGGTCAGTCACTAACACTACACACGCGAGCGTGTCGTCGTGCACTGCAGCGCCGGCGTGGGCCGCTCCGGCACCTTCATCACGCTGGACACCGCACTGCAGCAGGTCAGTCACTAACACTACACACGCGAGCGTGTCGTCGTGCACTGCAGCGCCGGCGTGGGCCGCTCCGGCACCTTCATCACGCTGGACACCGCACTGCAGCAGGTCAGTCACTAACACTACACACGCGAGCGTGTCGTCGTGCACTGCAGCGCCGGCGTGGGCCGCTCCGGCACCTTCATCACGCTGGACACCGCACTGCAGCAGGTCAGTCACTAACACTACACACGCGAGCGTGTCGTCGTGCACTGCAGCGCCGGCGTGGGCCGCTCCGGCACCTTCATCACGCTGGACACCGCACTGCAGCAGGTCAGTCACTAACACTACACACGCGAGCGTGTCGTCGTGCACTGCAGCGCCGGCGTGGGCCGCTCCGGCACCTTCATCACGCTGGACACCGCACTGCAGCAGGTCAGTCACTAACACTACACACGCGAGCGTGTCGTCGTGCACTGCAGCGCCGGCGTGGGCCGCTCCGGCACCTTCATCACGCTGGACACCGCACTGCAGCAGGTCAGTCACTAACACTACACACGCGAGCGTGTCGTCGTGCACTGCAGCGCCGGCGTGGGCCGCTCCGGCACCTTCATCACGCTGGACACCGCACTGCAGCAGGTCAGTCACTAACACTACACACGCGAGCGTGTCGTCGTGCACTGCAGCGCCGGCGTGGGCCGCTCCGGCACCTTCATCACGCTGGACACCGCACTGCAGCAGGTCAGTCACTAACACTACACACGCGAGCGTGTCGTCGTGCACTGCAGCGCCGGCGTGGGCCGCTCCGGCACCTTCATCACGCTGGACACCGCACTGCAGCAGGTCAGTCACTAACACTACACACGCGAGCGTGTCGTCGTGCACTGCAGCGCCGGCGTGGGCCGCTCCGGCACCTTCATCACGCTGGACACCGCACTGCAGCAGGTCAGTCACTAACACTACACACGCGAGCGTGTCGTCGTGCACTGCAGGGCCGGCGTGGGCCGGACCTTCATCACGTGTCACGCTGGACACCGCACCGCGCTCTTTCATACCAACCGTTAAACAGTGGTTTACAACTAAATTTCACAAATCCCTGACTTGTCGGAATAGAGAGACGGAGGAGAGAGAGTCATATCTGGACTAGGGACTTCATTTTCATAAAGTACATTCTGACGACAAACCATAAACTGCTGCCTCGAATACTTATAATCACGCTAATATTATAAAGGCGAAAGTTTGTGAGTGTGTGTGTATGTTTGTCTCTTCTTCACGCTCAAACGGCTGGGCGTATTTGGTTGAAATTTGGCACACAGATAGTTTATAACCTGGATTAACACATAGGATCGAGACTTATGCGGGTGAAACCGCGGGGCGCAGCTAGTAAATTATATTTCATACTTTGCCTGAACGGTACAGGCCTTCTATACAATGTCTCTGTATTCTATAGAATACCGGATTATACAGATTGCCCATAACATAATATATACACATACAGGGTGGTAGGGACATCGACGCGAAAACTTACCATGGACTACGAAAAACGAACAAAAGGGAGATGTTGGTTGGTCAGATGAATGTGTGGTCATACCTACTTGTTTTCTTCATAATTAATTATCGACAACAGCGCCTATTTAACTGTACTGTTTTTAACGAGTATGTCATTATAGTTGATTTTGCTGAACCCAACATTTGTAAAATGATGAAAAGCAACGTGAACCATTTGGATATTTTATTACATCGTTTGGGTTTCTAAATACCAACTCGCTTTCTCTCCAGTCATTGATTGAGTAGCCGAGTGTAACTTTTTCTGCATCTGGATAATTCGGAATAATTGAATAAATAATTTAGGTGAGCTAACGCCTTCTTCCTCTTCTGGGTCAATATCTTCTAGTTCATACAGTTAGTTTACAACAGGTATTCAATAGCCTGCGTATAATGTGTAGTGATAGAATCAAAATAATCGGTAGTGATGTATTTGTGATCACACTGATCACACAACACATCTTGGTCTTCTAGTCGTGAGTGGTTTTTTGACGTTCTAGTAAATAAATATTTCTGGTGTCGAGTTCTTCTCTCCGTGATATATTTTAGAGGTTTTCTTGATGCTGAGTCTTTCTTGATGTTGGTGAATATTTGTCTTAGTTCATTGTAATCTGCTTCTTGGCTTCTTATGACTTCGTTTATTTCTTGTATGTCCATTTTCCCTAATTGTCTCTACTAGTATTGTTTGTTAAAACCGTGACCTAATTGTCCTTTGATACAATAAGTGCAATTTCTCAGACTATTGGTGAACCCAATTGTCGGTGCCGATTTCCGATCCGCTATCGTACAAATGGCGTGCAAGTATGTCAGTCCTTTTACATACAACAACCAAGCGCTTGTTGTGTACGCTAGTTTAAAGTACGTCTAAACGTCAGTTAGTCATTAGCGCAAGTCAAAAAGAAGTTTTTTTTTAATATTATTATTTTATAAAAGTTACAATGTTTAAGTACCGATTAGTAAATTACCCTGGTTTTCCTTAAAAATTTTTTCGAAGAACTAAATGTACGCACCAGGACTTGACTTAGTACGGCCTTAAGGCCGGGTCACACCGGATGCGTGGCGTGACGTGACGTGCGACATGACGTGCGCACTCGCGTGCGAGCCCTGTCACACCGGCCAAGACCGGTGCAGCAAACGTCGCGCGCGCACGCGTCACGTCACGCAGGTAATTGCTGCACGCGCGTGCGAGCCACCTTGTCAGCAGCCATATTGAGTTGAGAGCATTTGGCGAAAAGATGTTAGACAACAGCAGTTCCTCTGCTGAAGATGCGTTATTGTCTATTTCCAGCGTTGTCCCGATTCTCTCCCATAGCAATAATTTATAACTTTTACTTTTGTACTCTTTATGTTTGGTGTTGTAGAGACACTCATATTTGCGAACTATTTCTATGAGTTTTTCCTTTAAAATTGTCTGCATTGCGAAAAAAAAAGACACTCGTAAACTGTATTCTGTTTGTAAATAAATACAACCTGCCGTGCGTGCGCACGTGCAGCAATGACCGATGCGTGTGCGTGCGTGCCCGGTCTGGCATCTAACAGGGAGCGCCATATAATACAACGTCATCACTGCAGGCGCGTGTGCGACGTTGCCGTTCCGCTACACACGCGCGCGGATTCGGTTTGTGAGTAGATGCGGCTCTGCGTGCGTGGGTCACGCACGTGCACACGTCACGCATCTAGTCTGGCATCTTTCTTACAGTTTCATACATTACAACTGGTGCGTGCACGCGTCACGTCACGCCACGCATCCGGTGTGCTCCGCCATTTATTCCAAATGCGTACAGTGTCGCTATGTTTAAGTCAATCGAGCCTGGTACCTAATAGCTACCTAAGACCCTACTGACTAAAAACCTAGCCCTATAAAATTACCTATCACCCTAGATATCCTAACACCCTTACCTACCATACCAACCATACCAAACATGAGTTACGTTGGTTATACGTGCGGGAAGTCTGTTACAAGAAGGCCTACGGTAACAAACGGCATTTGTGAAGGAATAGAGGTTTGTGTACGTCGTGCAATGTACAGTACACCTCAAAACTTCTCAAGCATGCTAAGGATTATATTGCTATGAACTCGAGCACGATACAGTCAGTGCATGTGCATGTGCGTGTATGAGTGATGTCTCAACATTCCACAGATAACACACACTAATGAACTGTCGTCGCACAACGTGAAATAACATTATATTTCTGTTGCATTTAGAATATGTGTCATAGTGGCGACCTGATGCTAAAATTCGCACAAAACTATCATGTGCTGGTAGCTGTTTGGGCTAAGCAATGGATTCACGATCAGTGAGGTCTGATTTCGAATCTAAGTAATTACAACGTGGCTGGTTTTTACTAGTTTCATAGAAAAATTATATTTATATTTGTTTTTTTTCTTATTATTTGTTTTTTTTTATAAGAAGTTAACTATTTATGTGATTTTTCATTTATCTTTTTGGTGTTAGAAGGTGGAAATAAAAAGTCGTGTTGAATGATAATAAAAATGTTTATTCGTTTTATTTATTTATAAAATTAACAAACTTTTATGAGAATTGTGATGTCACATTCCTACCTAGACAAAAGAAGTTCTCTTGTTACCTACCATTCACAAGATTTTTTTTAATTTACTAAGTTGGTACCCACTTACCTAGTCAATTCATAATAACATAACCAGTACCCTAATTGCGTAATACAACACAATCACAATCTGTTTCGATTTTTTATGTAACGTCACAATTAATGTAATATTGAGGTAATAGCTTAAATGTTCATTTTCTTGACGAAAAGAAGATTGAAACTAAACCTCAGTTTAAGATCATTAAATAATTACAGATATGTTAATACTACTAAATATTTAGTTACACCGTCTAATTATTAAAACCAAAACATCTAGGTATTAATATTTTGTATTACCCCCATTATTTTCAATGCAGTCAAGTAGACGTTTGCGCATGGACCCTACAATATTACCACATATTTCGGTTCCTCTTAAATTTTCCCACACCTCCATGCAATGGGTTTTTAATTGTTGTATACACCTCTCATCCCGTGACTCCCACCTTTGCACCATCAAACCCCATAGATTTTCTATGGGGTTGAGGTCGAATGATCGCGCTGGCCATGGAACAACAATTATCTCCGGGTGATTCTGAAACCACTCACGCACAGTGCTCGCCCGGTGAATAGGACAATTGTCCTGGACAAATGTCAATTGTGTCAACACATCAGCTGGGTAAATATTGCGCACAGTAGGTAGCATGACATCGTCTAATACTTCTACATAAGTAGAACTGTTGGCACGTAGAGGAATAAAAGCCAGCTCTCCTGGCCCTGCTGCACTCATCCATCCCCACATATTAATCGTAATTCGACCTGACTCTGTGTTAGGGATTACGTTTTTATCACACCATCGTTATCCTTGCGCCATAAATGAAGCCTACCCTTTTGACTAGACTTAAATGTTTTTTCGTCTGAAAATATGGTAGTATTCCAGTCAAAATCTAAATAATCCTGTGCGAAACGTAATCGTTCTTGTTTATGTCTTTCTGTCAAGAAAGGCTTTTTAGCTTGTCTTCTGTGATGCAATCCTTCAGTGTGTAGGGCACGGCGAACAGTTTGCAATGAGGTGTCGAATAATTCCGCAAAGTGTCCTGTTGGTGTAAAACCATTTGTTTCATACTCGCCCACCATATATCGTCGCTGCGCCTCGCTAATAAGCGACGGCCTTCCACTTCGCTGTCGACTAGCAAGGCTTCCCTCTTCCTCATATCTTTTAATCCAGAGACTTACAGTTTTCCTCTAAAACAAAAAAAAAGTGATATTAAGCAGTTATAACAAAATACTAAAGTGACGTCATTTTATAATTTTTATAATTCAAATTCAAATTCAAATTGTTTTAATTCAGACACAAAATATCCATATAGTGTTAGTAACATACAAAAAATAACTTATTGCCTAGTGTTAGTAAAAATCAACCTCCGCACAAACTGCTGGACAATCGGAGAGCCGAAGCTCTCGGCTACAGTTTTCAGGATGCTGTTTTGACTGTCCCTCACTCTCCTCAGTAGCGACGCCGTTTTTTTGCGTATAATTGCATAAAAGCCGTCGGTGCGGGCTTGCGCAAACATTTCTGACGCGCTACAGTAACGAGGCAGCCTCAACAACATCCTGAAAGCATTGTTATACTGGACTCGCAGGGTATCCAGCGATCTCTTAGTATAATTGACCCATAGATTGCCCGTGTACAAACTTTGGCAATAAGCCTTGAAAAGTGTTATTTTCACTTGGTGTGTACACCGCGCAAATCTACGGGACAACATATTGCTCCGGACCGCTAGAGCCCTGCGCTCCCTCTCAATGTCCACATCGTCCTTGAGGTCAGCGGCAAGACAATGCCCTAGGTATTTAAAAGTTGACACCCTATTAATTGGTGACCCGTTCAAAAGCAACTCGGGTCCTTCTCCACGGCGTTTGCCGCTGACCTCAAAGACCATGTATTCACATTTATTTACATTATATTTTAATCCATGTGCGGCAGCGTAGGTCTCACATGTTTTAAGCATCTGACTGATTGCTCCCGCCGACGGACCCAGCAGCACCATGTCATCTGCATAGCTGATGTTGTTAATTCTAACCCCATCAACACTGCATCCGACACGCATGCTGCTGAGTGCGACTATCAGGTCATCCACGTAGAGGTTGAAGAGCCTGGGAGACGTCAGACCACCCTGTCTCACTCCGCACTCCAACCTATACGGCTCAGAGACTGTATCATCCCATTTCACCCGATTGACTTGGTTACCATACCAGTACTGGAATAGCCCACATATTTCCGCGGGTATACCCCTGTCTCCCATCTTTCTCCAGAGCACATCGTATGAGACAAGATCGAACGCCTTGGAGAGATCAAGGAAACAGGCGTACACCGGCGTACCGCGATCTTTATAATATTGAACGGTATGCTTGAGACTTAAAATAGCACTTTCAGTTGATAGTCCGGGGCGAAACCCGAACTGTGCATCATGAAGATGTATATAATTACTTAAGCAAGAATCAAGCAGACCGTCCAACACCTTGGCTATTATAGTCGCAAGAGAAATGGGACGATAGTTACCTCTGTCCGAGATGTCGCCTGTCCTGTTCTTCACAATGGGAACTACGGTGGTCTTCATTAGATCATCAGGTAGGTATGCATGACTAATACACATTGTGAAGAACATAGACAAGACTCGCGGTAAATGGACACCTGCGTGCCTCAGGTGCTCAACGCTGAGACCATCATGTCCTGGGGATTTGCCTCGTTTCATGTTGTTAATGGTTGCATATACTTGCTTGGTTGAAAAACGTATCAGAGGTTTCGCGCCAGGACGGATGGGCTCACAATCATTCACCAAGGCCGAGGGACCGCGAGGGGACTGAACTTTAAAATGGTCCTTGAACACATTAGCAATTCCCGTCTTATCACTTATCCCTTCCACACACGCAGAGAGGCCAGGTTTCGCATCCAAATTACCAGTGCACTTCCAAAATTTACCAAAATTTTTACTTGCTCGCTGTTCTGCTAGCCTATCCATTACAATTTGCTCAGCATTGTTTTGACAAAATTTTAGTCGACTTTTAAACACTTTTCGCGTCTCATACATTTCATCATACACCGGGCCCGACGAAGGACGATTGTTCAGTATCCAGGTCTGAAAGCTACACCTGGCCTCGCGGTGGGCGTCTCTCACATTCTCATTCCACCCACATACTCGTTTACCTCGCCTCGCCCCCCCCCCAGATGTTCCTCTAGATTGCCTAGCCGCCGCACACAGGATTTCTACAATCTGTCCGTACAAATTGTCCAGAATAACTCTGTGTTCAGCCAAACCACATGATCCAACGCTGCACCTTTCAAACTCATGGGGGAAATCAACGTCTCGCAGTTTACTGTCACATAAATTATGATAACTTTGCGTTTCGGACTTAGTTCTTTCACCCCAGCAGACAGAATTGCGGCCAGCACCCCCAGTCATCAGTTTAGGCCGCACAACTTCCAAATCGCAATCCAGATGTATCGGTAGATGATCTGAAACGTAAACATCCTCCGATACATCCACATTTACAATTGTATGCCAAGCTGATACTGATACCACACTGTGATCCAACCATCTCCTGCTTCCGTGTACATCACTTATAAAAGTGTAGGTACCACTATCAGCCCCCCGTTTCCTTACATCAGCACAAACCCAGGATTGGTCAGAACAAAAGTTCATTAATTCATTATAGAACAACTCTTGGGGGTGAGCGTTGAAATCACCCAATATAAAAACATTCTCTATATCATAACTTGCTATGGTAGCACTAATCTCACTTAATACGTCTGTAAAAGTTGGTAAGTTATCTGGACAATTCGTAGGCATGTATACAGAAAATACAATAATAGTACGACCCTTTGACGTGGCCGTAATGGCTACTAACCGAGGACTGCTACAGTCAACAACAGAGACCCTCTCAAAAATGCCTTTCCTCCAGAGAATGGCAACCCCCCCATGGGGTCTTCCTCTCAACAAGCCCTCAGCAGTGTCCACAGCCGACTTACCCGTCCACTCAAAGTCAGGGCTTATTGTCCCTAACATTGGAATATCATGGGGAAGCAGCCACGTCTCTTGTAGGGCTACCAAATCAGACCACACACATATATCCTTAATATTATCTATGGATCGTTTAACCGACTTACAATTAAAACTAGTTAACTTAAGATATTTATTACTAATGTTTCTATCCATAAATTACGACATTAATTGACTATAACTTTAGACTCCTGAGATTTCGTTCGATACATAAAATGTACAAAACGCCTAAACACAATTCCATCAGGCCATAACTCGTTGTTTAAAAACAAGTCTGCCTTGTGCTTGGAAGGAAACATATAGTTTGTACGCACTATACTTTCTAACTGACTTCATGTTAATCTTTTTTAATGTAACAGTTTCACTAGTCCTGTCTTTAATATAACGAATAATGTCATCTTCACTTGCTTCTGTACTAACGTTGGAAATTAGCAACGGCACTTTAATATCAGCTGCCCGAAATCTACCGTCCGGCGCAGTTATAGCCGTCCCCTTCCTACTATCCAACCTATTTTGTTTATAACACTTTTTCTGCACTACCTTCCATTCAGAGTCCATAGTGTCCACACCACCTACCGTTTGTACACCACTCACGTCAACATCACGCAAAACCGCACAACGTTTCGTCGTTGGCGAGGCACATGCCTCACTCAATACCGATCTATGCGATTTCGTCGTGACTACAGTAGCACGCTGTCCGCTAGTAGGGGACCGTGACGTCATCGCACAGGCAGCTGATAACGAAACTGGTTCCTTGCCGCTCATATTCGCAATTTTGCCCGTCACGCACTCGATCTCGCTCGCACTCTCCGTGTCGGCCGCACCCTGTCGCACGTCTACGCGTCGCCTATTCTCCGTCGCATTATTTTGTTCTTGCAAAACAGAGATGCAGTTATTCACACTCAGATCTGGCGTCGATGACGCGTTCTTCGCCGGCCGGCCGTTGGCCTTTGAATCAGCTGTTACTTGCGAACACTTAATCGGTACATATTGTAAGCCTATGGGGCCACTATCTAAAGTAATACTGTTTTGCAAACATGCTCCCCTTCTTTTGTTTACATTCATGCCTATAGTGTAATTGTCAACTAACGATGCATGTTTCATATTTTCTACTTCTAACTTAAATTGATCGAATTGTTCCATTGTAACCGTTTTTTTTTCTAATACACTGACCTTATTCTGCAACTTTACGATGTCCTTAAGCAATCTGGTAGCATCCACATGATCAAAAGAGACTGGGGGGAGTTTGTGCAACTCCTTCGCCACAAATATGGGAAAAAGCTCTGGATTTATTCCTTTCAGCAGACAAATCATATCGTCTAGATCCCGAGACATTTTCTTCTTGCCATCCTTACGACGCACAGGCATCTTCTTCCCGCTAGGTATCGACTCATACAGCAGAGTCTTGGCTTTCACTATTTCTTCCGCCGTGAAAGCGGAAGTACACAGTTGATGCACACTTTCTTCGTCCATAACGTCCAAAACATTTTGTAAGAACGCCAATAGTTCGTTAATGACGACATTACAACTATTGCACTTCAACGTATTTAACGACATTGTTCACTGCACTGAGTCACCGATCATAACGGCACTGCCAACGCGTTCACGCTCAGTCGCGAGCACGACGTGACTGAATAATAACATAAAATAATATTTATTTAAAATAACAATATAAGTAATATTAAAACTCTGCATTTATAAATGCAATAATAAACACTAATTATTTATCTTTTAGACCTCATGATGGATTTAAAAAATAACAATAAAAAGAACTAATCCATACCTATGTCACCAAATAGTCTAGGTAAATTTCAAATAAAAGTTTAAGTTACAATTCGTAAATATAATACTCACATTCAGTCCGGTTTCATCAGATATTTGTGTTCTATTAAGACCACTTTTATGCACTGCAATAATAGTCGCCCTCGCCTCAATATTAATATTTGCCTGCATTTTGAGATCACACGTTACTAACTAACAACTTCAACAAATCGACAACGTTCATTCCGATCAAGTCAAATATTCATTAAACTCATATTGTACCTCACAAGTCTAAACTTATTTCGTTTTTTTTTATGATCTACCTTTCTAACTTTACGAAATGTGTGAACAAAGCGAACATAAAGAATATTATATTTCTGTCCCATTACTTCCAATTGAGTAAAAACTTAAAAAAAACTTTAATGGTACTGCATGAGATTTGAACTCACGGCTCACCGATTCACGCATCTATCTGAACGCGCTTAACCGCTAGGTCATCTTCACTCATATTTTAACGTTGAAATTATGAACTACAATCACTTGTTGACGACAATGATGCATGTTTCTCTTGAAAATAAAAGGTCGTAAGTAAAACTAAACGTCAAGCTTTTGCTTTGTGAGATTGCCTATGGACTTTTGGTCGGTACTGTACACATGAAATGGTTTTCTCACTGCCGATCCCACAGACTTATAGGATCAATAATGGTACAGTAAGAGGAAGTATAGGAGATAAATCACACTCGACTCCAGCTTGATGACTAGTTTATTACAGTAATTAACTTAATAATATACTAATTTTATGGTCCATACACATTGATACTTATTTAGATGTGTGTTTGTATGTATCGAGCTGATGAAGCGAAGATCTCAGTAGGTCACTTCTTAGCGCTAACGCGACGGTGCGATGCTGTTGTTGCTTGTTCACGGTTGAACAAACTTGTTTAGGTGCGTTGGGCATTTTTGAGAAGGGACTAAACCATTGATTTCGCGACACTGTGACGACACCAACATAAAAAGACATCAACGTGTTGATTACCGCATTGTCATCTTTTTTTCAAGTTTTCACTTCTGTCGGCACTCCCGGAACGCCACTGCCACAACGCCACATACAGTGGCGTTCCCCCCCTTTTTTTTGGGTGGAAAATTATCAAATAACTTCTCCCGCTCTGGGTGGAGCGGGAGAGCGTGTCAGACTCTTACTGACTAAAACCCACCCGTGTTCCTTCAATTCCCATGTTGCCGGGGGCCACGATTTCCCTTTCGGTCCTTATTCGCAACCCTGGCAGGCATTGGCCCTAGCGGACTCCGTCAATTCTGCTGACATCTCTTTGAGGCGCGCGTGGAACACAACGCGCTGTCGACCCGGGCTTGGTCCTTATCGGACGGCGAGCTACCCATTGCTCACCGTCCGCAAGTCCGCGGTCTTAATCATGTGCTGAATCCATGGTAAGTTTTCGCGTCGAAGTCCCTGCCACCCTGCATATATATATTTACTAGCCACTTTGCCCGCGGCTTCGCCCGCGTGGATGTCGAAAAATATCCCACGGGAACGTACTACCGATACCGGGATTACATACCTTATAGCCAAATAAAAGGTCATTGATTCCTACTGCTGCGCCCGCGTTGCCGTCAACCATAATTATTTTGTTAATTATTTGTAATTTTGAATCTGTGATATCTTTTAAACCATTCATTTTTATGAAATGATGACAAGGCATATTTTAATCTAAATTAAATTCCCAATTTAAGTAACATAGTTTATTGGATAAAGATTAATATACATAATACTGGTCAAAATATCTTAGGAAATAACAATGAAATATTTATCAAATTCTGAAAGATAAAAATGGTTATTGTGGGTCATCCTTTAACGACTTTTTAAGATGAACAACTACAGTATTGTTCATCTTAAAAAGTTAAACATAAATTTTATTTTACGATTTCCGCATTGCACGCCAATAAAGTTCCCAGTCGGCATGATTTTTTCCGACATCTTAACAATAATAATCGTCAAATTTCAGTCAATTTATACAAAACTTTAATGAATTATACACTAAAATCTTCCGCATGAATCACTCCGTCCATTGGTGCGTTTGAAAATCGTTTCGGTAGTGTTTGAGTTTATCGCGTTCAGACAGACGCGGCGGGGGACTTTGTTTTATAATATTTAAGGATTTATTTAAGCCGTATGGTGTCGGTTACGAATTGTACCAACGCCTTCTACTCGGCGTGTCGTAAAAATGACCAAGAGACTAAGATGAGACTTGCCACTCATCACCATCACCCTGAGTCTCACAGAAAAGCGACGAAAAGTGGACTTATAGTTGATTTTGACTGTCAGTCTCTGCCTACTCCTATGGGATTATGGGCATGAGTATATGTATGTATGTATTTATATCGTCGGATATACCCAAATTGAATACATCTTAAAGAAAAAAATCACCCTCGATGAAAAACAAATAGCAATATCACACACTTCGCCATCGAATCTTATAGTGAAATATTTACAGAATGATTTCACTAAATATCACTCAAATTCTGAGCTACATTGGTGCCGATTCTCTTGTACACCGAACTAAACTATCACTAAACTATCACTAAAATTCCTTACTTTTGACTATGAGAATCTCAAAGCTATTCTGCAAAATAAATTCTCTAAATTTAAAAGTAATTTTGACACATCTAAATCGAATTTGACAACCGCGACCACGTGAATCTTTTTAGAGCCGGAGGCGCGCAGGGGGGGCAGCCTCGACGTGTTTTATATGGATTTTTCACTTTTTGTGTGGAAAATAAGAAAAAATATTACCTACTTACACTCTTTATAAAACCCTTAAACCCCTAACACTCTACTGTTAGGGGTTTAAGAGTTTTATAAAGAGTGTCGAAATTTTCATTATTTTTGCGATTGGACACACCGTTTTCGAGATATAAGCAAAAGAAAAAAAAAATCAGTACTGTTTTTTCATCTGAAGTCGAGGTGTTGGTGTGAATTTTAGTTCATGACAACCAATTTTATTCCACATGTTTTTAGTCGCGATTAAAAATAGTCATATTTAGTTAGAAAATCTAAATTTTAGGTTAAAAACGTCAAATTCAGAATAGCAAAATTGCCATTTTCACTAAACTAATATCTCAGTGCCATCTTAGTGCTGTCAAACTAAAATATAGTTAAGTTGTGTCACTTTAGTCTATTTCAGAATGGGAAATCGTCGTTTGGCAGGAACAAACTAAATTTTGGTGTTTTTTAGTTTAGTTTAGAGGCATTTGTGACAAGAGAATCGACACCATTCTATATCTATACGCTCTGTTTTTTTTTTTTTGAGGATTCTCCTTTCTTCCAAATACTTCTGGATTTTAATATTTTTAATTAGCTCTTCCTCTTCCAAAGCAGCAAATTTTTTTACGGTTCCTTTATAGAACTTACTTCGATATCCAAATTATCTTCAAGTAAACCACTATGCTAATACGATAAACACAACATAACAATTTGAAATACAATAAAATTAAGTAGGTGTAAATAAGTATCAAAACTATATCTGGTAAACCAACCTTTACAGTTCATTCCAGTAAGTTAACAGTGGTTTTTTGTCGTAAGCATGTGTGTTGGGTGTGTGTACCTGTGCACGTAGAGAGTACAGTAAACCTCGTGTTGTGTTGCAGCTGACGAACCATGCGGAGTTCATCGACATCTTCGGCATGGTGCACGCCATGCGGCGCGAGCGCGTGTGGATGGTGCAGACGGAGCAGCAGTACATCTGCATCCACCAGTGCCTGGTGGCCGTGCTGGAGGGGCAGGACCTGGCCGCGCCGCCGCACAACAACCACAACCACCACCTCAATGCCGCCTTCGAAGGTACTCTACCGTCTGCTTCTTAACTGAACATTCACAAGACTGTACTATCTCCACTTTAGTGTAATAAATAATAGCCATAAATGGCTTTATATTTTAAAATGTTGTTTAGATTATTATTTTGTTTGTATTTATCGTATGAAGTTGGCGGGTAGTGATCAATCGGTGGAGGTGGTTAATATGTGAGTGTGCGCTAGGTGGAGGGTAGTGGAGTAGCGGCGGCGGAGCGACGGGCGCGCGTGAGTGTGTGTGCGCATGCGCATGCGAGTGTGATACTAACTGTGTCGCATGTGTGGCTGTCGATCCAGGCGCGCGAGACTCACGCGGTTTTCTGTTGCAGACGACGAGGGCATCGCGGAGTCGGGCATGTGAGGGCCGGCGGAGCCGCGTGGGCGAGGAGTCGGGCACGTGAGGGATGGCGGGGCCGGGTGGCGCGACCGGGACTCGGGCACGTGAGGGCCGGCGGGGCCGGGTGGCGCGACCGGGAGTCGGACACGTGAGGACCGGCGGGGCCGGGTGGCGCGACCGGGAGTCGGACACGTGAGGACCGGCGGGGCCGGGTGGCGCGACCGACCGACGTGCCCACCGCCGCTATGTACTTAATTTGATGTTTTCTTTTCCCGATGAAATCGCTTGAATACAGTAGTGTTAAGTTTTGTACTAAAAATATTTTTATAAAAATGTACATTAATAAAAATGGACCAATCGTTAATTGTATAATAGACTAAGTTTAAGTAAATAATTTGTTATTTTTTTACGTTGGTAATATAGTGAAGCGAAGCAGAGACAACACTTATCAGGCCGCGTCCTAACCAAAACAATCGTCGCACGAACACGCGACCATCGCGTTCATTGTGTTTCCCCGAAAGCGACCGTTGACGATCGCTTTTGGTTAGGATATGGCCCACAGCGAACCCAAGTGCGTATCGCCGACAAAGGGCGTTTCCGGTTTTCAGAACAAATGAGTGACATTATATACGCGACGATCGCATATTTACGCGACCGATCGCTTTGGTTAGGACGCGGGGCCAGACAAAGTGAACACAACGAGAGGGCGCGACCTCGACTTCGGGTCTTGTGCTGCGTGTGTTTTGTACACTATTTATTTTTTGAGTGTATTTTGATATCCATGTTAAATGATTATAAATAATTATATTTACAAAATTAATTATCAAGTTAGTATGAATTATATCTTGAATCTCAAAATTGTACTTAATCTTTTTACATAAATGTACTTAAATATATTTTTACTGGACATTGCTCAATTAATCGTGCAATATTCAAAGTAGCATCTCACTTGCAATAATGTTCGTCTGATGCAGAGTAAACTGTACAATATCTACTCACAGCTCAGATGAACTAACGTCGAGCGGAAGGAATGTTGTGTTCTTATTAGCCGTAAAGTACGGTCAGTAACGAAAGTCGATGAACACTGTTACTTTGACATTATGAAAATTTAATGTTATCTTATTTGTTTTTTATTTTTTGAGTTTTAATTTTATTTTTAATTTTGATTTTAATCTTGTTTTTATGAAATTCTATATTATTTTATTTAAATTCTATTTTAATTTTATGTAAATATGTATGCCTATTCTAATAATAATATGAGTCCATGTTACTCGAAATAAATTATTTGAATTTGAATTATAAACTGACAGAATAATTTTTGATACTCTTCTTCTCAGCTTTTCATAATACAAATATTAACTACCGATTTTTTATATTAGGTCAAAAATTGAAGTGTAAATTGAGTTTCGTGCTACCTGAAGTAGCGTTATCATGAGGACGATCTTTACTAATTGTTTGCATGACGTCATCCGTCATGATGTGATATTTTGAAAACTTAATGAGATCGTATATACTTAAACTAAGTGAATAACATTCCCGATAGCGAACATATAGAATAATAAATATGTTGTACATGCGACTGTAAGGGCCCAACCTCATCACGACGACTATCCAAACGAATCTGGCTGTTCCATTGCTAATATATCTATAACCGGTCGGCGAGGAGGCGATGCCGCGCAACGTCACGACCTCGCGTTGTCGTTATGTGGCCGGGCCCTAAGCCTGCGTTCTAACCGAAACCGACAGTCGCGCGGGTACGCGTACCTGGGCGACTGTCGATACGCGATTACGCTATCGTTTACCTGAATAATGACGTACATACGCAACTTGATTGATCGCGCGACTATGTCATATTTATGTATGTATACGGCTTTGTCCTAACCAAAGCGATCGTCGCGCGAACACGAGTCAGTCGTCGCTTTCATTTTGTTCGACGAACCCGAACGCGTCGTCGCGCCGATAGTGTGCGCCTTCCGGTTTTCTGAACAAATAAGTGATAAATGAACACGACGATAGCGTATTCGCGCGACCGATCGCTTAGGTTAGGACACGGAGTGCGAGCGTAACGATCGTGTACTCGCGCGACTGTCGCTTTTGGTTAGGACGCGGCCTAATGCATTAAAAATGCACCTATTTTTTATTTATCTAAATATTTGATATGGATGCAATAAATAGAACAGAATATACAATAAAATAATCTATTTTTCTACCATGATTTTTTTAATTTCCTTGCAGTTATGCCTCTTTATGTTCCGCCTGCAACAGCGCACAGTGGAAGTGATAGATGGTTATTATTGTAACTATTATGAGGTGCTCAACTTCAGTACTTTTTAGCAGGAACTGAAAACCTTTATAAATAACGGTACAGGTATCGAAGAATTCTGGTTACTTCTACGACTAAGGTTACTGCTATCTGAGTAACCAAGAAGAAGAAACTGTGTGTTATCTCTATTTAGGTTGTCGTTTGAATACCGATGTCTTTGATCCAGTATTTTAGTTTTTTGCCACCGACTACCTAAATGACTACTTTCACTTTGTAGTTTGGAAGTCGGTTGCATTTTTTGTAAAAACGTTTTTGTTAGAGTCAAGTGTGTGTGTACCCCGCCAGCTAAATGGTTAGTTTTGGATGTGTGAAAAAAATCACAGCAGTAGTTTATATGACGAAATTAAAAGGAAAACTATCACAGCTAAGTAGGCTCTACAAGTAAACGAATAATAATCGACCAACTTAACTTTGCAGTTGCAAGAACATGTTTTTCACCTGCAAAGTTAAGTTTGTTTTTGGAATAAATTCATCCCAACTACGGAACCCTTCATTGTGCGTGGTCCGACACGCACTTGGCCGGTTTTCGTCTTGCCCCCACTCACCTTACATTTTGTTCTCACTGTCGGCTTTAGCATCTTCGAAAACTATGAAAACGACACCCATGATGAAAAATTTGAAAATGTTCGCAACCGCCATCTTCAAATCATTTTTTTATACGG
This sequence comes from Agrochola lychnidis, assembly GCA_963680765.1. Taxonomy (NCBI): domain Eukaryota; kingdom Metazoa; phylum Arthropoda; class Insecta; order Lepidoptera; family Noctuidae; genus Agrochola; species Agrochola lychnidis. The sequence continues at coordinate 1,028,657 of OY796857.1, read as the reverse complement.
TATTAATACCGGTATTGAAAAAATCAGCAGGCCTAACATGACACACGCGACATATATCCACTCTCGCGCGACAAATTTTTGTCTATTTCTGTACTTTTATCGTTTTCTGACAGCTACGCCATACAAAATACTCGACTCGTTCTGTCAAACTTGATGTTTTGTCGACAAACCCTAACATGACACGTTATTTATCTCGATTTTTGACAGTTCAACACGATATAATCAGTAATTTTGTCGTATTTAGTCGTCGTCGATTTCGACGACGATAAAGAGTAGACAAAAAGACTAAATTATGATACATAAAAAAAAACTCGAAAGAAAGGTGGCAGATTCATAGTCGTACAGACGCCAGCACATCAAGCTACCCGAAACTGTCAAATTTCCCCAATCAACTTTGAACCTTAAACTTCAGCGATAAAGTTGAAAATCTATTAAATAAATTTGACAGATTGTAGTAGCTTGAAGTGCTGGCGTCTGAATTTATTGTAGACAATTTTTTTTTTTTTTAAATTTGGGTATACACCGGTGTACTGTAGTGGAGGGAAGCAAAATCACGTAGATGACTATTACTTGCGGTTAGGGCTTTCAAATACCGGATTTTTTCAATACCGGTATCAATACCGTGATCCCGGTATCAATACCGGTAATCCGGTATTGAACGCAAGTTCAATTAGAACATTAATAAAATCAATAAAATACGTGTTTTTTTATTTTCAAATTATTCTTTGTTATTCTTATTTATTGAAAATAATAAAATAAATACGTTTTATACATAGCTCTCTTAGGTAACAATTTGGTATTTGTTGATTATTTAGGTAGGACTAGGAATTAGGAATGTAGTGAAAACTTAAACTTAATCTAGTCTTTTTACAGGAAGGCATTTCACATAGACTTTGTATAGCACAATACCAAAAAAAAAACCTTATTATTATCTAAATGTCATCGTGTCTCATGTAAAAACCAACATAGGTATCATTATTTAAAGAAATGTAAGTAAGTATAGCTAGCTAGTAATCATTTGGTGATCATTTTAGTAACATTCTTAACGATTATGAATTATGTAATAAAAAAACAATTTCTGAAAAACATAGTAACAAATTTTAAATTATATAAATAACACAATAAAAAAGTTTTGATACAAATTTCTAATTTAAACGTTTTTTTTTAAATTCATTTTGAAATTGAGATCGCAAAAAGGAAAGCGCATTCTATGTTGAATCAGACAGCGAACTTCTCAGCTTGTTACTTATATAGCCTACTGAAGAAAAAGCACGCTCTGCTTCAACACTGGTAGGTACCACAGACAGTAAATATCTATAAGCTGCCGATAGAAATATCACCCGATCACCCCCAGCAGTTTCGAAGACACACATCTCTACTCTTATTATCGATTTAAAATCGGTGCTCGTAGCTGAGGTAGCACTCTTGGTTTTAGGCAATTTAGATATCTCTCTCTCTAATTGTTTCTGTATGGACGTGTCTTCATTTTCACTGCTCGTATTCAATGAAGTAGAAGGTTCTTCTATCGTTATATCATGTTCATATTCAGTCAATGGTGCCGATTCCCTTGTTCACAAACTAAACTAAATTTAAGTTCAGTGCATCTTTTTCTTTCTATTTCGTTAAGAAAAGGACAGAAGATAAATTTTAGTTTAGTCCTGTCAAATTATTCAGCGCCTGTGACTACTCCATACAAGTTAAGACGCGATTAAAAAGTTGCCCACTAAAATTACGTCAATTTACGTCAAGCGCTGATTAATTTGACAGGACTAAACTAAAATTTAACTTCTGTCCTTTTCTTAATGAAATAGAAAGAAAAACATGCACTGAACTTAAATTTAGTTTAGTTTGTGAACAAGAGAATTGGCACCATTGGTGCCGATTCTCTTGTACACCGAACTAAACTAACTAAACTATCACTAAAATTCCTTACTTTTGACTATGAGAATCTCAAAGCTATTCTGCAAAATAAATTCTCTAAATTTAAAAATAATTTTGACACATCTAAATCGAATTTGACAATCGCGACTCCACACGTGATACCTAACCACGTGAATCTTTTTAGAGCCGGAGGCGCGCAGGGGGGGCAACCTCGACGTGTTTTATATGGATTTTTCACTTTTTGTGTGGAAAATAAGAAAAAATATTACCTACATATAGAGTGTTAGGGGTTTAGGGGTTTTATAAAGGGTGTCGAAATTTTCATTATTTTTGCGATTGGTTACACCGTTTTCGAGATATAAGCAAAAGAAAATAAAATATTCAGTACTGTTTTTTCATCTGAAGTCGAGGTGTTGGTGTGAATTTTAGTTCAAGACAACCAATTTTATTCCACATGTTTTTAGTCGCGATTAAAAATAGTCATATTTAGTTAGAAAATCTAAATTTTAGGTTAAAAACGTCAAATTCAGAATAGCAAAATTGCCATTTTCACTAAACTAATATCTCAGTGCCATCTTAGTGCTGTCAAACTAAAATATAGTTAAGTTGTGTCACTTTAGTCTATTTCAGAATAGGAAATCGTCGTTTGACAGGAATAAACTAAATTTTGGTGATTTTTAGTTTAGTTTAGAGGCATTTGTGACAAGAGAATCGGCACCAGTGTCTCACTATCTCTTTGAGCGTTTCGTATATCATTATTATATTTTAAACGTGCAAATAAATTTACGACAATGTGACTACATATTGTCGTAAATTTACTTGCACGATTGACAATAACAAAAAAGACACAAGTACAGCTCGATTTCGGGCATTTTCTCAGGCGGGGCGCGAGAGGGTGAGCTTAAGATAGTTATAGCTTAAGATAGTTTCACCAGCGCAAGCGTCCCGCTTGCGCTGGTGAAAACAAGTGTGAGAATGAGATCACATAATTTTCAGATCTAATATTTGTAATACCGTAATCACGGTATTGGGGCGTCAATACCGGTATGGTAAAAGGTCAAAATAAAATACGTGATCACGGTATTACGGGATCCCGGAATACCGGTATTGAAAGCCCTACTTGCGGTGATCTCTCGCGTCCGGCCCTGATTCGGGCCATGCTACGGAGCGAGAGGAAATGGGAGGCCGTCACCTCCTTCTGCGAAGAAGTAATGCTTGCGAAGGAGGAGACGGAGCGCGTGAGGGAGAGGCAAATTTCGCGCACTCGCGCCCCTAACCGCCGCAGGAGGAGACGCCCTGGGCGTCGGGAATCACAGGAAGATTTCCGGCCACCGTAGGCGCGGGCTTGCGGACGGTGAGCAATGGGCAGCTCGCCGTCCGATAAGGACCAAGCCCGGGTCGACGGCGCGTTGTGTTCCACGCGCGCCTCAAACAGATGTCAGCAGAATTAACGGGGTCCGCTAGGGCCAATGCCTGCCGCCGGCGAACCCCTGGCAGGCTGCCGGGGGTTCGAAGAAAACCGATAGGGACATCGTGGCCGGGATCCCTTCTTTTCGCATAATGTTCTTTGTCCTAATTTATATTTGGAGAGAGGGCGCTACTGTGCGTAAGCGAACATTAGCTCCGTACTTAAAAATCTAATAAAATAGTTATTGTGGTTATATCATAACAAAAAGTGTATAAGGCTCAAGTTAACAAGGACATACAGTGATAAAAGTTAAAATACCAGTGAATTTTTCTAAAACATAAAGAGAAACAGTGAGAAATACCTCCTAACGACATTTATGTTAAATTAAAAAAAAATCCACAATCAGTGAAGTTCCAGCAGTACAAAGCCGACAGCGACCAGAATTACAAACCAAAAGAAAGGTAGGAAAACATTACGAATAGTGAATCAATCAATCTCATTTTACTGTAACTATTATACAAAATAATTGCAAACAAATAGACTACATGGACATTTGATTTTGAGAACAACGCCATCAACCTCGGACTAGAGAAACTAACTTCAAATTGCAAACTCACTTTCCGGCAAACAGCACCATCTATTGCCGACAAGAGACACATAAACCAAACGCCAATACTTCAAGTCCTAGCACAATTCACTACTAGAGGGCGATACTGGTTGTAAAAATAAACTCAAATGGCTTCTGAATGTGCGGGATGTCATCAGAAAATACCAGAAGCAGAACACCTTAGCTGTGCGCATTGCAAAAATACATACGACTTAAAATTTGCTGATGTTTCAATTCATCACTTTACAAAATTGATGACTTTTGACTAGTGATGCAACGAATACGAATACGAATATTCGTATTCGCCGAATAGTAGACATTTACCGAATATTCGTATTCGGCGAATACTAATACGAATATTTAAAAATTAATATGTTTGTACGCAAATCTAATTACTGGCAGACTTGGAAAACGCGCGTCGTCGGCACGTAAAAATACGACGTGTGCAAGGGCCTTAACCGCAACGACGATGCGACGGGGGACTCCCCAGCCATAGTTTATACAGTGCCGCGGCCCGGGAGTTTTCCTATCATTACGAACCATGGACTGATTGATTCATTCATTCCTTTCATTTCATTTGTCAGTCGAAAGCACAAGTCAAGCAAGAGAGTATTGTTTTTTTTTATTTTTGAGGTTGCTGCGAAGTGAAAGGAGTTGAAGTTGAATAGAAAATGTCTTCTCGTAAACGAGATCAAAGTGACATATGGAAACACTTCGATAAATTACCAAATAAGTAGTTATATGGTCTGTATTTCTTTTGTATGAACAAAAGGTAGGATAGTAAGTCCTTAGTAACTTAGACGAACGTTAGTAATAGCAGCGTCTATGTAGTACTAGACTATTAGTCTTTTATTACCATGGCGAGATATTCGTATTCGTATTCGTATTCGCCGAATAGTAGGTTTGATATTCGTATTCGTAAAAGTAGTATTCGTTGCATCACTACTTTTGACCATAAAATGAAATGGCAATGTCAAGCTTGTTACTGCAAAACCCCAAAAGTCGGTAATACAAATACCCCTATACGCCAACAAGACCGTGTGCTACCGCAACAGACAAAATCACCCTCTGAAGAAAGTAATGTCACCATTAGAAGAGCAAACACAAACAACTACACTTTTAACTCTGAAGACCTAACTATACTAGGCGACACATTGAACACAGAGGAAAAGGAAACAGCTATTCAAACCGAACTAACGCTACAAAGTCTAAGCGAAATTATAGTACTGCGCCTTAAGGAAAATAATAAATCCATCATAACTGAAATTAAAAATACAATCCAAACCGAGATACATAAAGCCATCACTAAATTAAAGGTGGATATCCAAAATAAAACAGACGCCTTAAATAAACAAAACGAACTAAGAAAGGAAGAAATAGAAAAAGTAAATTTAACAATTGAAAACCTTACATTAGAAAATGAGAAACTAAAAAAAGAAATTTTAGATATAAAAAATAAAAAAGATACCTCAGTTGCGATCTGCACTGAAACAAACACGAAGAAAATTGTTCTCTACGGATTTACTGAATATTACAAAGAACCGGAATTTGACCTACACAACAGAATTACTGAACTATTCTACAGCACGATGAACGTAGACCTGACGGGATATATAGAAGAGACATACAGAGTGGGTAGATACAACAACAACAACAATAGGCCACTTGTCATCGAATTAATTAGCAAAAAAATGGCTAAGTACGTAATAAGCAATGGCCAATATCTTCAGGGTACCCGGTCATTTATCTCAGAGTTCCTAGATACCAACACGCGAAGGGAAAGGCAATTAATGCGAGAAGAAATGCTTCAGGCGCGAAGAAACGGATTATTTGCAATAATTAAAAACAATCAATTGTTTATTGAAGGACAGAAAGTTACCCAAAAAAACGAAACGCGCAAAACGGCACAAAACAATGACTCGACAGAAACCACATACAATTACAATGTAGGCCGATTATGCGAGTTACCAACCACCAACGAAGACACTAAGAATCACTCCTTTCGAAGGCACAGACCTACCTTGTAAAATTCTCTTCCAAAACATGCAAAGCATATACAACAAGCAACACATTATAGATGCATTTTTAACAGAAAACCCTATCTATCAAGCTATATGCATATCTGAGTCCTGGCTATCCGAAGACAAAATTTCCCTTTTCCAGATTAGTGGCTATAATATTGCATCGTCATACTGTCGGAAAACTCGAGGAGGAAGCGGCGTGTGCATCCTCTTACAGGAACAATTTGAATTTAAAGAGAAAAATGACATCTCAAACATGTCTATAGAATATGTACTGGAAGTGTGCGCTACTGAGTTACCTAAACAAAAACTTATATTAATTACTATGTACTGGAATAGAAGAGAGGAAGATATATTTATTGATAAATTAAAACAGATTCTAAACTATTTAAATATTAAGTATAATAATTAACATTAACATTGTTATAGGTGGAGATTTTAACATTAATATTTTAGACAAAAACTTAAAAAATAACCAGTTTCTGGATCTCATGCTAGAATACAAATTCACTCAACATATAAAAAAACCTACGCGTATTACAGAAACATCCTCAACATGTCTTGATCTAATATTTACGAATTTCAGCGACACAAATATGTTTACAACCGTAAAAAATTTCGGACTTTCGGACCACAGTGGAACAATTATAAATCTAAGCATACCTCAACCAGCGGAAAAAATTACCTGGTACACAAATAAAAGATTATTTAACAAAGCGAACATTACAAAATTTAAATCTATACTAAGTTCACAAAACTGGCACGACATTATACAAACAAACAATAACATAAATGAAAATTATAATTCTTTAAACAACCTCTAATTAAAAATTTTAAATCAATGTATTCCTATACGTAAAATGAAACTTAAAACTTATAAAAAATATTGGCTAACAGGCATTAAAGTTTCATGCAAGAACAAAAGATTGTTAAAATTATTTTCCCATAAAACCAAAAACCAAATAATTACAAAACATTATAAAACATATGAAAAAATATTAAAAATTTTAGTTACTACTGCAAAAAAATTACAATACATAAATAAAATAAAGAAATCAGACAACAAAGTTAAAACGATGTGGAGCATTATAAATGAGAGAACAAATAAAAAACTAAAAAAGGAAAAATGTAGCATACAATTACAACACAATAATACGGTTATATCCGACCCCAAACAAATTGCGAATATTTTTAACGACTTTTTTGCATCTATAGGAGAAAACAGCAACACTCCATCTAGCAGTGAACTGGGCGGCATGCCAACACTAAATCTCACGGAAAACACCATGTTTCTCGTAGAAGCTTGGGAAGTTAACAAGTTAATCAAAAACCTAAAAAATAAACAAAGTTGCGGTTTAGACGAAATTCCACCTACGCTATTGAAAGAATGTGCAAATGAACTCACCTTACCATTCTATTTATTATTAAATCAGTCTTTTACAGAAGGCTCTTTCCCCGAATTGTTAAAGAAATCACTAATTAAACCGATCCATAAAAAGAACACAAAAACTTATCCAAATAATTATCGACCAATAGCTATCTTGCCCTCAGACTCCAAGATTTTCGAAAAAGCTATGTGTAATCGAATTTATAACTTTTGCGAAATTTTTTACATTTTAAGCGATTGTCAGAACGGTTTCCGGGAAAATCGTTCGACCACATTAGCCGTCTATAAATATATCCAAGAAGCCCTTAATATTATAAATAACAAGGAATACGCCGTAGGGATATTATTGGACATGACCAAAGCGTACGACAAGGTACAATTTAAAATACTACTTAATAAACTGTATGGAATAAGAATCCGCGGAAAAGCCCATGAATGGCTTACGTCATACTTAAAAAATAGAGAACAAGTAGTTGAAATCGAACACTATAACCACAATAGTTGAGAAATAGAAAAAATACGATCTAAAAGCAAAATAACCAACGCTTCCATCCCCCAAGGAAGTGTCATAGGTGGCCTATTATTCCTCGTTTACATCAACGACTTACCAAAAACCATACAGGGGCCATGTGTTTTATTCGCGGATGACATATCTTTATTAGTCTCATGTCAAAACAACATAAACATTGAAGAAAAACTCAGTTCCATACTCACAAAAACATGTAACTGGATGACCTCACATAATCTAGAAATTAATTATACAAAAACTAAATTAATGACTTTCCACCATTATCAAAAAGCTCCTCTATACTTAAATTTCAACTTTAACGGCTCAAAATTGGAAACTGTTGATGAATTTACATTACTTGGACTTACAATAGATAAACATATTAATTGGAAAACACAAATACAAAAAACCCGTTCAAAACTTTTAAAATTCTCTTATGCACTCCGCGAAATTAAAAAAACAACCAATCTAAAAACTGCCCTCACCACATATTATGCGTATGCCAATGTATGGCTTAGCTACGGCGCACAGTGGGCTGAAACGGGCCGGTAAAGGACTTAGCATTTAAAAAAAAAAAGTTTCTTTTTCTGAAATTTTAAATATTGTGTTGGATTTATCTATCGATTATAAGTAATTATTTCTATGAGGGTCGTTCAGATAACTTAGTATTTTCGGAGTTATAAATATCCAAAGTAATTTTTGTATGAAGCAAAAGAAAAAAATGTGAAAATCTCGAAATTCTCAAATTTTCTCAAAGAATTGACTCTACGTATGCATAGTACGTATATTTGTCCTATTTTAGCGCCTATTCTCGGGTTGCGATTTTCTGCGATTTGGTCGCAATTTCAAATTTTGTTCTCTATTCCACACCACCATAGAGGTTAAGAACTAGGCGCGTTTTTTTTTATGTAGTGGTCTCCCCTTTAGGCCTAATCCACTAAGGACTAATAAAATAAATAAATAAATAAGTAAAAATCACAATCACTACTGGCCACTGCACTGTTTTAATTTAATCACTGTCAAGGGTATCCACATTAACGAATGCAAAATTTTCGTATTCGTGATCATCAAATGTTTCCGCTTGTTCAATTACTAATAAACTTTGTGCTTCTACTGACAAAGTTTTATGTTTTCTGCGAAGTTTGTGACGTTTCGCTGAGATGAGTGGATCAGATCTGGTCAATAAATTATTTAAAATGTCTTCATTTGTAGTTTTTCTACTGCATTTCCTGGAATGGTGTTGGCGGTACCTACGAAAGTCTTTATTTCTAGCTTCAGCAGCTTCTTCAGATAGCTGTCCAATTGGTATTAGACCAAAACTTTCAATAATAGCTGCACCATGCATAAGAACTTTATGAACACTTGAAGGCATATAATACCAGCTATATAATTCCAAATACAGTTGTATGGTCACTTGAGCATATTCGTGAAATTTCGCTGTGTCAATGTAGTAACCTGATGAAATTGCCTCTAAAATGATTGCAAATCGCCTTATTAATTCTTCACTAACACCAGTTATCTCAGCAGTCATGTTTGGATTTGCAAAAAATCTTCTAGCAGTATTTCCGTCATTCGTGGAGCTGTGCCCTTGTTTAACAACATCAATCAGAAGTCCCATTCTATTTTTAAAAGCGTATTGTATGTCTTTCTTTCTTCTTTCCATGATGCACTTGTTGTCTCCCTTTACTGTCCATGTCTGTATCGTTAATCTGTAGGCTATATGCAGAATGCATTCCATCATTCGTATCCAGGTATGCAATGATGACAATCCGTATTTACAGAGATCTGGATCAGTCGGTTTTGATGCAATTAAGGGCAAATTATTCATCTCTGTTGGAGTGGCTTTACAAATGTCGCATCTCTAAGATGAAGTATCACATAAAATTGATGTTGCTTTTCCGTCTATCATAGTCATTAATAAAGAGTGTGAAATTTTTATTTCTCCAACTTCTGTTTTCACTAAATTTACAATCTCTTCCTCAATAGCCCTTTTTTCCCGCAATATCGTTATTTTATTTTCTTTCACAAATTCGAAAAAGATTGGACGACACCAGTAAGATGAATTTGGTGAATCGTTTTGCCAGATAACTTGTTCGCCGCACACTAATTTTATTGGCACTAAACTACACATAAATATGCTTGAATCGTCAAGTTGACTTTCTTGTTCATCGTCTGTTTGCATTTTTTGTTTGTAATTGGCTTGATTAGAAGCACCGTCAAATCCCCACTTACTGATTAGTGTAAATTCTTTACAACCACTATCTATGACGAGTGACGTCATTATTCTTGTTGTCGTTATATCCAATAGAGCTTGTAACTTTATTTTAGCTGAGGTTTCTGTCACTGTAATAGCATGTTTTGGTGGATAGCATTTCTGTTTCGCATGTTGCCTTGATAATAAGATGGAAATATATTACTGTCTTTTTCGTTAACACTTTTTCTTAAAGTATTGTATTGCCACTTGGTCAGCTTAAGTGATAAAAATAACCCTAAAGCCTCATCCGGAGAAAACACAGGTTTTGTTTCTTTAACAGATATGCACTTTTTAACTTTTTTTACATCTTGGGGATTCTTTAGTAAATGTTCTAGTATTTTAGCAACCTCCTCATTCCCATCCGCTTTCAACTGCTCAAAATATGCATATTTTATTTCGTCCGAAGATAAATGAAAGTTTTCTGCACGTCTTTTTTTCTGTTTAGGCGCTAATTCACAAAAAGGTTTTCTTGGGCTTTGTTCGGTGGAGACACTGACAGAAACTTTTGATGGTGATACATACTGAGTTGATGTACTCGGTGCTGGTTGATCTTCATTACTGCCTATTAAACACTTAATAAAGTCTGGCCATATTATGTTTTCTTGTAACCATTCACTATTTTTAGTTCTGAATATATTTTCTTTACGATAAGCGTTTTCCCATCTTCTATTTAAATTATAACAAAATTTTGCACAAAACAACTTTAAGGTCTTTTCGTGATCATCACTTAATTCGACTAAAAATTTAGACCTTATCTCACTACACAAATTGTCATTATTTTTAATACTGCCACTGTTTTTTAAAATAACGAAAAGATCAAGGTTTGTCACTAAATTTTCAAACATTTTCACAAATACAAAATAACAAATAAGTAAGTAATGAATGTGTGGGGGTAGTGCGTCTATTATGGTGGGTAATAGAACACTGAAGTACGTTTGAATGCAACCGAACATTCCGTAGATACCCTATCGTTGCACCAATCACGTTACGACACGTCATAACTTGTTGTTGCGCTCGCGCACTCTTATCCCTTGATTCCCGGAAATAAGTCTCAAAACAAATTACGTCATACCTACCTATGGTGGTGGAAAATGTCGAACATTGTTTTTTTTTTTAAAGAACTAAGTAGGTATTGAGGTTTTCAGGCCGTTTAGTATACATTATTTTCAATTTCAATTTAATTGGAATAAATTGCTTAACTAAAATAACATGACTCTTCATACAAATTTGATATGGCTATATCTCCGAAAGTACTCGTTAAATTAAAAAAAGTCAAAGAATAAAAACGTTTTAAATTTATGCCTAGATACCAAAAAAATACATTTGATCTCTTAAGACCCAACCTTGTAATCCCAGCCCACTGTGCGGCGTAACCCTCTGGGGAAATAGTACAGATGCACTGACACTATTTACCCTACAAAAGAAATTACTTAGAATCTTGGTAAACATTGATCAAACTGACAGCTGCAAACCCTATTTTCTAAAGCTTAATATTCTAACTCTCCCTAGTATTTACATTCTAGAAATATGTAAATTTGTCCGTAAGCACCAAGACTTCTACGCAAAACGCGAAGATATCCAATCACACTTCACACTTAGGCACCGATCTAGGCTAAACATACCAACATCTAAGCTAAAAATGCATTCTACAAGTCCCTACGTAATGTCTATAAAAATATACAACAAACTACCTGACATAATAAAGAAAGAAGAAAAGTTAAATATATTTATTAAAAACCTTAAAAAATTACTCATAAACAAATGCGTAGATGAATATTTAAATGATAAACATAAATAATAGTAGTATTACAATTTCGTTTCTAAACATATTATTTACATTTTTAAATATTCATCTGAAAACAAAAAAAAAATAAACATTTAAAAATATAAAAAATAGTAGCCCACCGGTATCGGGAACAGGGTCCAAGCTACCGGTGGTCAGGGATCCTGAGAGAGGAACCTCCTAACAATACGCGCCGTGTCCAGGAGTACCGCTTTCTGGATCAAGCCCTTGATCCAGCTGCCTAACGAGAGCCTCCTCAGCTGTTGGTCGAGGCTCTTGGCTATTATGCCATTGGCCGTCACGACTATCGGCACAATGATTGCTGTATCCACATCCCACAAGTCGACAACCTCGTGAGCCAGGTCAAGATACTTAATCTGTTTATCTTTTTCAGCTTTCACGAGGTTCTCGTCATGCGGGACCGCTATATCAATAATCATTGTGCGACGCTCTAATCGATCTATCACCACTATGTCTGGCTTATTGGCAACAATAGTCCTGTCAGTGATGATAGATCGATGCCAATACAACGTGATATTGCCGTTTTCGAGGACTGGGTCGGGCACATATCTATAGTACGGTACTTCCGATTCCACAAGACTGTATTTCAGAGCAAGTTGCTGGTGGATAATCCTGGCTACAAGGTTGTGCCTATGCAAGTACTCTCCGTTAGCCAGACGAGAACAGCCAGAAATAATGTGTCGGATTGATTCTCCGGGACGGTGGCATGCCCGACAGATGTCAACCGTGCCGTCCTTCACAATATATTTCCGGTAGTTGTTTGTCATCATAACTTCGTCCATAATCGCAAAGACCCTTCGGTTTCCCCAAAAAGGTCACCGAATCGCAACCAGGATACGGACGCTAGCAGGTCTACATCGGGCCCATGTAAGGCCCGGTAAAAGCGCCCGTGAAGCTCTTTGCTCTGCCATACCTCCCTGCGGTCATTAGTATCTAATACGATAGGTTTGCGCCAGTTCTCGTTAGCCAAGGATAGCGGGGTAAGGCCCCTGTCCACTGAGACGACATCTCGGTGCATCCCCACGTCGGTTTCTAGGAAGTATTCCCTGAGACTGCATACCTCACGGTTGTGCAGGGTCTTAGCATTTAAGAAGCCTCGACCTCCGCACTTCCGCGGGATATACAGTCTCATCAACGATGAACGTGGGTGATGCATTGCGGTCAGCAGTGTGCGGACCCTCCTATCCAGGGCGTCAAGTTCGGTCTGAGTCCATTTGAGTATGCCGAAAGAGTACATCAAAACCGGCATGACCCAACCGTTGAAGGCGCGCACCTTGTTTCCGCCTGATAAAAGACTATTTAATACTTTATTCAGGCGCTAAAGAAGCGCTCCTTCAGCGATTGCTTCATGTCAGCAGCGTTGATACCTAACGCTTCCGACATACCCAAATACTTGTAGGTTTCGATTGAGGAGAGGGATCTTAGGTGTATGGAATCCGAGAGGTGGGTTTCCACGGATTCCACAATCTCCCCTCGTTTTACATGCATGACCGCACATTTGTCCACACCAAATTCCATCCTGATGGCACTACTGAAAGTTTCGGTTACCTTCAGTAGCTCCAGCAGTTGTAAATTGTTGGGGGCAAAGAGTTTCAAGTCATCCATGTAAAGGAGGTGAGATATAACCTGACCACCTCTTCTCAATCGACAGCCCAGCCTTGAATCCTCCAGCAGTGTGCTTAGAGGATTCAAGGCTAGGCAGAACCAAAGTGGACTCAAACTGTCACCCTGGAATATACCTCGCTCGATCCTTATCGGTTCGCTATTCCTCAGAGTATGTCGACATCCTGGATAGCGAAGCACCGTCTTCCATTGCCCCATACATGACATCAGGAAGGTGCGTAGAGTTGCATCTACTTTATACAACTCCAGCACCCTCATGAGCCATGTATGTGGCACCGAGTCGTAGGCCTTCTTATAATCTATCCAACATGTCGACAGATCACTTCGGGAACGACGAACCTGCTGGCTAATGGCCATATCGATGAGGAGTAGCTCCTTAGTACCGCGGGACCCGTTCCTACATCCATTTTGAGAGGCAGACATGATGGAGTTGGTGTCTGTGTGGATGTATTACAATTATTATTACAATGATGATAAACACGAAATTTATAGGTATGTTTAAAATATATTAAGACTACGGTAATCATTAATAATTATTATAATAATTATAATCAATAAATAAAATAATAATCAATATAACAGTGATAATTGTGAAAAAAAAAAAAAAAAAAAATAGCAATAATAATAAATTAAATAAACTGTTTTGACAGCAGCAAAGACCTCGCCGATACAAACTCGATCTTGTACTGTGCAGCTGTGGCGGCATGTCGTGTAGCTCAAGTTAAATTTGCCAACAGTGACAGAGCTCCACGACCAAAACCAGCTGTACCAACATGGCAATGCAGGATTGAGCGTCGTATCAGTGAGGCTAGAGTACTCATCGGCAAGCTAATCTGCTTCAGGGAGGGCAATACTCGCCCTAGAGTGATGCGCTTTGTGAAGCGGGCGTTCTCGGGAACTGAAATAAGTTCTCAAGATTATTTGACCCGCGTCACAGAGCGTATCGACTTCCTGAAGCAGAAGATCTGTGCATGGGCAAATCGCATTCGACGGTACAGGCGGAGAGTGGAGCGGTACACTCAGAACCGCACATTCCAGAGCGATGAAAGGTGGGTTTACAGGGCTTGGGAGCGACCGGACAAAGGTGTGATTGACACGCGCCTACCGGATGATGACGCCATGTGCTCGAGCGAGGTATATTCCAGGGTGACAGTTTGAGTCCACTTTGGTTCTGCCTAGCCTTGAATCCTCTAAGCACACTGCTGGAGGATTCAGGGCTGGGCTATCGATTGAGAAGAGGTGGTCAGGTTATATCTCACCTCCTTTACATGGATGACTTGAAACTCTTTGCCCCCAACAATTTGCAACTGCTGGAGCTACTGAAGGTAACCGAAACTTTCAGTAGTGCCATCAGGATGGAATTTGGTGTGGACAAATGTGCGGTCATGCATGTAAAACGAGGGAAGATTGTGGAATCCGTGGAAACCCACCTCTCGGATTCCATACACCTAAGATCCCTCTCCTCAATCGAAACCTACAAGTATTTGGGTATGTCGGAAGCATTGGGTATCAACGCTGCTGACATGAAGCAATCGCTGAAGGAGCGCTTCTTTAGCCGCCTGAATAAAGTATTAAATAGTCTTTTATCAGGCGGAAACAAGGTGCGCGCCTTCAACGGTTGGGTCATGCCGGTTTTGATGTACTCTTTCGGCATACTCAAATGGACTCAGACGGAACTTGACGCCCTGGATAGGAGGGTCCGCACACTGCTGACCGCAAATCGGATGCATCACCCACGTTCATCGGTGATGAGACTGTATATCCCGCGGAAGTGCGGAGGCCGAGGCTTCTTAAATGCTAAGACCCTGCACAACCGTGAGGTATGCAGTCTCAGGGAATACTTCCTAGAAACCGACGTGGGGATGCACCGAGATGTGGTCTCAGTGGACAAGGGCCTCACCCCGCTATCCTTGGCTAACGAGAACTGGCGCAAACCTATAGTATTAGATACTAATGACCGCAGGGAGGTATGGCAGAGCAAAGAGCTTCACGGGCGCTTTTACCGGGCCTTACATGGGCCCGATGTAGACCTTTTAGCAACTACCGGAAATATATTGTGAAGGACGGCACGGTTGACATCTGTCGGGCATGCCACCGTCCCGGAGAATCAATCAGACACATTATTTCTGGCTATTCTCGTCTGGCTAACGGAGACTACTTGCATAGGCACAACCTTGTAGCCAGGATTATCCACCAGCAACTTGCTCTGAAATACAGTCTTGTGCAATCAGAAGTACCGTACTATAGATATGTGCCCGACCCAGTCCTCGAAAATGGCAATATCACGTTGTATTGGGATCGATCTATCATCACTGACAGGACTATTGTTGCCAATAAGCCAGACATAGTGGTGATAGATCGATTAGAGCGCCGCACAATGATTATTGATATAGCGGTCCCGCATGACGAGAACCTCGTGAAAGCTGAAAAAGATAAACAGATTAAGTATCTTGATCTAGCTCACGAGGTTGTCGACTTATGGGATGTGGATACAGCAATCATTGTGCCGATAGTCGTTACGGCCAATGGCATAATAGCTAAGAGCCTCGACCTACACCTGAGGAGGCTCTCGTTAGGCAGCTGGATCAAGGGCTTGATCCAGAAAGCAGTACTCCTGGACACGGCACGTATTGTTAGGAGGTTCCTCTCTCAGGAGCCCTGACCACCGGTGGCTTGGACCCTGTTCCCGACACCGGTGGGCTACTATTTTTTATATTTTAAATGTTTTTTTAATTATTTTTTATAAGAATATTTAAAAATGTAAAAAGTATGGTTTATAAATGAACTAAAAAGAATTAAATAATAAAGTAGCAATAATAATAAATTAAATAAAAATCAATAAATAATATAATATAACAATAATAATTAAATAATATAGCAATAATAATTATTCAAAAGAAAACAATTTATTTATATGAATAAACAGAATTATAATATATAAAAATAAAAGGTATATAAAAATAATCTAAATTTAAGTACTTTTTACAGATAAAACATAAATAATAATAGTTAAGCGAAATGTTAGTAGGTATCTTATTCGCGATCTCCTGACTTTGATTATATGTATGTTAAAACTTGTTCCCACAAAAACAATGATCTCCTAAAACAGGGCTTCCTCTCTCCTACCCTTTTTGCTGTGCCCTACAGGATCCATAATGATCTAAATTATATAATTACCACCTAAGTACACATTATGGTAAAGCAATAAGATATTGAGTATTGAGTATACTTCGGCATAACGATTTTGGCACAATTTGTTTTGGCATAATAATACTTCGGCATAATTTTTTTAGGCATACATTTTATGTTGGCATAAATGGCATAATCATCTTAAAGACTAATTTGTTTTGGCATAAATTTGATTCGCATAACGTTACTAGGCCTAATGACTAATAGCATAATAATATTTAGGCATACAATTAACAGAAATAACGGAAATAAATTTGAGTTAATTTTACGTATTTATTTTAGATTTTCATTCAAATGATTTATTATATACACATTATGTAACTTAACTATGTATTTTTATTTTAGGTATATATTTTTAGCAATTGCTTGTAAATATGCAAGTTTCGAAGTATATTTATCTTTTTTATTAATAATTTTAGTAAAAATTAAAGTATTGTCTTAAAAAATCATTATGTTGTGCTAAAAAAGTTAGTGACAGAACCGAATCGCTGCAAAACCGACTTTACGTAGTCTTGTCTGCCCTAACCCTAGAGTGTAATTCAAAATCGCGTAGGCGCGTAGGGGCGAGGCGGGCCGCGGGCTGAGGAGCAGGCGGCTGGGAAGGAACGCCAGCCAGCAAGTCGAAGCTGCGGTGGTGAGCGAAAGCCGTCTGCGACGATTAGCACGCGTGGGGCCGCCGGAGGCCCGCAGCGCCGGAGCCGTGACAGAAACCATGCCTGCTGCATGCTTGCTTGCATGCTGTATGCTTGCTTGCATGCTGCATGCTTGCTTGCATGCCTGGTGTATATGTTTTAATATCATTATGCGTAAATAAATTTATACTTGTGAATTCCTTCCTTAATAAAGTTATGCTTTAGAATGTTATGCTTAGTAAAGTTATGCTTTAGAATGTTATGCTTAATAAATTTATGCTTTAGAATATTATGCTTAATCATTATTATGGTTAGAGAAATTATGCTTAAAAAAATTATGCGTGAGCTGTTATGCGTAATTATATTATGCAAAAATATAATTATGCCAAACAAAATTATGCTATGTTATATTAGATCTTAAAATTTTATGCAAATGGATCGTGGCCCCCTGGCAACACGGCAACTGAAGGAACACGGGTGGGTTTTATACAGTAAGAGTCTGACACGCCCTCCCGCTCCGCCCAGAGCGGGAGAAGTTATTTGATAATTTCCCACCCAAAAAAAAAGATGACTATTACTTTCAGTAATAACCAGTCGCTTTGCCAATTATGGTGATTAAATAAATAAATTAACGAAATCTCTGTTATAATAATAAACTTCGATTTGTCAAATTGCGATCGTCGGCCCATTTGTCATTTGTGGTGATTATCTAATGAGTATGATGCCACTAATTTTAATTTCCGTCATTTTGTATTTTAATTTCAGCATGCCAAAGAAATCATTTAATTTTAATCAAAAAGTCGGTAACATAAAAAACTAATCATAAATGCTATCCTTAGCTTAATTAAATAAATATTAATATATAAATAATTAAATAAATAAATAATAATAATTAAGAGAGAGCGACGTTTATTCAATAAAGTACATAATTCCATGCATTAAATTGAATGAATGAAACAGAACTTCAAGCCGATGTTGCTATCATAAAAATAATTTGTTTTTAATCATTTGCAACATCAGTTTATCGTCGCGCGATAAAGGAGTGTCAAAGTGCCTTTTTCTAGTTTACTGCCCGGTTTATGAAGTCCCCAGATAAACTCTCGGTTACTCGTCGGTTGCGGTCATGTTAGGGATTAGAATGACGTTAGAATCGTCGACAAATTACGATAAAACGAGAAAAAGAGCGTTCTCGCGCTTGTCATGTTAGCCCTGCTGGTATTCGAAACCCCTAATTACAAGCTTTTATTCAACTTGCCGTGTTAGTTAGTTAGTTAGCAAATCTTGCAAGCTGAATTAAAACCACTTCCTCTTATCCTATGGAGTTGAAATTTTACATGTTAGTTCAGTTTTGAAGACAATGCATTTCTTTATGATGTTCGCACCTCCGCTCAAATAGTGTCGTAACTCAAAAAAGCAAACTTTCGAGAAAAAGACGTTTGAAAATTCTAACTTTTTTTTCACTTTTCGGGCCTTAAATCGAAAACTAACAGAATTAGCAAAATAAGTTTTTTGGTAAGTTTCAATGGTTTTTGAAGCTCTACAAAATGATGTACCTATTACCTTGAAAGCATAAAAAAAAAAATGAAAAAATGTGTTGTGACTCTATATGAGATAAAATAACGAATAATTTTACGAAATATTGTTTGACTAAAATGATTCAAAAATACTTTCTTGATAAGAAATACAATAGAAACACAAAATTGTGACTCTCAACTCAGCAATAACTGATACATATTAAATAATTTTTTTTTACCATAAATGAGTTGGGACTGAAAAAAAACTTTTACGAAAAAAAAATGGATTTTTGATTAGCCATAATCACATAATATACTGTCATAACTCGACAAACAACAGTTTATACAGTATTTAGGTACACTAGTGCTATTTTGTAACCAACTCACCGTGTTCTCTTAGGTGAAATGAACGTGGAGTGAGCTGTCAGTTGCTAAGGATTGACACTATTGGTAGCTCACTTCACCTAAGTTATCACTACTGTAAATCTGTGATAGCACTACAGGTTTAGTTAAAAGAAAAACTTGCGCAACCCGTGACACTGTTTATAGAGCAAGAGCCCGTGAACCCCAGACCTTCGTTATTTTATAAAAGCTGAAAGTTTGTCAGCGCATGTTCCCAACACAGATAAGAACGATGGACCATTATCAAGTTTGGGCTACAGTGGCTTTGGCAGGTAAACGGTACTAAAGGTGTGTAAAATACCGATCTAAATTCATCAAATAATAAAGTGTGATTTTTTACTATTACCTTCAGAATATAATTAAAAATCATGTCATTCAACTAACTGTCAACTAACTAACAATTAACTCTTTCCGGTTTAGTGGTTAGTGTCACTAACCACCTCTTTCAGATTTTTTTTATTAAGACCCGTGCCATCTAGTATCGAATGGTTGAAGTATCATAAATATGCAAATTGCGTATATACGCAATTTGCTTGACCTATTACAACCGATTGGCGAAATTTTTTATGAATGACAGTTCATTTGACTTGAATCTAAAACGGTGCAACGCGTTTACCAGGGTGCTGACGAAAAAACCTGTTTACCGGGTAAGTAAAGCCTTTTTGTAAATATTTTTGACTCAATTTATTTCTATAGATGTGTTTTATTCATTTTTACTGTAACGCAGTTTTATTTTCGTATTTTCATTGTAATATCATAGAGAAAATACAGTGGTTAGTAAACTAACCACCATGACTGTTGTGGATTTATGGATGATAGGTAAATAAGTAAGTATACTATAATGTATTTCGTAATTTTTACTGTATGTTACGTAAAAATGAAATTTCAGAGTACTTGTTGGAAGATATACCTTCAGGTGGCGAGATTATCTGTAGTTACGAACAGGACCACCAAGAGATTGAAGTCCAGTGAGATCCTATCTTATATGGGAATTTGATTGGGGAAGTTCCAGAAGCCGATTGTGATCATTTTAATTCAGATGATCATCTACCTTTGTCCAGCTTAGCTACTGCACGTGAGAATCCTGATTGTACTGAACCGAGCACCTCAAGTTCAAACAGACAAATCACAAGAGTCCCAAAATGGTAGAAAAATAAATAGAATGGACATACCTACCTGTAAGGTTTTCTGAAAGTGTTGCCTACATAGTAATTTTACGCCAATGTATCTTGTATATGACTTAATTATAACTGGTATAAAATAATAAAGAATAAATATTTTGTCAAACTTTCATTTGTATCATTAGCCATGGTGGTTGGTGTAAGTAACCACCTCATTCCTCGAAAGCCTTAGGTCTAAGATTTTTTTTTCGATTTTTCTATGCTACATAAATGATAATTAATACGAGAATAAAAACAAAATTTCAAAATTATTGTTTAGGTACGTAAAAGTGTGACTCAAAGAGTTAAAAGATCATAGATCTATGATCATCGAAATAGACATATTATTATGGGTAATTTGTGAGATTCATAGATATGATATAATATGATAGTGTACTATACCCTAAGGGGGATATACCCATATTAAATATCTATTTTACAATTTCATCATAGATATCTTTGATCATTGATCTATGATCATAGTTAAGATAGTGTAATATTCACCTTCATCATCATCATCATTTCAGCCGAAAGACGTCCACTGCTGGACATAGTCTCTCCCAAGCACCGCCACTTCGACCGATTCTGTGCTTTCCGCATCCAGCGGATTCCTGCGGCCTTCACAAGGTCATCGGTCCATCTTGTGGGAGGCCTTCCAACGCTACGTTTTCCGGTATGCGGTCGTCACTCCAGAACCTTTCGGCCCCATCGGCCATACCCACCTAAGGGAAGTAATTTAACTGGTAGGCACTCATGGACCGAAAAGTACCAGATATCTACCTACTGGACAGTGTGATTAACAATAGAGATCATTTACGTAGCGACACACTGCCGTGTTTTAGTACTGCCTAAAATTAAAGATAGTAATATTATATTATTTATTAATGCAGTACGCATAAAATCTCGTGCAAACTAGCGCGATACGCGACGCGACACAAAGGCACCGCTCTATGTTCTGTGACCGCTCGTCGCGCAACGAGCGGTGCCTTTGTGTCGCGTTGCGTTTCGCGCTGGTCTGCACGAGTCTTAACATTTTACAACCATTCGATACACTTCCGTGCGAAATCTATCATCAATTAATGAAGAAGTCCTTTACACGCTGTTCGCAAATACAAAACTCGAAAATGTTAATTGTTTACTACCACTATTCTTTCAACAACTATTTGCAGTCGAAGCAAATCAGGCAATCAAATAAGCTTTCGCGGTTTTTATATATTCTCCACTAAAACAGAACGCATCTTTCTCGAACGTATCCATACCAATTTAATAACGTAATGTTGGTAAAGTTACGTCATTTCCGTTAAAAACCATTGAAAACTTTTTTTTGTAAATATTTGTATTTATGTAAATTATATCATATGGCTACATTAATGTGACTGTATTATTATTTAAATGTTTAAATTATTTTGTCTAAGAACATGTTTTATAAATATCAACTTCAATTCTCTTAAAAAAACCTCAGTTGTATAATATAGCACCCGAAGCAGGTCGGACATAATAGCAAGCAACTGTCAATTTGTACGTGTGAGTTATTCAGTTCTATGTGTGTAAAAGAACACGCTTGTCGTGTTGCGGTACGTGTGCTTTCTACGAAATTGACTTTCATCGCCTCGTAAGTTTGTGAATTTCATTTATTATGGTGTATTTAGTGCATAAATTTCCCAACAAAGTCGTGTACGTGCGAAAGTCTTATTGATCGAGCAGGAAATTACCCGAGATCAACTAAGATCATTCGATTGGATCGTGTCGATGCGTCACCTTTGTGAGCCATTTTATTCAACTTCCACATTATGGTAGCTGTAGAATGAGATACATCTCGCGCGTTCTATCGTGACCTCACGCGAGGTCAGGAGTAATGTCAAAATGCAAGCGGTAATTGGTTGACGAGGTAAAGTGCATTCTAACCTAGCTGCTAAGAATTGGTATCGGTGGGCTGCGTTAGCGGGCCACGGCCGTCCGCGGGCCGCGACCGAGCGCGTCCCCATGTTACCTGCGTACGTGCCTGCTCCTCGCGGATCCTCGCATGCATATACCGATAGCGGTAAAAAACGATAACTTCCGAATCAATTTAATCTGCGATGTTATCCCAAAAAAATGTGTTTGTATGCAATACTTCAAACTATTAAAGTGAGCATTATTAATTACCATCATACTTCTTGTTATGTTTTGATGAACCTTTTGTTTGATGACTATACCTATAAATTTATCTCATTTGGTACAAAACAAAGTTCTTTTTGTAGAAAATTTAAGTTTAAAAGTAAAGCAATGCATGCAGGTACATAACTCATTCTTAGATTGTACCTGTCTTTGAATAATCTTAAAAAGGGCTATAGTTTGTTATTTTTACTTATCATTGCTATGTGAACATGATGAACTTGTTAAATTCATCATAATTATTATGACCTTCATAGTTTTATTTTTGTTTCAAGTGTATTTGTATACGGTCTACACGGAAATCAAAACAAATAAATAAAATTAAAGTGTGTTTGTAATGTCAAAATAACAGCTTTTTACTAAACGCATAATTATGAAAGTATATCCGGATATACTTTCATAATTATGCATTTTTGTTAATTTTTAAACATTATGTTCTTGTTATAAGTACCGGTACTTATAACAAAAACATAATGTTTAATAATTTATTCTGTCTGTTCCGGCTAATTACTGAAATGGTTGAACCGATAGCTGATGTTTATAAGGAGTAACTAGGCTACTTTTATTTTGGAAAAATAATTAGGGTTCCCGCAGGCGAAGCTACGGGCAACAGCTAGTCAGTCATAAGTTATCATGACTGATCAGATCACAGGTGGAAATTTCAAGTCATTGAGACTTAGAATTTCTACCTGTGATTTGAACAAGTCTTCTTGTTCAGATAGAGATACTGGCTGACTGGCTACAAAATTATTATTTGATTTTTTTTTATTTAAACATTAACAAAAAAAAATCCAAGTTGCCAGATCATGGCAGAGGCTGAGCGCCTATTGTTATGATTGGCTGGATACATTTTTGTTGTTCACTAGTCTGGCACTACTTCGCTGGTAGGGATTCTATATTTTAGCTAGAGTTACATAGATAGCTGTGCTAATAGTTCAAAATGATTGTGTACTAGATGCATGCATGTGTGCTAGATGTTACTATTTATTGCATGTAAACTCATGGGTTTACATGCAATAAATAATAACACATGATTTGTGTCAAATACCTTTGTAATGATCACTAAATATTTTAGTTTAGCCTCAAGGGTGTCTCTTTTACAGTCCTTTAGCAACTGGTGGTTGGTAGCAGTTGTTCCCCTGTGCACATAGAATGCAAGCTTCTTAGTCACCTGCATCTTCAACATTAAACATTCTAGTATATTACTTTCTGCACTTAGAAGTGACTGCTTAGCTTTTCTCTTTTAAATTTTAATCAGATGAATCCAATGCAAGCAAGACAAAACACCACTACCCAATGCCTAATTAAATGCATGCTATCTGTTGGAATGACACTCAAGAAAATAGAATACTTTTGAATTTTTGTTAAGTGCATTTTTTATAATTGTTTTGCATGACTGTACTGTGTCATAATTATAATTTCAAAAGGTTAGGCTAAGTTCAAAGTGTAACTTGTACAAGAAAATATAATTCTCAATCTAATTTCTCTCTCAAATTTTTCAAAACAAACAACCTGAAATAAATGGGTCCGTGGCTTAGGCCCCCAGTGGTCGAGGCACCTGTGGCCGACGCCCCCGATTCGATTAATTTAATTCAAAGCAATTTTTGATCAAATGTACTGTCAGGCACAAAAATGTTTTACAAAAATAATAAATGTACATTGATTGTAAGTTAATATTAAATCATAATTATATTTATAACATAGAAATGCTTTTATATTGGATGTATGTTTTGAAAGTCTTAGTTATTTTTCATTATTTATCTCAATAAAAAATCTAGTAAAAAATTGTATATAAATCACAGTTTTCATCAGTCATCATCATCATAATCAGTCTCAAATGTAATAAAATAAGATAGTGATTTTAAATAATCAGTTTTAAAAATTACTGCAGACCAACTAACTTTTTAGGGTTCCGTAGTAAACAAGGAACCCTTATAGTTTCGTCATGTCCGTCTGTCTGTCTGTCCGCGGTCTAGCTCCGAGACCCTTAGTACTAGAAAGCTGTAATTTGGCATAGGTATACATATTAATTACGCCGACAAAGTTGGAAAACAAAATTATGAAAAACATTTTTTTTTAGGGTCCCTCTCATACACGTAAAGTGGTAATGTTTATTTTTTTATTTTTTTACCCCATGGTGAGGGGTATCATTGGAAAGGTCCTTCAAAAATATTGTGAGTTTGTGAAAATCATTTTTGGATTCAGGGATTCGTTTGCGAAATATTAAGCTTTAAAGTGCTAATTTTTGTTAGAGTCAAGTGTCCCCCCCCCTGCCGGCTAAATGGTTGGTTTTGGGTGTGTGAAAAAAATCACAGCAGTAGCTTATATAATGAAATTAAAAGGAAAACTATCACAGCTAAGTAGGCTTTACAGGTTAACGAGTAATAATTGACCAACTTAACTTTGCAGTTGAAAAAACATGTTTTCCCATACATTCCGTATGGGAGAACATATTTTTCAACTACAAAGTTAAGTTTGTTTTTGGGATAAATTCATCCCAACTACGGAACCCTTCATTGTGCGTGGTCCGACACGCACTTGGCCGGTTTTTACATAGTGAAATGTTCTTTTTATCTTTGTAACAATAATAATTAAACATAATCAACTGGGAAACCTTAAACAAATGAGAATAATTTTACCTAATTATAACAGTCAGTTTCAATACTTTCAATAGCAATAACATAATAAAATAATCAGGCTTAAAAAACAAAAGTACTCGTAGAGTAAAACATTTTTTATATGTGAAATGTTTTGAAATTTTGTAAGCATAAAACTGTAAAAACTTAAATATAAAAATTAAAACTTAAAAATAATATGCAAGCAAAATCATCTCTTTTTACCAAGTAAGTAAGTTAATTTAATTAATTTTTGGACGGCTTGCCACATATGGGCGGATTTTTTCTGAAAACACGATTGTGGTATTTTTTTTGTTTTCATACTGTTCAGTCAAATTGGCAATCATTTTTTCATTCTTTCTTGTGTTGTTCTTTCGTCTGCTCACAGGAATGTTTTTGGTTTTCAGTCTGAAGTATCTGAGCATGCTTTTGTCCACTGTACATAATAAATATGCTTTTAATGGGGAAAAAGGTGTGTAAGGATAAGGTTAAGTGGCGATCTATTCTCTCTGCTATTTGATAGATAACTTTTGTTTAGCAAGGATAAATGCTTTATTATTATGACTTTTCTCATTTACTGTACTAAGTGAAGAAGCACAAAAAAATTAAGATATTAAGTTAATCGAATCGGGGGCGTCGGCCACAGGTGCCTCGACCACTGGGGGCCTAAGCCACGGACCCAAATAAATAATGATAAAAACTTTCAAACCAATGCAGATTCTGATTTCTGAGCTTAGAGCGCGAACAAAGGGTGGACAACATTGAGGTGTGTAAGGACTTTGGGACTCACAGTTTTTATATTGCTGTTCAAAGATCACAGCTCAAGAAAAAAGAAAATTAATCATTCTGAATTTTGGTCCTCCAAGGCTGCACCAAAATAATGTATAATCATTAATGGGATTAACCTTCAGAAACTGATAATAATGGATGGTTTAGGTTTCTTTCTCTATTCTAATATTTACAAGTGTTTTTTAGGGTTCCGTAGTAAACAAGGAACCCTTATAGTTTCGTCATGTCCGTCTGTCTGTCTGTCCGCGGTCTAGCTCCGAGACCCTTAGTACTAGAAAACTGTAATTTGGCATAGATATATATTTTAATTACGTCGACAAAGTGGTAAAATAAAATTATGAAAAACATTTTTTTTTAGGGTACCTCTCATACACGTAAAGTGGTGATGTTATTTTTTTCTTTTTTTAACCCATAGTGAGGGGTATCATTGAAAAGGTCCTTTAAAAACATTGTGAGTTTGTGAAAACCATTTTTGGATTCAGGGATTCGTTTGCGAAATATTAAGCTTTAAAGTGCTAATTTTTGCTAGAGTCAAGTGTCCCCCCCCCTGCCGGCTAAATGGTTGGTTTTGGTGTGTGAAAAAAATCACAACAGTAGTTTATATAACGAAATTAAAAGGAAAACTATCATAGCTAAGTAGGCTTTACTAGTTATCGAGTAATAATCGACCAACTTTGCAGTTGCAAAAACATGTTTTCCCATACATTCCGTATGGGAGAACATGTTTATCAACTACAAAGTTAAGTTTGTTTTTGGGATAAATTCATCCCAACTACGGAACCCTTCATTGTGCGTGGTCCGACACGCACTTGGCCAGTTTTTTTGTTCATAATACAAACTTAGATGACGCACTTTTGACGGCGTTTTACCGAAAAAAAGAGATTGCGAGTTGTGAAAAAATAAAATAAAAAATAACTAGATATTTCAAACGATTTTTTACCCGATTAGGGCAAAGCCAAAGGAGAGTTGAGATTTTTTATTTTAGGGTACAACTACGACCCAGAACCTCCACAATCTTACCTAGATACTACTCTGCCCGCTTAAAAAAAATCAGTTCTTTACATCTATATAATAATAGTGTTGTCGACTGTTTTTATCATAACTCGAATATTATTTGATAATAGAAAACAGCAAAAAACTAATGAAATATCTTTTAAAAAAACCGTTCACTTGCAAGTCGCACTAGCGCAACACGGGTTCAGTATTCGTTCCACAAACTAACGACTTATACTTTCGTTAGTTAATTGTGGGATTTTTAGGGTTCCGTAGTCAAATGGCAAAAACGGAACCCTTTATTTATAGGAGAACCAACAGCTATAACAAATGGATAACAGTTGTTTAAGAAACATAGAGCCAATTACAGGTTCTCACGGGTAACAACAGAAAAAGTAGTAGAAGTCTTCGGATCACTAACAAGCACAAGCTTATAATTTCGTTATGTCGGTTTGACCGCCCAGATGTGATACAGCCATTTTACTTGGACAATTTTACAGATTGTAAAGAACAATTGGAAAGAAGTTGTATTCTGTGCCACCACTAAACAATGTAGTGAAATTACGAAAATAATTGTTAGGGGTAGCACTCCCCATCTGCCGGGGTTGCGAATAAGGCCGAAAGGGAAATCGTGGCCCCCGCCCGGCAACATGGCAACTGAAGGAACACGGGTGGGTTTTAGTCAGTAAGAGTCTGACACGCCCTCGCGCTCCACCCAGAGCGGGAGAAGTTATTTGAAAATTTCCCACCCAAAAACAAAAAGGTAACACTCCCCATACATCTAAAACAAGGATAAAAAAAACCTACTTCAAAAAAACACTACAAAGTGGGAATGGGATGTAACAATACATGCGATACCGATATCGATAGCTTAGTAGATAATAAATCATATATCTAGGATCATATCTCTTATCCTACTTATATGACCCCTAGGATCATATCTGTGTATTACGCTATCATATATCTAGGATCATATATAGGATCCTATCTCTCTACTTATATGACCCCTAGGATCATATCTGTGTATTACGCTATCATATATATCTAGGATCATATATAGGATCCTATCTCTCTACTTATATGACCCCTAGGATCATATTTGTGTATTACACTATCATGTAATATATACTCAGTAAAGGAGTTTTTAGATGACAAAATGATTGCAAAATAAAATTATTCTTTCTCTCATACACCAAACATTATGAAATCTATACTAATATATAAAGCTGAAGAGTTTGTTTGTTTGCTTGAACGCGCTAATCTCAGAAACTACAGATCCGATTTGAAAAATTCTTTCAGTGTTAGATAGCCCATTTATCGAGGAAGGCTATAGGCTATATATCATCACGCTAAGACCAATAGGAGCGGAGCACCAATGCAGAATGTTTCAAAATCGGGATTATTTTTTTCCTTTTGAGAGCTTCCGCTGCGTGCGCTGCGTAAACAGTTAAAGTTTCGCAAAAATCATGTATGGCAGAATTGTTCCCCTTTAAAAGTTCTAAAAAAAAGTCCGCGACAGCATATGTCTATCTTTTAAGGTTGGCTCACTCTAACCTTTTTTATGCTAACCAAATTTGTTCAAAAGTAATGCGTTATTTACGAAGGTGTTTTTATAAACATGACATTAATCCTTATCCAAATAAATACGTTATTCATCACAAGTATTTAATTTAAAACAAAATTGCCGTTTACATCATTCGATTTCAATAAATATCTTAGGAGATATCGCAGTTTTAAAATAACATCGCAGCAAAATAATGATCAAGTACTGCGCGCGATTTCCAGTGAAGGTATCGTTTGGGGTAACAATTAATAAGGCCCAGGGGCAAACATTTAAGTACGTAGGAATAGATTTACGCCTAGAGTGTTTTTCGCACGGGAAACTATATGTTGCCCTATCGAGATCTGGTTCTTTTTTTCGTGCTCTTGATTTTCAACGCTCTGTTTAGCGCCGAGAGTTGAAAATCCAATAGTGTGTTTTTTCAACGAGCTGGGACGAGAGTGCGTTCCAGCGCGTTGGATTCTCAACGCTCGGCTTAACACCGAGAGTTGAAAATACAGTGCGCGATAAAATCCCGCTGCGATTTTATTACGTCCGTGCGAACGTCGGCTTACTGATTAAAGCGTGATGTAGGTACCTAAAATAGCTAACATACGTACGCATTATTAAAAAAAAAAAACACCTTTATTTAAACGAAGTCGCGGATTAAAGATAGCGTTAGCCCAAAGTAGCTACTCCACGCGGACGAAGTCGCGGGCAGAAGCTAGTATAATATAATAAGGAATATAGGAAATCAAATATAAATGTGAATACATAAATAATAACATAATTTAATATTAATGAAAATACTTCTAAGAATTTAAATAATAATTACCTATATTATTCTTATACAATATTTAAAATCCCTAATATACTATACCTATATACACAAACCTAATAATATACATAATTATACACCCAATTAAACACATCTAATAATTTATAATAATATTGAATTGCTATTTAACCCTCTTACTCTCTCCTAATTTTGCTGTGCCCAACAGGGTCCATATTGATCTTTTACTTGTTATACCATTTATGTAATATATATATGGAATGCAATAAAGAATTGAGTATATCTAGGATCATATATAGGATCCTATCTCTTATCCTACTTATATGACCCCTTTGGATCATATCTATGTATTAGATTAACATAAATCTAGGATCCTAATTTTTTTTTTTGCAATCATCTATTAAAACCAAATTCTGAATCCTTTCAGCACACAATATAACAAATGGAACTCTAGATAACACCAATGAAGCCAAAACAATGTGTCCCGGCTGCCATAAGTCATAATCATAAGTCATTTATTTCATAACAAAATACATTGTGTTGAAATTATTACAGTGATGATAAATAAAATAATAAAAAAGCATAAACATTACATTCATATTTCAAATTCATTACGCATTTAAAATATATCAATTAGTCCCAGCAGCAGTTTGCTTTTTTTTTTTTAGTACAGCAGTGTTGCTAACAATAATTTTAGAATTCCACTAAGCATATTGTGAACGTACGCCAAAAGGGAATTGCTCAGTTTGTTCGGGTGATCTGGCTAAGCATGGACAAGACCTTTATTAATAAAAAATTTGCATTTTAAAAACCACTTATCTATAGGAAAGCAAATATTATAATAAAGTTGAAGCAAGATGTAAGAATATGCTTCAACTGGCATGTGAAAAATTGAAACCTTGCAGAGTAAAATCTTTGTAATAGCTGCAACGTGTCTTCTGCAATGAATTACATCAACGCCACAATTAACTCATCGCATTGGTTCCTCATTCTCGCTCGAAGTACGTGTAGCACAGGAGTCCAAGTTCGTGCCGTGGTTGTCATTTAAAGCCGGTTCGAGGTTTATAATAGCGCCAGGTTCAACGTGAGGTACAGATTCAGTGTCCAAGAGTAAGGCCGGGTCATCATGAGGAGCGGTATCGGAGTCCATGATAAGAAAAACAAACGTTCAAAGCTGCGAGTAAACAAAATAACATCCACAGTGCACGAAACCAAAGCGAATAATTTTTTCATTGTTGTCAGTTGTCAATGTTGTCATTTCATCTGACGTTAGGGATGTTCGATATGTCGATACTCAAGTGGGTCGGTACAACGGGATTTGATCGATTTTTATATTGATTCAACAATATACCTAAACGATTCACTACTGTAAATTGATAAAGGTAGTGAGGATCGATCAAATAATCGTATTACTGTACAATCGTACTGTAAAATCGTAGTGGTCAGATCTATGTACATTTTTTAGTTAAATGATAAAAAATGAAAATCTCGAGAAAAATACTACTAAAGCGGGCTCTTATTTTCCATAAACACGCTTCTCAATCACTAATGACTTTTGTACAATTGTTCGGGCAAAACCAGGAAGGACTCTGCAAATGTAGTAAGAAATTGAATTGAATTAATATTAAAAATGATTAAGAAAAAGCGGTTTTATATCGATGCTCGAATCGAAATGATCCATCGGAAAGCAGGATATCGATACAAAGCAACCAGATCGAACATCTCTATAAACAATATAGTAGGAGTTACCAGGAAAAAACATAAAAAACTGTCAATAATCGATTTATAGAACCTTTTTAAAAAAATATGTTAAAATACTAGTAACGTTTTTGATTGTTTTATTTTAAAACAATGTAAATGAGTATAATCTTCTCATACAGTATTGATAGTACTCGTTTTGCAGACAAACACTTTTTTTTTATGACCATAGTTGATTATCTAATCGATTAAAGACTGAAATAGATTTTTTATTTCCGTGCTGGTATCACTGCGTCAAACAAATGGCTATGCTTTTTAACTGGTGCTCCAGTTTGAATACTCTTTATTTCGACTTTTTGTACGTGTACCCGGCAGTGATGTGATGTGCAAAAATATTTCTTTCAGAATTAATAACATTGTTTGGTAAAAATATTTTTTACCGGGCATCTTGTCCTCTTAGCCGAAACTGGTGATTCCCTTTCTTTACTTTTTATCCGTCAATAAAACCGTTGATTTAGAATATGGCAGTAGCAAAAGTGAAAAGGCAAGATATAATTTTATGGACGTATTTTGTATCAGGAAATTATGAAAATATATGTGAAAATTCATAAATAATATTCAATATGGCAAGACCTGTTTCTATGATCCTATCTAACAACAAATGTCAAAATTTGTGATCAAAGACGAATTGATTCATAATATGTTTGTATAAAATTATCATATAAATATGACTCATAGATATGTTATAGTGTAATACCCACCTAAGACGGGTAATCATTTTGTATTTTGGGCACAACTGTTTAATGTGTTGAAACCCCTGTTTATTTACTAAATCAAATGACTAAACGTAACAAACGACCATATGACCTATACGTGTCGTCGTCTGTCTATACATATATTATTTGTTCAGTTATTGTTTGTGTGACCGATTTTGCTCTAGGATCATCAGCATCATACATTAAACTTTTTTCCAGAATGTGCTCTAAAGTTGCCTGGTTTTGTGTGGCGGACCACTGTCGGTCTTTGAGGTAGATGGGGTGTCTTTTTCTAACTGCTTTTTATGACTTAACTGTGTGTCCACTTGTTTGCTGTCGTGTAGCCCTTCGATGAAACCGCCTTACTACCACGAGAAACGCTATCATTGCAGTATTTTGTGTCATCATCCTGTTTTAAGCCTCCTGCAGACAGGCGCGATGACGCGACTTTATTTGAAAATGTTTTCAGATGGAATTTTAACGTTTTAAAGGCGACGCCATTTTACTTAATATGTAGCGGCATCGACATCGCCACATGCGAACTACGCATCAAAGACCTGACTTCACACAAAATCCTGACGTCACACAAATCCTGCCTCGAATCTTGCGGGCAGCGGGCGGCGCCGGCGGCGGCGGCGGCGGCGGCGCGGCAAGGCATACTTTTATATTTTATGGAACCGCTCGCTCCCCGCGCCGCTGCTTTCGAGGCCAGTTACATATAAATCTATGCATTTGAACGTGCTGCTCTCGCGCAGCTGCCGCCGCCGCCCCGCTGCCCGCAAGATTCGAGGCAGAGGCCTTAGAGTTTACCGCGCGAACTACATACTTATTTGACTATCCGACATCAATTGTTGGACAGTTGCCCGCCAGACACGACACCCGTCTGGTCGGAGGATCCTCCCCTTCCTAATGAGGATGAGTGAACTTTACACCCTGTTCCTCATTCATCTAAACTGACATACATAAAATAAAGCAGTCTAATAGTCCTCATTTCACTATGTGAATAAACAGTGACGTGAAACAGGCACGAAACCATACATCACTCACCCAACGCTCAGCAAACTGCAAACACTGCCCGCACTGCCCCGTTTCCCGTGTTGCCATGTCGCTAAGCCTGCGCTGCGCGGCTCTCCCGCAAGCAAAGCTCGCCTGCAAACTATAAATAATACATATGGAATGCAATAAAGAATTGAGTACCTATTGAAATTATTAAAACCAATTATAGGCACTTTTGAATTGCCACGCGTCGTCGTTTCGCGCGCTTTTCGGAATGTTTGATATCGGTTGTATGTAATCGGCGATGCCGATATTCGGATTCGGAATTGTTACTTCCGGCATCCCTAGTGAAAAATAACTTTAATTTCGGAAGTCGGTGTCTTTGGTTTGGAATTTTCGTTTTTTGCCACCGACTTGCGAAATTAAAGTTATTTTTCATTTTGTAGTGTTCAAAATTATGTTGCGTAAGCTACCAGTTACCCAGTTATTACCCGACTACGGCAAAGCAAAAAAGAGGGTTATGATTTTGACCGGTATATATGTACGTTCATCTGTTCCCTCATAACTTCTAAACTACTCATCTAATTTTACAAATGAGGTATCGTTAGAAGCGTCTTGATCTTCCGCTGGATATAGGATGTGACGTCAATTTACATTGAATATGTCGCCCTCTTGCGGAAATAAAGCCAGGAACTAAAAAAAAGAAGGGTATCAAATGAAGGGCTTAATTACCACATTTATATACCCCTGTACGCGACCCTGTATATATTATCGACGCGAAAACTGAAACCACGGATTCAGTACATGATTCTGAAATCTGCTGTTTCTTAGAAAAGTGCAATACCTACACGGTCAAAATGTATGAGCAGCAGATTTTTTTTTTGTGTGACTCCAGATTTTTATTTTGTCTGTCTGTAATGTCTTGTTTATTCCTTTTTAGTTGACTTTTTTGTCGTAGTTGGGAATACAGTCCAACTGTGTTCACGCAGGTAATAATTTGGATAGAAAAAAATGACTAGCGTCGCCGCGTCGGTGCGCGAGCTTTCCGGCGACGCGCGACGTTTGCAGATATGCGGTCAAATGTAGAATTAGGTACCTACTCTACTACCTAGGTACAAACGTCATTTAAAATCACTACTCTCATTGCACACTTAAGGATGATTTCCACCAAACGGCTCGCATCGTATCGGATCGGAACGGATTTTACAATCTCTAAACAACAATAAATCGTTTACAAAGTATTTAAAGTCTATATTACCAAGCCGCGCACAGCAGCTTGACCGCGGGCGTTGACACGCGATCATAGCCGTAAGTGTGCTGCAACGCGCGATCGGCTCCGTTCGCCCGTCGCACAGTGGGACGAAAATCGAGTTTCATAGACATAGACCACTTACAATTTTTTTTGTCGTTTCTTTACTGGAAATCAATGCAGACCAGTTAAGGAAGCCTCAACAGTATCATATTTTTGCACGTCAGGTGATTCTGACGCGAAAATAATATTTTTTAATAAAAAATGTATGGAAGAATACAGAAAAATCCATTTTTATCGAGACTCGTGAGAGTGCCCATTATATCCTCGGGTACGATTTTTGTCCTTATTTTTTATTTATTTTTGACACATGGCACGCTCCTCGCACTCGACGGACTTTAGGTGAAAAAAAATGAAACGTATTTTTTATTATTATTTAATCTTATTCCGAGTATTTACGGTATGTAACAACCTATATTGACCTGTATTTGACAATCGGCCTATTGTCTAAAGCGTGTTACTGCCTCCTTAATGACAGTTTACCTGCTAATCCGCCATTTTATAATGGAATTCATATTTAATCCCTTACTAATGACACGTGATTAATCTAGACAATGGGCTCGACAGATGTTGTCCTTACTTGGTTTATCATTTGTTGCTAATTTATTTAGTATTTTAAACGTACTTATCAATAAGTTCCTGTTAATCGTGTTAACTTTGTGGCGGTTTTATTATGCAGTAACTTTGAACATAGCTGCAAATACATATTTATTGTTCATCACGGCTTACGTGCTGCAATGTTCTTTAATTGTTTCATTTATTCTACTAATTAGTGCTCATAAGTACAGGGTAATATTAGGTTAGTATAAATACAGAGAGCGCTCAATATTTACTTTAGTTAATTGCTAACTACTTTCTGTGAAACATTGTGCCTGTGATAGCTGTGAAAATGGACAAATCAGTTTTAAAAACTAACTTTGACCTATTTGTGATTCTGAAAGAGTCTGGTAAGCTTGGAAATTACTTAAGACTGTTCGGAGCTGTTCAATCACAGTTGGGTCTCAGTTTGTCAGAAGAAGATCATGACATTCTTCGTGAATTTTGTCGAAGATTCAGTCAGTCTGTGTTAAAAAGATGGAAAATAGCAAAATGTAACACAGATAATTTCCGAAAACATTACATGGATTGGTTGGAACAGAAAATTGAGTGGCCAACGTGTGTACTTGAAAATATACGACCACAGGAATCATTTACTGAACCTCCAGTAACAAATGAAACTGATGATTTTTGTGCTCCCTCTACAAGTTCAGTCGGAACATCTACTAAAGCAGCTGCAAGTCCACGCAAACCATTCACAGATCTTGGAGTGAAACAGAAGAAACGAAGACTTGATGATTTCGAGTATAAAGATCGAGAAAGTACTGAGATAGCTTACGCTACAATAGCTAAATTGAAACAAGAAGGCAACGTTAAATTGGCAACAGCAATAGACTTGCTTCTTAAGAATCCAAAAGATGCGGAAAATATTATTCAACGGGTGAAACAAACGAAAAAATTAACTTTCACCCCTGCAAAAGCACTGAGCTTATTATTATCACTTAAATTATCTAAGTGGCAGTACATGACTTTAAGAGAATCTACTCTTCGTGAAGGTATCAGAGATTTGTATCCTTCATATTATAAAATCCAACAAGCTAAGTTGGATTGTTACCCTCCAAAAGATGCAATAACGGTAACAGACGTAATGGCCAAAGTTTCTCTTCAAGCACTTTTAGATATTACTGCTGCCAGAATTATAAAAAGAATCTCGCAAGATATAAAAGGCAAAAGTATGACACTAATATCCAAGTGGGGATTCGATGGTGCTTCAAGCCAAAGCACCTATAAACAAAAATTTGAAGGGGAAGAAAGCGGCGATGATGAAGCAATTTTTATGACAACATTAGTTCCACTAAAAATTCAATCTGGAAACGAAGTAATTTGGGATAATCCAAAACCGTGCTCGGCATTGTATTGCCGTCCAATACAATTCATGTTTGCAAAAGAGTCCAAGGTTTTAGTGCAAGAACAGTTGGCCAAAATTGAAAACGAAAGAAAAAATCTAAAGGCTACCCAGTACGAGAGTAACACAATTGATCATAGTCTGGTAATGACTATGATCGATGGAAAGATATGCACATATCTTTCAGATGCCAAATCATCTGCAACTTCTTACTTGTGCTTGGCAAAACCGTCAGAAATGAATGACTTACAGACAGTTTCGCAAAGACACGTACAAACCGATCTGTACAAATTTGGATTATCTCCTCTGCATGCTCGCATCAATTGTATGGAGTGTCTGCTTCATATTGCATACAGACAAGATTTGAAAACGTGGTCTGTAAGAGGAGACAATAAAAATATTTTAGAAGCGAAGAAAAAGGAAATCCAATCCAAATTCCGGACCGAGTTAGGTTTACTGATCGATAAAGTTAAACAAGGATCAGGAACAACCAACGATGGGAACACTGCAACAAAGTTTTTTGAGTTTCCAGATAAAACTGCTGGCATTACTGGCTTAGATGAAGAGCTCATACGAAGATTTGCAGTAATTTTGCAAGTCATAGCATCTGGTGAAATTATTCACGTCGAGAAATTTAAAGAATATACTCGGAGAACAGCGGAAAGGTATATCGGATTGTACAATTGGTACTATATGCCAGCAACGGTGCATAAAATCCTCATGCATGGTGCTGATATAGCTAATGTAGCAATTGTGCCCATCGGAAAACTTTCTGAGGAAGCTTCAGAGGCTAGAAATAAAGATTTCCGCAGGTACAGAGAGTTTCATGCTCGGAAGACAAGCAGGGTTAATACCAATCAAGATGTTTTAAACATGATGCTTCTCTCGTCCGATCCTGTCATTTCTTCTACAAGACCTGTACTCGATGCAGCTCGAAAAAAGAAGTTAAGCATAGAAGCCCTAGAGCTTTTACAAATCACTGCCGCCGATTATCCAGATTTAGAGTTTATAAATGTAGACAACATTGATCCTCAAACAGATACAGAATCCGAAACGGATGAATAGTACTAAGAATATTATATACCGTAGTAGTAAGAATGTTTTTGTTATATGTTTGTATTGTATATATATATATTTTTTGTATACATGTATTGTATGTTTTTTTTAAATGTTGTATGTATATTCAAACACAATGTAATGTAAGTTATTTTGCAAACTATTGTATAGAATCATTTTTCTAACTTGAACAGACAGCTGTGCTGCTGGGGAGTTTGTTGCGCCACTTCTTCTTCCCAGCTAAAGGCACTAGGAAGTGATGAAGGCGTTTTTGGGGGACTGTCTTATGTAATTTTGACGTTCGAAAAGTGCTGATTCTCAGCCTAGTTTGAATAAATGACTTTTGTATTTTTGTAAAAATTGATTATGAATAAATAAAATGATAATGAATCAATTTTGTTCTAATACTAAGTAAATTAGCAACAATGATACACCGAGTAAGGGTGTTACCACACCAATCGATCGATCGTCGATCGATGGTAGAATGGATTATTCACCAATCGATCAACGTCAACCATGTCGATCGATAGCATCGATCGACGATAGATCAATTGTTGTGGTAATACCCTAAAGACAACATCTATCGAGCCCATTGTCTAGATTAATCACGTACGGTCATTAGTAAGAGATTAAATATGAAGTCCATTATGAAATGGCGGATTAGCAGGTAAACTATCATTAAGGAGGCAGTAACACGCTTTAGACAATAGGCCGATTGTCAAATACAGGTCAATATAGGTCGTTACATACCGTAAATACTCTGAATAAGATCAAATAACAATAAAAAATACGTTTAATTTTTTTTTCACCTAAAGTCCGTCGAGTCCGAGGGGCGTGCTATATGTCAAAAAATAGTAAAAAATAAGGACAAAAATCATGCCCGAGGATATAATGGGCACTCTCACGAGTCTCGATAAAAATGGATTTTTCTGTATTCCTCCATACATTTTTTATTTAAAAAAAATATTTTCGCGTCAGAATCACCTGACGTGCAAAAATATGATACTGTTGAGGCTTCCTTAACTGGTCTGCATTGATTTCCAGTAAAGAAACGACAAAAAAAATTGTAAGTGGTCTATGTCTATGATACTCGATTTTCGTCCCACTGTGCGTCGTCGTATCTGATCGGATCCTTGCGGCTGTCGTCGCGTCCGCTTAAAGCCGTTGCCGGGAAATAAGTCATCAATCCAAATTTTTCTTTTCCTCATCTGTGTTTTATGATTATTCTCTACTTCTAATGCAATAGCCAACAATACTACGTCGACTTTAACCATTTTCAAAAATTAGATAGATAGATAGAATATTCTTCATTATGTACACCATAAAAATTACAGACATTAATTTAGAAATTTTACATTGGGTGACACAATGGGCGGTCTTATCGCTAAAAGCGTCAACACGGTAGGAATGAAACTATTTGACTAGGCGCAGAAACGGACGCGTTCGCAAGCGACGACGGTACAGAGCCGATCGTATGCGTCGACATCCTGCCGGACGCGATCGGCTGTCGCCGCCGCCGCATCCGTTCGTATCCTTTCCGATCCGAAGCGATGCGAGCCGTTTGGTGGAAATCATCCTTTAGGACTCAGTCGCAGTACCAAGGGGGAATCCAAAATAACGGCATGCCAAAGTACTTTTCTACGATTTTGTTACAACTTTGAAATGCTCTTATTTTGGACTCCCCCACTATTAGAGCAGCTGACGCTCAGATCTCTTATGCACTAAGGAAAAATAATTTTCGGTATGATTTTCAACAAAGATAAAATAACTTGTTCAAATTAAAGCCACCGTACCATTGTGTTATGTGCATGAAAAAAGAATCGAAAGTCTTTGAAGTTGTCGGTGAGTAAGAAACGAACTTGAGAAACCTCATGTTTTCATGAAATAGTCGTATTGTACGTATGTTTTATCACACGTTAGCTTGATTGGTAGAGTTGCTCAAAATAACCACAACCACCCAAATTACTTGATATAAGATTTGGCAGCAGATTAATTGAGCAAGCTTTATTTCAGAAACGAGATGAAGTCGTGGTCAAACTCCTAAAAAATCTTATGAAACAAGTAATAAAAGCAATTGTTGCACCAATCGATAAAGTTTCCAATGAGGCAAAATGACGTTATTGGGCAGACAGGAAGGTTTAGTAGGTCAGGTAGGCGGCACCGGGTCAGGCCAGGGCCTTCTCGTGGTAGTATTTGTGCTGCGCCGCGGTGCGCGGGCGCGGGGCGCTGCACGAATCTGGGTCAATGGTAGCCGAGTGGCACACAGGCGCCGGGCGGGTATCACCGCTAGGGACGCGGGCTCACGGCGCTCCATCGAGCCGCCCGCGACCGCCGATTCCAAACTGGGTCGCGCCTCCCGTTTGCTCCCCTCGCACCCTCTACTCCTGCTCTATTGCGCTTTTACAACTATACCATACCTTGGCTTACTTAAGCTGACATACGAGTCAAGTATTTATTGTCTGAGTTCGAATCGTACGAATTCACGTTTTTGCGTTAAAGCTGACATATGAGTCAAGTATATATTGTCAGGCACAACAAACAAACAACCCATCTATCTTTTCTGTGATCTTCCTCTCCCACTACATCCATCTAAGATGTATATTTATTAGAGATGGGCCGAATGTGGTTTGAACCGAATCCGAACATTCGGTTAAAATGAAAAGTTCGGCCAAATTTCGGCCGAACTTCGGTTCAATTTCGAGAGCTTTCTCGAGAGTGACACGTCGTGACTTGTTGATGCATTTACTTCAATTATTGTTAGATGTACCGCGCCCGCACACTGCGCTTCCACCGCGTGACCTAATAAGAAGAACAGATTTTCTAGACTAATAAGAAGAACTGATTTAATTTAAGGTTTACATTTACAATGTTCCTAACTAAAATAAAAAACCATGAGTGAGTAAAAGACATAATTTTATTTTACAGTAATGCTGTTCTAATTATATTAAATTTCAGTCAAAATAGTGCAAGTAGGAATTATTTTTCTTGAGCCGAATGTTCGGTATCTGAACCGAATTTCGGCCGAATGCCGAAGTTCGGTTCAAGCTGCCGAAATTCGGTTGAACCGAATGTGAACCGAATTTCGGCCCATCCCTGATATTTATCACTCTTTAAGTCACACGCGTTTCATCCCTCCTCATCACATGCACATACCAAGACAAGCTATGTATGCCCTTTCAACTTTTAACCGACTTCATTAAAGAAGGAGGTTATAAATGTTCGTCTAAAATCTAAACTACTATTATAAAGAGAAAAGGTTTGATTTTTTGTTTGTAATGAATAAACTCAAAAACTACTGGACCGATTTAAAAAATTCTTTCACCAATAGAATGCTATATTATCCCTGAGTAACATAGGCTACAATTTATAAAGACCACGCGGGCGAAGCCGCTGGCGGAAGCTAGTGTTTATACACTAGTCAAAACAAAATACACAAACAAACACTTGTTATTTTTCCATTTCAGTGTAATTTAAAGAACATTTACTAATTGTTATGTAGCAAAATATTAGTGTTATGAACTCTTCGATATCTAATCTCTTTGATGTTATGCTTAGATCAAATGCTGGCCATAATTATTAACCCTTAACCACCTACCACCTATTATTGTCACACAACCACATGCCATACGTCTGCTGGACCCGGCAATAAAATGATTCGCTTTTGTAAAATGTAGTATATTAATGTTTTGTTTTAATTAAAAGTCAGTTTAGGCATAGTATAAGGAGAGGTAGTAAGCTATCTTCATAGAAACGCACTGCGCGCGGCTTGTATGGCCATAGTATCTATGCGTCGCCGCACGCACACTTAGCAAAATCTCGACCCGTACCCTAATTGCGTAACTCATTTTCGTAAACAATTTCGCGAAATTTGTTTCACTTTGACATTTCAACAACGTTCATTGCGTTATTTACGTTGTTGAGCAGATTTTTTTTTCCAACTTAAGAAGCAATGGATTAGAAATCTGTTTCAAATCGAAACAAATTGTTATTGTGTTGTATTACGCAATTAGGGTGCCGTTTCTCGTGAGAAACCCACACATACAAGCCGCGCGCGGTGC
This sequence comes from Agrochola lychnidis, assembly GCA_963680765.1. NCBI lineage: Eukaryota > Metazoa > Arthropoda > Insecta > Lepidoptera > Noctuidae > Agrochola > Agrochola lychnidis. The sequence continues at coordinate 987,566 of OY796857.1, read as the reverse complement.
GTTTCTATGAAGACAGCTTACTACCTCTTCTTATACTATGGTTTAGGCACATGTTAAACTATTTATTAGAAAAAGAATATTTATAAAAATCTTAGTTTGTTATCAACCAGTGGCGGATTAACCACGCAGCAAGAGTAGCAATTGCTACGGGCCCTGCGCAATAGGGGGCCCCGCATATCCAAACCCCAGCACTCATAGCATGACTTCCATAGAAACGGGTTTTGCCGATGGAAGAATAGATAAAATGACAGATTGTGATTATGAATCTGTGTGTGGTGAGGTGCTGAAAAATATTCGAGCTCGCTGCGCTCGCTCATGCATCTTCTCTTGCATGTTTCTTTTCATTCCTAATTTTTTTTAATAAGCTATTTTAATATAAATGGTGAATAAGTCACCTAACCAATCGGAGGTTAAAAAATAAATTGACATCGCTTCGCTCGCTTGTTCATCTTAATTTCTCTGCCTTCATAAACTTTTCTACATTAGTCAACAAAGTAACTACTATTTCAGTATAAATGGTCAATAAGAAGCCTAGACTATACGAGGTGCAAAAAAAATTTCAAGCTTGCTACGCTCGCTCTAACAATCAAGGCTCTCTGGCAATAGCCAGCACCAGCTATTCTAAAAATGAACCATAAACCAGTGCTTTTTTAATAACTTTACAGTTAGCGTTGTTTGAAAAAAGTCATTTGGTTGAAGTACCTACTTGACTGTTTAGGAACAGGAACAGAACGTAGTATTTTTCTAGAAACATTGATTTGACTAGTTTATCTCAAACTTTAGAACTTAAAATAAACCAATTTCTATCATAGGGGGCCCCTAGGTAGAATTTGCTACAGGCCCCGCGCTGGCTTAATCCGGCACTGTTATCAACATCTCTTATTTTAGGCTTACAAACAAATTTGAAAAATGAGACCCATGAAAATAATAACAAAGAATACGAACTTTTTTCTTCTTTTTTTAAATTATTTAGTAATCAATAAACTTAATAAAATTTTAAAATTTACAGCTTTATCAAGTTTTTAACAAAATTGCAGGCCCTAAACTCATAGTTTTTCACTACAGTGAATGCACAGCTTTTTTTTTTGGAAATTGGTGCTTGCCATTCGAATGGGCCATCTGCTATTGCGACGAACTGTGTAGTGTAGCTTTAGTCGAGAAGATCGACTCCAATTTTGGTTTTGTTATAAAAAAGTATTATTTCCGGTTTCTAGTTTCACTGCAGATACTCTTTTCTTTCGGAATCAGACCCGCAATTTTCTTCTAGTATATTTTGTGGTCCTACACCACACTCCACATCGCTAAAGTCATCGTTTGGTATATTTTCTTCGTCTAACGGATCTTATCCAGCCATCGCATCGCTCGATAGTGACGCCATTATAATCGATTTGAAACTACTACAATAACAAAAAAAAACAGTTAAAAAAAGTAACGTAACCACCTGACAGGGGTCTCTCAGACTTACGACGATAGTTTTTTACTTACCAGAGGCAAACACATGCACCTCCGACGTCGTCAAGCGGTTCTGCGGTTCTCAGAGACGTGGGGAAAAGGTACAGGAACTAACAAGTTTATACGAAACTCGGGCGCAAAATATTCACGATTTTAAATTCGTGGAGATCTGTGAGACGTATGGCAAGCGGTTAAGCGTTAAAAAAAAAAACTTGTAATCTTGTTACGATTTTTCTTTAAGTTTAGTTTTTTTTGGGGTCCTGGGTTCGTCTTGATGCAGGACAATGCCCGTCAAGAACACTCTTCGTAGTAGCGATTCGGACCAACGTGAGTAAAAGGGAAAGCGCTATACAGTTCTTATACAGTTGTTTCTTTTCTGCTATAGCAGGCAATAGACAATAGTTCGTTCTTTCCCAGCACTAAGCAGGAATAAAAAAATAATAATTGTTATAATAAACAATTAACGATTAAGTTAATTGTAATTAACAATTAAAATTTTAATTGCAATTAAATTAATTGTAAACCACAATTAATGGATTTAATTGCAATTGATTTCAATTACATATCACAATAAAAAAAAAATATGCCCAACATTGAAATCAGTCCACAATAATTGACAAAAATATCGATGAACACACATAAAAAAGAAAAAAAAATCCGACCAAGTGCGTGTCGGACCACGAACAATAAAGGGTTTCGTTGGTAGTTGGGATGAATTTATCACAAAAACGATGAAAAAAAAAACTTAACATTGTAGTTGAAAAACATGGTTGGTCGATTTTTTGAGTCGTTAACCTGTAAAGCCTACTTAGCTGTGATAGTTTTATTTTTAACTTCGTTATATATTTATGTATACTACCTAGACCTACTCGAGGAGCTCGTGTCTAAATAATAACAGCCGGACGGGTCGATCCGACAGGTTAAGCTACGCTTGCCGGGGTTGGTCCGTGGATGGGTGACCATCTTTCCATACAGAGACTCCTCCGTGCCTCGGAAAGCACGTTAAGCCGTTGGTCCCGGCTGTCATTCGTGGATCTTTGACAGTCGTTACGGGTCGTCAGAAGCCCGAAAGTCTGACAACCAGTCTTCCAAGGGGTATCGTATTACCCAGTTACTGGGTTGTGGAGGTCAGATAGGCAGTCGCTCCATATAAAATAGTGGTATTCAGCTGCATCCGGTTAGACTGGAAGCCGACCCCAACATAGTTGGGAAAAGGCTAGGCAGATAGACTACCTAGACCTACCGCCGTGAATTTTTTCAAATAATTAAAAAACCGGCCAAGCGCGAGTCGTACTCGCCCATGAAGGGTTCCGTAGCAGCAAGTAACATTGAATGAAAGGTAAATTGCGGTTTACGATTTATGACGTATTAAAAAAAAACTACTTTGTTAGATCTCGTTCAAACCAATTTTCGGTGGAAGTTTACATGGTAATGTACATCATATATTTTTTTTAGTTTTATCATTCTCTTATTTTAGAAGTTACAGGGGGGGGGACACACATTTTACCACTTTGGAAGTGTCTCTCGCGCAAACTATTCAGTTTAGAAAAAAATGATATTAGAAACCTCAATGTCATTTTTGAAGACCTATCCATAGATACCCCACACGTATGGGATTGATGAAAAAATTTTTTTTGAGTTTCAGTTCTAAGTATGGGGAACTCCAAAATTATTTGTTTTTTTTCTATTTTTATGTGAAAATCTTAATGCGGTTCACAGAATACATCTACTTACCAAGTTTCAACAGCGTAGCTCTTATAGTTTCGGAAAAAAGTGGCTGTGACATACGGACGGACAGACAGACAGACAGACAGACAGACAGACAGACAGACAGGCAGACAGACAGACAGACAGACAGACAGACAGACAGACATGACGAATCTATAAGGGTTCCGTTTTTTGCCATTTGGCAACGGAACCCTAAAAACAACCATTTAGCTGGCAGGGACACACACTTGACTCTACCAAAAATTTAGCACTTTAAAGCTTAATATTTCGCAAACGGATCCCTGAATCGAAAAATGGTTGCCACACAAACGCAATATTTTTAAACGACCTTTCAAAAGACACCCCACACCATAAGATAGACAAAAAAAAAAAAAAACATCCCCACTTTAAGTCTCGTGCAGACTGGCGCCACGCGACACTGGTAATTATTCTACCGTGAAGTTTTCTTAGAAATGGTTTTGTTAAGAGTCACGTCGCGCTATTCTGCACGAGGCTTTACGTGTAGAAGAGGTAACCTAAAAAAACAAATATTTTACTACTTTATCGGCGTGATTAATATGTATGTACCTATCTATACCTATGCCAAATTACAGCTTTCTAGTACTAACAATTCTGAGCTAAGCCGCGGATAGACAGACGGACATGGCGAAACTATAAGGGTTCCTTCTTTATTAACGAACGCAAAAAAAAGCGAACAGACGAACATAATAACCTCCTCCTTTTTTTAAAGTCTGTTAAAAATTCGTCTGCTCGACAGCGTAAATGATGTAATGAATGTTGTCGAACTGTCAAAATGAAAGGCAATGCAGTTGTTAGTGTGTTACGCAATTACGCCGCTGAGCTATACTCATCTTCAGGTCAGGCATACTCACGACTTTTAAATGTGCAATTACCCCGCAGAATTTCATTAATCTCGGGTCGGTACGGACGGGATAATTACATTTTTGCGTCGCACGTGATCGTCATATTATTCCCTCTGATGATCCCATTCATCGTGATGATTTCTCCTCCCCTGTGCGAACCTCACGTGGTTAAAGAACGACCTCTAACCGTCCTAATGACTAATAAATAGCCTTAGTTTATGTTTACCCTTAAATTCTAAAGGAGTTAAAGGGTGTTTGTACTCATCATTATGAACAACTTTTACTAAGGGCACAACCCAGAAAACACAAAAATAACCTGCTGTCTCATGCATTTTGTTGATTTATGTGAATACAAAATGGTTGAGAGCAGATTTTTTTTCTCGGTTTCAGGTTTGCTGCCTATGCCTAGCCTTGTCTCATTTCATTTGGGGTTCCTTGCAAGACGTGCCGTTCATCTGGGTCGTCGAGACATCTGTACCCTAATTGCGTAACTTATTTTCGTAAACAATTTTGCCTAATTTGTTTCATTTTGACAGTTCAACAACATTCATTGCGTTATTTACGTTGTTGAGCAGATTTTTTTTCAAACTCATGAAGCAATGGTTTAGCAACCTGTTTCAAATCGAAACAAATTGTGATTGTGTTGTATTACGCAATTAGGGTACAGGTTGAACTTTATTCAGGTCGGTGATGATGACAGACGCACAAGTTAAGGGTGAGGTCTTCCGCGCTTGTTTGGCCGGATGTTAATGCTCAGGACTTGTCTGCTCATATTTTGATCTTAAAGGCTCCTTCAAACAGACGCGACACAAAGGCACCGCTCGTCGCGCGACGAGCGGTGCCTTTGTGTCGCGTCGCGTGTCGCGCCTGTTTGTAGGAGCCTTAACTCGCGCATGCTAATCCTAACTACTCAAGTTAGGGGTCGTTCATTAATTACGTGAGGCGATTTTAGCTATTTTTCGATCCCCGCTTCCCCTCGGTGAGATGTCGTGAGATTTGGCTCGACCACAATAATTTCACGTGAGATTTTTCAAAATGCGTATTTTTGTGTAAATACGTTAATCCGTGCTTGATTGCGTTGGATTTATTGCAAAAACATTTATTAGTCTAGAATCACAGTGAGAAAATCGAAAACCCGATTCAGCCACTCTAAGCCGTTGTCGCTTGCACACAGAATCTCAGTAACAACGACGTGAAACAATCCGAGAGGGTCTCGTCCGCGACACCTCTTGTTTTTGTGTAGGATTTTGTCATATTTTAGTGGAGAAACATGTTTTTTTAACCCAGTTTTCTCGCAATATTACAGTTTCTTACAAAAAAAAAATACGTGATATTTTCCGAGACCCCCTCTCTCCGCCACGTGAGATTGGGTGAGATTAGTCTCGACCCCTTCCCCCCTAAACACCTCACGTAATTACTGAGCGACCCCTGTAGCGCTGATTGGCTGACATATAAACATTATGCACTAACGGATGCGCTGATATGCTAACAGCTAATAGATCTTTATGAAGAGCCATGTTCTGACCAACAATAATAGATTCAGATTTATTTTGCCAACAATGTAGGTACAGGTATAAGATGGTACATCACTAAGTTTTTCCGCTAAAAAAAAAAATTGATACAATGAATTCTCTTACATTTGATTTCTCTTAGCGTTCAAGTTTCCAATCGTCCTAAACGAACTGGGATTTTTGCTATGATCCTGGTAATGTGTTGTATGCTTACAAAAATCTTTCTTCTTGATTCAAGATATCCGGTCTTATGCAATCATTTCATTAATTTCGATACGAATAGTTATAGATGTATCGTATACAAGCGTTAGTTTAGATAGGTACCTAAAAACACCAAAATTTCTGACCGCCATGCTTTGGCTTTAAGATGTCTATCGAAAATTAGTTATCCACTCAAGTTTGATATAGTCAAATTCGATATGTAGATAGCTTTAGTAATACATATTTTGGTGAAATCAATTTATCAAACTCACTTATATGGATAGATAAGGCCGACGAGGACGAACAGGGTTGTTAGAGGTAAAAGACGGAGAACGGGGGTGCGGGTTGCAGTGTAGGTCAATGACCTGGCCGGGACGCTCAGGCTCGGGCCCCGCCGCCGCCAGTCTCGGCCCTCAGGGGATGCCCGCGCCTGTCGCGTCGCGCATGTCATGCATGCACTGTTCATAATCATGCTCCCCGAGGGTGCTTCATGTAATGAAGCTCCTATGTAGATAATACCTAAAGGTTGAACGCTTTTTATTGTGAGTTGAATTGCCATACGATTGATTTAGCTGTATTCCATTGCGGAGCGAATGTACGAAATTTAGAGGTGAATAAACTTTTGAATGACCGCTAATGTGCCACTTCTTTGTCAGTCGTAAAATGTAGTGGTGTTAAGATAAGTAAGTTTATTTTAAAATGTAAGAATATTTAAGAAGTTTCTTCTCATTTAAAATGATATAGATATTCGGGGCTACCCAATTTATTGAGTAATTAACAATAATATAAATATACGTGTATAAAAAGACGACGAGTGCGGAGGCGCGTCTCGTTGCCGGTGTGCGACAGCTGGCGGCCGGCGCGACCTTGCAGCGGCAGCGCCAAGGTTCCGCCGGACGTTGACCTCGCGTCGCGACGCTATCGACCGCCATCGCCACGTCGTCGCCCGAACCTCGCCGTGCGCCGCTCAGTAGATATCTCATAATTCCTCTGCTGACGCGCTTGATTCGTGAATTCATATGAAAATGTTTGATGCCGAAAATGCGAGCTACTGTGACCGGTCGGGCCGGTCGGTCAGGACACGGCTAGAGGTTTGCGAGGACGTGCGGCGGGGTGCGGGGGCGGCGGGGCGGCGCGGGGTCTACGGCCGGCGCGGGCGCGGCCGACGACCGCCGCTTCACCTGGCCAGAACAACCACGCTATCTCTCTTACATGTCTTTAAACGCTAACTTTAACAATAATAAAAACAGTTACTAAACTCATGAATTCGAGATCTACCACTTATTCGTGCCCAAATGCGCGGGACACCGGGCTCACGATCTCTATTCACTAGCTTACACCCTGACTACGAAACGTTACACGTGCGTAAAAGCGGAAACAAATAACCGGACGGACACGTCCAGCTGCCGCGGCTGATCCTTCTTCATGATTCTGTACTCTTATCATATCTTTTTAGGGTTCGGTAAAAAAAAAACGGAACCCTTTATGCCTCCGCTGTCCGTCCGTCTGTCTGTCAGCGGGCTTTATCTCATGAACCGTAATAGGTAGACAGTAGTGATGCAACGAATACGAATACGAATATTCGTATTCGCCGAATAGTAGACATTTACCGAATATTCGTATTCGGCGAATACTAATACGAATATTTAAAAATTAATATGTTTGTACGCAAATCTAATTACTGGTAGACTTGGAAAACGCGCGTCGTCGGCACGTAAAAATACGACGTGTGCAAGGGCCTTAACCGCAACGACGACACGACGGGGGACTCCCCGGCCATAGTTTATACAGTGCCGCGGCCCGGGAGTTTTCCTATCATTACGAACCATGGACTGATTGATTCATTCATTCCTTTCATTTCATTTGTCAGTCGAAAGCACAAGTCAAGCAAGAGAGTATTGTTTTATTTATTTTCTGAGGTTGCTGCGAAGTGAAAGGAGTTGAAGTTGAACAGAAAACGTCTTCTCGTAAACGAGATCAAAGTGACATATGGAAACACTTCGATAAATTACCAAATAAGTAGTTATATGGTCTGTATTTCTTTTGTATGAACAAAAGGTAGGATAGTAAGTCCTAAGTAACTTAGACGAACGTTAGTAATAGCTGCGTCTATGTAGTACTAGACTATTAGTCTTTTATTACCATGGCGAGATATTCGTATTCGTATTCGCCGAATAGTAGGTTTGATATTCGTATTCGTAAAAGTAGTATTCGTTGCATCACTAGTAGACAGTTGAAATTTTCACAGATTATGTATATTGCTATTGTCGCTATAACAACAAATAATAAACATTAATAACATTAAAAATGTTCCCCATACAAAAAACGATGGATTAAAAAAAAACACTCCATGTGGTCTATCGCTGTCTAGAACTCATCGAGTAGAGTATAATTATTTTTTTAAATTTCATATTCTAAAAGAAATAGGGGTCTGGAAAAGTTGTCAGTTTTAGACCATTTTTGTACGAGCTCTATCGTGGCAACTAAACAAGTTAGGAATTTGAAACTTCTGTATATGATGTTGTAACCCAACTACAAAGTATTTTACAAAAATCTATTGGAAACGCCAGATGTTAATTGTTTATCATGCTATACTACTTCCAACCGTGTTAAAGCAAATTTATAGGGTATATGACATTACGGAAAGAACCAATTAAACAAATACCTTTTTACACAAATACAAACAAAACATGGCGAGTCACTAAACTTATAGATTCCTCCCCTCTTTTTTCACTGGTTATCCTCCAACATACCCCGTCTCCGCAACAAGATATGTTAGCGGAAACTCAAGTATGAGACCAAATGCATCAAGCTCAGAGTCGCTTGTGAGGATTCGTGAGATGAACGCTTAATAACTTCTAGCTCAATCGAATATTAAGTGATCCATTATGGTTGTGTTCATAAAAGGTATATAACGTTTGGGCAAAGCACCCAAAGACAACCAAACACATTAAATCTATAACAACTGGTCTTATCACCTAGTTCTAAATGTTCAGAAAACTATGGTCACAATGGTATCACTCTCATAGGATATACTTAACTTAATCATTCAAATAGTCTAATACTGCAATAATCAACAAACATTAAAAACGCATTCATAAGGTATTTTATTTAAATACTAGCTTTTGCCCGCGGCTTCGCACGCGCAAAGGTCGGAAAATATCCCACAGGAGTGTACTACCGATATTCAGAGTACTTATCAAATGTCCTAACCCAGGACATGGCCTATCCGTATACCATTCATCTAAATCTGTTCAGCCGTTACGGCATGAAAAGGTAACAAATAGATAGATAGGTAATAAATCTGTTTTAGGGTTCCGAATCTCAAAATGAAAAATGGAAACCCTTAAAGGATGACATCGTTGCCTGTCAAGACACTTTTTCTCAGAAACGCGTGGAAGTATCAAGTTGAAATAGATAGGTATTAAAAACTTAGGCTATGCGCGCACTACGGATTTTGATCGTTGCGGATAATATTTCGTGTTGTTCTATCTCCTCTCAGGCTCATTTTCTACGAAATGTATGGAAAGTTTTTTGCAATTTTTGAATTTTCTCGTACTTGAGTACGAGAAAATTCAAAAATTCGCCCTCCGTTGGCCCGATATATTTTTTTGACGCTAGTAATAAGAAATAGGATCGACAGGCATCAAAAAAGTTTTTGTGAAAATTACCCATGTTCTTGCTGACTGTACAATTTTTTCAAAATCTGTGAATGCAGATCAAAAAGTTAAGGACAGTCTCCTAAGACCGTTTTCTTGTTGCGACAACGGTTAAGGTACCTGCCCTTATTGCCCCATATCAACATCCACCCTGTATATGTTATGATTGACTACTTAGCTCCATAAAGGTAAAAGGTAAGGTTTTAAAAGGTTAAATCCGTAATTATCTGCAATATTCTAACCTTTTGGATAGTCTTTTTACAGTTTGCGGTAAACTATAGAAGAATACGAACATAATGCAATATTGCTCATCCCCCATAGCAAATAGCGTGATAATAATTTTTGAAAAGTCTATTGTGACGTTTCCATTATTTGACATAGATTATTTATACAAATTTTCAAGTTAATCAAGCCAAACAGTAAAATCCTCCCCTGTAAAAATAAGTACCCCTTTTCACCCCGTCAGGGGTAGATTTTCAAAAAACCTTGATATACGTTTTTATTTTTTTTCAGTCTTAAGTATAAATACTGAGTTTTGAGTTAATCAGACCGCGCGTTAAAATTCTTCCATACAAACTATGACACCCCCCAATCCTCCCTTAGGGGGTAGTTTAGAAAAACTAAAAATGGCAAACTTTATAATTTACATAGATAAGTATTCGTGCCAAGTTTCAAGTTTATTAACTCAAGGAATAAAATTTTTCATACAAACAAAATTCCCCCTTTTCACCCCCTTAAAGGTCGATTTTCCAAAAACCCTTTCTTAGTGGATGCCTACGTCATATTATCTACCTGTGTGCCAAATTTCAGCCCAATCCATTCAGTGGTTTGAGCTGTGCGTTGATATATCACCCAGTCAGTCAGTCAGTCAGTCATTCAGTTTACCATTTTATATATACAGATGGGCGATTTTCTGCAACTGCAAAAAAATAACTGTAATTCACAGTATCATAATGAAATACAAATTAATTTTGTGATTTTTTATTTGGTATGAAAAATATACTTCGTTTTAGTATTTTAATTTAACTGTTGTGTTGTGAGTTATAAACTGTTGAGTTCCTGCATATACTACCTAATGGCATAACACTGAAAAGTACTGATGCATTCTTACAGATTATTCCCGACGAACGGCTATCACGAAAATAATACAACAGTAGATTGTAAACACACGGGATTTCTCATTAACAGCAGTCGTCTGACCATAGACATTTATTTTGATTACTAGTAGTTCTGCGAACAGTAGACCTCGCGAGCACTAACTTTTTTACAAACTCAAACCATTTATTTCAATTAAATCATTTCAGGCACTTTTGAACTGTCAAGGAATCGGTCAGTCAGAAATATGAAGCTAGTTGCCCATTCCAAAGCGTAGTATAGGTGGTAGGGCATCTCGTAGTTGACCTCTGAGATCACGACTACTTAATCGGACTTTCCTGTGGGTGCCTTAAGCTACTACACTTAAAACCTCCAGCCAGGGGTTATTCAACTATGCTAATTAAAACTAGGTGAACGCTCGCTAAGGGCACCCTCTGTGGGGTACGAACCTCGGCTTAGGGCGTCAACCGGAGGGAGGACATCAAGGATGGGACGGGCTGGATCAAAGTTTTGATCATGATTATTAGTCGGGGAATTTAAAGCTACGTGTTCAGCTGCAACAACTGCTGGCACCTCGTTATCGAGCAAGGGTCGGGACCCTAGGAGAAGAACGGGCAAGAAACTCTACGGACAATTGTTACAAAATATTGGTTAAATCATTCATTTTGAAATTATACTATGTGAGAACAATGTAGAAAGACGTGTATAACAATTAATATATCACTTAGAGTTATTTAAAGGTTTGTGTCGCGTCGCGTGTCGCGCCTTTTTGTAAGAGCCTTAAAATGGGATATTTATCATGTTTATTTTGTTTTTAAACATGGTAAATATCTCGTTTTAAATAACTTAAGACGCAGATATAATCTAGGGACCTTGAGTGGTTAACTTGCGTGTTCTGTATTGAGCTCACGCAACAAATCGTAAAATAGTTCGATTATCCACCGGTAGAGGCGTTGATGTCGCTTTGTTTTTGTTGTGCATCATGGCGGTGGCATACAACAAATCAAACAAAGTAGGGTGTTTTTCAAAATGAAAAATTTACGCCGCTTATGTGGCACCCCGACCATATGGGTTAGGTTAGAACTGAAGTGACCAACCGTACGCGAGCCGAGCGAGTGTAGCGAGCGGTGTCGCGGCAGCGGCCGGTGAGCGCTACTTCCAAGTTGGTCGCAGTTATTTGGCTATTTTTACTACACCTTAAACCATGGGCATTAATAATATGGCCAAACGTCGACTGACATATCATTAAACGTTGACGTTTAAACGATATGGCCAATTGTAGCTGGCCATTTCATGAAATGGTCAATTCAAAGATCTGGCCACGACACATACACCATCAATATGAGAGCCGATTCCGGTTCTGCTAAGCTCATCGATAAGATTATTCATGTAACAGTTTAAACTACGCAGGCGGGACAGCCCCCCCTGCCTTACCCCCACACTCAAGCCTATACTCGGCTGAAAAAGAGTTAGCCCATCTGACACGGTTCCGTTGATTAGCGTACCAAAATTTAAATAAATTTATTACTTCACGGGGCAATTATGATTGGAAATGAATTTATTATAAGGGTAACCGACGAAGACAGTAAAACCGATGATAATTTTTCTGGATTATCAAGTGACGCAAGTGAATAAAAATGTTACAAATTTAGTGAATTTGTTTATTTACCTGATGATGTTGATGATGACGTGTAATAAAACGATATGCCTCGAGAACCAGTTTTAAGCAATGTAGATAAATTGTCGATAACAAAACCCAAGTATGATAAATCGAAATGTCTCGAGAATCGGTTTTTAAAGCAACCGATTTTTTTTCCCATCTCTACACAAATTATTTTGATAGGTGTCAAATCGGGATTCTTAAACTTTAGATTTTTTAAATGATTTAGTAGGGATGTAACTATACATAATTTTCCCGATACGAAACCGATAGTGATACCGATTATTGTAGTCAATAATCGACGATACCGATACCGATATCGATAGTAAGGCACCAGGGCCTCAAGTCTGCTATTACAATAGTGTCAGAATGGTCTATCATTGATCTCATAATTGTTGATTTTGACAAGTTTGGTAATCTACTAATATAATGGCGTCATTATGACTTTCCAATGGTCAGCCACTAACACTCCATTGAAAGAAATGGCACTTATTGGTAATCTCGTACATTATGACAAATGAATGACTGACTTAGGCGGTATCGTCGGTCGTATTTGTACGACAATGCCATTATAACACAATTCTATTACGAGACCATTGACCGACCAATGATCGACCATTATGAATTTAGCAGATTACGAACTTTTAGCAAAATGACAATGGGATCGTGTTGGAATGACGAATTTATAAAAATAGCAGACTTGGGCCCCTGGTTAGTCACTAACCACACGAAAAGAAGAAGAAGAAGAGTAGATAATAAATCAAATAAATAATTAAGTAATGTACCTTGGGCGTTTATTTCGGGCACAACAGTTTAATAGTGCATTATAGTCCACTTCACTGTGTGAATAAACAGACTCACAAATAGTGGTGACGTGAAACAGGCACGAAACAGTACATCGGCACAGATAATATAATACTACGTACAGATACCCAATCCCATACAAAGAAATGAACTTCCCTAAGTCTGGCTATTGAACTGGCTGTTTTTTTTTTCCTCCGTTTTATTAACAGATGGCAGCATAAGCGACTTTTACAACGCCATCTTGGAGTCGACTTAGATACTTAAGATTATCTACATCGCACATCGCACAGTGCGTTCAAGGACAAGTGTAATAACAATACAACAACAACAGAGTTGGCGGAATAGTTTCATTTGTGTGAGTGAACTAGCAATTTTCACGCTGCAGCGAATGTCTCTTTAAGTGTTTTTAGCATTTCAATGCTTTCTTAAATCTAGATTTTCTTCTCCTCGTTACCAAATCTACTATTGCTAAGACTGAAATCACGCCTTCTTCGTCCGAACTCATTTTGACAGTAAGCCGACGTACGCACGGACGTAATAAAATAGCGGCGACATTTATCGCACACTGGAATTTCAACGCTATGCTTAGCACCGAGGGTTGAAAATCCAACAGAGTGTTTTTTCAACGCGCTGGGACGGGAGTGCGTCTCAACGCGTTAGATTCTCAACGCTCGGCTTAAAACCGAAAGTTGAAAATCCAGTGCGTAATAAAATCCCGCCGCGATTTTATTACGTCCGTGTGAACGTCGGCTAAATGTTTTTAGAAACATTAAATAAAAACCGGCCAAGTGCATGTCGAACCACGCACAATGAAGGGTTCCGTAGTTGGGATGAATTTATCCCAAGAACAATAAGTTTGTTCTACTTTGTAGTTGAAAAACATATTTTTGCAACCGCAAAAAGTTGGTTGATTATTACTCGTTAATTTCATTCAATAAATACTTAGCCTAAAAAAGTAAACGAAAATTTTGGAAAAGTGGCAATTTATTTTTCAACATAGTCTCCTTTTAGTTCGATACACTTAGCCCAGCGATGCTCCAACTTTTTTAACCCGTCCGAAAAATAGTTTTTGTCAAACTCTGCAAAATAGGCCTCCGTGGCGGCGATGACCTCCTCATTCGATCCATATCTATTCCCGGCGAGTGATTTTTTCAGATTAGGAAACAGAAAGAAGTCACAAGGGGCCAAATCTGGAGAATACGGTGGATGGGGCAGCAATTCGTAGCGTAATTCGACCAATTTGGCCATGGCAACAGCAGACGTGTGAACCGGTGCGTTGTCGTGGTGAAACAGCACTTTTATCTTCGCCAGATGGGGTCGTTTTTTCTTTAATTCGGCGTCGAATCGGCCCAATAAATCGGCATAGTAAAGCCCTGTAATTGTTTTACCCTTCTCGAGGTAATCGATGTAGATCACACCTTGTGAATCCCAGAAAACGGTGGCCATAACTTTTCCGGCCGATTTTACAGTTTTCGCCTTCTTTGGAGCACGTTCCCCGGTCTGGATCCATTGTTTTGATTGCTCCTTGGTCTCTGGTGTGTACCAGTGGATCCAGGTTTCATCGACGGTCACAAAACGACGCAAAAACTCCGCTGGATTCCGCTTAAACAGCGCCAAACACGTCTCCGATGTGGTCTCACGGTTGCGCTTGTTTTCTGGTGTGAGTAAACGCGGCACCCATCGCGCCGACAGCTTTCTCATGCCGAGTTCCTCGTGAAGAATATGATGCACTGTTCCTTCTGAAATGCCTACAGTCTCAGCTAGCTCCCGAACCTTCAATCGGCGATCTGCCAATACGAGATCATCGATTTTTTTAATGTTTTCCTCCGTAGCAGCTGTTTTCGGTGCACCTGGACGTGGTTCATCAAAAACCGACGTACGGCCACGTGCAAACTCTTGACGGTGGCCATCGATGGAGAAGAGTCACCGTACACAGCATCCAAGCGCTCTTTGATTTCGATGCGCGTTTTCCCTTCCAAAAATAGGAATCGAATCACCGAACGATATTGCTCTTTTTCCATTTTTGTAAAACCGATCGACACGTTCGCTTCCATAAGTTGTCAAATTAAAACAAATGAAGGGATTGGAATGAAAATTTGAAAAAAGAATTAAAAAAGAATGTGCTACACTGTGGTAAAACTCTTTTGAAAGTACAGTGCCCTCTGGCGATGAGGCTAGGTACTTATTGAATGCACCTCGTATAGAGCCTACTTAGCTGTGATAGATAGTTTTCCTTTTAATTTCGTTATAAATACTACTGCTAGGATTTTTGGAACGAAGTTCTGGAACGAAGTTCCTTATCGCGCGTTGTGAAAGGGGGCTAGACGGAAAAAATTAAGACCAAAAGTTGTAACGACACTTTTTTATTTTGGGGGGGTGTGTCTGATGGTGTGTGTGGGTGTGTGTCTGGGGGTGTGTCTGAGGGTGTGTGTGGGGTTGTGTCTGAGGGTGTGTGTGGGGGTGTGTCTGGGGCTGTGTGTGGGGGTGTGTCTGAGGGTGTGTGTGGGGTGTGTGTTGGGGTGTGTGGGGGTGTTTCTGATGGTGTGTGTGGGTGTGTGTCAACCCTCAGACACAACCCCACACACACCCTCAGACACACCCCCACAAACACCCCACACACCCTTAGACACATCCCCACACACACCCTCAGACACACCCCCACACACACCCTCAGACACCCCACACTTACCCTCAGACACACCCCACACAACCCCAGACACCCCCACACACAGCCCCAGACACACCCCCACACACACCCTCAGACACAAACCCACACACACCCTCAGACACACCCCCTCAGACAAACCTATCCCATTTTCCTATCTCATTTTCTCCCACGTTAAATCTTATGAATTTATGTGTGTCTCTTTTACTGTCGCTTTTTGGTTTTATCGAGTTTCAAATCAACGATGCTAAAGAAGTTTTCACTTCAAAAAGAAAAAAAATGTCGTTCCAACTTTTGGTCTTAATGTTTTCCGTCTAGCCCGGGGTTTCACAACGCGCGATGAGGAACTTCGTTCCAAAAACAGAATAAAATAAATATTTATGGGGCTATACAACAAACGTAATTTTTTGGCGTTTTTATAGATATTGGTACGGAACCCTTCGTTCGCGAGTCCGACTCGCATTTGGCCGGTTTTTATAGAAAGTTTTAGAAAGGTATCAGTAAAATGAAAAAAATATAATTAAATAGGTAGGTACTTGCCAAAAACATGTTAATAGATTTCTTTGAGTTATTATATTTCTATGTAAAGTAGGTAGGTAATATATTATAAAAAAAAACAATGGCACTCCGGGAGTGCCGACAGAAGTGAAAACTTAAAAAAGATCTTGGTGTAATAAAAATACTTGTATAGAACATTATCTTATCTAAATAAAGATCAAATTCGCGTTTAAAAAAAAAAAACAAAACCTTTAAAGTAAAAATACTTTCATCGAACTTTAATCCGTAACGTTATATAAATAAAGAGCAGAATCGCGTTTACAAAATTGAGATGTCGGTAACAGTGTCGCGAGTTCAATTGCTTTTCCCATCTCAAATATACCCACGCGCGTAAAGAAGTTTTCACTTTAAAAATTGTTTGATTTTCATTTTCCTACTAAATGTATAATAATAACAGATTATGTGATGACAAATTGAGTAAAACGCCATCTATTGCAAAGAGCTCTGAACAAAATGACTAACTTTATCATTCTATGAGTTCGATTTGAAGTAAAAGGTTTAATTTGCCTTTTTTGTTGAAAATACATGATTTATGAGTTTAATTATATACATCAGCATTAAACAAGGAAGTTTTGATTTTTACTAATCTTACCTTTGCCAAAATCTGCCGTTTATCGCTTTTTAATGATTGTTAATTTCATCATTGTTACCTATGCTGCCATCTATGATTTTTTTTATCTAAACTAATTATAATTTGTTCGAGTTGAGACCCCATGACATCGGTCAGCCGACGCTTAGCAAACTGCTAACGCTGCCCCGTTTCTCGTGTTGCCATGTTCCAACTTCCAACTAAGCATGCGCTGCGCGGCTCTCCCGCCAGTCCCACTCCGACAGAGCGAAAATGTTGCGCGCGCGTTGTCGTTTCGCGCGCTTTTCGAACTGTTTGATATCGGTTGTATACTTGTATACAAGGTGGCAGGTACTGAATCCATGGTTTCAGTTTTCGCGTCGATGTCCCTGCCACCCTGTATATAATCGGCGATGCTGATATATATCGGAATCGTTACATCCCTATGATTTAGGAACCAGCCGAACCAGGTATTTGTTTTAATTTTATTTGACTTAGAAAATTTGGACTCACTGTACTTATTACTCGAACGTAAATTCCATGTGCGCGGCGAGATGGGGGTGGCATTGCAGGCAATTTTCGATTTTTTTCACATACCCAAAACCAACCATTTAGCTGACATTTAGCTGCCAGCTAAATGGTTGGTTTTGGGTATGTGAAAAAAATCACAGCAGTAGTTTACATAACGAAATTAAAAGGAAAACTATCACAGCTAAGTAGGCTCTACGAGTTAACGAGAAATAATCGACCAACTTAACTTTGCAGTTGCAAAAACATGTTTTCCCATACATTCCGTATGGGAGAACATATTTTTCAACTACAAAGTTTGTTTTTGGGATAAATTCATCCCAACTACGGAACCCTTCATTGTGCGTGGTCCGACACGCACTTGGCCGGTTTTTTATGCTAACCAAATTCGTTCTAAAATAATGCATTATTTGCGAAGGTGTTTTTATAAACATGATATTAATCCTTATCCAAATAAATACGTCACAAGTATTTAATTTAAAACAAAATTGCCCTTGATATCATTCGATTTCAATTAATGTCTTAGGAGATATCGCAGTTCTAAAATAACATCGCAGCAAAACAATGATCAAGTACTGCGCGCGATTTCCGGTGAAGGTATCTTTTGCGGTAACAATTAATAAGGCCCAGCACGCGTAGCATGACCACCGTAGAAACGAGTTTTGTCGACGGAAGAGTAGACAAAATGACAGATAAACAATCACAATCCGTCATTTTGTCTATTCTTCCGTCGACAAAACTCGTTTCTACGGTGGTCATGCTACGCGTGCAGGGGCAAACATTTAAGCACGTAGGAATAGATTTACGCCAAGAGTGTTACCTAAAATAGCTCCTTAACGTACGTATTATTTAAAAAAAAACAACAAAGTCGCGGGTTAAAGTCAGCGTTAGCCCAAAGTAACTATTCCACGTGGACGACGTCGCGGGCAGAAGCTAGTAAATTCATAAGATTTAACGTCGGTTAGTTATCAATAAACCATAACAACTAATATCGACGTGTCAGATGGATTGGCGAATGGTGCGACGAGAAAATAAGTTTATATTGAATATAATGACAAAGGAGAAATAGGTCGTTTGTGGCCAACATTTTTGAAGGTTTCACTTCTACCATGTGTGAATTGCACACGTTTTTTTTTCTAAATTTTTGGTTCAGTAGTTTCGGAGATAAGGGGGAAAGGTAAATTTTCATCTACTTTCTTAAATATCTTTAAAAGTATTTATTATAAAAATAAAAATGAGATCCTTGCAATAAGCCCTTTCATTTGATATGTCACACCTCACATGGCAAAGCTCGCAAAACCTTTTTTAATTTTCTTATTTGTCCCCCAAAAGTGTCCCCATATTCAAAATTCATTTACTTTACGTTACACGTCCGTGTTTGGGTTACAGAAATACATATGTTTACAAAATTCCAACTTAATCGGTCCATTAGATTAGGACCCCTAAAAAACCCTATGATGGGGTTTTAAACGATTAGATAATTTCATCATACCACACTATTTAAATCACTCTCCAGCTCCACGAATAAACATACAAATACGTGACTAGGTTGGAAGAACCATGACGATTAGATATAATGTATTTTTCGTACTTACCTAAATTCTGAACTAGACACCGTAATCCGTATAATAAAAATAAGCACTTAATGACACTATTTACGCCATCTGATTCTGTCTTTGTAAACAACATCAGAAATCCAATTTTCAGTTTTATTCAGCGTAACTCAATGGATGAAAGCCTAACTGTGTGTCGTGTGCAGGGCCGGTCGCGGAGGCGTAGCACAAGCGCACAGCGCTGCAGCGAGCGATCAGCGCGGGCACGTGACGCGCAGAAGCAGAGCGCGGCAGTGCGCGGGAGACAGCACCGGCGGCAAGACGGACAGCGCGCGGCAGCCGGGGCCCGCGCCGCGCGCCTCGGGGCGGACGCCCGTCCCCCCGCCGAGGCGCCGCTGGGTCCCGCCCTCCACCCTGCGACACCACGAGGTGCCCGACGGAGATGCCAAGCACGACATCATATTCCGTAAGGTGAGTGTGGCGCCGCACGCGCCCCCACGCACCCCACGCCCGCGCCCCCTGCCGCCTGCCTCGCTCACCCGCCGCTCTCTGTCCGCAGGTCCGAGGTATCCTTAACAAGCTCACGCCGGAGAAGTTCCAGAAGCTGAGCGATGACCTGCTCGGTTTGGAGCTCGACTCCGATAAGGTGCTTAAGGGAGTGATCCTTCTCATTTTCGAGAAGGCGCTCGATGAACCTAAGTACTCGTCGATGTATGCACAGCTGTGCAAGAGGCTGAGCGAGGAGGCGCCTAACTTCGAGCCGCCCGGTCAGCCCTGCACATTCAAACTGCTGCTCCTAAACAAATGCCGCACCGAGTTCGAGAACCGTGCACAGGTACCGCTCGCATCTCACACTTAGCGCAAGTGCACTCCGTGCACTCTAATAAGTAGGTACGATGCTTTTTGATACACGGTTTATTTTCGCTAGGCGTTCGCCGCGTTCGAGGACAAGGCGTTGCTGCCTGAAGAGGAGGAAAAGAGACATCTTGCAAAATGCAAGATGCTCGGCAATATCAAGTTTATCGGAGAACTCGGCAAACTGGAGATCCTGGCCGAGTCCATCCTGCACCGATGCATTCAAAACTTGCTGGCGAGGCGCGCGGCCGCCGAGCACCACGAGGACCTGGAGTGCCTGGCGCAGCTGGTGCGCACGTGCGGCCGCGTGCTGGACTCGGAGCGCGGCCGCGGCCTCATGGATCAGTACTTCGCGCGCATCGAGACGCTGTCGACGTCGCGCGAGCTGGCGCCGCGCATTCGCTTCATGCTGCGCGACACTGTGGAGCTGCGGCGCGGCGGCTGGGTGCCGCGCGCGGCCGTCACGGCCGAGGGGCCCGTGCCCATCCACCAGCTGCGCCACGACGACGAGCACGTGCCGCGGCGCGACCGCGAGCGCGAGCGCGACCGCGACCGCGACCGCGACTCGCTGTTCCGCGGCGGGCTGCGCTCGCGGCCGCTGGACGACGTGCTGGCGGGGCTGAGCCTGCAGCCGGCCGCGGCGCTGGTGCCGCCGCCCGACAAGCTGTTCGGCAACGGCTTCGGCGCGTCGCGCGACGGCTTCCGCCAGCGCTCGGCGCCCGGCTACTACCCGCGCCAGGGCAACAACATGCACTACAACAAACACTCGCAGACAAACCAGCAGGGCAACGGCTCCAAGGTAACACATTTTATTATTACATTAAGTTCAGTGTATCTTGGGGTGTTTTGAGATCCGTACAGCTAACTGAAATAAATAACGTTACGATCGAACTGTACACGTATAAAATGTCACGGTGTATAGCTACAGTGTGTGAAATAACCGATAAATGTTTTAGCTATATAGCGTAGATCGTAGCATGTTCGCGTCCGGTCTGAGATCTTCAGATATCTCTGTTGAAATGGGGCTATGGGTTATACGTGAACTTTTAGAATTAATACGATCGGGACCTTGATTCCTATGGACGATATCATTTGTAGCGATTACTACAATAGTGACAAGCCACGTCTCTTACGTGACTTGTCTTAAATTAGGTGCTAAAAAAGATAAAAGAAACAAAGAGCAAAAATGCAGCAGTGAAACATAATTAGTAACGACCGTCAGAAGGAAACAAAGAGTTGCGTTCATGTCGGGGAGACGGATCAAGTCTGGATGAAGTAGATTAGACTACATTGAAGTACTTTCAATTTATTTGTCGTTTTAACTGGTCAAGAATGGCCTCTGAAGAATGGGTCTACTTCCAACTTGGACATCGCAATAAGTGCTCTGAGGTAAGTTGCTAATGAAGTACCTACTCATAATAAACTTTAAACAAAAGATTTCTTTATCCATAATAGACCACAGAATGAACCTAAACCATGCTGTCGCGTTCAGCTGGTGGAATAATACTAAATAGCAAATAGTTTCCATAGATCACGACCAAGCAATGCGGAAAGTCCTACCGCTCTTCAAATTGTTTCAATCTTCATTTCCACTCTTCCCGATTGTCAGGGAATGGAATAAAAACAACCTGGTCAGTCTCTTCCCAAGTAGACATATAATATTATTAGCGTAAAATTTTTGTTGTGTGTTAGAGTAATTGTTTATTTTCTTAGTTGAACGAACTTGAGACAAAAAAGATCAAAAATTATAATGTTGCGCTTGTATTATTTCAGATGAATTCTTCACAAAATAGTCTGTGCACATTCTTCACGAAAAAGCAAATGTACAGAGACATGTCAAGCTCACCGTCACTACAGCAGCGAACTGTAAATGTTTCACAAAACAAAGCCCCAACTCAATTCATCAGAACCAATCGGGATCAGGACATCCATAGAGACGTATCGCCTCGTGCGCCCGAGCCGTCGGAGCGGCGCCCGCCCCAGCGAGAGCAGTACGACCCCTACGGGGAAATGATTTCGCTGAAGCTGAGAGGATTGGATAAGACACAGCGATTATTAGCAGAAAAGCTGATTAATGACATTATGTTTGAAGCTGAAATGGGCAATTTAAATGTCAGTTATCTAAGTATTCCCGAAATTGTACAAAAACATGGCAAACAAAATAATAATATTTATTTTAAGTATTCTGGTTTTGTCGTTTTATCTGCAATTGGCTTGATAGCCATAATCAGATGGGTCCTCTTGTAATGGAACATCCATGTGATTCAGCATTAGAAAACTTTGTCTACCTTCTCTGGTCTAAGATCAGGATTTGTTATAATAATATATATTCTCTATAGTTAGGTTCCTTTGTCTTTTTACGAGGTTCTTGGCTAAGACATTGCTGTGTTCGACAGTCTCTATGTTTGAATGTAGTCTATAGTATACTTCTGACACTTAAATTAATTTTAAAGACTTATTATACTTTCCCACTGTATTACTGAACTGGACAACTACCGCCTCGCTAATACCCTCATACATAAAGTAACTTGTCTCTGTAATCTGGGTGTACAGCTGGTTTCGAAGCTCCAGCTGGATGTTCACACAGATACTAAGTAACAGTTAAGCCTTACCAAATGTTAGCTCTTGTAATGAGAGCATCCAGGGAATGTCGTCGTCCCTCCTTTTTGCATTTATACAAGTCACTAGAGTTTGCTCCTTCTACCTATATGGAACCCTTTTTTGAGAAACTTGTGTAGTGATTTGGTACAACTTAAACACCGTAGTGCTATGAACTATATATTCTTAAAGAATATGTTCTTACCTTACAGTCGAGAAGGATGTTACGACTGTTTAATGTATGCCCGCAGTCCCGCACTAAGTTTGATTTAGGGTTGTAACGGATATCCGTATCCGCATCCGCAACTGCGAAGCATCCGCATAAATTTTGATATCCGCAAAACATCCGCATCCTCAACTTTTGATTTTATAAGCTCCGCATCCTCATCCGCATCCTCATAATTTCTATGAGGATGTGACCCTACCTTGTTCGCACAAGTAGTGGATTTTTAAAAACTCGCGCCGAGCTAAATGGGCGGGCCGATAAGTGAGTTACGCGTTACTATTGGCTGAATTCGCAATGTCCTTGTCCTATGACAGATGATCGGCCGCACGTGGCACTGGTGGCACGACTGTGGTGTCACATGTCACAATCTGAGTTAGCCGACGTTCACACGGTCGTGATAAAATCGCAGCGATTTTTTTTTCGTGCACTGGATTTTCAACGCTCTGCTTAGCGCCGAGAGTTAAAAATCCAACAGTGTGTATTTTCTACGCGCTGGGACGAGAGTGCGTCCCAGCGCATTGGATTCTCAACGTTCGGCTTAACACCGAGAGTTGAAAATCCAGTGCGCGATAAAATCCCGCCGAGATTATATTACTTCTGTGTTTACGTCGGCTTACTGGGTATAAAATCATTCGATTTTTTTTATCACCGCCACTGGCAAGTATCCCGAGCGAACAATTATTTTGTGGAACAGGCCCTTATTTATGATGAACTTAGAAACCGCTTAGAAGGCGAAACGACCTGCCAGTTACGTTTTATCAAATATAATTTACCTTTACTTAATTTTGAATATTAAAGTTGTGCATTTGACTCCACAATTTGAAATTTCAGTTACCAAATTTCATCATCATATATCATAATCAGCCTATAATGTTCCCACTGCTGGGACACAGGCCTCCTCTCGGTGAATAATAACAACTTTAATATTCAATTTTTTTATCTACCAAATAATTACCTACACAACCTATACAAATATAAATACTATAAAAAACAAGGGCTATTTTTTATACGACATCTGCATCCGCACCCTCATCCGCATCCTCAATAAGGAATTTTTCAATATCCGTATCCTCATCCGCATCCTCAAACCCGATTATCTCGATATCCTCATCCGCATCCTCATCCGTTATATGACATCCGTTACAACCCTGGTTTGATTGCCCTGACTACCTGATTCCTCGAACAGTACCATTAAAGAAACGCATACCTAAGCAGTTTGAAAACAAAATCCCGTGTACACGACGTTTTTTTTCCGTAGGTAAGCGTTACTATATCGGCCGGGCGCTGCAAGCAGAAATAGTCCTTACGGTGTATAGTTATGCGTTTCTTCGATGGTACATGTACGCGAGGTGCGCACACGGCGCTTATTTGCTACTAGCCGTTGTCAATCCAACGCTAGGTCGCGTTCGCCACTCCATCGCTTAATTGAGACTTATAACAATGAGTAATAATCAATTCAGGAAGCAAATTCATGCAACTCTAAAGGATCGGTAGTTAGCATGTTATGATGTGCGCGGGGTACGTGCCTACGGATGGTGCATCACAGTCGCACTTTACCTAAACTATTTATTTTATGGCACGCCACTGTACTCTACTCTATTTGATTTGTAATTAATCTTAAACCTAAATGTATTTTACTTTAATTTTTTTACATACTCTGTCTAGCTAGCTGTAAATGTGGGGAAATGGGCGTGCCCAGGGGGGCAGGAGAGGGCACCTGCCCCCCCTTGGATTTTGTATGCTTAAGTACTTATTGTTGTCGATAAAAGATATTAGAGTCACGTTAAGACTTACTTTACAATATATTATGCATTAATTTTAGAATAAACCACGCTGCGCGGCCGGTCATGTTGTTGTATCATGCTAAATATGGCAAGCAAGTACACTATTTATTTTACTACCTATAAGCTTAGGATCTCCTGCAGGTGTTTCCCCTACACACTACATGTATACTAAAACATGTGCCCCAGCCTTAGAAATTTCTGTTTTGCTCCCTCCTAGGGCAAAAACTGGGTACGCCCATGGTGGGGGACATAGTGGGTAACGTATTTGTTAAGGTCTCATTATGTATTCAAATATGCTACTGTTTGTTTTCCCGAATAAATAAATACTTACCTGCAAATATTCTTTGCCCCGATCTTTATATACCACAGAACAGAAAAAAAAAAAACAGTAGAAGTCTTAAGCGCTTTATTATTATAGGAACCAGCGTACCCAAACTAGCACTTAGATTAGGAACCAGCGTACCCAAAGTAGCACTTAGATTAATTGTATTTCGTAACACTAAGAAATTCTTGGTTTAATTGGTAGTTTAATATTTAATGAAATTAGGAAATTATGTCAGTTGTCCATTATTTGAAAATAAACCACAATGTGGTTTATTGTCTACTCTTTTTAAGTATTTACTACTTTTTCCGTTTAACGCTCCTCGGAATAGTATAATGTTTAAGTTCCGCTACCCACCGCTAGATGTCACTATAATAAATGCATGCAATTTAAAGCTGTAATTTATTAGTTTTAAGATTGATATTTCCCTAACGAGGTCATTACTATTCGTTTTCTTCTAGGGATGTACCAGTCGTTGACTTATTTATCGACATTGCGTTTTATTTAACAAAAAATGGGAGTCGATAAATAGTATGTATGAATCAAGTGTTTTTTAATTAAAGACTTGATTGTGCACTTAAATACAGACGCGCTTTTATACAGAAATTTCTAAACTATTACATAAGAATATTGCAGCGATTTGATAACTAAGATTTGTTATCAATTAAATTAAAATTATCAAAATCAACAAATATAAAAAATGAAAATAAAATCTGACTAAATATGACTACGTGTGTTATTGTGTTTGATTGTATATTGTTTATTACTGTTACTAATAATTGGATTTGGTCTTGACATGTATTTTTATTTCTGAAATATTTTCATAAGTTTTGACTGAATTTATGACAACTTAATGTTCACAACTCAACAGCAAACCAACATTGTTCTTTGCAGTGCCCTGACAGGGTTCATGTATAAAAACCGACATTAAAATCTGTGATGTGCATGAGAGCAAATAAATAATATTCACTACATAATACTGGACTTGACAGAGTGCAGATAAAACTGTGTAATCGTACTTTATTATTGTTTGTTCTTCATATTTTGTGTTACCTGACTCAATCTACTAGTATTTAGTATCGTATTTTTATTTCGGTTGCAGTAATGATAAAAAGTTATGTAGCTAAATAAACATCGTCGGAGTACAAAAAAATGTGGAAATACAAAACCTACACAAACGAAGCTAGTTTATAATAAAATATGGTTTGTGTCAGGATGGGTCGTCGCGCTCGAACAAGGCGCGCGTGTACACGGCGGGCGCGCTGCAAGACGTGCAGATGCGGCCCGCCGCCAACTCGCTCATGTTCACCGCCAACAAGCTGTCCAAGCCGCAGCCGCAGCTGCCCCTGGCGCCCGTGCAGCAGAGTGAGTACCGCAGCCCCGGGCCCCGCCCGCTCGCCCGCTCGCCCGCTCACCCGCCCCTCTGTCCGCAGACGTGCTGACGCCGGCGTTCGCCAGCGCGCCGCCGCTGCTGAAGGAGCCCGCCATCACTATCAAACCCGCCGCCGACAAGAAGGACAAGCCGAAGAAGGATAAGGTGAGACGTCGACCGGCGGCAGGCGCTCTCGGGACGCCGCCGGTCGCTGACGCTCGCTCTTTGCAGGGGCCCAACAAGGAGGAGGCGTGTCGCCTGGCCGTGGAGGCGGCCGACGCGGCGGCCGACGACGAGGGCGACGCCGAGCCCGGCCCCGCGCTGCGCCGCCTGCGCGAGCTGCAGCCGCCCGACAAGGTGCTGCGGCGCTGCATCGCGGCCGTGCTGGAGCACGCGCTGCACGGGCCGCGCGGCGACGCGGGCGCGCTGCGCGCCTGCGTGCGCGTGGTGCGCGCCATCAAGCGCTCGCCGGCCGGCGACGCGCTGCGCGCGCTGGTGCACGCGGCGCACCCGCACGCGCGCCTGCCGCGCCTGCTGGCCGCGGCCGTGGAGCACAAGCTGGTGGCGCTGGCCGACGTGGGCGCGTGGTGCGACGCGGGCGCGCACCACCCGCTGCTGCTGGAGGTGCTGCAGGCGCTGGCCGAGGCGCTGGGCGTGGAGCGGCTGGCGGCGCTGTGCGAGGAGGGCAAGCTCAACGTGTGCGCGCACGTGGCGCCGGGCGGCGAGGCGGCGGCGCCCGACGCGCTGGAGGCGCTGGAGGCGCGCGGGCTGGCGGCGCTGGTGCCGCAGCTGCGCGTGCAGGCGCAGCTGGCGCGCCAGCTCGCCGCCGAGCCCGCGCCGCACGCGCTCTACCGCTGGATCAAGGTCGCTCATTTTATTCTATCGTCCCTGGTTTTTTTTACGTAAACGCATGCAAAATATGAGTTTTTGAAAAATAACATAATATTAAAACTTAAAACCCAGCTAAGTTCCTCTTAAAAGCGCATAAGTATAGCTTCAATACAACTCGTATTTTACATACGCGCTTGCTAACACTTACTATGTCTACACATAAGTAAGAGTCCGTCTAGTAACTCTGCCCAAATAATGCTCAATAAATTGCCAAAACCAAATGAATAGTGCCTCTTGTGTTGAATGAATAAAGAGCATATTTAGTGACAGCGCGGCCGCACTCGCGAGGCGCGTGTGGCCGCGGCGTGTCTGACGGCTGCCCCCGCAGGCGAACGTGGAGCCGGCGGTGCGGCAGAACGGCGCCTTCGTGTCCACGCTGGTGGCGCTGGTGGCGGCGCACGTGACGGGCGCGGCGGGGTCGGGCGGGGCGGCTGTGGCCGACAAGGCCGCGCTGGAGCACGAGAAGCAGCTGCTGGAGGCGTACGCGCCGCTGCTGACGGCGCTGCTGGAGGGGCAGCCGGAGCTGCAGCTGGCGGCCGTGTACGCCGTGCAGGTGCACGCGCACCAGCACCGCTACCCCAAAGGTACACCACTCGATGGATTCACAAAACGAAATGTTCGTTTAGATTTTAAATGACTGACCTAGTTCACACCGGCCCCCTAGTTGCGTAACACATCGATCACAATCTGAATAATTTTGAAAGCTATTGCTAATCCATTGCATCATATGCTCGAAAAATTTGTCTGCTCGACAACTTAAATAACGCAATAAATATTGTTGAACTGTCAAAATGAAAGCCTACTGACTACTGTTAGTGTGTTACGCAATTAGCCTGCAGGCTTACTTTTGTCACTTTTGAAAATATTGTAGGGGTGATTTTTTTTGCAAGCCATTTATGTGTAGATTCTGAACTGAAAAACGGTGAAAGAAACCATAAGCTCAATTTTAAATACAAAAAATCTTAATGCGGTTCACAGAATACATCTACTTACCAAGTTTCAACAGCATAGCTCTTATAGTTTCGGAAAAAAGTGGCTGTGACATACGGACGGACAGACAGACAGACAAACATGACGAATCTATAAGGGTTCCGTTTTTTGCCATTTGGCAACGGAACCCTAATAAAAAGTGACTATCGAATAAAATTCAAAGAAAATCAAAAAGTTTTTTTTAAATGTAGCACATCAAAAAAATTTGATCCTACAATAAAAAATTAAGAGAAAATCGCATTCTTTCAGAATATATATAACCTTGTTTTCGTTTGGCAGCACTTTCTCATTTATGCTAAAAATGTATGGACCGTGAATGGTATCCTTCAAACTGTTTATATGGTCATGGTCAAGATACATAAATTTAAAATAATTACTAGCAACTTAAGACCTATGATTGTTACACAATTTAGTTTGTATATGATGTAGAAACAGAATATTAAGAAAAAAGTAAAATATCTCCTAAAATACATAACAAAAACAACATCACGCCTTATTTCCCTGAAGGGTTGCAGAGGTGTCCCTGTAGCAAGTACACTCACATTTCGCTAGTTATGTTTAAATTCCACGTACGAGGGTCATTCAATAAATACTTAGCCTACAAAAAGTAAACGAAAATTTTGGAAAAGTGGCAATTTATTTTTCAACATAGTCTCCTTTTAGTTCGATACACTTAGCCCAGCGATGCTCCAACTTTTTTAACCCGTCCGAAAAATAGTTTTTGTCAAACTCTGCAAAATAGGCCTCCGTGGCGGCGATGACCTCCTCATTCGATCCATATCTATTCCCGGCGAGTGATTTTTTCAGATTAGGAAACAGAAAGAAGTCACAAGGGGCCAAATCTGGAGAATACGGTGGATGGGGCAGCAATTCGTAGCGTAATTCGACCAATTTGGCCATGGCAACGGCAGACGTGTGAACCGGTGCGTTGTCGTGGTGAAATAGCACTTTTTTCTTCGCCAGATGGGGTCGTTTTTTCTTTAATTCGGCGTCGAATCGGCCCAATAAATCGGCATAGTAAAGCCCTGTAATTGTTTTACCCTTCTCGAGGTAATCGATGTAGATCACACCTTGTGAATCCCAGAAAACGGTGGCCATAACTTTTCCGGCCGATTTTACAGTTTTCGCCTTCTTTGGAGCACGTTCCCCGGTCTGGATCCATTGTTTTGATTGCTCCTTGGTCTCTGGTGTGTACCAGTGGATCCAGGTTTCATCGACGGTCACAAAACGACGCAAAAACTCCGCTGGATTCCGCTTAAACAGCGCCAAACACGTCTCCGATGTGGTCTCACGGTTGCGCTTGTTTTCTGGTGTGAGTAAACGCGGCACCTATCGCGCCGACAGCTTTCTCATGCCGAGTTCCTCGTGAAGAATATGATGCACTGTTCCTTCTGAAATGCCTACAGTCTCAGCTAGCTCCCGAACCTTCAATCGGCGATCTGCCAATACGAGATCATGGATTTTTTTAATGTTTTCCTCCGTAGCAGTTTTCGGTGCACCTGGACGTGGTTCATCAAAAACCGACGTACGGCCACGTGCAAACTCGTTGAACCAATTCTTGACGGTGGCCATCGATGGAGAAGAGTCACCGTACACAGCATCCAAGCGCTCTTTGATTTCGATGCGCGTTTTCCCTTCCAAAAATAGGAATCGAATCACCGAACGATATTGCTCTTTTTCCATTTTTGTAAAACCGATCGACACGTTCGCTTCCATAAGTTGTCAAATTAAAACAAATGAAGGGATTGGAATGAAAATTTGAAAAAAGAATTAAAAAAGAATGTGCTACACTGTGGTAAAACTCTTTTGAAAGTACAGCGCCCTCTGGCGATGAGGCTAGGTACTTATTGAATGCACCTCGTAATGTAATAGGGAGCGAGCCTATTGCCATTAACCGGGCACAAATCCAGATTCCGAGCTGCTACTGAGAAATTTCAGACAGAAAACACACCTTTAAAAAAAACACTTTTTTTTTTGTTTTTAATCTTGGGCTCACGGTTCCTTTCAGCGTGTTTCTTGCTTGCTTGTAACTTGTAGCTTGTAATTTGGACCTACCCATACTGGCTAGCAAAAGAATCAGTCGGTATGTGCGAGTCGCCGTGAACACGTGTGCGTTCCCCGCCAGGCATGCTGCTGCGCTGGTTCATGTACCTGTACAACCTGGAGGTGTGCGAGGAGGACGCCTTCCTGCGCTGGCGCGAGGACGTCACGGACGCCTACCCCGGCAAGGGCGAGGCGCTGTTCCAGGTCATTACCGCACCACTACTTAATATTACTAAATCTAGTCCAACTATATTTTTCCACAAAACAAAAAGTATACCTACTGCTGTTTAAGGCGAAAGTGCTAAGGCATTGTTTTTACTTTATTATTACCAGACTTAGGGCGGGTTGTTTCACGTCCACTTAACTCACGCGTATACGTCAAAAATGGCGCTAACTATAGTCACACCAAAAAAAGTGTTGTTTCACAAAATAATTGCCTTGACGTCCGTTTTAATAATCTAAACCTATGGGACGAGCAGGAATTTATTGCAAGATCCCGTGTTTCAAAGAAAGAATCGTTATTGAAAATGCGACGTTGTCATATACAGGGCAATTAATTGGTTATTCGTCGACAATCCGTTAGGGGGATGTAGGAGAAGTCATTTGCAACCCAATTACCCCTGATGGCTCCTAAGCCATGCCGGCGGGCCAGAGACGGCCCATTTGTCCGTGGGTTGCCGACAGCCGCGAGGCGCGTACGTACGCATATATTTCGCTTATGATATGGCTAGTTCTGGTGTATTACGTACAGTTGATGGATGTAGATCCAGCAAGAGAAGAGATAAAAACTTATATTTTTTCAGTTTACTTGCTGATACAGAAATGCGTGTACCTATCTAATTTGTTTTACTATCGTTTTTTATTTAAACTTACATGTGTCGTGTTTTGTATTTTATTGGCAGGTACGTAATCTATATCTATAAAAGGAAAGGGTGACTGACTGATCTATCAACGCACAGCTCAAACCACTGAACGGATTAGGCTGAAATTTGGCACACAAGTAGATAATATGACGTAGGCATCCACTAAGAAAGGGTTTTTGGAAAATCGACCTTTAAGGGGGGATTTTGTTTGTATGAAAAATCTTATTCCTTGAGTTAACAAACTTGAAACTTGGCACGAATACTTATCTATGTAAATTATAAAGTTGTCCATTTTTAGTTTTTCTAAACTACCCCCTAAGGGAGGATTGGGGGGTGTCAAAGTTTGTATGGAAGAATTTTAACGCGCGGTCTGATTAACTCGAAACTCAATATTTATACTTAAGAATGCGGCGACGTATGAATTGTCCATACAAACGTTACTACGTTTGTATAGATAATTCATACGTATTCATCAATCATTTGCAATTTGAGCATATTTCCACCATATTATGTTGATATTCGGATTGAGACAGTATTTATCTAGGCTCCTACGTCTTTTGATTTTCAAAAACTTACCTTTAAATAAAATGTAAGCGAATTGCATTTCGTACATTTTTACAGCGTAAATGACATGTTTTCATATGGTTTTTTCTGTATTTATAAACAACAATATTTGTAATATTGTTTCCGTAGAAGCATAGTTTATGTTATCAAGTTACAAATTATCGAAAAAAAAATGGAAATACATTAAGTTTTCATTCATCATTTTTTGTATTACGGAACACATCCAAATTTATCATAATTTTTCGATGCTAGTATTGCCATCGCGTCAAGGAATAATTTGTCAATGTGTGCGTGGTCGTACTGCTCACTGTAGTTGTATATCGCTCCGACAGGCACTCACGCTAGCGCAACGTGCTTGGTTGGAATTCGTTCGGGGTATTTTTTGTCAGTATTATAAGATTAGGTATATTATATAGGTACTTTACTGTGCTTATTTGTTTACTAAATTAAAGCAGCTACCGACTACTTCTGTTTTGTGCTCGTGATTATATTTAAATCTATTGTTTGATTGTTTTACTCGAGTTAATTATCTTTTTGTATACACGTGTTTCTGAAAAAAAAAATATTTTTCATTCTATCTTTTCTTTCTTTCTATCTTTAGATAACTTAAATGTATTTACAAACATCCGTATCTGGACAAACGAGTACTTATGTTTCATCAGTAATATTAATCGGTAGGTACCTATTTATGCGTCTAAAGACCCTCAGCGAGTCGTAGAAACATCTAAATTATACACACGGCCGAAACGCGGTAGTCCAGGTATAGGTGGCTTGTTGAGAATCCAACGTGCTGGGACGTACTCTCGTCCCAGCGCGTTGAAGAAACACTGTTGGATTTTCAACTCTCGGCGCAAAGAAGAGCGTTGAAAATCAAGTGCACGAAAAATTTCGCCGCGATTTTATTACGTCCGCGCGAACGAGGGCTATATTATAGGACCAGGTTTTTATACTAGGTATTTACTTGCAAGTACGCCGACCAAGTGCCGATCCGAAATACTCGCAAGACTATTTTATTTCTTATTTATATTTAGTTATGGATCAATGTTCTATGTAGGGCTTTCAATACCGGGATCCCGGACATTATTTGATATTTTTCAATACCGCTATTGAAATGTTCACTACCGGGATACCGGTATTGGTGATTTTATTTTATCAGTAGACACTACAGTGAAACAAATTCTTTTTATTACCTACACATTATATTTCCAATCAATTTTATAATTATCTGGGTAAGTTTTAAAAACTGCGTATTTTAATTCGACAGTTAGTTACATTTCATTACTACTTGTGCTACTAACTGGAGGCAGAAATAGAAGCTAAAACTCAAAGGGAAGTTAGGACCCATGCTTCTTTCAGCAGGCCTAACATGACACACGCGATAATTATCCACCCTCGCGCGACTAATTTTTGTCTATTTCTGTAGTGTTATCGTTTTCTGATAGCTACGCCATACAAAATACTTGACTCGTTCTGTCAAACTTGATGTTTTGTCAACAAACCCTAACATGACACGTTATTTATCTCGATTTTTGATAGTTCAACACGAGATAATCAGTTATTTTTTCGTATTTAGTCGTCCTCGATTTTGACGACGAGAAGAGTAGACAAAAAGACAAAATGATATTTTTTTTTTAATTGTGGGTGTACACCGGTGTACTGTAGTAGAGGGGTGCACTACCACGTAGATGACTATTACTTTCCAGTCACTTTGCCAATTATGGTGATTAAATAAATAAATTAACGAAATCTAGGGATTATAGCTGTATGGTAATATCAAATATTCGCAACATAATTACTAAAATCACCAGTTTATTTCCTAAGGGTGGTGATTAACAATTTTTATGGTTATAATAGCGGAATCAACTCCACCTGCCAATTTATTTGAACGTCAGTCTTTTTGGTGACTGGTGATTAACAAAATTTGCAACGTCATGGACTTTATGGTGACTGTTACAATAATAAACTTTGATTTGTCAAATTGCGATCGTCGGCCCATTTGTCATTTGTGGTGATTATCTAATGAGTATAGGTGCCACTTATTTTAATTTCCGTCAATTTGTATTTTAATTTCAGCATGCCAAAGAAATAATTTAATTTTAATCAAAAAGTCGGTTACACAAAAAACTAATCATAAATAATTAAAAGAGAGAATAATTAAGAGAGACGTTTATTCAATAAAGTACATAATTCCATGCATAAATTGAATGAATGAAACAGAACTTCAAGCCGATGTTGCTATCATTAAAATAATTTGTATTTAATCACTTGCAACATCGGTATCTCGTCGCGCGATAAAGTAGTGTCAAAGTGCCTTTTTCGAGTTTACTTGTCGTTTGCGGTCATGTAAGGGATTAGAATGACGTCAGAATCGTAGACAAATTCCGATAAAACGAGAAAAAGAGCGTTCTCGCGCTTGTCATGTTAACCCTGCAGCACTGATATAGAGTCTATTGTAAGAGTTGAATTGGGCATTTATGATAGTTCTGAAGGCGGCCGAGAGACGTATATTGACATGGCGTATAATTATTTACTGAGCATTCTACCTACGAGCGTAGAGGTAGAGAGAACGTTTTCCTCGGTTACATATGTGTGCAACCGTTTAAGGGGACGATAACCGACTTTTAATGATTTTATACTGAAGATGACGTCTAAACGAGTAGTGTTAGTAATTTGAAAAAAAAAAAAAATATATGTTGAATAAGAGCATTTTCATAATATTTTAATATAGGCATATTTTTGATTATGTTTATATTAAATAGTGAAATTAATTTGTAAAGTTATGTCTAACGCGGATTAAAAACTGAGAATGACGCAAAATCTATCAAGCGTTTTTTTTCTGAAAACTTCACCATTTTGAAAACAATTAAATTATTGATCTTTTAGTATACGTGTTTTATTAAAATATCTTTTGTTTTACGTGTAATAAATTAATAATGCGTCTAATTTGGGACAGCGCTCCTTGATGGACGAGTCCTATTACTGGCTGGACGTATGACGCGTTGCATGAGCTCAGTACAAAACACGCAAGCTAACCATTCAAGGTCACTGGTATGCGTCTTAAGAAGCTCGCTCTCAGATAAAACTTTAGATGCTCTTTCCTTCCTACGAACTCATTTTCAGGAAGAAAAAGCCGAAACAATGTTGATTTTATAGAGATTATATCGACGGTTGAAAGGCTAATTGATCTAAGCGACATTTTGTAAAACTTGCTCCTGCATATTTATGATCCGTCTTCCTGGACGGATCAAAGTTATTTTTTTTTTAATTATAAAAAAATAAGTATTTTATAGACTTTTATTTACTTAAATCAATCAATCATAATAAGATCTTATTATGATTAAAAAAAAACAACCAATCCATCCTCCTGCGAGTTTTACAAAATGTCGCTTAGATCAATTAGCCTTTCAACCGTCGATATGCAGGTATTACTTTATAGCAAAAGATGCATGTTCCACTCAGTAGTAACTGTAATAAGTCATGAAGAAAAACCCATAACGGGGAAGCATCAGGGTAACCCGCGAAATTCAAATTTTCTTACGTATTTTATCGTCACCGACTGCATCTTTTTAAGAAAATAAGTAGTGATGCAACGAATACTACTTTTACGAATACGAATACGAATACGAATATCAAGCCTACTATTCGGCGAATACGAATACGAATATCTCGCCATGGTAATAAAAGACTAATAGTCTAGACGCAGCCATTACTAACGTTCGTCTAAGTTACTTAGGACTTACTATCCTACCTTTTGTTCATACAAAAGAAATACAGACCATATAACTACTTACTTGATAATTTATCGAAGTGTTTCCATATGTCACTTTGATCTCGTTTACGAGAAGTCATTTTCTATTCAACTTCAACTTCTTTCACTTCGCAGCAGCCTCAGAAAATAAAAATAAACATGTGTGCAATTCACACGTGGTAGAAGTGAAACCTTCAAAAATTTTGGCTTCAAGAAAACGAAAAAAAAAAAAAAACATGTATGACAGAATTGTTTCTGTTTAAAAGTTCTAAAAAAAAGTCCGCAACAGCATACATCACGCTTTTATCAGTAAAAGTGGAACTTTAAAACGTTAGGTAAAAGTACTGGGTCTTATAATCTTATATCACGCCCTTCCCCCTCATGCACATCATAAATGCGCGCGCAGTACTTGATCATTATTTTGCTGCGATGTTATTTTAAAACTGCGATATCTCCTAAGATATTCATTGAAATCGAATGATGTAATGGGCAATTTTGTTTTAAATTAAATACTTGTGATGAATAATGTATTTATTAGGATAAGGATTAATATCATGTTTATAAAAACACCTTCGCAAATAATGCATTATTTTAGAACAAATTTGGTTAGCATAAAAAAGGTTATAGTGAGCCAACCTTAAAAGATAGACATATGCTGTCGCGGACTTTTTTTTTAGAACTTTTAAAGGGAAACAATTCTGTCATACATGATTTTTGCGAAACTTTAACCGTTTACGCAGCGCACGCAGCGGAAGCTCTCAAAAGGAAAAATAAAACCCCCCGATTTTGAAACATTCTTCATTGGTGCTCAGCTCCTATTAGTCTTAGCGTGATGATGTATAGCTTATAGCCTTCCTCAATAAATGGGCTATCTAACACAAAAATATTTTTTTAAATCGGACCATTAGTTCCTGAGATTAGCGCGTTCAAGCAAACAAACAAATTCTTCAGCTTCAGAGAACCACAAACACTGTATAATGCTTCCTATCTCATTTTCTCCCACGTTAAATCTTATGAATTTATGTTTGTCTCTTTTTACTGTCGCTTTTGTTTCATCGACTTTCAAATCACAGCGATACTAAAGAAGTTTTCACTTCAATAAAACAATATTCTCTTGCTTGACTTGTGCTTTCGACTGACAAATGAAATGAAAGGAATGAATGAATCAATCAATCCATGGTTCGTATTGATAGGACAACTCCCGGGCCGCGGCACTGTATAAACTATGGCCGGGGAGTCCCCCGTCGCGTCGTCGTTGCGGTTAAGGCCCTTCGCACACGTCGTATTTTTACGTGCCAACGACGCGCGTTTTCCAAGTCTGCCAGTAATTAGATTTGCGTACAAACATATTAATTTTTAAATATTCGTATTAGTATTCGTATTAGTATTCGCCGAATACGAATATTCGGTAAATGTCTACTATTCGGCGAATACGAATATTCGTATTCGTATTCGTTGCATCACTAAAAATAAGTGATAGACATAATTTTAATACTAGAAATAAAGATAAAATAGATCAACCATTTTTCAGATTATCCAAAGTACAAACATCTTTTATGGGGTACTGTGTAAAATGTTACAACAAAATACCTTGTGATATATTACAGTTAACTGAAAGAAAATTTAAAACTCATATTAAAAGTACTTTTTGTAAACAAGCATATTACAAATTAGAGGATTATATTCTAGATAAGAATGCTTGGAAACATGCTGGTCTAGCTCCATAGGACAATTTAGAGTATAGACAAAATCAAACTGGTTGCTAATTCAATTGTGTAATTAAATATTATAACATATTTTTTTTTTTTTTGCATTCTGTGATTACTCACACACTGACTAATTAGTATCACCTGTAATTTTTTTAGGAATATCGTACCTACTTTTACAATGCTTGTAAATATGTGAACACCATGTATCCATTACATAATTATTTTTTCTGTCATTGCTTCATTTTTAATTATTTTTACCTATTGTGGTATAGTAATCTTATTCCAGGTGCATCGTCTTCACATATAATTAATGTATACAAAATATTGTAAAACATTTTAAAAGAGTAACGGTGGAGTTTCTTGCCCATTCTTCTCCATACGAAAACTAACTTTTGGAAGGGGCGACAACCTACTTTGTACGCAAATAAAAGATTATTTAATGATATGAATATTTTCAAGTTTAAGTCAGCACTACAAGCCATAGACTGGAACGAAATAATAAAAGACCAAAATATGAACGATAATTATAATGCGTTTAACGATACGCTAACCAATGTCCTAAACAAATGCATACCTTTACGTAAAATTAAATTAAAATCTATTTTTAAGAAAAAATGGTTAACCAAAGGTATAAAAACCTCCTGCAAAAATAAGCGATTATTAAAAACACTTACACTTAAAACAAAGAACCCAATATTATCACGACACTATAAAAAATATGAAAAAATATTAAAAAGTACAGTAACAACAGCAAAGAAATTACAATATATTGACAAAATAAAAAAATCTAGTAACAAAGTCAAAACAATGTGGAATATAATAAACGAGCGAACCAATAAAACAATAAAAAAAGACAAGTTTAACATAAAACTACAAATAAATAACGATACAACAACCTCGGAGCCAAAACAAGTAGCCAATTTGTTTAACAACTTTTTTGCATCCATCGGCGAGGTAAGTCATGAACGAGCAAACGATGAGCCAAGAAGTATCCCAGTACTCTCACCTACCGAAAATACAATGTTCCTCACTCCTGTAGACCCCTACGAAATAAATATTATGTTAAAGAGCTTAAAAAATAAAAAAAGTCACGGCATAGACGAACTTCCACCCTGTTTACTCAGACAATGCGCTGATGAGCTTACACTACCATTCTATAAATTAATAAACCAGTCTTTTGAAGAGGGCGTATTCCCTGATCAACTGAAAATAGCACTAGTTAAACCATTATATAAGAAAAATAACAAAACAGAGCCAAGCAATTACCGTCCAATAGCTCTACTGCCTACAGCTTCAAAGATTTTTGAGAAAGCAATGTGTAATCGCGTGTACACTTTCTGCGAAAAATATGAAATATTTGACGAATGCCAAAATGGCTTTCGAAAAAATCGATCAACAGCATTAGCAGTCTATAAATTTATACAGGAAGCCTTAAACATAATAAATAATAAAAAATACGCAGTAGGTATAATGCTTGATATGACCAAAGCTTATGACAAAGTACAGTATGATATTTTACTAAACAAGCTATACAGAATAGGGATCCGCGGTAAATCACATGAATGGTTTAAATCATATCTAAAAAATAGAGCACAGTTAGTAGAAATAGAATATTTCAATGACAAAATGAACGAACTTCAAAAGTTCCACTCTGACAGGAAGGCGATAAACGCATCCATACCACAGGGAAGTGTTATTGGATGTCTTACATTTCTCGTCTACATAAACGATCTCCCGAAATTCATAGCAGAATCCGGACCATGCGTTTTGTTTGCGGACGACATCTCCATTCTCTCCTCGTGTCATGATAACCTAAACCTAAACAGTACCCTTAACGATATACTTAGCAAAATAATAACTTG
The DNA here is from genome assembly GCA_963680765.1 of Agrochola lychnidis. Lineage (NCBI taxonomy): Eukaryota > Metazoa > Arthropoda > Insecta > Lepidoptera > Noctuidae > Agrochola > Agrochola lychnidis. The sequence continues at coordinate 948,894 of OY796857.1, read as the reverse complement.
GATGAACGAACACAACCTCGAAATTAACTTTGCAAAGACTAAACTCATAACTTTCCATCCCCACCAAAAAAATCCTCTCAATGTAGCTTTTACTTATAATAATCACAAAATAGAAACAGTCAATGAATTCACATTACTAGGCATAACCATAGACAAGAATATAAATTGGAAATCACACGTACAAAAAATTAAATCGAAACTTTCGAAATTCCTATATGCTTTTCGAGAAATAAAAAAAACCACAAATTTACAGACAGCTCTAGTAACATACTACGCCTATGCTTATGCATGGCTTAGTTACGGCATAATAATGTGGGGAAATAGTACAGATGCACCTACACTGTTTACAATTCAAAAGAAATTCGTCCGTATCCTAGTTAATATACAACAAATAGATAGCTGCAAACCCCATTTTATAAACCTGAACATTTTAACTCTGCCTTGTATATATATACTTGAAATATGTAAATTCGCTCATAAATACCCACACTTTTACACTAAACGAGAAGACATACAAACAAGATACACACTCCGATACAAAACACGACTAAACTTACCAAAATCCCGCCTAAAAATACATTCAACAAGTCCTCTAGTTATGTCAATAAAAATATATAACAAATTACCTGAATCAATCAGAAAAGAAAAAAAACTCCATCTATTCACAAATAAATTAAAAAATCTATTATTAAGTAAATGTTACTACAGTGTACAAGAATATTTAAATGATAAATCTCTAAAACTCAAATAAAATACACAATAAATGTTTTTTTTTAGAATAAATTAGATTATAAGATAAACAGTAAGTCCTCATCTCTACTATATTTCTTTTGCTGTGCCCAACAGGGTCCACGATTGTTTCTTTTCAAATGTTTACCACCTAAGCACATACATTGTGGAATGCAATAAAGTATTGAGTATTGAGTATTGAGAATCAATTTTATTATTTTGTAATTTTTTGACTTTCAAAAGTGCCGTACATGGGCCTATTTGAAATAAATGATTTGACTTTGACTGACCTGCAAAATGCAAAAAACGTAAGAAAATTTGAATTTTGCGAGCTACCCTGGCGCTTCCCCCTTAAAAGCACGATGAACAATTTTGACTGATTTTTATGTGATTTTATTAAAACCATGTTGATTTTAAAGAGATTTATTTTATAAAAACATAAAGATAAATAGATCGCTAAATTGTAATTACTTAGATACTGATTATTCAAATTTAAATGTTTAATTTTATCTAGGTACTTTTCTCATACTATGCATCAGATTATTTTGTTATTTTTGTTAGGAGATTCTGTTTGCAATTTAAAGTTGTATAAAAAAGTGACTTTACATTTAAAAAGCAGTTTTTTATTATTTTGTAATGAAACTTATTAGTTGTTGAATAAAAAAACGATATTAAGTAAAAATAGTCTCATACCGGGATCCCGGTGTTGGACATTTTCTATACGGTATTAATACCGGTACTGCAAAAATCCGGTATTCGAAACCCCTAGTAGTTCTATGCAAGCGTTTTTACTTTAAAGGATTTGGAAGTTTTTTTTTTTTTTTTTGTATACGCGATTGTGCTCTTTATTTATACTACATTACGGATTAAAGGTTTTGGAAGTTTTTTTTTTTAATGCGATTGTGCTCTTTATTTAGATAAGGTCCGTACCAATGTTCTATACAAGTATTTTTCTTCAAATTATTTTTTTCGGTTACTCGCTCCTTCGACGCTCGATGCAATTCTGCTCCTTATTTATATTTAGTTATGGATTAAAGTTCTATGCAAGTATTTTTACTTTAAAGGTTTTGGAAGTTTTCTTGAAGTGAATACTTCTTTAGGCGCGTTGAGCATTTTTAGATGGGACTAAACCTTTGATTTCGCGACACTGTAACGCAATTTACCGAAATCGTGGAGTAAAAGGCATCAATGCGTTGATTACCGCGGTACCGATTTTTTTTAATCTGACGTGTAAAAGTGATTCCGATACTTATCCTATTTACAGAATAAACAATTTCATTTCATATCTACTAGATTTTCTCTACAAGGCCTAGATCCAGAGATATTCTAAAACATTGAGATATTGGCATTGTAAAGAAATTTCCAAACGCATTACTAGTCTGTACATATACTAACGATTCCCCAAAGTATTCAACAGAAATAAAGCAAGTAATTGCATACGGATAGGCCATGACATGGGTTTGGACATATGATAAGTACTCTGAATATCGGTAGTACGTTCCTGTGGGATATTTTCCGACCTTTACGCGTGCGAAGCCGCGGGCAAAAACTAGTTAATTAGAATCTAGGTAATATGAATCTACCTTTTTTTTTTTTTTGGGTGGGAAATCATCAAATAACTTCTCCCGCTCTGGGCGGAGCGGGAGGGCGTGTCAGACTCTTACTGACTAAAACCCACCCGTGTTCCTTCAGTTGCCGTGTTGCCAGGGGGCCACGATGTCCCTATCGGTTTTCTTCGAACCCCCGGCAGGCATTGGCCCTAGCGGACCCCGTCAATTCTGCTGACATCTCTTTGAGGCGCGCGTGGAACACAACGCGCCGTCGACCCGGGCTTGGTCCCTATCGGACGGCGAGCTACCCATTGCTCACCGTCCGCAAGCCCGCGCCTACGGTGGCCGGAAATCCTCACGTGATTCCCGACGCCCAGGGCGTCTCCTGCTGCGGCGGTTAGGGGCGCGAGGGCGCGAAATTTGCCTCTCCCTCACGCGCTCCGTCTCCTCCTTCGCGAGCATTACTGCTTCGCAGAACGAGGTGACGGCCTCCCATTTCCTCTCGCTCCGTAGCATGGCCCGAATCAGGGCCGGACGCGAGAGATCACTGCCGCCGATCGCTTCCACGAGGACACGGCGATGCTCTGCCCAAGCCGGGCAGACCTCCACCGTATGCTCCACCGTGTCCTCCGGGCGATCCACACAGTGATGACACCCGGGCGTTTCCTCCCGCTTTATCCTGAACAGGTACCTCCCGAAACAGCCGTGTCCGGTGAGCACCTGTGTCAGGCGGAAGGTGAGGACGCCGTGGCGCCTCTCCTGCCACTCCTCAAAGAGGGGTCCCATCGCCGCAATTGTGGCGTGCCCAGCGCTGGGTTGCGACAATCGCACTCTCCATTCCGCCATGAGATCCCGCCGGAGCTCTGTCCGCTGTGCCGCGACTTCTTGCGGCATCGGAGTTAAGCCCCGGCGTTTCGCCTCCTCGCGCCACTCCCAAATGTGCGCGATAATATGAATCTACCTGAGATCACAACATAATAACAGTTAGCTGTGCACCAAGACAACTTTGACTCCAATTTCCCTTCATTCTTATCGGGCTTATGAAGCCAGAAATTCTAGCTGAAGTTAATTATTAGTTTTGGTAAGTAAAGTAGGTACCTACCTACTTAGTTACTTTCTTACATCACAGTTCAGAATGTAGGTACAAAATTGAACGCAAAACGCACCATATCCAACACCACTCCACATAAAATAGAACACTTAAAGTCATTTTCACAAAAAAACGCGCGATACGTGCGCGTGACGTAAGTACCATCGAAGAAACCCATACCTATACACCGTAAGGACTGTTTCTGCTTGCAGCGCTCGGCCGATGTAGTAACGGTTACCTACGAAAAAAAAGGGTCGTGTGCACGGGATTTTGTTTTCGATTTGCTTAGGTATGGGTTTCTTCGGACCCGCTCGACAGATTTCGGTAGACTGGCTACCGCTCGGGCGGTGGGGGCGGCCGGCGGCAGTCAACAAAAGAACTGGGCGGGACGATATTTCGCGCGATTGCATGTCATTGGCTAATGATTTATTTGCATTTCGGCCCGCATTGGCCGGACATCCTTGTAGTCCACGTGGACTCCTCATAACTCTTTTGAATGCCATATTACTACCGCGATGAGTAATTTGATGTTACGGTTAATGTTTGAACACGTTTGAGTAACATAAGACTTATTTGAGAACGCTTAGTTGAGTTTGTTTTAATAACATATTTGATACTTTAGCAAAACTTTTGTTCTAGCAAAACTGTGATTCAAATTTCACGGTGTGTATAAAATTCTCGTGTCATATATATATAAAATTCTCGTGTCATTGAAGTGTATCTATTGTACAATGTACAAGTACAATGAACTCTTAAGATTTTTCGTATATGAATAGATAAACCTTATATATATGGTAATCATTAATAAATAATATAATAATCAATAATATCGGTGCCACATACATGGCTCATGAGGGTGCTGGAATTGTATAAAGTAGATGCAACTCTACGCGCCTTCCTGATGTCATGTATGGGGCAATGGAGGACGGTGCTTCGCTATCCAGGATGTCGACATATCCTGACTAATAGCGAACCAATAAGGATCGAGCGAGGTATATTTCAGGGCGACAGTTTGAGCCCACTTTGGTTCTGCCTAGCCTTGAATCCTCTAAGCACACTGCTGGAGGATTCAGGGCTAGGTTACCGATTGAGGAGAGGTGGTCAGGTTATATCTCACCTCCTTTACATGGATGACTTGAAACTCTTTGCCCACAACAATTTGCAACTGCTGGAGCTACTGAAGGTAACTGAAACTTTCAGTAGCGCCATCAGAATGGAATTGGGTGTGGACAAATGTGCGGTCATGCATGTAAAGCGAGGGAAGATTGTGGAATCCGTGGGAACCCACCTCTCGGATTCCATACACCTAAGATCCCTCTCCTCGACCGAAACCTACAAGTATTTGGGTATGTCGGAAGCGTTAGGTATCAACCCTGCTGACATGATGAAGCAATCGCTGAAGGAGCACTTCTTTGGCCGCCTGAATAAAATTTTAAATAGTCTTTTATCAGGCGGAAACAAGGTGCGCGCCTTCAACGGCTGGGTCATGCCAGTTTTGATGTACTCTTTCGGTATACTTAAATGGACTCAGATGGAACTTGACGCCCTGGATAGGAGGGTCCGCACACTGCTGACCGCAAATCGGATGCATCACCCACGTTCATCGGTGATGAGACTGTATATCACGCGGAAGTGCGGAGGTCGAGGCTTCTTAAATGCTAAGACCCAGCACAAACGTGAGGTATGCAGTCTCAGGGAATACTGCCTAGAAACCGACGTGGGGATGCACCGAGATGTGGTCTCAGTGGACAAGGGCCTCACCCCGCTATCCTTGGCTAACGAGAACTGGCGCAAACCTAAAGTATTAGATACTAATGACCGCAGGGAGGTATGGCAGAGCAAAGAGCTTCATGGGCGCTTTTATCGGGCCTTACATGGGCCCGATGTAGACCTGTTAGCGTCCGTATCCTGGTTGCGATTCGGTGACCTCTTTGGGGAAACCGAAGGTTTTGTCTTTACGATTATGGATGAAATTATGATGACGAACAACTACCGGAAATATATTGTGAAGGACATTAAATATATTGTGGTTGGCATCTGTCGGGCATGCCACCGTCCCGGAGAATCAATCAGACACATTATTTCTGGCTGTTCTCGTCTGGCTAACGGAGACTACTTGCATAGGCACAACCTTGTAGCCAGGATTATCCACCAGCAACTTGCTCTGGAATACAGTCTTGTGGAATCGGAAGTACCGTACTATAGATATGTGCCAGACCCAGTCCTCGAAAATGGCAATATCACGTTGTATTGGGATCGATCTATCATCACTGACAGGACTATTGTTGCCAATAAGCCAGACATAGTGGTGATAGATCGATTAGAGCGTCGCACAATGATTATTGATATAGCGGACCCGCATGACGAGAACCTCGTGAAAGCTGAAAAAGATAAACAGATTAAGTATCTTGATCTAGCTCACGAGGTTGTCGACTTATGGGATGTGGATACAGCAATCATTGTGCCGATAATCGTTACGGCCAATGGCATAACAGCTAAGAGCCTCGACCTACACCTGAGGAGGCTCTCGTTAGGCAGCTGGATCAAGGGCTTGATCCAGAAAGCAGTACTCCTGGACACGGCACGTATTGTTAGGAGGTTCCTCTCTCAGGAGCCTTGACCACCGGTGGCTTGGACCCTGTTCCCGACACCGGTGGGCTACTATTTTTAATATTTTTAAATGTATTTTAAATAATTTTTTTATAAGAATATTTAAACATGTAAATAGTATGCTTATAAATGAAATAAAGGAATAAATAATATAACAATAACAATTAAATAAAATAGCAATAATAATAAATTAAATATAGACCCTGCTCCCGACACCGGCGGACCTCAATTTTTTTATATTTTTAAATGTTTTGAAGTGAAAACTTCTTTAGCATCGTTGTGATTTGAAAGTCGATGAAACGAAAAAGCGACAGTAAAAAAAAACAACCGACTTCCAAAAAACACTACAAAGTGAAAAATAACTTTAATTTCGGAAGTCGGTGTCTTTGGTTTTGAATTTTTGTTTTTTACCACCGCCTTCTGAAATTAAAGTTATTTTTCACTTTGTAGTGTTTTTTGGAAGTCGGTTGTTTTTTTTTGTAAAGTTTTTATTTTTCACTTTTTAGTTGTGGTACCTACCCCACACAAATTCGAAAACCACTACCTGCTATGTAAATAACAGCTGTGACAGGAACTTATCATATTATCCACATACTAAGCGGGAAAAAGTACGTATTATTGAAGCTAACTCAAAAACTATCTAAGCAAAGTTAAAAAAAATTATATGGGACCACCTCGAGAGCATACCCTTTTAAACAAAAAAAGAATTTTCGAAATCGGTCCACAATTGACGGAGAAATCGGTGGACATATATAAAAAAAAAAAACATACGCGACGAACATATAACCTCCTCCTTTTTGGAAGTCGGTTAAAAATAGACAGACACAAATTCATAAGATTTAACGTGGGAGAAAATGAGATAGGAAGCATTATACAGTGTTTCTTATGTTCGTGGTTCTCTGAAGCTGAAGAGTTTGTTTGCTTGAACGTTCTAATCTCAGGAACTACTGGTCCGATTTGAAAAATTCTTTCAGTGTTAGATAGCCCATTTATTGAGGAAGGCTATATATCACGCTAAGACCAATAGGAACGGAGCACCAATGAAGAATGTTTCAAAATCTGGGGTTTAATTTTCCTTTTGAGAGCTTCCGCTGCGTGCGCTACGTAAACGGTTAAAGTTTCGCAAAAATCATGTATGACAGAATTGTTCCCCTTTAAAAGTTCTAAACGAAAGTCCGCGACAGCATATGTCTATCTTTTAAGGATGGCTCACTGTAACCTTTTTTATGCTAACCAAATTTGTTCTAAAATAATGCATTAGTTGTGAAGGTGTTTTTAACCGACTTCCAAAAAAAAGGAGGAGGTTCTCAATTCGTCGGGATATTTTTTTTATTTTTTATTGTATGTTCCCCGATTACTCGAAGACGGCTGGACCGATTTGAAAAATTATTTTTTTGTTTGAAAGGGTATACTTTCAAGTTGGTCCCATTGTCATTTGGTCACGATCTGATGATGGAATCTTGGAGAAATCGAGGGAACTCTTCAAATATTAAAGGCACATCTATAGCGATTTGGGTATTTTTGATGAGCAGTTGACATAAGGCTATTGTTACTTAGATAAATTACAAATCAACCCACTAAAAAGTGAAAAGAAAAGAAAAAAACTTTTTTACAAAAAATACAACCGACTTCCAAACTACAAAGTGAAAAATATCTTTAAATTCGGAAGTCGGTGTCAAAAAACTTAAATACTAAAGTCAAATCAAAGTCAAAGTCAAATCATTTATTTCAAATAGGCCCATGTATGGCACTTTTGAACGTCAAAAATTACAAAATAATAAAATTGATTCTAGTCGCCCCTTCCAAAAGGTAATTTTCGTATGGAGAAGAATGGGCAAGAAACTCCACCGTTACTCTTTTAAAAATGTTTTACAATTGTTTGTTTATGTACATACATTTGTTAAATAATTATTATATGTGAAGACGATGCACCTAGAATAAAATTACTATACCACAATAGGTAAAAACAATTAAAAATGAAGCAACGAGAGATAATTTAATTTGTGATAGATACATGGTTCTCACATATTTACAAACATTGTAAAAGTAGATGATTTTCCTAAAATTTTGCAATTAATAAGTCAGTGTGTAAGGAAGTAATTACAGAATGTAAAATCAATGTCATAAAACACAAAGTAATAAATTTTACAATTACATTAGCAACCAGTTTGATTTTGTCTTGATTCTAAATTGTCCTATGGAGCAGGACCAGCATGTTTCCAAGCACTCTTATCTTGGATATAACTGATCCAAAGACACCGACTTCCGAAATTAGCCAGTTAGTATTTGTGTAATATTCTGATTATAGCTCGTATGATTACTTAACCTTTCTTAGTTTCCAATGATCTGGTGCTATGCAATAATCCTAGGAATTTCGCAATAAATCGGTTTTCCAATGATCCTGCGACACTGCGACAATGTGGCTTTCTATCACTGAAAGAACTTTTGTAATCGGATTACTTCTAAGGATTGCCTCTTATAAAGAAATGAACAATTTGAACTCTTTTCTTATAATATGGTAGGGAACCACAAACATTGAGGTTGTGCAGTTGATAGTGCTTCTAGGGGCAGTTTTCCATTGACCTGTCGCACTTCCTCCATTAAATTACAGTGTCCCAAATGGAAAAATAGTATGTTTAAGGATGTTCAGTTTTCCAGCATGTAATGTAGTTGCGTGTGCCTGCAGGTGAATACGTGGCTGACGTGGCTGCAGCAGCAGGAGTCGGAGGACGAGGAGGCGGAGGACTAGGAGCTCCGCCGCCTGCGCCGCGCCGCGCTCGGCTCGTGAGCCGCACCGCTTTTATTTCGCGCTCATCTCATTATATAAATATAATTAAGCCAAATAGTTGAAATACCTACGTTTGTTACCCTTTAACGCTAGACGCGCCGCGCGCCACTGCCGTCGTCGGCGATTCCAGTGTTAAATAGGACAATTTTTAGGTTACTACGTAAACGAATATTAGTATCTCGAGATAATTTTTTGTAGGCCTTTTACTCGATTTTGATACTTTTTACAAATGTATACAATGTATAGTGTTCGTTTGGACGTATGATTGCACCCCGATCTGCCCTCTCCCAAGCAGTGAGCGTGTTTTAGTTGAAATTGTAAAAAAATATATATATGAAAAACTAAAATCAATTTTTATTATTAATATCATGATCATTTATTTTCAATGCTAAATGGACTTAGTGATAACTGTAAGAATGCTTAAATTTCATTGTATTATCAAATTTTAGAATTTTGTAACTAGATAAATAAAAACAAAAAAAAAAAACTGCCCTATGGCATAAGAAATGTATGTTGAGTGAGTTGTAATAAAGTTGTGAACTGATGATGCAAATGCAACATTAATTAAGTAACATTGGTCAATATGTATTCAGGATAAAAATAAACTTCAGTGTAATTTATTACAAAAACAATAGTGAGTTTCATTTTTTGTGAAATGGTGATTAGTCATGTCCGTGACTACCGCAGGACCACCAACGCCAATCGCTTCCATATTTAGTAAATAATTAGTACCCAATTGGTACTAATTAGTGCTCCAACGACAAAATTGGTACCTTAGTAGTTTTCGAGAAACTCGACTTTGAAGGTGGTCCGGCGGTAGTCACGCTCCCTTCAGCAGGACCACCATGAGCGCTGAAAAAGGGGCATGCTGCAGCTATTCTAAATACTTTGTAATAATTAGTACCCTTAAATGTGATTCATTGCGTAAAAAAAAACAGAACTGAAACATTTGTATTTACCGAGAAATCAACGATGATAACTTTCGCGCGCTCGTTCAGCAGGACCACGACTTTGAATGTTGATTCCAAGTTTGACGAGCTTGTCGCTTTCCTCAAACCTACATAGAAAATTAGTACCCTGCAAGATAAAATTAGTGCCCAAAATTCAAAATTTGTTCTTCAGTAGTTTACGAGGTGTACGTTACCCCAGCAAGAAAGTATCTCCTAGTTATATGAGTAGAACGTATAGTTGGTGCCTTATCTGCTGTAAATGTACACATGTGCCACATAAAATGTGTGCCCCCTGTCGTTTTGGAAAAAAAAACGGAAAAACGATTCTTGCTGGGGTAACGTTTTTCTAGCAGGAAAATTCTAAACGAATGATCGGAGAGAGAAAAATTGTGCATGGCCAGAGAGCTTATATGTGTGCCAAAATGTGCCCCCAAAAATAAAATCTGTGCCCCTTCAGATTTTCGAGATATTGCATTTCCTGCTGGAGTAACGTTTTGATGAATCGTATATCTCTAAAACCATTGCATGTGCCCCTGTAGAATAAACATACACGAGTAGCTCTTAACGTGTGCCCCTTAGTGCCCCAATTAGATTTAAGAAAATATTTATAGTTTTCAAGTTATCGCGGTTTTATGAAAACCCGAAAAAACATCGCAGCGCCTAAATGAGACAAGGCATAAGTTCTCTGAAAACTGTATTCGGTCCTTCTTGACGCTAATAATAACCATACAAAGTTTCAAAACTGTTCATGCATGCGTTTTTGAATAATCTTGCTAAAAGTCAAAACGATGGTGTCATAACTTTGACGGCAAAATACAAGGAACTGGCTCAATCCCAGATGTGTAGGTGTAAACCAAAATCTTGTGCCTTTAGTCAAAAATATATGGTGAAAATATTCAGCTTGGAATGTTTAGCATTAAGTAAATATTCACAAAAAACCAAAATATGTAAACAACGGCTGGTTATCCGACCAAATTCTAATGACTGCTAAAAAGCGACTGATTCATACATATCGATGACCTTTATTGGATGTATTATACCTAAGCTGTTGTCCGTACAGCCGCGTTCAAAAGTTTTGGGAGCTAATTAAAAAATATATTAAATGCACCTTGTGACTATATTAATGAAACAGCTTGTTGATGTAGAAATTATTATTTTTATTCCCTTAATTTTAATTCTTAAAGTAATTATTGCATCAAATCACAGATCAAATTTCCTACCTATAAATATTTGAAATTATTTGCACGTTGTGTAGTCATTATTATTTAAATCACAGATCAGTTTTTCATCTAAGTCTAACCTATAATTAGTAAATTCGCATCACAAAAATCACAGATCAGTATTAAGTATAATTTATTATTTATTTATTTAACATAAAACGGATTATTAAGGTACAGTAAACAAAAGTATACAACTACTCGACAGTCATACGCTCATCTCACAATACTCCAGACATACTGACAAGATCTTCTTCCATTCATCCGCGAACACATCACAGTCAGGCTTAGCGTCCAAGAGAGCGTTGAGCGCAGAGAGTGTGCGAGGGACGGGAGACTGGGCTCGAGCGACGGTTCGACTCCGAGGCACGGCGAACAATCTATGCCTCCTTCCACGGTTATAGTTTATCGGAGCAAAAAGATGGGACAGTTCATAATGCAGTTCAGGAGCATCGGTTTTTCCGTGAAGGATCTAAAAATTCTTCGAAGGGTACATAAACGGATAATAACCATTCAAACGTTTATAAAGGTACCTTAGATAAGCTTTTTGTACTTTTTCTAAGAGTAAAGTGTATTTCTTTTCGTGCGGGTTCCAGACGTATGCACTGGACTCCAGTTTACTTCGAACAAGTACATTAAAAATAGATTCAATAGCGCCGATGTTGCTAAAATCTTTAGCATTACGCAGTATGAGTATAAATTGTGTAAAAAAATATTAAATTTGAAATCACAGATAAATAATTTTCTTACGAGTAATTTGCTTATATACATAGATTCAAATAAAGTGTGTTAGAATAGTAAACCGCATAAAGATATAACTATAAACATCGAATGTGCACAAATTATCTGATGGTATTTGGCTATAAATAAACATTTATCCCATATACGTAACAACATTATCACCTGACTGTGGAATGACACTTATTATATGTCCGTGACTACCGCAGGACCACCAACGCCAATCGCTTCCATATTTAGTAAATAATTAGTACCTAATTGGTACTAATTAGTGTTCGAACGACAAAATTGGTACCTTAGTAGTTTTCGAGAAACACGACTTTGAAGGTGGTCCGGCCGTAGTCACGCTCCCTTCAGCAGGACCACCATGAGCACCGTAAAAGGGGGCATGCTGCAGCTATTCTAAGTATACAAATAATTAGTACCCCTAAAAGTGATTCATTGCGTAAAAAAAACAGAACTGAAACATTTGTAATTAATCTAATTACCGAGAAATCAACGATGATAACTTTCGCGCGCTCGTTCAGCAGGACCACGACTTTGATTGTTGAATCCAAGTTTGACGAGCTTGTCGCTTTCCTCAAACCTATATAGAAAATTAGTACCCTGCAAGATAAAATTAGTGCCCAAAATTCAAAATTGGTTCTTCAGTAGTTTACGAGATATACCATGCCACTGGGTGGGGTGGCCGTAGTCACGGTGTAAAATTTTCATTTCAAGATTTCTCTATTAAAAACTCTGTGATTTCTTCCCAAATTTATACAAAAATTAGTGCTCCTAAAGAAGGTATAGCGACCGAAAATTCAGATTCCTAAGTGTTGTATTTTAAGAGTAATTAGCTTTCATTAGGGGAGACCGAGGGGTTTTGAAACAGAGGGGAGTTGAAACAACGTCAATTCCGAATCTATAACCGTTATCGAGTTGGCAACAGCGCTGTTTAGCCGTGCCCCACCGCCCGCGGGCCCCTCAGTATGCCTCAAGGCACGCGGTTGTGGAGATCTGACACCTATGTCAAAAAAAACACGAAAAGTAAGTTTTGTTTGTTTTTTTTAGCTACCTATAGTTTGATAGTGTATTAGTGTTTTGGTTTGTGTTATGGATGTTTTGAAAGCTCATTAACTAAGGATTGAATTAATAGTGATGGTGCAAGTCATTGTTTTGTGGTTTGCTTTTAGGTTGTAATTTTCTAACGGGTGGAACGATCTTTGTTACTGAGGGGATTTGAAACAGCTTGTTTCAACTCTCCTCAGTGCTATTTTGTATGACTGATTTGTTAATATGGTGTAGGTAGTTAACTTTTTGTTTCGCTTTTTCTTGTTTTAGCATGCCTACGGACTACGAAAGAAAAACTGACAGAGGTACAGCGAGCCGAGAAATGTATGATCTCGCGGCAGATGAGGTGATATTGCGCCAAAAAAGTCTTCGGGATGCTGCCTCCAGCTATAACTTAATATTATGTTTGTAAATTCTGATCTCATGTGAGTGTAGTACCCAATTTATTAAAATTTGTAGCAATTTATTCATATTTTTAAGTATTTTCTACTCAATTTAAATAAAAAAATAAAATAAATTTACATTAAAATAGGGTATTTTTTTCGTTAAAATTGAGTAGAAATTACTTAAAAATATGTATGTTCATTATAGATTTTTATTTTTTAATAAAACCCTTTAAATTTCATAGTTTTTTTCTAATATACAACCCTAGTTCTCCAAAATTAATACCTGTTTCATCTCCCCTCGACCCTTGTTTTAACTTACCTCGGTATTAGGGGATTTGAAACAGAATGACTTGTCACGTTTAAGTTAAATTTTCGCGGTAGCATTCATACTTACGCTTTTTTTGTTTATCTCATATAATAGTGAAAGAAATGTGCTATCGTTTGGTACTAATATCGTATAATTCTAGCTAATAGATTTTTGTGTACGACCAATAATGGTGCCGATTCTCTTGTACACCGAACTAAACTATCACTAAAATTCCTTACTTTTGACTATGAGAATCTCAACACGTGATACCTAACCACGTGAATCTTTTTAGAGCCGGAGGCGCGCAGGGGGGCAGCCTCGACGTGTTTTATATGGATTTTTCACTTTTTGTGTGGAAAATAAGAAAAAATATTACCTACATGTAGAGTGTTAGGGGTTTAAGGATTTTTTAAAGGGTGTCGAAATTTTCATTATTTTGGCGATTGGACATACCGTTTTCGAGATATAAGCAAAAGAAAAAAAATATTTAGTACTGTTTTTTCATCTGAAGTCGAGGTGTTGGTGTGAATTTTAGTTCATGACAACCAATTTTATTCCACATGTTTTTAGTCGCGATTAAAAATCTAAATTTTAGGTTAAAAACGTCAAATTCAGAATAGCAAAATTGCCATTTTCACTAAACTAATATCTCAGTGCCATCTTAGTGCTGTCAAACTAAAATATAGTTAAGTTGTGTCACTTTAGTCTATTTCAGAATGGGAAATCGTCGTTTGACAGGAATAAACTAAATTTTGGTGATTTTTAGTTTAGTTTAGAGGCATTTGTGACAAGAGAATCGGCACCAATGTCAAAATTGTTTCAACTCCCCTCGGTCTCCCCTACTTTTCCATACTAAATCTCAGTGTATAACCCAACCAAATGAAGTTGTCAATAGTATTGAGCTGTTTAGGAGATGTACACTCGTGCACATAAATTTATGGATGTTGGAATAACCTCTCGTTACCCATGGCTTGTGATACCATTGTTTATGATGTGGGTAGGTAGGTAATCGAATAATATTTTTTCTGTATTGTAAGTAAGTACCTTTCTTCTGTGTTGTTACGTGAATATCATTAGAGCGATCGATAGGTATTTAAAGACCTAATTTACTGCAGTACCAATATCTTGCTAATAACGTAAGTACATAAGGATTACATAGGTAATAGGTATGTATTTTTTTCAGTACCTACCTGAAGTCGATTTTATCAAATTTCTTCTGACATGTCTGTGGGACCTTGGGTGTATTTTTTACCCGACTGCCCCAGAAGGAGGGTAATGTTTTTCGAGAGTATGTATGTATGTCTATTTCTTTGGCACGCTCTGTACCCTAAATGGCTTAATGGATTTTAACATGTGAGGTGTCGTTAGATTCATCTTAATTGTGGGAGTGTCATAGGCTATATAATATTTATATATTGCATCAACAAATACAAAAAAAACCGGCCAAGTGCGTGTCGGACCACGCACAATGAAGGGTTCCGTAGTTGGGATGAATTTATCCCAAAAACAAACTTAACTTTGTAGTTGATAAACATGTTCTCCCATACGGAATGTATGGGAAAACATGTTTTTGCAACTGCAAAGTTGGTCGATTATTACTCGATAACTAGTAAAGCCTACTTAGCTGTGATAGTTTTTCTTTTAATTTCGTTTAGCTTTTTTACCATTTAGCTGGCGGGGGGGGGGGGACACACACACACTTGACTCTAACAAAAATTAGCACTTTAAAGCTTAATATTTTGCAAACGGATCCCTGAATCCAAAAATGGTTTTCACAAACTCAGAATGTTTTTGTAAGACCTTTCCAATGATACCCCACATTATGGGATAAAAAAATAAAACATCACCACTTTACGTGTATGGGAGGTACCCTAAATAAAAATGTTATTTCATAATTTTGTTTTACCACTTTGTCGGCGTAATTAATATGTATACCTATGTCAAATTACAGCTTTCTAGTACTAAGGGTCTCGGAGCTAGACCGCGGACAGACAGACAGACGGACATGACGAAACTATAAGGGTTCCTTGTTTACTACGGAACCCTAAAAAGGGAGGGGTAGGATTAAAAAAAAAACTACATTACTGGTATCAAATAAAAGCTAGTAATGAGTCAATATATATAATTATAATAAAACTAAAAGCTTGAAATAAAAAAAAATTAAAAACAAAAAACCCGACTGCAAAAACACATAACTGAAAACAAGCATTACTATAATCTATAGAATTTTGGTATTGCAGGCGGGACAAACAAAATTTACACCATCATTTCAGGTTATTGGTTTGTCTTGGGTTCGGTTTGTTTTTCTCTTTTCAGTTAAGACGACAATAAGTGACAGCGACCTCGAGCGAGTGGGCGGAGCCACGCGTCACCTCCCCGCGACCCCGCAACTGCACGCACGTAATTTCGTAGGGTAACCATACGTTTCAGATAGTGAGGACTATCCTGTCTGATTTTAGATCACTAACCAATATTTTTTTTTTCAATATATTGTTAATAACTAAGCTAATATTCTGATAATAATTTAAGATTGTTATCATATTATTTTAATAGTTTGCATTGAATAAGTTGGTTTATTATATTTACGTAAATAATAAATGTGTCCATACATGAATAGGACATACCTACTTAAAATAATAACAGAAGATGACAAAAAATATAAAAGAAAGATGTGTGGTTTGTCTGCGTGTATGACCAGCACCCTAATTGCATAATAAACGATCAATCACAATCTGAATCATTTAAACAGATTGCCAATCCATTGCTTCTGAGTTCGAAAAAAAACCTGCTCAACAACGTAAATAACGCAATTAATGTTGTTGGACTGCAAAATGAGACAGAATAGTCTTAATCATTTACGAAAAGGTGTTACGCAACTAGATAGCAGATAATATGAACGTAAACGAAGTAAATAGAATAGGTAACTATATAAAGATTGTGTCCATGGGAAACGAATGGAGCATGGAATGGAGAATGGATTTGTTTATCTGCAAAGATTTAACATGATCAAATAAAACATGTGAATTATATATATATTTATAAGGTGTTCTAAACTGTATGGGACAACTGTTTTTTTAATGCGATTTCAAAGTTGCTGCTATAGCAAGTTATTCAGTTCAGTGGTCTAAAGCACCTCTTACAAGTTTGTAAAGTAAATTTTTATGGTTCCGTGCCGGAAGAGTGCCAAACGGAACCCTATTACTAATCCTCCAATGTCCGTCTGTCTGTCAGCGAGCTAAATCTCATGAACTGTAATAGGTAGACAGTTGAAAATTTCTCGAAATTATTATCTTCATGTATTTTCATGAAACTTTCACCATCTAGAAGACAATTTAACTATACAAATTTTATTAAACGGCTTTTATTGGTATTGTGTTTGATAAATCAAGGTGGGTTGTTTTTCGAATAAACTTGGTGCGCGTTGAAGCCGGGCCTCTTGTGGGCACGAGCGGCAGTGCATCGCTAATACTCGGAGCAATTTTATTTGCTTTTAAGTTTTGTGCTAAAAATTGGTGGTAAATCGAAATCATTGAAAAAGAAACGCCTA
The DNA here is from genome assembly GCA_963680765.1 of Agrochola lychnidis. Taxonomy (NCBI): domain Eukaryota; kingdom Metazoa; phylum Arthropoda; class Insecta; order Lepidoptera; family Noctuidae; genus Agrochola; species Agrochola lychnidis. Next base: position 931,929 of record OY796857.1, on the reverse strand, counting down.
GCAAAAAATAGATTACAGAGTAAGTAACGTACCTATTTTAATCGAACTAATATTATCAATAGTGGTTCCGATTCTCTTGTACACCGAACTAAACTATCACTAAAATTCCTTACTTTTGACTATGAGAATCTCAAAGCTATTCTGCAAAATAAATTCTCTAAATTAAAAAATAATTTTGACACATCTAAATCGAATTTGACAATCGCGACTAACGCTAACCTAACCTAACCATGTGAATCTTTTTAGAGCCGGAGGCACGCAGGGGGGCAGCCTCGATGTGTTTTATATGGAATTTTTCACATTTTGTATGGAAAAAAAAATTACCTACATGTAGAGTGTTATGTTTAAGAGTTTTATAAAGGGGGTCGAAATTTTTATTATTTTTGCGATTGGACACAACGTTTTCGAGATACAAGCAAAAGAAAAATAAAATCAGTACTGTTTTTGCATCTGAAGTCGAGGTGTTGGTGTTAATTTAAAGTTCATGACTACCAATTTTATTCCCCAAGTTTTTAGACGCGATTAAAAATAGTCAGATTTAGTTAGAAAATCTAAATTTTGGATGAATAACGTCAAATTCAGAATAGCAAAATTGCCATTTTCACTAAATTAATATCTCAGTACCATCTTAGTGCTGTCAAACTAAAATATAGTTGTGTCACTTTAGTCTATTTCAGAATGGGAAATCGTCGTTTGACAGGAATAAACTAAATTTTGGTGATTTTTAGTCCAGTTTAGAGGCATTTGTGACAAGAGAATCGGCACCAATATCCATCGAAAGGTTACTTAAATTATTTTCACTAGCTTCCGCCAGCGGCTTCGCCCGCGTGATATATATATATATATAAATTATAGCCTTCGCCCGCGTGGATGTCGAAAAATATCCCACGGGATCGTACTACTGAGATTACATACCTAATAGCCGAGGAAAGGTCATTGACTAATACCGCTGCGCCCGCGTTGCCGTCAACCTTATTTATGTAGTAACGCGTAATTTTGAATCTGTGATATCTTTTAAACCATTCATTTAAATGATATGATGTCAGGCGTATTTTAATCTAAATTAAATGCCCAATTTAAATAACATATTTTATTAGGTATGGATTAATATAATATTGGTCAAAAAAGTTTAATGGTTTCATAATTTACAATATATTAACGCAATAATAATACGTTAATCATTTGTTGTTGTTGTGTTGTTTGTTGTTATTGCAACAGATAATGTAGGTACAAATTCACTCCTAGGTTGTTTCGTTTTATTTATCAGTGCATTTTTTTTTTATATTTCCAAATTTATGCAAGAGAGGAAAATAATTTTTTTTTCTTTTCCTTTAAAAAGCTCTTCCAGCGTACCTGCGACAGGAAAGTATATAAAAAGAGATGTAGACAACCTGTGTAACTATAGAAGAGAGAACAAAAAAAAAATCTAAGAAGAAAAAAAAAAACAATTCACAAATTTCAATTATTTTTCATTTCTGAAGTGATTGAAACAACATTTACTGAAGAGGAATCCTTTTGTTGTAAATTATGGAACTATCAAACTTTTTTCTTCCAAACTAGGCGGTATCACTCTGCGACATGTATCTAAATATAGGCACCGGCATGAAAGTAAAGGCATGGGCGAAAGTAGGAAAATTGTTGTGCACAATGTACTTAAGCCGACGTTCGCACGGACGTAATAAAATCGCGGCGCTTTTTTTTTGTGCACGTGCCCACACGAGAGTACGTCCCAGCGCGTTGGATTGTCAACGCTCGGCTTAACACTGAGAGTTTAAAATCTAGTGCGCGATAAAATCCCGCCGTGATTTTATTACGTCCGTGTGAACGTCGGCTAAGTTCGCAAAACGGACACAAAAAAAAAAAAAAATCCCGACTGCAAAAACTCATAACTGAAAAGAGAAAAACAAGCATTATAAATATTATAATCTATAGGATTTTGGTATTGCAGGCGCAAACCAAAAACCAACCTGAAATTTTGGTGAAACTTTTGTTTGTCCAAATGCCTGCGATACCAAAATCCTATAGATTATAATGCTTGTTTTTCTCTTTTCAGTTATGAGTTTTTGCAGTCGGTTTTTTTTTTTTTTATAATTTGTTTTATTTCAAACTTTTTAGTTTTATTTTACTGGCGAAATGTGGGTGTCCTATAGGTAGGTACACCTCTCTGCCTAACCCTTCGGGGATTACAGGCGTGATGTTATGTTTTATGTTATGTGTTAGTTTTATTAATATGGATATATGTATATTTAGAATTGACTCATTACTAACTTTTATTTGTTGTTATTTTTTTTAAACCTACCCCTCTTTTTTTTTGTATTTGCAGATGCAATATATAAATATTAAATAGCCTATGTCACTTCCACTATTAAGACGAACCTAACGACACCTCATATGTTAAAATCCATCAAGCCGTTTAGGCTACAGAGCGTGCCAAAGAAATAGACATAAGTACATACATACAAACATACATACATACATACTCTCGAAAAACATTACCCTCCTTCTGGGACAGTCTAGTAATTACATCTCCGCAGTCAAGGTCATACTACTTACGAACCAAGAACACCACCACAACTTGTATGTCAATAATAGCATTCAAATATTTTTTGAAACTCTAATCCGGACTGTCCCTACAACGATGTAGTATGGTTACAAAAAAATTACAAAAAAACCTCGTCTCTGAATTTACGACTAGAGAATTTTTATTTGGTGTTGTCCTAAAACAAAAATAACACAATTATTTAAATTAAATAAAAGTGTGGTTACTACAATTCAAAATAATTCAAACTTTCGATAGAGATTAATGATAATTTTATTTCGATTAAAATAGGTACGTTACTTACTTCAGTAATCTATTTTTTGCCCGTGTAAGGCATTTCTTTTTCAATCATTTGGATTTACCAGACATTTATAGCATGAAATTTAAAAGCGAATAAAATTGGTCCGAGCGTTAGCGTCTACCCGTGACAGTGGTCAGCGATGCACTGCCGCCCGTCGCCCGCAAGAGCCCCGGTTTTAACGCGCACCAAGTTTATTCGAAAAACAACCCACATTGATTTATCAAACACAATACAAATAAAAGCTGTATACTAAAATTTGTGTAATTAAATTGCCTTTTAGATGGTGAAAGTTTCATGAAAATACACCTGATAGCTTTTGCGTTATTATCGTTTTTTTGTCCGCATTAGACATTACTTTACAAATTAATTACACTATGTTATAAAAATATAATTTGAATTATTCGTATATCAAATTACGAAGAAAACTGTCTAGTACAACATATATTTTTTTCAAAGAAGTAAGACTAGTCGTTTAGATGTGGTGTCCAATTTAAAATCATTAGAAGTCGTATATCTGCGCCTTAAGTGTTTTTGCAGTCGGGTTACGTTTTTTAAATATTTTTTTTTTAATTACCTATTCAATACCTACTTTGTTAAAGCTAGGTTATGAATTAGTAGGTGAATTTACATAAAACACATAAAAATCGAATAAGTTTTATTAATTATGGATCACAGTTCGATAAGAATTTGTAAAATCAGTAGGTAACATGAAAACCAACGAAACTACGCTAGTAAATGATGATATTGACGATGAAATAGAAATAGGCACAAGCGGAAACATTAGACCTATCATAAAAACTATTGATTGTCAGTGTAACGTTTCTAAAGTAATAGAGCAAATATTTGGGGAACACTTTTTTAGTGCTTTAAGAGTCAAAGAATGTTCCAACAAAGATTGTGAGCTGAATAATAATAATCCACGGAAATGAAGCTACCTGCCTATAAATATAGACACTATAAAAAAGACGGTATCAGTTCTCGGAATTCGACAGCAGAAGCCGCTTTAGAAGAGGAGAGCAAACCTTGCACCAAATGCAAATACGGTTACTGTTAGTATAAATACGAATTAAATAATGGTGCCGATTCCCTTATTCGCAAACTAAACTAAATTTAAGTTCAGTGCATCTTTTTCTTTCTATTTCATTAAGAAAAGGACAGAAGATAAATTTTAGTTTAGTCCTGTCAAATTAATCAGCGCCTGTCACTCTCCATACAAGTTTAGACGTGATTAAAAACTTGCCGACTAAAATTACGTCAATTTACGTCAAGCGCTGATTAATTTGACAGGACTAAACTAAAATTTATCTTCTGTCCTTTTCTTAATGAAATAGAAAGAAAAAGATGCACTGAACTTAAATTTAGTTTAGTTTGTGCACAAGAGAATCGGCACCATTGTGTTATTTTTTAAATTCAATTACGAAATATCTACTGACGTAAAACAAATTCCAAAATTACTCAAGCTGGGAGACAAATCATATAGTGCACCTACTATTTGCAATCATATTTGAATCTACGAAGAAAGATATAATAGCAGCGTTTTACCTTCAAACAAAACGCTTGTTGTGTCCGGAGACTCATTCGGGGTCATATAAACATAATTTGAGTCTAGCATCTTCCGTTTCCGTGTCACATTTATATAGGTATACTAGCGACCCGCCCCGGCTTCGCACGGGTATAAACCGGGTTATTATACATATAAACCTTCCTCTTCAATCACTCTATCTATTAAAAAAAACCGCATCAAAATCCGTTGCGTAGTTTTAAAGATTTAAGCATACATAGGGATATAGGGACAGAGAAAGCGACTTTGTTTTATACTTTTTAGTGATGCAACTGTCTCCTTCTTGACAACACGATGATGACGTATTTCCGCCCGCGTTCACCAGGTGGCCGCAGCGCGCCAAATCGTTCATTGTGGCCTCAAAATCTTAAAACTTGAGAAACCAATTAAACCAGGCAGTTTTTAAAATTATGACCCCGAATGAGTCTCCGGACACAACAAGCGTTTTGTTTGAAGGTAAAACGCTGCTATTGTGTCCTTCGGCCTCATTCGGGGTCATATAAACATAATTTGAGGCTTTGTTTGTTATCGCCTGGTGAACGGGACGCCAATGTGTTGTAAAAGAAATAAGTAAAATTAGATCAATAAATTATTAAAACCATAAGCACAAAATAAACACAAAATTTTACGATTGCATTGGAATAAATTAGTAATACTTTTAATATGTTAAGATAAATGACTGAAAATAGTACCCAACAATTCCATACAGTGAGAACAGAGCATTTTATACGTACCTCGAATCCATCATCGTGTCATATCTTCGCATAAACTTACCATAATTATGTGAAAGTTATTATTATTCATCGATACATCATAATCACATAATTCAAACATTCTCTAGAATCATCTTCGTCACAAAATTATTTTATTCTATTTAATCAAAGGTATTTAATTAATTGGCTGAAATAGATGAACCAACGAGCTTCCCTGCGTTGGAATCACTTCCTTCCTGTAATGTTTTTTGAAAGTATTACCGGATCTCCAATTAGCTCGTGCCATTATCTCATAAAGTGGTTCGTTATCCAACCAACTTCGTGAAGCAACTGCAGAACGAAAACTACCTGGAGTAGCCTCAATTCCTGCTTCCTTCAAAATCGACTTAACCCAATCTGGCAAAATAGTTCTAGTAGCTGGCTTAGCTTTTCCACATACAGTGATAAATAGTCTATTGCTAGAACAAAGCAAACGACGCGGTTTTCCAATTTCTATAAGTTTTTTAAGCCAAAGTACCGGGTCAAGCGCCGCATTTTCAAGATTCCCTAACAACTTCCGGCCTGACTGTACGTGAGTTTCAGAATCAGTTTTCGAACCAAAATGCGGGCAAAACATAATGCTATTTTCACCTACTATACACCTGTCTGGCGAGACACTAAGTAATGTTAAATCGTGTATCCTACGCCCTGAACATAACAACAGTAAAACTGCACAAACTCTTGAAATTTCGAATGGACTTTGATTTTGAAGAGGTCTATTGCCCAACCAACCTTCTAGAGATTGAGGATCCCAAACAGGGGGTGGACACTTTTTAGGTTGTTGTAACGCTATAGCTTTAATCATTTGTTTAACCAAAATGTTTGAACTTAAACGGGCCTCACTCTTTGTATTACATAAAGTGGATACAACCGATTTATGAAGCAAAATAGTACGATAGGATAACTTTTCTTTTAGATGCAAATCCGCTAAATATCGAGCCAAATCACTACCTGAAGGGTCTGAGAAATTGATACCAAACGTGAAACACCAATTCAACCATCTCTGCCATGCTGGCCTATATGTATTTAAAGTAGACGACCTCCAACCTTCTTTCAGTAGACACTTTTGTTCTTCGGACCAGCCACCTAAGGATTCAGACCACCCCCACATCTCCATACTTCTGCTCCTTCACTCGAGGTGGGGGCTGCCCGGTCCTCGTATCTACTAGCACTTTCGATAACCTGTGAATCGTAAACGGAGGCGCGAGCGCTCTGGCCTTCAAGTCTGCTCTCCAGAATGCTCTGATCCACCTCGGTGCAACTATCAGGAATACACCTCGAGCCTGATTGTCTTGTTCTTCTTGGTGTTATACTTCTGCCGGTGTACCTCAGGGTGGCGTTTTATCTCCTTTACTCTTCGCAATTTTTATAAACTCTATTTCCAAAAAACTTCTTTCTTCCTACCACCTTTATGCAGATGATTTGCAAATATATAAACAAGCTGCCCTTACGGATTTGGCTGATGCAATTAATATCATAAACAAAGATTTGGGTTCAATTTGCGAGTGGAGTGAGGCACATGGGTTGCAGGTTAATCCTTCGAAGACTCAGGTCATTGTTATTGACAGCTCAAGGATGACCCCCAAGATAACCTGTAGTGCTATTCTGTAACCATCTCACCGTGTTATCTTAGGTGAAGTGAGCGTGGAGTGAGCTGTCAGTTGCTAGGGATTGACACTATTGGCAGCTCACTTCACCTAAGTTATCACGGTGAGATTTTTACAGAATAGCACTACTGGTCACAGCTTCCCCAAGTTCAATTTAACGGAACTGCTATTCCAGTAAGCGAAAAGGTTAAGAACCTTGGGGTTTGGATTGACAAACATCTTTCTTGGGGTCCCCAACTACAGGACGTAAGTCGCAAAATTTTTGCATCTGGTAAGTCCTTGAGACGACTGCGGAACTTTCTTCCGACTGCCACTAAAACTGCGCTTGCACAATCCCTTTTACTTCCCATCCATGACTACGCTGATGTCAGTTATCTTGATCTCACTGAGGCACAACTAAATAAGCTTGAGCGACTTCAAAACTTTTGCATAAGATTTATATTTGGCCTACGCAAATATGATCACATTTCTGAATTTCGTACAAAGCTCAAGTGGCTTCCCATACGTCTTCGCCGGAATTCTCATATCTTGTTTCAGCTCTACAGTATTCTGTTCAATCCTTCAACCCCCTCTTATCTTAAAGAACGTTTCAAGTTCCTTCATGACACACATAATAGATATCTGAGGTCTTCGGAAAATTTGAGACTAGAGATGCCGATGCATTCCACCGGCTTTTATGACAAATCTTTTAAGGTTCAAGCAGTACGGTTATGGAATGCCTTGCCCGTGTCGATAAGGCGTGCTCAATCTTTGTCCACTTTTAAAATTCTGGTAAAAAAACACTTCCTCTCTCCTTAAACATCATCATTACATATAGTTCCTTGCTCTTGTTTCATGTTTATAATTTTATGTATATCTGTTATTTATCTAATATATATATAAATATTTATATAGGTAGTTATATGCTTTATGTATCTGTGTATCTGTTGTATATGTAAATGGTACACCACTGACTACCTGCAGTATTGTCTCTCCTTTTCCATTTAAATCCATCCAAAGGTTGTCTGTAAAAGATCGCTTTTAGCGATAAGACCGCCCATTGTGTCACCCAATGTAAAATTTCTAAATTAATGTCTGTAATTTTTATGGTGTACATAATAAAGAATATTCTATCTATCTGATTTAGATGCATCAAGACCCGGGGTATCAAACTCGGAGGAGGAAAGACCCAAGCCAGATGGAAATCCCATCTGAATGCAAACGCGTTGTGTCTCCATGCTCGCTGATCTCTCTGATCTAGAGTTACATAACAAGGTACTACGTGGGCTGTGCTGGAGGCAAAAAGATCTGTCTGTGGAACACCCCACTTTGCAAAGACAATACTGGTGAATTCGGGGAGTAGATGCCATTCCTGTAATATCGAGTGACGCGACAGACCGTCTGCGACGTTGTTGTACTTGCCTGGAATGTGATGGGGGATTACATGAATGTCGTACTTTTGAAGTATGTGAAAAATTTGATATATTAACTCCATCAAGATCCGCAACTTGTTTCCCCCCTCCTTTCGCAAGTACGCTACAACCGCCTTGTTGTCGCACTGTAGAAGCAGAGATGTGTGGCTCAGAAACGGAGCGAATTCTATTAAACATTTTAGAATAGTTAACATCTCCTTGTGATTCGAATGAAGCCGTTCTTCTTCTTTTGTCCACTTGCCCGATAGGTGAAGACCATTTAACTCCGCCCCCCAACCTGTATCTGCTGCATCTGTTGTCAAAAAATTTTTTATTACTGGTGGATGAAGCCTGGATTTCTCTACACAATGAACCTTCCACCAATTTAATTCTGCTAGTACCTCCGCAGGTAAGGGATAAGTCGACTGACATGGCATTTTTAGGACCAGTACCCTAATTGCGTAATGCAACACAATCAGAATCTGTTTCGATGTGAAACAGATTGCTAATCCATTGCTTCATAAGTTGGAAAAAAAAATCTGCTCAACAACGTAAATAGCGCAATGAATGTTGTGGAACTGTCAAAATGAAACAAATTAGGCAAAATTGTTTACGAAAATGAGTTACGCAATTAGATTACAGGTTGCAATAAGCCAGTAGGTGCCGAAAATTCAAACGACCCATTGGAACTACCAGACGAGCAAAATTCAGTACGCCTATGATACTTTGTATTTCTCGAAGAGACGCCTTCTTCCGCCGGAGCAATTTTGACAAAACGACTTGTATGTACTGAATTTTGTTTTCTGGTAAAAAATTTTGATTTTGCCACGGATTCCACATCAAACCCAAATACTCTATTATTTTCCGAGGGATGAGAATCGATTTCTCCCTGTTCACCTGCCAACCCAGCTGGCTGAGAGTTTAAAGAAAAATGTTGACGTGTTTTAAAAGTGTCATTCTGTCCTGTGCTACTAGGAGATAATCGTCGAGGAAAACCACTACTCGAATGCCTAGATTCCTGAAAATCTCGGCGGTCCAGTTGGTCAACGATGCAAATACTTTGGGCGCTGTCGCCAGGCTAAACGGCAAACAGGTCATTTGCAGTAACCGATTTCGATACAATAGACGGAGAAAACAACGGTGAGCGGGTGCTACATTTACGTGGTTCTAGGCTTGCCTGAGGTCTATTTTGACCATCCAATCCCGCTCCTGAATAAAATCGGGAACTCGATTCACCGAAATCAAACGAAATTTGCTTATGTTCAAATAATTGTTTAAGCTTTTTAAATTGAAAATGGGACGGTAAGTTCCGCCGCTTTTGGGAATCAGAAAGAAATTTGATATAAAACTCGGAGTCAGGGGGCATATTCTAAAATTCTCTGTGTCAACAAATTTTGAATGACTCTGTCCATCTCGGGGGATAGTAGAGTAAGATTGCAACGTTTCACCTGCCTTGGCGGGACCAGAGGCGGTTTCTTTTGAAATGGAATACGATAACCCTTGACAATTTTATTAATGGTTCTGGTGCCCCCAGTCTCTTCCACTCCGTAACATGATTTTGTAAGCACCCCCCCCCCAAAAATCTTGATCTGGGTCAGAACTTTTTATTGAATTTAGCCGAGCCCTTTCCCCGTTGTGCATAATTTGCTGAACAGGAAAAAATTCAATATCTATAAATCGATGAAAGAATTGCAAAAAGAACAAAAAAAATACAATGTTGGAGATTGAAAGAATTAATGCTAATATAAAGAAACGTAAATACAAAAAATCATGCTATATCCTAAAAATCAGAGAACAGTTATTAAAGAAGGATAACGTAGATTTAAAAGAATACATAAGTGGTCTTGCGTACATAGCGTATATGAAGATTTAATTTGATATACAAAACTGAAATAAATCAAATTACTTACTGATACTTTAACACATAGGTATTTAATCTAAATGGTGTTTTTAATAACGTTATGTAATGCTCCAAGCGCATTTTTTTTGTTTGGTTCTGGTTTAATTTGTTTCTTTCTTTTTAATAATTTAAAGATATATCTATTTATGAATGTGTTTTGTTTATTACCTATTACAATTGTTCCAATAGCGACAGTGTCGATATCTAACTTAGAAAGCATACGAGTGCGAATAGTCCTATTGCACTCGTATGCTTTTTATTAACTAACAGTACGGAGGCATTTCATACTTCGTATGCTTTCTAACTAACGATACGTCGGCCTTGCATACTTCGCTCCAGTGAACTTTCGAACTGGCGTACATCGAGATCCTGTACTTTAGAACTAACATACGTCGACATTTCAAACTTCGACATTCCGTAGCGGAGTCTTGTTTTGCGGTTCATTTTTCCGAAAACTATAGGGCTGGTAGAAGCGTTGTCTAGCCAGTTGTGCCCTCGGTTGAGGACGAAACAATTTTGGATTGTTAATAAACGGGTTCATTGTTTGATAATTATTATAAAAAGCCCCTGCACTCTGAGGAGGAGGAAATCTATAGTTCATCGTCAGTGCCGAAGGGCGACTGGACGATTGATATCCACTAGGTCCAGGGTACGCCGCCTGGGGTCTAGGGGTTTTCTTTTCTTGCCCAGAAAAAATAATTTTATTTGCATAAAAAATTTTGTTAACTCCGCCATTATTCTTAATAAATTCACTAAAAGGTACTTTATCAAACAAAAATTCACTAGACGGCGGTATTTTCTTTAAACATGGCTTAAATGATTTATCTCTTATTTGTTTAATGAACACTTCGCGTCTTTGTTCAATTATATCAGCCCTACGGCTACAAACTAGTTGCAAACAATCACGTGAAATCTTTTGAAAATCACCGGAAAAAACCTCTTTTAATTTTAATGCCAATTGTTCTGGGTCCATGCTACCCGTATCCTTAGCCCAGTCCACTATCTGTCGACAACCCTGTTGCATAGCGTCGCTTTGCATTACCAGTGCGCGAGTTACAGAGCCAAGAAATTTATCCGCTGAGGGTAGCTGGGTAACTTTTTCTAAAGATTTGATTTCATCGTTTACTTCAAGGTCAACATATCCAGGACGAGCATTATAAACTTTTTGTGATTCCACATATCGAACATTATTCCAGTTTTCATTATTAAAATATTGAATTGAATTAAGCAAATCTAACTGATTAGATGGATGTTGCAGTGACAGCTGGCTCCTGTAATTGCGTTGCCAAATCAAAATCAAATGATTGAACTGGTACAGGGTCTGAGACGTGTGTAGCGGTTACACCGCCACATACGAACTACGCATCAAAGACATGACGTCACACAAATCCTGCATCGCGCAGTTAGAGTTTACCGAGCGATCGACATACATACAAGATTTCAACTTCAAACTGATGGGCAGTTGCCAGCCAGACACAACACCCGTCTGGTCGGAGGATCCTCCCTTTTCTATGGTGGATGAGTGAACTTTACACCCTGTTCCTCATACCACTAAATTGGTGACCCCGAGTATGAACGTCAGCGCAGCCTTCGAGCAATTACTTCGGCGTGACGTCATCATCATCATCACTCCCGCAAGTTTTCGTGAGGCGACTCACACAGCCGGCCAGCACCCACGGCTTCAACGGGTATCTTGACCACCAGCATGCAGCGAACGCGCATTCCTGGTCATCACCTTCAGCCTCATCACCCCGACTCACTGGGGAATCAACGCAATCAGCCTCATCACCCCGACTCACTGGGGAATCAACGCAATCAACCTCAATCACCCCGACTCACTGGGGAATCACCGCAATCACCACCATCACCACAGACAGTTCCGACTCACCGCGAACTATGTGGCACCCGGTTCCGACTCACTGGAACCACAGCTGGCACCGTGAAGCATCGCAAGAATCAGCCCACTATCGACCTCCGGTCTCCGGAAATTAAATCATTCTTTGGCCAATAAATTATGTGTTCAGAGTTTTAATAATATAGGTGACCCAAATGAGTTCTACGCCGAGTTCTTTTCACTATTAAACACGCAATTTAATGACACTTTTCCACTAAAGACTAAAAGTATTTACACAAAATTCTTATTTAGTGATTGGGCGACTCCAGGTATTCGTAAAAGCAGGGAAAAACTATTTGAACTTTATGGCTTAAAGCAACATATGAATAATACAAGCTTTCATAAGTATGTTGCAAAATATTCAAAAACTTTTAAAAATGTTTGCAAAATAGCCAAAGCTCTTTATATTAGCAATAAAATAAAATCAGCTGATGATAAAATAAAAAGTACCTGGCAAGTAATAAATAATGAAACAGGTAGGAAAAAACAGCGAAATACTGAATTTAATTTAGAGATTGCACATGGCCCCATTAACTCAGATATAGAAATAGCTCAAGAATTTGAAAACTTTTTTGCTAATATTCCCCTTAAAACTACTGAAGCTTTAAATTCCTCACCCGCGCTTTCTGCTGCCTTACTTAGACAGAATGTGAAGGCATTTTTTTATTTCTTTTTTATTTTTTTTATTTTTTTTTTTTGGGTGGGAAATCATCAAATAACTTCTCCCGCTCTGGGCGGAGCGGGAGGGCGTGTCAGACTCTTACTGACTAAAACCCACCCGTGTTCCTTCAGTTGCCGTGTTGCCAGGGGGCCACGATGTCCCTATCGGTTCTCTTCGAACCCCCGGCAGGCATTGGCCCTAGCGGACCCCGTCAATTCTGCTGACATCTCTTTGAGGCGCGCGTGGAACACAACGCGCCGTCGACCCGGGCTTGGTCCTTATCGGACGGCGAGCTACCCATTGCTCACCGTCCGCAAGCCCGCGCCTACGGTGGCCGGAAATCCTCTCGTGACTCCCGACGCCCAGGGCGTCTCCTGCTGCGGCGGTTAGGGGCGCGAGGGCGCGAAATTTGCCTCTCCCTCACGCGCTCCGTCTCCTCCTTCGCGAGCATTACTGCTTCGCAGAACGAGGTGACGGCCTGCCATTTCCTCTCGCTCCGTAGCATGGCCCGAATCAGGGCCGGACGCGAGAGATCACCGCCGCCGATCGCTTCCACGAGGACACGGCGATGCTCTGCCCAAGCCGGGCAGACCTCCACCGTATGCTCCACCGTAGAATGTGAAGGCATGCCCTTTGGAGTTTAGGTTTCAGCATACAAACCACCAGGCGGTTATAAAAGCTTTTAAAGATCTTAAAATTAAATCAACAGAAGATCTCTGGGGAATGTCTGTAAAAGTCTGTAGATCTATTATCGAAACCATTGCGCCCTATTTAGCTTACAAATTTAACACCAGTGTAGACCAAGGAGTCTTTCCGGATCTCATGAAACACAGTAAAGTAGTTCCATTGTTCAAATCCGGTGATAGTAAAGAACCCAACAATTATAGGCCTGTGTCAATTCTGCCAGTTCTCAGTAAGGTGTTTGAAAAGTTGATGCTCAATCAAATGTTACGTCACTTTAATAAAAATTCCATCTTTCATGAACAACAGTACGGTTTCACCAAAGGGCGTTGTACTACTGACGCCGGTGTCACCCTAATAAAGAACATTTTTAAGGCCTGGGAAGAAGCACAAGATGCCATTGGAATCTTTTGCGACCTCTCGAAGGCGTTCGATTGTGTAGACCATGAGACACTTCTGCTGAAACTAGAGCACTATGGGATTAAGAATACAGCTCTTGATTTACTTAGATCATACCTGAAAGATAGAAAGGTTAAAGTTCAGGTAAACGGCGTAAACTCATTAGGGTCTGAAATGGCAATGGGCGTTCCTCAAGGTTCGATATTGGGTCCATTCCTCTTTTTAGTTTACATTAATGATTTACCCCAATTACTTCAAAATCAACCGAAGATGGTGTTATTTGCAGATGACACATCATTAATCTTTAAAATAAACCGACGGTCACAAAATCTTGACGACGTGAATAGCTCTATTCTGCAAGTCCAAGATTGGTTTACGGTAAATAATCTGGTACTTAATAAAAAAAAAACCAAATGCATTAGATTTAAATTACCTAATGTTAAAAGTAGCGAATGTGACATCATATTGAATGGAGAAAAACTGGAATTTATTAATCAAACGGTTTTCCTGGGAATCACGCTAGACGAGAAATTACAATGGGGACCTCATATAACATCTCTTGCGGGGCGGTTAAGCTCGGCCGCTTATGCTGTTAGAAAGATAAGACAGTTAACAGATGTAGAAACCGCGCGTTTGGTCTATTTTAGCTACTTCCACAGCATTATGTCATATGGCATTTTACTGTGGGGTCGGGCTGCTGACATTGAATCCATCTTTATTTTGCAAAAGAGAGCTGTCAGAGCCATTTATAATCTACGTCGCCGCGAATCTCTCAGGGAACTTTTTAAAAGGATTAATATTAAGACGGTACCTTGCCAATTCATTTATGAAAATATTATGTATGAAAGGAAAAATCCACATCTCTTTAATAAAATAAGTGATAGACATAATTTTAATACTAGAAATAAAGATAAACTAGATCAACCATTTTTCAGGTTATCTAAAGTACATACATCTTTTATGGGGTACTGTGTTAAATGTTACAACAAAATACCTTGTGACATATTGCAATTAAATGAAAGAAAATTTAAAACTCATATAAAATTGATGCAAACCATAGTAGTCCCTGTTATTAAAAATAAAACGGGTGACCCTTCAGAGGTTTCTAACTATAGGCCGATCTCTCTGGCTACAATTTTAGCTAAGGTACTGGACAGTCTTATTAATCGACAGTTAGGGGCACACTTGAAACTGAATGATGCAGTTTGGTTTTAGACCAGGCCTCTCAACAGAAAGTGCTATTCTGTCGCTAAAACAGACGGTCCAGTATTATACAGCTAGGAAAACTCCAGTTTATGCCTGTTTTTTGGACCTATCTAAGGCCTTTGACCTAGTGTCTTACAATAAGTTATGGGTAAAGCTTCAGGATACCAGTGTACCCAGGGAAATTGTGTCTGTACTGATGCATTGGTATGATAAGCAGAGAAATCATGTAAGGTGGGCAGGCACACTCTCGGATGAGTACAAGCTGGATTGCGGGGTGAGGCAAGGGGGGCTTTCCTCCCCTCATCTCTTTAATTTCTACATCAATGAACTGATCGAGGAGCTCCGTAGCACTAGTATCGGTTGTCACGTAGATGGTGTGTGTATTAATAATATAAGCTACGCTGATGATATGGTGCTGCTGAGCCCTTCGGTCTGTGCATTGAGAAAGCTTCTAAATGTATGTGAATTATATGCGGAGGCCCATGGCCTTAAATACAACTCAGTGAAATCGCAACTAATGGTCTTTAAGGCGGGGACTAAATGTTATGAACATGTACCTGAAGTTCACTTGGGTGGTACCTCTTTAAAAAGAGTTACAAAATTTAAGTATTTGGGTCACTGGGTCACCGATGACCTAAAGGACAGTACTGACATTGAGAGAGAGCGAAGGTCATTGTCTGTACGATGTAATATGTTAGCTCGCAGGTTTGCACGGTGTACACATAAAGTTAAAGTAACGTTGTTTAAAGCATACTGTCAGTCCTTTTACACGTGTAGCCTGTGGGTTGACTATTTGCAGCGGGCGTACAGTGACCTTAGAGTGCAGTACAACAATGCATTCAGGATGCTGATGGGGCTGCCGCGATATTGCAGTGCCTCTGGCATGTTTGCTGAGGCCCGCGTAGACAGCTTCGCTGCAGTCATGCGCAAGCGTTGCACTTCCGTCCTAACGCGCATGCGTGCTAGTACCAACAGCATCTTGAGTGTTTTGTCGGACCGATGGGATTCTCCGATGCTTGAGCGCTGGATTCGACTGCACGCGGTCAAGTGAACACGCGCACGGGTATCGGAGTTTCCGATAGTCTTATGTATTTTGTATTTAGTTTTTAAAGTGTCTTGTTTTGTCATTACTAACATTAGTTTCTCATAAGCATTTCTGTGGTACTAACAACTATATGGATGTATGTTAAAAAAAATCCGAAATAAATGAATATAATAATAATATAAAAAGTACACTTTGTAAACAAGCATATTACAAATTAGAGGATTATATCCAAGATAAGAGTGCTTGGAAACATGCTGGTCCTGCTCCATCAATTTAGAATCAAGACAAAATCAAACTGGTTGCTAATTTAATTGTAAAATTTATTACTTTGTGTTTTATGACATTGATTTTACATTCTGTGACTTCCTCACACACTTATTAATTGTAAAATTTTAGGAAAATAGTCTACTTTTACAATGTTTGTAAATATGTGAGCACAATGTATCTGTAGTGACACAGTACCTGTCACACAGTCACCAGAGAACCGTATACCACATACCACCGAACCAGCTACCATATACCACTGAACCAGCTACCATATACCACATACCACTGAACCATTACCACGTTTTTGACAGTCCGCAAGAAATAGAGAAGCAATCGTCTTGATAAAGACGAGTAACGAGTATCTTAATAAAGAAACAAGATAATCGACGCAGCACGAGCGTTATCACAACGCCGCACTCGTTCGCCGGTTCGCTTCGAAAGAAGCGGTTTGTAAGCTCAAGCAAATAAGCAGAAGCACCAGCACCCTCCGTATCTTCACGCTTCGAGACCACGCAGATGAACATCTTCACTCGACGACGGCTCACGGCGAAAAGGACCGAGCTCTGCGCGCGACTCCTATTTATGCCTTCGCAGCGAATAATGCCGCGTGCAACGCAGCGCCCCGCGCCCCTCGCGCGGCGCGCCCTACGGCGCATCGCTATTGGTCGATTTGTTGTTAAGTAACATGCTAGTGCCTAAGAGTATCAATGTATGAATAGTATAAAATAAGGTGTTTTAGGAAATAAAATATAGTCTATCTGATTTCGTTCTTCTGTACAGTCTAGTTTTATTTACGACAATAAGAGTACCCTAATACACTCTACCTAAATAGCGACCCAAACGCTTAAAGTGGTGACCCCGTGAAGCTGAACACAATCCTGAAGCCGAAGCCTAAGTTCCTGCAACATAGAACTCCTGCAAGATCCCACTAGAATCTCAGAAGAACCATCATCATGCCGAACGATACCGACGGATTTAGCGATGCTCAGGGCATCACAACAGTGAAGAGCGACGTGGCATCAGTCTCACTTCCTGCACGTCTACCACCATTTTGGCGCCAAAATCCACGCCTGTGGTTCGCGCAATTTGAAGCCGCCGTTGCTGCCAGCAAGATAGGTGATGAGCAGAAATTCAACCTCGTCGTTCCGCTACTAGGCAACAGTGACCTAGAACAAATCGGAGACATCATATTACATCCACCGATCACCGGCAAGTACAGTGCGCTCAAGGACAGACTCATTTCTACGTACCAAGAGTCAGACCACCGGCAGTTACAGAAGCTACTCAGCGGCCTCGAACTCGGCGATAACAAGCCAAGCCAGCTGCTGCGTAAAATGCGAGACCTCAGTGGCAAGCTACTATCAGATGAAGCGTTGAAGGTTATGTGGCTCAACCAGCTGCCCACACAAGTTCGCGCCGTGCTCTCTGTCAACACCGAGTCATCGCTCGAAGTGCTAGCTGCGATGGCAGACAAAATGATGGAGCATTTTGAACCCGCTACAGTCGCCGCAGTCTCCACAGCAAACCCTCCGTCAACAAGTCCAACAGTCAATGAGGTACAGCTAAACGCGATAACAACCCTTCAAATCAACATGCTTACGAAGCAAATAGAGAAATTGTCACTCGAAGTCGCCGAACTCCGCAACCATCAGTATTCGTCGTATCGTCGTTCCCGCCAAAACTCCGCACAGCGTAGCCGCTCACGCACACAATCAAGACAGCGAACTGATAACGCCCGCAAGCCCGGCGATCCCGACTGGCTGTGCCGTTATCACTACCAATTCGGCAACGGGGCACGCAAATGTGAATCGCCATGTTCCTTCGTAAAGCGGGAAAACTAGAACGTACATCGATAGTGGCGGGTGTCGATGTAAACCAAACAAGTCGCCGCCTATGTGTAATCGACACCAACAACAGAGAAAAATTCCTTGTCGACACAGGAGCCGACATATCAGTATTAGCCGCTCGAAACCAGAAATATTCAAGGCCGGCGGAGAACGCAGGCTACAAACTTTTCGCGGCAAACGGAACAGAGATTCGTACCTACGGAGAGCGCACACTCGAGCTCAACCTAGGCTTACGAAGAAGTTTTAAGTGGACTTTCGTCGTCGCCAATGTGAAGACATCATTACTGGGTGCTGACTTTCTAGTGCATCATAAACTGTTAGTCGACTTGCACCAAAGAAAACTCATCGACCGTGTAACCGAGCTCAGTGTAAACGCCATCAAAGTAAACAGCAAAGAAGAATCGGTCTACATTATCAACCGCGACCACACTCATCACGACCTGCTGAAGAAATATCCAGATGTACTTCGACCAATGACATTAAAAACTCCAGCCAAGCATGACGTCACACATCACATCGAGACAGCTGGGCCGCCGATCTACTCACGGCCGCGCCCTCTACCGCCCGACAAATATAAAGCAGCTAAACTCGAATTTGAGCGAATGATCGAGATGGGAATTTGCAAGCCGTCAAACAGTCCGTGGGCGAGTCCACTTCACATCGTGAAAAAGAAAGACGGATCACTTCGAGTATGTGGCGATTATAGAAGACTCAACGCCGTCACCGTTCCCGACCGATACCCCATTCCACGAATTCAAGATTTTACATACCAACTCCACGGCAAGAAAATATTCTCGAAACTCGATTTGAAAATGGCATATTTCTGGATACCTATCGCTAAACAAGATGCTCAAAAAACAGCAATAATAACACCTTTCGGACTTTTCGAATTCAACTGCATGACGTTCGGCTTAAGAAACTCTGGTCAAACTTTTCAACGTTTCATGCACGAAGTTCTTCGCGGACTAGATGAGAACGTATTCTGTTTCGTCGACGATCTGCTCGTACACTCGAGAAATAAGGAAGAACACCGCCGCCACTTAGAATTAGTACTCGAACGCCTAAATACCTACGGCGTCAGTCTAAACATCGACAAGTGTGAGTTTGACAAGGAAAACATCGAGTTCCTCGGATACGAAGTGTCATCAGAAGGAATCAACCCCACTCAAGAACGAATACAAGCCATAGTAAACTATCCGAAACCACAAACAGTCCAAGAACTTAGAAGATTTTTGGGTATGATAAACTTCTACCGTAGTTGTTTACCCCATCAAGCCGAGTACCAACATGAATTGAACAAATACCTACACAACAGCAAGAAGAACGATAAAACTCCGATACAATGGTCTCAAGTTGCAGAACAAGCCTTTGAGAAATGCCGACAAAGCATTCTCGAGGCAACGACACTGACTCACCCGATACCTAACGCGCCGCTATGTTTATTTACCGACGCATCGAATACTAGCATCGGCGCCGTTTTACAACAAAAAGTGGACAACATTTGGAAACCTCTGGCATTCTTCTCAAAAACTATGAGTGAGACGCAGCGACGCTACAGCGTGTACGATCGCGAATTACTAGCAATGTACACCGCCGTGCAACACTTACGACGACTGATAGAGGGCAGTGACCTAACAATATTCACAGATCACAAGCCGCTAACTTACGCGCTGACAAGAACGCCCAGTAGCAGCGATACACCACGAAGAGAACGCCAGCTACACTACATTAGTCAGTTCTGTGCAAAGATCGAATACATTCACGGTGATAAGAACGAAGCAGCGGACGCCTTATCACGCATCGAAGAAATCAACTTGTCGCACTCCACGATCGACTACAACCAACTCGCTCAAGACCAAGAAAATGATGAAGAACTGAAGATCTGCATGTCCAACCCAAGTCTAAAATTCGCGCCTATCACATTGCCCGGAGGTCAACGACCCATCATATGTGAAACGTCAACTGGCAACGTTCGCCCATACCTACCATCAACTTATCGTTTAGTAGCATTCAAAGCGCAACACGAACTAAGTCACCCTGGTGTGCGAACAACAAGAAAAATAATGGCTACAAAGTTTTTTTGGCCCAGTATGAACAGAGAAGTTGGATTGTGGGCAAAATCATGCATCGGTTGCCAGCGCGGGAAAATACATCGACACGTCATCAGTCCACTCGGCGAGTTTCAAAAATCATCGCGTTTCGAACACATTCACGTTGACATCGTGGGACCTCTGCCACCATCTAATGACTACAGATATTTAGTAACGATGATCGATCGCTGTACTAAATGGCCGGAAGCAATACCTATTCGTGACGTCACCGCCGACTCTGTTGCTAAGGCGATTTACGAGGGATGGATAACGCGATTTGGCTGTCCGTTACCTGTAACAACGGATCAAGGAAGACAATTTGAATCGTCGTTATTCAACGCACTGATGAAGAAATTTGGCATCACCAGGATTCGAACTACTGCATACCACCCGCAAGCAAATGGTCAAATCGAACGCTGGCATCGAACGTTGAAGGCCGCGCTCATGGCGAGAAGCGCCGGCACACACTGGAGCAATGAATTAGCGACTGTGCTACTTGGACTACGTACAGCGCTTCGTGAAGACACACAAGTCAGCCCGGCCCTGATGACCTACGGATCGACACTAAGAATACCGTCAGATTTCTTCGTGCCTACACAGCCGAAAAATGAAGACGCCGAATTCGTCCGCCAGCTGACCGAAACAATGGCATCACTCACACCAAGCAGCAAGGCACGTGGCAACAAAATGAGCACGTTTGTTTACAAGGACCTAGCGACGTGTAGTTATGTTTTCGTGCGCAATGATACCGTGCGAAGTCCATTGACCCCGCCTTACGACGGCCCGTTCAAGGTGATTCATCGTGAGAGCAAGCATTTCACCATACAGATGCCACTTCGAACTACAGTTGTCTCAATAGACAGACTCAAGCCAGCGCACCTACTCAATGAAGAAGAGTTTACCACTACTTCAACAACATGTGCGCAACAACAATCACCGCCCACTAAGAGCACAACCTTGACGGTCGAGCCGCGATCATCGACCCCCAGTCCACCACGCGACGCATACGTCACTCGATCTGGCCGCGCAGTGAAACCGAAAGTACGCTTCGCTTAGGGGGGAGTGATGTAGTGACACAGTACCTGTCACACAGTCACCAGAGAACCGTATACCACATACCACCGAACCAGCTACCATATACCACTGAACCAGCTACCATATACCACATACCACTGAACCATTACCACGTTTTTGACAGTCCGCAAGAAATAGAGAAGCAATCGTCTTGATAAAGACGAGTAACGAGTATCTTAATAAAGAAACAAGATAATCGACGCAGCACGAGCGTTATCACAACGCCGCACTCGTTCGCCGGTTCGCTTCGAAAGAAGCGGTTTGTAAGCTCAAGCAAATAAGCAGAAGCACCAGCACCCTCCGTATCTTCACGCTTCGAGACCACGCAGATGAACATCTTCACTCGACGACGGCTCACGGCGAAAAGGACCGAGCTCTGCGCGCGACTCCTATTTATGCCTTCGCAGCGAATAATGCCGCGTGCAACGCAGCGCCCCGCGCCCCTCGCGCGGCGCGCCCTACGGCGCATCGCTATTGGTCGATTTGTTGTTAAGTAACATGCTAGTGCCTAAGAGTATCAATGTATGAATAGTATAAAATAAGGTGTTTTAGGAAATAAAATATAGTCTATCTGATTTCGTTCTTCTGTACAGTCTAGTTTTATTTACGACAATAAGAGTACCCTAATACACTCTACCTAAATAGCGACCCAAACGCTTAAATATCTATCACATATTAAATTATCTATCGTTGCTTCATTTTTAATTCTTTTTACCTATTGTGGTATAGTAATTTTATTCTAGGTGCATCGTCTTCACATATAATAGTTATTTAACAAATGTATGTACATAAACAAACAATTGTAAAACATTTTTAAAAGAGTAACGGTGGAGTTTCTTGCCCATTCTTCTCCATACGAAAACTACCTTTTGGAAGGGGCGACTAGAATCAATTTTATTATTTTGTAATTTTTGACGTTCAAAAGTGCCATACATGGGCCTATTTGAAATTAATGATTTGACTTTGACCCCGTCAGGAACAAAGTTCCTTCTCACGTATGATTTAATTATTTAATTTTTCTCCCTTTTCTATGGTGGATGAGTGAACTTTACACCCTGTTCCTCATACTCCTAAACGTGTTCCTGTGCAGTTTCGTAATTATCACCATTATACAGGGTTACTGGTAACTCGACGTATTCCTTGCAGGACGTCATAGTAAGGTTAAAATGCAACAAATTAAGCCACCTAATGTTCTACCGAAATTCAGTAGTTTTTGAATTAGTTAAGAGTTTTAGTTTTTTTATGAAAAATCCCAGATTAAATCATTTCAAACCAATTTAAAAATGATTTACGGCGCGACTGTACTGAAATTTAAGTTATTATCATAGTTGATGCCGTAGCAGACCTTTGTTAATAATTAAAAGTTCAATAATGCCTAAAACTTTGGCAAATATCACTAACCAAACATTTAATTTTTTGTAATTTTTGCTATTACTTCATAAAAATGTAGTCTAGTGCAAAAAAAAAATACTACACCAGGTATGTACAAATTACTAAGAAAATATCCTTGTCTTATCAGCTATCCAAAAAGGTATGAAAGTTAATACAAAATCATGGACTACATTATGAAAATCGTTTTTGTACAGGCGTGCGTTTCACAAAAAGGTGATTATTCGAAAAATCAAAAACAAAATCGTGAACATTATTATTCTTTTTAATCAATATTAAAAACTTTAATTACACACATTTCACACGTCTTGTTCGATGTGCTGCCCTCGGTTTCGAATACATGTTCTTATTCGCTTCCTTACTTCGGTTTTAGTTATTCTTGATGTGATTGTTGCCCTCATCTGGTCCGCCGCATTTGTAATTCTCTCCCTTAGTTCTTCAATTGAATTTACTGGGGTCACATAAACTAGATCTTTCATATGACCCCAGACGTAAAAGTCTAGCGGCGTCAGATCAGGGCTTCGTGCAGGCCACGGAATCGGCCCACCGCGCCCTATCCATCGGTTTGGATAGTTTTCATCCAGCAATTGTCGAATTGTGATTCGGAAGTGGGCTGGACATCCGTCATGTTGGTAAATCATGTTTGCTCTTCTTTCTTCCGGTACATCCGTGAGCAGTGCTGATAAATGACTTCTGAGGAAATCTTCATAAAGTTCCCCATTTAGTGTTCGGGGTAAAAAATGTGGGCCAATTAATTTGTCGTCAATAATACCCATCCAAACATTAAGCGAGAACCTTCGCTGGGATGCGGTTGGTTTCAGTTTTTTAGGGTTTGCTTCTGCTTTCGGTGCCCAGTAATGTAAGTTGTGGTAATTTGTGATACCATCACGATCAAAACATGACTCATCGGTCCACAGAATGTTTTTTAAAAAGTTTTCGCTGTCGGCACTTAGCATAAAACGACAAAATTCAAGCCGTCTCGGCGGATTTCCTTCTTCTAATGACTGGACTGGTTGGTAATGGTATGGATGTCGGCCTGACAAGTGAACTACAGACCAGACTTTCCACTGTGACATACCAAGCTCACGCGCTACGATGTTTGTCGATGTGTTAGGATCGTCAATAAAACGTTGAAGAATAAGCTCCTCGTCCTCAGCCGTGTATCTCCGGGAACGACCAGTGTTAACTTGCCTGCTTCTTTGGACGCTGCCAGTTTCAGATATTCGCCGATAAGTCGATCCGAAGACACTAACGTGGGGGAGTCGGCGGTTGGGAAAGCGAAGTTGATATTCTCGCCGCACCTCAGCAGCGTTACCGTCACAAAGTCCGTAACAGTACATTATGTCAGCGTATTCAGGATTAAAAAATGCAGCCATAGTCAGCGCTTATGAAGGCACAGCACAGCACAAGAGCAAGATACGCAGCAACAGTTAGGGAAATAGCCAGTAACAAAACACGAGCTTGCGCGACGTAGAGTTGAAACTAACTAACGCTGACGACCAAATTTTGCAAAATCGCACCCCCTGTCATGCCGAGAGAACAATAGCGACCAATCACAAAGCTCCCCGAGTGTTTGGAGTTCAAGCGCAGGTAAAAACTACGAATAATACGAATACGAAACAATAGGTTGAACGTCTCGCAATTTTACCTGCCCCCCATAAAACTCTTCTCTTCCCTGGCACACATGCAAAAGTATTGACAATCATACCTTTCTGAATAACTGATAAGACAAGGATATTTTCCTAGTAATTTGTATACCAGGTGTAGTATTTTTTTTTTGCACTAGACTACATTTTTTATGAAGTAATAGCAAAAATTACAAAAAATTTAATGTTTGGTTAGTGATATTTGCCAAAGTTTTAGGCATTATTGAACTTTTAATTATTAACAAAGGTCTGCTACGGCGTCAACTATGATAATGACTTAAATTTCAGTACAGTCGCGCCGTAAATCATTTTTAAATTGGTTTCAAATGATTTAATCTGGGATTTTTCATAAAAAAACTAAAACTCTTAACTAATTCAAAAACTACTGAATTTCGGTAGAACATTTGGTGGCTTAATTTGTTGCATTTTAACCCTACTATGACGTCCTGCAAGGAATACGTCGAGTTACCAGTAACCCTGTATATCGGATTATCGCAATCATAATTTTCATTTTCATAATACATATTTTGAGGGTAGTAATATAAATTTTTCAAATCACTGACCTGCTTCGCAAGCTTTTTGATTACCTTGCTTTGCCCTCGATGACGCTTACTTTTCTTCTTCTTACTCACCTTCTTCCTCTTTCGGGATTTATCTACCTGATCAACCTCTAAATCCGACGGTGATGATTCAGCGAATTCGATGACGAATCAGATTCTTTACGGCTACGCGCCTGTACTCTATCCGCCATCGTAAGAAAATCTGTTTTCTAAACTATTTTATTATATTATTCTTTAAAACTATCACTTTTCAATCAATTCACTTTTTTATAAAACAATCTTTAATATTTTATATTTCTAAGCATATACCGAACGCTAACAGCGTTAACAAAAAATAAACTATAATTTTCTAAGAATTAAATTAGAATATCGAACGCGAACTTTTAAATTTAGATGTGAACCGTCCGAAAACAGGACGCCAATGAACGATTTGGCGCGCTGCGGCCACCTGGTGAACGCGGGCGGAAATACGTCATCATCGTGTTGTCAAGAAGGAGACAGTTGCATATCTTTATATATATAATTCTTCTGTGAGTGTGTATGTCACTGAACTTCTCTCAAACGACTGGACCGATTTTGATGAAATTTTTTGTGTGTGTTCAAGGGGATCTGGGAATGGTTTATATTCACAATTGGACCCTGTAGGTGCCGCTGCGATCGAGTTATAGGAAACAGGACAACGTCTGTTCGGTCAGCTAGTACCTATATAAATGTGACACGGAAACGGAAGATGCTAGACTCAAATTATGTTTATATGACCCCGAATGAGGCCGAAGGACACAATGGGCCATTACAAAAGTTTAATATTTATACATTTACATAGAAAGTGGCAACTTTATGATGACTTAAAATCAAAATGTTCAAAGAGTCCTTCATTGGTAATACCACATTAATAATATGTATTAATGTACATAATATGTAAAGATAAATTGGGCACGCCACAATCGCGGCGATAAGACCCGTCTTTGAGGAGTGGCTGGAGAGACGCCACGGCGTTCTCACCTTCCGCCTGACGCAGGTCCTCACCGGACACGGCTGCTTCGGGAGGTTCCTGTTCAGGATAAGGCGGGAGGAAACACCCGGGTGTCACCATTGTGTGGATCGGCCTGAGGACACGGTGGAGCATACGGTGGAGGTCTGCCCGGCTTGGGCTGAGCAACGCCGTGTTCTCGTAGAGGCGATCGGCGGCGGTGATCTCTCGCGTCCGGCCCTGGTTCAGGCCATGGTACGGAGCGAGAGGAAATGGCAGGCCGTCACCTCCTTCTGCGAAGCGGTAATGCTCGCGAAGGAGGAGGCGGAACGCGTGAGGGAGAGGCAAATTTCGCGCCCTCACGCCCCTAACCGCCGCAGGAGGAGACGCCCGTGGCGGGAATCGCGAGACGATTTCCGGCCACCTTAGGCGCGGGCTTGCGGACGGTGAGCAATGGGTAGCTCGCCGTCCGATAAGGACCAAGCCCGGGTCGACGGCGCGTTGTGTTCCACGCGCGCCTCAAAGAGATGTCAGCAGAATTGACGGGGTCCACTAGGGCCAATGCCTGCCGGGGGTTCGAAGAAAACCGATCGGGAAATCGTGGCCCCCGGCAACAGGGCAACCGAAGGAACGCGGGTGGGTTTTAGTCAGTAAGAGTCTGACACGCCCTCCCGCTCCGCCCAGAGCGGGAGAAGTTATTTGATAATTTCCCACCCAAAAAAAAAAAAAAAAGTAAAGATAAATCATTTAATTTTCAACTGATTCTACTTGGTTTTAACATCAATGGTCGCTGTGCTATTTCATAAGACAGGCGCATTAAAAAAAAAAAAACTAATAATGTTCATTTTATTTTGATTTTTTTTTAATTTATTTATCTTTTATATCATTATTTACATATAAATTATATTTTTAAATATTAGAATAAAATAATATAAAAACATTTAAAAATATAAAAAATAGTGTCCCACCGGTATCGGGAACAGGGTCCAAGCTACCGGCGGTCAGGGCTTCAGAGAGAGGAACCTCCTAACGATGCGAGCCGTGTCCAGGAGTACCGCTTTCTGAATCAAGCCCTTAATCCAGCTGCCCAACGAGAGCCTCCTTAGGTGTTGGTCGAGGCTCTTGGCAATTAAGCCATTGGCTGATACGACTATCGGCACAATGATTGCTGAGTCCACATCCCACATGTCGACAACCTCGCGAGCCAAGTCAAGATACTTGATTTGTTTATCTTTCTCGGCTTTCACGAGGTTTCCGTCATGCGGGACCGTTATGTCAATAATCATTGCGCGCCGCTCTCCTCGATCCACCACCACTATATCAGGCTTATTGGCAACAATAGTCCTGTCAGTGATGATGGATCGATCCCAGTACAATGTGATATTTCCATTTTCGAGAACTGGGTCGGGCACATACCTGTAGTACGGCACTTCCGATACCACAAGGCTGTATTTCAGGGCAAGTTGCTGATGGATAATCCTGGCTACAAGGTTATGTCTATGCAAGTACTCTTCGTTAGCTAGACGAGAACACCCGGAGATAATATGTCGGATTGATTCTCCCGGACGGTGGCATGCCCGACAGATGTCAACCGTGCCGTCCTTCACAATAAATCTCCGATAATTGTTCGTCATCATTACTTCGTCCATAATTGCACAGACAAAACCTTCGGTTTCCCCAAAGAGGTCACCAAAGCGCAGCCAGGCTACGGACGCTAGTAAGTCTATATCGGGCCCATGCAGGGCCCGGTAGTAGCGCCCGTGAAGCTCCTTGCTCTGCCATATCTCCCTGCGGTCGTTAGTGTCAAGCACTATAGGCTTGCGCCAGTTCTCTTTAGCCAAGGAGAGCGGGGTAAGGCCCTTGTCTATCGCAACCACATCTCGATGCATCCCCACGTCGGTTTCTAGGAAATATTCCCTGAGACTGCATATCTCGCGATTGTGGAGTGTCTTAGCGTTTAAAAAGCCTCGACCTCCACATTTTCGCGGGACATACAGTCTCATTACCGATGACCGTGGGTGATGCATTCGAAATGCAGTTAGCAGCGTACGGACCCTCCTATCCAGGGCGTCGAGTTCGGTCTGAGTCCATTTGAGTATGCCGAAAGAGTACATCAAAACCGGCATGACCCAGCCGTTGAAGGCGCGCACCTTGTTTCCGCCTGATAGAAGACTATTAAATACTTTCTTCAGGCGGCCAAAGAAGCGCTCCTTCAACGATTGCTTCATGTCAGTAACATTGATGCCCAACGCTTCCGACATACCCAAATACTTATAGGTTTCGGATGTGGAGAGGGCTCTAAGGTTTATGGAATCCGAGAGTTGGGTTCCCGCGGATTCCACAATCTCCCCTCGCTTTACATGCATGACCGCACATTTATCCACACCAAATTCCATCCTGATGGCGCTACTGAAAGTTTCAGTTACTTTCAGTAGCTCCATCAGTTGCAAATTGTTGGGGGCAAAGAGTTTTAGGTCATCCATGTAGAGGAGGTGAGATATAACCTGACCACCTCTCCTCAGCCGATAGCCAAGACCTGAATCCTCCAGCAGTGTGCTTAGAGGATTCAGGGCTAAGCAGAACCAGAGCGGACTCAACTATCTCCCTGGAATATACCTCGCTCAATCCTTATCGGCTCACTATTCCTCTGGATATTTCGACATCCTGGATAGCGAAGGACCGTCCTCCATTGCCCCATACACGACATCAGGAAGGTGCGCAGAGTTGTATCTACTTTATACAACTCCAGCACCCTCATGAGCCATGTATGTGGCACCGAGTCATAGGCCTTCTTATAGTCTATCCAGCATGTCGACAGATCCTTTCGGGAACGGCGAACTTGTTGGCTAATGGCCATATCAATGAGGAGTTGCTCCTTAGTACCGCGGGACCCATTCCTACATCCATTTTGAGAGGCAGACATGATGGAGTTGGTGTCTATATGTTTGTTAATTTTAGCTCTCAAAATGGATGTAAGAACTTTATAGACCGTCGGTAAACACGTGATCGGCCTATAATTTTTGGGTTCCGCGGTGCTACCAGATTTATGGAGCAGGTGGGTAACTCCTGTCGTTAGGAACTGGGGTAGCGAACCAGACTCTAAAGCAGTCTGGTACTGAGCCGCCAAGCGAGCGTGCGATCTTACAAACCATTTAATCCAGAAATTGTGCAGCCCGTCCGGCCCTGGAGACTTCCAGTTAGGCAACGGACGGACTGCACGAGCCACATCTTGGGGACAGATGGTAATGGCCCCCATTTCTGCTATTGGATCGCAGGCTCGCTCGACTTCTCGAGTCCAATCCCCTTCGGTGTGACTGACAGGCACCGACCAGATGCTGCGCCAGAAAGAGCACATGGCATCATCATCTGGCAGATGCGTGTCAGCCACACCTTGGTTCGGTCGCTCCCAAGCCCTATAAACCCACCTTTCATCTCTCTGGAAGGTGCGATTCTGAGTGTATCGATCCACTCGCCGCTTATACCTACGGATACGGTTTGCCCATGCATACACTTTCTGCTTCAGGAAGTCGATGCGCTCTGTGACACGGGCCATATATTCCTGTGGGCAGATATCAGTCCCTAAGAACGCCCGCCTCACAAAGCGCATCACTCTAGAGCGAGTATTGCCCTCCCTGAAGCAGATTAGTTTGCCGATGAGGGCTCTGGCCCCACCAATACGGCGCTCAATTCTGCACTGCCAAGCTGGCACGGCTGGTTTCGGTCGTGTAGCTCTTGAGTCATTAGCAAATTTGACGTGAGCCACAACGACATGCCGCTACAGCTGTGCAGTACAGAATTGAGTGAGTATCAGTGAGGTCTGCGCAGTCATCAAAATAGTTTGACAACTGCGAATCCAGAACCGCCACCAGCGCCCTATTTTTGTTATGCATGGGCAAACGAGGTAAACGTGGTCTAAGTTCGGGCGACATGAATCGATATTCCTGAATCGCACCCTCCAAAGCACTCCTCAATTCCTCATTGCACTGGGTACTTACGTTTGTAGCCCTGTCATCAATCCTCTCGTCAGCTTGGCTTATAGTGTCCTGTGCTGGTGCTATAACACTCTGCGACGGGGGAGCGATGACATGGCTACTTCGCATTTCATTTCGCAGGCGATCAAGTACAGTGTCATCCAACATATGATTACGCTGGATGACCCGCACCTGATCCGACAGTCGTTGTGCCGAAACGTTGACAGCTGGCTCAAGCGCCTGAAAAAGAGAGAGCATCCGAACACGGTACGCGGTCAGGTTATTTCCCCCCTCTGTAGCCCCATAGTATGAGCGCATGACGTTTTCGTTAATGGATCGTGTCCATCTCATGCGCTGCACACTTCCGCCGGGAGCTGGGACCCTATCAGAGGCCGGTGGGCCTCGAGGTCCTAAGCCGACCGGCGGCCGGCGTCCTCCCCGCCGACGAGCAGGTGGTGGCGTCGTGGGCGGAGAGAAATACTCGTCGCTCGAGCTCGACGCAACTGCCGCGGCCGGTGTCGTTACAGCGCTCACAGTGGGGCTGGGTACCGGCGGCGACGAGGCGGAGCTGAGCGGCGAGTCCGGAGGTGGTGGGCGTGCTAGGCGTGCAGCCGATCTTGTCAACATTTCATCTTCCTTTTATTTTCAGTGTAATGTTGTTTTATCGGAGGTGACATCTGTCATGTCACCTCCGATTCGGTAGTTTTTAATAGTATTCTTTTACATTTTGGTGAAATTAGATCTCTTTATTGAATTTTTATGGTTTTCTGGTTTCAATGTAGTATGTATGGGGAAACTCTTGTAAAAATGCTTCAGAATTATTATATTTTATAAAATTAGGTAAACGAGATGTCTTGTTGACACAGTGTTAATAATTATTTATTATTAGGCTTTAAATATGTAATTTATTTATTATTAGGCTCTTCAAAAATGAATAGACTATTACTTTACAATTAGTACATTGCAAACTTAAGTCTAAGCGCCTCATTACTTAAAGAAAAGCACAGCATGCACTACATTATGCGCTGATAAAACACAATTAACTAATTAAATCAAGTAATATATAGTTTAGATAACAGTAAAAATAAATTATTAAAAGCTAAATTGATTACAATAAATTCAGTGATTAAATTAAATTAAGTTCCATTTAATTTTAAATTTTTTAAATATGATTAAATTAAAATAATTTGATTTGATTTTAGACTAGAGAAACCCATTAAAGGAAATTTGTGCCGTAGGATGTGATAACATACCTAACAGCATACTAAAAAGATTTAAATACGTCATTGCCCCTCCCTTGACCCACATTTTTCATTTATGTTTAACAAAAGGAATATTTCCTAAATTGCTTAAAAAAGCTATATTCACCCCCGTGTTTAAAGCTGGAGACAAAAATTGTGTGAATAATTACAGGCCAATTTCAGTTTTAACAGGCCTCTCAAAGATTTTGGAAAAAATTATAAACAGTAGATTAGTAAAATATCTTGAAAGTAATAAATTACTCTCTGATCATCAATTTGCTTTTAGGCCTAAAAGATCAACAAGCCAAGCTGTTCACCATCTGACTAATTTTGTAAGCACAAACCTGGATAATGGCATGCACACCATAGGGATATTTTTAGACCTTGCTAAGGCTTTTGACACAATTTCTTGTACTTTGCTTTTGTACAAGCTGGAAATGCTGGGAATAAGAGGAGTACAATTGCAACTATTAACTGATTACCTTAGCGGCCGCCATCAGTGTGTAAAAATAGGTCAGTACATGAGTTCTGATCTTGAGAATAGCTGTTATGGAATCCCACAAGGCAGTATTTTGGGTCCTACTTTGTTTTTAATTTATATAAATGACCTGTGCAATTTGACACTTCAAAAGGGTGTAATTATGTCATATGCGGATGACACAGCTCTACTGTTCGCAGCTAAATCAAAGGATGAGGTTTATGAAGTAGCACAGAATGGGTTTAATACTGTGTCTAATTGGCTCCATAAAAATCTCTTAACATTAAATACAGAAAAAAACAAGTACCTATTATTTACAATGAGAAACACTAATCCAACGCTTACTAATCCAAACATTCAAGCGCATAACAATTGTAATTTACATTATGCTGACATTGCATGCACTTGTCCCACTTTAGCCAAAACCGACCATATCAAATATCTAGGCGTCACAATTGACACAAACCTGAATTTCCGCAAACACATCGATTTATTATGCACCAGAGTGCGTAAACTAATATACATTTTTTTAAATTTACGTACCATTGCCGACTTTAAATTAATTAGACAGGTTTATTTAGTTTTATGTCAATCTATTATTACCTACTGTATAACGTCCTGGGGTGATGCCGCTAAATCAATTTTACTGCACCTAGAACGCGCCCAAAGAGCAGTTTTAAAGGTTGCTACTTTTCGTCCATTTAGATTTCCTACACACCAGCTTTATATGGCATGTAAAGTGCTAACAGTACGTCAATTATTTATTTTGAAAGTAGTTTTATTACAACACACTGAACTTTATTTTAACCCAGTACCTTCAGATAGGAGAAGGAAAGATTTGGTTTGTACTAACTCTCAGACTAAACATGCTTTTACTAATCGATTTTATTTATTCTTAGGACCCTACTTGTATAACCAGTTTAACAGAGTCCTAAAGATTTATAGTTTAAGTCATAATAGGTGTAACTTACTTGTACAAGAATATTTGGCAAAACTCAATTATGCAGACACGGAAAAACTACTAGAAATTTTAAAATAAAATTCATATCTACATACTCTATCTTAAATCTATACTCTATATTAAGTCTCTTCCTTTACCAAATTAGTAATACTTTGTCTACTTTAATATTATTCGTTAATTTATTTAAACATAATATCATACATAATCTAGTTGTAAAATAATATACCCAAATAGTTACTGTTTAAGTCATTGAAAATTTTATGTCTTCTTTTTAATTTAGCTTCTATTATATGTATTGTTGTCTTCTTTTTAAATGTTTGATGTAAATTGATGGTCTGAAACACAGGTTTTCATAAACCTAGATCAGGCTAGTCTACATTACAGATAGAATTAAATTTTCCTCGATTGTAATTTAATGTAAATCATACTTTTACTTTATACTTGAATAAATTTTATTTTTATTTTATGTAATCCTTATATACTTACGTTATTAGCAAGATATTGTTACTGCAGTAAATTAGGTTTTTAATACTTAGGTATAATTAGTAGGAAAGAAATAAGAAATACCTATCGCTCTAATGATATTCACGTAACAACACAGAAGAAAGGTACTTACTTACAATACAGAAAAAATATTATTCGATTATCTACCTACCCACATCATAAACAATGGTATCACAAGCCATAGGTAACGATAAGTTATTCCAACATCCATAAATTTATGTGCACGAGTGTACATCTCCTAAATAGCTCAATACTACTGACAACTTAATTTGGTCGGGTTATACACTGAGATTTAGTATGGAAAAGTAATGAAAGCTAATTACTCTTAAAATACAACACTTAGGAATCTGAATTTTTGGTCGATATAACTTCTTTAGGAGCACTAATTTTTGTATAAATTTGGGAAGAAATCACAGAGTTTTTAATAGGGAAATCTTGAAATGAAAATTTTACACCGTGACTACGGCCACCCCACCCAATGGCATGGTATATCTCGTAAACTACTGAAGAACAAATTTTGAATTTAGGGCACTAATTTTATCTTGCAGGGTACTAATTTTCTATATAGGTTTGAGGAAAGCGATATGCTCGTCAAACTTGGAATCAACATTCAAAGTCGTGGTCCTACTGAACGAGTGCGCGAATGTTCTCATCGTTGATTTCTCGGTAAATACAAATGTTTCAGTTCTGTTTTTTTTACGCAATGAATCACATTTAAGGGTACTAATTATTTGTATACTTAGAATAGCTGCAGCATGCCCTCTTTTTTGGCACTCATAGTGGTCCTGCTGAAGGGAGCGTGACTACCGCCGGACCACTTTCAAAGTCGAGTTTCTCGAAAACTACTACGGTACCAATTTTAAAATTAAAAATTAAAATTAAATTTATTTATTGACTTAGACAACAATGATCCATATGTTAGTTAGTTAGATACAAAAAGAAAACTTAAAAAATATGTTAGTGTGTTACAATTATAACTAAGTACAAACAATATTTACATACATTCACCGAATGTAATGAATCACTCCTGCCTAACCAACACCTGCATGAAGTGATTCATTTTATCGGCGAGTCAAATTTGTGATTTGTGATTTTTGATTTGTGTGTGTGTGTTGTGATTGTGCGATTGGCGTTGGTGGTCCTGCGGTAGTCACGGACATACATAATTAGTACCCAATTTGTACTAATTAGTGCTCGGACGACAAAATTGATACCTTAGTAGTTTTCGAGAATCTCGAATTATATCCGTGACTACCGCAGGACCACCAACGCAAATCGCTGCCATTTTTAGTAAATAACTAGTACCCAATTGGTACTAATTAGTGCTCAAACAACAAAATTGGTACCGTAGTAGTTTTCGAGAAACTCGACTTTGAAAGTGGTCCGGCGGTAGTCACGCTCCCTTCAGCAGGACGACCATGAGCGCCGAAAAAGGGGGCATGCTGCAGCTATTCTAAGTATACAAATAATCAGTACCATACATGTGATTCATTTCGTAAAAAAAACAGAACCGAAACGTATTTACCGAGAAATCAACGATGACAACTGTAGTGCGCTCGTTCAGCAGGACCACGACTTCGAATGTTGATTCCAAGTTTGAGGAGCTTGTCGCTTTCCTCAAACCTATATAGAAAATTAGTACCCTGCAAGATAAAATTAGTGCTCAAAATTAGTCCTTCAGGAGTTTACGAGATATAACCATGCCATCGGTGGGGTGGCGGTAGTCACGGAGTTAAATTTTCTTTTCAAGATTTTACTATTAAAAACTCTGTGATTTCTTCCCAAATTTATACAAAAATTAGTGCTCCTAAAGAAGTTATAGCGACAAAAAATTCAGATTCCTAAGTGTTGTATTCTAAGAGAAATTAGCTTTCAATACTTTTCCATACTAAATCTCCGCGTAGGTATAACCGGACCAAATTAAGTTGTCAATGGTATTGAGCTGGGGCCCAACTCTGCTATTTTTATAATTTGCTAAAAGTTCGTAATCTGCTAAATTCATAATGGTCGATCATTGGTCGATCAATGGTCTCGTAATAGAATTGTGTTATAATGGCATTGTAGTACAATACGATACTGTACTGTAAGCTGAACTCTAGTACAGCGCGGAGCGGAGTGGGGCGCGTCTTCGTGGATTGCACGGACTATTCCACCTAAGTCAGTCATTCATTTGTCATTATGTACGAGATTACTAATAAGTGTCATTTCTTTTAATGGAGTGTCAGTGGCTGACCATTGGAAAGTCATAATGACGCCATTATATTAGTAGATTACCAAACTTGTCAAAATCAACAATTATGAAATCAATGATAGACCATTCTGACACTATTGTAATAGCAGACTTGAGGCCCTGTTTAGATGTACACTCGTGCACATAAATCTATGGATGTCGGAATAACCTCTCGTTACCCATGGCTTGTGATACCATTGTTTATGATGTGGGTAGGTAGGTAATCGAATAATATGTTTTGGTAAGTACCTTTCTTCTGTGTTGTTACATGAATATCATTAAAGCGATAGGTATTTCTTATTATTTCTTTCCTACTAATTATATGTAAGTATTAAAAACCTAATTTACTGCAGTAACATTATCTTGGTAATAACGTAAGTATATAAGGATTATAGGTAATAGGTATGTATTTTTTCAGTACCTACCTGAAGTCGATTTTATCAAATTTCTACTAACATGTCTGTGGGACCTTGGGTGTATTTTTAACCGACTCCCAAAAAGGAGGAGGTTATATGTTCGTCGCGTATGTTTTTTTTTCTTTTTAAAGTGAAATTTTTATTACATCGTCTCAAACTTTTTCGTCTGTGTGTTGCATGTCGCGTGACGGTCGGCCGCGGAGTAGGGATAAAGTGAAAGGCGCTCGTCAGAGCAGCCAAGGCCAATATGGCGGCGCCTATAGAAGTTTCACTTTTACCGTGGTTTCATAAAACCACACAATCCTTTTTTTTATGTATGTCCACCGATTACTCCGTCAATTGTGGACCGATTTTAAAAATTCTTTTTTTGTTTGAAAGGGTATGCTCACGAGGTGGCCCCATATAAATTTTATTAACTTTGCTTTGATAGTTTTTGAGTTAGCTTCAATAATACGTACTTTTTCCCACTTAGTATGTGGATGATAAGTTCCTATCACTGTTATTTACATAGCAGGTAGCTGTTTTCGAATTTGTGTGGGGTAGGTACCACAACTAAAAAGTGAAAAATAAAAACCTTTTACAAAAAAAAAAAACAACCGACTTCCAAGAACACTACAAAGTGAAAAATAACTTTAATTTTGGAAGTCGGTGACAAAAACGGAAATTCAAAACCAAAGACACCGACTTCCGAAATTAAAGTTATTTTTCACTTTGTAGTGTTTTTTTGGAAGTCAGTTGTTTTTTTTTTTGTAATTTTTTTTATTTAGTTACCTATTCAATACCTACTTTGTTAAAGCTGGGTTATGAATTAGTAGGTGAATTTACATAAAACACACATAAAAATCGAATAAGTTTTAATCATGGATAACAATTTGTAAAATCAGTAAAATTTTAAGTAGGTATTCTTGTTGACACGTTTATTAATTTTGGAGTGAAACGTCTCTAAAATGTTGGTGGTTCGATGACGTTCACCAAATCCTAAGTGGATTTGGTGAACGTCATCGAACCACCAACAGTAGTTACAGTAGATGAATGCGTCTTAAACCAATATGTAAGTATTTTATAAATTTTTCCATTTGTACTATGCCATCAGATTCAGATTTCACATACTAAGCCATGTTGAATCTCACAGTCAGGAGAAGTGGCAAGGCACTCGCCAGGGCAACTATTCTTCGTCCT
Organism: Agrochola lychnidis; assembly: GCA_963680765.1. Lineage (NCBI taxonomy): Eukaryota > Metazoa > Arthropoda > Insecta > Lepidoptera > Noctuidae > Agrochola > Agrochola lychnidis. Next base: position 895,169 of record OY796857.1, on the reverse strand, counting down.
GGTTTATTCTTTGTACATCCAAAAGACTTCCCTTTCTGCCAAATGTTGCGAGTCCAGTGGTAATATTATAGTAGGTACCCTCGGAGTATAATACTTTGGAATACTTTCAGATACTTTTTCGTAGTCTTTGTGAACTTTACGTGGGTTCTACTCGGGTATTTGAGACTTAATCATGCTAAACAAAATAATGCTTTTTTTCTTTTCGGTCCGCCGTAAGGGCAAATATTAAGGGTTTCGCTTAAGTAGTTTCCACACCACTTCCCTATCATCATGAATATTATATAATTGTGAGAATGGTTCTGGGCAACTATAAAAAGTACCGTCAGCAAAATATTCCACAATATTTGGAATTGCTTGTCGCGATTCTTTGGAGCAAAAACTGTAATACGGTTTTGCTTGTCAAACTCATCACAATAATAATACTTAATCTGCCAATAACGAAATTATGATACTGGACTGGAACTTCTATTTCACTCAAATCGCGGGATACACTTTTACAGACTTGTGCAGATTTGTTCCTAGCGGTTTGAAGAAAGTGCTTCACGCCTTCATACCGAGGATATTTCCCAATTGTAAAATTCATCCCCGTGTCTTTAAACAAATTGAGTATTTTATGTTATACATATGTTATGTAATGAAAAATTTAGAGACTTAGATTTTCCTACAGAATTAAGTCACTGTTGTAATGGTATGTGTAACAAGGTGGAACATAGATCTGTGATTGATAAGATGTATTCAAATATTATTCATGTTATAAGCAGAGCGGCCATGGATAACTTTGATCGTAAATTTCAGTCGCGCAAAAAGTGTGTTGTGGGCTGGAACAGACATGTTTACTCATCACATAAGGAAGCGCGGGCGCAGTTTCAGTTATGGTTGTCACTTGGTCGTCCGCGTAATGGATCAGTGTATGACAAAATGACAGAGTCTCGTCGTATTTTTAAATCCAAACTGAAATGGTGTCAGAATAACGCGGAACAGGTAAAGATGGATGTTCTGGCCTCACAGCATGCGAAAAAGAATTTAAAATGCTTTTGGAAGGAAACCAGCAAGCTGAATCCACGACCGTACACCCCTCTCAGCGTTGATGGCTTCGGTGAGTCATTTGACATTGCTAATATGTTTGTTAACAAATTTAAAGTAGTGCCGCCGGATCGACCACCGGCGTTGCCGCGGGTGCTTGAGGCCGATGCTCGAAAGTCAATTACATTACCATCAGTCAGTTTCTCTGCTAAGGAAGTAGCTTCCACTATTAGTAAGATGACGAGGGGTAAGTCCCCTGGACATGACGGCATCAGCATTGAGCACCTGTGGCATGCAGGGGTACACTTGCCTAGAGTGTTATCCATGTTTTACACTTTTTGTATGAGACACTCATACTTACCAGATGAGTGCACGAAGGCTATTGTTGTGCCAGTAATCAAGAATAAGACAGGAGACCCCTCTGATGGTTCCAACTATAGGCCCATCTCGCTAGCCACCACTGTAGCTAAAGTGCTGGACAGTATGCTAGATAAACATTTATGTAGTCACCTAAAAATAAGTGATGCACAGTTCGGCTTCCAAGCGGGACTGTCCACAGAAACAGCAATCTTATGTCTCAAGCATACTGTCCGGTACTATACGGACAGGAAGACTCCAGTTTATGGATGCTTCCTTGATTTATCGAAAGCTTTCGATTTGGTGTCCTATGAACATCTTTAGGAGAAACTAAGGGCCACTTCACTCCCTGAGGAGATTATTAATGTTCTTGATTACTGGTATAACAATCAAGTTAATGTTGTAAGGTGGGCGAACGTTGTGTCCGATGAGTACAGGTTGGAGTGTGGTGTAAGACAAGGTGGTTTAACATCCCCTCGACTCTTTAACCTGTACATCAATGAGTTGATTGAGGGTCTCAGTAGCACTGCAGTCGGCTGCACTATTGATGGCACCACTATTAACAACTTAAGCTATGCGGATGATATGGTGTTGCTGAGTCCTTCAATTAGCGGTTTACGGAAACTTGTTGGGAGATGTGAGGAGTATGCCGTGGCTCATGGGCTCAGGTACAATGCGAACAAAAGCGAGTTGTTGGTATTCCTACCGCGGAATTTTAAAGTCGACAGCGTCCCATCGGTTACACTAAATAGTGTACCGCTTAACAGAGCGACGCAGGTTAAGTACTTAGGTCACTGGGTCACGGAGGACCTCGCTGATGACATGGACGTTGAGAGGGAACGAAGGGCGTTGGCTGTTCGCGGGAACATGCTGGCTCGCAGGTTTAAACGGTGCCCGAATGAGGTAAAGTACACAATGTTCAGGGCTTACTGCCAATCGTTTTATTCGTGCACCCTGTGGGTCAGCTGTACTCAGCGGACACTCAATGCCCTTCGTGTACAATATAATAACGCTTTTAGGATGTTGTTGGGGCTGCCGAGATATTGCAGTGCGTCCGGCATGTTTATGGAGGCTCAGATTGACGGCTTTCATGCCATCATGAGAAAGAGAGCGGCCTCCATATTGCACCGTATCCGAGCAAGCTCCAACAGCATTCTGAAAGTAATAGCGGACCGGTTAGACGGTCCTTTTCTTAGACACTGGATCGCACTCCATGTGTCAGTTTGATGTCGTGTGTTTTATTTTTTGGTTTACTAACATAGTTCCTAAGTACTTACTAATACAAATATGGATAATTCTGAAATAAAGTTATTATATATTTAAAATCTTTCTTTTTCTTGTCATATAATTGGTCAATAGGTTCCACAGATGAAACCACAATTTCTCGCAAATTACACTTTTCCTTCAATATTTCATTACTCAATGGATCAAAGGTTTCTTTATTTTTAATTTATTTACTATCCTAAAAATTAAAACAGATAGATAGAGATAACTTTTACAATTTCCTGTCCGCCTAGTATCTATCAGCACAGCACTACGGTCACAGTCACAGTGGTATCGTTTAACTTTAAAATACCCACCGTACCACCAGAGGTACGGCCAGGGGTACGGTGGGTCTGCAGTGTTTGTCAACAAGGGAATCGGCACCAATTTCTATGTAAATGTTTAAATATTAAGCTTTTGTAATGACCCGTTGTATCTTTCTTCGTAGATTCAAGTATGGTTGCAGATAGTACTCTATATGATTTGTTCCTAACTTCAGTAATTTTGGAATTTGTTTTACGTCAGTAAATATTTCTTAATTGAATTTAAAAAATAAAACATTATTTAATTCGTATTTATACTTACAGTAACCGTATTTGCATTTGGTGCAAGGTTTGCTCTCCTCTTCTAAAGAGGCTTCTGCTGTCGAATTCAGATAACTAATACTGACCGTCTTTTTTATAGTGTCTATATTTATAGGCAGGTAGTTACATTTCCGTGGATTATTATTATTCAGCTCACAATCTTTGTTGGAACATTCTTTGACTCTTAAAGCACTAAAAAGTGTTATCTAAGTATTTGCTCTATTACTATTAGAAACGTTACACTGACAATCGATAATTATAGTTTTTATGAATGTTTCCGCTTGTGCCTATTTCTATTTCATGGTCAATTTCATCATTTACTAGTGTTACATACGGAAACGGGACACAAGTAAAACTCCGGCGGCCATGAACGCACTGACGCTTTATTTTCAACATGCGTGTGGGGCGTTGCGCGGCGCCGTCTGCGCAGGCAGTCCACAAGGCCGCGCATCACTACAGACATACATACTTATACACAACATCTCCCAACCTTATTTCGAAAGATACAATAGCCTAGCATAATACCTAGTAGAATAAAAAAATACTACAGTAGGTACTTAAAGATACTTACAACTATGTAGATACATGTACAACATTTAAATATTAACATTACGCCATCCACTGGTCACTTGCCTAGCGCAAGGCTTCTATAGTCTACCTTTGGGAGCTGGCACAACACCCTACCGGGATGGTCGGGTGGCACAAGCGCGGGCGGCGAGGTCGACGCCGCTGGCAGCGTACTTGCACCTTGCCCCCCCTCCCCCGCGGCGTCAGCTTAAGACGCGGGTTGGGGGCTCGGTGGAGCTGCTGATGATATGTCCTCGTCACCATCATCCTCGATTTCTCCAGCCCAACTTTGTTGTACATTGCCTTTATATAACACAATCTGGTTTTTGTGTTTTTTTATTACATTCCCTGTTAAATGATCTTTAATCAAATACACAACTTTACCACTCTTGTCTATTATCGTCCCTCTGCACCATGTGAACTTCTCTTTATTGTGAAATTTTTTGTACAAAACTTCGGCCCCGTTTTTAAAAATTGCTGTATTTTTGCCGCCATAAAATTTATACTGCAAATACTGTTTTGATTTCACTGTGCTGTCCAGTGACGCGTTTGAGGGTGATGACAGCGGTTTTGGCGACAATAGATCCAACCTTGATCTTAGCTTGTGCCCAAAAACTAATTGAGCCGGAGAGAACCCTGTCACAGAATGTATTGAATTTCTGTAATCAAACAGATATTTCAACAGCTTGACCCTTGTGTCTTTTTGGGTTTTACTCGATAAAATACACGATTTAATCCCCTTTTTTGCTATCTTGACGTAGCTTTCGGCCTGGCCATTGCTCGCAGGATTATAGGGCGGTGACGTCACGTGCTCAATCCCGTTGATTACACAAAAACGTTTGAAATCTTGAGACGTGAACGCCGTACCATTATCGCTTACAATAGTATTTGGTAACCCGAACCTTGAAACAAACTCGTATAATTTTTCTACTGCAGTTGATGAGGTCGTTGAACCACACATATCGTAAACTTCCACCCATTTCGCGTATGCATCTACTACAATTAAATATTTTTTATTATCTAACGGACCCAAGAAATCTATGTGCAACCGGTAGAATGGTTGAGGTGGATATTTCCAGGGGGCAAGTGGGGCGCGCGGAGGGGTAGGCCGCAAATGTATGCAGACACTACAAGAGTTGATCATAGTTTCTATTTCTTTATCAATACCCGGAAACCAGAAACGGGAACGAGCTTCCGCTTTCGTTTTTACAATTCCCAAGTGGGAAGTATGAAGTTCGTTTAACATTTTAATTTTAAGACTGTCTGGTAAAATCAATTTATGCCCCTCTCATAACACAGCCATCTTCATAAGATAATTGATTCCTGCATGCGTGGAACGGTCTTAAATTTACATCAGACACGCTTCTAGGCCAACCCTTAAAAATAAAATCAATCACCTTCATTAAATTAACATCTCGACTAGTTTCCTTGCGTAATTCGTCCCGCGTAACTGGCATGTGTCTGTCTATCACGAAGTGAACATACGACGCGTGGTCACTTGGGGCGGCCGCAGCGGCAGCGTGCTGAGCGCTGTCCCCGCGTTCGCTGTCCGCGGTCATTGTCCGCGACTGCTTGTCTTCGTCGGGAAGACTTGCGCGGGACAAATAATCCGCGCTGTTATTCTCGCTACGAACGTATTCGATTTTATAATTATATGCGCTAAGGAACAACGCGTATCTTTGTAATCGATTTGCCGAAACCTCCGGTATACCTTTGTGCGGCCCAAAAATTGAAATTAAGGGCTTGTGATCGGTGCGAAGAATGAACGGGTCTGACTTACCGTACAAGTACTGATGGAATCTTCGAACTCCAAAAATAATAGCCGTTGCCTCTTTCTGAATATGAGAATAACATTTTCAGCTGTGTTTAGAGTGCGGGACGCAAACGAAATAGGACGCTCGCATCCATCTTTATCAATTTGCGATAATATCGCACCTAACCCATTAGGTGAAGCGTCCACCGTGAGTATTAACTTTGCATTTGGGTCGAAATGCGCTAACACTTGATCCGACGTTAAATGTTTTTTTATTTCTACGAACGCTCTTTGATGTTCGTCAACCCAATGCTATTTAACACCCTTCCTTAAAAGATCGTATAGGGGACTTAAGATTTCGGACGCCTTAGGTACGAAATTACGGTAATAATTTACTAATCCTAAAAATGACTGAAGTTTGCCTATATCTGTGGGCACTGGGGATTTCTCGATTGCTATTACTTTATCTGTTGATTTTTTTAACCCGTCTTTGTTAATAACATACCCTAAGTAATTGATTTCATTCTTAAAAAATACGCACTTTCCTTTTTGCAAGGTTAGACCTGCATCTTGCAGCCTCTGTAACACTGCCGTTAACCGTTGTAAATGTAAACCCAGTCCATCGGCTGTGATAAGGACATCGTCTAAAAGACATAACACACCGTCCATACCAGACAACAAGTTTTCCATAGCGCACTGAAAAATAGACGGTGCGCTGGTTAAACCAAAAACCATACGTGTATATTGGAACAATCCGCGGTGAGTATTTATGCATGTAATATTTTGTGAGTCCTCGTCTAAAACAAATTGATTATAGGCCATGGACAGGTCTAACTTTGAGAACTGTTGACCTCCGTGCAATTTTGAAAACAGCTCGTGGACTGTAGGCAACGGGTATTGTTCTGCAACTAATTGTTTATTTATGGTTACAGAATAGTCTGCACACAGCCTAACACTTCCATTGCGTTTTAATACTGGCACTGCGGGTGATGCATACTCCGAATGATCAACCTGTTTAAGTATCCCTAAGTTTACAAGGCGGACTATCTCTTTATCTACCTTGTCTCGCAATGCAAAAGCAATGGGACGCGCTTTGAAAAATGTTGGCACTGCATCGTTTTGTAAGGCTCGTACAGACCAACGCGATATCGCGGGTGCGACACGGGTCGCGCTGCGTGTCGCGCCCGCGATATCGCGCTGGTCTGCACAAGCCTTTAAACGTAATTTGATCTCGAATTTATTAAATTTACCTAATTTTTCTGAAAATACGTATCTAAATCTATTAAGCAAGTCATCGATTGTTTTTGCTTCATTATTTATAAAATTACAGGGTGCTAGTTTTAACTTAAATAAGGATAAAAAATCTCTTCCGAGCAATGGCGGGCCTTCGCTGCGTACCACGTACGCATCCAGTGTGTGTGTGCTCAGCCTATAAGTGACCGGTAGGTGAATTATACCGAGACACACAATACTACCTACTGCCCGTGTAGGTATATAGCCTTTTCTTAGGTGGTACCAAGGGCAACCTGTTAAAATATTTATTGTATAAACTTTCGGAAATTACCGTTACTGCAGATCCACTATCAATTTCAAATTTGATTTTTGAGCCGTTTATGGACACGATTTCTGTCATGGGTTCTCCCCGCTCTGAAGTGATGTTACAACATAAAAACTTACCATCGTCGTCCTCCTCACTCACGTCACTGGTCACCACACACTTTATTTTGCACATTCTACGTAGGTGACCCTTTGTGTTACACTTCCTACAAGTATAGTTCGCGAATCGGCACTGAGACGAAGCATGGTTCTTTCTACCGCACACGGAACACTTCTCCATTACCGGTTCCTTATCAGAACCCGCACTCTTGCCCTGCACCTTGAACACTGAATGTTCTTGCTGTGTGATCGACGCCGTCGTGGAAGCGCCGGCGGCGCGGCGGCGCCTGCCCGCGCGCACCGTACGCTTTGCGCCAACTCCACTGCCTTTGCCAGGGTCAAGGTATCTGTGTCCTTGGTGAACAGTTTGTCCCTCTCGGGAACCGCTAACATGCTCATCACGACACGATCACGCAATGCTTCCTCGACGTTGGCGAATTTGCAGTGTTTCATGAGGCCACGCAGTCTTGCCGCCCACTGCGCATGCGTCTCACCCGTTTGCTGCGTTGCCGCGTAAAATGCGTACCGCTCCCCGAATCCACACTTTGTCGGGGAAAAGTGAGTGCCAAGGAGCTTATATATGTCTTCTACTGGCACCTCCTCCAGCTGTTTTGGCAACGCCAAGTCAGCTGCGAGCTGGTAGGTACCGTCCGCGAGTGCGCTCAGTAGAATTGCTAGCCGTCTTGAACCCGTTGCGTCGTTTCCTTCAGAGATATCGTTCGCCACGAACCATTGCCGCAGGCGACTTTTGTACGCCTGCCATTGATGCACTGTATGGTCGAAATTACTTAATAGAAACTGAACTGAGTCATCGTGATAAAGCGTGGGTCGCTCTCGTCGCCACTGTTACATACGGAAACGGGACACAAGTAAAACTCCGGCGGCCATGAACGCACTGACGCTTTATTTTCAAAATGCGTGCGCGAGCCCGCGGTGGGGACACAGACATATAAAGAATAGCAGACCAAACATTAATCTATAGTTATATTTATATAGCTGGACATGATTCTCTATCCTTTTTTTGCTAAGCGACAAGTCGTAAATTGTATCTCGTTCTGTCACCTGTTGTCACACTGACTCACACATAGACAAAATTTGACGCGTAGCTTGTTTAGGCCGTGCCGCCATATTGATAAGCAACATCATCTGCATTGCGTTCTATGTTTCAACCGCGTCAACCGTCAGGGACGGATTTGCCAACAAAGATGAAAAGTTTTTGTAAAACATTTACCATTTAATTATCAAACAGAGCCTCAGTTTACTGTACGATTTTTTTTTTTTGGTTACATTTTTCCAGAATACTGCAGAGTGCAGATTGTCAGTGTAAACACACTTGCTAATGTAATAAATTATAAAAAATAGTTATGTTACCCTGTATCTGTCTGATGGATAACAAAAACATAGGCATAGGTGTACATAAATAGGGATAGGCTACACACATAACTTTGAAATTTCGTTCGGCAGGTAATAATTGATCTACACTTCTTATAACCAGAGACTTTCAGTAAGTATTTTCGCGGATTTTCAGTAAGTATTTTGGTTGTTTCAGTATCGACCGTAGACCGTAGAATACTGGCCGGTATTATGCCAGTATTATCTTCCTTAGTTCGGCCCTGTATTGACAACACTCCCTGTGTGTGCGTAATGGCTACGCAATTTTTAGCGAATGTTTGATCTGCTATTCTTTATATGTCTGTGGGTGGGGAGCGCGGGGTGCGGGGCGCTGCGTGGCGCCGTCTGCGCAGGCAGTCCACAAGGCCGCGCATCGCTACACACATACATACTTATACACAACAACTAGCATGGTTTCGTTGGTTTTCATGTTATTGGTGTCATAATCATCATCATTGACACTTTCAAACATATCCGATATAAATGTTGGAGTAAAATTTGACTTTGCTTTACATATATTCCATTGGCACTTTTTTTCTTTTGGGGAGCGTTCAAGTATTACGTAACGCAGTTTTTGGAGATTGTTGGCCCCCCTCCCCCCCATGTAACGCGCCGTAACGTTTTTCTTTACCCCCCCTCCCCCTAGTAAAATGTTGTGTTCTAGTTGCGATCGAGACACCAGTTATCCCCAAAGACTCAACCATTTCAATATGATATCTCTGGAACAACGTAGAAGTCTCTCCGATCAGATATTTCATTATAAAATTATCTGTACCTAGTCGGCCCGATATTCCGGAGCTATTATCTGAACTTAATATCACTGTACCTAGGCGCACTATAACTAGATCTGCACGCAGTACAGATATATTTTCTAAGTCCTCATCAAGAACAAACCTTGGCCGCAGTGATATGAACCGATTTATGGCTAATTATAATATAATCCACAATAGCAGCAACATTGACATCTTTGCCGACACTTTTTACCAGTTGTGCAAAAACTTATGAACCCCCAACCATTCATAACATTTGATCACGTTTATTTCAGTCGTCTTACTATGCGTTCGCATCAGAAAACATTCAACATGTAGATGTTTCCAAACTTGTCACATGAAGCTAATCTCATTACTTGTTTTGTTGAACTTGCGTTCGCACTGCACGAAACATGAGTAAGTCATAAGACAGATGTCAAGATTTGTTGTTATCTGCGTTCGCACTGTCTAGAAACATACACAACAGACATGTTTTGTATAGGGATTGGTCACGTTTGCGTTCGCACTGTTGTTTGTTTAGGTCAAATTATGTGATGTCTCGCAACTTGTCTATTGCTCAGTGTTTAGTGTTATCCGAGTATGGTGGTAAACATCTCGTGTTTATATCGAAACATGGAGTGGTCCAAAGTCCAAAGTAGACACGGTGAAGTTTTTTAAGAAAGTCGCGCATCCAGTACCTAGGTTTCTTCCTAGGTTTTTGCCGTTCCAGGTATGCAATACTGGCAGCTACAAACAATAAATCGTCTTCATCGCTTGAATCCATTTTATTAGGAACCTACTTTTGATATTGGTGCCGATTCTCTTGTACACCGAATTAAACTATCACTAAAATTCCTTACTTTAAAGGCTATGAGAATCTAGTTACCTTACTTTAAAGGCTATGAGAATCTAGAGAGCTATTCTGCAATCATTTTGACACAACTAAATCGAATTTTGACGATCGCGACTCCACGTGGCAGGTACTTGTTTGCCGTACCCCGTGATTTTTTTTAGAGCCAGAGGCGCGCAGGGGGACAGCTTTGACGTGTTTTTTAAAAGAATTTTTAATTTTTTGTATGGAAAATGAGATATTAATTTAGTGAAAATGGCAATTTTGCTATTCTGAATTTGACGTTTTTCACCTAAAATTTAGGTTTTCTAACTAAATCTGACTATTTTTAATCGCGACTAAAAACGTGTGGAATAAAATTGGCTGTCATCAACTTGAAATTCACAGATTCACACCAACATCTCGACATAAGATGCAAAAACAGTACTTACTGATTTTTTTTTTCATTTGCTATCTCTCGAAAACGGTGTGTCCAATCGCAAAAATAATGAAAATTTCGACCCCCTTTGTAAAATTCTTAAACCCCCACTACATGTAGGTAATATTTTTTTTATTTTCCATACAAAAAGAGAAAAATTCCATATAAAACTCGTCGAGACTGCTCCCCTGCGCGCCTCCGGCCACAAGACTAAAAAGGAACAGACTGCAAGCTTCATACTAACGCCACAAGACTAAAAAAGGAACAGAGTGCAAGCTTCATACTAACGCTTTGCGCGAGATCACTACTACACGCACAGCTTTGTGTGCGTGCAATGTCACAGACAAGGCGCGCGGGAGGTGCACCGGCGCCCGCTAGAGGCCAAACCGGTTCGAGCCGGCTCAGTCAGAAGCCAAAGTTCAGGAGGTAGGTGGTAGGTGGTGGCGATAAGGTTTTCCCTTAAGAATTATTATTATTCTTATGGTTTACCGCCTATATTGGCGAGTTATTGTTCGTCTCCTACTTGTTTTGTATTTTTGTTTTAGGTTTGTACTTTGTAGGTACCAAGTGTGTTTGTACGCATGTGTGTATAATTATTTGACAATATGATTAACTAAATAGGTATTACTTAATTTTAAACAAACTGTTAAAATAATTAACCATTTCGCCTTTCAAAGCTATACTATTTTAAAAGCTTTTATTTAACTTGCAATGTATGTATGTATGTATGTCTGTTCTGGTGGAATCTTGCTACTCAGTTTTGAAGCAGATATCTTCAACCGATTGAGCTGAAATTTTGTATACACGTTTAGTTTGGATGACAATACACGATAAGCTATGTGACGTCATTCTAAATCCAATATGGCGGACCATCCAAGATGGCGGAATAGTTATTTTTAATGCATTTCTACAATATGGGTATCAAATGAAAGGGCTTATTGAGAGTAACTCGAAAAATAATGTGACGTCATTCTAAATCCAACATGGCGGACCATCCAAGATGGCGGAATAGTTATTTTTAATGCATTTCTACAATATGGGTATCAAACGAAAGGGTCTGTTGAGAGTAACTCGAAAAATAATGTGACGTCATTCTAAATCCAATATGGCGGACCATTCAAGATGGCGGAATAGTTATTTTTAATGCATTTCTACAATATGGGTATCAAACGAAAGGGCCTGTTGAGAGTAACTCGAAAAATAATGTGACGTCATTCTAAATCCAATATGGCGGACCATTCAAGATGGCGGAATAGTTATTTTTAATGCATTTCTACAATATGGGTATCAAATGAAATGGCTTGTTGAGAATAACTCGAAAAATAATGTGATGTCATTCTAAATCCAATATGGCGGAACATCCAAAATGGCGGAATAGTTATTTTTTATGCACTTCTGCAATATGGGTATCAAATGAAAGGGCTTGCCGAGAATAATTAGAAAAATATTCTGACATCACTCTTAATCCAATATGGCGGACTTTTGAAGTTTTTTATGCTTTCCTATAGTAGGTATGGGTATTAAATGAAAGGGTTCGCTGAAAATAAAAATGCAGGTTAAAAAAAGATGGTGACTATAAGCTCCGTTGCTCTAATCCACCTGAAATTTGGAGTAGAGACCTAGCCAGCGATAACTAAAACGTAAAAAATAAATTAAAAGAAAAAAACCTTTTAAAAAAGCTTTTATTTAAATGCTCTAAAAAGAAGAAAATAAAATTTTCTTTTTATATTTTAACTATCAACTTATAACCTCATTATACACAATTTATATGATCATAAAAGCTTGTCGCGAGGTTTGCGTTTAAAAAAAATTAAACTTAGCAGATTAAGTTAAGAGTTACTCAATTAAATAGGTAGGTACTAGTTTATTTACACAAGTAAATCGCGCGACAAGCTTTTATGATCATATAAATTGTGTATAATGAGGTAAAAGTTGATAGTTAAAATTTTAAAAGAAATTTTTATTTTCTTCTTTTTAGAGCATTTAAATAAAAGCTTTTTTTTAAAAAGGTTTTTTTCTTTTAATTTAATGTTCGGTACCGTAATTGGAAAACGGAAATCTTACGCGATCACCTCAGTCACAGTGCGTGTCCGTTCGTCTGTCCGTCTGTCCATCCATCCATCAATCCGTCTGTGCTCATCGTCGAATCTCGACTCGCACTTGCCCGGTTTTTTATGTTTAGTAACCGAGTGACAGCCCTATGAAAATAGGTAAAAATTTTGAACTCTGTTAGGAAGCTTGCCTTCTGCTCGTTTTTTATTCTTGTGCCTCCAACTCTAAAAAGATTCACGATTTGACAATCGCGACTCTACACGTGATACTTAACTATCACGTGTGGAGTCGCGATTGTCGAATTCGATTTAGATGGGACAAAATTATTTTTAAATTTATAAAATTTATTTTGCAGAATAGCTTTAATATTTTCATAGACAAAAGTAAGGAATTTTAGTGATAGCTTAGTTCGGTGTACAAGAGAATCGGCACCATTATTAGCTCGTTAATAATCTTAAAATAAAATAAAAAATATTTTACGTCAAATGCTTATAATTATGTAAGATATAGAAACACAATTTATTACATAAGGATTTATTTTAATGAATGAACTATTATCTAATAGAGCTGATAGATCACGCAGCATGAGCTGCTGGCTACATGACTCGGTGTGATTTGATAATCTTTGCTTAGTTGCAACTGGTACTATGTGGATCTTATCACTGAAGTCCGCTATGTTCGAGAATGATGGGAGCTGTAAACAAAAATATTTGAACATAGGTACACACACGTAATCAAAATTATTTAATGCACTCACGACTATTTTAGTTCAAGACCAACCTTGTATTGATAAGAACCATGAAAATGAATAACCATTGAAGTTAGGAGCCCCGGCATCTAATAGATTTCACCAAATCAAAACTGAATGTAACTGAAGGTAAAGTTTCAATTAAATTGACTAAAATATATCATCAGATTTTTATATTACTGTTTAAACTGTTTATAACCTTTACGGCATAAGTATCAAGGCTTAAATTCTAGAAGGATACTCAGTTTTTAATCCAATTCGTAGATTTTATTTAGCTAAAAATATATTTGACTGAGTATCCTTTAAGGCCCCTGCACGAAATCTAGTCATTTTAATAACTGGTTGTGAGAAAGAGAAGAAGTACAAAACTATTTGTGGTTTGAAAAGTAGAGTTCTTTGTTTTGCATGTGGCTGAAAGGGATTTTTCATACAAATTAAGTATTCTTAGAAAATTACTAATATTCGCAACAAGTTATCCAAAAAATGATGCCAGACTGACGTTTGATCGTCTTTTTATTATAAACTATACTCCATTTGAAATAAGATTAGACATTTAACTAAACCGTTTTTTACAGTCCGTTCAACCGATTTTGACTTCTATTGCGTTGGTGACATGACAAATGGCAGCTGCAGTAAACAGTTGGTATTGTAACCACTTTTTTGCTTTTAATGCCATCCTTAAGCCTACGACATAGAAGTCAGAATCGGTTGAAAGGACTGTAAAAAAGGTTTGTTTAAATGTCTAATCTTATTTCAAACTAGCGACCCGCCCCGGCTTCGCACGGGTTTAAACCGGGTTATTATACATATAAACCTTCCTCTTCAATCACTCTATCTATTAAAAAAAACCGCATCAAAATCCGTTGCGTAGTTTTAAAGATTTAAGCATACATAGGGATATAGGGACAGAAAAAGCGACTTTGTTTTATACTATGTAGTGATGGAGTATAGGTAAGTACTTTTGATTTGAACATTAAAAAAAATTCAAACACAATCAATTCACAGTCAATTTACATATGGTCTACTTGTACGTGGCTGGACCATTTTTTTCAACTTCGATACAAAATATAGCAGAAAAGTTAGTGTATTATTTAGAAAACAATTTCAATCAATTTAAAAATTACACATTTGTATTCAGCTATCCTTGAAATAAAACCAAAATTTTATTTTATATGTTAATAAAATATCTTCATTAAGTTAACACATTGAAGGACACTATATGCCCATAGGCGTCATAACAATAAAACTTCTATTGTGTCTCGTGTACTGTCCTTCAAAGTGTTAATCAAAGGTTAAATTAACTATATTTTCGAGAGCGCAAAAGTGATGAAACTATTAACAGGTGCTGTAACTGAAACAAATGGTTTCACCACGAAAACTACTTTCATAGTCACACAGACATGTTTCAATTATTTAAAGCATTCGGTCAGTGGGTCATCTTAGACATTTTTTTTTTCAAAATGTTTTTATTCGTGCACGGAGCCCTAATGTTTCATATGCTATACTAAACTGCCTATTCAATTTTGATTGGATTAGTTGAGAATGAATAACTACTAATGGTCGATTCCTATAATTTATGGACCATTATTGGTTAAAATTAAGACTATTTTACCAATAATGAAGGAAAGACCTCTCAGGTTTGCATAGTAGACCCTCCCACTTCGATCATCAATACCAACTAGATAACGGGTCACGTACAAAGCTAAATACTGTCTTTGTGATGAATATATAGCTTCATTTGTTTACTAACGAACTGAGACAATAGTACATTACTGCCGCGGTCTATAATGACTACTTTGCTGGTCGCGCTGATGATGGCCGACAGCGCAGCGTAGCGCAGCTCCAGGCCGACACAGCGCGGTCAGCGTGCAGCACTTGATGGACGAGCTGAGATAAAGGCCGAGGCCGTAGGTCGAGGCCTTTACAGCGAGGACAGCAAGGGCTGCATGGCCAAGCTGGAAGGCCTAGCGCGCAGCTAGGCTAGCTCGAGGCAATCATAGCGTGACCAGCGAAGCAGTCATAGTGGGCCAAGGCTTGTATAGTGCTTTACTCAAAAATGCAAGTACCTAATCTAAATAGAACCAGCAAGTAAAGATTTAGATTTCCTACTGATTTTCCACTGCACAAATTTTTCATATGCATGCTCATATTTTTCCTTTGAGTTTCGCGGTATTAAATTTTCAAGCACTAATTTAGCTTCATCTTTAATGTCTGGCGGTGTTAAACACATTGAATCGGAAGAATTTTCGCTTTGATAGCTCATTTTTAGCAAAAAAGTCACAAAATAAAAATAAAATTTTCGCTGAACCGTGCATTTGTTACTTCTTTGTTTTTTTTTTTAACATTGGTAGTTGGAACTATACAGCCAAATATGGAATAAAATCTTTTTGTACCTATCTCTATAAATACAAACAGCTGTGTTTTAAATAAAATCTTATTGCATTTGTTTTTTTAAAACGTTGAAACGTCAAAATAGCGGAGAGCTGTTAGAGCGACCAGCAAAACTTTGCCGGCCGCTCCTTGAAACAGAACGGCAAGGTCGACTTTGCTCAAACAAGGTTGTCAAAATAATGACCACATTACATGCATTTTTGAGTAAAATTTTTAAAACAGTTTTAACTGGTAAAGCCCCGACACTTTAACTTTGTAAAGTACAACTGTCAAGCTCCACATTGATGTCACTTGACAATTCACATTACACCGATTCGGTGTCATCGGGGCTTGACGGTATTTGCTTTGCGGCACTGCCATGACTACAATTTGGAGTCAAATGGGGCCCTAGCGGTTCAACCTATTACAACCATGGCACCTAGTTATACAGTCACAAATCATCAAAATATTATGTTATACTTACGATCACTCATCACAAAAAACGAGCAAAGCAATATTATTACTCCTGTTACTTAAATGACATTTAGTGTGAAATCAACCTTAAAAAGCAACAAATAAAGTACTTTTTCCCTTGCGAGTTACATCGTTTTGTCTTTGCTTCTTCGAATTTTACTACAGGAGGTACGGAGTCTCTTCTTTTTCTCTGGTGACAATTGAGATCCATTCTGGGGGCCTACCACCAGCTCAAAAGCAGTATTATTTTAATATTACTTCAGTGGGAGAAAGAGATGGAGCTATACGTCCTGTAGAGCTTCATCTCTTTCCCACACTGAAGTAATATTATAATAATACTGCTTTATGAGCTTGTGGTAGGCCCCCAGCACACTTAAATGGATTGCCAGGAAATTTAAAATAAAAAAGGAAATCTAAATACCCAATGAGAGTAGGCTTACCATTTAGAAAGGACAATGACCAAAAGTGGTACCAAAAAGTCTCGCGCATCAAGACCAAAATTTTATAGTAATAACTTTCATATTTTTTTACGATATTATACGTCGGGAATTTGATTTTTGAACAGGGAATTTACTTTTGAAATTAAAAGTATGGATATTGTTTTACTCCTTATAACTGACGTTCGGTTTCACATGAACAGCTTCTTGACGAAATGCCTTGTTTGCAAGCATAACATTTTATGACAACCGTTGGCGTCCTTCGTTTTTTAACCCTTGATTTTTGAAAGTGTCATGATCACTGTAAATAAGAATACTTTGCCGATTCTACATTATTAAAAAAAAACTAGAATATAATAGAATCTAATTGTATGATTATCATTATTTTATCTATGGTTAATTGGCTGTTCACAGCCAGTCTTAGAGATGTAGAATGCAATAGAAATGATTTTTGATGAATCGACTAACCAGTAATAGTTTCTTTTGTGTATTAAATAATTATATAATCTTTGCTTGAAAAACATTTCACGAATTATATGTTTTTGCTTTGATTTCTTTGATTATCAGCAACAATTAAGTAAAATCAAACAATTAAGTATACCAAATCGATTTAGTTTGGCTTATTGCTAATTGACACAAAATCGATTTTCATACCCTGAAGATTTTTGTTTATTTATTTATTTAAACTTTTCACACACAAAAGGTACAAAGGCGGACTTAGGCATTAGGCATTCTCTACCAGTCAACCAAGGGTGGTGAAGAGATTGGATGGCAGGTGCTCTGTTTGAGAGGAACAAAGAAAAAAATTTATTAAAAATATATCATTAGAAATAAACTAACAGTACATAAATAGGTTATAACCTTAGAGTATATATCACTGGAGAAGCCATAAGCGCAATATTCCGAACAAAAAATTCTGTCACTTTTGGTGGGGGACGCGCGGTAGCTTCTACGAAAAAGTAAAATAGCTATTATTCTCTCGAGCCCGGAAAGAGAAGTCCATACCATCGATTTTTTTTTTATCGATATCGATAATCATTCGGAATTTTGCTTGAACCCAGAATTAAAACAGCTGATGCATAGAAAAGTTAAATTTTAATATGTAATAACAATTATTAAATAAAAGTAAAAAAAAAAATCTGTGGGTTCATGACATCTACTGATTTTTAAAATGAATCAATTTGGAGTATACGAGGGTCATTCAATAAATACTTAGCCTACAAAAAGTAAACGAAAATTTTGGAAAAGTGGCAATTTATTTTTCAACATAGTCTCCCTTAGTTCGATACACTTAGCCCAGCGATGCTCCAACTTTTTTAACCCGTCCGAAAAATAGTTTTTGTCAAACTCTGCAAAATAGGCCTCCGTGGCGGCGATGACCTCCTCATTCGATCCATATCTATTCCCGGCGAGTGATTTTTTCAGATTAGGAAACAGAAAGAAGTCACAAGGGGCCAAATCTGGAGAATACGGTGGATGGGGCAGCAATTCGTAGCGTAATTCGACCAATTTGGCCATGGCAACGGCAGACGTGTGAACCGGTGCGTTGTCGTGGTGAAACAGCACTTTTTTCTTCGCCAGATGGGGTCGTTTTTTCTTTAATTCGGCGTCGAATCGGCCCAATAAATCGGCATAGTAAAGCCCTGTAATTGTTTTACCCTTCTCGAGGTAATCGATGTAGATCACACCTTGTGAATCCCAGAAAACGGTGTCCATAACTTTTCCGGCCGATTTTACAGTTTTCGCCTTCTTTGGAGCACGTTCCCCGGTCTGGATCCATTGTTTTGATTGCTCCTTGGTCTCTGGTGTGTACCCGTGGATCCAGGTTTCATCGACGGTCACAAAACGACGCAAAAACTCCGCTGGATTCCGCTTAAACAGCGCCAAACACGTCTCCGATGTGGTCTCACGGTTGCGCTTGTTTTCTGGTGTGAGTAAACGCGGCACCCATCGCGCCGACAGCTTTCTCATGCCGAGTTCCTCGTGAAGAATATGATGCACTGTTCCTTCCGAAATGCCTACAGTCTCAGCTAGCTCCCGAACCTTCAATCGGCGATCTGCCAATACGAGATCATGGATTTTTTTAATGTTTTCCTCCGTAGCAGCTGTTTTCGGTACACCTGGACGTGGTTCATCAAAAACCGACGTACGGCCACGTGCAAACTCGTTGAACCAATTCTTGACGGTGGCCATCGATGGAGAAGAGTCACCGTACACAGCATCCAAGCGCTCTTTGATTTCGATGCGCGTTTTCCCTTCCAAAAATAGGAATCGAATCACCGAACGATATTGCTCTTTTTCCATTTTTGTAAAACCGATCGACACGTTCGCTTCCATAAGTTGTCAAATTAAAACAAATGAAGGGATTGGAATGAAAATTTGAAAAAAGAATTAAAAAAAGAATGTGCTACACTGTGGTAAAGCTCTTTTGAAAGTACAGCGCCCTCTGGCGATGAGGCTAGGTACTTATTGAATGCACCTCGTATTATGGCGAACACATTTTTGAGGGTCCCTTTTTTTGTAATATACGCATTTGGTCATTACGGCTTTACCTAGTTCTACTTCATTATTTAAAACATCGGTATCATGATCTTGTGAGAACAATGTTTTCCCAACAGAATTCCACAGAGCCCGTATTACGACGTAGGTGGTAGTATATTAAATACCTACTTAATTTTTTGCGGTCATCCAATCCAAGCCTTATTAACTTCTCACATTGCGGACATAAAGAAATGAATTTTGATTTTGACTTTCTCTCGATCGAATTAGAAGAAGACAGTTGGAAGTATAAACAGTTTTTCACCTAACTTTTCTGCCAGTTTACTCCTACCGTAAGCCACGTTAAAGAACTTCGTTCAAAATCAATTTTCTTAAACAACAAGAAATACTAGTTTGCCTTAAGAAATTATCGACATGTCAATTTTGGTTTCATACATGACCCCAACCCTACGGTAGTCTCGTTATCATTTTTGCTAGAAGACATAATCACATGGCAAGTGCATGACAATTTAGCTGATTTGACGTACATTTTCGTAATGCAAAAAAATATATTTTGAACCTTATGAACATAAAAATGAAGTGTAGCGAGACATGGTGACGTCACGAAAGCAATGCGAGAAAAATACTCGATTCATGCCGTGTTTTATGTTGAATCATAGTTGAATCTAATGAAAAGTCAAAATGTATTATGAGGTTAGGATTTTGAATTTCACTGAAACCATGACTAGATATTTAAAAAAATACTTACTTAAGGAAGGTTATTCCGTCTTTATTTAAGTTTGACGTATTCGAACGCTTTTTACATGTTTTAACAGCACAACTAGGCATTTTCACGGAGCACTGATGAGAACCCCGCGACTCGAAAACGATTAACGTTGTGCGTTCGAATCGATTTGAAAGTAGTTTTTATGACCGTGTTAGAGCATTTGCTCTTGTACTTTTACAGAGGGGGAAGTGTTCGTAAGGCTTCTCCAGTGATATATACTCTAAGGTTATAACTTATAATACACATACATACATATTTTATATAATATACATATATTTATTATATATATACATATATACAAATTCAAGGGAGAGCGGTATTGAGATGACTACTCTATTTATTTTGAAAAAACCTCTGCAATTTCCGCTTAGATGCATACCAACTGGTGGCCGTCCTGATATCAAGAGGAAGCGCATTCCATAGAAGAATGGACTGAATATGAAAGGAAGAATGAATGGACAAAGTAGGAGAAGATTGTTAGAAGATCGCAGATTTTTTGTGTGTGAAGAACATAGATATTGGAAGTGAGATACAAGATAAGAAGGAGGAGTGGGAGAGTTGAGAATGGAGAAAAGCGTGGTCAAAGCGCGCAAACTTCTTCTTTGGCGAATGGACATCCATTTGAGCTCAGACCTATAGCTCAACACATGATCATATTTTCTGAGGTTGAATATGAACCGGATACAATTGTTGAGTAGTCTGTCGAGTTTATCTAGCAAAACCGAAAAAAATAACATAATAATAGATAATCAAGTTGGATTTAGAAAAGGGAAATCGGTTAATACAGCAATGCATCAGTTTTTACAAAAAATTACAACGGAACTAGATAAAAAAAATCAGATCACAGCCCTATACATGGATATGACCAAAGCTTTTGATTGTGTTGACCATGGGCTACTACTACATAAACTAGAAATATACGGCGTTCGAGGTAAAGCACTAGAAATAATCAAATCCTATCTCAGTAATAGAATACAGTTCACTGAAATAACACAATTATGTCCATTCACAAAAACAGAAATTAAGTACACATCGAGCCCAAGGTATATAAAATATGGTGTACCTCAAGGGTCGATACTAGGACCTCTACTATTCCTCATTTATATAAATGATCTGCCTAACGCTATTCGGCACCCTATGGTTCTATTTGCAGATGATAGTACGGCTCTTTTTACAAATAACACAAATAAAAATCATGAACTAGAAATAAATGATTCCCTATCTAAATTAATAAATTGGCTTACAGTAAATAATTTAAAAATAAATATTACAAAAACCCATTACATGAATTTTAAGAATAAAAACGCAAAATTAATTCCATTATCTATTGAGTATAATAATGCAACTGTATCTGAGGTTACAAGTACAAAATTTCTAGGTATTTATATAGATTCTAATATGTCATGGAAAACACATGTAAATAGTGTATGTAGCAAATTAAATCAGTTCTCTTATGCCCTCTACATGCTCAAAAAAGTATCTAACCAAACCACACTACTTAGTGCTTATCATGCCTATGTGGGATCCACTCTATCTTATGGGATACTATATTGGGGAAACTCAACTGATAAAGAAATCGCGTTCAAAGCACAAAAAAAGTGTATTAGATCAATATGTGGGATACACCAAACAGATTCATGTAAACCTCATTTCATAAACCTCAAGATATTAACCCTCCCTGCTCTATACATCTACTCGGCCTCAATTTTAGTTAAATCAAACATCAGTACCTATGACACATTAACAAGCAGTAGACTTAAAAATACATTACGCAATAAAGCATCCCACACTGCAGTATATAGCAATAGCATTTTTTGTATGGACATTAAAATATATAATAAGTTACCCATAGACATTAAGAACCAACATTCAATCGATATTTTTAAAAGGAAGCTAAAAGACTTCCTGATTAAAAAGGCATATTACTCTATTAAAGAATTCCTTGAAGAAAAATAATTATTTAATATTTAAATGTTTGTGATACTTTATAATGTGATATAAATTATAAGAATAGTATGATATAATATCAAATGTATGAATAATGATAATTAATATAATATAATGTAAAATGTATAACTGGAATATTGAGTATGTTTGTTTTTTTATAAAAAAAATATATCCATTTAATT
Organism: Agrochola lychnidis; assembly: GCA_963680765.1. Classification (NCBI taxonomy): domain Eukaryota; kingdom Metazoa; phylum Arthropoda; class Insecta; order Lepidoptera; family Noctuidae; genus Agrochola; species Agrochola lychnidis. The sequence goes on along the minus strand of OY796857.1, from coordinate 873,082 downwards.
GCAATGCCTTAACAGGCAACTAAGTTCTAAGAACCTACCTATTGTTAACATCTTCAAAATGTTGTACACTTAGTTCGCAATAAAGAATTTGAATTTAAAAACCGAATTCAAGTCAAAGTAGCACACGTCACCATAGTTGATGATAGGGAAAATCAAAGTCTGCACAAGCATAGTTTTCGTATTAGCGGGTAAAAAGTTTCTCAGACCATACAGGGATCGCAGAGTACCGTTGACCCTTTGACTAACACTAGAGACCTGGCGTTGCCAGCTAAGCGTCGAGTCAAGATTAAATAACCTAGTTTTTAGGTTATTTTCGATTTTATAAAATAACTCCAAAACCCGGGTTTTTTTTTTCAAAAATAACTTTTGTAGGAGTTAATATGATCAGTGTAGTCTATAAAAAACAAAGTTTGATTTTCATGCAACATGGTACGGGATTCCATTCATCCATGAGCATTCTCCTTTGAAAAGTCCTGACATTTCAATAAAAGTCCGGACATTTAACACTTACGTGCAAAAAAATCGACCCACCCTGTAAGTTTCGATTCGAAACACAATATATAAAAAATTAAGATCAGACAAACAAATAATGTAATTTGAAGGTATGTTTCATAAACTTTATTTTTACATGCCCTACATACACTTCAATAAACGGGATTTTGTTGATGATATTGACTCGTTTATTCGGACACCCTCATTTCTCATTTTTAATAACGCAATCTCAGTGACATTGCATTGTGTTAAAAGTTAATCAATTTCTTGTTTATTAAATAATTGGTTATTTTACTGATTTAGTGACAATTTACCTTCGGTTTAATTGTTTTTACTGTCTGTGAAAATGGATACTACTCCGTCTGAGTGCGCTCAAGTTGTAGCACTGATCCAGGCTGGATTGAATCAGCGCGTCGTGACCAGACTTCTTCACCTTAGTCGATGAGCAGTAAGACGAGTGTACCGAAGGTTCTTAGAGACTGGGAGCTTCAATAGACGATCAGGTTCGGGACGAAATTGGGCTACATCAGAACGAGATGATCGATTTATGGCGTCTACAACTTTAAGAATACGACATTTGACTGGTGTCAGATGCAATAGCAACTTCGTTATGTACGCGGTGTATTGAATAAGGAGAAACTAGAATTTGTCGATAAAACTGTTTTCTTGGGGATCACGCTCGATTCAAGGCTGCAATGGGGTCCTCATTTAACATCTCTAGCAGGACGGCTAAGTTCAGCAGCATATGCCGTGAGAAAAATCCGTCAATTTACTGATGTAGATACCGCGAGGCTAGTCTATTTCAGTTACTTTCATAGTATCATGTCTTACGGTATTTTACTATGGGGACGGGCTGCAGATATCGAGTCTATTTTTATTCTGCAGAAGAGAGCCATCAGAGCAATATATCGTCTCCGCAGACGCGATTCTCTAAGGGATCTGTTTAAAGATATTAACATCATGACGGTACCTTGTCAATATATCTATGAAAACATCATGTACGTAAGGAAAAATCTAAGTCTTTTCAGTAAAAGAGGTGATAGACACAATTATAGGACTAGAAATAGGGACCAATTAGTTCAACCGGGTTTCAGATTGGCTAAAGTAGACTCATCCTTCATGGGGTGCTGTTTAAAATGTTATAATAAAATACCTTCCCACATACTCCAACTGAACGAAACGAAATTTAAATCATGTATAAAACGCACACTATGCTGCCAAGCATATTATAAGTTGGGGGATTACATCGCTGATAAAAATGCTTGGCTCAGCGCTGGTCCAGCTCTACAAGGGCGCATAAACTAATTGATTAGCATTCGAAAATATTGTTGCAGCTGCTGAAGATTGTAAAACTATCTTTTCCTTGTATAAATTCAATCTCTTTGTATTGTATAATTGCATATCATATGTGTGAGCACTGTGACCATGTTGTACATTCCATAAAGCTACCATTTACTGGGTACGTCTTTCATTGACTTGAATGTGCTCTGGCAGCTGAGAGTATGTCATGCTCACTCAAATGTCTCGCTGATGGTGGCGTGTGTGTTGGATCATTAAGTTCCCTTCAAAATGGTTGAGCTAAATGGTGCTGATCCATGCGTCATGTTCGTTAACGGGCGCCGTCAGTAGGGACTGGTCATCTCTTAGCTGCCACGGTTTATTTTATTTTAATTTATTTAAATTTTTGAATTGTTATTATATTTTTATTACGGACGCTTTTAACGTGCACGTCTTTCTACATTGTTCTCACATGTATAAATTCAACACGAATGATGTAACCAATATTTTGTAACAATATTTTGATTTAAAAGAGTGTCCGTGGAGTTTCTTGCCCGTTCTTCTCCATAGGTACCTACTACGCTTTGGAATGGGCAACTAGCTTCATTTTTCTGACTGACCGACCCCTTGACAATTCAAAAGTACCTGTAATTGGTTTATTTGAAATAAATGCTTTGAGTTTGAGTTTGTGTGGCTTAAGTGAATGGACTGTACGACGGAGACTTGCAGAAAGCAGATTAGTATCCTCACAAACCCGCTAATGGTTCAAAATTAAACCCCGCGCATCGCCAAGCGCGGCTTCGATTTGCTCGTGTTCACGTCGATTGGACACTCGAACAATGGAAGGTCGTGCTGTTCTCGGACAACTGTAAAATCAGTCTTCATGGAAATAATGGGTGCAGGAAAGTTTACCGAAGAGCGGGAAAACGATTTGCACAGGCTTGTATTGAAGAACGAGTGACTTTTGGAGGGGGTTCGTGGACTGTTTGGGGCGGAATTTCTTTGGAAGGAAAAACGGATCTTCAGTTCGTATCCGGACCTCATCTAGGCAATCTGAATGCACAGCGATGCATCCAGGAGGTGCTAGAACAACATGTTATGCTATACGCCGGATTTGTAGGTGAGGGTTTCACGCTAATGCAGGACAACGCTCGACCACATACAGCCACAATATTATTCCAGTACCTACGTGAGGTGGAAATTCCTGTTATAGATTAGCCAGCAAGGAGCCCTGATGTTAATCCTATTGAATATCTATGGTATGAGTTGAAGAGAAGTGTCAAGGCCAGAAATCACCCACCAGAAACCCTCCAGGAACTAAATAAAGGTGGCTATTCAAGAGGAGTGGGAAGGTATATCCCAAGAATTCATAAAAACGTTAATAAATTCATGCTTTTTTGATTTTTACTTTCAAAATTATTAAAATATTAAGAGTTGTTGACATTATTCTGTAGTACATTTTAATTTTTAAATTCTAATTTGGACTGTTAATAATAATGAATAAGTTTATAATTAATTGATTAAATGTAATAACATACCTACTTATATTTGTACGCCGTTAAGGCAAAACATGACTGTGATATAATTTAATTGTAACATCTTGCATGCCATGTGTGTGTATACTCATGTTTTGGACAAATAAATGATCTTTATCTCTTTATATTTATTAAAAAAATTAGCAATTCTAACCGTCTTTGTGTTTCTGTCTGTAAAATCAATAAACCAAAATCTGTTGTACTAAAAACTGGTGTATTGTTATCTTAGACTGACATTTAACAAACAGTGTGAAAAGTATTCATTAATCTTATTCTTATTATATATAAATTACGTGTCACGTTGTTTGTCTGCGATGGACTCCTAAACTACTTAACCGATTTTAATCAAATTTGCACACCGTGTGCAGTTTGATCCAACTTGAAAGATAGGGTAGGTAGGGTAGTAAGTGATGGTCCACCCCAAACATTTATATGGCAAAACAACATTTGCAGGGTCAGCTAGTTAACTTTAGATTTTTATTTATCGTGTTCTGAACGAAAGCGTACAGGGTGGGTCGATTTTATTGCACGCAAAGTGTAGTTACAAAATCCAATTACTTGTTTGATCTCGTTAGGTTCATTATTGTTAAAGAAGATTTATATTTAGTTTTACATGAATGAGAAGTTAATTAATATTAAAGACTTATTTGATATTACTTAAATATGTTTTATTGGTAGTGAATGTTGGGTGTGGCAAAAACAACATGAAAGTAGAATAAATGCTGTGGAAATGCGTTCCTTGCGAAGCATGTGTGGCCTGACTATGAATGATAGGCTGAGGAATGATGTGATAAGACAGCGGTGTGATTTAAAAGAAGATGTAGTGACAAAAATTGAAAAGGGTATGCTGAGATGGCTTGGGCATGTTGAGAGAATGAATGAAAGGCGACTAACAAAATGTATTTACAAGGCTGATGTAAAGGGAAAGGCCGGGCGGGGACGCCCTAGGAGGACATATACTGACCTTATTGGTGATGTTCTTCAGAAAGGCCAGGTGCGTAGTACTCGCAACCGGCGTGCGTGTATGACCAGATGTATGAACGTAAACGAGGCAAAAGGACTATGTAAGGATCGTAGCAGGTGGCGTTCTGTAGTTTCTGCCTACCCCCATGGGAAGAAGGCGTGAGTTTATGTATGTATGTATGTTTTATTATTCGTATTCCATCTAAACTAAAAAATCCAGACAAATTAAAGAGCCGGTCATGTCCGGACAAATCCGGACGGATGGTAACCCTTAGTGAGAGTCAAAACTGATGAATTTGTTTAAAGTTCGATATTATTTGTTAGTTTAAAGGTTAAAATATAACAGAATACATGTACTTTCCGAAAGTAAGACACTCTGGCCGTTAAATTGCTTTTTCGGGCATTATTTTTACAACTTTTGAATACACATTGCGGCATTGCGAAATGTGGTTACATTGACTGTGTTTCAAGTAAACTAAACAAAATACTCAACTGTCAAGATGACTGATCTTATAATGATTTTAAAATGACAAATTTATTAATTATTGAAATTTTGATTTGACTTGTATATTTTTTATTTAGGAATTTATATTTTTAATGTACTTAACTCAATTTATAATCTATTCTGTTAATTTAATGTTGCGATTTGTACTTAATTTTCTTATTAATTTTGCACACCTCATTAGGTTATAATACAATGTACCTTTTATACCTGTAAGTAACACCTTTTTAACATGTATTATGCAAATAAATTATTTGATTTGAACACTCAAGTGAGTTGTTATTTACCGAGACGTTTTTTATGCACCGACCCGATATCTAGTTGGTATTGTTAAAATTTGCTTACGAATCGATTTTATGCCCAGTTTAGCACAAAAAAATGCTACCATTGGTAAATACTTAAACGATCCGTTTTCGTTTATAGGAATCGATTATTAACTAAAGTGATCAAATACTGTAATTATTATTTTTGTTTTATCTTACCCACTCTGATAGCAGCACATAGTATAGCAAAGGTTATCACGCTGCTAATGGTGTTCTCACGCGCCTGGCGCTTCTCTTCCATGGGATCAACTCTTTCCCCATAAGGTAGACGGAACATGATTGTAGAAATATATTCAAGATCAAAGATGTCAAAAATAATTTAGCCTTTAGGTTAGGTTACCAGCTAATTCAATTTTCAATTTTGACGATTTTGTTAACAATGCCGCTTCTGACAGCTGACTTCTGGTTCCATGCCATGACACGCAGTGTTGCCCAGTGTTGCCAACTCCAAAAGTTCAAATTATCGAATTCCCATGTCAAAATTATCGTATTTTAGACAAAAATATCGTACAGACGCCAGCACTTCAAGCTACTACAATCTGTCTATTGAATAGATTTTCAACTTTATCGCTGAAATATAAGATTCAAAGTTGATCGGGAAAATTTGACAGTTTCGGGTAGCTTGATGTGCTGGCGTCTGTACAAAAGAAAAATCCAAAAAAAGAAACCTAAATTCAAATTCAATAGCAATAGCAAATTGCTATCAAAAGATGAACAATTTTGTACTAGAGTCAAAGGGGAAGTATGTGCCAAGTTTCACCAGAAGTGGTGCAGCAGCACAAACCTTAAACATTTATTCATAGTTTTTAGTTGTTTTTTTATTGTTTTCACAGTAAAATAAAATAAAAAAGCGGCCAAGTGCGAGTCGTACTCGCCCATGAAGGGTTCCGTAGCAGCAAGTAACGATAAGTTTACGATTTATAACGTATTAAAAAAAAACTACTTGCTAGATCTCGTTCAAACCAATTTTCGGTGGAAGTTTACATAGTAATGTACATTACATATTTTTTTTAGTTTTATCATTCTCTTATTTTAGAAGTTACAGGGGGGGGGACACACATTTTACCACTTTGGAAGTGTCTCTCGCACAAACTATTCAGTTTAGAAAAAAATGATATTAGAAACCTCAATATCATATTTGAAGACCTATCCATAGATACCCCACACGTATGGGATTGATGAAAAAAAAAATTTTGAGTTTCAGTTCTAAGTATGGGGAACTCCAAAATTATTTGTTTTTTTTCTATTTTTGTGTAAAAATCTTAATGCGGTTCACAGAATACATCTACTTACCAAATTTCAACAGCATAGCTCTTATAACATAACATAACATCACGCCTGTAATCCCTGAAAGGTTAGGCAGAGGTGTACCTATAGTACACCCACATTTCGCCAGTTATGTTTAAGTCCCATGTAATAGGGGGCGAGCCTATTGCCATCAACCGGGCACAAATCCAAACTCCGGGCTGCTACTGAGAAATTCCAGATGGAAAAACCCAATGACACTTTGCCCGACCCGGGAATCGAACCCAGGGCTCTTATAGTTTCGGAAAAAAGTGGCTGTGACATACGGACGGACAGACAGACAGACAGACAGACAGACAGACAGACAGACATGACGAATCTATAAGGGTTCCGTTTTTTAACGGAACCCTAAAAACCAAAGAGAGAAAGAGAGATAGATACTTACTTGTTGATATTGACATACTTGACAATAGACATTGACATTTTTTGCGTATTTGGCAAATACGTTTTGATAATAGAACTTAGAATTTTTTTTCAGCAAATCACAAATTATCGTACAGACGCCAGCACATCAAGCTACTACAATCTGTCAAATTTATTTAATAGATTTTCAACTTTATCGCTGAAGTCTAAGGTTCAAAGTTGATTGGGAAAATTTGACAGTTTCGGGTAGCTTGATGTGCTGGCGTCTGTACAATAGACATCCACTATCGTACATCGTACCATAGGCTAAATTATCGTTCGCCCCAATAATTATCGTACGGGTTGGCAACACTGGTGTTGCCAGATGTGGCGCATTCTAAGGCCGCATTCCGAGTTACGCCAAAAGTGATTATATCGCGAATCCGACCAAAGTCCAAAGTCACAAATGGTACAATAACCCTTATATTTTGTGACTATTAAATTTGGTTGGATTCGCGATATTATCACTTTTAGCGTAAGTCGGAATGCGGCCTAAGTCGCCTAAAGTCGCCAATTTTTTTTTCTTCTGTAATTTACTTCACGTTCACTGTATTATAAGTCTGATAACACACTGTTTGTGCGAAATATGTAGAATTTCATAAACAGTAGCTAATTTTACTGGAAAAAATGGCTGAAAATATAAATGAACCACTTTAATGTTGGTACCTACTTTTTTTGTACATTGTCGCAGGGCTATCCTACAACCTACAACCTACATTCTGCAGTTGAGCTTGCACTTACACCTAAACTGTATCCTTACCCAGAGAACCCAGATATTATCTACCTAATTGCCAAATCTCATCCGGATCTGTTCAGCCATTTCGGCGTGAAGTCGTAACAAGCAAACAAACAATGCAAACACACAAATTCCTAATAAACAAATACATTCTCGTATCTATTTTTATGTTGAGCAGGATATTAAACGACAGTATAACTCTAAATATTCTAACTATAATTTGTTATTATTTAAAGCCAGAGGCCGATGAAATTAAACATAATTTGAGTTTTATGTTTTATTTGCGCGTCACACGCTTTTTCACAAAAGTAAAATTGGAGGGAACAAAAATGACATTAGACATTGACAGATAGGCTGCGTTCAGAAATCTAAAAAGGTTTAACACTGCCCCTCGATTGAAAATCTGTCATAGATTGAAATCGTTACAAAACTATTGGTACATTAGAAAAACAATATTTACTGAACAATATTTAAGATTTGTTTCATGGTGTGCAGCTTTTCACCCGACAATGATTTTGTTAATACATCTGCCACATTATTATGAGTAGAGACATATTCAACATTAATTAATTTTTTACTTATAATATCTTTTAAAAAATGGTGTTTTATATCAATGTGCTTGGCACGTTTGCTATTTTCAAATGATTTTGATATTTGAATTGCACCTCTATTGTCCATGTACAATACACACAACACATCACTTTTCAGTCCATTCAAATCACTGTATAGTCCTTTTATGTAGAGTAAGTCACATGCACTAGTTGCAGCTGCTACATATTCGGCTTCTTCTGTTGACAGAGAAACGCATGCTTGCTTTCTAGAAAACCAAGCAACAGGACATCCATTGTATAATGTTACAGATCCTGATACACTTTTTCTGTCCGTGTGTGAACCTGCCCAGTCTGCATCAGAGTATGTTTCTATAGATGCCATATTTTCAGATTTTTTGTAGTGTAGTCCAGTCTCTTGTGTTCCTTTCAGGTACCTCAGAACTCTCTTGGCCTGTATCCAAAGGCTCTTTGTAGGCTTATCCAGGTATTGACTTAAGTATGAGGTTGCATAGGTAATATCCGGTCGTGAGACTGTTGACACAAACATGAGACTGCCAATTAACTGGCGATAAGGTACATCAGATATTATTGGCTCATTTTCATCAAATTGGTATCCTTTTGTTAATGGTGTAGTCGAGCTCTTGCAGTCTTGCATGTTGAATTTTATGAGCATGTTTTCTATTTGTCTTTTCTGTGTAATCTTAAGACCATCTTCTTTCTTTTCAATTTCCATTCCTAGAAATGACTTAGGAAACCCAAAATCTTTAGTTTGAAATTCCACTTTCAGATATTTCACCACCTTCTCTATATCTTCTTCAGTTCCAGTTAGAATAATATCATCAACATATATTAACATCCACACATTCAATGTTTCTCCTCTGTATAGACAGACATCATACTGAGATCTTTTGAAACCCTTTTCTTCTGCAAAGCTATTAAATCTTTGGTTCCAACATTTGGGACTTTCTCTTAATCCATACAATCCTCTATTCAGTTTTAAAACTTTGTACTTTGTTGCTTTTACACCTTCAGGCGGTTTGATGTACACTTCAGATTCAAGCATCCCATTCAAAAACGCTGTGGGTACATCGAGCTGTCTTATATTCCATCCTTTCTGTATTGCATGTGCAAGGATTGTTCGAACTGAGGATATTCTTGCTACTGGAGCGTAATTTTTCCCAAAGTCAGAGTCTTCTTTTAGTTGAAAACCCTTCACTACTAATCGAGCCTTTTTCAAGTTATTTTCTTTAGTTTTAAATACCCATTTTGTATCTATGGCTTTCTTATTTTCAGGTAAATCAGTTTCTGTCCATGTATTCATTTTTTGTAGAGCTTGTATTTCTGTTTTGATGGCTTTTTCCCATCCATTTTCCATAGCTTCTTTAAATTCCTGTGGATCTTCTGAACTTATCAAGCAGTATGCTTCATACATTTCAAATTCACTTAGATGTTTTGGTGTAGTAATTAATCTGCCACTTCTCGTATTTTGGCTAGTACTTTCTTGAGCCTTTTGTTCTTCATTTGTCTTTCTCTCTTTAATTTTATTTTCTTCTTCTTTTCTCTTTCTTTCTTCTTCATCTTTTCTCTTTCTTTCTTCTTCATCTTTCCTCTTTCTTTCTTCTTCATCTTTTCTCTTTCTTTCTACTTCATTGTGTTGTACCTCATCTTTTTCTTCAATGTATACTTTATCATCTTCTTGTTCATTAATCTGGGCTTGTTGGTACTTAAAATCTCTTTCATTAAATCTAACATCTCTAGTCACAAAAACAGTATCTGTTATTGGATCCCACACTTTATATCCGTTTCTAGCATAGCCGATCATTCTTACTTCTTTTGCTCTTGAATCTAATTTATCTCTTCTTGGTAGAATTACCATCCATCCTTTGCATCCAAATGGTTTCAATTTATTGAGCACCATTTCTCTCTCAAATATCATTGCTGGTATCTCAAAATCAATTGCACTTGATGGGCATCTATTTATCAAGAATGTTGCTGTCAAAATAGCATGGCCCCACAGATGTCTTGGTAAACATGATTCATCCAGTATAGTTCGAGCCTTGTCATAAATGGATCTGTTTAGCCTCTCGCTTTTTCCATTCATTTGTGGACTATAAGGTATTGTATACTCTATTTTTATACCTTTTTCTTCACAAAACTTTCTAAAATAGTTTGATGAGTATTCGCCTCCATTATCACAACGGATTCTCTTTATTTTTATTTCTTTTTCTGTTTCTATTTCCCTTACATACTTTATCAAGTTGTCTGCTGCTTCAGATTTGTTTACTAACAGGTAAGTTTGAGTAAAATGTGAGTAGTCATCCAGTATTGTTTGGTAATATCTGTAGCCTTCTTTTGTTGGTACTCTCATGGGTCCAGCAACATCTGAGTGTATTAATTCTCCTACATCTTTTGATTGTGGCTTTGTAATTGTCTTGAAAGGTAGCCTTGTACTTTTATTTTTCATACAAACTTCACATACCTTTTTGCTGTAAGGCAAGTTCAACAAACTTAGTGCTTTACGATTGAGGTGGCCAAGTTTGATATGCCATAAATCACCACTATTCAGGTCTTCATCGCTGTAATGGCATTTATATTCTTCATTAGGTAGTTGCATTTTCAATATGTATAACTTTCCCTTCTTTTCTCCATAATATACTCGTTTTTCAGATTTTATTATTAACTCTCCATTTTTAAATATTACACATTTGCCTTTATTCATCAGTTCATTTACTGACAGTAAATTGCTTTCAATTCCACTCACTATGAGACCTTCAGTTGTGACAGGTGTGTCTCCCTCATAAAAGGTTCGTAAATAGCCTTTTTTCTTGGCACATAAAACTTCTCCATTTGCAATTTTTATTTTAATTGGTTCTTGAAGTTCCGTCACATTTGTCATAAATTTTTCATATTTTTCTTGTATGAAGTTATGTGTTGCTCCCGAGTCCACAACAAAAATAATCTCCGATGCATCCTGATCTGTATGCAATATGTGTTCCATGCTTGAAGCAATAAATGTTTCATCATTTTTAGAGTTTTCATTCGCTTTCACTACATGTCCTTGTCCTCTGGACTTTCCTCTGAATCCTGATCTTCCTCTACTTCTCAATCTAAATTTTCCTCTGCCTCGCTGTATTTGATTATTGTTTTCGGTCTTCTTGTCACATTGGTATGCCATGTGTCCTTCTTTCCCACATTTATAGCAGGAGTAAAAACTGCTCTCTACAGCTTCAGTTTTCTTTTCTTTCAATTTTAGCTCTGAATCTAGAAGTCTAGATTTCACAAAATCTACGGTGAGCTCTTTTTCAATACTCATGGTTTCTAATGTTGTTATCACTGTGCTGTATTCCTCAGGTAGTGTAAGGAATAAATGTGTCAATTTGTCGCTGTCTTCCATTGTAGTTCCAGCTGTTTCCAATTGGGTTATTAGGTTATCAAATTGCAGGAAATGGTCCTGTAGACTTTTACCGCTAGTACATTTCATTGCGATTAGCTTTTTACGTAGGAAAAGCTTATTAAACACACTTTTTCTTTCGAAAACTTCTTCCAAAGAAGTCAACATTTCGGCCGCTGTTTTACATTTCTTGATTATGTTCAGGTATCGGTCAGTAACACACTGTACAATGATTGACCGAGCTTTTGCATCACTTTCAACATTTTCTTTGATCTCCTTGTCGTATTTATCCAATATGCTTGCAAGGTTTCTTTCTTCTAGCAAAATCTTCACGCGAAACTTCCAGTTGGAGAACGCTATATTGTCGTTCAGTTTGGGAAAATTACATGTTCCCGACGACGTCATTTTACTTTTCTCGATCAACCACGCTCTGCTGTTATTATTTAAAGCCAGAGGCCGATGAAATTAAACATAATTTGAGTTTTATGTTTTATTTGCGCGTCACACGCTTTTTCACAAAAGTAAAATTGGAGGGAACAAAAATGACATTAGACATTGACAGATAGGCTGCGTTCAGAAATCTAAAAAGGTTTAACATAATTCACGCACTACACACCCTCACACTTCACACTCTCACCCATACTCACACATAATCACTCACCCATACTCACACATAATCACACGTAACACGCGACTTGGCTCTTTTCTATGCATAACTCTCACTCATTTACCCTTTCAATTGTTTAATTTTAAGTTACCCATTTAATTTATTTTATTTTACTGCATGTTTACATTGTCTACACTGCTCAATTACATAAGATGATGATAAGTGGAAGCGCGGAGTCTCCTAACACAAGCAATTCCTTGCTTAAAAGGTGATCTCCGATCATATGTATGTAAATGCCTTTTTGTAATTGAAATAAATATTTTGTATTTTTGTATTTTTTTTTTTTTTTTTTTTTAAACTTTTGCATAGCTTTTATCGCGAGCTTTGAGCGCGGCGACCGAATCAAGAAATTCCGTAACGAAAAAAACTTAAAGGCTACCCTCCACTCCGCCTACAATGTAATGACGGTTCCCATGGCAACGTGATGTTGTCATGGGAACGTAATTTTTGTTTTATGTCATCACGTCATCATCCCAAGTGTAGCGTTGACAAATAGGAAGTATGGAGGTTACAAATGCTATGCAATAGCTTTACCGCGGCAGTCCCCGAGTGCCACAAGTTTTTTTTAAACCCAACCGTTCATGAAGTGTTTTCCGTGTTTTCCCATTTTCATATCACAAAACTACAGTCTAACAATCATATATCTAGGTACTCAAATCACAAGTAAAGTTTGCACCAGAAAACACACCAGAAACAGAAGCGTTGGGCATCAATGTTACTGACATGAAGCAATCGTTGAAGGAGCGCTTCTTTGGCCGCCTGAAGAAAGTATATAATAGTCTTCTATCAGGCGGAAACAAGGTGCGTGGTTTCAACGGTTGGGTCATGCCGGTTTTGATGTACTCTTTTGGCATACTCAAATGGATTCAGACCGAACTAGACGCCTTGGATAGGAGGGTCCGTACGCTACTGACTGCATATCGAATGCATCACCCACGATCATCGGTAATGAGACTGTATATCCCGCGAAAATGTGGAAGTCGAGGCTTTTTAAACGCTAAGACACTCCACAATCGCGAGATATGCAGTCTCAGGGAATATTTCCTAGAAACCGACGTGGGAATGCATCGAGATGTGGTTGCGGTGGACAAGGGCCTTACCCCGCTTTCATTGGCTAAAGAGAACTGGCGCAAGCCTGTAGTGCTCGACACTAACGAACGCAGGGAGATATGGTAGAGTAAGAAGCTTCATGGGCGCTACTTCCAGGCCCTGCATGGGCCCTATGTAGATTTACTAGCGTCCGTAGCCTGGCTGCGTTTTGGTGACCTCTTTGGGGAAACCGAAGGTTTTGTCTGTGCAATTATGGACGAAGTTACGATGACGAACAATTACCGGAGATTCATTGTAAAGGACGGCACGGTTGACATCTGTCGGGCATGCCACCGTCCGGAAGAATCAATACGACATATTATCTCCGGGTGTTCTCGTCTAGCTAACGAAAAGTACTTGCATAGACACAACCCTACAAGGTTGTGTCTATGCAAGTACTTTTCGATCGCAGGGAGGTATGGCAGAGTAAGGAGCTTCACGGACGCTTTTTCCGGGCCCTACATGGACCCGATGTAGATTTACTGGCGTCTGTGACCTGGCTACGTTTTGGTGACCTCTACGGGGAGACCGAAGGTTTTATCTGTGCAATTATGGATGAAGTTATCATGACGAACAATTACCGGAGATTTATTGTGAAGGATGGCACGGTTGACATCTGTCGGGCATGCCACCGTCCGGGAGAATCAATCCGACACATTATCTCCGGGTGTTCTCGTCTAGCTAACGAAGAGTACTTGCATAGACACAACCTTGTTGCCAGGATTATCCATCAGCAACTTGCTCTGAAATACGGCCTTGTGGAATCGAAAGTGCCATACTACAGGTATGTGCCCGACCCAGTTCTCGAAAATGGAAATATCACATTGTACTGGGATCGATCCATCATCACTGACAAGACTATTGTTGCCAATAAGCCTGATATAGTGGTGGTGGATCGAGGAGAGCGGCGCGCAATGATTATTGACATAACGGTCCCGCATGACGGGAACCTCGTGAAAGCCGAGAAAGATAAACAAATTAAGTATCTTGACTTGGCTCGCGAGGTTGTCAACATGTGGAATGTGGACTCAGCAATCATTGTGCCGATAGTCGTATTAGCCAATGGCTTAATTGCCAAGAGCCTCGACCAACACCTAAGGAGGCTCTCGTTGGGCAGCTGGATTTAGGGCTTGATTCAGAAAGCGGTACTCCTGGACACGGCTCGCATTGTTAGGAGGTTCCTTTCTCTGGAGCCCTGACCGCCGGTAGCTTGGACCCTGTTCCCGATACCGGTGGGGATACTATTTTTTATATTTTTAAATGTTTTTATATTATTTTATTCTAATATTTAAAAATATAATTTATATGTAAATAATGAAATAAAAGGATAAGAAGCATATTACTAAAATAATATTAAACATTTTCGGTCTATCTGCAAGAAATACGACAAACACCATATTGAAACGTGCTTAAAAAATTCGTTACCATAAATTCATGCAATAACGAATCTGTTGTTTGTTAAGTTGGTACGGTCAATATTTTAAGGTCAAAAACGGTTTTCTAGCTGGTCTTCAGTTATACAAGCCCAGTGTTGCCAATGCTACCGAAAAATCGGTATTTTAAACGATTTTTTTAGTGATCTACCGATCTACCGATTGTCGCTCAATTCGAGCAAAAATCTACCGATTTTTATTACAATTTTTATAAACTAAAACATTTAATTATACAGTAGCAGTCACACTTCCATTTAAATATGGTAACACTTACGAACATGTATTATGTAAGACTATGCGCACACGAGCAAACCCCGTTGTCGCGACAGCACATCTGTCCCTTTTGCACGTTCGAAGTGAGAAAAAGAGAGATGCACTGTCGTGGCAACAAAAGCTGCTCGTGCGTGCCTAGTCTTATGGGTATTCCCCTGGGAAATTTCCCTAAGTCATAGATAAGAGAGCTTTGTGCAAAATATTTTCTCAAGTCAATTTACTTAAAACAAAGACCAGAATCCAACTTAACACCGAGTCAATAATTGCCACTTTACATACAAAAACTATAATAAATCAAAATAATTGCTACGATTTTTCTTTGGACAGAAATATATTGACTCCTTAGAGTATATATCACTGGAGAAGCCTTACGAACACTTCCCCCTCTGTAAAAGTACAAGAGCAAATGCTCTAACACGGTCATAAAAACTACTTTCAAATCGATTCGAACGCACAACGTTAATCGTTTTCGAGTCGCGGGGTTCTCATCAGTGCTCCGTGAAAATGCCTAGTTGTGCTGTTAAAACATGTAAAAAGCGTTCGAATACATCAAACTTAAATAAAGACGGAATAACCTTCCTTAAGTAAGTATTTTTTTAAATATCTAGTCATGGTTTCAGTGAAATTCAAAATCCTAACCTCATAATACATTTTGACTTTTCATTCGATTCAACTATGATTTAACATAAAACACGGCATGAATCGAGTATTTTTCTCGCATTGCTTTCGTGACGTCACCATGTCTCGCTACACTTCATTTTTGTCTGTCTTCTTCTAATTCGATCGAGAGAAAGTCAAAATCAAAATCCATTTCTTTATGTCCGCAATGTGAGAAGTTAATAAGGCTTGGATTGATGAGCGCAAAAAATTAAGTAGGTATTTAATATACCACCACCTACGTCGTAATACGGGCTCTGCGGAATTCTGTTGGGAAAACATTGTTCTCACAAGATCATGATACCGATGTTTTAAATAATGAAGTAGAACTAGGTAAAGCCGTAATGACCAAATGCGTATATTACAAAAAAAGTGACCCTCAAAAATGTGTTCGCCATAATATACTCCAAATTGATTCATTTTAAAAATCAGTAGATGTCATGAACCTACCGATTTTTATTTTTATTTAATAGTTGTTAGTACATATTAAAATTTAACTTTTCTATGCATCAGCTGTTTTAATTCTGGGTTCAAACAAAATTCCGAATGATTATCGATATCGATAAAAAAAAATCGATGGTATGGACTTCTCTTTCCGGGCTCGAGAGAACAATTGCTATTGTACTTTTTCGTAGAAGCTACCGCGCGTCCCCCGCTAAAAGTGACAGAATTCCTTTTTTAGGCGATTAATAGACACTTAATAAATATTCCAACTTATATGTATACCTACATTATCAGCAAATAAATGATTTCTTTCTTTCTTTCTTTCTTTCTTTACAAAAAACTACATCTAAATAAACAATAAACAGTTAAAATTGGGTAATTTCAACTCTTTTTTATAAATATTTTCATCTGTATTTCTCACAACAGACCAACAATAGTCACTTCAGACACCAATCCACATGGCCTTCACATGATCTGACCAAGATTATGTCTGGACTTTAAAAGAGACTGTGACCTCTGAGTTTGTTTCGGCCTTTCTTCTCAGAGTAGTCAGATAGGAAACGCCGACCTCATCTAGTTTTTAAAATATGATTGACGTGTAAAAGTGTTTGTACAAACCTACTTACAGAAATAAAATCATTTATCATTTACCTAGACCGACGACAATAGAAACCCTGATAATTTTGCTCAAATGATTTTAAATCTTGGTGAAATCGCTCACCATGTTCATCACTCACACTACCAAGATTTTCTAGAAAAAATTCTAAATGGGAATGCAAAAAATGAATTTTTAGTGACATATTTACACCCATACGCTCATAATTTTGCAATAGATTTTCAACAATTCTTGGTAATTATCACTTTTTTATTGCCAAAAAATTTTTAACGACACTTTTGAAAGAGTTCCAGGCTGCTTTTTCTACCTCGGTTAAAAAGCTCTGTGGGAACTGGCAAATCGGTCCAACCCCCGTCAGGAATGAAGTTCCTTCTCACGTATGATTTAAAACGAAAATCGCTACCATCTTGGACTTACATTTTGACCTCACTATTAGCTTCAGCACCCTCGAAAACTATATAAACGACACTCATGACGAAAAATTTGAGCAGCCGGTATCTTGGATTTACATTTTAACCACACTATCGGCTTTAGCACCCTCTAAAACCATGAAAACGATACCCATGATGAAAAATTTGAAAATTTTCAGAGCCGCCGTCTTAGATTTTGACCTCATTATCGGCTTTAGCACCATTGAAAACCAGGAAAACGATACCCATGATGAAAAATTTGAAAATTTTCAGAGCCGCCATCTTGGATTTACATGTTGACCTCACTATCGGCTTTAGCGCCCTCGAAAACTATGAAAATGACACCCATGATGAAAAATTTGAAAATTTTCACAGCCGCCATCTTTGATTTTGATTTTGACCTCATTATCGGCTTTAGCACCATTGAAAACCATGAAAACGATACTCATGATGAAAAATTTTAAGATTTTCCGAGCCGCCATCTTGGATTTTCATTTTGACCTCACTATCGGCTTTAGCACCACCAAAAACTATGAAAACGACACCCACGACGAATAATTTGAAAATTTTCGCAGCCGTCATTTTGGATTTTCATTTTGACCAACTTCACATTTTCTCTCTCTCTCTCTTGCCAGCCTGATACTTGTTCATACAATGTTTGTGTTTGATCTCTTTGGTGATTAGAACTTTTACTAACAATATCCACGTTCCAAATTCAAATCACTTTTAATCCCTAGGGATTAAAAGGAGGATTAAACTAGCAATTTTTGAATAGATGTGATAAAAATACGTTTATCGTTCTATTTTGTAAACAACTGTGTGATTCAAAAGTCTTATATATAAAATTCTCGTGTCACAATGTTAGTTACCTTACTCCTTCGAAACGGCTTTACTGATTTTTACCAAATTTTATATGCATATTTAGTAGGTCTGAGAATCGGCTACTATCTATCTATTTTTCATACCCCTAAGTGATAAGGGTTGTCCATCCCAAACAAATAATTGGCAAAACAACGTTTGCCGGGGTCAGCTAGTTTTTATATAAAAATGTCATCTAGAGTGTGTAAACTACATCCAAATCGATTTTGTTATGTTTGTGGGGAAATTGTTCAGTTAAATCGTAGTTTCCCTATACCTAACAAAACCATTGCAAGAAGCCTATTTACAATTATTTTAGATTTCCGGTGTCAAATCAAGATAAAAATTGGGTTCCTCATGTGATTTGCACTAATGGCAGATTGGTCCTCAGCTCCTGGTATTCAGGTAAAAATAGATCACTGAAATTTGGTAAACCAATGTTATGGAGAGAGCCAACTAACCACGTAACCGATTGTTACTTTTGTTTAACAAAAACTTTTGGTTTTAACTCAAAAAAAAAGATAGTATAAAATATGCAGACGGTCCTTCATTCATAGGATTTGCCAGTTCCCACAGAGCTTTTTAACCGAGGTAGAAAAAGCAGCCTGGAACTCTTTCAAAAGTGTCGTTAAAAATTTTTTGGCAATAAAAAAGTGATAATTACCAAGAATTGTTGAAAATCTATTGCAAAATTATGAGCGTATGGGTGTAAATATGTCACTAAAAATTCATTTTTTGCATTCCCATTTAGAATTTTTTCTAGAAAATCTTGGTAGTGTGAGTGATGAACATGGTGAGCGATTTCACCAAGATTTAAAATCATTTGAGCAAAATTATCAGGGTTTCTATTGTCGTCGGTCTAGGTAAATGATAAATGATTTTATTTCTGTAAGTAGGTTTGTACAAACACTTTTACACGTCAATCATATTTTAAAAACTAGATGAGGTCGGCGTTTCCTATCTGACTACTCTGAGAAGAAAGGCCGAAACAAACTCAGAGGTCACAGTCTCTTTTAAAGTCCAGACATAATCTTGGTCAGATCATGTGAAGGCCATGTGGATTGGTGTCTGAAGTGACTATTGTTGGTCTGTTGTGAGAAATACAGATGAAAATATTTATAAAAAAGAGTTGAAATTACCCAATTTTAACTGTTTATTGTTTATTTAGATGTAGTTTTTTGTAAAGAAAGAAAGAAAGAAAGAAAGAAATCATTTATTTGCTGATAATGTAGGTATACATATAAGTTGGAATATTTATTAAGTGTCCCGATACATTTTACCTTACGGCATGCAAAATATTAGGTTTGAATTAAATTGTAAAAAAAAAAAATTAAAAAAAAACATATTCTTAATAAATATTTAAAAAAACTGACGTGCTCGATTTTTTTTAATATTTTTTCCGAGATGTAGATACCCAAAGTAACATAACCGTGCATATTCCATTTCATGAACAAAAGTCATGTAAACTAGTGTTATTTTTTGAGAAATATTTTTGCAGAATAGCTTTAAGATTCTCATAGCCAAAATTAAGGAGTTTTAGTGATAGTTTATTTCGGTGTACAAGAAAATTGGCACCTTATAACCAGAAAATGAAACAAACTTTTCCCCTCTTCACCCGCGCGGGGAATGTTTTCCATCCAGCTCGGAAAACAAAAACATCGTGTTTGCTTACACAAATGTGTATGGCCACGCCTCTTTGTTGCAATGTTTTTGTGTAATGTTTCGAAAAAACGCGCAGGAAACCCGGCTTTAGGATTTAATGAGAGGGTGAAATGAATGGGGTGCTTGGACAGGAAACCTCCCCGCGTGCCTGGGGGCTGGAGTTCCCTTATGGATGCGTCCGGGGGGAAGGCCAGTCTCCGGGACGGTGCACCCTGGGGTGCGGACAATGACTCCCCATTAAGGGGTCTCATTGCCCGTATGCCAATATCCTGTCGGAGGAACGCTCTAACGGGTACTCGCTAGGGAGTACTCGTTGAGCAGCGTTAGAGTAGGAGCGGGCTCGGCGTGCACTAACTGGAGGTAACTGGTGCGAAGAAAACCGATAGGGACATCGTGGCCCCCGGCAACAGGGCAACCGAAGGAACACGAGTGGGTTTTAGTCAGTAAGAGTCTGACAAGCCCTCCCGCTCCGCCCAGAGTGGGAGAAGTTCTTTGATAATTTCCCACCCAAAAAATAAAAAAAAAGGGTGAAATGAGTAATGTATGTGTTATTCACAGCAAGCACACAATTAATTACTTAGATCAATAAAAAAAAAATACTTTTATACATATCTATTGTCAAAGTACAATTACAAGTCAACGAGTTGTAGCTACTAGCTAGGCAACCATTCCAATTTCTTTTATTAGTCCGCGCGCACTTTGGACACGAATTTGTATCGTACGTAAGCGTATATGATCGTGGTCGTACGAATTGAGCGCGCACACAAAATACATTTTTCTTTGTCAATCGATATCGCATTGAACGCACGAAAAATCCCAACAAGTTCGAATTGTTTCCGGACGTCGGAACTATACGTACAACTTCCTCGCAGCTCGCACTCAGTCTGCGCACTCCCTTAGTACTTTTTGATGGTCGGGATCGTTCGTGCGTGTTCGTATGTGATCGCACGAGTAAAATTCTTGCGAAAAAGCGTCCAAAGTGCGCACGGCCTCCTACATTGAAAGAAAACAGATCCAATGCAAACAATTTTCACAAACGCACAGTTTTATCTTTATGTAGTCTGTGGCATAAACCGTGTTAAGATGACAGATAGTAAAGTGTTGCTATAGCAAAAATTAAAAATTAATGTCTTGTCTCTTTTTTGTATATATTTTTCTAATAAGTGTTTCTGTTTGTGTAATAAAAATACTCAAATAACTTTACCAGCAGTTTAATGTTAACTTTGTTGTGCAAAACTTCTCTTTGAATGTACTTAAGGTGGCAAACAATATTTTCTAAAAATAAAGTTGCGCAACATGGCGATTATGGCTCAGCTGCTTTGATCGTTTGTAGTGAAAATTTCCAATGATAGGGTTTTGCGACGACGACACGCTCTACTTAACAACAGTTTCCAACTCGTTCAAAGATTACAGTTAGTTGTAATTTGTCGGTTATCATCGCGGAGTGTGATGAGTCAGCTAGTGTTTCTGTGCGGCTAAGACGCGGACTTATTGAGACAATTGCTCTAAAGTGCTGTTATTTTTGGTTGAGAAGCAACCCGGAGAGAATCCGTCAAGCTGGAGCGACTACCGGAGTACCTGCGCGACACCGTCGACTGGTTCATGGGGTGAGTGGCCGCACGTCATTGTTCATACGAAACTTGTTGTTCACTTCACGCTCCTTTCACAATGTCTTTTATTCTATTCGGTATCTCCTTCATGCCTTTAATAAGGCATTGCCAGCTACCAGTCATGTATTCACGAAAGTTGCCTGCGTTTGCAGTAAGATGTTAGAGTAGGTACCTAGTTGACACTTTAAACCCTCTGGTTTCCCAAATCGTTGTAAATCCGCCGAACACCAATTTGCCTTCCCATGTATTTGCTTAGCCATCCATTTCTAATAAGACCAACAAAGTATTTGATTTTACCAAATTAGGCCCTAGGACAGTATGTCTCAGATAAACATAATCATCAACCAGTTAATAATAATCAGGTTAAGACAATAATAAATGTATCAATATGAGTTTGAGAGAATGTGGGTGATCCTCCTTCGGTAACTTGGACAGGCAAAAGATGGTATTAGATTACATTAGTATATAGTATTACTTAATTCTAAGTAATAATTATGTCAAATTATTAAGTAATAATTATCAAAGCTAGAGCGAACAGGCAGGTACAGTCAACTTTTCTGCAGCTTATAGCATAATCAGCGTTTAGTGGTCCTACTGCTGGGACACAGGCCTCCTCTCTGTAAGAGGGAATGGGCCATATTCCACATTCCATTTTAAAATAAAGTTGGCACCCCCACTTTCGAAAAATGAAAACCTTTAACGGTGAAAATTTCGAGCTAATTAACCTATTGACCGCCACGGACGTCTATGGATGTCAAATTAAAACGTGCTCACGACGCCTGGGACGGCTTGGCACGTCGAAAATAACATTGTTAAGGACAATTTTAGACTGCAAGAAAAAAAAATCTGACCAAATCGGAAAATTTTCAATAGGGGTGCTAACTAGTAATTTATTTATTTATTTATTAATAGGAAATGGATAACAGTTGTTTAAGAAACATAAAGCCAATTACAGGTTCTCACGGGTAAAAACAGAAAAAGTAGTAGAAATCTTAGGATCACTAACAAGCACGATAAAAAAGATTAAGTATACATATTATTTTAAATAAGGTACAATAAGCACTACTCACTTTTAAAAAAGTCAGCATTCAGCCGAGCACGTGCAGAATAGGTTTTGGTTGTAAATGGGCCAAATGAGAACTCTTTACAAAGAATATTAAAGTCCTTACTCGCTCGCACCATGTATTAGTTTTGCCTGTAGTTAGAAGAGGTAAAAGGAATGGATATAGGCGGATTAAATCTAACTGATCTCTGAGGAACATGGAAACTTAGTTTATGTAGGAGATCAGGGCTGTCAATCTCATTAGATATAATTTTTTAAAGGAAAGTACAATCTGCTAGTCGACGACGATTTATGAGTGGCTGTAAATGAAATTTCTTGCAAAGATTTATGCATTATCAGAATGGTATGGTATACGCAACCGGAAACAGAAAACGAATAAATTAGTAATTAAGTTAAGCACCCCCACAGCACTTAACTGTTTACTAACTGGTTTTAACTGGTTGGTCTGAATTTTTTTTTCTTGCAGTTTAAAATTGTCCTTAATTAGCTCGAAATTTTCAGCGTTTTAGATTTCATTTTCCGAAAGTGGGGATGCAAACTTTATTTTCATATGTTTTACAATACTTTGTATACATTAATTATTTAAATATATGTGAAGACGATGCACCCGGAATAAGATTACTATACCACAATAGATAAAAATAATTTAAAATGAAGCAATGACAGAAAAAATTACTATGTAATGGATACATGGTGTTCACATATTTACAAGCATTGTAAAAGTAGGTACCTATACGATATTCCTAAAAAAATTACAAGTAATACTAATAAGTCAGTGTGTGAGTTCAAGTAATCACAGAATGTAAAATAAATGTTATAATAATTAATTATACAATTAAATTAGCAACCAGTATTAGTAACATGTTTTCGTAAACAATTTTGCCTAATTTGTTTCATTTTGACAGTTCAACAACATTCATTGCGTTATTTACGTTGTTGAGCAGATTTTTTTTCCAACTTGTGAAGCAATGGATTAGCAATCTGTTTCAAATCGAAACAGATTGTGATTGTGTTGTATTACGCAATCAGGGTACAGTTTGATTTTATCTAAGACTCAAAATTGTCCTATGGAGCTAGACCAGCATGCTTCCAAGCATTCTTATCTGATCTAGGATATAATCCTCTAATTTGTAATATGCTTGTTTACAAAGAGTACTTTTAATATGAGTTTTAAATTTTCTTTCTGTTAATTGTAATACATCACAAGGTATTTTGTTGTTACATTTAACACAGTACCCCATCATGTATGTACTTTAGATAATCTGAAAAATGGTTGATCTATTTTATCTTTATTTCTAGTATTAAAATTATGTTTATCACTTATTTTATTAAAAAGATGTAGATTTTTCCTGACATACTTAGTATTTTCATAGATGAATTGGCAAGGTACCGTCATAATATTAATCTTTTTAAATAGTTCCCCGAGAGATTCGCAACAACCAAGATTAAATTTTTTGTATAGGCATGTAGGAGGAAAATGTTATTGTTTGTCCACTGTGATCAGATGGCAACATATTTACAATTTGTTTATGTAAGTAATCACAATTACAAAATATATAATCTATACAAGTGGCAGAAAAAGCTGTCACTCGGGTTGGTTCAATAAAAATATTTGACAAATCAAATGACCTATAAAGACTTAATAATCTGATAGTGTACGATTTATTTTCTAATAAATTAATATTAAAATCACCACATATGATTATTGACTTACTACTAGCACTAAGTTTCTATAGCATGTGCTTCCATTACAGAATCAAACATTGATAGATTCTGGTAACTTGGAGGTCTGTATGTATACGCATACTATAACATGCTTATCAAGTTCAACACAGGACAATTCAGTGGTGTGTTCAACAGACAGTCTCATGATGTCTTTTCGTTCTTTTGATTGAATAGAATTTTTAACTAATATTAATGACCTGCCATGTATCATACGTTTTCGGCTGAAATGGCTAACTACACAATAATTTTCATAGTGAATTGACATTACTTGATGATCTTTTAACCAAAGTTCTGTTAAACAAATGACATCAAACTTGGTATTTTCTAAAAACAATTCAATTTCCAGTAATTTGGAAGAGCAACCTTAGATATTTTGATTGAATAATTTTAAAATATGTTGCCCCCCCCCCTTTGGTTTTTAGGGTTCCGTTGCCAAATGGCAAAAAACGCAACCCTTATAGATTCGTCATGTCTGTCTGTCCGTCCGTATGTCACAGCCACTTTTTTCCGAAACTATAAGAGCTATGCTGTTGAAACTTGGTAAGTAGATGTATTCTGTGAACCGCATTAAGATTTTCACACAAAAATAGAAAAAAAAACAAATAATTTTGGAGTTCTCCATACTTAGAACTGAAACTCAAAAAAAATGTTTTCATCAATCCCATACTTGTGGGGTATCTATGGATAGGTCTTCAAAAATGATATTGAGGTTTCCAATATCATTTTTTTCTAAACTGAATAGTTTGCGCGAGAGACACTTCCAAAGTGGTAAAATGTGTGTCCCTCCCCTGTAACTTCTAAAATAAGAGAATGATAAAACTAAAAAAAAATATGATGTACATTACCATGTAAACTTCCACCGAAAATTGGTTTGAACGAGATCTAGCAAGTAGTTTTTTTTTAATACGTCATAAATCGTAAACCGCAATTTACCTTTCATTCAATGTTACTTGCTGCTACGGAACCCTTCATGGGCGAGTACGACTCGCACTTAGCCGCTTTTTATAATTATGTAAAATATTGCCAGAAGATACCTTTTTATTATTCTCTAATAATAATTGGTTATTTGAAGGGGTAACTTCTGTTGTCTTACTAACTAGTTTAAGAGTTATCCGGAGTGAACTCCACAACTACAACTGAAGAGTCTAGAAAGCCCGTATGAGTTCCAGCAGGAAGAGAATATCCTATCTGACTGGTAGTGGCCTCCACAGATGTTGGTATTGTAGGTGGATCCTCCTTTGTACAACATGATGATTCAGAATTCATTACTATGTTGTTAGTATAACTAGACAACACAGACTCGTCATTAATACGAGTACTACAATTTGTTATAACAGCTATAACCTCATTAATATTATATGCTATCAACATAGCAATCATATGTCTACATTCCCCAGCTGAGGTAAGCCCCTTGTCCACTGCCACCACATCACGGTGCATACCCACTTGGCTTTAAAAAAATATTCTCTGAGATTGCACACCTCGCGGTTGTGGAGGGTCTTCACATTTAAAAAGCCTCGACCCCCGCACTTCCGCGGGATGTACAATCTCATCACCCACGATTCGAAGGGTCCGTGCACTGGCACGGACCCTTCTTTCTATCCAGGGCGTCGAATTCGGTCTGAGTCCATTTGAGTATGCCGAAAGAGTACATCAAAACCGGCATGACCCAACTGTTGAAGGCGCGCACCTTTTTTCCGCCTGAAAGTAGACTAATTAACACCTTTTTCTGGCGACTAAAGAAGCGCTCCTTCAACTCTTGCTTTATATCAGCAACGTTGATGCCTAACGTTTCCGAAATACCTAAATACCAATACGTGTTAGCTTTCGGATGAAAAGAGGGATCTAAGGTAGGTATATGGAGTCCGAGAGTTGAGTTCCCTCGGATTCCACAATCTCTCCTCGCTTTACATGCATGACTGCACATTTGTCCACACCAAATTCCATCCTGATGGCGCTACTGAATGTTTCAGTAACCTTCAGTAGCTCCATCAGTCGCAATTTGTTGGGGGCAAAAAGTTTCAAGTCATCCATGTAGAGGAGGTGAGATATGACCACCTCTCCTCAACCGAAAGCCTAGACCTGAATCCTCCAGCAGCGTGCTTGGAGGAGTCAGGGCTATTTATTATTATTATTTTTAGTTTTTAACTATTCTCGGGACCATGGATCCCGGTCTTTTGGAAGGCGTACCAGGGGCCGAAGCCAACTCGCAGAGGCCCCTTAGACAATTTTATATGGAATGAGGCACCAACCGACGATTATCCTTGTATGCACTATGCAAGTGCACCCAAGGACAACTCCCGGTTGATGTAGGACTATTGCAGGATATGGAAGCAAAGCTATTGGACTATGGGTTTGGGTGGTTTAAGTTTACTGGTGACCTGGAACTATGGAAGGACTATGGCCCCTGCCTGATCAATATTTTATGTACACGGATAAAATGGCAGGGGGTGACTTGCACACTCAATAACGGGCCCCCAAAAAATGTCGCTAGCACATAGTGACGTAGCGACAAGGGGGCAACATGTCCTGTGGTGCTTGAGGAGTGGAGAGGTATTTCACGGCTTTCAGAACAATCCCAGAGCCCGGAAGATGGTCAAGATCCCTACGAGCACTTACTGGAATACTTCCTTCCTCCGAACACGTTTGCTCTTGCGAATCTCCACTAAGGCGGCTAATTAAGGCAAGAATGAGGTGGGAGCTCCGTTCCTCGTCGGTGTTCACTCCAGCCGGCCAATAAAAGCAAGCCAGAGGTGAGGAACAAGACTTCTCCCGGGAGATGGGTCCGTGGGGTCGCTACTGCCCAACAGCTCGCCACATGCTGCCCTGCGGGTTTTTGTATCTCTCTTGGTTTGGGTCCTCATCCCAGACCCGTTCCGGCAAAGTAAACATTCTACATGTCATTCTTCTCAACGTGCGTCATTATCAGTGATAGGAATAGGTAGTGCCTATTTGCCGAAACTACCAAGAACAGAGACAAGAAACGGAGACTTCCTTAGGACTAAATTTTTTCCGGGACATCTGTCCCGTAATTCGGGACAACACTTTTAAATACAATAAAAAAATATGTTATTTGGAATAAGTAATTCGTCTATATTTACCTAAAGTTTGCGACTAGACATAACATAATAAATAACATTCACAGTCGTTACAACCATAAAATTTTCTGTTTTTTTTTTTTGGAGATTATTTTGTAAATAACTTGTTGATCTTAATACTATGAATCACAACACAATGTTTGTATAAGGAGCCGTACGTTCACGTTTCGAAGTAAATATCTTCTTTCTAGCTCACTCTCGGCTACGTTTAATGAGATTTCTAAAGTACAAATGTATAATTGAAAAAAGAAGACATTTTGTCTTTAAAATAATAAAACGGTAATTTTTATAATTTTAGCATTCTCTATAGTAGGACGAATTTATCATTTAAAAAAAACGGTATTTGTATTTTATCTTAATGAAATATATTTCTAAAGTATATTTAAAAATGTGCATGATATTAAAATAATGGTCTTATCACATTGTTTAGTAACACACTTAAACTATAAAAACATCATTTAATCTTTATTGCACCGAAAGTACAATACGACTTTTACGGCAGCGCATTTCGTTATCTATTCTTAGAAATTACAAAAAGAAACCGCCATGTGCGGCGCGGGGAGGGTCTACATACCTTCCCCTACAGCCCCGCGTGCCGGCGCGCTCAGGTTACCCTCACTTCACTCCTCTACTTCGGTCTGTTAAGTGCGCATCTTCCTGTATTGTTTCTGTGAATATTGTTTTTGACCCTCGCACGTTTTTTGATTCATTGGATCTTCCTAATACGACTACCTAGGTTTGAATTATGGATTACGATTTGCTGCAATAACATTGTTCCTGTCTGTCTACATCAAATAATACGGTAAGCCAACATTTATTACTTTTACTCAAAAATGCATGTAATGTGGTCATTATTTTGACAACCTTGTTTGAGCAAAGTCGACCTTGCCGTTCTGTTTCAAGGAGCGGCCGGCAAAGTCTTGCTGGTCGCTCTAACAGGCCAGCAAAACATTGCCGGCCGCTATTTTGACGTTTCAACGTTTTAAAAAATCAAATGCAAAAAGATTTTATTTAAAACACAGCTGTTTGTATTTATAGAGAGATAGGTACAAAAAGATTTTATTCCATATTTGACTGTATAGTTCCAACTACCATAGTAAAAAAAAAAACATTGTAACAAAGGCGCGGTTCAGCGAATTTTTTTTATTTTGTGACTTTTTGCTAAAAATGAGCTATCAAAGCGAAAACTCTTCCGATTCAATGTGTTTAACACCGCCAGACATTAAAGATGAAGCTAAATTAGTGGTTGAAAATTTAATACCGCGAAACTCAAAGGAAAAATATAAGCTTGCATATTAAAAATTTGTGCAGTGGAAAATCAGTAGGAAATCTAAATTTTTACTTGCTGGTTTTATTTAGATTAGGTACTTTCATTTTTGAGTAAAGCACTATACAAGCCTTGGCCCACAATGACTGCTTCGCTGGTCACGCTATGATTGCCTCGAGCTAGCCTAGCTACGCTCTAGGCCTTCCAGCTTGGCCATCATTGCAGCCCTTCCTGTCTTCGCTGTAAAGGCCTCGACCTACGGCCTCGGCCTTTATCTCAGCTCGTCCATCAAGTGCTGCACGCTGACCGCGCTGTGTCGGCCTGGAGCTGCGCTACGCTGCGCTGTCGGCCATCATCAGCGCGACCAGCAAAGTAGTCATTATAGACCGCGGCAGTAATGTACTATTTAATGTTTTGACTAAATTTATTTATTTTATTTCTTGTAGGCAAACAAACAGTAAGTTAGATATAAAGTAGAACATAAATGTATATATTATTTTAACTTAAACTAGCAATTTGACAGTCTAGCTTGATCTGCAGTTGTATGAACTTGACATTTTTGAGTGGAGGTTTTAAGATAATTATTGTGTATGAAACTTATTAAAAAAAAAATGGTTATTTTAATATTTGATGACCATTACGTACAAGACATCATCCGCATTTCATTTTTGGTCCAAATATAAAAGTGAACTTAAATACTACCAAGTATAGTGATGCTACATCTTTGGTATCATAAAGAAATGTTAAGGCGGACGAATTCTATCAAAATATTTCTGGCCGGCTCTTTTTATATTTGTACCAAAATGGATTATGTCCTTTGCGCATTGACTAAAATGTAACTCTGTAGAAGAAAAAAAAACAACTTCAATAACAATGACGCTACTCGTGTTCATATTTTCTAACCGTATTTCTTTATTAGAGCGTAAAATGAAATAATAAAATCTTCAAATCGATACAATCGATGCATCTAGGTGGAATGCGCGCGCCTCTCCCGCTTTCCCTTCCACCTCCCCATGTCTATAAGGGTTTGTTTTTCCTTTTGAGGTATGGAAAACTATAAAAAAATATTTTATTTTAGGTACCTCTTTTTGGAGACCATTAAGATTGGCGATGGCGAACAACCCTAAGGAAGCAACAGTACAAAGTTGGATTGGACTTCATCCTGAATTATATTACGACCCGGCCAGTAATTTGATTTACTGTTCTAAGTGAGAGAGCAGTATAACAGCTAAACTTAGTAGTGTCAAGAGGCACGTTAAAGGTCCGAAACACAAAGGGACAAGTAAGAAACCAAATGAAGAATTTTATTTGGACCTAGTACAATTTCTCATATTATGTAATATACCTTGGATTCAAGTAAACAACCCCGCTTTCAAAAAATTCTTCCATAAATATATTTGCTGCAATTGTACAAATCGACAAAAGGTTCCTGAGCAATCATTGCTGAGAAAAGTTTATTTAGATAAGATTTTTAAAACAAATATTGACTCGATTTATGAACAAACTGCAAATCAAAAGCTGTGGGTATCTTTAGACGAGACAACTGATTTTTTAGGCAGATACATGGTACATTTTCTTGTAAAACCTTTAAATACGATCACACAAAAACCATTTTTAGTTGCTTGCAAAGTACTAGAAATTGTTAATGGGAACACAATTGCCCGATTTGTAACAGACTGCCTTGAAAATATGTGGCGCGATTCGTATGAATCCAAAGTAGGAGACGTTGCTGTATATATATTAAAAAACACCTTTCCCCACATGCCGCTTCCTCCAGAACCCGTTATTACAAGATGGGGTACTTGGTTGGAGGCAGTGTCATATTATGCAAAATATTACGATCAAATTAAAACAATTGTAAATCTTTTATGAAGTTCCGACGCGCTCTTTATTAGGTGTGCCAAAAATGTTCTTCAAAAGGAAAACTTAAAATCGGACTTGGACTACATTGAGGAATATTTTAAAGATATACAAATTGGGTTAAAGAAATTACAAAAATCGAATTTAACTCTAACGGAATCCATTGAAATATTTGATCACGTGAGAACTGTGCTTAGCTGGTGTTCGTCTGAGCCGATAAAAAATAAACTCGTAAATGTCATGGACAGAAATCCAGATCTAGATAAAATTAGAGACATATGTGACGCGATAACGGCAGGAAGGGATGAACGATCATACTATATGTACGTGACTTTAACCTCAGTCGATGTTGAAAGGTCGTTTTCAACTTATAAATGGATTCTTAACATAAAACGAAATCGCCTGACAATTGAAAATATAGAAAAAATTATGATTGTGTATTCTAACTTAGATAACTCATCTGACAAAGAAAATTTCGGTTCTGATACTGAACTTGACGAATCGAATCAAGATGATTAAATTTAAATCGTTCTTTATTTTTTATGGTATTTGTAACACAAATAAAGATTTTCAAATTCTTAGCAATTTTTAATGCGTCAAGATCTGTATCAAAACCGAACAGTTAGTAGTTCACTATTAAAACTGATTGTCATAAATGTTATAATACTTCAAAGGTTAATTTGTACTTTGATTTGAGTTAAAATTGCATCACTCAACGTCAGTAAAATAAATATGACATAGATAGATAAACAGAAATTTGGAACTTAAGTTTTTTCCGTCTGTACATTTTGTTTCATGTTTGAAGCAGTGTAGGGTGCAATAAATAAGCAAACACAGCTTACGGAAAAGAAGAAATATATTGTCCAAAGTTTAAGGTTCACAGGACACAGATACACAATAGAAGGCGAAATGAAGAGCACAGAAAGAAAGCGATAGGCACAGTTAAAATATAAGCACGTCTAGGCATAAGACTTCACCAAGACACTGGATAAAGTTAATACGACTACGGGATAGTATTGCCGAACGTTTACCGGGTACGGGAGAGGGCAACATGCACTTGCGACCGGTGGCGATTCTCGACTGATGTCTGCGAGCGAGTGCCGCGAGTGTGAAAGAGATAGATAGACAAGGCGCAAGCGCCCGCTTTGGTAACCGGTCCGCATTCCACAAAACTACATAAAAAATATCTACTAACAACATTATCTGTTTGTACAGATGTATTAATTTTTAATTTGTACTAAAGCGAAAGTTATATAATGTTAGGTTGTTATTAAGTTTTTAGCTATATACATATATAAGATTTAGGTACATATAGTTGGATGATGTATAATTTAAGTGTAAATATTACTTTTTGTTTATACAATACTGACTTATTTTAATAAATACATCTTATAATTTAAATAAATAATTAATTGAAGAAGTAGCTCCGCTACACCACCCCCCTCCAGAGACCGTCCTACGGGCGATAATAGTCTGGGAACCTCACTCTGCGGCCCGATCGTGTTACTCTGACCATGCTTTCTCCGGCGTCCGGTAAATCATCATTTGTGTTTCGAGCGGGGGTGTGAGTGAAATTTTGTGGTGAGTTAGTGATTGGGGCGTGTGTGTGAGTAGAAGTATGAGGTAGTGGGAGTTGTCTTGAATGTGTTGTGGTGTCTGGATCACGCAGTATGTAGGCAGGTTTTATTCTGTCGATCGATACGGTGACCATCTTACCTTTGACTATTAGCTTGAAAGCTTTGTCTCCATGTTGTATGACCTCATAAGGACCAGTGTAGGCAGGCTTCAATGATCCGGCCACAGTGTCGTCACGAAGGAAAACATGTGTTGATGTGGCCAAATCCTTATAAACGAAGGGTGAGCGACGTCCACTATGACGTGACGCTGGAGTAGGTTGCAAATTATTTGCGAAGCTCCGTAGACGCGCAATGTAACTAGTGACGTCAGGGTCTCCTTGGTCCTCTGGGCTGAGAAAGTCTCCTGGTAAACGTAGTGATTCCCCATACACCAGTTCAGCTGGCGTTGACTTAATGTCCTCTTTGAAGGTACTACGTACACCTAATAATACCAGGGGAAGGGACTCGACCCAGCTGCTATCAGCGTGACAGGTTATAGCGGCTTTGAGCTGCCGATGAAACCTCTCTATGAGCCCATTAGAGGCTGGATGATAGGCCGTCGTCCTTTTATGTTGGAAACCAGCTATTTGCGATAAGTGGCAAAACAAGGCCGATTCAAATTGCCCCCCACGGTCTGTAACGACGTTCATGGGGCAGCCGAAACGGGATATCCACCCGCTAAGTAGGGCTTTTGCTACCGTCTCGGCGGTAATATCCTGTAAAGGTATTGCCTCAGGCCATCGAGTAAAACGATCGATTGCTGTGAGGCAATACCGGTATCCCTGCGATAGTGGTAGGGGTCCAACAAGGTCAATATGTAGGTCCCTGAACCTAGCGCGCGGAAGCTTGTACGTGCCCAACGGTGCTGATACATGTCTATGAACCTTTGCCCGTTGGCATGCTAGGCAAGTGCGCGCCCATTCCCTACAATCCTTCCTGATACTAGGCCATACATAGCGGTCGGTGATCAGTCGGATACTGGCGTTGGCACCGGGATGGCTGAGAGAGTGAAGGCTCTCAAAAACCTGTCGACGTAACTCCTTCGTCACATATGGTCGAGGTGTAGTGCCACTTACATCGCAAAACAACTCTAAATGTGTGCCTGGTAATTTGACCTTCTGCAAGTGTAGTGAGTTATTGGCATTCAACAGTTGTTTCAGTTCAGGGTCGGTGTTTTGTGCGGTAGCTAGATTTTGCTGATCGAGAGGTAAAACGATCTCATCGATACGAGATAAAGTATCGGCTACCACATTATCCTTCCCTGAAATATGCCGAATGTCAGTACAGAACTGTGAAATATAATCTAAATGGCGAAATTGCCTGGGAGAGCAGTTCTCTTTCCTGGAATGAAATGCGAATGTAATTGGCTTGTGATCGGTGTATATCACAAAGTCACGTGCCTCGATCATATGACGGAAGTGCTTGACCGCCTCATAGATCGCCAAGAGCTCGCGATCATATGGGGAATATTTGGTCTGCGAGGGAATCAGCTTTCGTGAGAAAAACGCTAGAGGTTGCCACGTATTGTCCTTGAACTGCTGGAGCACGCCACCCATAGCTACGTCCGAAGCGTCTGTAACCAAAGCAAGTTTTGCTTCGCAGTCTGGGTGTGCAAGCATGGCAGCTTGAGACAGACCACGTTTGCACGCCTCGAAAGCTTCCTGTTCTCGTGACGTGAAATGTACGGGATGGGAACCTTTCACGGATCCTGTCAATAGAGCGTTCAACGGTGTTTGGTGTGTAGCAGCGTCAGGAATGAATCTACGGTAAAAATTAATCATTCCGAGGAACCTACGGAGCTCTCTTACCGTTTTTGGGACGGGGAAATTGTTGATGGCCAGTACTTTGTCTGGCAAGGGCTTGGTGCCATTCACTGAAATGCTGTAACCCAAGAATGTTACCTCTGAGGCTCCAAACACGCACTTTGCTGTATTAATAACCATGCCATACTCCGCCAACCTGGTGAAAATTTGGTGTAGGTGGTCTATGTGGGTCTCCTGGTCTTTTGAGAAGACCAAAATGTCATCTACGTAAGGATAGGCAAAATCTAGGCCGCGCAGCATTTCGTCAACGAAACGTTGAAACGTCTGTCCGGCATTACGAAGTCCAAACGTCATGAATGGGAATTCGTATAAGCCGAACGGCGTTGTTATGGCGGTCTTCTCGATGTCACTGGGATTGACGCGAATCTGATTATACGCCTTCACCAGGTCTATTGTCGAGAAGACGGTGCATCCTGTAAGGTTGTGAGAAAAGTCCTGGATATGACGTATGGGGTACCTGTCTGGGACCGTCCTGGCGTTAAGCATCCGGAAATCACCACACGGGCGCCAGCTGTTGTCCCGCTTAAGAGCAAGATGAAGCGGAGAGGCCCATGGTGATTCTGATGGCCGACACGTACCTATCTGTAACATGGCTTCAAATTCTGCTTTAGCAACCTTCAACCTATCTGGCGCTAACCTGCGTGGTGTGCTATATACTGGTGGTCCTGGTGTAGTTCGTATGTGGTGCATTATGTTATGTTTAGGTGTACGGTGCATACCTGAGGGTCGAGTAATGTCTGGGTACTTTGCTAGTATAGCATGGTACACTGAATTATTTTTGTCTCCCAACGTAACCTTCACCGAAGATACATCGTCAGAAAAACTCGCGACCGAAGCCGCGGTGGTGAGCATAGTATTACTATCTAATAAACATTTGTTACGTACATCTACAATTAAATTATAATGCGATAAAAAATCTACACCTATTATAGGCCGTGTTACGTCTGCTATAATAAATCGCCAAGCGAAGTCGCGGCGCAAGTTTATATTAAGAACTAAATGGGCATATCCATAGGTATTTATTACTGACCCGTTAGCTGCAAACAGTTGATAGTTCGTTTGGCTTTGTTTACCTTTCGCTAATGTTCGAGGAAAAACACAAATATCACTGCCAGTATCTATTAAAAACTGCACTTTTGTCCGCTGGTCAGTTATAAACAAGCGACCGGGATTTGGGCAGGCGTCGGTCGCCATGACGGACTGCCCTATTCTTTTCCCTTAGGCTTGTAATCACACGGTTTTGTACAGCTACTTGCCTTCTCACCGAACTTTGCGTGGTACCAACACAATGGGTATTTCCGGTAATTAGACTGGGAGCGGCTCGAACGGGAGTGGCTGCGATCACGACTTTCGGATCTGAATCTCCGTGACTTCGACCGTGACATCCTGTCTAACTTGGTCGTCAGCTTCTGCACCTGGCGTGTGAGTTCCGCTACTTGATAGCTTAACTCTGGAGAACCACCTGATGTTGAGGCTGCCGCTACGTGCGGGCTGGGGGCTGCGATGTCGTGGATGCGATCAGCCAGCTCTGCGACCTCGTCCAGAGTAGCCTTCGACTGCGAGGCTACTATGGTCTGGATATTATTCGGCAGGCGGCTGGACCACATGGTGCGCAAAAAGTCCTCCGGCACATCTGGTCCTGCAAGATGCTGGATATGGCGCAAGAACTGGGACGGCTTTCGGTCGCCCAATTCCTCACGCGTGACCAGCTGCAGGATCTTCTTCTCCTTGGACGCAGAGAGTCTCTTTATGAGTTCCGACTTAAGTCGCTCGTACTTATTGGGTGCTGGGGGGCCAGCTATGATGTCCTCCACCTCCGATGCGTAAATGGGATCCAACTGCCCCAAAGCATGATGAAATTTGGTGGTATCGGCAGTTATGTTGGCCAGAAAAAATTGGCTTTCCAGCTGGTGAAACCACAAAGCCGGTTTCTCCGGGTAAAAAGGAGGTACCCGTATGCCAACTCGCTGGATGTCATGGGATGTGCTAGGCGACACGTTGTCGCCGCCATTTTGTGTGTCGTTAGGCTCGGTCTCTTTCGGCATTTTTTTCGTGTTCGTCGGGGTCACCAATGAAGCAGTGTAGGGTGCAATAAATAAGCAAACACAGCTTACGGAAAAGAAGAAATATATTGTCCAAAGTTTAAGGTTCACAGGACACAGATACACAATAGAAGGCGAAATGAAGAGCACAGAAAGAAAGCGATAGGCACAGTTAAAATATAAGCACGTCTAGGCATAAGACTTCACCAAGACACTGGATAAAGTTAATACGACTACGGGATAGTATTGCCGAACGTTTACCGGGTACGGGAGAGGGCAACATGCACTTGCGACCGGTGGCGATTCTCGACTGATGTCTGCGAGCGAGTGCCGCGAGTGTGAAAGAGATAGATAGACAAGGCGCAAGCGCCCGCTTTGGTAACCGGTCCGCATTCCACAAAACTACATAAAAAATATCTACTAACAACATTATCTGTTTGTACAGATGTATTAATTTTTAATTTGTACTAAAGCGAAAGTTATATAATGTTAGGTTGTTATTAAGTTTTTAGCTATATACATATATAAGATTTAGGTACATATAGTTGGATGATGTATAATTTAAGTGTAAATATTACTTTTTGTTTATACAATACTGACTTATTTTAATAAATACATCTTATAATTTAAATAAATAATTAATTGAAGAAGTAGCTCCGCTACATGTTTTCCAATTACGTCATATTTAAAAAATTATATAAATTTATTTGTTACAACAATATTCTATGTGTTTTATTTTTCCTTTAGAGCCCATAGAGGATAAGTTATTATTATGGAGTTATAAATTATAAACGTTATGTCTAGTCGCAAACTTTAGGTAAATATAGACGAATTACTTATTCCAAAAAACATATTTTTTTAATGTATTTAAAAGTGTTGTCCCGAATTTCGGGACAGATGTC
The DNA here is from genome assembly GCA_963680765.1 of Agrochola lychnidis. NCBI lineage: Eukaryota > Metazoa > Arthropoda > Insecta > Lepidoptera > Noctuidae > Agrochola > Agrochola lychnidis. The sequence continues at coordinate 836,489 of OY796857.1, read as the reverse complement.
CCGGAAAAAATGTAGTCCTAAGGAAGTCTCGTCTCTGTTCTTCGAAGTTTAGGCAAATAGGCACTACCTATTCCTATCACTGGTCATTATCCTGGCAGTACAAATTCAGGACAATGACGTTGAAAAAAAATGATGAATCGGAAAAAATCTTGTTATGTTTTACGCACGTGGTATTTCAAAAAACGTTTTGTAATTGCGTATGCACACAAAACCTTCATACTTTTATGTTAAATGAATAGAGTAACAATATAATTTGACGAATATATAAATGAAAATGTTAATGACGTTTGCAATTAAACTTTTTGGAGAATGAATTTCAAAGCCTTACCTGCAAAAAACGTGCGCGTATATCTTCACCAAAGCACATCGCCCGACTGTGGTGCGACTGGTGCGGGGAGGTCTGTTCGCCCAGCCACAAGTTTCTCCTCTTCCCGTCTCACTCAATATAATATTGAAAACAAACAGCGTAGGACAATGACGCACATATTTTGTTTATTAACTTAGCGGGTATCGGTAATTTTATCAAGAATATGAAGATTGATTGTGTACAGCACTCAACAGAAAATAGCTCCATGAAGTCACAATTTTTATATAATCAAAATATAGACCGCGTGTACCGACACGTGAAAAAATGGCAATTTTATTATGAAAATAAAGTTGGCACCCCCACTTTCGAAAAATGAAAATCTAAAACGGTGATAATTTCGAGCTAATTAAGGACAATTTTGGACTGCAAGAAAAAAAATTCCGACCAACCCCCCCTTCGAGATATTTAAAATTTTCAATGGGGTGCTAACTAGCCACAGCATTTATTTAAATGTACACTAAAAAAGTTTTATGTATGTCATAATTTCGAGCTCATTAAGGACTACAAATGCCGCATCAACCCACCCCCCATGTACAACCCCCACTCCCATATCCGTAAAAACATTAAAAAATCAAATCTAAAAATTAAATTCTCACCACTATAATTCCTAGCATAGAATTGTAGACTGCCAAGTACAAAAATAAAAACATCGCATAAACCACCCCTTGACCAAACTTCCCGAAAATAACATCAAATTTATACGAAAATTTCTCTTCTTCATACATAAACTGTAAATCAATTATTAATGTATTATTACAATTACTACTTGCAACATCCCCAAAAAACAACCCCTTGACTGATGCTTAGTTCAAAATGATAAACGTACTTCAAAAAATTATTAAGTCTCCAAACCGTGCAGATGAAAATCTAAAACGGTGAAAATTTCGAGCTAATTAAGGACTATTTTGGACTGCAAGAAAAAAATTTTAGACCAGCCCCCCTTCGAGATATTCAAGATTTTCAATGGGGTTGCTAACTAGCCACAGCATTTATGTAAATGTACACTAAAAAAGTTTTATGTATGTCATAATTTCGAGCTCATTATGGACTATTTTGGACTGCAAGAAAAAAAAATCCGACCAACCCCCCCTTCGAGATATTCAAAATTTTCAATGGGGTGCTAACTAGCCACAGCATTTATTTAAATGTACACTAAAAAAGTTTTATGTATGTCGTAATTTCGAGCTAATTAAGGACTATTTTGGACTGCAAGAAAAAAAATTCAGACCAGCTCCCCCTTCGAAATATTCAAAATTTTCAATGGGGTTGCTAACTAGTAATTAAGTTAGCAGCCACACAGCATTTAAATGTACACTAAAAGAGTTTTATGTATGTCATAATTTCGAGCTCATTAAGGACTATTTTGGACTGCAAGAAAAAAATTCAGACCAACCCCCCCTTCGAGATATTCAAAATTTTCAATGGGGTTTCTAACTAGCCACAGCATTTATTTAAATGTACACTAAAATAGTTTTATGTATGTCATCATTTTGAGCTCATTAAGGACTACAAATGCCGCATCAACCCACCCCCCATGTACAACCCCCCACCCCACTATCCGTAAAAAACATGAAAAAATCAAATCAAAAAAATAAATTCTCACCACTATAATTCCTAGCATAGAATTGTAGACTGCCAAGTACAAAAATAAAAACATCCTTTAATTAAACCACCCCCTGACCAAACTTCCCGAAAATAACATCAAATTTATACGAAAATTTCTCTTCTTCATACATAAACTGTAAATCAATTATTAATGTATTATTACAACTACTTGCAACATCCCCAAAAAACTACCCCTTGACTGATACTTAGTTCAAAATGTTAAACGTACTTCAAAAAATTATTAAAACTCCAAACCGTGCAGATGAAAATCTAAAACGGTGAAAATTTCGAGCTAATTAAGGACTATTTTGGACTGCAAGAAAAAAAATTCAGACCAACCCCCCCTTCGAGATATTCAAAATTTTCAATGGGGTTGCTAACTAGCCACAGCATTTATGTAAAAAAGTACACTAAAAAAGTTTTATGTATGATAAATTTCGAGCTCATTAAGGACTATTTTGGACTGCAAGAAAAAAAATTCAGACCAACACCCCCTTCGAGATATTCAAAATTTTTAATGGGGTTGCTAACTAGCCACAGCATTTATTTAAATGTCCACTAAAAAAGTTTTATGTATGTCATAATTTCGAGCTCATTAAGAACTACAAATGCCGCATCAACCCAATTTTTTGAAGTACGTTTAATATTTTGAACTAAGCATCAGTCAAGGGGTAGTTTTTTGGACATGTTGCAAGTAGTAGTTGTAATAATACATTAATAATTACTAAATTAAACGAACTTACCTAAGTGAAGTTCTATTGTAATTATACGAAGTGCTTAGTCCTCGATACTTATCCTGATTTACTATGTAGTCCCACTATATTCCATCGTGTACACGCGAATATTCAGAGAATAAAATCCTGCAAAAAGAAACTTTTATGCTGGCAACTATATTCAGCTTATGTCATTCTATTTAGAGTAATCTGCAATGAGAGAATTAAAATTAACAGACAGTAATTCCCCAACTTCAATCCCAGGGTTAAAAGAAACAAACCATGGTATTGTTTAGGGCTTGGGAGGGAACATAGTATCGAGGACTAAGCACTTCGTATAATTACAATAGAACTTCACTTAGGTAAGTTCGTTTAATTTAGTAATTATACTCATGCTTAGTCCTCGGATACTTATCCTGATTTACTATGTAGATGTTTAGAGATGAAGTTGGATATTACAAACATGTTTGACATTATTGAACAATAAAACATTCAAATAACATAAAATCAACCTTTTATTGTAACTGAAAAATCTTTTCAACATTTTAAGACTAAGTCTTAATTCTCATCTAATTTTAATTATCAACTAAGTATTCAATATATTCTTTTGGCTTATTATTAATTTATGACAAAGTCATATCAGTCTCAACATTACAAACAGTCTTGGCAAAGAGATATTTATCATTTTCTCCAATTAAAGGTCTATTATAGTGATTTGCAAAAACTTTAGATCCTATAGACCAACCAGCTGTTTTAAAAATAGTGTCTACTGTCACACCTTCTCTACTCGCCATTGAAGTGGAAGCATGACGTGTCGAGTGAGGAGTAAATTTTTTGATATCTATGCCACTGTCCATCATTGTTTGTTTAATCCAGCGACTAATTGTTTGGTTACCAACATAATTATGGGGCTTTTTAAAACTAATCAATAATTTTTCTGTATTACCTAACTCTGGTTTTCTTAATTTGTGTGTATAATTTATATAATATTGCAAAGTAATCACCGGACAAATTTCAGGTTTCATATGAAAGTAGGGTAACATAATACTTGTTTGCTGTTTTCCTGGCTTAGATGTTTTTAACAAATCAGTGATTTTTATGTTAACACCTGAATCAATAAATTGAATATTACTAAGTCTAATTACAGATAAGGTTTGTATTCTTTGGGCACTAGTAAGAGCTAAAAGAATTACCAACTTTTTGGTTACTTTATCAAGAGATAATTCTTGTAATGGGTACCATCTTTCTATAAAATTCAGTACCATTGATGGATCCCACGTTTCATTATATTTAGGGCGACTTGGTCGTAATTTGAATATACCTTTAAAGAACCTCTTAATTTGAGGATCCTTCCCTACATCAGAATTAATGATCAATGACAATGCCGATCTATTGCTGTTGAGTGAAGTATATGAACTGCCATTGTTGAATTGCTGTGTAAGAAACTCTAATATTTTAGTGATTGAAAAATCATGAATATTTTTGCCATTACAAAAAATCCACCACTTATGTAGTGCTACTGAATACTGTTTAACAGTGTTATCGGATAAAGAAGATATCATGACCTTAATGGTGTCATCTGGTATCATTTGTTTCTTAAAGGCTTCCCTGATAATATGCACGCCCCCAGGGAAAGGCTGCAGTGCAGAGGATGCAGTATTCTGGAAGGTGACAACAATAATTGATTTGATGGTTTGAACACTTTAATTTGTGATATGACCATGGAACTAATAAATGGGTACCAAGGTTGTGATGGCCACATAGGAAAAACTAAGATGCCAAACGCCTGATCATCTTTAATTTTCTGAATCGTTTTTGAAATTAATGCAAATGGTGGAAATGCATAAAATAATGGGTAATTTTTCCAATTTACTGTAAATGCATCTATGTTTTCTGCAAGTGGATCCCTATGCCAGGACAGATATCTAACACACTTAGTATTAGCTCTAGTAGCAAACAGATCAATGGAAGGATTTCCAAAAGATCTCACTACTTCCTGGAATGCTGCAGGAGCCAGTTCCTACTCACAATCAATGTTTTTATTTCTAGACTCGAGATCAGCTTCTATGTTATCTTTAGATTTTACATAAGATGCAAATATCCAAATTTTTCGGGCTTCACACCACTGCCATATGTCCCGAGCCAGGCAATTAAGGTTATTAAATTGAATACCACCCATTCTATTAATGTAAGCTATGGCTGTAGTATTATCTATACGTAATAAAATTTGGCATGTATTTAAATCTTTGGCAAAACATTGTAGACCAAGAAAAGCTGCTAAAAGTTCCAAATAGTTTATATGATTTTCCTTGTCTTCTTCTGTCCAAAACCCATTTGCTACCTGACCATCACAAAATATTCCCCAACCAGAGCGAGATGCATCTGAATAAATTTCAATTTCAAATTGACAATTCTTTATAGGGTTTTTAGCAGTTTTTATACATTTATGCCACCATTGTAAATATCTTTTACACTCCCTATTTATGCTCATAATTGAATCAAAATCATTATTTTGTTTAACTAACTCAGCACATTTTTGTTTCTCCAAAATTTTCGTGTATAAAAAACCATAACTCACAGCTGGACAACAAGCTGTTAAGGTTCCAATGAGTTGTGCAAAGTCTCTTATAGAACAACAACTATTATTTAAATACTTTTTAAGTAATAAATGAATTGAAAATCTCTTTTTATCTGTCACAGACAAGGTCATATTCTTTGTATTAATCACAAATCCTAAGTACTCCGCAACTTGTTTAGGTTGGAGATTACTTTTATCCTTATTTATATAAAAACCAAGGCACTCTAAAAGTGTGACTGTATTACTACAGTTTTCGAAACATTCTTTGTAAGATTCTCCAATACAAATAATATCATCAAGATAAATCACAGATTTAAATCCCCTGCTACGTAGATATGCTATTACTGGTTTTAATATTTTAGTAAAAGTCAGCGGGGCAGTACACAAACCAAAGCACAAACAATTGAATTCGTAAATATTGTTTTTAAAATAAAACCTCAAATATTTTTTGTCTTCATTGTTCACTGGTATCAAAAAATAGGCATCTTTTAGATCAATTGTGCACATGTAATCATTTTTAGAAATGAGTTTACATAAAGTCCTTATGTCTTCCATTTTAAAATGTTCTGTATGGATAAATTTATTCAGACACTTTAGATTTAATATAAGTCTGGTACCTCCATTTTGTTTGGGTACGGTAAATATTTTAGATAGAAACTGTCCACTGACAGGTGCACACTTATTAATAACACTCAATTTCAACAACCTATTAATTTCTTTAGATATAATTATATTTTCAGACTCTGAAAATGTACAATTTTTTGGTGATATATGTTGAGTAGGAATTTCCTTAAAAGGAATTTTATATCCATCTAACCATGACAAGATAACTTTATCTTGTGTGATCTTTTGCCAACAAGAGTAAAAATACTTAAGACGACAAGCAAATGTCTTTACCTCTATGTTTGACGCACAGGTTTGTGACGGTACGTCTTGCCTGATGAGTTCCTCTGCTGTTGCTGTCTCCCCGTGGTCCGTGGTTGATACCTGCCCCCCCTCCCCTGCTTGGCTCGACTCGAGTGTGGGGGGGCATTGAAGTTTTCCTTATTTTTGTAATAATTATAAGCAGATTGCTTAGGTTGCACAGTTTTACGTATGAAATTGGATTTCTTAAGTATAATTGGGGCTGCCTTTTTGATTGCATTTGCTGACTTAACGTTTTCATTAAATTTTTCACCAAACAGGAAACTGTCCCGTTTTGCAGTATCTGTTGTTTTAATAATGTTTTTGTCTAGATTAACTGCAACCAATTTCCTTCTAGTACAGGTATCATTATAATGTAAGTCACTTAATAATCTTGAAACATCTGTGAGAATTTCTATATTCTTAGTGTTTTGGTTGGTCGTTACTAAATTATTGACAACTGTTAATACTGCAGATAATGCAATGCCTAGTTGCTGTTGGCGGTCTTCCACCCTTTTGTCCCTTTCCTTGATTGGGTCGCTCAGCAGACCCTCCAATTCCAAGTACAACTTCGGAGCATCCAATAATTGTAAATTTTTTGGAATTAAATATTTTTTACATAATTCTTCTTTAGCGTCTTTAGCAATTCCACTAGTCAAGATGTTTTCCACACGTTTTATAATTTCTGGATGAATGTCATCAGCATATGACTTCTCAGAGCTGGACGGGTTTCCCAAAGCCGATAGCACTGTGTCATCTAACTCCATTAAACCGTCATCTTTTAATTCTTGAGTATCTACAAGATACACATTAATCATTAGACTAACTAAGTCTGATGATACATGATAATTATGTGTAGAGGAGTTAATTATTTAAAAATTGTAATAATAATTTCTCACGAGAGAAAATAAATTACGTGCACATCCTAGAACTTCTAGAAATGCATTATATTATGTGCTTTTTGTCCTCAACTTGAGGTTTCGAGATTAATTCTCGAGGTCCTATCGTAACACGAACTTCATGTTACATTTTTCGAGAAGCATGGACCGAGCACTAGTAACATGGCGGATAATATTAAACCTCTGCTGCTTTGCAATCCAAATCAATCATCGTCATCCGCTGAAATTATCCAATATTAACACATAATACATACCTGTATTTTGTCCCTCATTAACAATATTAAATGTCTTTTCTTGATCAGCCTGTAAAACCGATTCCAAAGAGGAGGCTGACGACGACCTTAGCCGACGTCGCACTCGAGCTCGCTTACGCAGTTTCTTTTCTATTTTCTTTAATTTCTTCCACAATTTGTCGTCTGGCATTGTAAATCGTCAATAATATATAAAATTATGAAGTTTTTAGAAGAAAATTCAATAATTTTCTTAAACTGACGTGCGTTACACGGCGCGAAAATAGTGAATGACATAAGCTGAATATAGTTGCCAGCATAAAAGTTTCTTTTTGCAGGATTTTATTCTCTGAATATTCGCGTGTACACGATGGAATATAGTGGGACTACATAGTAAATCAGGATAAGTATCGAGGACTAAGCATGAGTATAATTGATTTACAGTTTATGTATGAAGAAGAGAAATTTTCGTATAAATTTGATGTTATTTTCGGGAAGTTTGGTCAAGGGGTGGTTTAAGGGATGTTTTTATTTTTGTACTTGGCAGTCTACAATTCTATGCTAGGAATTATAGTGGTGAGAATTTATTTTTTCAGATTTGATTTTTTCATGTTTTTTACGGATAGGGGGGTGGGGGGTTGTACATGGGGGGTGGGTCGATGCGGCATTTGTAGTCCTTAATGAGCTCGAAATTATGACATACATAAAACTTTTTTAGTGATCATTTAAATGCCGTGGGGGTGCTAACTTAATTACTAGTTAGCACCCCCATTGAAAATTTTGAATATCTCGAAGGGGGGATTGGTCTGAATTTTTTTTCTTGCTGTCCAAAATTGTCCTTAATTAGCTCGAAATTGTCACCGTTTTAGATTTTCATTTTTCGAAAGTGGGGGTGCCAACTTTATTTTCATAATTTTATTGATATTTTAATTTTTTTACAGTTATTTTTTTACAATCGTGGTTTACAGCAACATTTTCGTTGATTATTTTATTATTAAAAGTAACACTTAAAAAAAACACATACGCAATTTGGAGCCTCTCAAATATTGATCCTATAATCTACAGAATTTTGGTATCGCAGGCAAACATCAAGTTACATCATATTTCAGTTTATCGGTTTCTTTGTAACTGATTCTTTTTAGATAAATGCGTTCCCACTCCTACCAACTTGAAAGTTTTATGATTTTATAATGTCAATTCGGTCGCAATATCTTTATGGGATTTCTACGAAGTCACTAATTACGAATTTCATGAAAGTATTGCATCTTGTATTGTGTGTTGCATCACTAATTTCTATGGTTTGGATGTAGGTTAGATACGAGACGAGTCGATGATCTGTGTGACGTATCACACAGATCATCGACTCGTCAGGGGAATGGGATTCATCGGTTGTGCTTCCATTTGGAGGCTTTTACTAGAATTTTTTAATGAACCTACCTCCTAATCCATTAAAAACCAGATTTCTGAACTGTAAATTATAGTGGGTAAATGCATGTTTGAAGGATATTTCGTTACAAGAAGCGTCAACCGCAAGGAAGGCATGTTTATAGTTAGCAGTGCATTGTGCTGTGTAAACACGAGTGTTGTTTGGAGTCTCGTTTCGGCGAGGTGTGACGGCGCGCGGCAGTGTGGCGGTGTCCCCGCGCTCACAGGTGTGCTGATAAGGCGTGATGTCACCGCGCGGCGCCGGCGCGTCCTCTCGCAGCCGCCTTCAGTCGGTCGCGGTGCGCAAACGTGAGCGCCGCTTTTTTTCGCTACAGACTCCGGTTCCGCTACGCGGATAGTGTCGTTTTCCGCAGTCGTGGTGCGGTGTGACTGTGTTAGTGGGTCGAGTGCAGTGCGAGGTGGGGTGCATGGTGGTGACGGCGTGGGTGCGCAGGATGAGCTCTGCCGGCGGCGGCGGCGGCTGTGAGGAGAGCGGCGGGAGGACGGGCGCGCGCTGGCCGGTGGGCATCCTGCGGCGCAGCGGCGCGCGCGCGGCCCGGCGCGTGCTGCACGTCAAGTACCGCAGCGTGCCACCGTCGCCCGCGTCGAGTCCGGTGCCGCCGGTGCTGCCGCTCGACATAGACGACACAGTTTCGTGCTTCTGCAGGTGTGTCCCCGTCTTTTGGCCTATGAGGTATTAAACAAAAGTGTGCTCTTCATTGAAATACCACTTATTACAACAAAGCAATAAACGGAACCCGATCACTGTCTTTCGATGTTAGTAATAAATCCAACTTCGCGAGCAAGTAGTTGGTGCAAGCATTATGTAGTCTTGCTATAAACAAGGCTATCTAGCTTGATTTTCAGAAATGGTTCGATGCTTAGTGGCGACTAGGCGCCATACTTGTTTCTTATGTAAGCGATTAATGTACAAATGACTAACTATACTGGTTTGTGGCGTTTGTTGTTTCCGCGTGTTGACGTAGCGGTGGTGATTACACTGGCCTACTTGCGGCGCAGCGGCATCGCGGCCGAGAGGCGCGCTTATCGCGTGTTATCACTCACCACCTGCGTGACGTCATACGGCACTTATTACTATGTTAATAACATTCAGTAAAGCTGCATTGTCTTCATCTTTATGAGTTTTCACTTATTTTCCGCTACTGGCACGCCACAGTCAATTTAAGTCCGCAGCATAATCATTTCCTCTTGGGAATTAAGATGGTAGTCGCTCCTTTGACACCCGTACCTATTCACGGGTAAAACTTCCCTAGACTCAAATATTATCAATATATCAATTCAGAGACTCAAATTGGTCTCGATCTGCACCTAACGAATAAGTCCGTAGAGGCCACACTGCTGACACAGCCAACAGCGCGCCGCCTGTGAGACAGCAGTTGTTATGCGAGACAGAACCACTGCCAGCACTGCTCACGCTGCCGACAGACTGCTGTAGGTGGAGCACTAGTCTAGTTATAGTGTTAGCAGATTGTCAGTGTCGTGCGCACGAGGACAGATTGTGAAGCAGTGCGCACTGATTGCCACCACTTGACTCCGCCGCGTCGCTAATTGTGCCACTTGCGCGTCGACACAACTCACACTTGTCGCTATATCAAAACAACGCAACACATACGACACCATTCAACAGTTCAAAACATAAACGTCGTAAAGAACTCGGTTCTGTTGATGTGGGTATGACCTCCTTATCTTCTACTCATTCAACAGTTCAAAACATAAACGTCGGCGTCGTAAAGAACTCGGTTCTGTTGATGTGTGTATGACCTCCTTATCTTCTACTTAATAAAAAATCTTAAATTCATTAATTCACTGACAGAACGCAGAGCCTAACCGCTGGGTCTAGAAGCATTAAATTTTGCACAAGAGTATCCGCTTATGCAGCTTGGCGTAATTTACTTTGACTACGAAGCGTAATAAATAGCATGCTACGTTCTTACTAAATTGCCCAAAAAAAGGAGTGTTATGTTTTCAGGGTCCATGTATGTACGTGAGTTTCTTATTAGGGTTCCGTAGTAAACAAGGAACCCTTATAGTTTCGTCATGTCCGTCTGTCTGTCTGTCCGCGGTCTAGCTCCGAGACCCTTAGTACTAGAAGCTGTAATTAAAGTAATAATGTTTTTTTTTTGTCCCATGATGTGGAGTATCATTGGAAAGGTCCTTAAAAACATTGCCGGTCTTATTACAAAAAGCGGTTTAACTAAAAACCCAGGTTTAAAACTCTATAAACTACGGTTTAAACAAAAATGATATTACAAATCGTGGTTTTTCGAAAAACCATAGACCATATCATGGTCTAACCCTAAACCTCGGCGGCCCCTAGTTTAAACGATCAAACCGTGGTCTAAGTCGTATCTGTCAAAGTTTCTCTTTTAGGTTAAAGAATCTTTTTCATTGTGTTGTGTTGTTTTTACCTGAAAATGGATATTAACATGGTCGACTTAATTGATATTGAGGATATTGAAGCCGCTGAGTTGTTGGGAACGCCACGCCGACACAACATAAATCGTGTTCGCATCAATCCCTTAGCACAATATAATATTAAAATTACTAAAGAAGTAATACTATTAACAAAGAGACAATTGTTAATAGAGATTTCGATAACTTAAAAATTCCAAGGCTAAATGAACTTTGTTCAACTTGCGATGGTTTTGTTTAAGACGCTGACAACAGCAATTGAGCCTTGAGGTTTCGGTATTTTTAGCCACGCCCACTATTTCTCCGATAACTTAGCGCCATTCTTAAATTGCGGTGATACAGCGAACTACCAAGCAAGAAACAAAGTGACACGGACAATAATCAATAATGAACCAATAGATGGCGCTTTGTATAATTTATTGTTCTGTATGAAGAGCAAGAAACAAATTAGACAGGCCGATTAAAAACACGAGTATCATATTTTCATCTTTGTATTTTTATTTTTTAAGTCGTAATTTTATTTAAAATGAATTTAAAAACAATATAAACGTAAGGAAAATAGGAAAATTAAAACTCAATTTATATTAGCAAAATTTTCATTATTATCACATTTTGTTTTGTTTTTATGTTTATTATTTACCTTTATAAATTAATAAACAATAACAAATATGTATAAAAAATGTCGACTCCATATCCCACATGCTGGTGACCTAAGCTAGATCAATATACAGGATGTCCAGTAAATAGTACGACATATTGCAGGGGTTGATAGCTTGGGTCAATACCTTCCAAAAAAACTCAATATATGTTCAGCAATATGTTACTGATTAAGAGTTATACGAAATTTTCCAAAATATTGAAAAATCTCTACCTTGAAATAGATTTTTAAGCATTTCTTAATCAAAAATTGATTTTCTAGTATTTTTTACATCAAATTATTCGTGAATAATTACTCTACACATTGATAAGTCTTTTTTGTCATAAACAAGAAAGTTTTCAAGAAATACCACTTAAAAAAACTTTTTACAAAAAAAAAAAAACAACCGACCTCCAAAAAAAACACTACAAAGTGAAAAATAACTTTAATTTCGGAAGTCGGTGTCTTGGGTTTTGTATTTTCGTTTTTTGCCACCGACTTCCGAAATTAAAGTTATTTTTCACTTTGTAGTGTTTTTTTTGGAGGTCGGTTGTTTTTTTTTTGTAAAAAGTTTTTATGTTTCACTTTTTAGTTGTGGTACCTACCCCACACACATTCGAATACCACTACCTGTTACCAGTGACAGAAACTTATCATATCATCTACATCCTAAGTGGGAAAAAAATACGTATTTTGTAGCTAACTCAAAAACTATCCAAGCAAAGTTAATAAAATTTATATGGGACCAATTCGAGAGCACACCCTTTCAAACAAAAAAAGAGTTTTCAAAATCGGTGCACAATTGACGGAGAAATCGGTGGACATACATAAAAAAAAAAAACAAAAAAAAAAACAAACATACGCGACGAACAACGGTTTTTAACCGACTTCCAAAAAGGAGGAGGTTATACCTCCTCCTTTTTGGAAGTCGGTTAAAAAAACAGAAACATTTTCTTATCGCTTTAACCTACAGCGGTGAAAAAAAAATGTACCTATGTAACAGTTTTGTACAACAACAAACACAACAAATTCAAACAATAGCTTGTTTAATGGTGATTTTGAAAAGAAACAATACCAGCGCATTTTCATAAAAAAAATTACGAAATACATGCTATTCTAGTTCCAAAGAAGCTGATTTTGTTGAAAATGTTACCAACTTAATTTTGACAAAAACTAGTACTTAGAGTAAGTAATAGCACTCATTTACGCGAATTATTAAAAAAAAAGGTGTGACACGTAAAATGAAGCATAATAATTGGTTCTATATGATCTCTTTGAGTAGCATCCGTCTACAATAACGTCAATAATTGGTATACCATTTTTAGGGTTCCGTTAAAAAACGGAACCCTTATAGATTCGTCATGTCTGTCTGTCTGTCTGTCCGTCCGTATGTCACAGCCACTTTTTTCCGAAACTATAAGAGCTATGCTGTTGAAACTTGGTAAGTAGATGTATTCTGTGAACCGCATTAAGATTTTCACACAAAAATAGAAAAAAAACAAATAATTTTGGAGTTCCCCATACTTAGAACTGAAACTCAAAAATTTTTTTTTCATCAATCCCATACGTGTGGGGTATCTATGGATAGGTCTTCAAAAATGATATTGAGGTTTCTAATATCATTTTTTTCTAAACTGAATAGTTTGTGCGAGAGACACTTCCAAAGTGGTAAAATGTGTGTCCCCCCCCCTGTAACTTCTAAAATAAGAAAATGATAAAACTAAAAAAAATATATGATGTACGTTACTATGTAAACTTCCACCGAAAATTGGTTTGAACGAGATCTAGCAAGTAGTTTTTTTTAATACGTCATAAATCGTAAACTTATCGTTACTTGCTGCTACGGAACCCTTCATGGGCGAGTACGACTCGCACTTGGCCGCTTTTTACTAACTTTGCCCTTCGAAAAATTCTTTCCTTTTCAGCAGCTTTTTCCATTGTTTCTTGCGCAACCTGTTCCCACTCTTTAGATATATCATCGTGTATGCTTTGGTATTTTTTGTTAGACATAATAGGTAAATTTAGCGCTGAAGAAAGTTCTTCCAAGTTTGAATGTCCACCGCCAATGATAACATGCCTGCTACAGCACAATAATTGACTGGTAAATAATTTTCGTCACTAGAGTCACTTTCAATGATAAATTTTAAATTGAACATCCTACACAAAAGAGAGAACTTTGAAGACAATCCATTTATGCTTTCTCCCACCAAATCAATGTGACTTAAATTACAACCCAAAGGTCCGTGGCCAGAAATTTTCTGAAGATTTAAAAAAAAATGCGATAGGCTTATAATTCGTCGTCCAATATGGATTTCTTGTTCAGGAGGGCCGACTTGTAGAAATCTAAAAAAAAAAAACAAAGACTTAAAAGTTAACCTTTGCGTAAGTAACTAAATACCGACTGCTAGATTTTATCCTCGACAACCAGTACCTGGCCAAGTACATGATAATTTAATATTTACCTCAAATTCAGGAAGATCATTGGTTGATTCAACTGTCTCAGATAGATTTGATTCTTGATCAATAATACTTCTTAACACCTCGCATGATTCCTTTGCTGATTCTTCAAACCTGCGTTGAAAAAAATATGACTCACAATAACATAAGAAGTATAAGAAGAATCAGGAGAAAGTTTCATCTCACTTGGGCAATTTGTACACATCTCATTCTGGGTACTTACCTAATAACATTTTCAAGGGTAACTATTTTGTCACTTTCTGAAGTAACTGACACATTTTCAAAACTGCAAAAAAAATACATTCATACTTAGAAGAACTTTCACCAGCACTAAACTTACCTATTATGTCTATAGTTTAGCCAAAACCACTGTACCGCGCCTTAGGTATATGCGCGGCTGAGGCTGCGGCCAGACCGCAGGAGAGCGTGCAGTATCCTCGTGTCAGCCAGTGAGGCGGCGAGCCTCCTTGCCGGATTACCGCCATGGGATCTGGAGGCAAAGGTCCTCGCGCACATCTGGGAGTGGCGCGAGGAGGCGAAACGCCGGCACTTAACTCCGATGCCGCAAGAAATCGCAGCACAGCGGACAGGGCTCCGGCGGGATCTCATGGCGTCATGGAGAGTGCGACTGTCACAACCCAGCGCTGGGCATGCCACAACTGCGGCGATAAGACCCCTCTTTGAGGAGTGGCATGAGAGGCGCCACGGCGTCCTCACCTCCCGCCTGATGCAGGTCCTCACCAGACACGGCTGCTTCAGGAGGTTCCTGTTCAGGATAATGCGGGAGGAAACGCCCGGGTGTCACCATTGTGTGGATCGCCCGGAGGACACGGTGGAGCATACGGTGGAGGTCTGCCCGGCTTGGACGGAGTATCGCCGTGTCCTCGTGGAGGCGATCGGCGGCGATGATCTCTCGCGTCCGGTCCTGGTTCAGGCCATGGTACGGAGCGAAAGGAAATGGCAGGCCGTCACCTCCTTCTGCGAAGCGGTAATGCTCGCGAAGGAGGAGGCGGAACGCGTGAGGGAGAGGCAAATTTCGCGCCCTCACGCCCCTAACCGCCGCAGGAGGAGACGCGCTGGGCGGGAATAGCGAGCTGATTTCCGGCCATCGTAGGCGCGGGCTTGCGGACGGTGAGCAATGGGTAGCTCGCCGTCCGATAAGGACCAGGCCCGGGTCGACGGCACGTTGTGTTCCACGCGCGCCTCAAAGAGATGTCAGCAAAATTGACGGGGTCCGCTAGGGCCAATGCCTGCCGGGGCTGCGAATAAGGGCCGAAAGGGAAATCGTGGCCCCCGGCAACAGGACAACCGAAGGAACACGGGTGGGTTTTAGTCAGTAAGAGTCTGACACGCCCTTCCGCTCGGAGAAGTTATTAGATAATTTCCCACCCAAAAAAAAGAAGGTATATGCGCGGCTCTCGCCGCTCATTTGTCAACGTCGTCCCGTCCCCCCCCCGCCTCGCCACGTATACCTAAGGCCCGGTACAATAATCTCAGTCAAACTATAATAAAAAATACCGAAGACCACACGATGGTTTTTTTTATACAGTGGGCAAGAAACAATGGACAAAGCTACAAGTATTTTACGAATATTTTTCTAAAGTCCAGTTCTAAGATAGTCATAGGTCTATGTAAATGTGATAGTTTATCACTAAACTGATTTGTGTCTTTCTAAAAATAAGGGATGCTCTTTGTCATCATCCCCGCGCCTCTGTAACATCGCAGGTGAGGACTGAAATCTGGGTCTGGCCGGTCTATACGTGGCGAAGGAAACATCGTATTTTTTTGGGATCTAAATAATAAAATTATAATCTATATTAGTATGTACTTATTACAAACTTACTGGTGAAAAACAATTTCCGAAGCTTCACCTGCTTCTGTACTATTCGCCAAACGTCTCTTTTTACTGTAAAGAAAATTAATAATTATTCAAAAAATATAAAAAAAAAGCAATTTAAATTACTTAAGTCCCAAGTAGGATTCGAACCCGAGATTCGACATTCTGAATCAGTACAGATACCACTAGACCAATCGAACATTACCATTGAATGTGAATTTACGCTATGGATTGTACAAAATAGTAATAGAACCTATTTGGTCATAATTTCAATTCTGTTCGTGTACAGCTGTTTGTTTGTCAATATTACATTATAAGAAATGTAAGTACTTACTTTACTAATTCCATCAGATGTTTTTGTTTGTTTCCCATTTTTCCCAGCAAATATTTTCACAACTTAGAACCATATTTTTACAACTTATATCATATCATCGCTCGGCATCCAATACCGCGAATGTGAAATTTTTCACGAAAATCAGATTTTTGTTTTATTTCATTCTACACGTTCAAATCGTGATCCTGTATTTAAAAATAAATTTTCGTCAAAATGTCACATTCGCGGTATTGGATGCCGAGCGACGATATACCAGTCTTTACGTGCCAATCTTTTTACAACTTATTGTAGTTTTAGTGACAAAATAAAATATGTACTCAGGTTTGAAATTGTCAAACAACAAAATACGAAATGAACGGATAGCGGGGCAAAGCGACACACGTCCACCCAGCAGCGCGTCTATGCGATCACTGTCGGATTGCATAAAAAAGAAAGAGAAGCGCGATGACGCGACACTTGTAACTTATAACAAACCATGAAACAATTAATTACTAAAAAATAAGTTGATTAGTCGAAAATAAAAAACAACCAAGTTCTGTATTTAAATATGATACGTTATTGTTATTAATTTTACCAACGTACGTTGTTGTGTAATAAAGATATTTTTGTTGGAAGATCGTTTAAAGAGGTTAGTTTACCATTTTTTTGTATCGAGAAAACTTTTCAAAAACGTGTTTCGAATGCAACAGGGTTCTCAGAAATATGTTCAAGATTAATATATATTTTTCCCACCGTCACAAACTGTATAGATTTGGCAAAAAAATTGTTTGAGATAAGCCTATTTCTGTCTTATCAGCGCCTTAATGTTATGGTTTCATATATCGCGCGAGAATGTTACGTTTCGTTACACGTACTAAGATGTATTATTAGGTAGTAATTAATACGACATTAAAAGTAATGTGCTTAAACCTAAACAAAACTGCAATCGACGAAATAACTAATGTTCCATGCAAAATAACAGTCTCAATATTTTTAACACTCCTAAACATCATAATAATCATTAGCATATTAACAAAAAGTTTTCTTTTCTGAGCATACGGAACGTTGGAATTGAATGATATCATGGTGAACGAATAATATTTGCGTTAATCTGTGGTTGATATAAAGACAACGGTTCAAATGACGGTACTAAGAAGACCACGGTTTTTTAAAGTTTTGTAATACGGACAAATTTAGACCATGGTTCTGCATGTAATTGGTGCCTTATCTGCTGTAAATGTGCCCCCACATAAAAAATGTGTGCCCCCTGTCGTTTTGGAAAAAAAACGGAAAAACGATTCTTGCTGGGGTAACGTTTTTCAAGCAGGAAAAACGAATTATCGGAGAGAGAAAAATTGTGCATGGCCAGAGAGCTTATATGTGTGCCAAAATGTGCCCCCAAAAATAAAATCTGTGCCCCTTCAGATTTTCGAGATATTGCATTTCCTGCTGGAGTAACGTTTTGATGAATCGTATATCTCTAAAACCATTGCATGTGCCCCTGTAGAATAAACATACACGAGTAGCTCTTAATGTGTGCCCCTTAGTGCCCCAATTAGATTTAAGAAAATATTTATAGTTTTCAAGTTATCGCGGTTTTACCTACACTCAATACTTGTCACATATGCACACAACACTCATTACATTACACGACATCACACAACACACACACACAACATACATAAATACATACATCACCAACCACGAAATCACACTAATATAACACACATCTGTACTTACACAACGTCTTATTTTTTACTTTTTTTCTTTCTTTTCACTAGTACATAACCTTATCTTTGACAATTCTCTAACTCTACTTTTTTTTTCACTTAATTCATCCAGCCAGGGGTTATTCAATTATGCTAATTAAAACTAGGTATACGCTCGCTAAGGGCACCTCCTGTGGGTTACGAACCTCGACGTCAACCGGAGGGAGGACATCAAGGATGGGACGGGCTGGATCAAAGTTTTGATCATGATTATTAGTCGAGGAATTTAAAGCTACGTGCTCAGCTGCAACAACTGCTGGCACCTCGTTATCGAGCAAGGGTCGGGGGGTAAAATAAACTGATATGCTCACTTCGCGTAGATAACAATAGTGTCGAGCGATTATTCGCTCGACACTATTGTAATCTACGCGAAGACACTGCCGCCCAAGATACAGGATTTTCCTAGTTTGGGGGGCAGGGTACATATTTTTCTTGGACTTTCGACCTTACTTTTGTATAATTATACTTAAATTTGCTTACCATTCTGTATACCTACCTCTTGTCAGTTTGTTTTTTTGTGAATAAAGAATTTATTTATACGTGCAAATAAAAAAATTGTAGTAAGTATTTGTTAAGTCAAAATAACAGCTTTTTATTAAATGCATATGAAAGTTGGTATATACGGTACTTATTATAACAACTATAATTACTACAATTCCGAATATACGTAATTATTTCACATCAAAATAGATACTAATCCCCAAATGAGTCTTAAAGTCGTTACCCCAATATCATAATCTAAAACTGTCTAATAAAACTACATATTTATAATATTTTAGGGATAAGGAAAATAATATGAAACACCAACATATTTTCTCATTAATTTAAATTTTAATGGCGACAGACTTAGATAAGATGGTGGTAGCTAGCCAGGCAGATTTTGGGTGGTAAATTATCAAATAACTTCTCCCGCTCTGGGCGGAGCGGGAGGGCTTGTCAGACTCTTACTGACTAAAACCCACCCGTGTTCCTTCGGTTGCCCTGTTGCCGGAGGCCACGATTTCCCTATCGGTTTTCTTCGAACCCCCGACAGGCATTGGCCCTAACGGACCCCGTCAATTCTGCTGACATCTCTTTGAGGCGCGCGTGGAACAAAACGCGCCGTCGACCCGGGCTTGGTTCTTATCGGACGGCGAGCTACCCATTGCTCACCGTCCGCAAGCCCGCGCCTACGGTGGCCGGAAATCGGCTCGCGATTCCCGCCCCGGGCGTCTCCTCCTGCGGCGGTTAGGGGCGTGAGGGTGCGAAATTTGCCTCTCCCTCACGCATTCCGCCTCCTCCTTCGCGAGCATTACCGCTTCGCAGGAGGTGACGGCCTGCCATTTCATGAAACTGAATTTTGAATTTGATTTCCTCTCGCTCTGTACCATGGCCTGAACCAGGGCCGGACGCGAGAGATCACCGCCGCCGATCGCCTCTACGGCATATATAAGTTGACATTCACAAATAAAACAAAGCCTTTATGGTACTCTCCGTTGACCTAGCAGCATGAAATTTGGCGAGAAAACTTTCATCTCCTATATATCACCCCATTAAGATTATTTTTGAGACCTATGACCTACCCTAGGATGCCATTTATCTCCTTGCCAAATTTTATCGAAATCCGTTCAGTGGTTTAGGCGTGGTCAAAGGTAGTATACAGACAGACATTCCCTACCTACGTAGTGTAAAAAAATATACTTTTCCTGTAGTCGAGTTTTTTGTGCAGTACCTACTAGTTTTTTCATACGATTGTGCGATTATTGTGCTCTTAGTAACTATGTATAATCTGCGGTTTTCCTTCAAGGTCATTAAAAGTATAGGGAAGGGAAAAACCTGCTCAATTGATTTATTAAAATATGTTGATTAGATTATGTGGCACCAAATAAACTTGATACCGATTAAAAACTTTTTACAAAAAAAAATAACAACCAACTTCCAAAAAAAAAACACTACAAAGTGAAAAATAACTTTAATTTCGGAAGTCGGTGTCTTTGGTTTTGAATTTTAGTTTTTTGCCACCGATTTCCGAAATTAAAGTTACTTTTCACTTTGTAGTGTTTTTTTGGAAGTTTGTTTGCTATTTTTTTTGTTTAAAGTTTTTATTTTTCACTTTTTTGTTGTGGTACCTACCCCACACACATTCGAATACCACTACCTGCTAGATGTAAATAACAGTGACAGGAACTTAGAAGATCGTCCATAAAGACTAAGTGGGAAAAATACGTATTATTGAAGGTAACTCAAAAAACTACCTACCCTAGCAAAGTTAATAAAATTTGTATGGGATCACCTCGAGAGCATACCCATAAAAAAAAAGAATTTTTAAACTCTGTCCACAATTGACGAAAATATCGAAGGACATACAATAAAAAAATAAAAACCATTGGACGTCCTCCTTTTTGGAAGTCGGTTAAAAAAAATGCTAGTAGGTACCAATTACATTATCGCTTAGTACGAAATATTTCGCTATCATATCTTTATTTAGAAGAACATTTATAGAATAGAATTTATGCAACTAATATTTTTAAATTTCACTTTTCAAAGCTCGCCAACCGTCATTCAAACCAGATTTTTCGCTGACAACCTTCGATCAATTATTGATCGAAGCTGACAACCCTATATCATCGTGTTCGCCATGAAATAGCTCTTATTTTGATATAAGACTTATTTATTAAACAGATTGGTGTAAATTACTAGTATCGTTTTACCTGTTCGTACCTGCCTACCCATAGTTACGCCAGGGACAAAATAGACTTCATACTTTCGATTGGTATTAAATTTATTCGTTAAACGTAACGTAACGTTAATTTTTGCAAAAAAGTGATTTTTGAATTTTAAATTAATCGTAGTTTAGCTAGGAATTTTTTAGCCAACCCACTCGCGATTTATTTTTTAATATACTAAATTTTATATGTATAAAATACGTTTGATCCATTAAACGTATGGATGTAGGTCGTTCCTCTAGGGATCTTCTACTAATACTTTGGAATTACATTACACTACAGACATCATGCCTACATTCCCGACGGATGTTAAAAGTTTTGAAGTCCGTCCCATGTAATAGAGGGTGAGCATATTTCCATACTTAGCATAAATCCAGACACCGAACTACTAATTGTGAAAATCCATTAGGATAAACCAAATAAATGAGATAGATAGGTAAAACATTTACTTAGTGCACACAAAAGACACACATAAACACAATTAAATGATAACAAATTACATGGATATATATAAAAACAAGATGCCAATATACAAAAAAGAAAAAAACATACGTAAAGAAATGGAGTGACATTATGACCCCTTGCCAGACCTGGGCATACAATCTAGAACAGGGATCACCAATTACTTTCATTCCGTTAAAATATAAAAACCGGCCAAGTGCATGTCGGACCACGCACAATGCAGGGTTCCGTAGTTGGGATGAATTTATCCCAAGAACAAACTTAACTTTGTAGTTGAAAAACATTTTCTTTCATACGGAATGTATGGGAGAACATGTTTTTACAACCGTAAAGGACCTTATTTTTCCGAAAATGAGGCTGGAGCAACAGTTACGGTGAATGGATTGCGCTATCGAGAGATAATTAATGATTGGATGGCCGGAATTGGATGGTATTGATCTTGACAACGTTTACTTTCAACAAGACGGCGCTACGTGCCACACAAGCAACGAAACCATTGATCTTTTACGGGAAAAGTTTCCGGACCGTGTTATCTCTCGAAGAGGTGATCACAATTAGCCACCGAGATCTTGTGATTTAACACCTTGTGACTTCTTCCTTTGGGGCCACGTGAAAGAGAAGGTCTACGCCAACAGCCCAGCGTCGATTCAAGACCTCCAAGATGGAATTCGTGAGGCTATCGAGGACATAGGGCAGCCACTTTGCGATTTGGTTATGGAAAATTTAATGAAAAGGATATGGTTCTGTAAGCGTGGTCGTGGTGGTCATTTCCCTGATGTTATTTTCCACTATTAACGGCATACCTTAATAGGTAATAGGGGCTGGTATCCGTAACTCCACGTCAAAGCGCGTATTTTGCGTACGGGTAGGAAAATCGATTATTCGATCCACCCCAGCTCCTCAAAGAAGGCCAGCAATGCCTTGGTGTCACTGACAATCTCACGTAGGGTACCTGGGTTACCGAAGTACTTGGCCCTGTATGTGGCGACCACCGGGTAGTTTAACAGCACATGAGCTGCTGTCTCGTCGTCCTCCATGCAGGCTCTGCACAATGGACTGTCTGTGACTGCTATGACAAAGAGGTGTTTATTAAATGACCCATGGCCAGTTACAGCTGCTGTAACTGTACGCAGCTGCTGTTTCGTTAGTCGGAGAACCTGTTTCGTGAGGCGGCCATCAATCATAGGGAGTGCCTCCTTGGCCTGCCTGCATTCACCGTGGTCCAACCAAAGTTTATGATGTTGATCCCTGGTTCTTTTCTTTACCAGAGTGCGTAGGTTCCCGAAGGGGAGTGGCTCAATGGGTTCAGGCCCCACTGGTGCCATGTTCGACCCCCTTCTGGCAAGTTCGTCGGCTGCGTCATTGCCCCGCGAACCGCTGTGTCCCTTGATCCATTGAATGGTTATATTATTGAGGCTACCCACCTGGTTAAGGCGCTGGTGACATTCGTATATCAGCCCAGAGTCAGCAGTGTGACTGTTTAGCGCTAGCAGAACAGCCATACTGTCTGAGAGTATACGTATCGAGTGGTCCTTAACTTCCCTGGCCATGATGGCTGAAGCGGCAAGAGATACACCCATGCATTCGGCCTGGAACACTGTGTTATGGACTCCCAATGGTGTGGCTATGTGTATGTTGAAGTCCTCCGAGAAGATTCCAGCACCTGTGCCACTACCTGTTTTGGATCCGTCGGTAAAGATACGTAGCTCTGCGGGGCGCAAACCCTCGCATCGGCGATCCTCGTGAAGTTGAATCCTGTATTATTTATAACGGAATACTTTCCTCTTTATAATGAAATAAAATCCGATCATTTATACTAGTAGTTCTGCGAACAGTAGAGCTCGCGAACACAAACTTTTTGCAACGATTAATCTTAAGTTAGTCGCGTGCGGATCCCCAGTTTATTTGTGAAAAAGAAACATAAAATAAGTGCAAATATTTGTTTTATTGTAGCGGTTACACCGCCACATACGAACTACGCATCATAGACATGACGTCACACAACTCCTGCATCGCGCAGTTAGAGTTTACCGAGCGATCGACATACATACAAGATGTTAACTTCAAACCGATGGGCAGTTGCCCGCCAGACACAACACCCGTCTGGTCGGAGGATCCTCCCTTTTCTATGGTGGATGAGTGAACTTTACACCCTGTTCCTCATACCCCTAAATTGGATGAGTGAACTTTACACCCTGTTCCTCATACCCCTAAATTGGTGACCCCGACGTGATACGTCAACGTAGCCTTCGTGCAATTACTTCGGCGTGACGTCATCATCATCATCATCACTCCCGCAAGCTTTCGTGAGGCGAGTCACACAGCCAGCCAACATCCACGGCTTCAACGGGTATCCTGGCCACCAGCATGCAGCGAACGCGCATTCCTGGTCATCACCCTCAGCCTCATCACCCCGAATCACTGGGGAATCAACGCTGTCAGCCTCATCACCACAGACAGTTCCGACTCACCGCGAACTATGTGGCACCCGGTTCTGACTCACTGGAACCACAGCTGGCACCGTGAAGCATCGCAAGATTCAGCCCACTATCGACCTCCGGTCTCCGGAGGGGAGTGATGTAGCGGTTACACCGCCACATACGAACTACGCATCATAGACATGACGTCACACAACTCCTGCATCGCGCAGTTAGAGTTTACCGAGCGATCGACATACATACAAGATTTCAACTTCAAACCGATGGGCAGTTGCCCGCCAGACACAACACCCGTCTGGTCGGAGGATCCTCTCTTTTCTATGGTGGATGAGTGAACTTTACACCCTGTTCCTCATACTCCTAAATTAGTCCAGTCAAAATAGACAAAAATAAGTCATTTCGCATAGAGCTGAAAATTGGCAGAGACGTTAAATACATCATTATAAATGAAATGTCAAAAATCTCCTACGATCCGACTTCTGCAAAAAAAAATATTCAAGGTTAAACGTACAAAATTAAGGTTTTTTCCATTTTTCTCGAAAACGGTAAGTTTTATCGTGAAAATAGGTTAGACAAAAGTTATTGATCATACAATTTTCTACAAAAATGGTCCAATCATTTTTTCTCTTACGACTCACCATTCGTGAGATATCGCGGTTTTAACAATTAGAAAATTCATATTTTACAATATGCACACATTTCCGCACCACCTATGAGGTAATGTACTTGGCGTATTTTTTTAACGTGGTATACCCAGTAGGTATACTCCACGATCTATTGTAATAAAGAAAGTTTGATCAGATCGTATCCTATTGATGGAAAGAATGGTAATATTGCTAATGATCAAAGTGGAATAGGTTGTTTTCTTCTAAATGTTATTGTATTAGATAATTGTCTTATTCTACTTCGACAATTATTTCTTCGTCTTCATTTTCTTCTTCTTGCAGAATTTCTGTTCGCTGTTCTAAGAAAAGGGATGCATCAATTGTCTCTTCATTAATATCATAAATATTTTCATCTGTTATATTTGTTTCAATATTGGAGCAAGTCTGACCCTGACAATTGATGCATACTGGCGAACAAAATAATCCCACTTTTTGACAACCACAATTCTTACTACAATCCGTCTTGCAGTTACAAAAAATAGTATTAAGCAGTTTTTCTGGAGTAGGCGGGAGTAGAGTTTGAATTGGCTCCCAAATAATTATCTATTAACTTCCAACCCCATTCTTCTGGGTCCAGCTCATTGCCTAGCCACACTTGAACTTGATAATACACACGATACAAGTGTTGAAAGGCAGAAGCAGATGTTGGAGGCAGACAACTGTACTGTTTTATTGTTCCATGCAGATTTTACGAACCTCAAATATCTATATTTATCTATGGAATCAATTTCATATAGAATAAATTAAATTGTTCGAAAAACATAATGATTTAATTGATTGCGCAGAAGTATTTACAAAGATTGAACGATACATTGCAAGAAAAAAACGAATTCCATTTGTAACGATGTCGTATGGAGAAGAGTCCATACGACATCGTTACAAATGGAATTCGTTTTCTTCTTGCAATGTATCGTTCTCCAAAAAAAATTGATTCCATAGACAAATATTACATTGCACGCTTACATTAATTTACATTTAGAAGAAAACAAACTATTCCACTTTGATCATTAGCAATATTACCATTCTTTCCATCAATAGGATACGATCTGACCAAACTTTCTTTATTACAATAGAGTATACCTACTGGCGAAACCACGTTAAAAAAATACGCCAAGTACATTAACCTCATAGGTGGTGCGGAAATGTGTGCATATTGTAAAATATGAATTTTCTAATTGTTAAAACCGCGATATCTCACGAATGGTGAGTCGTAAGAGAAAAAGTGACTGGACCATTTTTGTAGAAAATTGTATGATCAATAACTTTTGTCTAAAATATTTTCACGATAAAACTTACCGTTTTCGAGAAAAATGGAAAAAACCTTAATTTTGTACGTTTAACCTTGAATAATTTTTTTTGCAGAAGTAGGATCGCAGGGGATTTTTGACATTTCATTTATAATGATGTATTTAACGTCTCTGCCAATTTTCAGCTCTATGCGAATTTTGGCTAAGTCAAATGTATATTTTGACTGGACTAAATTATAAAGGAACTCTACGTAAGACATCTTAATTTATCAAAAATATAATGCTTCTAGAAAACAATATAATAAAAATAAAAAATGTATTGAAAAAAAAAATATAATAGCCGCGTATGCATAATATTGGCTAAAATATGGACCCCACGAAACTTTTGCTTTTAGGCTTATCTTTATCTTAGGCTTAGCTTATCTTTTAGGCTTTTAAGAAAATATTTAAGTTCTATGTTTACGTAAGTTTGTGAGTTTGAGGGGCTTGTGGCTAAGTAATGACAGCCGCACGGGTGGATGGGTGACCATTTTTACATACCAAGACCCGTCCGTGCCTCGGAAAGCACGTGAAGCCGTTGGTCCCGGCTGTCATTTGTAGATCTTTTGGCAGTTGTTACGGGTCGTCAGAAGCCCGAAAGTCTGACAACCAGTCTTACCAAGGGGTATCGTATTACCCAGTAACTGAGTTGTGGAGGTCCTATAGGCAGTCGCTCCATGTAAAATACTGGTATTCAGCTGTATCCGGTTAGACTGGAAGCCGACCCCAATATAGTTGGGAAAAGGCTAGGCAGATGATGATGTTTACGTAAGTTTTATTTAGTACTTTTTAGTTCAACATAGGCTTGTTTAAAAAAACATTTTATTCTAGCATTAGAATTTGATAAAATATCTGTTCTATCACCTTCACTTGTAAGGTTCATACTTGTCTAGACAAATCCAACGAGTCCAACACAACAGGACTACCGTGTAAAGTTGAGATGTTTCTGTGGCCACCTTCGGGCTCTATCATCAGACCCTAGACTACACCTTGAGCAGACTTACCTACTTGTAAAAACACATCGAAATTACCTAAACACAACCGGGGCTATCTTGTCTATTTAAGGAGTTCCAATAGTGACCTTCCAGATCCATCATAAGGCCCTGGACTACACCTTGGGCTACAGTACTTGGCAAAACAAAACAAAACAAACGACCGCAAACACAATAGGGCTATCTTGTTTAGTTGAGGAGTTCATATGGACCTGTACAGCACCTAGTCTAAAAGCACTTGTCAATACATAGTCCAGGGAGTCTAAAAACGATGGTTTTAACTTGCTCGGTTGAGGAGTTCCTACGGCCACCTTCCGGCTACATCATCAGACCCTGAACACCACCTAGTGTAAAAACACTTATCAATACATATCCAATGAGTCCCTAACACAATGATACTATCATGTTTCTTTGGGCGAATTTTCGGA
Organism: Agrochola lychnidis; assembly: GCA_963680765.1. Taxonomy (NCBI): domain Eukaryota; kingdom Metazoa; phylum Arthropoda; class Insecta; order Lepidoptera; family Noctuidae; genus Agrochola; species Agrochola lychnidis. The sequence goes on along the minus strand of OY796857.1, from coordinate 809,347 downwards.
TTTCATGGTTAGGGAGTAGACCTGCAGGAAGAAAACTATGAACAGATATAGCTTGTATTTTTCGAAAATATTTATATTTGACGGCGACGACCTACTTTTTTTCCTATCAAAAAAACATGACATCCACATGACATCATTCAATACATCAAATTCAAATTCAAAAATCGGCCAAGTGCGTGAACCACGCACAATGAAGAGTTCCGTAGTTGGGATCAATTTATCCCAAGAACAAACTATAACATTGTAGTTGAAAAACATGTTCTCCCATACATTCCAACTGCAAATGTAAGTTTCGATTATTACTCGTTAACTTGTAAAGCATACTTATTAAATATGTAAAAAAACCCTGTCCTATCCGAAAGGGGCACATAGGTACTTCTTCTTATGGTTTGGTTGGTGTCAGAGTTTTAAAGCCACCCATGGGCCTCTGACTTGACTTCACATGCCATCGAGAAAGGCATTCGTTTCCTCACGATATTTCTCCTTCACTGTTTTGGAAGCAAGTGATAATTATATATACAACGTATACATATTATTTATATATCATTAATATTTCGGGACCATGGGGTCTCGGTCTTTTGAAAGGCGTACGAGGGGCCGAAGCTAACTCGCAGAGGCCCCTTAGCCAATTTTAAATTGAATGAGGCACCAACCGACGATTATCCCTGAATGCACTATGCAAGTGCACCCAAGGACAATCCCCTAGGGGGGAGGCCTATGTTCAGCAGTGGACGTCTTTTGGCTGAAATGATGAACCAAAAACAACCATTTAGCTGGCAGGGAGGATAATGTCCCCAACATTAGCACTTTAAAGTCTAATATTTCGCAAACGGATCCCTGAATCAAAAAATTGTTTTCACACACCCACACGACAAAACGGTACAGACGAAAAAAAACATGATTTTATTTTACCACTTTGTCGGCGTGTTTAATGATTGTGCCATACCAAATTACAACTTTCTAGTAAAAAGATTCTCTGAGCTAAGCCGCGGATAGACAGACAGTCAGTCAGATGGACATGGTCATAATCTTAAAATAAATATGGACAAAACAAAAATAATGCACTTTCGTCAAAGAACTCAACCTAAAAATATGAATGTTAATAACGATGGACAGAGAGTACATTCTGTAACAAATACCAAATTTCTGGGAATTGATATAGATTGCAATTTGTCATGGAAAACACATGTAGATGGTCTCTGTAAAAGAATTAATAAATCCTCATTCGCCCTCTACAAATTGTCCAAAATTGTCAACAAAGAAGCCGTCTTAACGGCATATCACGGACTTGTTGCACCTATATTAAGATATGGTATAATATTCTGGGGCAACTCGGTAAACAAGGAATATGTATTCAAAGCCCAAAAAAAATGCATCCGAGCAATGTGCCACCTGGATAGTACTACAAGTTGCCAACATTACTTTTCAAATTTAAAAATTGTAACATTACCTTCCTTGTACATATACGAATTAAATCTTTTTGTAAAATCAAATCCAAGCTATTATAAGACTGCTTCTAAAAGCTATTATAGACAATTACGTGACAAAAAAAGGTTAGAAGTAGAAATACCGTATGGGAAAACGGCATTATTCAATAAAAGTATTATTTGTATGGCATCACTGATTTATAATAAATTACCCGATGACATTAAGAAGTTACCTACTCATCTATTTAAGAAGAAGTTATACACATTCCTAATTAATAAGTGTTATTATAATGTAAAAGACTACTTAGAAGATAAAGATATTGTATTTTGATTACCTATAGCAAATATTTGTTCAATTTAATATAATAATAATTACAATTACTATGACATTAATTTGCTTGACATTACTGTTATAATTTATTAGTTCAGTTATAATATAATGTGAAATGAAATTGACTTTCTATGTATATTTTTAATGACAATGTAATTTAATAAGAAAACTGAATAAGAATAATTTTATTATGTCATAATGTTCCTAATGTTTTTGCACACCTGACATGGTTATAATACAGTGAGCCTTAAGAGCCATTCTGTAACATCCTCTGAACCTGTGTTATGCAAATAAATGATTTGATTTGATTTGATGGCGAAACTATTATATCGGTTCATTGTTGACTACAGAACCCGAAAAATTATGAGTAAAAATTTGTAGACCTGTTAGAAAAATTTACTAATAGGTTTTAATCAATAGTGAGCAATTTACTGCATTTTGAGAAGCTATTCTGCTCATCATGCCGAAGATCCTCATCAGATCTTCACTATTTTTTTTAAGACCATCATAGAGTTACTACTAGGGCTTTCAATACCGGTATTCCGGGATCCCGTAATACCGTGATCACGGATTTTATTTTGGCCTTTTACAATCACGGTATTGACGCCCCAATACCGTGATTACGGTATTACAAACATTAGATCTAAAAATTATGTGATCTTGTTCTCACACTTGTTTTCACCAGCGCAAGCGTCCCGCTGTTGTGTTAAGCTCACCCTCTCGCGCCCCGCTTGAGAAAACGCCCGAAATCGAGCTTTACTTACGTCGTTTTTGTTATTGTCAATCGTACAAGTAAATTTACGACAATATGTAGTCATATTGTCGTAAATTTACTTGCACGTTTAAAATATAATAATGATACACGAAACGCTCAAAGAGATAGTGAGACAATGACTGATTATGAACATGATATGACGAAAGAAGAACCTTCTACTTCATTGAATACGAGCAGTGAAAATGAAGACACGTCCATACAGAAACAACTAGAGAGAGAGATATCCAAATTGCCTAAAACCAAGAGTGCTACCTCAGCTACAAGCACCGATTTTAAATCTATATAATAAGAGTAGAGATGTGTGTTTTCGAAACTGCTGGGGGTGGTTGGGAGATATTTCTATCGGCAGCTTACAGATATTTACTGGCTATGGTACTTACCAGTGTTGAAGCAGAGCGTGCTTTTTCTTCAGTAGGCTATATAAGTAACAAGCTGAGAAGTTCGCTGTCCGATTCAACATAAACTGCGCTTTCCTTTTTGCGATCTCACTTTCAAAAAAAAAAAACGTTTAAAATTCAGAAATTTGTATCAAAACTTTTTGTATTATTGTGTTATTTATATACTTAAAAAAAAAATACTATGTTTTTCAGAAATTGTTTTTATTACATAATTATTAATAATGTTACTAAAATGATTACAAATGATTGCTAGCTAGTTAAGCTATACTTTACTTACTCACATTTCTACAAATAATGATACCTATGTTGATTCTTGATTTATTTTGTTACTTGTTTAGTTTTAGATTTTTTATTGTTTTTTTTATAATACATAACACATAATACACATAACAATACACATAATATACATAATACACATAATATACATAATTATTAATAATATTACTACAATGATCACCAAATAATGACTGCTAGCTAGTTAAGCTATATTTTACTTACTTAAATTTCTAGAAATAACGATACCTATGTTGATTTTTACATGAGATATGATGACATTTAGATAATAATAAGATTTTTTTTAAATATTGTTCTATACAAAGTCTATGTGAAATGCCTTCCTGCAAAAAGACTAAGTTCAAGTTTTCATTACGTTCCTAATTCCTAGTCCTACCTAAATAATCAACCAATACCAAATTATATAAGAGAGAGCTTAGAGCTATGTATAAAACGTATTTATTTTATTATTTTCAGTAAATAAGAACAGCAAGACTGATTTGAAAATAAAAAACACGTATTTTATTGATTTTATTAATGTCCTAATTGAACTTGCGTTCAATACCGGATTACCGGTATTGATACCGGGATCACGGTATTGACTTTTGCAATACCGGTATTGAAAAATTCCGGTATTTGAAAGCCCTAGTTACTACCTTTCAAATAAAAAAAAAAAACATCGAAATCGGATCTCACAAGAAGGAGATATCCAGTAGCCCCCCTTTTTGCCCCATTTTGGAGGAAGTAGCCATCCAATCAAAAATCCCCGGCGACTAAAAATTACAAAAAATTCGTCAAACCTGTACACCAAATTTTTACAGGCTGTTCTACCCATGAATATAAACAACTTTTACTATGGGGGGCAACTCTGTAATCACGAAAAAAAAATCATTTTTTCGTGATTATAGAGTTGCCCCCATAGTAAAAGTTGTTTATATTCATGGGTAGAACAGCCTGTAAAAATTTCGAAACGGTAAAAAAAACCCACCCGGTATACATACAAATATTGCTTGTTTAAGGCGCAGATATACGACTTTTAATGACTTTAAATTGGACACCACATCTAAACGACTAGTCTTCTTTGAAAAAAATATATGTTGTACTAGACAGTTTTCTTCGTAATTTGATATACGAATAATTCAAATTATATTTTTATAACATAGTGTAATTAATTTGTAAAGTAATGTCTAACGCGGACAAAAAAACGATAATAACGCAAAAGCTATCAGGCATATTTTCATGAAACTTGCACCATCTAAAAGGCAATTTAATTACACAAATTTTAGTATACAGCTTTTATTTGTATTGTGTTTGATAAATCAATGTGGGTTGTTTTTCGAATAAACTTGGTGCGTGTTAAAACCGGGGCTCTTGCGGGCGACGGGCGGCAGTGCATCGCTGACCACTGTCACGGGTAGACGCTAACGCTCGGAGCAATTTTATTCGCTTTTAAATTTCATGCTATAAATGTCTGGTAAATCCAAATTATTGAAAAAGAAATGCCTTACACTGGCAAAAAATAGATTACTGAAGTAAGTAACGTACCTATTTTAATCGAAATAAAATTATCATTAATCTCTATCGAAAGTTTGAATTATTTTGAATTGTAGTAACCACACTTTTATTTAATTTAAATAATTGTGTTATTTTTGTTTTAGGACAACACCAAATAAAAATTCTCTAGTCGTAAATTCAGAGACGAGGTTTTTTTGTAATTTTTTTGTAACCATACTACATCGTTGTAGGGACAGTCCGGATTAGAGTTTCAAAAAATATTTGAATGCTATTATAGACATACAAGTTGTGGGGTGTTCTTGGTTCGTAAGTAGTATGACCTTGACTGCGGAGATGTAATTACCCGACTGTCCCAGAAGGAGGGTAATGTTTTTCGAGAGTATGTATGAATGTATGTATTTATGTCTATTTCTTTGGCACGCTCTGTTGCCTAAACGGCTTGATGGATTTTAACATATGAGGTGTCGTTAGGTTCGTCTTAATAGTGGAAGTGACATAGGCTATTTAATATTTATATATTGCATCTGCAAATACAAAAAAAGAGGGGTAGGTTTAAAAAAATAACAACAAATAAAAGTTAGTAATGAGTCAATTCCAAATATACATATCCATATTAATAAAACTAACAGATAACATAAAACATAACATCACGCCTGTAATCCCCGAAGGGTTAGGCAGAGGTGTACCTATAGGACACCCACATTTCGCCAGTAAAATAAAACTAAAAAGTTTGAAATAAAACAAATTATAAAAAAAAAAACCCGACTGCAAAAACTCATAACTGAAAAGAGAAAAACAAGCATTATAATCTATAGGATTTTGGTATCGCAGGCATTTGGACAAACAAAAGTTTCACCAAAATTTCAGGTTATTGGTTTGCGCCTGCAATACCAAAATCCTATAGATTATAATATTTATAATGCTTGTTTTTCTCTTTTCAGTTATGAGTTTTTGCAGTCGGGTTTTTGTTTTTTTTTTAATTTTTTTTTTGTGTCTATTTTGCGAAATTAGCCGACGTTCACACGGACGTAATAAAATCACGGTGGGATTTTATCGCGCACTAGATTTTCAACTCTCGGTGTTAAGCCGAGCGTTGACAATCCAACGCGCTGGGACGTACTCTCGTGTGGGCACGTGCACGAAAAAAAAAGCGCCGCGATTTTATGACGTCCGTGCGAACGTCGGCTTACAGTACATTGTGCACAACTATTTCCCTACTTTCGCCCATGCCTTTACTTTCATGCCGGTGCCTATATTTAGATACATGTCGCAGAGTGATACCGCCTAGTTTGGAAGAAAAAAGTCTGATAGTTCCATAATTTACAACAAAAGGATTCCTCTTCAGTAAATGTTGTTTCAATCATTTCAGAAATGAAAAATAATTGAAATTAGTGAATTGTTTTTTTTTTTTCTTCTTTGATTTATGTTCTCTCTTCTATGGTTACACACGTTGTCTACATCTCTTTTTATTTACTTTCCTGTCGCAGGTATGCTGGAAGAGATTTCTTTAGAAAAAGCCACTGCTTTTTAAAGGAAAAGAAAAAATACGTACAAAGGCACTCCTTTGTACGTATTTTTTCTTTTCCTCTCTTCTTGTCTGTTTATATGTGTGTGCATAAATTTGGAAATATAAAAAAAAAATTACACTGATAAATAAAACGAAACAACCTAGGAGTGAATTTGTACCTACATTATCTGTTGCAATAACAACAAACAACAACAAATGATTATCGTATTATTATTACGTTAATATATTGTAAATTATGAAACCATTAAACTTTTTTGACCAATATTAGTTTAATCCTTACCTAATAAAATATGTTATTTAAATTGGGCATTTAATTTAGATTAAAATACGCCTGACATCATATCATTTAAATGAATGGTTTAAAAGATATCAGAGATTCAAAATTACGCGTTACTACATAAATAAGGTTGACGGTAACGCGGGCGCAGCGGTATTAGTCAATGACCTTTCCTCGGCTATTAGGTATGTAATCTCAGTAGTACGATCCCGTAGGATATTTTTCGACATCCACGCGGGCGAAGCCGCGGGCTAAAGCTAGTAAGGCTATAATTTATATAGATATATCACCCGGACGAAGCCGCTGGCGGAAGCTAGTGAAAAATTATTTAAGTAACCTTTCGATGGATATTGGTGCCGATTCTCTTGTCACAAATGCCTCTAAACTGGACTAAAAATCACCAAAATTTAGTTTATTACTGTCAAACGACGATTTCCCATTCTGAAATAGACTAAAGTGACACATCTTAACTATATTTTAGTTTGACAGCACTAAGATGGTACTGAGATATTAATTTAGTGAAAATGGCAATTTTGCTATTCTGAATTTGACGTTATTCATCTAAAATTTAGATTTTCTAACTAAATCTGACTATTTTTAATCGCTACTAAAAACGTGGGGAATAAAATTGATAGTCATGAACTTTAAATTAACACCAACACCTCGACTTCAGATGCAAAAACAGTACTGATTTTATTTTTCTTTTGCTTGTATCTCGAAAACGGTGTGTCCAATCGCAAAAATTATAACTCTTAAACCCATACACTCTACATGTAGGTGATATTTTTTTTATTTTCCATACAAAAAGTGAAAAATTCCATATAAAACACGTCGAGGCTGCCCCCTCTGCGTGCCTCCGGCTCTAAAAAGATTCACATGGTTAGGTATCACGTGTGGAGTCGCGATTTAGATGTGTCAAAATCATTTTTTAATTTAGAGAATTTATTTTGCAGAATAGCTTTGAGATTCTCATAGTCAAAAGAAAAGTAAGGAATTTTAGTGATAGTTTAGTTCGGTGTACAAGAGAATTGGCACCACTATTGATAATATTAGTTCGATTAAAATAGGTAGGTACGTTACTTACTCTGTAATCTATTTTTTGCTAGGCGTTTCTTTTTCAATGATTTCGATTTACCACCAATTTTTAGCACAAAACTTAAAAGCGAATAAAATTGCTCCGAGTATTAGCGATGCACTGCCGCTCGTGCCCACAAGAGATCCGGCTTCAACGCGCACCAAGTTTATTCGAAAAACAACCCACCTTGATTTATCAAACACAATACAAATAAAAGCCGTTTAATAAAATTTGTATAGTTAAATTGTCTTCTAGATGGTGAAAGTTTCATGAAAATACATGAAGATAATAATTTCGAGAAATTTTCAACTGTCTACCTATTACAGTTCATGAGATTTAGCTCGCTGACAGACAGACGGACATTGGAGGCTTAGTAATAGGGTTCCGTTTGGCACTCTTCCGGTACGGAATCCTAAAAATTTACTTTACAAACTTGTAAGAGGTGCTTTAGACCATTGAAGTGAATAACTTGCTATAGCAGCAACTTTGAAAACGCATTAAAAAAACAGCTGTCCCATACAGTTTAGAACACCTTATAAATATATATAATTCACATGTTTTATTTGATCATTTTAAATCTTTGTAGATAAACAAATCCATTCTCCATTCCATGCTTCATTCGTTTCCCATGGACGCCAACTGCTACGATCTTTATACAGTTACCTATTCTATTTACTTCGTTTACGTTCATATTATCTGCTATCTAATTGCGTAACACCTTTTCGTAAATGATTAAGACTATTCTGTCTCATTTTGCAGTTCAACAACATTAATTGCGTTATTTACGTTGTTGAGCAGGTTTTTTTCGAACTTATGAAGCAATGGATTGGCAATCTGTTTAAATGATTAAGATTGTGATTGATCGTTTATTATGCAATTAGGGTGCTGGTCATACACGCAGACAAACCACGCATCTTTGTTTTATATTTTTTGTCATCTTCTGTTATTATTTTAAGTAGGTATGTCCTTTTCATGTATGGACACATTTATTATTTACGTAAATATAATAAACCAACTTATTCAATGCAAACTATTAAAATAATATGATAACAATCTTAAATTATTATCAGAATATTAGCTTACTTATTAACAATATATTGAAAAAAAAAAATGGTTGGTGATCTATAATCAGACAGGATAGTCCTCACTATCTGAAACGTATGGTTAGCCTACGAAATTACGTGCGTGCAGTTGCGGGGTCGCGGGGAGGTGACGCGTGGCTCCGCCCACTCGCTCGAGGTCGCTGTCACTTATTGTCGTCTTAATACTACAGGATTACATTGCAAAACCGCTGGCCACACTGCTGGCGGGCAACGCGCGTGCACCCGCGCGGGCGTCCGTCGCACGGAGGCGGGACGCATGGCGCGAGCGCGGGGCCCGCTGCCCCGCGACAGACGCCCGCGCTTGGCCCCGCAACGGATCACTTTTGTATGGAACCGCGCGGGCGTCCGCTTAACGCAGTTTCAGGCCTAACAATCTTCAGCAGCTCCAACAGTATTTGCAAATGTTAATCAATTAGTTGTGGTTGAGGAGCAGGACCAGCATTAAGCCAAGCATTTTTATCAGCGTTCTAATCCCCTAACTTATAATATATGCCTGCATAATGTGCGTTTTATACAAAATTTGAATTTCGTCTCATTCAGTTGAAGTATGTGAGGAAGAATTTTATTATAACATTTTAAACAGGGTAGGTACCTACCCCATGAAAGATGAGTCTACTTTAGCCAGTCTGAAACCTGTACCCTAATTGCGTAACTTATTTTCGTAAATAATTTTGCCTAATTTGTTTCATTTTGACAGTTCAACAACATTCATTGCGTTATTTACGTTGTTGAGCAGATTTTTTTTCCACCTTATGAAGCAATGGATTAGCAATCTGTTTCGAATCGAAACAAATTGTGATTGTGTTGCATTACGCAATTAGGGTACTGGTTGAACTAATAGGTCCCCATTTCTTGTACTATAATTATGTCCATAATATGTAGTTATAACCTAGATTAACATATAGGGTACTTTTAATCCCGGTAATACGTTGCCGTGGGACATTTTCCGACATCCACGCGACCGAAGCCGCGGGCAAAAGCTAGTGTATTAATATTTTTCACGTTGAACTGTCTGCCTGAAGCTCAAGCAATTGCCATCAAATCGGAGATGTTCATCGGTAAGTCGAGAGCAAAATTTATTTCTAATGAAGTTCATAATGGAAGATGCTAATTTGTTGACCCAAACATTGTACAAAGTTTTATATTTTTCGATTAAGTTATAACTGTTTACTCAAGGTCCGCACAAAATAGGTCGACGTTCCGCCATTTGGTGACTTCTGATCTAGAAGGACACCACACTCAGTAGTCTCGCTTGCGACCACTTCACAGTTCACACCAAGAGAGTAAAGGCTCCCGCAGACAGGCGCTACGCGACACCGGTAGAACAATTTCAGTGAAGTTTTCATTAAAATTGTTCTACTAGAGTTGCGTCGCTCCGTCGCGTCGCGCCTGGCTGTGGGAGCCTTAAAACAAAATAACAGTATGCTAAAGTAAAATTTTCTGTTGCAGGTGAGTCGCATGCTCGCTCGCTCGCCACTGTACGTAAGTGCCCCACACAATGTAGCTACTGCCAACACCGATACCCTCACCTATGTTACACACGCTTTGTGCTTGCCATCAGAACAGAAACGTATCGTTCTTCTTACCGTTTGCACTTAAGAGGCCTGCGAACACGGCTCGCAACTACAAATCGAGATGTTTGCAAAATTCAATTGCAAGCACGTTGCGCTAGCGTGAGTGCCTGTCGGAGCGATATACAATACACCTATAGTGAGCAAACTACCACTCACACATTGACAATTATTACTTGACGCGATAGCACTACTTAAGTAGCTTTCGAAAATTCATGATAAATTTGGATGTGTTCTGTAATACCAAAAATGACGAATGAAAACTTAATATTTTTCCATTTTTTTCGGTAATTTGTAACTTGAGAATATAAGCTATGCTTCTGCAGAAACAATATTACAAATAAAGTTGTTTATAATACAGAAAAACAATATGAAGACATGTCATTTACGCTGTAATAATGTGCGAAATTAAATTCGTTTAAACTTTATTTTAGAGAAGTTTTTGGGAAAAAAAAAAGATGTAGGAGCCTAGATAAACACTGTCTAAATCCGAATAACAACATAATATGGTGGAAATATGCCCAAATTGCAAATGATTTAGGTATTAAGTTTGTATGGACAATTCATGCGTCGCTCGCCGCGTTCTTAATATTTGAAATCTACCTTTATTTTTGCCAGGGCAGATTTTTTGGCTGCCATAGTAAAAGTTGCTGTTGACGATATGGTTCATCAATTACCATTGGTCGCATCTCTGGGCAGCATGGTTGGGTTTTTTGAACCACGCTTCAATGGGAAAACTTGCATAATCCTTTATTATTTTGCCTGTTTATAGGTTTAGCTATCCATAAACGTCATCTATCTAGTCGCTTCCCAACTACATATACATTCTATGCATTCAGCCCTTCACCATTCCTACCATTATTTCTTTACACACACCCCCACACACCACACATACATACCACATACACACACATACTAACCCTAGAATAAGTAATAATCAATAGTCACCATTGATTATCACCAGAAAAAAGAGAGATTACAGTATTATGCGAGTTGCAGACCAAGAGCTAAGCTAGTTTAGCGTAGCTCGCATAGCTGACGCAGTTTTTCATACTTAAGTCATAGTTTGCGGTCTGCACATATTAAGTATAAAATAATAGTGGAATTTGAATTTGAATTTATGGAAAACTGCGTCAGCTATGCGAGTTAAGCTAAACTAACTTAGCTCTTGGTCTGCAACCGGCTTTACGCGAGCCATCTATTGCGAGCTAAACTAAGTTAGTTTGCAATTAGTTTAGCTTAGCTTGCCAGTTTTTCATACATGTGGGTGGAGGCCGCACATGTATGAAAAACTGGCGAGCTGACCTAATAGTTCGGTCAAAATAGACATTCACCCTTGCATAAATTCCTAAGAAGCTGAAAATTTACATGAACATTAGGGATACCATTATAATGAAATTGTGAACAGTTCCCATCGATCCAATGTGTGCAATTTTTTTTATTTAAGCCCAAAGTTCGCAAAAATGTTTTTTTTGCGAATCGGTTAGTATCATGTTACCGCGCGTCCCCCGCCAAAAGTGACAGACTTTTTTGTTTGGAATATTGCTTTTATGGCTTCTCCAGTGATATATACTCTAAAAGGAGCCTAGATAAATACTGTCTAAATCCAAATAACAACATTATATAGTGGAAATATATATACATATATAATATAAATTGCAAATGATTTAGGTATTACGTTTGTATGGAAAATTCATGCGTCGCCCCGTTTTTAATCTGTGTATACAAAGCGAAAGGTCATTCATTTACTCGCTGACTAAACAGATAAATAAAAGTGTTCCAGACAACGGATGCAACGGAAATAAGTTGAATTTGTAAATTAAATAAAACCGTTATAAAATACATTTTAAAAGAACCAAAGAACGAAAAATATCTTATGGAGTGCCCCAAGGCAGTGTGCTAGGGCCTTTATTATTTCTTATATACATAAATGACTTTCCCAAGAATATACCCTATCCTATGACATTGTTTGCCGACGACAGTACTATCATTGTTAAACATGACAAAAATAATAAAGATTTTGAAGCTGACATAATCAATGCATTACAACAAGCCGTTAACTGGCTAGAACATAACAACTTAATTATAAATTTGAAGAAAACAAAAATTATGAATTTTCGTCAAAGAGTAGCTAATTCGGAACTAAATGTAAGCTTTAATAATGAAAAAATTGAAGAAGTTGCAAATACAAAAATTTTAGGCATAACAATCGACAATCAACTAAATTGGAAGCAACATACTTCAATATTAATTTAAAAAAATAGTAAGTTTGCTTTTGCTTTGTATAAACTAAAAAAAGTAGTCAATCAAGCAGCGGCAGTCACTGCATACTATGGATATGTCGATTCTATACTACGCTATGGAGTCATGTTTTAGGGTAACTCCTGCAATAGGGACATGGTGTTCAAATCGCAAAAAAGATGCATCAGAGCTATTACCGGTATAAAAATAACTTGTAGCTGCAAACCTTATTTTGTATTGTTAAAAATAATGACTTTACCTTGCTTGTACATATTTGAGACTGCTTTATTTGTTAAAAAGAACATGCATCTATTCAGAAAAGCATCTGAACATCGCTATAAAATGATTAGACAAGTATATATAGACATGAATTATGCGTTCGACCATCAAAGACCGCCTTGATGCATAAAAGCATACTTTGCATGGCCCCAAAAATATTTAATAAATTGCCAAATGGAATTAAGGACTTAAATATTATTCAATTTAAAAACAAATTAAGACATTTATTATTGGAAAAATGTTATTATACTATTGACAAATTCCTTAATGATAAATTGTAAGTTATTTGACATTGACATTTATTTAATTTTGACATTGTATTATCTTGAGTGTTTTTTTTTCTCAGCTCTTAGGCTGGTTTTAGCTACAATTACGGGCCAATGCCAAGTAAATGCAGCGTGTGGTGTGTAATTAAGATGAGGGTGTATTTTCGTCTAACTGCATAAATTTCCTAACGATTCTGCATGTGTTTAAGATGGCTGCTTTCTGCAGATTGATGTAAAGGGATTCTTCTAGATCTATTAATTTCAAGCTACGGAGGAGATGGTTGGGAATAACACCAGTTGTGGAGAGAACTATAGGAACAACATAAACTTTTTCTTGCCTCCAGATTCTTGTAACTTCTTCTTTGAGCTCAGCGTATTTGCTTATTTTTTCAGCGATTGTTTTTTGTAGGTTATGGGTGTTGGGGACTGCAATGTCTATGAGGTAAGTGATTTTTTAAAATTTATCCTGAAGGGTTATGTCTGGTCTATTATAGTGGATGGTCCTATCTGTAAGTATGGCACGATCGTAATACAGTTTATGTGTGTCATTTTCTAGGATAGTTTGCGGCGCGTACTTATAGTAGGGAGTATTAGTGTTTTGTATAAGACTGTGTTTGAGTGCTAGTTTTTGATGGATAATGTTTGCAACCTGGTTGTGCCTGTGTGTGTAGTCAGTCTGTGTGAGGGTTATGCATGCTCCGGTTATGTGTTGTATGGTTTCTGATTGAGTGTGGCATCTACGGCATTTGTCGTTTGTGATGGTAGGGTCTCTAATGATAAATTTTCTGTAGTTTTTGGTGTTGATAATTTGGTCTTGTATAGCTACCATAAAGCCTTCTGTTTCAGGGAACAGGTTTCCTATTTTAAGCCACTTGTTTGATGCTAATTTGTTAATGTGGGACTGCTCTAGGTCATGTGGGTGTCTACCGTGAAGGACTTTCTTTTTCCAGTTTTCAATTTTTTGGTTTTGCGGGTCGGTGATGTTTATGTCTTGTATATTTTGTTCATTTAAGTTAAGCGGGGTGTAATTAAAATCATTTAAGGCAATGGCTTTGTGTATGTTACTAGTGCGAGATTTTGCGTAGAAAAATGTTTTTAGCCCAGTGATTTGTTTCTGCCAAAGGTGATGTATGTCGATTAGGCCTCTCCCTCCATTTTGTCTTTTGATGGTGAGTCGTTCGATCGCAGATTTAGGATGTAGGTTGTTGTGTTTAGTGAGTGTTGTGCGTGTGATTCTTTCTAAGTTTTCAATGTCAGTTTTTGACCATTTTATTACTCCGAATGAGTAGGTCAATATTGGTATGGCAAAGGTATTCAAGGCTTTTATAAGATGCTTTCCAGATAGCTGTGTTTTGCAAATTGTGTTAATTCTTCTCCTAAATTCCGTATTTAGTGTTTGTTTAATTGCGGTGTGGTCGAGTCCTTTAAGTTGCTTGTATCCTAAATATTTGTATAAATCTGTTGGTTCCATAGCTGCTATTGTATCGGTGTCGCTGACTGCATAGTTGCCGGGTTTTACTTTTCCTTTTATAATATGCAATGTCCTGCACTTATCTAATCCAAATTGCATGTTAATATCCTGACTAAATGTTTTAGTTACTTCTATAAGAGTTTTCATTTCTTTTTCGGTTTTAGCATATAATTTAATGTCATGCATATATATGAGATGTGAGATAATAGTTTCTCCAGTATTATTTTTAAAATTATATCCAGCGCGACACCTATTGAGTAAGTGAGACAAGGGGTTCAGAGCGAGACAGAACCAAAGAGGGCTCAAGGAATCCCCCTGGTAGATACCCTTCCTAATATGTATCTGTCGAGTTATGAGAGTGCCCAGACAATTATTTATCTGAAGTGTAGTTTTCCAATGTGTCATTATAATGCGCAAAAACTCAATTATTTTGGGATTAATTTTATATATTTCTAGGATTTGTATTAGCCAAGAGTGTGGAATACTATCGAAAGCTTTTTGGTAATCTATATAAGTACAGTGTAGGTTTCTATTTTTTGTGGTGGCATGTTTATGGATAGTAGAACAGTTAGTTATAACTAACTGTTCTTTGCATCCCATGTGGCCTCTCCTGCATCCCTTCTGCTCTTCTGCTATCATATTGTGGTGTTCAATGTGTGAGTTGATTTTATTAGTGATTGCTGATGTTAGTATTTTATAAATGGTTGGTAGGCATGTTATTGGTCTGTATTGGGAAGGCTCTGATGTGTTTTTAGTTTTAGGTAGCATGTATGTTATTCCTGTGGCAATGAATTCGGGTATATTCTGTTTCCCTAGTACTATATCTGTTAAATTTTTTGCTATGGATTTGTGTAGTATCGTTAACTTTTTATACCAGAAATTTTGTATTTTGTCTATACCCGGTGACTTCCAATTATGTAACCTCGCTGTTTATTATTATCTTTTATTTCATTAAAATACTTATAAATTACATTTTTAAATATTAGAATATAAAAAATATAAGAACATTTAAAAATATAAAAAATAGTAGCCCACCGGTATCGGGAACAGGGTCCAAGCTACCGGCGGTCAGGGCTCCAGAGAGAGGAACCTCCTGACAATGCGAGCCGTGTCCAGGAGTACCGCTTTCTGAATCAAGCCCTTGATCCAGCTGCCCAACGAGAGCCTCCTTAGATGTTGGTCGAGGCTCTTGGCAATTAAGCCATTGGCTGATACGACTATCGGCACAATGATCGCTGAGTCCACATCCCACATGTCGACAATCTCGTGAGCCAAGTCAAGATACTTGATTTGTTTGTCTTTCTCGGCTTTCACGAGGTTCCCGTCATGCGGGACTGTTATGTCAATAATCATTGTGCGCCGCTCTACTCGATCCACCACCACTATATCAGGTTTATTGGCAACAATAGTCCTGTCAGTTATGATGGATCGATCCCAGTACAATGTGATATTTCCATTTTCGAGAACTGGGTCGGGCACATACCTTTAGTATGGCACTTCCGATTCCACAAGGCCGTATTTCAGAGCAAGTTGCTGATGGATAATCCTGGCTACAAGGTTGTGTCTATGCAAGTACTCTTCGTTAGCTAGACGAGAACACCCGGAGATAATGTTATTATCTTTATTATTATCTTCTTTTTTTTTGCTTGTTTTTCTGTCTCAAGTTATTTTGTGTTTATCTGTAATTATTTTATTTTAATATTTTGATTATTCTTTATTATAAATAACTAATTATTATGTGAAAGTGTGTACACCTTTAAGGTAGATTTTTGAGGAGCGAATTCGAATTATTAAGATCTCATGTAAAAATGTACCAAAAATCACACGAATAAATGAATTTGAATTTGAATTTGAACGGTCCCCCGACTGCAATGACAATATTATTTATCTGTTTAGTTAGCGAGTGACCTTTCGCTTTGTATACATAGATTAATTAATACAACTCATTTATTGCTTTTTAGTTCGTTTTTTGGCAGGGCAGTGTGTTTTTATTTTTTAAATTACCATATAATTTATACATTTTAGTGTCAAGTTTTATTTTAATTTTAAAAACCTGTCATGCTAGGTGGCTTTAATATTTAAGCACTAAAGGTGGTTTTATACTCTCACGGCGAGGCGAGGCGAGGGGTGGATGGCGTGGGGATGAAATGTTTGTTTTACACATGTAAAACAAACATTTCATCCCCTACACTACCACTACCTATGTAAAATGTATGCCAGTAAATTCTATAGTTTTTGTATGTACTCATCAAGGCCTTCAATTGGATACACATACTGTCATTAATGAAAAAAAAAAAATGTACTCATTTGAATATGGAGCCATACTGCCGCCATTTTGCTTTAAATATGTCACTCGGGATGATGTAAGGATTCTAACGATACCCCAAACATCCAAATCGGTCCAGGTGTTTAAAAGTTATGGTGCCACAAAGAAACTCACTTTCATCCGTCATACACGAACCCTGAAAACATTTCACTCACTCCTTTTTGGGCAGTCGTGTAAAAATATCTTTCCTCTTTATAATATTATTATTATACTTTTGTTAGTATAGATATGTTACCACCTCAGATTAAGACCGATTACAACACCGCTTCAGTCACAAAACGTTTTAAAACATTTATTTATTTATTGACCGAGCGAGCGTAGCGAGCGAAGCGTCTCTGGATCAGTACCCTAATTGCGTAATACAACACAATCACAATTTGTTTCGATTTGAAACAGATTTCTAATCCATTGCTTCATAAGTTGGAAAAAAATCTGTTCAACAACGTAAATAACGCAATGAATGTTGTTGAAATGTCAAAATGAAACAAATTTCGCGAAATTGCTTACGAAAATGAGTTACGCAATTAGGGTACAGGTCTGGCAAAATTTGCTTTCGTGTTTCAGTTTGTACGTACTCGTCTACAGGTCGTATTTTACAACCGATCTGGACGAAATTTGGTATACACGTTTGAAGAATTTTTTGTAATTTTTAGTCGTCGGGGATTTTTGATTGGAGGGCTAGTTCCTCCAAAAAGGGGGGCTACTGGATATCTCCGTCTTATAAGATCCGATTTCAATGGTTTTTTTTTTATTTGAAAGGTAGTAACTCTATGTTGGTCTCAAAATAAAATTTGTGAAGATCTGATGAGGATCTTCGGCATAATGAGCAGAATAGCTTCTCAAAATGCTGTAAATTGCTCACTATTGATTAATTACCTATTAGTTAATTTTTCTAGCTGGCCTACATATTTTTACTCATAATTTTTCTGGTTTTTAGGGTACTGTAGTCAACAAGGAAACGATATAGTTTCGCCATGTCCATCTGACTGTATGTCTGTCTATCTATCCGCGGTTTAGCTCAGAGAATCTTAGTACTAGAAAGCTGTAATTTGGCGTGTGTATAATCTATCGGTATGATTTCCGTTAGATTGCCTGCTTTTTCTTATTTACATAAACGACCTTCCAAAAACCATAGAAGGGCCGTATGTGTTGTTTGCTGACGATATTTCGCTTCTAACTTCATGCCGGAACAATGTAAGCTTGCGCGAGGACCTAACCACAGTAACCACTATACTAAATAAATCAATAACTTGGATGAACGACCATAACCTCGAAATTAATTTCTCTAAATCTAAAATAATTCCCTTCCACCCCCGACAAAAAACCCCACTAGACATAAATTTCACTTACAACCGAAAAACAATAGTAAGTCGTTCTTGAATTTACTTTACTTGGCCTGGATATAGACACAAACATTAATTGAAAATCACACATCAAAAAGATAAAATCAAAACTATCCAAATTTGCATACGCCCTTCGTGAAGTCAAAAAGACCACTAACCTTAAAACTGCACTTGTTACATATTATGCCTACGCACATGCATGGCTCAGCTACGGCGTAATATTGTGGGGAAACAGCACAGATGCACCGACACTTTTCACATTACAAAAAAGATTAATAAGAATCCTTGTAAATATAGAAGATACCGACAGTTGCAAACCTCATTTCCAAGAAAATAAAATACTTACCCTCCCTTGCCTATACATTCTAGAAATATGCAAATTCGTTCGAAATTACCAGCACTTTTACACGACAAGAGAAAACATACAGTCTAAATATACATTACGCCATAAAAGTAGGTTAAACTTACCCGGTCTTATTACAAAAAAGCGGCCAAGTGCGAGTCGTACTCGCCCATGAAGGGTTCCGTAGCAGCAAGTAACGATAAGTTCACGATTTATGACGTATTAAAAAAAAACTACTTGCTAGATCTCGTTCAAACCAATTTTCGGTGGAAGTTTACATAGTAACGTACATCATATATTTTTTTTAGTTTTATCATTCTCTTATTTTAGAAGTTACAGGGGGGGGGGACACACATTTTTCCACTTTGGAAGTGTCTCTCGCACAAACTATTCTGTTTAGAAAAAAATGATATTAGAAACCTCAATATCATTTTTGAAGACCTATCCATAAATACCCCACACGTATGGGATTGATGAAAAAAAAAATTTTGAGTTTCAGTTCTAAGAATGGGGAACTCCAAAATTATTTGTTTTTTTTCTATTTTTGTGTGAAAATCTTAATGCGGTTCACAGAATACATCTACTTACCAAGTTTCAACAGCATAGCTCTTATAGTTTCGGAAAAAAGTGGCTGTGACATACGGACGGACAGACAGACAGACATGACGAATCTATAAGGGTTCCGTTTTTTAACGGAACCCTAAAAACGGTTTAACTAAAAACCCAGGTTTAAAACTCTATAAACTACGGTTTAAACAAAAATGATATTACAAATCGTGGTTTTTCGAAAAACCATAGACCATATCATGGTCTAACCCTAAACCTCGGCGGCCCCTAGTTTAAACGATCAAACCGTGGTCTAAGTCGTATCTGTCAAAGTTTCTCTTTTAGGTTAAAGCATCTTTTTCATTGTGTTGTGTTGTTTTTACCTGAAAATGGATATTAACATGGTCGATTTAATTGATATTGAAGATATTGAAGCCGCTGAGTTGTTGGGAACGCCACGCCGACACAACATAAATCGTGTTCGCATCAATCCCTTAGCACAATATAATATTAAAATTACTAAAGAAGGTAATACTATTAACAAAGAGGCAATTTTTCTATTAGAGATTTCGATCATTATAAATTCCAAGGCTAAATGAACTTTGTTCAACTTGCGATGGTTTTGTTTAATGTTATGGTTTCATATATCGCGCGAGAATGTTACGTTTCGTTACACGTACTAAGATGTATTATTAGGTAGTAATTAATACGACATTAAAAGTAATGTGCTTAAACCTAAACAAAACTGCAATCGACGAAATAACTAATGTTCCATGCAAAATAACAGTCTCAATATTTTTAACACTCCTAAACATCATAATAATCATTAGCATATTAACAAAAAGTTTTCTTTTCTGAGCATACGGAACGTTGGAATTGAATGATATCATGGTGAACGAATAATATTTGCGTTAATCTGTGGTTGATATAAAGACAACGGTTCAAATGACGGTACTAAGAAGACCACGGTTTTTTAAAGTTTTGTAATACGGACAAATTTAGACCATGGTTCTGCAGATAAGCCTGGACTTGATAGGACAGGTTTAAAGCAAGGTTTATTTAGTTTTTTGTAATAAGACGGACCAGGTTCTAAGTTAAAAATGTACTCAACAAGTACACTTCATGTCAATTAAAATCCTTAATATTATAAATGCGAAAGTAAGTTTGTTTGTTACGCCTTCACGCTAAAACGGCTGAACGGATTTGGATGAAATTTGGCACATATATAGATGATGCCCTGGAAAAGAACATAGGATACTTTTTTTTTTTTTTCCGCACGTGTTCGAGACTTATGCGGGTGAAACCGCGGGGCGCAGCTAGTATATTAAATTAAGACAATTAAAATTGAACAAAAATTGAATACATTTGTTAAACAAATTAAAACTATTCCTATTATCTAAATGCTATCAATGATTATGATATCAATGATTATTTAAATGACAAATTTTAATTTACAAGTTTTATAAAATAATTACAATAAATAGGTACTAAATAAGTAACATAATTAAAAGCCCTCTTCCTCTCTCCTACTTTTGTTTTGCCCGACAGGGTCCACAATGATATTATTTTGTTAAACCTACCACCTAAGTTCACATGTGGAAGCAATAAATATATTGAGTATAGATTATAAACTGTCGAAAAATTGTGAACTGGGTGAAATGGGTTAGGTTAGGTTAGAACTGTTAGGTTAGAGCCGAGCGAGCGAAGCGAGCGGTGCAGTGGTAGCGGCCGGCGAGCGCTATTTCCAAGTTGCTCGCAGCCAAGCAGGCTATTTAATATTAGCGCAAGGTGCGTTACGTCGCAAGCTAGTTTGATACCAGTTCACAATTTGTCAGTTTTTCATGGATACATTATAAACTATCGAAAAATTATGCGTTAAATTGTAAATTATTTGTCACAGTTCACAATTTTTTAGATTATAAGCTAACAAAGTTCATAATAATACGGTGATATATACATTAAACACGCCGGCCGACAAAGTGATAAAATAAAATCATGATATAAAGTTGATACGACAGAGGGGCTTTCCTTTAAACTGCCTATACTAGGTACCATTTTCAAGCTCTGTACCAAAAATCAATTAAATAGGAGCAGTAGTTTAGTCGCAAATGATTTTTTAAATTTTTGCCCCGTTTGAACACGATGTATCTTTCCTAACAGCTGATTATGTCTATACGCATAGGTCATGCACCTTAAAACGATAAATCAGAGTATAACCTACGATGCGCTGTTGCCGCTCTGACGCAACTCACAAAAAGTACAACAAAATATTTTCGCTAAAAGATGGCAATGCAAACAAGGAAGCAATAAATACACACACTTGCACTTTCATTACGAGAGTGACAATCATAGCAAAACATCCCGCGCGTAAAAGAAATAGAAATAGGTCACTATGTTGCTACTGGATCTTAGATCCTTGCGATCGGTAAGTAGGGCGTCTAAAAAACTTGTTTTTTCAGTTCGCCGACGCTACCCTTTGGGAACGTGTTTATGTTACGTAACACGGAACCTGCGCCGCTTTTGTTTTGTCGAACTCGCGCGCTGACAATTGTGATTTTGTTATTGTGATAGGACACTAAATAAGTTTAACAGACAGTATTTTTTTTTTTTTTTTAAATAGGATTATTTTAGCATTTCACAAATTAAAGTGCTTAGCGACGGACAGTGATTTAATTAGAAAAATAAATAACAATATTCTCCGTCGGCATAATTTGTGCATTAATGTGAATGGAGGACACATCGAAAATTTAATGTAGTGTTTTTGTTGTGCGCGTATTTCAAAAACTAACATAAAAGCCAGCGCCCGCGGAGGCGTAAGCCGCCGCCCGCGCCACCACCGCCTGGCCGCCCGCTTTGACACGAGAGAACCACGCCGCGCTCCGGGGCGCGCGTGCGACGTTGCCGCTTTGGTACCTAGGTATCTAAGTTCAGTTTAAATTTATTTACAAAGGGTGGTTGCGTTTTACTCTGATTTGTAAACTATTTAGTTTGTTTGAAAAAAAAAAAAACTCATTTTTGGTGCTTTTTATTTTTATACCGTATCGAATTAATATTAAACACGTATAGTATACGTAGTGTAATTTAATGCCCCGCTGTCATATCAACTCTGTATATTTGTTTTTAGGGTACCTCCTCTTCTATTCGTACACGTAAAGTGAGGATGATTTCCTATGTTATGAAGTGTTGTGTGGGTATGTGTTAACAATTTTTTGACTCAGGAATCCGTTTGCGAAATATTAAGCTTTAAAGTGCTAATTTTTGTTAAGAGTCAAGTGTTGTCCCCCTGCCAGCTAAATGGATGTTTTTGGATGTGTGAAAAAATCACGGCAACGAAATTAAAAGGAAAACTATCACAACCTTGCTTTACAAGTTAACGAGTAATAATCGGCCAACTTACATTTGCAGTTGGAATGCATTGGAGAACATGTTTTTCAACTTCAATGTTAAAGTTTGTTTTTGGCATAAATTGATCCCAACTACGGAACCCTTAAATTGTGCGTGGCCCACGCGCTTGGCCGGTTTTTAAATTTGAATTTGACGTATTGAACGATGTCATGTTTTTTTGACAGGAAAAAAATAGGTCATCGCCGTCAAATCCTATAAGTGCATTGATGGCATGAAATATTTTCGAATGCTAAAACTACAAGCTATCGTTCATGTTTTCTTCCTGCAGGTCTACTCCCTAAACACGAAATTCGAAGATTTGGCAAAAGTTACGTGTGGATTGGTGCGGATTAGTTTGAGACCCGATCTAAGAATGAATGACAACACGATTTAACAGTCTGTTATGCCTTACACCCAATGTGTCTTTGCCCGTTCAAAAAATTTAATTATTCGGGTGTACTCACTGGTTGAGGGCAAGAAAGGCCGATCGCGGCGCAGCCACAACAAACACCGTACCACTCCTGCAAGCGGGGATTTTTGAGCTGCAGTGCTCACCATCCTCATGCATATTTCCCGGTTGGACCCACAGACATCGAGAGAAAAGGAGCCGAGGTCTAATCAGTGCCGAAAGAAAAGCGTGGCAGTCGAGCAAGACTATACTTTTTAATTCCGTCATCTTCCAGGTTCCCGCGCTGCAAAAGGCCTCAGCCCAGAATTTTGGCAGGCTGGAGTTGTGTTTAGATGTTATAGAGAAGCATGACCAAAACTAAACTCCCATGTGTGGTGTAATAATATGTTTTTGTTGTTTATACTTGGATGTATACTGAATTTATTTATGAGTGTGTAAGGTATTTATATAAAGGTTCTTTTATCACTAGAAATAAATGATATACCTAGTACCTAGTATGAAGTCGGTTCTCATCACATCACAAGGCCTTAGAGAAAGAAAGAAAGAAATCATTTATTTGCTGATAATATAATAGTTGGAATATTTATTAAGTGTCCCGATACATTTTACCTTACGGCATGCAAAATATTAGGTTTGAATTAAATAGTAATATAGATACAGCTATTACGATCATTATTAGCCATAATCGAATTTAATAGATTATTACAGATCAGACAACAAAAAAAAACAAACAAAATAATTGATTAATTACATATAAATCTCTCACAAATTATACAATGAAGAATATAAATGTAGAAATGTGTAATGTCAAAAAGCTTAATGTCAAGATATTCCAATAATCAGCAGCAATCAGCATCATTAGCAGCATCATCATCAGCATTATTTAGCAGTAATCTTATCAATGTGCAGATTTAGGTGCAGTTTACAATCAAATAGGATACCTAAGTCACTATCTGAGTCTCTCTTAAAAGTAATTCATTGCATAAAGAATAATTAAAACTAATAATGTTTTAAATCTTAATTTTAATTTATTTGTACCACAATAGTCAGATATTGGTGCCGATTCCCTTGTTCACAAACTAAACTAAATTTAAGTTCAGTGCATCTTTTTCTATCTATTTCATTAAGAAAAGGACAGAAAATAAATTTTAGTTTAGTCCTGTCAAATTAATCAGCGCCTGTCAGTCTCCATACAAGTTTAGACGTGATTAAAATCTTGCCAACTAAAATTACGTCAATTTACGTCAAGCGCTGATTAATTTTACAGGATTAAACTAAAATTTATCTTCTGTCCTTTTCTTAATGAAATAGAAAGAAAAAGATGCACTGAACTTAAATTTAGTTTAGTTTGTGAACAAGGGAATCGGCACCAATCTATTTAAATTTTGTTGTAGGAGATAACAATCAACGATCGATATAATTTTCCTGTAAACTTTAAGGTCATCAGCATACAACAGAAAATCACTATTATGAAAGCAGTTTCTGATGTAATTTTTGTAAATTAAAAACAATAGCGGGCCAAGAACTGATCCCTGAGGGACACCGGAGGTAGCAAGGAAGGTGTCAGAATGGTAGCCGTTACTCACTACAGTTTGATTGCGGTTATAGATGTAAAACTGAAACCAGCGCAGCAGGTTGCCTCTAATGCCGTTGAATGCAATTTTGTTGAGTAAATATTCTATGATCAACTCTATCGAACGCTTTTTTAAAGTCTGTATAGACGGCGTCAGTTTGAGCTCTTAAATCCATATTTTGAAACAAGTTGTTCATAAATATCATTAAGTTTGTGGCAGTAGATTTATTTTTGACAAAACCGTGTTGCTCAGGAATTAAGTGTTGTTGAATAAAAGGATAAATTTTGAGATGAACAAGTCTTTCAAATAGTTTAGCTAAAGCACAAAGTAAAGAGATTGGTTTATAATTCTCGACATTTTGTCTAGAGCCACTTTTGTAGACAGGAACTAAATTATATTTTTCCAGACAGAAGGAGATATGCCATCCTGAATGCATTTATTGAATATTAACATTACAGGTTTACAAATAGTTTCAGCAAACCATTTTAGAAAGCAAGGTGGTATTCCATCAGGTCCTTGGCCTTTAGTAATGTCCAACAGCTGTAACTGTTTGCGAACTAGAGGGAGACTGAAATTTAACCTTTGGAGAGTGGTGTAGCTAGCATTAGATTGATCGGGTGTCGGGTACCAGCCAGGACTAAGACAAGTTGGTTCATAAATGGATTGAAAAAATTCTGAAAAAAGGTTACAGTTTTATAAGGGTCACTAGATATAATCATTATATCATTTTTATAAAACATACGAGTTGGGACACCTGACTTGCCACGACGATTAGCTATGTATGTCCAAAAATGCTTAACATTAAGGGGAATACTGTCCTCAACACTCTTCATATAAATGAGATAGCATTTGCTATTCTTCTTTAAAACGAGCTCTATATGACGAAAATACTTCGTAGTCTGACGAGTTTTCATACTTTTTCCACTTACACCAAGCTTTCTTTTTAGAATTGAAAATACGAATGAGAGCTTTAGAAAACCAAACGGGGAAATTAGGTTTTTTAGGCTTTGCCAGAGGAACACGGGTTTTTATAATACCATATAAGTAGTTATAGAAAACTTCTATGCTTTTTTCTACAGACTGGCTATCTAAAACCGATCCCCAGTCAGTTTCATCAATATCTTGATTAATAAGCTGATAGTCGGCCTCACGGAAATTATATCTTATATTATGACTTGGTGGTATTACCTTAATATCAATATTAACGACATTATTCGTCGAGCCCTTGTCACCGCCGGCGTACCAGCGGTATTAGAACCAAACGGCTTGGTACGTGACGATGGGAAGAGACCAGACGGGATGACGTTGTTGCCTTGGAAGATGGGTAGGCCTCTGGTGTGGGATGCAACCTGTGTCGACACCCTTGCGCCATTTCATGTTCCTAGCACGGCGGGCTGTGCTGGCGCCGCTGCTGCGGCTGCTGAGAACCTCAAGCGGCGCAAATACTGTAACCTTATTGGTAACTACAGTTTTGAGCCGTTTGGGGTCGAAACGCTCGGATCATGGGGCCCGAGTGCGCGTCTCCTTTTTAAGGAAATTTCTCGTCGACTGGTCGACACTTCACGTGACCAGAGGGCTGGCTCGTTCTTTGGCCAAAGAATTAGCATTGCCATTCAACGTGGCAATGCTGCCAGTCTTCTGGGCACGTTTCCGGATGACAGCGATGCGGACGAATACTTCGACGCCTAAGTGTCGTTTTATTTTTATTATTTTTATTTACACAGATAGTTAGTTAGTCTTTTAATTTAGTACCTAATGTAAATAGTTAGCTGTGTTAAAACTGTAAAATACTAATAAATATATACATAAATACATACAATATTAAATAGAAGCAAGGTAAAAAATGGGGGATGGTGATTATTAGCCTGCAGCAGCTCTTGGATGCGTTTATAAACACGACAAATATTATTAGAGAGGAGAAGATCAAGTATGCGCCCATTTGAATTAGTAAGGTGATTATATTGCTTCAAATCGTGAAACGTCAGGAAGTCTCTTAAGCGTTGGCAAATGGAAGAGGTACCTAGGCAGCCTAAGGAGTCCAGACAGTGATAAATTTTTGTCCACTGGGCCGTAGGTATGTTATAATCTCCTAGCAACAGAAAACCATCAACATTTGTCGAGTTAATTATACAGTCCATACTCTCAAAATGTAAGTTATAAACGCTAAGCGGTGAATTATTGATTAGGTATGTAGGCTGCACTTATAATACTTTGTAAAGTGTTGCTGTTGCTAGGGATTGCGACAACAATATGTTCATAATATTTGTCAAATGTGCCTTGCATAGGTAGAGTGTACGTTAATGGTTTGGTGCATTTCTAAAGTCATGGAAAATAAGAACAAAATTACGATTCTGTCAAATATTCGAAGGTAGTCTTGCCTACCCGAAATTTTTCGTAAAAATCAAATAACTTCTCCCGCTCTGGGTGGAGCGGGAGGGCGTGTCAGACTCTTACTGACTAAAACCCACCCGTGTTCCTTCAGTTGCCATGTTGCCGGGGGGCCACGATTTCCCTATCGGCCAATATTCGCAGCCCCGGCAGGCATTGGCCCTAGTGGACCCCGTTAATTCTGCTGACATCTCTTTGAGGCGCGCGTGGAACACAACGCGCCGTCGACCCGGGCTTGGTCCTTATCGGACGGCGAGCTACCCATTGCTCACCGTCCGCAAGCCCGCGCCTACGGTGGCCGGAAATCTGCCTGTGATTCCCGACGCCCAGGGCGTCTCCTCCTGCGGCAGTTAGGGGCGCGAGCGCGCGAAATTTGCCTCTCGCTCACGCGCTCCGCCTCCTCCTTCGCGAGCATTACTGCTTCGCAGAAGGAGGTGACGGCCTCCCATTTCCTCTCACTCCGTAGCATGGCCCAAATCAGGGCCGAACGCGAGAGATTACCGCCGCCGATCGCCTCCACGAGGACACGGCGATGCCCTGCCCAAGCCGGGCAGACCTCCACCGTATGCTCCACCGTGTCCTCCGTGCGATCCACACAGTGACGACACCCGGGCGTTTCCTCCCGCTTTATCCTGAACAGGTACCTCCCGAAACAGCCGTGTCCAGTGAGGACCTGCGTCAGGCGGAAGGTGAGGACGCCGTGGTGCCTCTCTAGTCACTCCTCAAAGAAGGGTCTTATCGCCGCAATTGTGGCGTGCCCAGCGCTGGGTTGTGACAATCGCACTCTCCATTCCGCCATGAGATCCCGCCGGAGCTCTGTCCGCTGTGTCGCGATTTCTTGCGGCATCGGAGTTAAGCCCCGGCGTTTCGCCTCCTCGCCCCACTCCCAAATGTGCGCGAGGACCTTTGCCTCCAGATCCCATGGCGGTACTCCGGCAAGGAGGCTAGCCGCCTCGCAGGAGACCGTGCGGTATCCTCGGGCCAGCTGGATGGCCATGACCCTACGGGACGCGTTCAGCTGGCGGGCTGGCTGCCGCCTCAATGAAGGCGCCCAAACCGGCGCCCCGTAAAGGGCCAAGGACCGCACGACCCCCGCGTAGAGCCTCCAGCAGGAGGCATTTGGACCTCCCAGATTGGGAAGGAGCCGCTTCAAGGCAGCCCCGGCCCGGCCCAGTCTGGGAGCCAAACGTCTGAAATGCTCCACGAAGTTCCACCGGCTGTTGAGGACGAGTCCTAGATACTTCATCGTCGACTCGACGCCGATGTGAACCCCTCCCGCCATTACCTGGGAACCCGACGGTGGCGCACTACGAGGACCATAAAAACCCATGGCCTCGGACTTGTGCAGGGCCACCTCGAGTCCTAACTGCCGGATTCTGTCGACGATTGTCGCAACCCCGCGTGTCGGTAAATCGGCATCGGCCGCCGCCTGGTACGACCTCCCCTGCGCCAGGACCAGCATGTCGTCAGCGTAACAAACGACGCTGACGCCACTAAGGAGGTCGGCGCGCAGCACCCAGTCGTATCCGATGTCCCACAGATGCGGCCCCAGGACTTATCCCTGTGGGACACCGCACGACATCTCTCGCCGGCTCCACTCTCCTTGGTGACCGGAGTAGATGACAGCCCTGTCCGTCAAATAGGCCTCGACCACACGACAGAGATAGGTCGGCATCCGGTGATACCGAAGTGCCTCCCTGATGCAACTCCAGGGCAGGGTGTTGAAGGCATTGGCGATGTCTAGAGACACCACCAAGACGACCCCACCCCGGGCCACAGCATCCCCCGTCGTGAGGGCCCGCACGCGCATGATGGCGTCCACCGTAGAGCGCCCCCTGCGGAAACCGAACTGGCTCTGCGCCAGATCAGGCCCCACCCGCACCAGATGCCCGACGAGGCGGTCTGCAATGACTCTTTCAAAGAGCTTGCCCACCTCGTCGAGCAGCACAATGGGCCGATAGGCGGACGGAGAGTCCGCTGGGCGCCCCGGCTTCCTGATGAGAACCAGTTTCCCAGTCTTCCAACAAAGTGGGAACTGGCTCCTCTCCATGCATGCGCATAGGAGCCCCCTTAGTCGAGGCCCGAGAGTCCCCATGGCCAGGACCCAGGCTTTTCCGGGTATGCCGTCGGGTCCTGGGGCGGTATTCTTCGCACTCCTCTTGCGTACCGCCACTCTCATCTCTACCTCGGTCACCTCCGGAGCATCGTCGTCGTCGTCGACGGTGTGGTCCGCATCGGGCACCGCAATAGGCGGAGCCATGGGCAGGGGCGTATGTTCCCCTCTTGAAGGGAACAGAGCGCTCACCACGTCCTCCACAAGCTGGGGCCGGAGACTCTGCGTCAGCGGGGGAGCCCATGGGCGGAGTTTGTCCCGCACCATCTTATATGGGCGTCCCCACGGGTCTCTGTTCTGGTCTCCAGCAACTCCTCGCGGGCCATTGCCCTGGCCCGCAGGATCTCCGCTTGGAGGGCGGTCTTCGCCGCTCTGTACCCCTCGTACAGCTCCGCCTCAATGGCTTCCGTATCCGGAGGGCGGATACGGAGCCTACGGTGCCTGGCGTACCGGCGTCGCGCAGCTACGCACGCCCTGCGCAGAGCTTCCAGCTCTTGCGACCACCAGTACAGCTGGCGCGAAGCACGTCCAGGATGGACCCGGGGCATTGCCACGTCGCATATATTGGACATGGCCTCCCGGAACCACTCCGCCTCGTCGTTGATGTCGGCAGGCCTGTCCGGTGATGACACCCAGGCCTGCACGATCGAGGCTTCCAGGAGAAGCTCCCGGTCCATCTGCTTCAGCGCCCACCGCGGACCACTCGGGGCCTGTCGGACCGGTGCGCTCGAGGTCTGGGCGGAGACGTCAAACCGGATGTACCGGTGATCGGAATAGGTCTCCACCCCCTCTATGACGCGCCAGTCGATTACACGCGGCGACAGAGCGGGGCTGGCGAACGAAATGTCCACCACTGATTCGCCCTGCATCCGCACACACGTGGGGACAGAACCCCGGTTTAGGACGACCAGGCCTGTCTCCAGAGCCCAGTCCTCCACCATTCTACCCCGTGTGTCCGTAAAGCGGGAACCCCAAGCCAGATTTTTGGCATTGAAGTCCCCGAGGACGAACACGGGGAGGGAACCGAACCCGACGACGACGACTCTCAACTCCACGAGGGAGTTGTGGAACTCGGCAAGAGTTCGGTTCGGGGAGAAGTATACCCCTACCACGACAATCTCCCCGAACCGTGCTGCCACGCAACCCCGTCCTCTCTTGACAGACTCGAGGGACGGGGTACCAGCGGCGGCCGACGAAATGAGGGTCACTGAACCGCTCAGGTCCTCCACCCAGTCATCCCTGGGCGGGACAAAGTACGGCTCAGCGACCACGGCGATGTTAATCGACCACTGCGCCATGCTCTGGAGCAACAGATCCTGAGCAGCAGCGCAGTGGTCGACGTTCGCCTGGAGGAGGCGTAATGGGGCCGTTATTGACACTCCATTTCAACCCCCTCCCTAGGCCCCTGTGTGGGCACTGCCGCGGCGGCAACGGCGGCGACGACGACAGTGGAGGCGGCAGCGGCGGCGGCAGTAGTGGCGGCGGCTACGGCGGTGGCGGAGGGCTTGCCCCTGCCTCTGGCTTTGGCGGGTGGATCGCAGGCCTTGCTCCCTGCCCGATGGTCGGCCGGCTTGCCAGCCGCCGCACATACGACGCAGTGCGGCGCGGTGTTGCACGAGCCGGCCTTATGACCGGGCTGACCACAGCGGAAGCAGTGGTCGCTGCAGTCTACCTCCGAGGTGCACTTCACTCCCACGTGGTCGCCCACCCGGCAGCGGAAGCACCTCAGAGGTTTGGGCTCCAGCAGTTTGACCTGCGCGGAGACCCAACCCACCAGAAGCCTTCAGCCCTCCCCGGCTATCAGCTTGGCCGCTGACACGGGGCAGCTCACCGTTACGGCTCGCATCCCCGTGGAGTCAGGGTGGATGGTGCCTGCCCTCACCTCCTCGGCAGAGCACCCCCCAGTCCTAGCGACCGCGGCCACCACCTTTTCTGCCGTCACGCAGTCGTCCAGGCCCCGGATGCGCAAGTCAGCGCGTTTGGTGGGCCTGGACACTCGGGCCTCGTCCGGATTTAGGATCGCCCTGAGCCTATTGGCCAGAGCGTCCGCTGCCGGGCTGCTGTTCGCACCGGGGATCTCCAGCATCCGGGCCCCAGTCGCGGTGATCTTCAGCCGGACGCCATTGGCGGTCTCCTTTAGATCCACCGCCGCATCCACCTTGGCTAGCGCGTGCTGATAGGACACGCCCTTCTTCTCCGCTTCCGGCTGTAGTATGATCACTACAGCTGCGGACTTCGGGGCGCGGAGCCTAGCCGCGACGCTTCGCTCCTTGCGCCGCTGCCGCCTCGCCTTTCTTATGGCCGCACTTGCCGCCTTGCCAGCCTTCTTCTTCTCCCCGGCTACTTGCCATCCGGCGTCGGCCGAGGAGATTCAGAAGGTGGGGGCGGCCGATTCGCCGCCTTAGCCGAGGCCCCCGCTGCCTTGGCCGTGGCCCCTGCCGCCTTGACTTATTTATTTATTTGCTCTCATGCACATAACGCATTTTACAATATTTATTGTCGGTTTTTGTACTTTCATGACCCTGTCAGGGCATTGCAAAGAACAATGTTGGTTTGCAGTTGAGTTTGTGAACAATTGTCATAAATTTAGTCAAAACTTATAAAAATACGATCAATTACATTTCAGAAATAAAAGTAAAATAAAAATACATGTCAAGACGTCGATATGATTTCAATTAATAATAACAGTAATAAACAATATCAAATCAAACACAAAATAACACACATAGTCATATTTAGTCAGATTAATTTAGAATAAAAGAATAATAAGGAATAGGTTAAATATAAAGTCATTTTACAATACGTTTTACTACGAGATTGAACTTTAACATATTTGCTAATGAATGTATGATCTAACTGGCTACAAAGTCGACATGGAATCAAGGGAAGGTTAAGGTTACTCAGGGAATAAGTTTTAAAACAAAGAAATGTGTAATGTTTTGACGAAGATAGTTCGAAACAATATATTGTGGTCAGTCTCAGTGATTAGTGTTTTGTTATTAATTTTGCAGTCGGGTTTCCGGGCGGCAGCTAGTGAACTCTGATTTTTTTTATTTTTCTGTGTTATCCGCTTCCAAAAATTCAAATGTTTCGTATGCATTCGCCATCAAACAAGAAATTGATTACACATGTACTAAAATCTATAGATACACAATTCATTCGGCAAGTTTACGTAAATGAATACATTTTACTAACTTTACATGACACGAAAATGTTTTTTCTTATTATAAATTGCAAAACAATAATATTTCCGTCGAGTCCGAGGAACTTTTTTAAGATTGCTAAATTTGACATTAAAACAATCCTGCTAGTTATCAAAAGTCACGTCGTGGTACGAATTGAATGAACTTTTAGAGGTGACGTCACCAAAATCGCTAAGAAAATAAGATTGTTTTAACATTACAATAAGCTTATTTTATGGACGTCATGGTACGAAATGTCAATGTAAGATTATAATAATACTGCTTTAAGAAATGGTGGTAGGCCCCCAGGCCGGATCCAACAATAACAAAAAAAAATATGTAGTACCTACATCTAAAAAGTTTTATCCGTCATAAATTCGTACTTAGAAGTTGAGACCAGCACGCGTAGCATGACCACCGTAGAAACGAGTTTTGTCGACGGAAGAATAGACAAAATGACAGATTGTGATTGTTTATCTGTCATTTTGTCTATTCTTCCGTCGACAAAACTCGTTTCTACGGTGGTCATGCTACGCGTGCTGTCAGAATTGTACTACAATTTACAAAATACGTAAACTTGTTATTACTATTATGTGTTCACTAAAGTAGTTTTTCCTACAAATATGTAAACTGACACTTGTAAAGTGAAAATGTTTATTAAACAGAATTATGTAAAAAAATTGCCACAATTTTACAATTTTGTAAATTTTCCACCATAACAAAGGATGGTGGGCGATAGTGGTCCCAGTTCCACCAGCCACTTGCTCTTAGTGGCTGGTGGAACTGGGACCACTAATAACATGGAATCTTTTTTATTATGACACCATCAAAATTTATCCCGGAGGAACCGAGCTACGTGTATCTAAAGTATTTTCCTCTGTCTGCAGCTTAGCTCAGAAACTCTTAGTACTATAAAGCTGTAATTTGGCATTGGTATACATATTAATCACGCCGACTAAGTAGTAAAAAATCCAAGAAAAAAAAAATGGGTACCTCGCCAACCTGCTAAGTGGGGATTTTTTTTTCTCGTCTATCTCATAGTATGGGGTGACGTTGGAAAGGTCGTTTAAAAATATTGTGAGTGTGTGCAAACCAGTTTTGGATTCTGGGATCCGTTTGCGAAATATGAAGCTTTAAAGTGGTAATGTTTGTTAGAGTCATGTGTCCCCTCTCCCCCTTGCCAGCTAAATGGTTGGTTTTGGATATATGAAAAATTCACGGCAGTAGCATATAACGAAATTAAAAGGAAAACTATCACTGCTAAGTAGGCTCTACGAGTTAACGAATAATAATTGACCAACAAATATTACATTCCGTATGGAAGAACATGTTTTTCAACTACAATGTTAAGTTTGTTCTTGAGATAAATTCATCCCAACTACGGAACCCTTCATTGTGCGTGGTCAGACTTATACTTGCCCGGTTTTTTATCGAATGATATAACAAACCTAACCTAACATTATCAGAACTGAATAAACCTGGGACAGATTTTGATGCGCCTTGGCCTGAGTAAAGAGAGAAGTAATGTCTTTAAAACTACAGTGGTTTTAACTGTGGCGGTAGTGGGACCAGCTCCCATATACTTTTGCATACCGTTTTACCAAACGAGGTGGTGCGCTACATCCGGTCGCCACTCTTGTTGGTTGCCAGCGTAGCGTGTTAACTCTTGGGTCAGTTTGGAAGGGGTCTGTCAGACTCGTACTGACTAAGAACCACCCCGGTGTTCCCTTCCCACACTTGGACCGGGGATCATGAGATCTTGTGCTCCTTCCATTATGCCCGCGGGGGGAGTGAGGTGTGAGAGTCCCCCCGCGACGTGAAACAAGGGTGCGCGTGGAACACTACCTCGGAAACCTAACATAACCTAACCTTTTTTTTTCGCTGAGAAATGCATTACGCATCCCCGTTCGTGGGGGACGAGTCGGGGTCGAGGTATGTGGGACTCCTGTTTTCGCTGCATTAATGAATATATCTTTATCTAGCGGTATTTATCCGGACCAGCTAAAAAACTCAATTATACGTCCTATATACAAATCAGCAGGGCTAACATGACAAGCGCAAGAACGCTCTTTTTCTCGTAATTTGTCTACGATTCTGACGTCATTCTAATCCCTAACATGACCGCAAACGACGAGTAAACTAGAAAAAGGCACTTTGACATTCTTTTATCGCGCGACGATAAACCGATGTTGCAAATTATTAAAAACAAATTATTTTTATGATAGCAACATCGGCTTGAAGTTCTGTTTCATTCATTCAATTTTATGCATGGAATTATGTACCTACTTTATTGAATAAACGTCTCTCTCTTAAAGTCAAAGTCAATTATTAATTTATTAATTAGTTAATTATTATTATTTATTTATTAATTTAATTATTTATGATTACTTTTTAATTATTTATTTATTTAATTATTTATGATTACTTTTTATTATTTATTTATTTAAGATTACTTTTTTTTTAAATTATTTATGATTACTTTTTTATTATTTATTTATTTAATTATTTACGATTACTTTTTTATTAGTTTTTTATTTATGATTAGTTTTCTATTTAACCGACTTTTTGATAAAAATTAAATGATTTCTTTGGCATGCTGAAATTAAAATCAAAATGACAGAAATTAAAATTAGTGGTACCAATCAATCAATCAATCATTTATTAATTTGCGAATATACCCATATTCGCAAATTGAAAATATACCCATATTCGCAAATAGAAAACAAAAGAAAAGGTCTTATACAAACAATAGTGTCCATTAGCCATATCCTACCATAAGGCATGCAAATTTACAAATACACAGGTATCTATGAAACTGGAATTTAACAATAAAAATACATTATTTAAAATATCGTATGGAGTAACATTATTTAAGTTTGTCCTGTAAATATTCAGTGACAGAGTAGTATGCTTTTTTTAGTAACAGAGTTTTGACATTGTTTTTAAATATATTTAAATCACTTATCTCCAGAAGTGAATTTGGTAAATGGTTATATATGCGTGGAGCCATATATAATATACTATACTCATTAGATAATCACCACAAATGACAAATGGGCCGACGATCGCAATTTGACAAATCGAAGTTTATTATTGTAACAGCGATTTCGTTAATTTATTTATTTAATCACCACAATTGGCAAAGCGACTGGTTATTACTGAAAGTAATAGTCATCTACTCCACTACAGTACACCGGTGTACACCCACATTACAAAAAAAAAAAATCTACAATAAGTACGACTATGAATCTGCCACCATTTTTTCGAGTTTTTCTATGTATCATAATTTTGTCTTTTTGTCTACTCTCTATCGTCGTCAAAATCGACGACGACTAAATACGACAAAATAAAAAATAAAATAAAAATAAAATTAAAAAAAAAACACAAAAACAATCAGTCATTAAATGACTGATTATATCGTGTTGAACTGTCAAAAATCGAGATAAATAACGTGTCATGTTAGGGTTTGTCGACAACACATCGGTGTCGAGGCGACGATGAAGTATCTGGGACTCGTCCTCGACAGCCGGTGGAATTTCGTGGAACACTTCCGACGTTTGGCTCCCAGACTGGAGCGGGCCGGGGCTGCATTGAAGCGGCTCCTGCCCAATCAAGGGGATCTAAACGTCTCCTGCCGGAGGCTCTATGCGGGGATCGTGCGGTCCATGGCCCTTTACGGGGCGCCGGTGTGGGCGCGTTCATTGAGGCTGTGGCCAGCCCGCCGGTTGAACGCGTCCCAGAGGGTCATGGCCATCCGGCAGGCCCGAGGATACCGCACGGTCTCCTGCGAGGCGGCGAGCCTCCTTGCCGGATTACCGCCATGGGATCTGGAGGCAAAGGTCCTTGCGCACATCTGGGAGTGGCGCGAGGAGGCGAAACGCCGGGGCTTAGCTCCGATGCCGCATGAAATTGCGGCACAGCGGACAGAGCTCCGGCGGGATCTCATGGCGTCATGGAGAGTGCGATTGTCGCAACCCCGCGCTGGGCACGCCATAATTGCGGCGATAAGACCCCTCTTTGAGGAGTGGCTTGAGAGACGCCACGGCGTCCTCACCTTTCGCCTGACGCAGGTCCTCACCGGACACGGCTGCTTCGGGAGGTTCCTGTTCAGGATAAGGCGGGAGGAAACACCCGGGTGTCACCATTGTGTGGATCGGCCTGAGGACACAGTGGAGCATACGGTGGAGGTCTGCCCAGCTTGGGCAGAGCAACGCCATGTCCTCGTAGAGGCGATCGGCGGTGGTGATCTCTCGCGTCCGGCCCTGGTTCAGGCCATGGTACGGAGCGAGAGGAAATGGCAGGCCGTCACCTCCTTCTGCGAAGCGGTAATGCTCGCGAAGGAGGAGGCGGAACGCGTGAGGGAGAGGCAAACTTCGCGCCCTCACGCCCCAAACCGCCGCAATAGGAGGAGACGCCCGGGGCGGGAATCGCGAGCCGATTTCCGGCCACCGTAGGCGCGGGCTTGCGGACGGTGAGCAATGGGTAGCTCGCCGTCCGATAAGGACCAAGCCCGGGTCGACGGCGCGTTGTGTTCCACGCGCGCCTCAAAGAGATGTCAGCAAAATTGACGGGGTCCGCTAGGGCCAATGCCTGCCGGGGGTTCGAAGAAAACCGATAGGGCAATCGTGGCCCCCGGCAACAGGGCAACCGAAGGAACGCGGGTTTAGTCACTAAGAGTCTGAAATGCCCTCCTGCTCCGCCCAGAGCGGGAGAAGTTATTTGATAATTTCCCACCCAAAAAAAAAAAGGGTTTGTCGACATAGCTGTCAGAAAACGATAAAACAACAGAAATAGACAAAAATTTGTCGTGCGAGAGTGGATATATGTCGCGTGTGTCATGTTAGGCCTGCTGAAAATCATTTAGAATATGGTAATTATAGGCCTATCGCAATATTGTCTGTTATAGATAAAATAACCGAAAAAATTATAATAGGACACTCAGCACGGTTTCCGGAGAGGGGCGCAACAGTCTCTGCCTTGTTAGGTTTTTTCAGATTATATTAATGACTGTTTAGATTCTGGCAAACAAATTATAGCGCTATTCATTGATTATAAAAAAGCGTTTGATACTTTATACTATGAGATCTTATTACAGGCAATGGACGAATACGGAATACGCGGCCCCACAAATGATTGGTTTAAGAACTACCTCACTAATAAGCACAATTATATCCCGTGTGGCTGGGAAAGAGGCGGATGTCGAATTGGGTGTGCCTACTGGATCGGTGTACGGCCCTGTAGGATATATAATGCATGTGAACAGTGTATCAAATGTCGTACGTAGTTGTGAGGTGTTATACATGTACGCTGACGATATGTGTCTTGTTTACGCCTGCAAAGATATGATTGAGGTACAAAAGTGTATTCAAGGTGACTTTGAAAATATTAACAAATGGGCACACGACAATGGAATATTATTAAATCTTTCAAAAACTAAATGTATACATGTACACTCGCCATATAATCGAAATGCTAAAGGACCCAAAAGGGCACAAAATGTTTGGAAAAAGCCTTTCGGCGAATTTGGCTGAAATTTTAGTAAAATATAGCCTGTAATATGCTGATTAAAAGTCTATATCGGCGCAACAAAAAATAATGGCCAGTTTTAGAGATATAGCCATTTTAAGTTGAAGTCAGGAAGATGATTTTTATATAAACAATAAGCATTCACATCAACCACAACGTTTCAATTCATGTGTTATGGTTTAAAAACATATTTCTACGTCTGTATGAAAGCGCTTTTAATGCTCTCTTGGAGCTTGAATCTAGCAAAGAAGAGGGTAGCTTGTTATAAAAGGTTATACCAAGCCCAACAAATGAGTTATGAACCTTATGAAGCCGGTGTTAACACTAGAAATATCCTTATTTCTAGTGTTAACATTGTGAATATCACTGTTTTTAGTGTATAAGTGTATATTTTGCCTAATATATAAGATGTTGGCGAAAATGAATTGTGATGTCACCGTGAGAATCTTTAAAAAAATCTCTTAGAGAAACTCTGGCACGTAGCTGGTAAATTGCTCGAACAGCTCGTTTTTGAAGAACAAATATATTTTGAATGTCAGCGGCTTTGCCCCACAGCAGAATACCATAGGACATAACGCTATGGAAATAACTAAAATAGACAATGCAAACAAGGAAGCAATAAATACACACACTTGCACTTTCATTACGAGAGTGACAATCATAGCAAAACATCCCGCGCGTAAAAGAAATAGAAATAGGTCACTATGTTGCTACTGCATCTTAGATCCTTGCGATCGGTAAGTAGGGCGTCTAAAAAACTTGTTTTTTCAGTTCGCCGACGCTACCCTTTGGGAACGTGCTTATGGTTACGTAACGCGGAAGCTCCTGCGCCGTTTTTGTTTTGTCGAACTCGCGCGCTGACAATTGTGATTTTGTTATTGTGATAGGACATTAAATAAGTTTAAGACAGACAGTATTAAAAAATAGGATTATTTTAGCATTTCACAAATTAAAGTGCTTAGCGACGGACAGTGATTTAATTAGAAAAATAAATAACAATATTCTCCGTCGGCATAATTTGTGAATGGAGGACACATCGAAAATTTAAAAATGTAGTGTTTTTGTTGTGCGCGTATCAAAAACTAACATAAAAGCCAGCGCCAGCGGAGGCGTAAGCCGCCGCCCGTGCCACCACCCCCGGCCGCCCGCTTTGACACGAGAGAACCACGCCGCGCTCCGGGGCGCGCGTGCGACGTTGCCGCTTTGGTACCTAGGAATCTAAGTTCAGTTTAAATTTATTTACAAAGGGTGGTTGCGTTTTACTCTGATTTGTAAACTATTTAGTTTGTTTGTTTGAAACTCATTTTTGGTGCTTTTTATTTTTATACCGTATCGAATTAATATTAAACACGTATAGTATACGTAGTGTAATTTAATGCCCCGCTGTCATATCAACTCTGTATGTGGGCCCCACTGAAGTTTGGCATCTACTGTTATGCCCAGAAAAACTGCAGAGTTCACAGTTTCAAGCACCTCTTCATCTAAGACGATGTTGGGTCCTAAATTTCTAACATTTGGTAGA
This sequence comes from Agrochola lychnidis, assembly GCA_963680765.1. NCBI lineage: Eukaryota > Metazoa > Arthropoda > Insecta > Lepidoptera > Noctuidae > Agrochola > Agrochola lychnidis. The sequence goes on along the minus strand of OY796857.1, from coordinate 770,161 downwards.
GCGAACTTTACACATTTCGTTTTCTTGGCATTGAGAACTAGGTTATTTGTTGTAAACCAATCCGTAACCATTGAGAGTGCACTGTTTACGTCGTCAAAATCTTGTCTATCCCTGTCTACTTTAAAAATAAGAGAGGTATCATCTGCAAACAGTACAACGTTACAGATATCTTTTAAATAAAAAGGTAAGTCATTTATATACACTAAGAATAAGAATGGACCCAGTATTGAGCCTTGAGGTACACCTAACTGAACTGGTAGCCCGGAAGATTTCACAACCATTAACATCTACACATTGGACCCTATTATGCAAATAAGAATTTATTACTTTAAGAGCTTCGTTTTGGACACCGTAATGACGTAGTTTACGCAAAAATGTGTCATGGTGCACGCAATTAAAGGTTTTGGAGAGATCACAGAAAACTCCAATAGCATTTTGCGAGTTCTCCCATGCGTTAAATATGTGTTTCAGCAGAGCAACACCTGCATCTGTGGTCGAACGACCTTTTGTAAAACCATATTGTTCATCATGAAGAAGTCTGTTTAAATTAAAATGTCTTAGCAACTGCTTGAGTATTAACTTTTCAAATATTTTACTGAATGCAGGTAAGATAGAAATAGGCCTGAAATTGCCAACGTCATTTTTGTTACCTGATTTAAATAATTGTATGACTTTACTACTCTTCATGAGGTCAGGAAAAGTTCCTAAATCAACACATTTATTAAAAGTAACAGCTAAATATGGAGCTACTATGTCTATTATGTTACTTAATAGTTTAATGGAGATGCCCCAGTAATCACCAGTGTTTTTAGACTTAAGTGTGTTAAAAGCTTTAACTACATCACGAGGTGTTACAAGCTCGAAGCTAAATAAGCTACTACATTTAGGCACACTACTATGCAAAAGGTTTTCAGATTTAGACGGGGACGAATTTAAGGAGCGAGTCATAGTTCTATAACTATGACTCGCTCCTTAAATTCGTCCCCGTCTAAATCTACACAACATACCTATGTATGTTGGCAAAAAACTCATTAAATGCTACGTCGGCTGCTATATTAACTATTTTACTGTCGACCATAATCTCGAGTTGTTTTTCTTGTTTAACCGACTTATCCGTTTCATTGTTAATAATTTTCCAAGTGGTTTTTACTTTATTATTTGAATTTTTAATTGTATCGCCTAAAAATTTTGATTTTGCAAAAACACAAATATTTTTAAATAATTTTGAATAATTTTTGACATACTCTAAGAAAGGAGTATCAAACCTGTATTTTTTCAAACCATATAACTCGTATAGTGTCGCTCTACTTTTATAAATACCTGGAGTAGCCCATTGGTTAAAGCCAACGGAGGTGCCATTAATGTTAATGGTTTTGGTCTTGAAAGTAGATTGGTACTCTTTTTGCACAACATCAAAAAGGGCTCCATAGATTTCATTAGGATTCTAACTATTGATGGTGTAATTCTATGAGCTATATTATTTTTAAACTTGTTGCAACGACTAGCTGTATAAGGCCTGCATTCTATTTTAAGTGGCTTTTTATGTAATGGCATAGGGAAGCTAGCTAGTAAACCATAGTGGTCAGACGTTAAGTCACTTAAAACTAATTTATTTTTGGCATCACAATCACTAAATATATTATCGAGACAAGTCGACGAAGATGCCGTGATCCTAGTAGGTTCAAAAAACAAGTTTATTAAATTATAAGATTTGAACAAATTGAGAAGTCTAATACTCAGTGGAGTACCTATCATCTAAGATATTAATATTGAAATTTCCACATAAAATTATACTTTTATTACTAGATTTTAACCTATTGAGTGAATCCTCCATTACCGATTCGAAACTAATAAAATCCCCAGACGGGGATCGATAATAGTACATTACTGCCGCGGTCTATAATGACTACTTTGCTGGTCGCGCTGATGATGGCCGACAGCGCAGCGTAGCGCAGCTCCAGGCCGACACAGCGCCGGTCAGCGTGCAGCACTTGATGGACGAGCTGAGATAAAGGCCGAGGCCGTAGGTCGAGGCCTTTACAGCGAGGATAGCAAGGGCTGCAATGATGGCCAAGCTGGAAGGCCTAGAGCGTAGCTAGGCTAGCTCGAGGCAATCATCAGCGCGACCAGCAAAGTAGTCATTATAGACCGCGGCAGTAATGTACTATTATCGACCCCCGTCTGAATATTCGTATTCAGCGAATACTAATACGAATATTTAAAAATTAATATGTTTGTACGCAAATCTAATTACTGGCAGACTTGGAAAACGCGCGTCGTCGGCACGTAAAAATACGATGTGTGCAAGGGCCTTAACCGCAATGACGACGCGACGGGGGACTCCCCGGCCATAGTTTATACAGTGCCGCGGCCCGGGAGTTTTCCTATCATTACGAACTATGGATTGATTCATTCATGCATTTCATTTGTCAGTCGAAAGCACAAGTCAAGCAAGAGAGTATTGTTTTATTTATTTTCTGAGGTTGCTGCGAAGTGAAAGAAGTTGAAGTTGAATAAAAAATGTCTTCTCGTAAACGAGATCAAAGTGACATATGGAAACACTTCGATGATAAATTACCAAGTAAGTAGTTATCATCATCATCATCTTCCTGCCCTTATCCCATGTTACTTGGGGTCGGCGCAACACGTTTTCTTTTTCCACTCTCCCCTGTCAAACGTCACGCTATCATTCACTCCCTTCTCTTTCATATCATTCCTCACACAATCCATCCATCTTTTCTTTGGTCTTCCTCTCCCGCTCCATCCATCAACATTTATATTCATTACTCTTTTAGTCACATGCATTTCTTCTCTCCTCATCACATGCCCATACCAGGCCAAACGATTTCCTTTCAACTTTTCTGTCACTGGCGCCACTTTTAAACTTCCTCTTATATACTCATTTCTTACTTTATCCATTTTTGTCACTCCACACATCCATCTCAACATTCTCATCTCCGCTACATGCAATCTTTTTTCATCCGTCTTTTTCACGGCCCAGCATTCCGATCCATACAATACGACAGGCCTTATCACGGACTTGTAGATTTTGCCCTTTAACTTGAGGGGCATCCGTGGGTCGCAAGTTGTTCTAGTGACCTGTCGCCATTTCATCCATCCTGGTGTATATGGTCTGTATTTCTTTTGTATGAACAAAAGGTAGGATAGTAAGTCCTAAGTAACTTAGACGAACGTTAGTAATGGCTGCGTCTATGTAGTACTAGAGTATTAGTCTTTTATTACCACGGCGAGATATTCGTATTTGTATTCGCCGAATAGTAGGTTTGATATTCGTATTCGTATTCGTTGCATCACAAGTTGAAACGTCAAAATAGCGGCCGGCAATGTTTTGCCGGCCTGTTAGAGCGACCAGCAAATCTTTGTCGGCCGCTCCTTGAAACAGAACGGCAAGGTCGACTTTGCTCAGACAAGGTTGTCAAAATAATGACCACATTACATGCATTTTTGAGTAAACGCAAATTATAACGTATCGCTCTAGTTCAACACAAGACAACTCAATAGTGCGCTCGATAGAAAGATTAACTAAATCTAAACGTTGTTTACATTTCAACTTGTTTGAAACAAGAATAAAAGACCCACCGCGGATAGCACTTTTTCTTACAAATGCACTTTGTACAGTAAAAAAATCATCATTGATAAAATCTACTTCATGTTCTTTCAACCAGTGTTCAGTCAAACATAACACCTGAACATCATAATTCTCCATAAATAAACTTAACTCTAGCTCTTTGCCGGACAGACCCTGCATATTTTGATGTACAACATTCAACATATGCGACTTATACGTTGTCGCTCCTAATAGTTTAAACTACAAGGGGTATCAAAAGTAGTGTTAGTACCACTACTAACAGCAATCAAAGGTACACTACAAGTACCAGTGTCACTGTGTATATTGTATGCTAAAAGATTGGCAATTTGTCTCCTACAACTAGGTGGCAAATACATTGTATAATTTGTCAGTTTGTAATCAGTAATAAATTGATTACAATCAAAATATAAAATAGCGTCACTGTGACGACATGTCCTATTATAAATTAACATGTTTAAATATAAATGTGCCTATTTTGCTCATCAGACAAATATTGCGAATAAGGCAAGGCACAGAAAATAAATTTACAACTATTGGTCTCATTGAGATGTAACATCAAATGGACACATTCAATTATGTCCTTTTTTCTTACAATTAAACTATCCCCACAGTAGAACTGGGGTTCATTTTTGTCAATTTAATATTATTAATTAATTGGCTAAAATTAATTGGCAAAATGTTTTCTACTTATATTTACGGCCTGATCAAGATATTTACGTCTCATTCCTTAAAAAAAAAAAAACATTTTATTGTACGTTTGATTTAAGATATGATTTTCAGCCGCGCCGCCTAAAAATTTACGCTTGAGAAAATCACCCAATTTAAAGATTTACGAGTACAGTCTCTGGATTAGCGCGTTTTTCTTGGCGAGTGCACGTCCGCATAGATATTTAAAGATTTTAACTATTTTTGCAGTCGGAGGTTTACTTCAATATTTATACTAAATACTTAACGTATAACGTTGTGCGAGTCGTTCGACGGCTGAGGCGCTAGTGTTACGTAAGCATACACTATTTATAGTACATTACTGCCGCGGTCTATAATGACTACTTTGCTGGTCGCGCTGATGATGGCCGACAGCGCAGCGTAGCGCAGCTCCAGGCCGACAAAGCCAGAGTTGGGCAAAATTTATTCGAATGACGAATAACGAATGAATAAATTGCTGTTTCGTTATTCACGAATAATAAATAATTTATTTTATTCAAAGGAAAATTATTCGAATGACGAATAAATTATTTTATTCGTTAGTCGGTTAATGAATAAAAATAAAACAAGGAATAATGGCATTTAAGTAAAACATTTTTTTTCCTGAAAAAGTCGCTTACCCTAAAGTGTCAAAAAGTCGCTAAAAGTCGCTATTTTTTTTCTAGTCGCTAGATCGAAAAAAGAAGTCCCTGAACACATCCAAAATCCGCTAGATCTAGCGACAAAGTCGCTAAAACGGCAACACTGATTAGCAATTTACAAAAGCAAAATAATTCTTTTGTGACCACAACTGATAAGAAAGTGCGCTCTCTCTCTCACTCTTAAATACAAGTCTCGCTCTCTCGTATTGTAATGATCCCTTTCTTGTGCCGCTATTATTCATTAAATTCCGGATATCAGGCAGGCAGTTGACGATATACGATTGGCACCAATTCGTCTTATCGCTTTATCTTTCATAAACAATAGGACAAAAAGTGATCAGCCTTGGTAACACAGGTGTCATCCGTAGAGTCCAGTGTTACATATGAATTTAAAAAAATTTTTAAAATAACGAATAATTTATTCGTAGGAAATTTATTTACGAATAATTTATTCGTCAATGAATTATTCGCGAATAATTATATTGCGAATAAAATTTTATTCGAATAATTATCCAGATAACAAGTTATTCGAATAATGCCCAAGTCTGGACACAGCGCGGTCAGCGTGCAGCACTTGATGGACAAGCTGAGATAAAGGCCGAGGCCGTAGGTCGAGGCCTCTACAGCGAGGACACCAAGGGCTGCAATGATGGCCAAGCTGGAAGGCCTAGAGCGTAGCTAGGCTAGCTCGAGGCAATCATAGCGTGACCAGCGAAGCAGTCATAGTGGGCCAAGGCTTGTATTATAGTGCTTTACTCAAAAATGCAAGTACCTAATCTAGATAAAACCAGCAAGTAAAGATTTAGATTTCCTACTGATTTTCCACTGCACCAATTTTTCATACGCAAGCTTATATTTTTCCTTTGAGTTTCGCGGTTTTAAATTTTCAAGCACTAATTTAGCTTCATCTTTAATGTCTGGCGGTGTTAAACACATTGAATCGGAAGAATTTTCGCTTTGAGAGCTAATTTTTAGCAAAAAAATCACTAAATAAAAATAAAATTTTCGCTGAACCGCGCTTTTGTTACTTCCTTGTTTTTTTTTTTAACAATGGTAGTTGGAACTATACAGCTAAATATGGAATAAAATCTTTTTGTACCTATCTCTATAAATAAAAACAGCTGTGTTTTAAATAAAATCTTTTTGCATTTGATTTTTTAAAACGTTGAATCGTCAAAATAGCAGCCGGCAATGTTTTGCCGGCCTGTTAGAGCGACCAGCAAAACTTTGCCGGCTGCTCCTTGAAACAGAACGGCAAGGTCAACTTGGCTCAAACAAGGTTGTCAAAATAATGACCACATTACATGCATTTTTGAGTAAATGAATTTTTATTCGTTTATGATCGTTTTGAAAGCGAGCGCACAAGCCGCCAGCCCGCCACGTTGCGGTGCGTACGTTGCGCAGTCCTGTCAATGACTGGTGTTTGTTTGTTGTTGCAGGTGAGTGCAGCCCCGCGGGCGCCACGTGCATGTCTCGATCATGCTGGACTGCCTCTGGTAAGTCCTGTGCTGTCCGCCTGCGCTCCTACTTTACACGGAGTCATTAATTGCGTACCACTCGCATTTAGGTGCGTCACCTCACCATTTAATACGTTATTGGAAAAATCAAATCAATACTAGGATTTTTGCAAAAGACCGGATACTAATCCAGTTTTTTAATACGAGCTAACATCACGACTTTTGCAAAAAAAAAAAACAATAGTCTGTTTAGGACATTTGGAAACTTGAATGCAGGTTGGCTATCAATGGCTTCTTGACTTCACAATTAATGACATCTAGTTGGTCAGAACATGATTCACAGAACATTGATCAATATCATGTAAGTAATAAGAACCATCCCGACTCTAAAATTACTAATTTAATTCCGAATATAATTATTTAACCTCAAAATAGATACTAATCCCCAAATGAATCTTAAAGTCGTTACCCCAACATCATAATCTAAAACTGTTTAATAAAACTACATATTTACAATCATTCAGGGATAAGGAAAATAATATGAAACACCAAGATATTTTGTCAGTTACTTATATTTCTTTGCCAACATCAAATTCAATATTCTACACCGTACCATCACATCTCCTATTCCCCACATAATATTACAATTCAATCCGTATTCTAATAATTACCATAAAACTAATAGGTTACCTTAATTTACAGTAGATCTCCAACCAATACTATGCCAATAATCTATCTTTTTACCGACACAGCCATTAAACACGTCTTACCGTCACGAGCGCCCAACCCAGAAGAAGGTTCCCGCGCTTCTCTTGACACATCGAATCTTTAGGTGTTGCCAGTACAATATCCAACAGTTACTTAATATATTGAAACCTAACAATCACAACCTCGAATGTAACTGTTAACCAATCGGCGCATCCGTCAGTGCATACGTTCATAATGTCCATATCAGCCAATCAGCTTTCAAATACTGATCAATATACCCATCATCGTTGTTCGTGATTAATCTGAGGCCGAGATTAAACGCTTTACTCGAGTGAAGGTACATTTTCGTTTCCGTCCACACAGCACCGTCAACATTAAATAGGAATGAACGTTCATCTGTTCCTTTCATCTCATTTTCAGAATCCAACATCGTTGGATTGGTTCACAAATAAATTCATATTTCACTTTTGATTTATTTGTGTTCAGAAGTTTCACTACGAGTGAAAGATCCCGAATGAAAGGCAAAAACGGGCCAAGTGCGAGTCGGACTCGCACACGAAGAGTTCCGTACTACCATACCACAGATTTAGAGTAGGCTAGATACCGCATGTTCATTAGAAAGTATGAAAACCGAGCGTGTCGTCTTTGTTAACCTGCGTTGACGTCACCCCAGCCATTTAGTGATGTGGTCAACGTAAACAGAATCGTTTCAATCGCTAAGCGTCAGTGAGCTAACAGACTTTGTCAGGATTGGACGTGCCTTTCTGTCACTGTAAATCGCCGCACGCAGTTCATTTTATCAGGTAACCACCCCTAGGCCAACGAGGCAGTCTAGGATAAATAAACCTCTGAGAATTGAGGAAATATTCCAAGCAGAAAGCAAGATCGCATCTAAGATACAAAATGTTTACCTTACCAATAATCTGTAAGTAAATAATCCTACGCACGTATAAGTGTCTGTACGAAAACGCCACTATGTCAGTCCGACTCCAGGAGCAGACTTCGAAACATATCCTTTGCAGCGAAGTGTGAGACGGGTAAACGTTATCTCTCCGAAACTGTTCACCGCTGCACAGCACGCGTAGCATGACCACCGTAGAAACGAGTTTTGTCGACGGAAGAATAGACAAAATGACAGATAGTGATTGTTTATCTGTCATTTTGTCGATTCCGTCGACAAAACTCGTTTCTACGGTGTTCATGCTACGCGTGCTGGAGGATGTCTTCAAGGTTGACCTCAGTAGAGCCTCTGAAAGAGTGGGTCTTAAAATGAACATGGACAAGACAAAGGTCATGTCAAATGAGCAATATCAAAATAAAGTGTACAGCTTGCTGTAAAATTCGATTTTATTTATTATGTTTTTTTTTACAAATTTGACCATAGTGTAATAGGAAATATAGTATATTATAGAGAAAAATAAAAAAGGAACGCGGAATTCGAGGCATTTTCCCGATAATATCGAAACAAAACCGACTTTGTGGCGCAACTGGTTCCATTGTGTGACTAGATTTAAAAGCAAAATTAAAGAAAAGTATGATATTAATAAGCCTTTTTTAAATGTATTTAAACTAATAATACATGTAATTAATTGATAAATAAAAGTAAATAGCCTTAGTTTCAAGAATTAATTAAAAATGATTGTTTTTTTTTTCGGTTTTGTGACTCTTTCGCTTTTTTCTTAGTTATTTTTTTGTCTTACTCTAAAATAATAATAGTTAACTTAATATGTGTAGCTTTAAAAAAAAAATACATTTACTGTAAACATAGTTGCGGCCGCACAGATATAAAAGGTAAAACTCATCTGATTTCATCGATTTAACATCATCAATTTAATGGGACAGTGACAAAATAGAAGATATAAAATTATAAGGCTTTGTTCACACGATTTGAAAATTGATACACATTAGACTTAGTTAACGAATGTTTACATCAAAAGAAAATGTATGAACATATTTTAGTCCTACTTCTCAAAATAAAATATTTACTGAAAAAATCAAGGAACAGGGGTAGGAAAAATAAAACAATAATTTTAAATATTCTTATTTTTTTACCTTAATTAAATAAATTATCGTTAAAATTGCACTGGTTGACATCAGTCTTATTGAAAAATTGCAGGATACTGATTAATAGGAACTTCGTATAACAATGTGTGAGATCACTACGTAATATAAAATTAAGGCCATACTTGAGTAGACCTAGCGCCGCCGCTTTAATTAAAACTATACAACAAAAAATACTAATTCGCTCTAAGAAATTATCGACATGTCAATTTTGGTTTCATACATGACCCCTACCCTACGGTAGTCTCGTTATCATTTTTGCTAGAAGACATAATCGCATGGCAAGTGCATGTCAATTTAGCTGATTTGACGTACATTTTTGTAATGCAAAAAAAATATTTTGACCCTTATGAACATAAAAACGAAGTGTAGCGAGACATGGTGACGTCACGAAAGCAATGCGAGAAAAATACTCGATTCATGCCGTGTTCTAAGTTGAATCATGGTTGAATCATGGTTGAATCGAATGAAAAGTCAAAATGTATTATGAGGTTAGGATTTTAAAAATCACTGAAAACATGACTAGATATTTAAAAAAATACTTAAATATGGAAGGTTATTCCGTCTTTATTTAAGTTTGAGGTATTTGAACGTTTTTTACATGTTTTAACAGCACAACTAGGCATTTTCACGGAGCACTGATGAGAACCCCGCGACTCGAAAACGATTAACGTTGTGCGTTCGAATCGATTTGAAAGTAGTTTTTTATGAACGTGTTAGACCATTTGCTCTTGTACTTTTACAGAGGGGGAAGTGTTCGTAAGGCTTCTCCAGTGATATATACTCTAAGGTTGGAGCATATACACGACAATTTTGTCCTGTGGATATATTTTTTCTTTCTGTTTCGTGAACAGCACGTGGTACATATTGTAGTGATTGATTAGGCCCATTCCTGGGATCTGATATGTTCGTGACAATGAAACACCGAGATTCAAAGCAGACTGTTTATTATAGAAGTATTTCGACATACCCTCATAACGTGTACTTATTATATGCGATACAATAATACCGTACATAACAGGACCTATCTGGGATAGTTTTTCCCTATACGAGGTATCTTTGGTATCAACATGTGAGTATTCCAGTTGTTCGTGCATCACCCAGCCTACCTACATAATTTTGCTCTTCTGGTCTAAAATGGTGTTTATCTCGGAATCAGATAGAAAAGGCCGATTTCGGCCGTGCCTACCCTCGGGCTAGAGCCAGCCTACTGGGCTCAGTACATCGCGGTGCCTTTGACGGCGGTGGGCCGTGCGGAGCCGAACGTCGCGCCCTGCTGTCTCGAAAGCGACGCGGGCGGCTCTGCGAGCCACCTTAAGGCAGAAAGTGCATAGAGCGCCAGCCAATCCAAACTGCGGCGAGTCGGCTTTCCCTGGCGCAGGCAACTCCAAAGCGGTTCCTTTTCTATTACGAAATTTTACTTCCGATTTCCTTAAACGAATTAGGTTCATCGTGACAATCTTAATTACTGTACTAGACGCGATTATCGACCAGGGGGCCTACCACAAGCTCATAAAGCAGTATTATTTTAATATTACTTCAGTGTGGGAAAGAGATGAAGCTCTAGAGGACGTATAGCTCCATGTCTTTCTCCCACTGATGTAATATTAAAATAATACTGCTTTTGAGCTGGTGTTAGGCCCCCTGGGCTCTCGACCAATAGCTATCGAGACGTTCGTCCAAGTCATACCGTATATCGAGTTAATAGTACATTACTGCCGCGGTCTATAATGACTACTTTGCTGGTCGCGCTGATGATGGCCGACAGCGCAGCGTAGCGCAGCTCCAGGCCGACACAGCGCGGTCAGCGTGCAGCACTTGATGGACGAGCTGAGATAAAGGCCGAGGCCGTAGGTCGAGGCCTTTACAGCGAGGACAGCAAGGGCTGCAATGATGGCCAAGCTGGAAGGCCTAGAGCGTACCTAGGCTAGCTCGAGGCAATCATAGCGTGACCAGCGAAGCAGTCATAATGGGCCAAGGCTTGTATAGTGCTTTACTCAAAAATGCAAGTACCTAATCTAAATAAAACCAGCAAGTAAAGATTTAGATTTCCTACTGATTTTCCACTGCACAAATTTTTCAGATGCAAGCTTATATTTTTCCTTTGAGTTCCGCGGTATTAAATTTTCAACCACTAATTTAGCTTCATCTTTAATGTCTGGCGGTGTTAAACACATTGAATCGGAATAATTTTCGCTTTGAGAGATCATTTTTAGCGAAAAAGTCACTAAATAAAAATAAAATTTTCGCTGAACGGCGCTTTTGTTACTTCTTTGTTTTTTTTTTTTAACAATGGTATTTGGAACTATAAAGCCAAATATGGAATAAAATCTTTTTGTACCTATCTCTATAAATACAAACAGCTGTGTTTTAAATAAAATCTTTTTGCATTTGATTTTTTAAAAACGTTGAAACGTCAAAATAGCGACCGGCAATGTTTTGCCGGCCTGTTAGAGCGACCAGCAAAACTTTGCCGGCCGCTCCTTGAAACAGAACGGCAAGGTCGACTTTGCTCAAACAAGGTTGTCAAAATAATGACCACATTACATGCATTTTTGAGTAAAATACGTATACCGATGGGCCTAGCGTTTCTCAAGAAAGTAATAGAGTAGACTCATCTCAACACCTCTCTTCCTTGAATTTGTACATAAGTATTTAGTATATACGTGACCGTATAATTATGAACTTCGTTAGTTTATAATCTATCGGTATTATTTCCGTTAAATTATAAACTGTCGAAAAATTGTGAACTGCAACGAACCAGTTACAATTTAACGCATTGTTTTTCGCTAGTTTATAATCTTTCCATGGGAAACCGACAAATTGTGAACTGGTATCAAACTTGCTTGCGAAGTAACGCACTTTGCGCTAATAGTAAATAGCCAGCCTAGCCGCGATCAACTTGGAAGTAGCGCTAGCCGGCCGCTGCCGCGGCACCGCTCGCTCCGCTCGCTCAGCTCGCGCGCGTTTCTTCACAGTTCAAACTTAAACTAACCCACTTCACCCAGTTCACAATTTTTCGACAGTTCATAATTTAACGGAAATAATACCGATAGATTATAAACTAACGGTTCTCACAATCTTACGGTGATATATATAATATAGTTATATTGTTAAGGCATGTTAAAGCACCGTCACCTCAAGCAAACTCGGAGCAATTTGTAGCTAGTAAGAAATTAGCTATAAGTATTTTATCAGGCGTTAACGTTGCTGTCCTTGGTTTCATTTTTGCATGTCATGCCAGTCATTATTAAAGGGTTCACTGCGTACTACATCTTTATTTTATTTTACTTCCCAAAATTATAAGAAGTTCCTCCAGTTATTTATACATGGTCCATACGAACCGGATATTATTATCTACATATTAGCAAAGTGGAATAAGCTGGAATTGGATATTCTGGAAATTGGATTAAATGAGTACCGGAGTGACGAGGTGACGAACACGTTTTTGGAAGAAAAGTGGATCGGACATTAAGTGAAATAAAACAGGAAGCGTTTATTCATTATATAATATTAATTAAATTCACCCAGCACTCATTATTGTTAAATCAGGTAAAATAAAATATAGGAATTAAGTAGGTATATAATAAGAACTTAATTAAGGTTAGTAACATATTTTTAATATTACATTTACAAAGTTATTTACTTGTTTTATTCTTTTGTGAAGACATATTTACAAGGAATTATTTACAGAGCATTACGTTAAATCACAGTTGTAAATTAATATAGTTAACATGTGCTTAAAATACAGTACAGTAGTGTTATTGTTAACCTACATTAGTTAGCTATTTATATTTCAATATACAAATGTTATTTTCTCATTTTAATCTTTAAAATTGATTGTTGCTTTGTAAACTATTTAACAGGTAGATAAATAATTTGTTTGTTACTATTTTTCTTTGGAATAAACCTTACATACTTTCCTTCGGTTCAGTGATACAACTTAAAAGTAAACTTGTACAATTAATAACTTAGGCTAGTTATTGCTTACAGTCTCATTAGACCATAAGATAGGTATTTATGTTACACATAGTTTCGTTGTTTAACATTATAATTGTATAATTACAGGTCTACGACACCATCCTTTCGAAATGACTGAGATTAAAGAACTTAAAAGGAAGCGAAGCAGTTGTAAAGGAAGATTAACTGTATTTGGAACCTACTTAAGTAATCTAAAAGATGCTGAGATAAACCCCTTTCAGGTAATGGAGTTGCAATTGCGAGTCACTAAATTGGATGATCTTTTTAATGAATTTAACGAGGTTCAATTGAAATTAGAATGCATGTGTGATAATATTGATACTGAGGCACTCGAGAGAACTACAATTGAATCTCAATATTATGGGTTGGTAGCTCAAGCTAAAATTATGTTAGGTAACTTTTCAAAACTTGAACAAGATGAAGTAAAATCGAATTGCAGTAGTGGTAAGCGTCAGTTAGTCAAGTTGCCCACAATCCAATTACCCAAATTCACAGGATCATATGATAACTGGCTTGAATTTCGCGATACCTTCGCCAGTCTCATTCATGGCAATGACGATATAGACGACATTAATAAATTCCATTACCTGAGGTCATCATTAGCTGAATCTGCTGCTGTCGTGATCCAGTCAATTGAGTTTTCTGCTAAAAACTACGAGGTGGCATGGGAGCTTCTTTGTGAGCGATTCGACAATGAAAGATTATTGATTGAGAATCACGTTACGGCGTTGTTCAATATCGAAACAATCACTAAGGAGTCCTCAACTGCATTAAAAAGTATTGTAGACAATGTAAACAAAAATATCAGAGCATTGAAAACATTAGGCGAACCTGTTCATTATTGGGACACATTACTTGTTCATATAATTCGACAAAAACTTGATACTACAACGTTCCGAGAATGGGAGGAATACAAAGGGCGTATCGATAAATCTAAACGAATCACTTTTGATCAGTTCATTGAATTTATGCGCAATCGCGCTGATTTAATAGAAACACTGGAAAAGTCACGTCATTCTACAACTAACATAAAACATAACACTAAAATAAAAGCCTTTGTTACAACAAAAAACACCCGTAGTTCTTCATCAGATTCATCACATAATTGTCCAAAATGTAAAACCGATCATAACCTCAATTCATGTCCACAGTTTCTATCATTAAGTGTCAACGATAGAATGTCGTTACTGCCTAGCTATAAGGTATGTTATAATTGTTTTCGTCACGGTCACTATTCCAACAATTGCAAGAAACCAGGGTGTAAAATATGTAAACGCAAGCACCACACGCTTATTCATAACACAGATTTCAAATCACAACCTGTTTCAAGCAAATCAGCTGACGGTACGACCGATAAGGCTAAGGTTGAGTCATCCTCGACTGCCGACGCAAACAATAGTCACGTTGCACTCTCAGCTAATATCTCTGCGCATTCGCATACGAGCAGCACAGGCGACATCCTGTTGTCAACTGCGTTAGTTAGATGCTACGATGTCAATAATAAGGAACACATCGCTCGAGCTCTTCTCGACTCTGGTAGTTCGTCGTGTTTAATGACAGAGAATTTATTTAATAAGCTTAATCTGCCCCATTTAAATACAAACAAATCTGTACAAGGCATAAATAATTCTCTGTCACATGTGGAAAAAATGTGTCGTGTGCACATTAAATCGTTGCATGAATCGTACACTAATGATATAATGTGTTTTGTTTTGCCTACGATAACCGATAACGTTCCCTCTAGACAGGTAAATGTGAATATACCGTCAAATATCCACTTAGCTGATCCGTATTTTCACACTCCGGCTTCGATTGATATTATTATAGGAGCAGACGTATTCTGGAGCTTATTAGGATCGGACAAGATTTTACTGGGTAGTGGGAAACCAACACTTTATCAAACTAGACTTGGTTGGCTAGTTTGCGGCCCAATTAACGGCGGCTGTAATAAATCTTACTTTTCATCAGTCAAGTGTAATTATGCTGATGTTAACGATTATTATGACAGTTCGATTGAGTTAGATGACATCCGAAACCAACTATCGCGTTTCTGGCAGCTCGAGGAAGTTTGCCATGAGTCATCGACTTATTCAGCTGAGGAGAAGATGTGTGAAGAACATTTTATTAAAAACACGACGCGCTTGGCAGATGGCCGGTTTAGCGTTAAAATACCGTTGAAGGAATCTTCGAATAGTTTAGGCGATTCTTATCATCGTGCAAAACGATGTTTTCTGTCACTGGAGCGCAGAAATCTCAGCCAACCCTCACTCGATAAAATGTACAAAGATTTCATGACTGAGTACATTTCTTTAGGCCATATGTTCGAGTGTACTATTCATGAAGATCAGCGGTCATATTTTATTCCTCATCACGGTGTACTGCGCGAGAGTAGTAGTACAACCAAATTACGGGTAGTTTTTAATGCTAGTGCACTCACCACCTCTGGTCTTTCTTTAAATACAATACAGATGGTGGGGCCTACTGTTCAGGACGATCTGACTGCAATCCTTCTCAGATTTAGAATGCATAAGTACGTCCTCTCTGCTGACGTGGAGAAAATGTACAGGCAGGTGTCTGTACATCCATCAGATAGGCACCTGCAGCAAATTATTTGGCGTGATGATGCGTCTAGTCCTCTTAAAGCCTACCAACTGAATACAGTAACTTACGGTACGGCTAGTGCACCATTTCTCGCTACGAGGTGCCTCAAACAGGTCGGTCTGGAATGTCAGGATCAAAAGGTTGCAGAAGTAATCCTGCATGATTTTTACGTGGATGACCTTTTGACCGGTGCAGACGTGTTTGAGGAGGCTCGAATGTTGCATCATGAGGTGACTCATGCTCTTGCTTCTGCTTGCATGCCTTTAAGGAAGTGGAAATCTAACGAACCCAGTTTAATTTCAGAACCATCTGGTGATTCTAATTTGAATTTCCACAAGGAAACTGATGTCGTCAATAAAACGCTTGGTCTTAGTTGGCAAACTGACACAGATGATCTGTTATTTCCTATAAATGTTCCTGAATGCATTGAAAATACTAAGCGTGGCATGTTAGCAGTAATCGCGCGAATATTTGATCCTCTAGGGTTGTTAGCACCGTGTGTCGTGAGCATGAAGATATTGCTTCAGAAACTTTGGCTGGACGGGTTAAAGTGGGATGATCAGTTATCACCTGAGGTCAGAACAATATGGGCGAACATAATTAAAGCCTTGCCTTGCCTTCATAACTTACGTGTTTCACGTCGTGTGGTCTGTGACGCATACAAACAAGTTGAATTTCATATTTTTTGTGACGCTTCGGAGCGAGCTTACGGCGCTTGTTTGTATATTCGCAGTATCAATGAGCAGGGTGACGTCGATGTGCGATTGTTAATGGCAAAAAGTCGGGTAACGCCTATTAAACCATTAACAATACCGCGACTTGAGCTCTGTGCTGCTGTGCTTGGTGTACGTTTATATCAAAAGGTTGCTAGTTCCCTTCGCATTAAACCACTTAGTGTAGTTTTTTGGACTGACTCCATGATAGTGCTGGGTTGGTTAAAAATGTTACCTATTAAATTAAATACTTTTGTTCGCAACCGTGTTGCCGAAGTATTAGAAACATCCGGTGCAAGCACTTGGAGACATGTGTCGACACACGACAATCCAGCTGATTTAATAACCCGTGGAGCGGAACCTACCGCTATGCAATCACTGGATTTGTGGTGGTTCGGTCCATGTTTCTTAAAGTGTGACAGTACAACATGGCCATCTCCTGCTTTGAATCCAGGAATCTTACCAGACATTAAATCTAGTATTTTAGTTAATTTAGCCCAAGATCATGCTAACGAAGATTTATTTAAAGCATTCATCGAGTTTAATCGTTTTTCCAATCTTATTAGATTACAGCGTTCTATTTGTTACATTTTTCGTTTTATTAATGCATGTAAAAGGCGTTCAGCAAATACGTCCTATTTGAATGCTCAAGAATTACAAAATTCGTTAAATTTTATTGTTATTCAGTCTCAAAAGGAATCTTTTCCTGAATACAACTTATTATTAACTAATAAAAAATTACCACATAAAAACCAATTATTAAGCTTAAATGTGTTTCTAGATGAAAATAAAATTATTCGTATAGGTGGTAGATTACACAATTCCGAATATTCATTTGAAAAGAAACATCCAATTTTATTACAGTCCACTCATCACTTTGTGAAACTTTTATTTAGATTTGAGCATATCAGATTAATGCACGCAGGTCCTCAGTTATTACTAAGTACAATTAGAGAGACTTACTGGCCACTTGGTGGTCGTAATTTAGCCAGAACCTGTTATCGTCAGTGCGTTCGATGTCAGCGTCTAAAGCCACAGGCAGTTGTCCCTCAGATGGGTAATCTCCCATTGAGCAGACTCTCACCAGCCGACTTTCCTTTTCAAAACGTAGGAGTTGACTACGCAGGCCCTATGACCTCGGCTAGTCGTCAAGGTCGTGGATGTAGATTGGTGAAGGTATACATCGTTATTTTCGTATGCTTCACTACTAAAGCCATTCATTTAGAGTTGGTGGGTGACATGACGAGCAGTAATTATTTACAGGCTTTACGTCGGTTTATGTCTCGAAGAGGAAAACCTCTCAACATCTACTCCGATAACGGAACTTCGTTTGTAGGAGCCTGCAATGAGATAGCTGATTTCTTGAAACGCAATTGTGACTCCATAACTGATAGTGCGGCTCAAGATGGCATTAAGTTCCATTTTATTCCTGCTTACGCTCCACATTTTGGTGGTCTTTGGGAGGCGGGTGTCAAATCGACCAAATTTCATTTGTACCGAGTGTTGGGCAATTGTAATTTAACATACGAGGAGCTTAACTCCGTTTTAGTTCAAATTGAAGGTATTTTAAATTCTCGGCCGCTCACACCGTTATCGTCAAATCCAGAAGACCTGTTGCCTCTCACTCCTGGTCACTTTTTAATTGGACGACCTCTCACGTCTCTTCCTGTGAAGGATATCCGGGACTACTCCACTCATCACTTAACGCGCCATCAACGTATTGAGCAGCTGCGGCAGCATTTCTGGTCAAGATGGAGCAAGGAATATGTCTCCGAGCTTCAGCAGCGAGTGAAGTGGCGTACCGGCAACGACAGCCTGAACTTAGACTCCCTCGTTGTCATAAAGGAGGATAACCAGCCACCGCTGAAGTGGAAGTTGGGTCGCGTTGTTAGTCTTCATCCTGGCACAGATGGCATAAGCAGAGTTGCTGACATCAGGACTTCAAGTGGTACTATCAGACGAGCATTTTCCAAAATTTGCCCGTTATTGGAAGAAAACTGTTGAAAGGCGAGCTTCCAACGGCTGGGGGCATGTTAAGGCATGTTA
The DNA here is from genome assembly GCA_963680765.1 of Agrochola lychnidis. NCBI lineage: Eukaryota > Metazoa > Arthropoda > Insecta > Lepidoptera > Noctuidae > Agrochola > Agrochola lychnidis. The sequence continues at coordinate 751,638 of OY796857.1, read as the reverse complement.
AAGCACCTTCACCTCAAGCAAACTCGGAGCAATTTGTAGCTAGTAAGAAATTAGCTATAAGTATTTTATCAGGCGTTAACGTTGCTGTCCTTGGTTTCATTTTTGCATGTCATGCCAGTCATTATTAAAGGGTTCACTGCGTACTACATCTTTATTTTATTTTACTTCCCAAAATTATAAGAAGTTCCTCCAGTTATTTATACATATATATTATATTAAACCTGTATATGTACTACCTATTTTATTTCTAATGATATATTTTTAATAATTTTTTCTTTGTTCCTCTCAAACAGAGCACCTGCCATCTAATCTCTTCACCACCCTTGGTTGACTGGTAGAGAATGCCTAAGGTATTAGTCCGCTTTTGTACTTTTTTGAGTGTGTAAACTTTAAATAAATAAAACCTAATATTAGTTAACCTAGTATTTAGCCTAAACGGATAATTAATTTTTAAATTTATAATTTCTAAAAAACGTACAAGCCGACGACGCCTCCGCGAACTTCAACTTTCACTCTGTTTTATTCGTTGTTCTTGTGTATTTTTACCATTTAAATATACCATGTGATTTTACCTGAATATTCTGAGTACCACCTTTTATTCCATAACCTACGTCGTCCAGGGTTCGATTCCCGGCCGACACTTGATTGTGGCAAATCATCAATTTTTGGGTAAAACATGTAACACCCACTCCCATGAAGATCGGAGACGCTACGCTCGAATTTGTGGACGAGTATGTTTACCTATACTCCGTTTGAAATAAGATTAGACATTTAAACAAACCTTTTTTACAGTCCGTTCAACCGATTTTGACTTCTATACCGTAGGCACAAGGATGGCATTAAAAGCAAAAAAAGTGGTTACAAACCAACTGTTTACTGCAGCTGTCATTTGTCATGCCGCCATCGCAGTAGAAGTCAAAATCGGTTGAACGGACTGTAAAAAAGGTTTAGTTAAATGTCTAATCTTATTTCAAACCGAGTATAGGCTAGGACAAACTGTCCAGCTTGGTTGGTCCAACTTCTAGAAAGAGGTCAATCGTTGAATCCGATTCGGCTGGGCAGCAATATCTTCTCGTCCTACATACCACAGTGTCTCAAGACGAAAGTCTTTGATCAATGCGTGTTGCTAGTGATGACCTATGGTACTGAAACGTGGTCGCTCACAATAGGCCTTTTCAGAAGGCTAAAAGTCACCCAAAGGGCAATGGAGAGGGCTATGCTTGGAGTTTCCCTACGTGATCGAATCAGAAATGAAGAGAACCACCAGAGAACCAAGGTAACCGACATAGCCCGTAGAATTGCCAAACTTAAGTGACAATGGGCAAGGCACATTGCTCGCAGAACGGATGGCCGATGGGGTCGAAAGGTTCTGGAGCGTTTCGAGGATGTAGCGTTGGAAGGCTTTCCACAAGATGGACCGATGACCTTGTGAAGGCCGCAGGAATCCGCTGGATGCGGGAAGCACAGAATCGGTCGAAGTGGCGGTGCTTGTGGGAGGCCTATGTCCAGCAGTGGACGTGTTACGCCTGAAATGATGGACTGAAAATGATAATCATCTTAGAAAACTTATTCACTTACTTCTCCATTAGTTGTTATACCTAGAACAAGAATTGTCGGATATGCTGTTTCACATAATCGTCTGCACTTTTTGACTATTACAAAATCATCATTTTTAAAATGTATAGAGCAAATTGTACTATATTTTGAAGGAAACCAGTCTATTTTACCCGTCGCTTCAATCCATTATTCTTTACGAACGGGATCAAGTGGAAAACTAAAACATGAAATTCGAATTCAAAATATGTACTTATATCCCAAAATCGCATTATTTATTCCAAAAGTCCAAAATGCAATTCTCATAACTTTGTCAATTTGTCAATATCGATCTTAAATTAATCAAATCGATTTAAAAGTAACAAGTAGTACATCACTAGTATCACCATTTGACAGAAAAATGATAAAAGCGTCGGTACCACGAAACTTACACTGTTTCTGTCGTTTGCATTACATTGCGTATAGACAAAACGCCCAGTGATGGTCCCTCAAAGCAATGCCAGCAATGTGAAATGAATAGTATGAAGTAGGAATTTATCTTAGAAGTGTTACTTGAACATCACAATAAATAATTTTATAATTAATTACAGCTATTTGAGCAACAAAATTACTTAACTATGGTAGATAGTTCCTCCATTGACTCGATTTACTACCCTAGAAGAGTTTTTACAGTTTATAACAGCACAATTTGGCATTTTTATATCCTCGACGACAAATCTCGCCACTGTGCACCGGCGCGATCGAACACAAACTGAAGTAGTAGCGCGTCAAGTTTGTGCCACGCTTGATCGGACGGCTTGTGGTATCTTATTTTTCTTCTTAGTTTCGCTCTTGACAGAGCGGTCGTGGACACAATGAACTGTGTCCAATCGCAAGTGTAGTCGTCGCTTCACGATCTCCATCCATGTGGTTCTGTTATATGATAGTCTGGCGCATTAATTAACAGGGCCTCCAACCGCGGATTTAATTTGATCGGTTGACCTCATCGGCGACCTCCCGCTTTTCCTATTACCTTCCACTCTGCCCTGCACCACTAGACGCTCTATGGAGTCATTAGTCCGCCTGGAGTCATGACCAAAAATCTTCAAGGTATTCAAGGCTGTACTAGTGCTGATAGACGCTATTTGATGTAGAGTTCTTGGAATATGGAGACGTTTGTGCAGAATCCTGTCCATGCTTCTCCAAGCATTCTTCTCCAGCACCACATTTCTAGAGCACTTTTTTCTTTTCCTGTTCTCGTTATGTCCACGTCTCAGTTGCGTACAGAAATATGGGGAATACAAGTGTACGGACGAGCCTGATCTTAGTTTAGTGGCCTTAGTTATGTTGCGATTCCTCCTATTTTTTTATTTGGTCTATTGCCTCTCTAGCCATAGCCATACACCGTTTCACCTCATCCACGCAGCTGCCATTGTTCGTGATCATAGCACCAAGATATAAGTAGGAATGTACTACGTCGCAGTTCGCAATCTGTGTCATGTCTGGAGAGTTGTTGTTGCTAAGGTCTACAATCATCATCATTTTGGTCTTACTGCGATTAATCCTCAATTCAAACGTAAGACTAACGCGCGCCATCTTAAGGAGTAGTTCTTCCATGTGTTCGGCACTAATCGCAAACAAGGCTGTGTCATCAGCGTAGTGTAGGTTCGCAATTTTGTAGCCACCAATCACAACAGCATCAAGTCGTCGAGGATAATTCGCATAATGAGCTCCATGTAGGTGTTGAATAGGAGTGGCAATACAATACATCCCTGGCGGACACCTGCACTGGGATGGAAACTATCTGAAATGTGGTCGTCTGTTCGTACTGATGCTGTGCCTCCTTCCTAGAGTTTTGTAAGAAGGTTCACAAGGTGTTTAGGTGTGCCCATTTCCAATAGCGTCTTCCACAAGGTTGGCCGAGTCATATGCTTTTGAGAAATCAACAAAGCATATGTAGGTCGGCTTGTTGAATTCTCGTGCCTTCTCAATAATCTGACGAACAATGAGAATCTGTTCACGGGTTCCCTTTTCCTTCACAAACCCAGCTTGTTCTTGGGCAATCTCTTGCGACAGATGTACTTTCAGACGTTCGTTGAGAATGTGTAGCAATATTTTGCTTGCGTGGCTTGTGGTATTCCATGCTGCCATGTTAAAGAACTTCGTTCCAATAAGTAGGTACATATTATTATAATATGACAGTCGAATTAAGAGCTTCCCTCATCCTCCTGACGGAAGTCAGTTCACATAAAAACTGCAATAATTATAGAACCAACTACTTACTATGCGCGACACAGTTGGCTTCGGTGGCTCTCTTGGGTATGCATCGTAAACGTCTAATAATGCACAATATGCACAAGTGCTTGCGCGGTTCATGCAGTCCGCCACGCGACGAGCACGGGGCGCGTACCGGCTACCCGGGGCGGGCGTGCGCTGTGTTACGGTCTTAGGCCTCTGCCTCGAATCTTGCGGGCTGCGGGGCGGCGCACTATGGAAAATATAGGTCGGTATCGGATCAAAAATCTGTAACTTCATGAATTTTTGTCGTATCTTGATGAAATTTGGCACAAATATGCAGTAAGGTTTGGAGATTCGAATGATGTGTAGTTTATAGTGTTTTCTTGTATATCTTTGTATGTTTTTTTTGCATAGAATGAAAGAAATGGGAAAAAATTACGAAAAAAGTAGTTAAAAATTTATTTCAAATGGAATACAAGTTTATAATGACTAAAAAGATTAAACCATGGTTAATTACAACAAGCAAAATAAACAATATATATATATATGAAAACAATTTACTAAATTAAAATCATGTTACTAATAGGTACATCCTATACTCTGGCTTCAGGAAATGGTGTAGCTAGGTACAAATATAAGTAATAACTAAATATAAATATTATTTTCAACTTATACCACTTCAGGATCAGGGTCAGTAAATTTGGGTTCACTTTCAGGTGCCACATTTAAAAGACTTAGTTCCTCTTCTTCAAGTTCTTTCATATTTCTTACATACGGTTTTCTCAAACTTATTATATATGGATCTGACGTGTATAAAAGCGTTTTAAAGACATCTTCATTTGTAGCAGATTGGGAACATTTTCTGGCATGATGAATTCATATGTTTCTGTAGTCTTTGTTGCGAGACTCTTGTGCGTCTTCCGATAGCTGTCTAATAGGAAGCACCGCAAAATGTTTGATAACGTTTTTCCCGTGTATGAGTATTTTATGAACGGAGGATGGCATATAATACGAATCGTAATTACTTACATAGATTCTTGCAGTTTCTATTGCATATTCCCCAAATTTTTCAGGGTCGATCATCATTCCAGAAGAAAGAACTTGCAAGATAATGTATAGACGTTTAATCAATGCCTCATCTACACCTGTTATTTCCGATGAGCAAGTGCTATTATAGAAGAATCTTGGTGCGGTATTGCCATCGTTCGTATTCCCGCTAACTTGCCGAGGTTTGTCGACGATTAATCCCAACTCCTCCCTGAAACGTTTTTGAACAAGTTCTTTCTTTTCTTTTTTTAATCTCTTATTTTCCTCAGTTGAAGCAGACCAAGTCTTAAACGAAAGATTATAGGAAATATGCAATATCATTTCCATGCAGCGAATCCAGGCGTGTAAGGTGGACAATCCATATTGGTAGGCGTTTTCGTTTTCAGGTCTGGCAGTTACTTTCGATAGGTCATTCATTAGCCGTGGAGTAGCCCCACATATCGTGCATGTGGAACCAGATGGAGTATCTGTAAGGACCTGAGCCACCTTTCCACCGATCATCGTTATAAATAGTTTATGCTTCACATTTACTACAACACCATCTTTGTTTATAAGTGATGCCTGTGCAGCCCTAATTTGTTTTTTAATATCATCGACAACTGCCTTGGTTTTTTCTGGAGTTTCCTTACAAAACTCAATAGAAATGGGTCTGCAAAAACAGACAGATGAAGGTACCGGATTTTGCCAAACAACGGATCCCGATTGCACATCAACTAATCTGATGGGGACTAATGAAGTGATGAACAAATTGGCATCTGAAATTGTTTCCGACTCTTCTGCAAGTATTTGCTTGTATTGGCTTTGACCAGATGAACCATAACATCCCCATTTACAATAAAGGATCAATGTTCTATGTTGTTTTTGGAAAACAGAATCGATTTTTAAAATTCTAGCAACAGTATGATCCAATAAATCTTGGATATTAATCACTGTAGCATAATATTCGTGATTTCGATTGTAGAAGATGGTGGATAACAGGATCTTTTTATTTCTTGTATTTTGTAGTATGGCGGGAATATACAACACTTTCGTTCGTTGGTTAAGTATTTCAGGTACATATATTGTGCTTTTGTTAGATGCAAATCTATAAAAGCACTCAATGCTTCCGTATCGGAAAGAATCTTCATCTGGTCCGAGTCGTTCCACTTACTTGAGATATCTAATTTCTTTTGAGTGTCAGCGGTTCTTAATTCTTCGACAAGATGAGCTTCTGTGTACTCACGTAAAGCCCGTAGTCCCTGCACATAGGCGTTTTTTATATGCTCGAAGCCATATTCTTGGAGTAGAAGAGTGTTTTCCTCTTCTTGGTAGATTCTGAGGAGTTTCCATAAGCCACGCATGCTCTTCCTCGTTGACCAGATGTTGATGGCGTAGAATATTGTTCAGAATCCGGTAAATTTTACGAATACCTTGAGTCAACCCAAGTACAATTCTTCTGTAAAAATGTTTCTTTTTTCCGAGATGCTAGTGCCCAGCGCTTGTTGAAAATAGGAAGAATGTGCCTTTGTATGTCACTAATTACAAAACACAAGTTGTTTTCAGAAACATTGAGCTTTTCCACTAAAACGTTGGATAATGATTCCATGGTCTTGCCGCCCTCGATATAGGGGATTATGAAGTCTCGTTTGGTACAGCTGAAGCAAGACATTTTAACACTTCACAATCTGCAGAAATAATAGGCGTAGATGAGATTTGCTTCACTTGAAGTTACACTGATGTAGATGGTTCGAATAGTTTTTGCTTCCCTTTATATACTCATTTTACAATATCGAATTGGTACCTACATCATTATTATCTTGTAATTTCCCACGGAAACCGAGTGCAAATTTGATAAGGTCCCTTTGTTATCACGAAATAATGAAGAAAATATCCAAAAAGTTCCATATTGTTCATGTGAATGGTGTCAGTGGTAAACCGCAAAAGATACCAATTTTCGGGTTCTGACTTTTATGAGTTTTTTCTCATATCTTCTAAAACCGCAAATATCCGCAGCTGATTTTTTTTGCATTCTATTTATGAATAGTTAGACTACTAGTCAACACAAAAAGTAGCGCTTGGGCAAACGTGGGTAACACTGAAAACCTTCGACGAAAAAAAATATAAGTGAAAAATAAGGTATGTCACTTTTTAAGTAATTACTGAAATATTTTTTACTTTTAAAATCATTAAGTTGTATCGCAAAAAGCATAAAATAACCTTTCTTAAAATGTATAGTACTGCATATCTGTACCAAGTATTTTTTTCACAATATGGTATTGAAACATGTATACGCAAAGACTTGAGTTTGGCACTTCTGTCTTCTATGTATTTCTATCTATGAAAAAAAAAAAAAAATTCACGTATTAAGTGAAAAAATCCTAATGAATATTATAATTTGACTATTAGAGAACCTAATAAAATAGCCAAATTAGCCAAATTATGATATTCGTAAAAAGCATTTTTGATATGCGCTTGTTCTACCATTTTCCACAGTGCGGCGCGGCGCACAGTGGGCTGAAACGGGCTGGTAAAGGACTTAGCATTTAAAAAAAAAAAAGTTACTTTTTCTGAAATTTTAAATATTGTGTTGGATTTATCTATCGATTATAAGTAATTATTTCTATGAGGGTCGTTCAGATAACTTAGTATTTTCGGAGTTATAAATATCCAAAGTAATTTTTGTATGAAGCAAAAGAAAAAAATGTGAAAATCTCGAAATTCTCAAATTTTCTCAAAGAATTGACTCTACGTATGCATAGTACGTATATTTGTCCTATTTTAGCGCCTATTCTCGGGTTGCGATTTTCTGCGATTTGGTCGCAATTTCAAATTTTGTTCTCTATTCCACACCACCATAGAGGTTAAGAACTAGGCGCGTTTTTTTTATGTAGTGGTCTCCCCTTTAGGCCTAATCCACTAAGGACTAATAAAATAAATAAGTAAAAATCACAATCACTACTGGCCACTGCACTGTTTTAATTTAATCACTGTCAAGGGTATCCACATTAACGAATGCAAAATTTTCGTATTCGTCATCATCACATGTTTCCGCTTGTTCAATTACTAATAAACTTTGTGCTTCTACTGACAAAGTTTTATGTTTTCTGCGAAGTTTGTGACGTTTCGCTGAGATGAGTGGATCAGAACTGGTCAATAAATTATTTAAAATGTCTTCATTTGTAGTTTTTCTACTGCATTTCCTGGAATGGTGTTGGCGGTACCTACGAAAGTCTTTATTTCTAGCTTCAGCAGCTTCTTCAGATAGCTGTCCAATTGGTATTAGACCAAAACTTTCAATAATAGCTGCACCATGCATAAGAACTTTATGAACACTTGAAGGCATATAATACCAGCTATATAATTCCAAATACAGTTGCATGGTCACTTGAGCATATTCGTGAAATTTCGCTGTGTCAATGTCGCCTTCGCCGTCAAAATCGCCTTATTAATTCAAAGTCAAAGTCAAAGTCAAATCATTTATTTCAAATAGGCCCATGTATGGCACTTTTGAACGTAAAAATGACAAAATAATAAAATTGATTCTAGTCGCCCCTTCCAAAAGGTAGTTTTCGTATGGAGAAGAATGGGCAAGAAACTCCACCGTTACTCTTTTAAAATGTTTTACAATATTGTTTGTATATGTACGTACATTTGTTAAATAATTATTATATGTGAAGACGATGCACCTAGAATAAAATTACTATACCACAATAGGTAAAAACAATTAAAAATGAAGCAACGATCGATAATTTAATTTGTGATAGATACATGGTTCTCACATATTTACAAACATTGTAAAAGTAGACGATTTTCCTAATATTTTACAATTAATAAGTCAGTGTGTAAGGAAGTAATCACAGAATGTAAAATCAATGTCATAAAACACAAAGTAATAAATTTTACAATTACATTAGCAACCAGTTTGATTTTGTCTTGATTCTAAATTGTCCTATGGAGCAGGACCAGCATGTTTCCAAGCACTCTTATCTTGGATTCTTCACTAACACTAGTTATCTCAGCAGTCATGTTTGGATTTGCAAAAAATCTTCTAGCAGTATTTCCGTCATTCGGGGAGCCGTGCCTTTGTTTAACAACATCAATCAGAAGTCCCATTCTATTTTTAAAAGCGTCTTGTATGTCTTTCTTTCTTCTTTCCATGATGCACTTGTTGTCTCCCTTTACTGTCCATGTCTGTATCGTTAATCTGTAGGCTATATGCAGAATGCATTCCATCATTCGTATCCAGGTATGCAATGATGACAATCCGTATTTACAGAGATCTGGATCAGTCGGTTTTGATGCAATTAAGGGCAAATTATTCATCTCTGTTGGAGTGGCTATACAAATGTCGCATCTCTGAGATGAAGTATCACATAAAATTGATGTTGCTTTTCCGTCTATCATAGTCATTAATAAAGAGTGTGAAATTTTTATTTCTCCAACTTCTGTTTTCACTAAATTTACAATCTCTTCCTCAATAGCACTTTTTTCCCGCAATATCGTTATTTTATTTTCTTTCACAAATTCGAAAAAGATTGGACGACACCAGTAAGATGAATTTGGTGAATCGTTTTGCCAGATAACTTGTTCGCCGCACACTAATTTTATTGGCACTAAACTACCCATAAATATGCTTGAATCGTCAAGTTGACTTTCTTGTTCATAGTCTGTTTGCATTTTTTGTTTGTAATTGGCTTGATTAGAAGCACCGTCAAATCCCCACTTACTGATTAGTGTAAATTCCTTACAACCACTATCTATGACGAGTGACGTCATTATTCTTGTTGTCGTTATATCCAATAGAGCTTGTAACTTTATTTTAGCTGAGGTTTCTGTCACTGTAATAGCATCTTTTGGTGGATAGTATTTCTGTTTCGCATGTTGCACTTGATAATAAGATGGAAATATATTACTGTCTTTTTCGTTAACACTTTTTCTTAAAGTATTGTATTGCCACTTGGTCAGCTTAAGTGATAAAAATAACCCTAAAGCCTCATCCGGAGAAAACACAGGTTTTGTTTCTTTAACAGATATGCACTTTTTAACTTTTTTTACATCTTGGGGATTCTTTAGTAAATGTTCTAGTATTTTAGCAACCTCCTCATTCCCATCCGCTTTCAACTGCTCAAAATATGCATATTTTATTTCGTCCGAAGATAAATGAAAGTTTTCTGCACGTCTTTTTTTCTGTTTAGGCGCTAATTCACAAAAAGGTTTTCTTGGGCTTTGTTCGGTGGAGACACCGACAGAAACTTTTGATGGTGATACATACTGAGTTGATGTACTCGGTGCTGGTTGATCTTCATTACTGCCTATTAAACACTTAATAAAGTCTGGCCATATTATGTTTTCTTGTAACCATTCACTATTTTTAGTTCTGAATATATTTCTTTACGATAAGCGTTTTCCCATCTTCTATTTAAATTATAACAAAATTTTGCACAAAACAACTTTAAGGTCTTTTCGTGATCATCACTTAATTCGACTAAAAATTTAGACCTTATCTCACTACACAAACTGTCATTATTTTTAATACTGCCACTGTTTTTTAAAATAACGAAAAGATCAAGGTTTGTCACTAAATTTTCAAACATTTTCACAAATACAAAATAACAAATAAGTAAGTAATGAATGTATGGGGGTAGTGCGTTTATTATGGTGGGTAATAGAACACTGAAGTACGTTTGAATGCAACCGAACATTCCGTAGATACCCTATCGTTGCACCAATCACGTTACGACACGTCATAACTTGTTATTGCGCTCGCGCACTCTTATCCCTTGATTCCCGGAAATAAGTCTCAAAACAAATTACGTCATACCTACCTATGGTGGTGGAAAATGTCGAACATTGTTTTTTTTTTAAAGAACTAAGTAGGTATTGAGGTTTTCAGGCCGTTTAGTATACATTATTTTCAATTTCAATTTAATTGGAATAAATTGCTTAACTAAAATAACATGACTCTTCATACAAATTTGATATGGCTATATCTCCGAAAGTACTCGTTAAATTAAAAAAGTCAAAGAATAAAAACGTTTTAAATTTATGCCTAGATACCAAAAAAATACATTTGATCTCTTAAGACCCAACCTTGTAATCCCAGCCCACTGTGAGGCGGCGCGGGCAACGCAGACCTGGGGGCCGACCACAATCTTTTACGAAACAATCTTATTTCAGGAGAATTTTGTTTCAAGCTTACAATAACATAACTCATATTCGTACCACGACCTTCATCGTTCAAGAATGTTTTAATCCTGCTTAGTGCTGGGAAAGAACGAACTATTTGTAAGATTTGTCTATTGCCTGCTATAATAGAAAAGAAACAACGCTATATGAACTGTATAGCGCTGTCCCTTTCACACGTTGGTCCGAATCGCTACTACGAAGTATTGGTCTTGAAGTAAAATATTACTTTGCATTAGAATCAAATTTTTATGAGTAATTTCCATGAAATTGACACAAATATTAAAAGATTTGGCTTTGAAAAATAAGAAAAACAATTGAAAAAATTAAAAATAAGCTACGGCTAAGCTGTTACATGATATGAATCGGAACAGAACGAAATTTGAAACTCGGTCGCTCACATCAATATTTTGCGTACCGATTTAGATATGCTTGCACAAGATGGTTGAATTACAGTATTTCTTTGAGTATACACAACAAATTTCTTCTTCTTTGTTTTGGTGGCGACTGTAGCCAAAAGCACAATTTCGAAAATGCCGCGTTCGTTTAAAGATATGGTGCACCGTGTAACTCAAAACAAAACATCACAACTGTCATTTTGACAGTGCTCACGGTGATATTAATTTAGGGCATGGTCAGCACTATCGCAAGATGGCGCATGCTATGACGTCATCTATGACGATTCACAGCACGTTGTTATCGCGCTGACACTAATTCGGTATGGGTGTTAGCACGCTCGAATCGATTACAGCGTAACTCTGAACGCAGCCTCGATGTAGCGATATTTTTGTTTACAAGTGGATAACTACTGCGAGATTGAACTTTAACATATTTGCTAGTGAATGTATGATCTAACTGGCTACAAAGTCGACATGGAATCAAGGGAAGGTTAAGGTTACTCAGTGAATAAGTTTTAAAACAAAGAAATGTGTAATGTTTTGACGAAGATAGTTCGAAAAAATATATTGTGGTCAGACTCAGTGATTAGTTTTGTTATTAATTTTGCAGTCGGGTTTCCGGGCGGCAGCTAGAGGTACTCTGTATTTTTTTTTTCTGTGTTTTCCGCTTCCAAAAACTCAAATGTTTCGTATGCATTCGAACAAGAAATTAATTACACATGTACTAAAATCTATAGATACACAATTCATTCGGCAAGTTTACGTAAATGAATACATTTTACTAACTTTACATGACACGAAAATGTTTTTTCTTATTATTATATAAATTGCAAAACAATAATATTTCCGTCGAGTCCGAGGAACTTTTTTAAGATTGCTAAATTTGACATTAAAACAATCCTGCTAGTTGTCAAAAGTCACGTCGTGGTACGAATTGAATGAACTTTTAGAGGTGACGTCACCAAAATCGCTAAGAAAATAAGTTTGTTTCAACATTACAATAAGCTTATTTTAGGGACGTCATGGTACGAAAAGTCAAAGTAAGATTATAATAATACTGCTATAAGAGCTGGTGGTAGGCCCCCAGTACCCTAATTGCGTAACTTATTTTCGGAAACAATTTTGCCTAATTTGTTTCATTTTGACAGTTCAACAACATTCATTGCGTTACTTACGTTGGTGAGCGGATTTTTTTTCCAACTTATGAAGCAATGGAGCTAATCCACACAACCACAATCTGTTTCAAATCGAAACAGATTGTGTTTGTGTTGTATTACGCAATTAGGGTACCGTTCTCGAAACCAGGCGGGCAGATCGCGCGGCACTATAGCGGCGTAGTGTTATGTTCGTGGTTGTGTCGTCGAGATATTTCTATTTATTCGCGAACGAAACGTGTGAACAACGGCGACATCTTTTTGATTCAAATTTATTCCTACTGCTCGATTTTAAATTGCACAATACTGCAATGCAGACGCACGGGCGGTCATCGCTTGACTGGAGTGCACTGCTCGTTGCCCGCCGCCGCGCCGCTGTTTTCGAGGGCCGGTCCATTTGATTTTACGCATTAGATCCTGCCGCTCCCGCGCCGCCGCCCCGCTGCCTGCAAGATTCGAAGCAGAGGCCTTACGGAGATATGCCGTTGCGAGCCGTGGGTGTGCGGCGCGCCCTTGACATTTGAGCTTCCGCACTGCCGCCCTCACCGCGCCACCCCACGCCGACCCTATTTCTGAAACAGCCTGTAAACTAATTTCGCAAAACGCATTTCACCACAACAACGGTTCAGCTGCGAATATATAAGAGATTTTATCTTGAAGCTAAGTGCGGAGAGCCAAGTGCTGTGTTTTGTGCGGCTTAGCTAAGCAGTACCCTAATTGCGGAATACAACACAATCTGTTTCGATTTGAAACAGATTGCTACTAATCCATTGCTTCATAAGTTGGACAAAAAAAAACTGCTCAACAACGTAAATAACGCAATGAATGTTGTTGAACTGTCAAAATGAAACAAATTAGGCAAAATTGTTTACGAAAATATGTTACGCAGTTAGGGTACAGTTAAGCACGTTAAGTGAAAAGAAGAAGGAAAGGAGAAGGGGTGAAGGGGCTTGTAGCTAAGTAATAACAGCTGCACGGGTCGATCGATCAGGTTAAGCTACGCTTGCCGGGGTTGGTCCGTGGATGGGTGACCATCTTTACATACCAAGTCCCCTCCGTGCCTCGGAAAGCACGTTAAGCCGTTGGTCCCGGCTGTCATTTGTAGATCTTTGACAGTCGTTACGGGTAGTTAGAAGCCCAAAAAGTCTGACAACCAGTCTTACCAAGGGGTATCGTGTTACCTAGTCACTAGGTTGTGGAGGTCAGATAGGCAGTCGCTCCATGTAAAATACTGGTATTCAGCTGCATCCGGTTAGACTGGAAGCCGACCCCAACATAGTTGGGAAAAGGCTAGGCAGATGATGAAGCACGTTAAGTGAACTAAAATGAGTAGGCTACAGCAGAAAAAATCACATGCAACTTGACGGATGTTGTAATAATGTTTATATTCGTTCGCAATGCCAGTGACTAGCGCAACCGTTTCATCGCTATGACGCAACCGTCCCCTCTCGGTTTGTGTACATTACACAATAGTCACTGATGGAGCAAGATGACCTTGGCCGTCACTAAGTAAACTAACTGCCTGTTGCGGTCTGTAGAGAACTAGAGACGAAAGTAGCAATTGCAGAGTAACTTTTACTCATCTAAAAATAAATATCCACAAATGCCTATAAAAAAAAAAATCTTAAGTTCTCTGTATTATGAAAAAGAGCATCACCTGTATACGCATTTGTCTGATAGAAGTCTTCAGGTTTAAAATGCATAGTACGAACCTCGACGAATTATTTGGTTTCCAAATTTTTTCTTCGGAGAGCTCTCCCACACTTTCACCCCGGATTTTTGCAGTCAACAGCTGCGCAAGGGGGCATATTATTTAATTAGGTGTAAAATAAGTTGATTGTTTACAAAAAATGTATGGATATTGACAGCTAGCTGTCAAATTTAAAGACGGACAATGATAGCGACAGCGGAAGGCGGCGGGCGACGGCGAGAGGTGCGGCATGCGGGACGCGGGCCATCGAACCACTTCGCTGCCGATCACGGACGACGGCACGCGCGCGCACTCCAAACCTTTACCAACACCGATAATTATTGTACCTATTTTGGATTATACCATATATCATACAGTCCACTGCTTTTTAGTAAAGTCCTTAGTTAGGTCCCTAACAGTACCTAAATCTGTATAAAACTGACTCGTGACTCGGACTTCCATTTTTCATACCTTCCTGTTTTTGAGGCTGCATATCTCTTTAAAAAGTGTTTGGCATGTCGGGTCACCCTCCAGTTTTCCAAGGTTTTGTCTGTTATTGGGTCCATCTCATTTCACATTCACTCACAACGCATATAGCACTGACACATAACTTTTGCATAACTCATTAGGTATCTGTTACGACGCCTCATTGAGGTGGATAACAATTCAAATTCTATTGTGTCTCGTTAATGACAGTTGAAAGGATAATATTATACACACTAGCTGCCCGCCCCGGCTTCGCACGGGTAGCACTAAGTAGTTATCCACAGCGCTACCTACCCTACCTACCTATCTACCTACTTATCTACCTTACCTACCTACACCAACCTACTTACACCTACCTACCTACACCTACCTTAAACCTTTCCAAAACATTCCAGAATGTTGTGGAATACTCTCAAATGTTCTGGACTGTTCTAGAAATTTCTTTCCTCTAGAATTTTCCCTTATATCATCTTCAAAAGCACGCCCTTCATGTAAAAACGGGATCCTTCTTCATGGACGGGTGATACAGGGCTACCACACCATATAACTCCCTTGATCGTACCGGCACTCGTTTCTGAGTTTTAGCGGCACGCACATTGTACACTTTCTTTTATAATGTATATGATGTACACTATTAACACTTCAACCTTTCTGGAGGTTCTCGAACCTTCTAGAGTTGCCTTGAACCTTCCAGAAACTTACTAGATACTTTTAGAAATTTTGGTTGAGTTTCAGGTCAAGTTGACCTCATTCTAAACCGTTTTTCTCTAAACCTTAATCGCGCGGCTGAAAACACAAACCTTCTTTATGGATGGGAGGGTAGGGACTACCTTACGGTTAAACCTTTTTCGGGCTGCATTGGTTAGTTTTTGAGTTTTATCGGAACATACCAACGCACCACGCTTTCTTTTATAATATAGGCATATTGATTACATCATTGGTCATTTTGTAATTTCTTACATCAATCATTACAATTTGGATGAACGTCAAATAGTCGGAGAGCTGATGACGAATTTTGAGAAGGTTCTTTAGGCAAGCTGAAATTGCGAAAAATAATAATTTCGTCAATTGGCGAATCCAGTCCTGAAAGTCGTTTAGCGAATTAGCGGTTATTTCGCTACTGCGCAGCATGTAGAATTTGCAACAAAAAAAAATTAAAAAAAAAAAAATTTTGGCAACTTGATTTTTTTTTCTTTTACTTTATAATTTCTAGAAAAAAAACCCTGACGTTTTTGTCAGTTATTAAGTATTATCTGACGTCTCCAAAATTATTTGTTTTAAATTACCAAAAAATATTCTTTAGGCAATCTGAAATTTATATCACGTATTTATTAAGTAATTTCAGTAATACCTGCAAATTGCCTGACGATTTTGCGGGTTATAAATAATTATTTGACGTTAATAAAGTTTGTAAATAAGCGCAACAAAAAGTCTTACGCGCAGCCGTAAGTGGGACAAGGATAGCTAATCGAGGCATGCTGGCAGCTGCCGGGGCCCGAGCTCCTCGCGCTGTGATTTGCTATTGAGAAACCTCTTAAGGTTCTCTCTTAAGGTTCTTTAGAACCTTCTCAAAATTCGTCATCAGCTCTTGGACTAAAATAAAAATAAGACGCGTCGAAATGTTGCCACTATATAAAACGTAACACGTTTTTTGAGGATGATATTCTCGTAACATAGAATAAAGTATGTCTATTTATTTTTAACCGGCTCCAAAAAAAGGAGGAGGTTCTCAATTCGACTGCATTTTTAAGCTATTGCATAGCTTTTATCGCGGGCTTTGAGCGCGGCGACCGAATCAAGAAATTCCGTAACGAATCAAACCTAACACCCCCCACTCCGCCTACCATGTAATGACGATTCCCATGACAACGTGATGTTGTCATGTGATATTCATATTTATTTGCATTCCATAATGTGCATAGGTGTTACAATTTATGGCTTAAAGCTAAGGTACAATTACGGACCCTGTAGGGCACAGCAAAAGATATAAAATTAATTCTTAAAATACAAATACAATTAAAATAAAATTAAAATAAAATCAAAATTAAAATAAAATTAAAATAAAATTCAAATTAAAATAAAATTAAAAAAAAAACAAGTTAAAACATAATAATTATTATTATATTTATCCATGTATATATTAATGTATTTATAAAACTAACTATGTATGGTGTCTGTTTGTATTAAATCAATTTTTTTGTCATGTATGTATTCGTTTATTGTGTAGTATGCTTTTTTAATTAATATTTGCTTGATCTTATTAATAAATACCATATCGCTGGTTTCATCTTTTATTGCATCTGGTAGTTTATTAAATATTTTTATGGACATTACGTAGGGGCTATTGGAATGTAGTTTCATGCGCGAAGAGGGTAACATTAACATATTTCTATATCTGACAGATCGGTCTTCATGTTTATCGATGTTGTCATGGGAACGTAATTTTTGTTTTATGTCATCACGTCATCATCCCAAGTGTAGCGTTGACAAATAGGAAGTATGGAGGTTACAAATGCTATACAATAGCTTAACCGCGGCAGTCCCCGAGTGCCACACGTTTTTTTTTTTTTTTTTTTTAATGTTTTTTACCTCAGAACTTTCGACTGGGTGAATCCATTTTGATGATTCTTTTTTATTTGAAAGCTGGTGCTTCCCGTGTGGTCCCAATTCAATTTGGTCCAGTTCTAACAATTGCATCCATGAGAAAACCATATAAGTCTTAAATTTGTATTATGTGCGCGACAATAGGACGAATAACTCAATATCACGCCAACCAATTTCGATGATTCTTTTTTTATTGGAAAGGATGTACTTCAAGGGTACCCACTAAAAAGCGAGTAATAAAAACTTTTTGACAAAAAAAACAACTTTTTTTAGAAGTCGTTTGTTTTTTTTTGTCAAAAAGTGTCTTTTTTCTTTTTATATCTAAGTATACACATTACATCATTGGCCATTTTGTAATTTCTTACATCACAATTTGGATGAACGTCAAATAAGACGCGTCGAAATGTTGCCACTACCTATATAAAACATAAAACGTTTTTGAGGATGATATTCTCGTAACATAGAATAAAGTATGTCTATTTATCTTTTTATATCTATTTAGTATATTGCATCACATTTTAATTTTAATAAATTATTTTTCTTTAAGTACGCTGTACTGGTACAGCGTCTTAATATTTGTTTGCTGCACCGGTTGACGTCATTACGTCGGCACCGGCTGTCGATGAAAACCAGCGTTGGGGCTCTGTCTTGCATAATGCTGAGCGATAGCCGATTTGCGTGGATGTGACGCATGCTTCCCCCAACTTTTTCTCATTTTTGTAATCAGATTTTATTTTTGCGTTATGTTTACCGCAAATAAACGTTTTTTCTTTCTTTCTTTCTTCTTCTTCTAAAAAACAGAACTACTAAAATTACGGAACGATCTCCTTATACATACCAAGAAGCTATCACCAGAACCTGCCAGTGTCATGAGAAAGAAGGAATACGCACCCAGTTCACAGCACGACAACTTGTAACCACACAGGGTTCATAAATCACCGAATCACAGTGAGCACTTTGATAATTATCAATGAAAGGAAAGCAATATAGCACTGGACAAATAAATTTCGGTGTTTTCATAGTCAAAAAAATATCGTCCATTCTAAAAATTTTACTGCAATGACATGACTCGAAAGAAAAAAAATTGCACGTCGACCGAACAATTCAAAATTTCAAAGGATTCGAAAATTGATTGCCAGTAATCAAATAAGGCTGTATACTGGTTCAGTGAAATGGTTTTAAAATTCAGAATTCGCAATCTATAAAGTGAGTTGGAAGTAATCGGTATCGACGATGAAGCTCTTTGCTCCGAACTTATGGCTGCATGTGTACCGAACAGCTGTAGCAGCATCATCACCACAGTCTAGATATTGACTGAAGACAATATAACATCAGCTTTTGAGAAAACGGCAAAAGGGTCATTTGAAAAAGCATTGTTTTTCTTATAAAAGAGCTATTGAAAACCAAAAACCAGCAATAAAACGGTTTAGTTGGTGAGCTCGAAACCACATAATGGAAATACCTCTGGATTAGCTTTTTGGATCATTTGATCGAGAAGATTTGGCTCTAAACTTCACTGAGAAAAACCAATTAACATTCCTGATACGATACACCATTTCAGCACCAGTACCTCTGGATTTATCATCTTGCACACCACAAACCTGGTATACTTTTAGCATCATTTAACAAACTATATAACTAGGCAATTAATATAATAACGTTATAGACCTTAGACTTCTTGAAGACACCTTCTGGTTACGAGGCTCATAGCCAACTGAACTAGAAGTTAAGCGACGCTCCAAACATCATGTTTCCAATTCTGTTTCGTTAAAAACCAGTACTTTTACGGAACTGTCAAATGAGATACTTTTAAACTTCATAATTACACTGATACAAAATCATTTGAGGCAAATCACATACTTTTAATTTTATATTTAGTATTTAAAATCAGTAAATCTTCCTAATATTTGGAAATCATGACATTCGGCCATCCGACACTGTGTTGCCTCCTGGCACACACACAACAATCATAAAATAATATATATTTTTTTACATAAATCATGACATTTTGCATGTTAAATAAAAATTAAATGAAAATAAATTTCTTTAGCAATAGCATACGGAATTAAGAGTTATGGGTGAACATTTAAATCATACATTAAAATATTTTCAAAACTACGAGGTAATCTTTTAAAATTCACTGTACTGTGAGCACCATGCTTGGCTGCTCGGGACAGTGTATAAATCAAATATTTTTTTAAGAGACGATTATATTTAAACCATTAGTACAATATTATAAAGATACATGCGCGCGCCGTTGCTGAGACGAGACTATCATTTTTTTTTTACCGACAAGTGAAAACCATATAAAAAATCCTAATTTAAACATATCTTGTCAGATTGTTCGGATGACGTACAGTGTTCTTGCCAGCCTGTATAGCATGAGGTTGCATCTCATGATAAAACCTCACATGAGCTACGCCCCACTTGAATAAATGGATCAGGCAGAGACTTTTATTCAAAGCATCCGAACAATCGAACCCTTCCTGCCTATACCTAAAAGAAACATTACCTAACGATGGCAATTAAAATACATAGTGAGGTCTTTCTCTTGCAAGAGAAGGCTTAAGTCAGGACGTACGAATCGCAAAGTTCTGATACCAGGCTAGGTATCAGCCAAGTTAAATGACAATATGTGTTAACACGCACCCAGAAAATTAACGTCGTCATGCTTAAACCTTACCGCACCAAAACCATCGAAAAAGATACGGCAAGCCTCAGAAAACAAACAAACTGACGTGACAATTCACATCTACCCAGAGGGGGTTTATGAAAATAAAGAACTAGACTCCATCGGACATAATTGAGCCAGAGGGAACGAAAGATCAAGAAATAAGCGCTCAACAACATTAATAACTCATGACCATACTCCAGAGGGAAAATCTCAAAACCTCATTCTATCTTCACAAGACTCAATCTTTCTTGAACGTCAATTAGCTCCGACTAAACTGAGACCTCAGTCGTAAGTTGAACTAATTGTGTCAACTAGACACACCTTGCAAGGGCTATGCCCCCATTAGCGAGGCTGGTCAGCTTAGTTCTACCCAGGAAGATAAAACATCAACATAAAGGTAACGTCGTCGAACTATTTAAATAATAAAATTATAAATATTCAGTACAGACTAGACTTAATATGTCCCTCTTAATTGAACCGTTGAATAACAGAAGTATTCAAATACTCACATAACATAAAATAATCACAAGAAGTATCACCAAAAATAAACAGTAATTTTTTTAACTCCTACCATAATCATTTAAAACACCAAAACTTATAAAAACAAAATAAACTCGAAACGTAGGAAAAATACCATTGTAACCACACAGACAACTTAGTTTAATAAAATAATTTTAGCGCCAGGCTCGACATCAGATATCATTTTCACATCTCATTGAAACATTACTCTTACAGACGTTCATACAAAAATTCATAGAAAAAGAACGTTCAGATACAAGGAAACTTTTTGATTTTGCTTTCCACAAAAACCTAATTCGGACTATAAAGAACATTTTTTTTAAAACAAAAGATAGCCAAATCGTTTCAGCTGTTCTCAGGTAATGCGTTTACCAATGAACAGCATTTCATTATTATTTATGTGGTACGTACTTGGGGCGTAATCCATTTACAATCTTTACACATGATTCTATATAGCTTAGAAAACTATACCAGAATTCAAATCAAGTTATATTCAATTAATGTTTCATTGATCCAGAACAATAATCATTAAGTATCATAATTATCATAAAATAAAATGGTATCATAAAATCAATCATAGTATCAAAAAATCAATAAGTATCATAATACTCCATTTGAAACAAGATCAGATACTCAAACGAACCCTGTCCACATTAACAAAACCATTTATCATAATCAGCCTATGATCCTCTCACTGTGAGAGGGAGTGGGCCGTAATACACCACGCGGGCCCAGTGCTGGTTGGTAGATGTCACATGTCTTCGAATATTTGGTTCTAGGACCTGCCGGTTTCCTCACGATGTTTTCCTTCACCGTATCATTTATCAAGTGCGAATAAACATAGTACACTAGATGTCACATGTCTTCGAGTGATTGGTTCTAGGACATGCCGGTTTCCTCACGATGTTTTCCTTCACCGTATCATTTATCAAGTGCGAACAAACATAGTTCACTTATCATTTATCAAGTGCGAACATAGTTCACTTATCATTTATCAAGTGCGAACATAGTTCACTTATCATTTATCAAGTGCAAATAAACATACTGCAGTTATCATTAATCAAGTGTGAACATCATAGTTCACTTATCATTTATCAAGTGCAAACAAACATACTTCAGTTATCATTTATCAAGTGTGAACATCATAGTTCACTTATCATTTATCAAGTGCAAACAAACATACTGCAGTTATCATTTATCAAGTGTGAACATTATAGTTCACTTATCATTTATCAAGTGCAAACAAACATACTTCAGTTATCATTTATCAAGTGTGATCAAACATAGTTTACCTTTTGGTTAATCCCACGACGGTCTCACAACGGTTTCATGACGGTCTCATGACAGTCACATGACAGTCTCATGACAGTCATGACAGTCTCATGACGGTCTCATGACAGTCCCGCGACAGTCTCATGACGGGTAATCATCACGTCATCGTGATTATGCTCATGCAAGGGACACGGTATAAGACATAGAATGACTCACGAAAACCATGAAAGAAAGAAAGAAAATACATTTATTTAGCACAGACAAAGATGAAAGAATGCCATTGTACGAGCTACGCTGTACATGAAAATAATTGGTCCTTCTTACAGTGAAACGTTACAGTTTATTAACCCAACATTAATTGTGCATTATTACTTTATTAAATATTGTTTTAGTAGCAATAAAACCTTTATAATAATCGGTTGTTTACTCGTTCAACATAACATCCCAATAAACAACATCAACATAACATTTTCACTGTTGGGAGTTACGCCCCAACAGCCATGTAAATAAATCTCATCCAAAATAAAGTGTTGGTTAAGTTCACTATCTCAATCAATAAAATTAATCATAACCCAAGTAACACATCAAAGCAGTATAGCGGCCGACTTACAGCATTTCTGTATCCTTTTCGCATTTTGAGTTAGTTCTATAGAAGCATTACAAACGTGTATAGGGCTACTGTAATGCTTATTTGGGCACAAATTATACGGTTTTGGATCCTAAATATGTTCACAACAGTTGTTTAATTGCATTACAGGCGCATTATACTAGCAATATTATTGATAATGAAGATGTTAATTGCATTACAAAAGCATTAGACTAGCATTAGAATGTAGTAAAAGAATTATTAGAGCTATCTAAGTGTTCATAGCTAGAACACAAATAAATCCTAGATCATTGCAAAAACACCTCTACTACCACGGTACAAATGTTATAATACAATTAACGTTGTAATTTAACTATTTTGTCTCGCAATATAATATGGACGAAGACTGTCAAAACTGAGTGAGTGACATTATATTTGTTTGCATCAAAACAAAATTTATAATACTGGCTAAGTTTTTGACTCTTTTGTTATTTCATGGCTTCAAATATTACTGCACAATTTAGTTTACTGTAAAGTGTGAAATAACCAAAACAATTGTGTATTCCTAGTATAGAACGAATTTTGCATAATTAACATAATAGTATTTGTGGGGCAGTATTAAGTTATATCATTTTTAAATAGGTCTATTGCTTTTATAAATAGGTCCGAATGATAATATATTTTTTTTGGTTATAAAATATTTACAAAATGGTGTTGGTCTATAGCAGCCTGGTGAGCCTTTAAAAAGGCTAATTAATACCGCCAGCAGTATAAATACTCACGCGTGAACAATTATTAAGCCAAAGGCCCGAGAGAAAACTTTTGATGAACCACTATAGTGTCATTGCCTATAAAGTAGTTCTACGTCCACCATAAAAAATTATGTTGTTTTGTTGATCATATAATATGTGATTTTCCACAATATGGCCGACAAATGGTTTTACGAATACAGTAAAATGAATGTATATACAGTTTTACGCATTACAATAACTCACGTGTATTTGATTAAAGCTGTACAACAGAACTCAGTTAATCTTTAAAAATGCAAGAATTACATTGATTCACATTTATACTGTTCAGCAGTACTAGGCTGTTACTAACTACTTAAAAGTGCTATTACACAACAAAAGGCACTAGAAACAGCTCAAAACTGTATAACGGATTTACGGTGCATTATAATGGTACAAGTTTATGCTATTAAGCAGCATTAGGTATTATCTTACTACTTAAAAATGCAATTGTAGACCCTAAGGCACTAAACACAGCTGAAAGCTGTATAGCGGATTTACAGGTCATTGTAATGGTTCATGTTTATGCTATTAAACAGCATTAAGCATTTATTTACTACTTAAAAATGCTATTGTAGATCTAAATGCACTAAAAACAGGTGAAAGCTGTACAGCTGCATTATGGTTTGCTGCACTAAAACTAAAGGTTTTACAAAAGTTTTGATATGCCACTATCCAACCGTTTTACAGTGTAAAGTATCATAATGGTTTTAAAATGCCAATATACTGTTTAAGATGCTCGGTGAACTTATATAAGAGTTTATACGGACCTTAAGACGCAGATATATGACAATGACCTTGAATGGTTAGCTTGCGTGTTCTGTACTGAGCTCACGCAACGCGTCATACGTCCAGCCAGTAATAGAACTCGCCCATCAAGGAGCGCTGTCCCAAATTAGACGCATTATTAATTTATTACACGTAAAACAAAAGGTATTTTAATAAAACACGTATACTAAAAGATCATTAATTTAATTATCTTTAAAATTGTGAAGTTTTCAGAAAAATACGCTTGATGGATTTTGCGTCATTCTCAGTTTTTTATCCGCGTTAGATATAACTTTACAAATTAATTTCACTATGTAATATAAACATAATCAAAAATATGCGTAAATTTCAAATCGCTAACACTACTCGTTCAGACGTCATCTTCAGTATAAAATCATTAAAAGTCAGCTATCGTCCCCATAAGTTCTACATAAGTTTACTATTCGGTTTTTTTTTTTTATATGCTTCCTGTGTTACTTGGGAGGTAATCGCAATACCTTCATGTCCAGCTATTATGCATTTAGAACAATTTATCCGACGACTAGTGACTCACCGAACAACCAGTAGTTATCATACCCACTCAAAATCCAGCGAAATCACAAAGTACACCCCCTAACAGTGAACAACCATAGTTCAATTATCATGGCAATCACTAAGGTAGAAATAATCATAACCAACAATTTATTTATGTTAATCTCGTGTTGCTTTTAAATAATCATAAAAAAAATGTTTTTGTCAAATGTTGCTCATTTGCTTCCCTTATAGAGGCTCGTGGGAACGTATCTATTAGTTATAGTGGTAGCAAAATTATAAGGAAACATTATACCCATGTATACTTCACCGCACACCATCAGAGAGTTGCCCTGACCTGATGTGGGATACCCATACTAGTACCCCGAAATCACGCTCATTGCTTTCATTTAGGCAACCAAAACACATCTCGTGCTATCGGAGAGTCGCCCCGATCAAGCACACGATTTGTCCGGTCAGTATGTGCAATAATGCGTGCTAAAGTACCGCCAGAGAGTAGCCCTAGCCACGTACCCACACACACCATTACACACAATCTACACAATACAACACATCATCAGAGAGTTGCCCTGACCTGATGTGCAGCGCCATGCAGCCGATAAAATGATAGCAACCCAAAACAAAACTCAATAATCCTTGTAGGCTCCTAGTTGTTCCCATAAGCCTCTTTACCTTACCTTTTTGGTTTAACCCACTTCTGAAATGATACGATACACCATTTCAGCACCAGTACCTCTGGATTTATCATCTTGCACACCACAAACCTGGTATACTTTTAGCATCATTTAACAAACTATATAACTAGGCAATTAATATAATAACGTTATAGACCTTAGACTTCTTGAAGACACCTTCTGGTTACGAGGCTCATAGCCAACTGAACTAGAAGTTAAGCGACGCTCCAAACATCATGTTTCCAATTCTGTTTCGTTAAAAACCAGTACTTTTACGGAACTGTCAAATGAGATACTTTTAAACTTCATAATTACACTGATACAAAATCATTTGAGGCAAATCACATACTTTTAATTTTATATTTAGTATTTAAAATCAGTAAATCTTCCTAATATTTGGAAATCATGACATTCCTGTAGCGAAAAATGGCACGTTTAAACAAGCAACCAAGAAGGGTAATCTCCAGGTTACCTACTAGTGAAACGGGCGAACCAGGCATACTACAGGATGTACTTTCTGTTCCTGTCGCCTAGTAGGAGTCCTATCCTATATAGGAGTAGGTTGTAGGACCTACTATTGGTAAGGAAAATGAAGCAGACGGGAATGGCGGAATGTTGTTGTGTACAATGATGGTAAGCCGGTAATAAAGGGTGAGTCTTTTGAACAATCTTACTGGCTTAACTTTCTGCTTTTTGAACATTCTTTAAATAGCGAATGCTCATTAAATAGAGTCGTAAATAATAGTTATGAATTGTGGCATCAAAGGTGTGTGAAACAAAAAGTGAGGAAATAAAAAGAAAGAAAGAATTTTCTGATCTTGATAAAATGTATAATAATATGCCAAGCGATAAATTGTGTGAAGTTTGTATTTTTGAAAACAAACTTGTTTGCCATTTAACAAATCGAAAACAAAAAAAATTAAAACGATCTCAATTTAAAGTGCACACAGATGTCATGGTCCTAAGTCCTTCGTCATATAAATTCACTCTGTGCGACCTATTTGTTAGCTTGTTAATCAGATGTTTTTATTACGTTTCGGGACTATGTCGCAAAAAGCGAAGTTCGTTTTGTCTGAGAATTGTTAACTTATGTTGTGATAATGGAGGGGAATTTGTATCCAATGATATTAAAGAGTTCCGTGCGCGGATAGGTATTAGCTACCACATAACAATGCAACATACTCCGGCTTTGAATGGTATTGCCGAAGGTACGGTATGAACAATAACGGAACGGAGTCGTATAATGGTAAAAGGATCTAAACTATGTAGATCAATCGTTCTGGGGTGAGGCTGTGTAAACTGCTACTTATTAAATAACATAACGGAGTAGTACAATGGTACAAGGATCTATAGTAGATCAATCGTTCTGGGGAGGCTTTGTTAACTGCTACTCATTTACTAAATATCAGTCCCACGAAAGCACTGAGGTTGGATAACACACCTTATGAGTTTTATTACACCACATTATTTACTAGTAGCTGCGCCCCGCGGTTTCACCCGCATAAGTCTCGATCCCGTGGGAAAAAAAAAGTATCCTATGTTCTTTGCCAGGGCATCATCTATAGATGTGCCAAATTTCATCCAAATCCGTTCAGCCGTTTTAGCGTGAAGGCGTAACAAACAAACTTTCGCATTTATAATATTAAGGATACAAAAGAAATTGATTAGAATCTTAGTAAATATTGAAGAAACCGTCAGCTGTAAACCCCAGTTTCAGGAACTAAAATTATAGACCTTACCCTGTCTCTATTATATCTTTTAAATATGCAAATTTGTTCGCAAATACCCGGAATTTTATAGTAAACGAGAAAATATATAAACTAGAATTACACTTAGATATAAAAACAGACTAAACATACCAACGTCACGACTAAAAATGCATTCCTCCAGGACTGTCATGTTTATAAAAATATACAACAAGCTACCAGAACCCATTAAAAAATAAATTAAGAAAACAGTTTTGTTAATAAATTAAAACTCTTTCTATTGGGAAAAAGCTATTATAGTATAAAAGAATATTTGGACGATAAATTATAATTTACAAAAATGACATATTTAACTAAAAATTTACATATACATATAAAATACATAATTAAACAAATAAAACAATCATTACCTAAATATCAATTCATAATAAATATAGTAAATCAAAATCAATCTGCCTAGCCTTTTCCCAACTATGTTGGGGTCGGCTTCCAGTCTAACCGGATGCAGCTGAATACCAGTATTTTACATGGAGCGACTGCCTATCTGACCTCCACAACCCAGTAGCTGGGTAATACGATACCCTTTGGTAAGACTGGTTGTCAGACTTTCGGGCTTCTGACGACCCGTGACGACTGTCAAAGATCCACAGAATGACAGCCGGGACCAACGGCTTAACGTGCTTTCCGAGGCACGGAGGAGTCTCGATATGTAAAGATGGTCACCCATCCACGGACCAACCTCGGCAAGCGTAGCTTAACCCGGTGGATCACCCCGTGCGGCTGTTATTACTTAGCCACGAGCCCTTAATACATATAGTAAATACAATGCAATAACTTATTTTCAATTAATAATAATTTCTAGTCCTTAATAAATAAATAATCGTGCAAATAAAATTCAGTATAATAACCAAATATCATATGTAATTTAAACAAATACCTACTGAATAACTAACTAAAACTATCTCAGAATAACATAACAAATACCTACTTACTCAAGCAGTTATTATTTATAACGTATAGAAATAAAGTGACAATATTTAAGAAGAAGTAGTATTACCAGAAGACATACTTAAATAATATAAACACTCTTCAAATAAGCGCTCTCCCTCTTCTCTCCTACTATGCTGTGCCCAACAGGGTCCATAAGTGTTTCAATAATTTTAAGTTTGCCAACTGTTTTACCAACATTATGGAATGCAATAAAGAGTTGGGAATTGAGTTATGGCATAATGCTAGGCCACAACTGAAGTATTTAAAAGTTTTTGGTTCTACTGTTTACTTTGTTAATAAAAGTAGTAAAACGAAATTTGACAAAAATCGTCAAAGGGAATTTTCGTTGGTAATGAACCAAATGGTTATAAGGTGTGGGTTGTGGTAGATAGGAGTCAGAGATGTGGTAATGGATGAGATTTATTTCTTATCGTATTGGCCAGTGAATGTGAAACCTGAGCCTGAACGGATTATGGCTAGATGTAGCATAACTCTGTTGACAACTCTGAACTTTGTACACCCATTTGTAAAGAGGTGTGAATCTGACAAAATTAAATCAGATTGTATAAGTAAACAAACGGAAACAGTTAGTTGGAGTCAGAGATGTGGTAATGGATGAGATTAATTTCCATTAAATAGGCCAGTGAAATTTGCGCCCGAACGGATTATAAATGGCTAGAAATAGTAATAACTCTGTTGACAACTCTGACTTTGAACACCCTTTTGAAAAGAGGTAGGAATCTGATAAGAATAAATCTGACTATATAAGTAATAAGTAAACTAACGGAAATAATACCTGCTAATAAATCTGTATATTATACAGGGGACCGCTTGAACTGGTCTTCATATCACAATGGCAATGAGTTAACTTTATCTCAAGATAATGAAACATCACACATTTTGAGATGAAGTAGTAGGATCCAAAACAAGCCAACTGTTTCTTATAATGAGAATGATGAGGTCAGTATTTATGAAAACTGCTTGTTATGTGCTGAATCTTTAATATTTCAAATTCCTCAATCACATATAGAAATAAAATCCAGGGATGATATATGCATCTATGGGAAAATGCTATAAAAGAGGAAATTAATTCCCTTATTGAAAATGATACCTGTACCCTAATTGCGTAACTTATTTTCGAAAACAATTTTGCCTAATTTGTTTCATTTTGACAGTTCAACAACATTCATTGCGTTATTTACGTTGTTGAGAAGATTTTTTTTTCCAACTTATGAAGCAATGGATTAGCAATCTGTTTCAAATCGAAACAAATTGTGATTGTGTTGTATTACGCAATTAGGGTACTGGACTGTAGTACCAAAACCAGAGAATTGAAATATTATAGATTGTAAATGGGTATTTACAGTTAAAAAAGATGAGTTTGGAAAACCCTTGAAGTATAAAGCGAGATTAGTGGCTCTTGGTTTCAGTCAGAAATATCTTATTGATTATAATGAAACGTTTGCACCTGTCGCAAGGATCGCAAGTTTTAGACTAATATTAGCTTTAGCGAATCAATATAATTTGCTTGTTCACCGTATGGATGTAAAAACAGCATTTTTGAATGGGAAATTGAACGAGGAAATGTACATAAAAATTCCCGAGGGTATCCCAGCTGCAACTAATATGGTTTGCAAATTAAATAAGTCATTATTTGGATTAAAACAATCTGCACGCTGTTGGTTCCAAATCTTTGAGCAAGCTTTGATAAAAAGGGGTTTTCAATACTCATCAGCGGACCGGTGCATTTATATTTTTAACGCTGGACATATTTTAAAGCATATTTATGTCTTACTTTATGTGGACGATCTTGTGATTTCAACTGCAGATATAAATACTATGAATAGTTTTAAAACATACATAATGAACACTTTTAAGATGGTAGACTTAAAAGAGATCAATGTTTTCTGGGAATCAAAATTACCAAGTCAGAAAACACAGTTACTTTGGATCAGGCAATGTACATAAAATCAATTCTTGAGAAGTTTAACATGAGTGACTGTAATTCCGTCACTACACCCCTTGAAAGTAAAATAGATTACGAAGCATTAAGTTCGTGTGAAATATCAAGTGCCCCTTGTAGAAATCTTATCGGCTGTCTCATGTATATCATGCTATGCACTCGACCTGACCTAAGTTTTTCTGTTAACATCTTGAGTGGATATGCAAGCAAAAATAACCATTCATCATGGTCACACTTAAAAAGGGTTTTGCGTTATTTAAAGGGAACCATAAATCTCAAGTTAACTTTTACACGAAATGCTTACAAAAATATTGTAAGTGGCTTTGTTTATTCTGACTGCCGTAGTAATATAACAGATAGAAAAAGTACTACGGGTTATTTGTTTAAATTATTTGATCAATGCACAATATGCTGGCAAACGAAGAGGCAGCAAACAGTGGCAACTTCATCCACTGAAGCAAAAGTACATGGCTCTATATGAAGCAGTAAAAGAAACTGTGGTTAAAGTCATTAGTAACAAGTATTGGCATTGCGATTCCAGATTCTATTTGTATTTATGAGGATAATAATGGATGCATAAGCATCGCGAACAATCTTACTAGTCACAAAAGATCTAAACACATTGATATTAAGTATTATTTTTCTAGAGAGCAGGTTGAGAAAAATGTGATTAAAATTGTTTATGTTTCTACAGATAACCAGCTGGCTGATATTCTGACAAAATCATTACCCGCAGTGCGTTTCACCGAGATGCCAACGAAACTCGGGGTGACGTTGTAATTATGTACAACGTGGATAAATATATTATAAGGATGTGATTACAAAAAAAAATCATGCTTATAATAAGTTGATGTGTATAACATTAATAGTATCCAGATATAATGGATGAACTGAATGATGATAGTCTGATTAGGTTTTTCTGGGTTTCCCTAATCCTGCGCAACGAATGTTGGACCATGTTGATTGTATCCCCAGAGAAAGGAAGGTGTGTGATTTTGTAATTGTATACAAATTTTTGATATCATTATATCGTTAATAAAAAGAAAGGGATTTATTTTTGAGGGGGCGTGTTGGAGTTTAGCAAAAACAAATCGATCCTACTTCTAACACTATAGTCTTTCTCTTTTTAACTCATAAATATTACTTTTTAATATCCCTGCCGCCCTTAACCACTTGATGAAATCCTTAGTTTCTCATAGTGACTGTACTATACTTTTAGCCTTGTGCAGGATCACACGTCTCGCATAATACTAGTAAAACACACCTTCCAATATATAAATAAAAGGATAATAAACGTATTATAGAAATCCTTAGAACGGTCTTTCTTTTAGTGTCCAACCTTAAACCCAAACAGAGTGCCGCATGCCGGTACGTTACGTCTCCATTTACTTCGCCCTGGGACAAGTAATCTGACGTTGAGGATTATTTTCATTTACTTAAAAAACAAAAAATGGCATTTAGCGCGTGAAACTTGTTTCCGTATGGTATTTGGGTAAACGTCGGTATAAACATAAACTCAATACTCAATATATTTATTGCTTCCACATGTGAACTTAGGTGGTAGGTTTAACAAAATAATATCATTGTGGACCCTGTCGGGCACAACAAAAGTAGGAGAGAGGAAGAGGGCTTTTAATTATGTTACTTATTTAGTACCTATTTATTGTAATTATTTTATAAAACTTGTAAATTAAAATTTGTCATTTAAATAATCATTGATATCATAATCATTGATAGCATTTAGTTAATAGGAATAGTTTTAATTTGTTTATAAATGTATTCAATTTTTGTTCATTTTTTATTAATTCTGGTAATTTATGAAACCACGAGGTTTAACGAATTTCAAAATACTCATCATTTTTTTAAGAGACCAACCAGTAATCACCGCAGTCTTCATTTTTAGTTCCTTAATAGGAGCCATGAGTCATGGCTACTAGTGATCGAGCGGTTGCACAAGGTACTGGGTGAATGCAGCAACAAACAACACGGTTAGATTTTCCTCGGAAAAAGAGTTTCGAAAGCGACAGGATCGATCGCACAAACTTCCATATTAACGTGAGGTAGCCTTCACGCAAGCAACTGGGGCAGACGCGACCGGCTGCGCTCATTTCATGTTCGGAGTAAAGCTTCTACTAGACTAGTTGCTCAAGCTGTAATACCCAATGAGCGACTTGCCTTCCAAGTCTTCGAGTAGGTAAACTGAAAGTTATTATAATTAACCATTTACACTTCGTTGTTTATCAAATTAATATCGACATAAATCACGCCGTGCCGCCCGTAGTCGTGACAATTGAGGTCAATTGTTCACATTGTTTGCAAAACTACGTTTTGTCAAGTAGGTACAAGTGTGTCGACGTCAATGATTTGGGCCCTCCTCCGCCCCCTCCTCCCGCAAACTCCGCATCCCTTCACTGCCTCACACCACGCCACTCTCCGCATCGTCAGCTGATCGCGACGCGACCCACTGCCCAAACACTTCTTACTGCTTTGTTGTGTTTGTTTCGAAAGCTTCTTGTAGCGGACCATTCAAAGTTTGAATGTTTAAAAAATATATATTATTCACAATTTTCGAAAAGCATTCGTCATAATGCTCTCAATACGGATTTACCTTAAAAAGCCAGAAAAAACAAGAATCAATAGAACACTAGTGTTTCAAAGTCATGTCGACAGACAGATTAGGAGTGGGGTCGGTCGGACAGAGGGGTATGTATGGCAGCGCGGTGGAGAGACGGGCGGGCGGCGGCACGGGCGGCCGGCGGCAGTGACGGAGACGGCACAGACACAGTCCCGCGCAGGCCGCCTGCCTACGCAGTACCCACATGTGTTGCGATGCTCGGCGGAGCGGCCGCGCTCTCAGCTGTTGTTTGTCGCGCACTCGCGCCCGGCTAGTGTTGTGTTTACCGGCCTCACACCCGTTGCGAGTGCCCATGTGCTTGTGATTGATGCTGCGCTCCGCGACCACGGGTGGCATGGTGGGTCTGCCGCCGCCGCCTCACGCAAGGCTCTCGCTGTTCGACTCGTGCCACCGTAAGATCAGGCTCATCGGCGGCGGACCCGTCGCCTTCCTAGGAGGACTTGTCGCGTGAGTCATTGATTCAAAGCACTTAATTTTAACTTTGAACATCTAATAAGATCTGATTAAAATAGATGGTCCCTAAGACTCTTTAGGAGATCGTATTTTGCTCACGTATCTAAGCCAAAAAGCGGTTTCTCAAAACATTTAAAACCCTTTTTTTTGCGTTGAGACATTCCCCATCAGGATCTAGTAGTCAAACTAATCATATCTTGGTTGGTGGGTCGTCTTAGCATATCTTTTTTGGAACATTTAAAAAACACTAAGAAAAATAAAAATTGTAAAGCTTTTAAAGCATAGCATAAACAGCCTATAATGTTCCCACTGCTGGGACACAGGCCTTCTCAGTGAGAGGAAGTGGGCCGTAATCCACCACGCGGGCCCAATGCAGGTTGGTAGATGTCACGTCGTCTTATTTTTGGTTCTCGGACATGCCGGTTTCCTCACGATGTTTTCCTTACCCGTTAGTTGTTTATTTGTATACTTATTGATATCTAAGTAACTAGTAACCAGCATTCTCAGAAATAAGTGAGCCTCTAGTTTTACTGTTACCTATTATTAACAGTAAAACCAGAGGCTCTAGAATTTGGTTACGACAAAATACTTCTAACATCTCCATCATTCATTTCATTTCTTACTTCTTCTTCTTCTTTTCGTCATAATTATCTTCCATCTTTTATAATTTATATAAACAAACTGACTGATATATCACCGCACAGCCGAAACTCCTAGGATCGTGAAATTTTGCAAAATAAAAAGTAACAAATAAGTGTATTTGGATTTTTCGAAAATCAACCCCTAACTGGGTGAACAGGGGTAATCAAGTTTTAAGGGATTTACTGCTTGCTTCGATTAATACCATCGAGATATAAGTACTAACGTAGTACTTATATCTACGTACGTACGTTAGTACTTATATCTCGATGATTAATACGAAAATTGGTATTTCTAATCTGACAGTTAAATAATGGAAAAGTATCAAACGAGTTTTCAAAAATCAATCTTGGAAACGGGGAATTCAGTTTGTCAAGTATGAAAAATCCCATTCCTTCGATTTAGAAACTTGAAACTTGGCACAAATACTGATCAAGGTAAATAATAAAGTTTTATTGATTAATCTTCCTAATTTAACTTTCCCTTTAAAAGGCGTGGATGGAAGGGGTGTTGAAGTTTGAAGGGGAAGTACGAAATCCACGCGAACGAAGTCGCGGGCGTAGTGCTAGTAGGACTGTTACCTATAAAAAACTTTTTTACAAAAAAAAAAAACAACTGACTTCCAAAAAACCACTACAAAGTGAAAAATAACTTTAATTTCGGAAGTCGTTGTCCTTGGTTTTGTATTTTCGTTATTTGCCACCGACTTTCGAAATTTAAGTTATTTTTCACTTTGTAGTGGTTTTTTGGAAGTCGATTGTTTTTTTTTTGTAAAAAAGTTAATATTTCTCGCTTTTTAGTGGTTCAATTTGTAATTTATCTATGTTACATTAGCCTAATGCCAACTGCTCATCACCTATTCTTAT
Source organism: Agrochola lychnidis (assembly GCA_963680765.1). NCBI lineage: Eukaryota > Metazoa > Arthropoda > Insecta > Lepidoptera > Noctuidae > Agrochola > Agrochola lychnidis. The sequence continues at coordinate 717,262 of OY796857.1, read as the reverse complement.
CAAAATATTGCTTTCACCGATGCAGGGACGTTAATCGTTAAGAGCGTTTACGTCTAGCGCGGGAAGTCAAGTTTAGGTAAATTCTTCGCAAAATTCACTCACACAGAAGCGCGCGTACATGTGTGCGTAGAGTTGGCGCGTTCGCTATCTTTATAGTCAGACTAACACACGTTGATCCGTTCGATTTAGAGCAATAATTGTTTTAGTAAATATTTAATTGGAATTTAAATCCAACTTCAATTTATTGTTACACCTATGATTAATATTATTAAAAAAACGAATTAAATAAATAATTTTACAATATTTTATTGGAACAGTTTACATATTTATACGCTTCTTTTCGTGTTTATTTTATATTAGGCATAACAATTTGATGAATCATATTTATTTCTTTTAAACATCTTATCTTATTATCACTCCGAGTAACAACAAGCGCAACATGTCATACTCATAGTTACATTATGGGTACTGTTAATATTAGCATGTCTGTGTGGCAAACCCATAAGATTTTCCTTTACCAATAATCGCTCATCGCGCCTAAAGAAGCTTTCACCTGAAAAAAAACGTGTGCGTTTGTGAGAACCCACTCAGGAATAAAGTTCCTTCTCACGTATCATTTAAAATAAAAACAAAATTTTCGCAGCCGCCATCTTGGATTTACATTTTGACCTCACTATCGACTTTAGTACCCTCAAAAACTAATGCCTCATTTACATTCTGCCCCTGCCGCTACTGTTCGCGCTGCCAGCCATAATTCTCTAAATACTACCGTAGTAGGATCGAAAGAACTGCCCTACCACTCATATCGCTTTCGACTTTCAACAATGGTAGACGTCGAAATAATTACAGCGTCGCTGTGTAGAAAACACAATACATAATTATGTTCTTTATTTTAAAAAAAAACGTCCAGCTCATCCCGCCATCTCCGTCTGGGCCTGCCGCGATGTCGTTTGCCATTAAGCGGGACCCACTGGGTCGTAAGTTTGGTCCATTGATCGTTTGACATGCGGCAGATGTGTCCAGCCCAATTCCATTTAAGCGTGGCAGCTTTCCGAGTGACATCAGATATTTTAGTGATGGAACGGATTGTTGTATTCTTAACCCGGTCCACAAGTTTAATACCAAGAATACTCCGTTCCATAGCTCTCTGGCAAACCTCGAGCGTGGTCCTCTTTTCTATTACGCAATTATTGGGGTACAGATCGGCTAGATGAATTTTTATTTTCAAAAGAGGCCTAAACGTGACCATCAGTGATTTCTTTGATTTAAATTCGTCAATAGGAAGGAGTATCTTCTAAAGCTTCACTAATTCTCTTCCAGCACGCGTAGCATGACCACCATAGATAATAGAACAATAGACAAAATGACAGATAAACAATCACAATCTGTCATTTTGTCTATTCTTCCGTCGACAAAACCCGTTTCTATTGTGGTCATGCTACGTGTCCAGACGTCGTGAACTTAGTTTTAATTTGTGGTTTTTGTCATTTAAATCCTACATACTTTTTTTGGATTCCAATAGTTCCAAAAATGTTATAGTGTTTTTATTATTCCACTCGAAGGGCATTTTCACAGATCGTATAAATAGGCGGCACGCACGTCCGATTCGTCCAGGCGCTCGGTAAGAAGTGAGCTGCGGAGCTGAACGTAAACACGCCCTGCCACTCGTGCTGCTCGTTCTTTGACTTCCGCATAAAAAAACCGCTCATTTGGGGAGCGTAGGGCAACGCGAGTAGCAGTGGCAGCAGTATAAGAAGTATCGTGTTTACATACTCATCCTGCCCACTTTCCTGCTCATTGCTGTGGAAGTGAGCTGTATGTAAACGGGGTATATGAAAACGACACCCATGATGAATTCTCCCGCTCTGGGCGGAGCGGGAGGGCGTGTTAGACTGTTACTGAGTAAAACCCACCCGTGTTCTTTCGGTTGCCCTGTTGCCGGGGGCCACGATTTCCCTATCGGTTTTCTTCGAACCCCCGGCAGGCATTGGCCCAAGCGGACCCCGTCAATTCTGCTGACATCTCGTTGAGGCGCGCGTGGAACACAATGCGCCGTCGACCCGGGCTTGGTCCTTATCGGATGGCGAGCTACCCATTGCTGGAATTGGCTCGCGATTCCCGCCCCGGGTGTCTCCTCCTGCGGCGGTTAGGGGCGTGAAGGCGCGAAAGGAGACGTTTCATTTTTGTATGGGACTCCGGCCATAACATGTACACTTTAGAAAACCTGGGAAACGAACCCCTAAATACAATAAAGACTGTTTTTTTCCATAATATCTAATACTTTTTGGGCACAAAATAAAAACCGAAAATGTTTGACGTTTGTCAGGAGAAATACGACCATCGACGGCTAGCCATTTTCGTCGAGAAGTACCTACAAATCTACAATCCCCAAAAGCAGTTTTTTATTTTTATGATGAATCACACTTTCTAATTAATCAAAAAAGTTGTATAAGATAGCTATCCTAATGTAGTACAGAAATACATGCCTTTCATATTTATTTAAATTATGTCTACGTGATATTATTATGTTAAAATGTAACATGATTTCTGGACGAAAGTAGCATGCAAGTAAAACGACGCCATGATGAATATAATATGGCAATAATTTGTTAAACTATTATTTTTTGTGCCGAAGTAATCAGGGGAATAAACAGGAAAGAATATTTTTCCTCAATTCGTGGAATTATTTCCTTTTTTTACATTAACGTACACTTTATGGCCGAAAATGAAACATCTCCTTTGCTTCTCCCTCACGCGTTCCGCCTCCTCCTTCGCGAGCATTACCGCTTCGCAGAAGGAGGTGACGGCCTGCCATTTCTTCTCGCTCCGTACCATGGCCTGAACCAGGGCCGGACGCGAGAGATCACCACCGCCGATCACCTCAACGAAGACACGGTGTTGCTCCGCCCAAGCCGGGCAGACCTCCACCGTATGCTCTGCCGTGTCCTCAGGCCGATCCACACAATGGTACCAGCCCTATAAATAGCATAGCCCTAGACGCCACTAAGGAGCTCAACCTAGACATCCTAAGGGCAGAGCTTAAAGTATTTAAAGAGGATTTTTTGAAAACGGTTCGGGATGAATTCCAACTGCTCCGTGATGACTTGTCGGAGCTGAGGTCCTCTCTAAAAGCCACTAACGATAGGATGAGTAATTTGGAGAATAGAGTTGCTGTATTAGAGCACAAAGATACTCACCCCCAAGTATCGTCGGAGGTGGACGAATTGATCTCACAACTGAGGAACGATATCAATGACCGAGATCAGGAGCTGCTCGCAAATGATATCCAGATCTCAAACATACCCGAGACTAGTGGTGAAAATCCAATCCACACGGTGATGTTAGTTGCGACTAAGATTGGAGTTAAAATCGAGGCGCGTGACATAGTGAGCGCCGAGCGTGTGGGAGGTAGGCGCATCAACGCGACACAGGCGACGGCGCCGGTGGAGACCCGCCCCCGTTTCCTCGTCGTGCGCCTCGCACGCCGCGACCTGCGTGACGAGCTGCTGGACGGTGCACGAGTGCGACGCGGCTTGACTACTGCTGACCTTGACTTGCCGGGCCCGCCGAAGCGCTTTTACGTGAACGAGCGCCTTACGAAGGTAAATCGAGAGTTGTTTCGGAGCGCTCGTGAAGCTGGCAGTCGCCTGGGTTGGCAATTTGTATGGTCAAAGCGAGGCCGTATTCTCGCCCGGTACAAACCTGGAGACGCCTCTTGCCAAATCCGTTGTCAGGCTGATTTACAGCGCACCTTCGGAGATGCATCGGCGCCGTTTAGCGGCGGCAATAGCAATAGCACCCAATAGAATTACTTTTTTGTTTATTTTTTTTTGTTTTATTATTCTCGTTATTTGTCTACATAATATTCTTTATTATACTGTTACGCTGATTTTTAAAGTAAGTTTAGTTGTAGTAAGTGTCAGTATTTCAAAAGTAATATTAAGTTTGTGTTGCTACTATCTACTAAATATGTTGGTAGGTGTGTGTCTCGCGGCGCACCTCAGTCAACTTCATAATACGCACGTATACGTAAACCAGTTTTATAACACTACACATATTTATCTACACCTATTAATTACAAAACTACTTCTTCATTTTACAAGCCGATTATTTTCAAATCTTAGAAAAACTAATCTATTATTTACATACAGCAGTTTAAAATCTTTGTGTACTTTTCATTTTATTATAATCACTATTTACATATTTACAATTATTAGACTATTATATGAAATTGGATTTGGAACTATTAAATGTACACTTATAATATTGACATTGTTAATTATCGGAATTATTTTATATTATTATAATGATGACTAAAGGAGAAAAGTTCCTTAAAGTTGGTTTTCTGAATGCTGGTTCATTGGGTACAGGTCATGATAACCTTGTCGGTGCAATCGACAGGCATTGTTTTGACGTTATGGCCATTAATGAAACTTGGCTGCGACCGGGCGAGGAGGGGCGCGCTCCGGTGGTGCCGGGCTACCGTCTGCGTCACACGCCGCGGCCAGCGAGTGTGCGCTCGGGTCGTGGTGGGGGCGTCGGCTTTTATCTGCGGCGAGGACTGAGCGCACGAACTTGGACTGGCGCGGTCGATCCCAGGTTCGAATCGGTCGAACAAATGTGGCTAACGCTCTCAGTGAATGGCAAAAAAATTGCTATAGGTACAGCGTACCGGCCACCATGGCTTGACCTTGTTCTTTTCCTGGACGCCTTAACGGACTCGCTTAGCTCACTGGGAAATTGTGACCATTACATAATACTAGGTGATTTTAATGTTAACTTGCTGGACACAAGCTGCATAAAAACCAAAAAAACTAACGAGTTTCTGAATAGCCTCAGTCTTACTCAATTGGTCACTTCTCCTACTCACTTCACAGCCTCCAGTGAAACTCTCATCGATCTCTTGTGTACCGACCTAAGAGCAAGATACACGTCAGTAGAATCTTTTGGTTCACTTAACGGTCATTCCATCATAGTTGGGGAATTTCACGTAAAACGTGATAAGTTTAAACCATACGTTATAAAATTTAGGCCACTTAAAAATGTATGCATGGATAACTTTAATATGGACTTGTTTCTTTTATGTCTTGAAAGTATTTCCTCGCTTGAAAATGTAAATGATATGGTGCATGTATTTAACTCCCAAATAATTTCACTATTTGATGTTCACGCACCAATCAAAACATGTACTGTCAAAGAAAAGTCGTATCCGTGGATTACTGATACGATTAAACTCATGATGCGTTTACGGGACGATGCATTAACCTATTCCAAGAAAACTAAATCAGATTCTAAAAAAGAATACTACAAAGAGTTAAAGTCCCTTGTGTTAAGTTCTTTGTACAACGAAAAAGTTGCGTTTTTCAGGCATAATATAAATAATAAAATAAAGAACCCTAAACTGTTATGGAAAAATCTTAAATCCACATTATCACCCTTTAAACCTAGACAAGACCTTCCGTCGCATTTTGCAGATCCAAATCTAATTAATAATACTTTTTTGATAGTTCCCGGTAACCCCGTTGCAAGCAAAACACTTATGACTTATTTTGAGAACCATAGACACGGAGACGCAATTTTTTCAATCAATCCTGTGGAACAGAATGATATCAGACGCATTATCTCTAACCTCAAAAGTAACGCCGAAGGTTATGACAACATTACCCTTGACATGCTAAATATGACTCTGCCATATGCACTAAGTACTGTAACTGACATTATAAACTGCTCAATAGTGACGTCAACTTTCCCTGACCAATGGAAAATTGCTTCCGTTAGGCCCTTACCAAAAAATGCCAATCCAATTGATGTAAAAGACTTGCGCCCTATTAGTATTTTACCGTGTCTGTCTAAAGTTTTAGAGAAGATCGTTAGCCACCAATTAACGCATTTTCTGGAACAAAATACCTTGTTACCGGACTTACAGTCTGGTTTCAGAAAACAGCGCAGTACTGCCACTGCCTTATTGGATGTTACTGATAATCTATTATCAGCCCAAGATAAAGGAATGTGTTCATTGCTAGTCTTGCTAGATTTTTCCCGGGCATTTGACGCAATTAATATCCCGTTATTACTGTCGAAGCTAACTTATTACGGATTTGACTCCAGTGCTACGCAATGGTTCCGTAGCTACCTTAGTGATAGAAAACAATTTGTGGATCTACGTTTGGGTGACGGAACTGCTCTTACATCGACTCTTACTTCCATTGAGAGAGGGGTTCCGCAGGGATCTATATTAGGCCCAATTATGTTTATTTTATACTGTGCAGATATCATTAAATGCCTCCAGAGGTGCAAGTACCACATATACGCCGATGACGTCCAACTTTACATATCCTTTAGACCAGATGAGTACGATAGTGCCATTAAAGATCTAAACGATGACCTACGTAGAATCGCCGTCTGGTCTGAAGAGAACTGCCTGTCGCTAAACCCAACCAAAACCAAATACATGGTATTTGGCACAAGACAGCAACTAGCAAAGCTACCCGCAACGTTTCACCTTGAGTTAATGGGCGAACAAATTGTCAGAGTCAATGAGGCCCGGAATCTTGGTCTTATTTTAGATAGAGACCTTCGTTTCGAAAAACACGTAGCCGATTCAGTGAGAAACTGTTTTTACCGCCTGAAAGTACTGTACAAGATTAGGCCTTACTTGTCTGAAACACTACGGGAACAGCTTGTGGAAACCCTGGTTCTATCTAGGTTGAACTACGCTGACACAGTGTACGGCCCGCGCCTATTAGCTCGTACAGACCGCCTCATCCAAAGGGTACAAAACGCTTGTTCGCGGTTTTGTTACAATATCCCTCGCAGAAGCCATGTAACACCTTTTCTAAACAAGCATTTTTCTCTAAAAATGAAATCCAGGCGCAAACTGCACTTGGCTTGCCTTTTATTCGGTGTTGTTAAATACCAGAAACCGGACTACCTGTACGACAAGTTGAGTTGGATAGCGAGTAGACGAGAATGTGGGAGAAGGCAATGCTCGCAGCAACTCTCGACCCAGTCTCATAGTACAGCAGCTTTTAGAGGTAGTTTCCGTTATGCGGCTTCTAAAGTGTGGAATAACCTGCCACCACCTCTTCGAGCGATAGAAACGATCGACACATTTAGAAGACGCTTACGGCAGTATCTCATGGATTCGCAACGGAAGCTAGACATGATCAACCTTGATGTTTCATTGATATAAATTGTATTATGATAAAGTTATCTATTATTTATTGACGTACAGTCCCTTTAGTCCTTTTGTTTATCGTTTATTGTGCAACCATGCCATCATAATTATTTTGTTAAATACCACTTTTTAAATCTTTAATTATCGTTTAACTTAATTGTATCATATCGATTTTATTATTATTTGCTACACATATTTATTTTATTCTTTATTTAAATATTTACACACACTATACAACTGATTTACATCCGTAAGACGTACTCTTAACATAAGGTTCAGTTGAAAACCAGCGTCAGGCACTAGTTGTCTGGCATTTATGCTGAACTGGGCCTATTTGTCGCAGCCGTGAGGCACACAATACTGTTTTAAACTTTCTTTGCTTTTTCCTGTTTTTTTTTTGTTTTTGAAAACTGTGTGCCTTAACCTGTGTCAAATAAATTTATTTTCTTTCTTTCTTTCTTTCAATGGTGACACCCGGATGTTTCCTCCCGCCTTATCCTGAACAGGAACCTCACGAAGCAGCCGTGTTTTATATAGAATTTTTCACTTTTTGTATGGAGACCATGAAAAATTATTACCTATATGTTGAGTTCTATGGGTTTATGGGCATTATAAAGGGGGTCGAAATTTTCATTACTTTTGCGATAGATCACACCATTTTCGAAATATAAGCAAAAGAAAAGAAAAAAAGATACAGTACTATTTTTGCAGCTGAAGTCGAGGTGTGGGTATGAATTTTAGTTCATGACAACTAATTTAATTCCACACTTTTTTAATGGCGATTAAAAGTAGTCAGATTTAGTTAGGCAAACAAAATTTTTCATGAAAAACGTCAAATTCAGAATAGCAAAATTGCCATTTTCACTAAAGTATTAACTCAGTGTCATCTTTCACTAAGGCCCGTATTACAGAACGTCACTCAATACTCAAGCATTACTTAAAACTAGATTCAAGCCATTTGATTGGTTGAAACTAGTTTTAAGTAATGCTTGAGTATTGACTGTCGTTCTGTAATACGAGCCTAAGATGGCACTGAGTTACTTTGGTGTATGCTTGTTTGTTTGTTTGAAAAATATTACGTCAGCAAATGCTGTATTGATTTTTCGGAATTTTCAGTATTTTATTCGGTCCTTTCTTTATTTGTATTCGCATATAAGTTGTCGGAAAATTAGCATTTATAGCAGTAAATTTCAAATTTTAAGTATGCTCATATTTTAACTTTTTTCGGAACTTTTATTACTACCCAAACTAAATGGTGATTTTTTGTCTAGTCATTTGTGACAACAGAAGGCATTTGTGACATGAGAATCGGCACCGATATCAACTTTAGCACCCTAAATTAGTTTTCACTTCAATAAAATATTTTACTTACTAAAGTACTAAGATGTGGCGATCATGCTATATTCGTGCATTATCGTTGTACGCACGACAAAGGTCAACAGCGGTCAGGCAGAGCGCCGAGCGACGCGTCCACTCTCTGAAAGGCCTCACGGCGGACTAATTTGAAACGGTTTGCGCGTGGAGTTTTATAGTAATTTTAGAGTAGTTTTAAAAAAATTCTAGAAAAATAACCAAACTCATATAGTTAAAAATTTTGATTGCAAATTTTTAAGAAGATGTTTTTCTATTACAGTAACCTTTTATTATATTAAATTAAGGAAGATATATTGGTAAAAAAAAACATTTTATTCACCAAAATTTCATTATAATTTGGCATTGTTTGGATTTTTATTTCTCATGTAGGGAACCTAAACTGAAAATTTCTTTTAACTAACTTTTTTCCTAAGAATCTTTGCAGTTAGATAAAAAATATTGTTTGTTAGGGTGATCAGTGATTTAAGATATTTTAAGCGTCAAAGTTGACGCTCGAAGTAAAATTAACAAAACCTCTGTTCAGTAATCTTGATATAATTCACAAATACTCTAATAATCTAAATTTTTTCCTAACTAAGTGTTTAGACAACAATATTTCCTAAAATGATTAGTAATTAATATGTTTTTAAAATAATGTTTGATGGATATTAACTGGATCGAAAAGTACTGTTTTTCAGCTAAACAGCGCGCGGATGGCGTAAACGCTCTTAAGGAGTTCTCCTGGTACTTCACCATCAGCTTCACTTATCCATATGCATTATAACAAGCATAAATTGCTTTACAACCATATTAAAGTAATCGAATCGTAACCCGTTAAATACTTATTATTCAATAATAAGTATTTAACGGGTTACGGGTTAAAAATACCCAAATTGCTATAGTTGTGCCTATAATATTTGAAGATTTCCCTCGATTTCTCCAGGATCCCATCATCAGATCCTAACCAGATGACAATGGGACCACTTCGAGAGCATACCCTTTAAAAAAAAAAGAATTTTGAAAATCCATCCATAAATGACGGAGTTATGCCCGAACATACATAAAAAAATATATATATAAACATCCGAATTCATAGCCTCCTCTTTTTAGAAGTCGGTTAAAAATAATAATTATTGAATTATTTATCAGACAATTATTTTTGCATTAAAAAAGTCAAGACAAATCAATGTAGCCGAAAGACAACGGGGCTATCATGTTTCTGTGAGAGTTCCTATGGTGTGCTTCCGGCAATTCATCAGGTCCTGGACTGCACCTTGGGCTGACGTACATACTTGGCAAGACATATACAAATAGCCAGAATACAACGGGGGGCTATTTTGTTTCATTTTACAGAAGACGGCAATTCGCGCGATGTACAAAATGAGTCCTCGTGAGTCCCTTAGAAATAAATTCAAAGAAATTGATATACTGACTCAGCCTTCTCTTTATATCTTAGAAAGTATTTTGTATGTTCGCAAAAACCTAGGACTTTTCAAAATAAGAAGCGATTTCTATAATATAAATACACGTAGTAAACATGAAATTGTGATACCCAAATTTAGATTAAGTAAAAAAAAAAACAACCGACCTCCAAAAAAAAAACACTACAAAGTGAAAAATAACTTTAATTTCGGAAGTCGGTGTCTTGGGTTTTGCATTTTCGTTTTTTGCCACCGACTTCCGAAATTAAAGTTATTTTTCACTTTGTAGTCTTTGTTTTTGGAGGTCGGTTGTTTTTTTTTTGTAAAAAGTTTTTATTTTTCACTTTTTAGTAGTGGTACCTACACACATTCGAATACCACTACCTGCTACCAGTGACAGAAACTTATCATATCATCTACATACTAAGTGGGAAAATAAGTTAAAATTTATATGGGACCAATTCCAGAGCACACCCTTTCAAACAAAAAAAGAATTTTCAAAATCGGTCCACAATTGACGGAGAAATCGGTGGACATACATAAAAAAAAAAAAAACAAACATACGCGACGAACATATAACCTCCTCCTTTTTGGAAGTCGGTTAACTAAAACTAGTAAGTCATTTCTTATAAATGGTATCCGCTTTTATAACAAGTTGCCAAAGTCTGTTACAGAACTAAGCGATGGAAAGTTCAAAACCCACATCAAACGTGTCCTTATCAAAAAAGCATATTATAAGATTAAAAACTACGTTGAAGACAAGGAAGTTTGGCAACAATTCCTTCTGCACATGTGGCTTCCCTGGTACTTCATTAACGGCATAACAATGTAAATGTATAGACATTTACATTGAAATAAATGAAGTATGTAAAAAAAGTAAAATAAAATAAATAATCATCGTAATTTGGGAGCAGTTAATAGTAACTGCTCCCAAATTAATAGTAACTGCTCCCAAATTACGATGATTATTTATTTTATTTTACTTTTTTTACATACTTCATTGAATCTTTTCAGTATTTGACATTATATACCTACAATTTTCTATATATTTTTTTAATCAAATTAGATTTGTTACAGCTGGCAATCATGTCATTTGGTTTAAATAGGTCCTTATTTTTTTGTTTATCTTTTAAGTAGATTCTTTTTTTTTAGATTTTGTGAATGTGAGAACGTTGTAGGCTGTAGACTTTTGGACCATTTTCTATTTCACTAAGTACCTGGTACTTGTTGATAGGCCTACACTGTCCTCCCATACCTATTAACACTGTAATTTGAAAACATTGTAGAAACAATTTATTTTGAAAAGAGTAACCGTGGAGTTTCTTGCCGGCTCTTCTCCATAGGAAGCGACCAATTGGAACCGTGCACCTAGCTTCTGACGTTTCATAAGTGCCCTTGTAGGTTTAAGTGAAATAAAAAAAATTGATTTTGTTTTTAGTTGAGTAGTCTCTATAACCACCATGGCTCCATTATTAGATCCTAGACTACATCTTCGGCTAGCGTACAGTAAGCGTTCAAAAGTACATAGGCACGCTAAGAGTCGTATTGCTGTGAACAATATAATTGTTAGACACGCATTATACGCGTGACCTTGGCCAGTGTATGGCATTGCTAAAATTCGAAAGTAAATTGTATGTGCAGATAGTAGAAGGCGTTAAGCATTGGTCTTAGATTCAAGATGGCTAAGGTTCTAATCTCGTGAATCACAGCGCTGTTTTTGCAAATATTATTATTTTTGTTTGCAATAATAATATTTTTTAAATATTGCTGCCTTTTTATTAATGTTGTTATTGCAATAAAGGGTTTAGAATAAAAAATGCGTGATATGTGATAATAAAATTACAAAATACTCATTCGTTATATTTTTTTTACATAACCTCTCAGGCCTTTTTTGATAGTTGGGTAGTTAACAAACTACTACAATTGTTTATCATTACTTCAGCTGAATAAGATGTGAAATAGATGTCTAGAAACTTAGGCGGCATTCCGAGTTACGCTAAGAGTGACAATATCGCGAATAAGACCAAATTTAATAGTCACAATTATCACTCAATAGCCCTTATATTTTGTGACTTTTAAATTTGGTCGGATTCGCGATATTATCACTTTTATCGTAACTCGGAATGCGGCCTTAGAAGCAATTTGTATTATTTTGACATATTTAAATTTTGAAATGTTTTAATTTTTAAATGGATTTTTTTCACCATAAATAATATAAAGTTTTGATCATGGTCGAAGTAATTAAGCAATAAATAAGAATGTTAGACTACTTTAAATGTAAAAAAAAAACTACTGACAAAATAGTTGATTTTAAGGTTAAGTAATTAATTATTTAACATTTTATTTGGCTTTAGTAAATATTGGTTGGTATTGAGGTTATAGCTTAAGTATTAATTTTCTTTATGAAAAGAAGACTGAAACTAAACTTCAAATTTTAATCCTAAAATAATAATATTACTAAAATGTTTAATATTACTAAAGTAATATTAAACATTTTCGGTCTATCTGCAAGAAATACGACAAACACCATATTGAAACGTGCTTAAAAAATTCGTTACCATAAATTCATGCAATAATGAATCTGTTGTTTATTAAGTTGGTACGGTCAATATTTTAAGGTCAAAAACGGTTTTCTAGCTGGTCTTCAGTGATGCAAGCGTTCAGAGTGCACGGTAAACGGTTCATAATGACGTGTTTTTAATAATTCAGCAAAATATCTCGTTGGTATGAAACCATTTGTTTCATATTCATTCACCATTTGACGTTGCTGCTACTCGATAATAAGCCCCTTCCTCATATCTCTTAACCCTCACAGTATTTCTCTAGAACAAAGAATAACATTGTATTTATTACAAACTCAAACTCAAACTCAAAGCATTTATTTCAAATAAACCAATTACAGGTACTTTTGAATTGTCAAGGGGTCGGTCAGTCAGAAAAATGAAGCTAGTTGCCCATTCCAAAGCGTAGTAGGTACCTATGGAGAAGAACGGGCAAGAAACTCCACGGACACTCTTTTAAATCAAAATATTGTTACAAAATATTGGTTACATCATTCGTGTTGAATTTATATATGTGAGAACAATGTAGAAAGACGTGCACGTTAAAAGCGTCCGTAATAAAAATATAATAACAATTCAAAAATTAAATAAATTGAAATAAAATAAACCGTGGCAGCTAAGAGATGACCAGTCCCTACTGACGGCGCCCGTTCACGAACATGACGCATGAATCAGCACCATTTAGCTTTAGCAACCATTTTGAAGGGAACTTAATGATCCAACACACACGCCACCATCAGCGAGACATTTGGAGTGAGCATGACATACTCTCAGCTGCCAGAGCACATTCAAGTCAATGAAAGACGTACCCAGTAAATGGTAGCTTTATGGAATGTACAACATGGTCACAGTGCTCACACATGTGATATGCAATTATACAATACAAAGAGATTGAATTTATACAAGGAAAAGATAGTTTTACAATCTTCAGCAGCTGCAACAATATTTTCGAATGCTAATCAATTAGTTTATGCGCCCTTGTGGAGCTGGACCAGCGCTGAGCCAAGCATTTTTATCAGCGATGTAATCCCCCAACTTATAATATGCTTGGCAGCATAGTGTGCGTTTTATACATGATTTAAATTTTGTTTCGTTCAGTTGGAGTATGTGGGAAGGTATTTTATTATAACATTTTAAACAGCACCCCATGAAGGATGAGTCTACTTTAGCCAATCTGAAACCCGGTTGAACTAATTGGTCCCTATTTCTAGTCCTATAATTGTGTCTATCACCTCTTTTACTGAAAAGACTTAGATTTTTCCTTACGTACATGATGTTTTCATAGATATATTGACAAGGTACCGTCATGATGTTAATATCTTTAAACAGATCCCTTAGAGAATCGCGTCTGCGGAGACGATATATTGCTCAGATGGCTCTCTTCTGCAGAATAAAAATAGACTCGATATCTGCAGCCCACACACATAATATCTAATTATTTTCTCATTTATTCATTTTTTTACATATTTAATACATTTTTAAATATTTTTATAAAAATCATTAAAAAAAAACATTTAAAAATATAAAAAACAGTGGCCCATCGGCATCAGGAACAGGGTCCTAGCTGCCGGTGGTCAGGGCTCTAGAGAGAGGAACCTCCTCACTATGCGTGCCGTGTCTAGGAGTACTGCTTTCTGAATCAAGCCCTTGACCCAGCCGCGCAATGAGAGCCTCCTGAGTTGTTGGTCGAGGCTCTTCGCTATTAGGCCATTAACCGTAACGATTATCGGTACAATGATTGCAGAGTCCACATCCCACATGTCGACAACCTCGTGTGCTAAGTCAAGATACTTGATTTTTTTATCTTTCTCAGCTTTTACGAGATTCTCGTCATGAGGGACAGCGATATCAACAATCATTGGGGCGCTCAATCAATCACGGCGCTCTAGTCGATCTATCACCACAATATCAGGCTTATTAGCTACAATAGTCCTGTCAGTGATGATAGATCGATCCCAGTACAATGTGGCGTGACCATTCTCGAGAACTGGGTCGGGCACATACCTGTAGTATGGTACTTCAGATTCTACAAGGTTGTACTGCAAGGCAAGTTGCTGGTGGATAATCCTAGCCACTAGATTGTGTCTGTGCAAGTACTCGCCGTTAGCTAGACGAGAACAACCGGAAATAATATGTCGGATTGATTCTCCGGGGCGGTGGCATGCCCGACAGATGTCAACCGTACCGTCCTTGACAATGTATTTCCGATAATTATTCGTCAGGATAACTTCATCCATAATCGCACAGACAAAACCTTCGGTTTCCCCGAAGAGGTCACCGAAGCGTAGCCAGGATACAGACGCCAAAAAGTCTACATCAGGCCCGTGGAGGGCCCGGAAAAAGCGTCCGTGTAGCTCTTTGCCCTGCCATACTTCCTTACGATCGTTAGTATCAAGTACTGCAGGTTTGCGCCAGTTCTCTTTTGCCAAGGAGAGCGGGGTGAGGCCCTTGTCCACTGCGACCACATCTCGGTGCATACCCACGTCAGTTTGAAGGAAGTATTCCCTGAGACTGTAAATCTCGCGGTTGTGGAGGGTTTTAGCATTTAGGAAACCTCGACCCCCACACTTCCGCGGGATGTACAGTCTCATCACTGATGACCGTGGGTGATGCATTCGATTTGCTGTCAGCAATGTACGGACCTTCCTATCTAGAGCGTCAAGTTCCGTCTGAGTCCATTTGAGTATGCCGAAAGAATACATCAACACCGGCATGACCCAACCGTTGAAGGCACGCACCTTGTTTCCGCCTGATAAAAGACTATTTAACACTTTATTCAGGCGGCCAAAGAAGCGTTCCCTCAACGATTGTTTCATGTCGGCAACATTGATGCCTAATGCTTCCGACATACCCAAGTACTTGTAGGTTTCGGTTGAGGAGAGGGATCTAAGGTGTATGGAATCCGAGAGTTGGGTTCCCACGGATTCCATAATCCTCCCTCGCTTTACATGCATGACTGCACATTTTTCCACACCAAATTCCATCCTGATGGCGCTACTGAATGTTTGGGTTACCTTCAGTAGCTCCATCAGTCGCAAATTGTTGGGGGCAAAGAGTTTCAAGTCATCCATGTAAAGGAGGTGAGATATCACCTGACCACCCCTTCTCAACCGGTAGCCTAGACCTGAATCCTCCAGCAGTGTGCTTAGAGGATTCAAGGCTAAGCAAAACCAAAGCGGACTCAAACTATCGCCCTGAAATATTCCCCGCTCAATCCTGATCGGTTCATCAATTCCCCGGGTCTGTCGACATCCTGGATAGAGAAGGACCGTCCTCCATTGCCGCATACATGACATCAGGAAGGTGCGCAGAGTGGCATCTATCTTGTACAACTCCAGCACCCTCATGAGCCATGTATGCGGCACCGAATCATAGGCCTTCTTATAATCTATCCAACAAGTCGACAAATCCTTCCGGGATCTACGAACCTGTTGGCTAATGGTCATGTCTATAAGGAGCAGCTCCTTGGTACCGCGGGACCCATTCTTACATCCATTCTGAGACACAGACATAATTAAGTTGTTGTTAATATGGTGTGAAATTTTTGCTCTAAGAATGGATGTAAGAACTTTATAGACCGTCGGTAAACATGTAATTGGTCTATAATTTTTAGGTTCCGCAGTACTGCCCGATTTATAGAGCAGGTGGGTAACTCCTGTTGTGAAGAACAATGGGAGGGACCCAGTCTCTAAAGATGACTGGAATTGCGAGGCTAAGCAGGCGTGTGACCTTTGTAGCCATTTAACCCTTAGCAAGTCGCGCGTCCCCCCGCGGAACTTAAGAAAAAATGCTACTATCTATTTTTACAAGTAAAACAGCTCCCAAGGAACCCGGGAAGGTATAATACATGCCGTGTTAATGGCTCTTTATTGACGAATTCTCCGTTTTTCCGAAGGCCTACCCAAAAATCAAAAGCACTTGAGATTAGATTGACATAATAAGTGTTTTAGGTAAACTTTGGCTGGCGTTCAAAAGGTTAAGCCAGAAATTGTGCAGTCCGTCCGGTCCTGGAGATTTCCAGTTAGGCAACGCACGGACTGCACGGGCCACATCCAGAGGACTAATGATAATGGCCTCCATGTCTGGTATTGGTTCACATGCCTGCTCAACAACACGCATCCAATCACCTTCAGTGTGACTGACGGGCACCGACCAAATGCTTCGCCAGAAAGTTTGTATGGCTTCACTATCCGGTGGACGTGCGTCAGTCACACCTTGATTGCGAGTGGGCCGCTCCCATGCTCTGTATACCCACCTTTGATCGTTCTGGAACATGCGGTTCTGAGTGTACCGATCCACTCTTCGCCTGTACCGACGGATACGGTTTGCCCATGCATAAACTTTCTGCTTCAGGAAGGCGATGCGCTCTGTGACATGGGATACATATTCTCGGGGACTAATACTAGTTCCCGAGAACGCCCGCCTCACAAAGCGCATCACCCTTGGGCGTGTATTGCCCTCCCTGAAGCAGATGAGCTTCCCGATGAGTACCCTGGCCTCATTAATACGACACTCAATCCTGCACTGCCAAGCTGGTGCGGCGGGTTTCGGTCGAACAGCTCGGTCAGTATTTGGAAATTTGACACGGGCTATACGACATGCCGCAACAGCCGTGCAATACAAGATCGAGTGTGTATCGCAAAGGTCTGCGCTGCTTTCAATAAAATTTGGTAACAGCGCATCCAGGGCACACACCAGTGCTCTGTTTCTTTTATTCATGGGCAAACGTGGTAGCCGTGGTCTGAGGTCAGGTGATATGAACCGGTACTCACGGATCGCATCCTCCAGTGCACTCCTTAATTCCACATTGCATAGGTTGTCTGCAGATATAGCCCTGCCATCCTCTTCCTTATCGTGTTGGTTTGCCTGCAGTGGGACCACGGCAGGCGCATGCACGACATTCTGGGATGGGGGAGGATTACTAACAGAGCTATTCTGCATTTCCGTGCGCAGCCGATCAAGTGTAGCGTTATCCAACCTGTGGTTGTGTTGAATGACGCGCACCTGATCTGACAATCGTTGGGCCGAGACGTTAACGGCAGGTTCAAGCACCTGAAACAGAGAGAGCATCCGACTTCGGTACGCTGTAAGGTTAATTCCTCCCTCGGTAGCCCCATAATATGCGCGCATCACATTTTCATTTATGGACTGAGTCCATCGCATGCGCGACACATTTCCACCGGCAGCGGGGACCCTGTTCGGGGCCTGTTGGCCTCGAAGTCCCAAGCCCGCTGGTGGCCGGCCTCTCCCCTGCCGACGTACAGATGTTGGCGACGTCGGCGGGGAAAAATACTCGTCGCTCGAGCTCGACGCAACTGCCACGGCCGGTGTCGTCACAGCGCTCACGGTGGCGCTGGGTACCGGCGGCGGCGAGGCGGAGCTGAGCGACGAGTCCGGAGGTGGTGGGTATGCTCGTTTCGCCGCTGATCTAGTCAACATTCTTTGTAGTTTTCATTCCGGTTTTTTGGTTTAAGTAGAGGTGACATCTGTCATGTCCGTTTCGGCATTTTGTTAGGATTTTAGTAAACACATTACACAATTATACCTAGTGGATGTAATAAATGCGTTTTACATTTGTGATAAACGCATTTATTTTATCAACTACCGCCTTTTTGTAACCGTGCGCATGACACTTGGTTTATAAAAACGACGAAACGGCGGCGCGCAGCTCAGTTGTTCCTGCGACGCCGAAGTGTAAAGACTATAAAGTGTTGCTCTGTGTAGAAATATTGTTATCCGTTGCAGCAAGGCCAGGTCAGTTTATTTTCTCTTTAATATTTAAATATCTGTGTGCTATGGTTTTTATTATATCTAAATTAAATAAATATAACCAGCTATGTAACGTACTTTAAGCCTAAGATGTATAGTGTCATTTCTGGTATTAATAATATCCTGTAAATTAAAGTGTTTTACTTTCCAATAAATGTTTGTAAGATTATTCAAACTTTCATTCCATACACTACCCTAAATAATCTAAAGCTAGTTAATAGGTCAGTGCTTACATCTCAGAAGTGGGATAGACGAGTAAAAGTAAAAAACAATATTACTACCTACTCGTTTATCCTGCCCACAGGTTGTCTGTTGAAAATATTGCTTTTGCATTTTTTTTTCCTTTGTTAAAATATAACCTACACGTTATTAGTCTGTGAATAGTGAATATTTTTTTTTAAATAAAACAGGCAATGACATTATACCTTAGTGAACTCGCACAGTTATTTTTTAATGTACTATTGTAACTGTTAAATATCATATCGTGTAAAATATTATTATTCATTCGAGTGTTTGTAAGATATTAAATGCAGTGTAGAAGCGCTTCATCATTAGCATATTACATAGCTTTGCCAGGGCTACCCTCTGGAAGCGTCACATCATTACACAGCTTTGCCAGGGCTACCCTCTGGAAGCGTTACACCATTACACAGCTTTGCCAGGGCTACCCTCTGGAAGCGTTACACCATTACACAGCTTTGCCAGGGCTACCCTCTGGAAGCGTTACACCATTACATAGCTTTGCCAGGGCTACCCTCTGGAAGCGTTACACCACTACACAGCTTTGCCAGGGCTACCCTCTGGAAGCGTTACATCATTACACAGCTTTGCCAGGGCTACCCTCTGGAAGCGTTACACCATTACATTGCTTTGCCAGGGCTACCCTCTGGAAGCGTTACACCACTACACAGCTTTGCCAGGGCTACCCTCTGGAAGCGTTACATCATTACACAGCTTTGCCAGGGCTACCCTCTGGAAGCGTTACATCAATACTCAGCTTTGCTTGAATTACATTTTGGAGGCGCTTCACCATTGCAACGGTGTTTTTTTTTATTTAAAATATTTTTGTAACATTCGAATGTGTACTCTTCAATACTTACTTCACCAATGTTGATCATTTTAATGCTACGTACGATCTTCCAAAGCATTTTTGGCGGATGTTGACAGCGTTATCATTTTAATGATGATGACGTTGTCAGCATTTGGTAAGGGTTTCAGTTTTCTACCACGCATTAATGAAGCGTCAGCGCTGCTATCAAGTGTAAGGCTTGGGCACGATAATAATCATAGTGCTGTTATCAAGAGTAAAGCTTGGGCACATTAATCATCAGTGCTGCTATCAAGTCAAGTGTAAGGCTTGGGCACATTAATCATCAGTGCTGCTACCAAGTCAAATATAAGGACTGGCCACATTAATCATCAAGGCTTAGACTAATCATTAATCATCAGTGCTGCTATCAAGTCAAGTGTAAGGCTTGGGCACATTAATAATCAGTGCTGCTATCAAGTATAAGGCTTGGGCACAAGTGCTGCTATCAAGTGTAAGTAACTTGGGCACGGTGCTGCTGTCGAGCAGGCACGAAGTCATGTCTACTGGAGGAGCAGCTGCAGGCGCAGATCAACAGGGGAATTCACCGAATGCTTCAAGCAATGAGTCTATAATTCTCAATCCTCGTAACGGCCAACCTCAAATTACAAATACGTCGCCCAAACGTTGTCACCAGTCACGCTTGTCGAAACATGCATCTAGACAACGTAGTAAGTCCCGCAAATTACGAGTACGCCGACGCCGCAGATCACGAGATTCAAGGTGTGTAGATTATTCTGGTAGCAGTTCAGAAGATTGTTCTTCATCGCGTAAACGACATAATCAACGAAACCGTCAAACTAACGATAGAATGTGTGATGGACGTAAGGGGAATAAAAGACGGCGAACCAGTAGTACTTCTGATCATTCAACTAATTCTAAACAAAGAAAACGACGTCATTATTCCCCGAATGTTCAATCACATAAACGTGTAAATACTAATTTAGACGATAAAGATAATACTAATAATATCTTAGATAAGTTTTTAGATATTCTTAAAGATGTAAAAGGTCGGTCTGCTTCTAAACTTTCCTTAAATAACGTCATTCCAGAATTTGATCCAATGACAAAAGATCAGACCATTTTGATGTGGCTTACTAAAGTAGAGGAGTGTGCAGAGATCTATGGCTGGGACGAAAAAGAAACCATCCATTTTGCCCTACCAAAATTAACCGGTGTCGCAAAGATTTGGTACCAGGGTCTCAGCACAGTCCTTTACTCATGGACCGAATGGAAAAGAAAATTGGTAGAAAATTTTCCTTGTCGTGACGATTACGCGGAACTTCTTATAGCAATGTTAGCTAAAAAAGCTCGTTATGGCGAATCATTGGAGCATTACTTTTACGAAAAAATGAATCTACTAAATAGGTGCGGAATAAAAAGTCGTAAAGCGGTTGACTGTATTTTAAACGGGATTGACGATCGGGCTGTCAGAATCGGTGCTCAGGCTGCTCAATTCCGTGAGCCTGAAGAGGTACTGAAATACATAAAAACTGTTAAAATAGGTTCCACTAGAGATACTGGGGAAAGACAGCAAAAACATGAGAGGAGGGCTACTGGAACGACCGCTCCCACTAGACGAAACGGTCCTGAATCAAAAAGGTTAGTATGTCACAATTGTAATGAAGAAGGTCACAAGAGTATCCATTGCCGGAAGACACCAACAACATGTACTAATTGTAGTAAGTTGGGCCATTTAAGTACTTATTGTAGGTTCAGGAAACAAAAGCCACAAGACAGCAATCAAAAGGACACTGTGGAAGAAAAATCAGTTTCAGAACTAACATCAGGTGAGACTAACTCAAAATATATTATTAATATTCTGATCAACAATGAGGAATTATTATGTCACGTCGATTTAGGTAGCCAATGCAGTCTTATTAGGGAAAGTGAAGCTAAAATTTTGAAACTACCTATTGATGCCAAAGATTTACCCTTGATGCGGGCAATAGGTGGAAATTATGTTAGTCCGTTAGGTAGGTCCAGGGTTAATGTTAACGTTCAAGGTATAGAAGAAAATATTGAAATTCTAATCGTCGAAAATCACGCTCTGAAATATCCTGTGTTGCTGGGACACACTTTTACAGAATTACCTGACATATTCATTACCAAAACGCCTACTGAAATTATTTTTGAAAAGACTAGTGTAGATACTAAACTGTTTTTGAGGGTTTCAGAAGATATTTCTTTATCACCGTGCGAAATAGTTACCATTTCAGTATATTCATGCAATCATTTCAATGGGAAAATATATGTTAACGGATCTGTAAGGGGCGCGCCCGGTAGTGAATATTATTTATTTCCCGGAGGATATGATCTTAAATTGGGTATTGGTCGAGTAATCGTGTTCAATATGAGCAATTCACAAATAACCTTTGCCAAAAATATATTGTTGACACGTGCCTTTCCAAATATCATTCAAGAGGTTTCCGTTGTCTCTTTTGATGAACCTAATTTAGATGAATACTTACTCGTTGGTCCCACAGTTACAAATGAACAAAAAGTTCAATTACAATGTTTACTCAATAGATTTAACGATTGCTTCTCTTCTAATTTAAAAGATTTAGGACTAACCTCTGTGGGAGAAATGATAATAGAATTGGAAAATTCTGAACCAGTTGTTTATAGACCTTATCGGATGGCTTTGGCGGAGAGAAACCTCGTTCGCGATATGGTTAGCGAAATGCTTGACGCAGGCATAGTTCGAGAGTCCTCATCGCCATACGCGAGTCCAATAGTGCTTGTTAAAAAAAAGACAGGTGAAAAACGACTATGCGTCGATTACCGTGCTCTAAATAAACGAACTAAAAAGGATCATTACCCCCTTCCCAGAGTTGAAGACCAATTAGATCAACTTGCTGGCAGTAAATTGTTCATTTCTCTTGATTTGGCGTCCGGGTACTATCAAATTCCTATTTCTGCGTCTTCACAAGATAAAACTGCATTCGTTACCGCAGACGGTCAATATGAATATACTCGGATGCCGTTTGGCTTAGTAAATGCGCCGTCAGTTTTTCAAAGAACCATAAATAAAATACTTTCTGAAGCAAAGATCAAATATGCTCTGGTTTATATGGATGATATTCTCATCCCGGCATCAACGTTTGAGGAAGGTCTCGTTAGGCTTCAGGAAGTGCTAACTCTTTTACGCAAAGGAAAACTAACATTAAAACTTTCCAAATGCCATTTCTTCTTTGACAAAATAGACTTCTTAGGTTTCGAAGTTAGCTCTGTAGGAATTAAACCAGGCACTCGCAAAATCGAAGCTGTGGCAAAATTCCCGGTACCAAAGAACCAACATGAAGTTAGGCAGTTTATTGGTTTGGCTAGTTTCTTTCGTAGATTTGTAAAAGGCTTCGCCGTCATTTGCAAACCATTGACGGATCTTTTGAAAAAGGACTGTCAGTGGAAATGGACTAAAGAACAAAATTGCTCATTCGATTCTTTAAAGCAAGCTCTTATTACTCGTCCGATATTGGCTCTTTATGATCCAAAAAGGGAGACTCAGTTACACACTGACGCGTGCAAGTATGGCGTTGCGGGGATTCTAATGCAAAAATGCGACGAAGGTCTTTTCAAACCAGTCTCTTACTTTAGTCGGAAAACGACTCCAGATGAACAACGAATGCATTCATTTGAATTGGAAACTCTTGCGGTTGTAGCTTCTCTCAGCAGATTTCGTGTTTATCTTCTTGGAATTCCATTCAAGATATTAACGGACTGTAACGCGCTTCGTACAACTCTAATAAAGCGTGATCTAATTTCACGAATTGCTCGTTGGTGGGTCCAACTCCAAGAGTTTGATTGCGAAATAGAGTATAGGCCGGGTACAGGTATGACGCATGCAGACGCGTTAAGTAGAAATCCGGTGGACAAGGCGGTTATAGAAGATCACGTACTCGATGTTCTATCAACCGAATCGGAGGATTGGATCGCAACGGTCCAATCGACCGACGAAGAAATCTCCCGGATTAAACGGATTTTGACCGATCCGGAATCTGTAAACGTTTCGGAAATAGTCAGGAATTACAAACTAAAAAACGATAAGGTATATCGTTTATTAAATTATAACGGAGATGATTGTGTTCGATGGGTAGTACCGAAAGGGGTGCGTTGGCAAGTTGTTAAAATGAACCATGATGACATCGGTCATTTTGGTTTCGAAAAAACCCTTTCTCGAATTCAACAATCATTTTGGTTCCCGAAGATGAGACGTTTTGTCAAAAAATACGTCCAATCATGTTTAGAATGTGCTCACCACAAGGGCACAACAGGGAAACAGCAAGGTGAGTTACATCCAATCCCAAAGGTAGAGATACCTTTTCATACTATTCATGCTGATCACCTGGGGCCGTTCGTTCGTAGCAAACGAGGTAACGTTTATATTCTAGTTATAATAGATGGCTTTACAAAGTTCATTAACATTTCACCCGTCAAGAATACAAAGACATCGACAACAATAAGAGTTTTACGAGAACACATCAGTTATTTCGGAACACCTGTTAGGCTAATCACCGATCAGGGTACTTCTTTTACAAGTAATAACTTTCGATCATTTACAAAATTATTGAGTATAAAACATATCCTAAACGCAGTTGCCACGCCGCGAGCCAACGGTCAGGTGGAACGATTTAATAGGACGATCATCGATGCCCTCTCTACTAAAATGCATGGTAAGGATGAAAGGACATGGGACGAATTTATCCCTGACGTGCAAATTGGACTGAACACTACAGTGCACAAAACTACAGGTAAGAGCCCTTCAGAACTATTATTTGGCGTACGACTAAAAAGTCAGACTGAGAACAGGCTCAGTGAAGTCATCGACGAAGTCATTGAAACTATAGCGTCAGGAGACCTGGAGAAAGAAAGAAGCAAAGCGGGAGAAAGAATCAACAACCAACAGATTAAAGATAAGGTAAGGTTTGATTCAAAGCGTATTAAGAGCAAATCATATACAGTCGGAGATTTGGTAAGTGTGAGAAGGGAAATCCCAAATACAGGTAAGTCCAAGAAATTAATTATGAAATTTCAAGGACCCTACAGGATCGTTAAAGTTTTGCCCAATGATCGTTATTTAGTAACAGATACCCCTCTCACGCAAAAAAAAGGCTGTCGTAATTATGAAAACATTATTGCAGTAGATAAAATGAAACCATGGCTTAGTTTTAATCAAAACTTTGGTAGTTCGGAATCCGAATGTGAAAACGTTGCATCGGGATCCGAGCAATCGAACGATACATCATAGAAAATATTGCTTTAATACCTGCTGTAATGTATTATTTTGTAAATAAGACATTAAGAATAATGGCAACAAATGAATGTTTAACATTAATATTTACAGAATTTATTTATATTAAATATCTAATATTTAAGAACGCGGTAATGTTTCTGCTAATTTATGTTATTGTATATCCTTTGTTAATTATTAATCAAAAAGTTAAAAACATTCTTAATTTTTATTATAGTATAATGAATGAAATGAAATAATTGTATTGTATAATTATTTATTTTAGCATATGAATTTTTACTTAAAACAGAAATTCATGTGTTAAAATGAATTTACACATAATTTTTATTTATTTTTATTTACTTTATTAATGCGTAATTAGTTATTTTAATTTTAAATTGTGTTTTATAATCATTCTGAGTTGTGTAACTTAATTGATTCTAAACGATTGTGTATGTAAAATAGATGTTGTAAACATTCGTTGTAATAATAATTTAAGTAGTATATCTATTAAAATGAATGATCAATCAATGGAGATTCATACAGTGTCATTAATAAATTGATAACGTAATAGATAGTAAATCTTAATATTCTGAAAATAAAAGAGCAAAGGGACTTGCTCTAGCAGGATGGCCGAGCTGTTAGGATTTTAGTAAACACATTACACAATTATACCTAGTGGATGTAATAAATGCGTTTTACATTTGTGATAAACGCATTTATTTTATCAACTACCGCCTTTTTGTAACCGTGCGCATGACACTTGGTTTATAAAAACGACGAAACGGCGGCGCGCAGCTCAGTTGTTCCTGCGACGCCGAAGTGTAAAGACTATAAAGTGTTGCTCTGTGTAGAAATATTGTTATCCGTTGCAGCAAGGCCAGGTCAGTTTATTTTCTCTTTAATATTTAAATATCTGTGTGCTATGGTTTTTATTATATCTAAATTAAATAAATATAACCAGCTATGTAACGTACTTTAAGCCTAAGATGTATAGTGTCATTTCTGGTATTAATAATATCCTGTAAATTAAAGTGTTTTACTTTCCAATAAATGTTTGTAAGATTATTCAAACTTTCATTCCATACACTACCCTAAATAATCTAAAGCTAGTTAATAGGTCAGTGCTTACAATTTGTTGAATATAGTCTATTTTTCTGGTCATTTTGATATTTTTTTATGGTTTATTCTGATTTGTGGGCTTTTACGCTTTATTTTCGGTTTCCGATATTAATAAAAACTGCGGTTAAAATAAATATAAATTAGAAAATTGTGAAAACTATTTTTAAGACGTGTTGACAGTTTGTGTTGCCAGCTTATTATATCTAATTATTTATTATTCACTAATCGAATTAAACCTCTTAATGAATTTAAAACTTTAAAGGCATCTTCTGTCTCAACAATACCTCTGTTCTATCAACAATACCCTTGATTAAGATTTATGTTTAATAAAATATGAAATATTTAAATGATAACACTCACACTTAGTCCGGTTTTACTGCATTCACTTTTTAATTGACTGAATTTTGAAAATAATAACCACAACACCGCTAATAGCTAAATACTAGTGATGCAACGAATACTACTTTTACGAATACGAATATCTCGCCATGGTAATAAAAGACTAATAGTCTAGTACTACATAGACGCAGCCATTACTAACGTTCGTCTAAGTTACTTCGGACTTTCTATCCTACCTTTTGTTCATACAAAAGAAATACAGACCATATAACTACTTACTTGGTAATTTATCGAAGTGTTTCCATATGTCACTTTGATTTCGTTTACGAGAAGACATTTTCCATTCAACTTCAACTTCTTTCACTTCGCAGCAACCTCAGAAAATAAATAAAACAATACTCTCTTGTTTGACTTGTGCTTTCGACTGACAAATGAAATGAAAGGAATGAAATGAATCAATCCATGGTTCGTAATGATAGGAAAACTCCCGGGCCGCGGCACTGTATAAACTATGGCCGGGGAGTCCCCCGTTGCGTCGTCGTTGCGGTTAAGGCCCTTGCACACGTCGTATTTTTACGTGCCGACGACGCGCGTTTTCCAAGTCTACCAGTAATTAGATTTGCGTACAAACATATTAATTTTTAAATATTCGTATTAGTATTAAAATATTGACTCTTCCAGCCTTATATATTTTTGAGGTTGCAGTATTTGTTAAGACCAATCCAAAGTTATTTAAAAAAATGTCTGATATTAATAACCGAAGTCGACGGAATATCAATAGCTTATGCGTAAGAAGGTCCCACACAGCATTAATGTATAAAAGTGTATTCTGCATGGCGCCAGTCATATTTAACCACATCCCACGATCAATTAAAGAATTGAACGTGAGCTTATTTAAGAAACGCCTAAAGTCCTTACTTGTGAACAAAGCATATTACAGTATTTCGGAATTTATAACAGACAAAAATTTAATGACAGAATGATGACATGCTAAGAAAATAAAATGTATTGTAATCCTTGACATAAATTTTATTTATTGACATTAGTATTATTGGCATCAGTTTTTGTATGTTAACTTTAGTATTGTTTAATGACATATCCTTATTATTTGTTTTCAGTCTGTGTGTTATCATGCACTGTATTGACATTTGTATTTTTATTTTTTATTTTGACATTGATTACTATTGCTATTTATTATTAATTAATTTGTATTATGAAATGTGTGGTTTTTTATAATTGTTTTTTTTATTGTTCAGACTTATTTAATTCAATAATTACTCAATTACAAACATTTGTACGCCCTCTGGTATAACATAGCGAACTCTTTATCTTTAAATACCATTACTATTGTACACCTATGTTAAACAAATGAATAAATGACTTATGACTTATTCGCCGAATACGAATATTCGGTAAATGTCTACTATTCGGCGAATACGAATATTCGTATTCGTTGCATCACTACTAAATACTCGTCACCGACAATAATCACGAACCAACAAAGTTCTATTAAGTGAATACTCGTAGCGAATTGCATCTGTTTACCCCACAGAAATCGAAATAATTTAGTTAGTTTTCTGTGGTCTACCTGCTAAACTTTAATATTTAAGGCTTGTGCAGACCAGCGCGATATCGCGGGCGCGACACTGGTAGCGCTGCCTGTCGCGCCCGCGATATCGCGCTGGTCTGCACAAGCCTTTATGTGAACAAGAATGAAACAAAAAACGAATGATTATCGAACTATCGAGTATCGAAATCTTAACTTTACCTTCACTGTATATTTATGAAGTAAATATATTTGTTAAAACAAACATCACTCTTTATGAAATAGCTTTTAAAAGCCAATATAGGAAACTACGTGATAAAAATAAGTTAGAGCTTTAAGTACCAAATGCACGTACGGATTTAATGAGGAAAAGCTTTTTTTGTATGGCCCAAAGGATATTTAATAAGTTACCTTGCTCAATAAAAAGTTTAAATTTAGTAAACTTCAAACGTAAATTACGTAACATACTAGTACAGAAATGTTACTACTGTCTCAGTGACTATTTTGATGACAGTTCTTTGACATAATAAATATTTGTATACTCGTAACATGACTATAAATGTATGATGACCTTCTGTGAACTCTGTCAATTTGTTTTTTTTTTATTTTCTTATCTATAACTTATTGACATTATAAGTATTTATTATTTTTCTATATTTTAACAAATCTCGGGACCATGGATCCCGGTCCTTTGGAAGGCGTACGAGGGGCCGAAGCCAACTCACAGAGGCCCCTTAGACATTAATAAGTGTTGAGGCACCAACCGACGATTATCCCTGTATGCACCATACAAGTGCCCCCAAGGACAACCCTCGGTTGGTGTAGGACTATTGCAGAACATGGAAACAAAACATATTGAATAATGGATTGGTTAACTGGAACTATGGAAAGACTATGGCCCCTGCCTGATCAATGTTTTAAATGCACACGGATAAAATGGCAGGGGGTGACTTGCACACTCAATAATGGGCCCCCGAAAACGGTCGCTAGCACAAAGTGTCATAGCGACAAGGGGGCAACATGTCCTGAGGTGCTTGAGGAGTGGAGAGGTATTCCACGGCTTTCAGAACAATCCCAGAACCCGGAAGATGGTCAAGATCCCTACGAGCACTTACTGGAATACTTCCTTCCTCCGAGCACGTCTGCTCTTGCGAATCTCCACTCAAGCCGGCCAATTAAGGCAAGAATGAGATGGGAGCTCTGTTCCTCGTCAGTGTTCACTCCAGCCGGCCAATGAAGGCAAGCCAGAGGTGAGGAACAAGACTTCTCCCGGGAGATAGGGTCCGTGGGGTCGCTACTGCCCATCAGCTCGCCACATGCTGCCCTGCGGGTTTTTGTATCTCTCTTGGTCTGGCTCCTCATCCCAGACCTGTTCCGGCAAAGTAAGCTCTACCGGCACAGACCTAGAGTTCGGAGCGCGCAAGCCCCACCACGACGTCAACGTAGAGATACGGCGGTGGGGTAAGTATTTATTATTATTATTGATTTTATTACATTTCGTTAAATATTTTCATAACTTACCTGACATAATCTATTGCATTTTATATAAAAATAAAAAAAATTGACATCGAGACTATTGATAATACTGAATTATAATAATTTAATTTCCTTGGCAAAAGCCTCCCATACATGTATATTTGTACGCCAAATGGCAAAACATAGATAACCTATAATTTAATAATTGTAACATCTTGCACACTGTTGTAACCTATGTTTACAAATAAAGAATGTTGATTTGATTTGAACTAGTCATTGGTTGCAGACAAAGTGAGTGTGTGTGTGTACTGTGCGTGTCTATAGTATTGTAACAACTTATAGAAGAAGGTCGTAAGTCAAACCGAAGCGTCAGTCTATTGCTTTGTGAGATTGCCTATGAACTTTTATGGGGTACTATACCTAGCTACTTGTCAAGCTAAATCCAAACGGCCGAAACACAAATGGGCTATCTTGTCTAGTTGAGGATTTTCTATGGCGGCCTTCCGGATCCATCATGAGACCCTGAACTACACCTTGGGCTTATAGTACTTGGCGAGACAAAACTAACGACCGCAAACTATGAAAATATAACATTTTAATTATAACATTTTAATAGTATAACATTTTACACAATATCCCATTAAAGAATTTGACCGCTAATTATAATTATGCCTGTCTATCTTACTAAAAAAAATGTAGATTTTTTCGAACATAACATAATGTTTTCACATAACTATGTACTGACAAGGTACCGTCATGATGTTAATTTTCTTAAACAGTGATAAGGGTGGTCCACCTCAAACATTTATATGGCAAAACAACGTTTGCCGGGTCAGTTAGTTAAAATCAGGGACCGAAAACCTTTATAAATTACGGTACAGGTATGAAGAATTTAGGTTACCTCTACGATTAAGGTTTACCGCTATCTGGGTAGCCCAAGAAGAAGAAACAGATTACTTATATTTAGGTTACCGTCTTAATACCGGTTACCAAAAATGACCTTGATTACGAGAAAGAGACAGAATATCGCAATGCCGACAAATTGTTGACGTTGAAAATACATTACCAGGGAGATCGTCGTGCGTGCTACACTATTTATTATATTACAAGTTTCATATTAACTTGCTTTGTTAGTGTGTTAGCAAATCTTGCAAGCTGAATTATTAAAACCACTTCGTCTTATCCTACGGAGTTGAAATTTTACATGTTGGTTCAGTTTCCAAGACAATGCATTTTTTTATGATGCATGACCTGTACCCTAATTGCGTAACTTATTTTCGTAAACAATTTTGCCTAATTTGTTTCATTTTGACAGTTCAACAACATTCATTGCGTTATTTACGTTGCTGAGCAGATTTTTTTTTCCAACTTATGAAGCAATGGATTAGCAATCTGTTTCAAATCGAAACGAATTGTGATTGTGTTGCAAATCTTGTAAGCTGAATTAAAACCACTTTCTCTTATCCTACGGAGTTGAAATTTTACGTGTTGGTTCAAAGTAAAAAAAAAATCAATTTTCTTTATGATGTATGACCTGATTCTACGCCCAGGATAGGCTCCAGACGAAGGAACTCCACAACAGTCAACGGTACAGACACGGAACTTAATATACGCATTTAATTATGATAGTCCGTTCTAAAGTCTACCATGACCTGGCTACAGCATCCAGGATTGGTTCCACACGAGGAAACTCCTCACCGATCAACAACGAAACACTCAATTTTATACGCAATTAATTACGATAGCCCGTTCTAAAGTTCACCATGATCTGGCTGCTGCTTCCAGGGTTGGCTCCAGAAGAGGGAACTCCTCAATAGTCAACAGTACATACAAGAAATTGAATATACGAATTTGATTATGATAGTTCGTTCTAAACTCCACCATGACCTGGCTC
Organism: Agrochola lychnidis; assembly: GCA_963680765.1. Taxonomy (NCBI): domain Eukaryota; kingdom Metazoa; phylum Arthropoda; class Insecta; order Lepidoptera; family Noctuidae; genus Agrochola; species Agrochola lychnidis. The sequence continues at coordinate 686,287 of OY796857.1, read as the reverse complement.
CTGCACCCAGGATTGGTTCCAGAAGAGGGAACTTCTCAGCGGTGAACAACACAGACACAAAATTTCATATACGCATTTAATTATGATAGTCCGTTCTGAAGTCTACCATGACCTGGCTACTGCACCCGGGATTGGCTCCAGAAGGGGGAACTTCTCAATAGTACATACAAGAAATTTTATATATGCATTCAATTATGATAGCCCGTGTTAAAGTTCACCATGGTTTAGGTGTTGCACCCAGGATTGGGTACAGATGAGGGCACTCCTGAACGGCCAAGAGCATAGAGACAAAATTTAATATACACATTTAATTATGATAATCTGTTCTTAAGTCCACCATGACCAGGCTGCTGCATCCAAGTTTGGCTCCAGACGAGGAAACTGCTCAGCGGTTAAGAGTACAGACACGAAATCATATGCGCATTCAATGATGATAGTCCGTTATAAGTTCACCATGATCTGGTTGCTGCACCCCAGTAAAAACCTTATTAAAAACAAGCTTTTAATGAACTAAAAAGTACCAAATAAAACACGTAAACATTGAAAGGAGAATGCTCATGGATGTATGGAATCCCATATAGGGTTGCCAGATCCGAAGACCAAAATATTTGGACTAAACTTGAAAATGTCAGGATATTGGGATTGCTGTCGGGATTTATTTTTTAATAGTCTACAAAAAGACTTAACATTGTTGACACATAACTAATTTAAGTACCTACACTTAATTTTTTGTTTGCCACATGTATTTGGCATTGGACTTTACTGAGTCCACATATTTGGATCCTTTAGGAGTAACTATTCAGAAAGGATTTAAAATTAAAACAATATACTTCAAAGTTCAGTCTAAATAATAACCCAGCTTTTATTAAATCATAGGCCATACGATTTCTCTCTTTAATATAGAAATTATTTAGCAAACTGAACACCCTTTTACATTAAGCATTGCTTACAGGAATTAACAACAAAAACGTTATTTTTTTAAATTAGTAATTGATGTCGTTATGATTGCATTTTTTTTTTAATGTATGCCCAAATGTCATTCGACATATCCTTGTCTTTTGGAAGATATTGATATATTTCTCGGATACTACAGTAATCTGTTTATAAGGCATCTTGGTCAATATCGTTTGAACTATTAAGTACGTCGGGCAGTATGGATAGCTCTTCCCTCGTAAATAAATTTGCACCTTCTTCAGATAATACAACGATTTTTTAAATAAAAAGTTCTCAGAAAAAATCATAGCGTTCTTGCAAGTATTGAATAGCTCCGAATAGCCCGTTTTAAAAACAGTTCAGCTTCGACGCAAAAAAGGGTTTTCTCACTATCAAAAACATTCCATAATAAGGTTCTATTTCTATTACCTACCAAAGAATTTGTCATCCTAATTATTAATCATTATCATTTTGGATAGTACTTTCCGAGAAGCTGTTTTTCTGGAGATATTGAGTTTTGTCGGGAGTCTGGAGATCATTTAAAATGTCGGGAGAATCCAGACGAATCCCGACCATCTGGCAACCCTAATCCCATACCATGTTGCATCAAAATCAAACTTTGTTTTTATAGACTACACTGATCATATTAACACCTAGAAAAGTTATTTTTGAAAAAATAACCCGAGTTTTGGAGTTATTTTTATAAAATCGAAAATAACCTAAAAACTAGGTTTTTTTTTTCGACGCCTCCGACGACCTATTTTAAATAGACACGTTAAACACGAACGAACATTTCGCTGACTGAATTCAATAGTGGCATAAGACAAAATTCAACAATTTGAGAAAACGCATAAATAAGTAATCGAAGGCAAGTGCGCGCGCACAAATTAGCTCTTAATGACTGTACTTTATGGAATATATAGTTCATGTTTTGTTTTTATACATCTACGTTATAGTTTCAGTTGCCGGCAATAATAATTTTGAATTAGTTTTTGTTATTTTGATTAATATGAGGCTCAGAAGATGGCGACTCCGAGTTGTGCCAGTACTGCATTGTTTTTTTTTCACTTCTTTGATTAATGCCAGAAATTATCATATAAAAGTAAGAAAATAACAATACATTTTCACGTAAAACTAGCTAAATAGAATAGGTATTCAAAAAAACTGGAAGTGCTCATCAATGGAATTATTAAATCATAATAAAACTACCATAAATGTTAAGTAACTTAATATTTATTAGCATACTTTTGCGTCTGTGATTTCCTAGAAAACGTATTAAGAATCATCATCATCATTTCAGCCGAAAGACATCCACTGCTGGACATGGGCCTCCCCCAAGCACCGCCACTTCATCGGTTCTGTGCTTCCCACACCCAGCGGATTCCTGCGGCCTTCACCAGGTCATCAGTCCACCTTGTGCGAGGCCTTCCGACGCTACGTCTTCCGGTACGCGGTCGCCACTCCAGAACTTTTTGGCCCCATCAGCCATCTGTTCTGCGAGCAATGCCATTTAAGTTTGGCAATTCTTCGGGCTATGTCAGTTACCTTGGTCCCGCGGATCTCTTCATTTCTGATTCGATCACGTAGAGAAACTCCAAGCACAGCCCTCTCCATTGCTCTTTGGGTGACTTTTAGTCTTTTAATAAGGCCCATTGTGAGCGACTACATTTTAGTGCCATAGGTCATCACTGGCAACACGCACTGGTCAAAGACTTTCCGTCTTGAGACACTGCGGTATGTGATGACAAAATATTGCGTAGCTTCCCAAACGCGGGTAGCGTTTGGGAAGCTACGCAATATTTTCTCGCTATTTTCTAGCTGAATTGGATTCGACGATTGACCTCTTTCTCGAAGTTGGACCTTCCTAACTGGACAGTTTGTCCTAGGTAAACATACTTGTCCACTACTTCGAGTGAAGACGTATCTCCGATCTTCATGAGAATCAGTATTACCTACATGGGCATTTGACATGAGCTTTGTCTTGTCCATGTTTATTTTAAGACCCACTCTTTCGGAAGCTCTACTGAAGTCATCAAGCATTGTACTAAGCTCCCCCACAGTCTTAGCCATGACAATTTTGCTGTCGGCAAAGCGAAAGTTAGTGATGTACTCGCCATTGATGTTGATGCCTAGATTGCCCAGCCTTTTCCAATCCAGAACCTTAGTGGCGTTTTCTTACAGACATTTCAGCACCTCGATGTACCGGTAGTTGAACTGGCACCGTTGAAGAGACTGCATTACAGCCCATGACTTGATCGAATCGAAGGATTTCTGGCAGTCCACAAACGCTAAGCAGAGAGGCAGGTTATACTATTCTGTCTTCTGTATAACCCGCGGCAGCTTATGTATGTGGTCTACGGTACTAAAGCCTTACGGAATCCGGCTTGTTCGGGAGGCTGGAATTCGTTAAACTTGCGCGCTAAACGGTTCGTGATGACTCTTGAAAACAGCTTGTAGACATGGCTCAGAAGTGAGATGTGCCTATAAATTTTAAGGAGGGTACTGTCGCCCGTCTTAAGAAAAGTATCACCTCTGTTCCATGCCTGTGGCGTTTTTCCCTTGAGTATTACAAAATCAAACAGCTTCTGAAGTTTGTTTCAGAGCGGGTTTTCCGGCCGACCATTAGGAGTTTGGCTGTAATTCCATCATCTCCCGGCGTCTTATTGTTTTTGAGGTGCTTCTAAGCCATCCTAATCTTTTACAAGCTGACGTCCAGGATGTCTTCGGTGTAGTGTCGGGTCAATCCAGCTCTTGGATCGTTTACCAAATTAGCTCAGGTTTGGTCTTCAGTTTCGCAAGCTGGCTCTGCCCAATAGACATATCTCTTACAAAGATCTTATAGCCTTTATTCCGCTCTATCGCGTCCTTAATGCGGTCTGCACCAAAGCGGTGAAGGTCGCTTTTCAAGAACTTAGAAATCCGTCTATTGAGCTGCCAGTACTTGAGTTCATCGTCTGAAGACTGCAGGATCATCTCGCGCCTCTCCTCCATGAGCTGTATAGTAGGATCAGAGAGCTTCTTGTTTCTATTGGTATGATGGGTAAGCGCAATATGTCTCTCTATGGCTCGGTTAAGAACGTTGGTCTATCGTTTCGCAAAGAAATTACACTTTTAGATTGTTTGTCCAAGCTTTCAGGTTGATATTGCGAATACTCAAAATCTGATGCAGTCAATAGTGAGTCACATAAAATCTGAGCTACATTTGAGACACAAAAATTGTCTTCTTGCCTTCATTTAATCATAATTAAGTCCGGAGAAACATTTGTTTTTATTAATTGTGTTTCTAGCACCACAATTTTTTTGACACTTGTACCCTAATTGCGTAATACAACACAATCACAATATGTTTCGATTTGAAACAGATTGCTAATCCATTGCTTCATAAGTTGGAAAAGAAAATCTGCTCAACAACGTAAATAATGCAATAAATGTTGTTGAACTGTCAAAATTAAATAAATTAGGAAAAATTGTTTACGAAAATAAGTTACGCAATTAGGGTACAGGATCAGGTTTGTTCTTGAGGTCTGTAAAAAACAGTTATTGTATATTAATGGTGATTATTTTTATTTAAAACAAAATAAATTACTACTTACCGTGGAATACTTATCAGCACAACTAAGAAAACTCCGCGATATTTGTGCAAAACTGCCACAACTCAAAAGTGACATTATTGCATAACATTAAGCGCGCGATAGCCGCGAGCGCATGCGGCCGATTAACGACGAGCCGGTGTTGCATGAAAGAGACGCAACGTTATCGTTTATTCACTAATGACACTTATGCCTCCAATCGGGTAGTTTATGAACTAACGAGTCGGGTCTTTAATGCATAAAATAAAGTACCTAATTTAGAACAAGAATTCATTACTAATTCAAATTGCCACAATTTCGACTTGTGCCACTAATGAATTCAGCCAGCGATTTATTGCTCTAAAAATAGCGTAATCCACTAATATTAGTAAGAATTACGAGTTATTGCAACATAATAGCCGCGCCACAGGATGCGTGACTGAAACTCTGAGATTTGTCCGACCTTTATATTGCCAATACTGTGAGCGGATCTGTTTACCTGAGTAGGAGTTATCCATGACTGTTACAAGTAAATCATTGGAGTGGACGCTTGTTCTAATGAATGTGTAGGTTGGTTTCTGGGTATCAAAAATGAACAATTGATACATCGTCGGATTTGCCAGTTGACTGACGGTATCAATCGGTCGACCCCACGACTCGCCATATTTGCACAATACACAACACAGAAAAAGAAGTTAAAAAATACAAACAAGTTCTACTTCTCAACGCACAATTCAATAATTATCTAATATAATCTCAAGTTCTCAACTCTCAAAAACAATACTCGCTAGCGCAAAGATAGTTGGTACTTGATACGTCAGTATAGTACAACGAAAAATGTCAAATCAATGCACAGACAATGCACAGATTATAAAGTAACTAGTCGGGATTTAGGGATGTAATCGATAAAAAAAATCTTAAGGGTATGAAAATCGATTTTGTGTCAATTAAAAATAAGCCAAACTAAATCGATTTGGTGTACTTACTTAATAGTTGCTGATAATCAAAGAAATTAAAGCAAAAACATATAATTCGTGAAATGTTTTTCAAGCTAAAATTATATAATTATTTAATACACAAAAGAAACTATTACTGGTTAGTCGATTCATCAAAAATCAATTCTATTGCATTCTACATCTCTAAGACTGGCTGTGAACAGCCAATTAACCATAGATAAAATTATGATAGTCATACAATTAGATTTATTATATTCTAGTTTTTTTTAATAATGTAGAATCGGCAAAGTATTCTTTTTTACAGTGATCATGACACTTTCAAAAATCATAGGTTAAAAAACGAAGGACACCGGTTAAACATCTAATTTGTTGACAAGTCGACAGACAAGGGGCTGTTCATGTGAAACGGAACGTCAGTTATATAAACAATATCCATTCTTTTAATCTCAAAAGTAAATTCCCTGTTCAAAAATCAAATCCCCGACGTATAATATCGTAAAAAATTATGAAAGTTATTACCTATTATAAAATTTTGGTCTTGATGCGCGAGACTTTTTGGTACTTTTGGTCATTGTCCTTTAATATATTCTTAAAAGCTTGAGGCGTGGACGTCCCTCTTACACTTTAAGATAAGCCTCAAGCTTTTAAGAATATATTAAAGGACAATGTTTACATAAGCTTTATTTGGTACTTTTTAGTTCATTTAAAGCTTGTTTTAAAAAAGATTTTACTTAAATTTTATGTAGGTATATTTGGTTCGCCTTTTTGCGGAGTATTTGAGTTCAAGTAAAAAAAATGGAAATTAACAAAGGTAAGTAATAATACTTCATTGTAAATTGGTAAAATGCCATTTCTTTATCTTTTTCTCTCATCATAGAAACCAACTCGGTAGTTTGTTTATTTAATTTGCGGAGAAACGTACGCGCCCGTTTTTCTAATATAAGGCAGCATTTCCTCGTAAACAAAGCGCATAATTTTTTTTGCTTGCAATTAGTTTGAGCGCGCTAGCACAGTACCTACACTTTTTATATTAAAACACTTGTATTGATTGAATTGATAATTTCATTAAATGGTTGTATCACGAAGTGGTCAGCAGTCAGCAACCTAATTGCGTAACGTACAATCAATCACAATCTGTTTCATTTTGACAGTTCAACAACATTCATTGCGTTATTTACGTTGTTGAGCAGAAGCAATGGAATGATTCACATTGTGACTGATCGTGTGTTACGCAATTACGGTGCTGGCCCGATTATTAAATATTCTACTATTGAGGAGTTCGCTCTTCTGGAGCCAACCCCGAGTGCAGCAGCCAGGTCATGGTAGACTTTAGAACGGACTGTATTAATTAAATGCGTACCTATATTAAATTTTGTTTCTGTGCTGTTGACCGCTGAGAAGTTCCCTCTCCTGGAACCAATCCTGGGTGCAGCAGTCAGGTCATAGTGGAGTTTAGAACGGACTATCTTAATTAAACTCGTATATAAAATTTCTGGTATGTACTGTTGACTATTGAGGAGTTCCCTCTTCTGGTCATGATGACCTTTAGAACGGGCTATTATAATTGAATGCGTATATAAATTTGGTTCTGTGCTGTTGATCGCTGAGAAGTTGCTTCTTCTGGAGCCAACCCTGGGTGCAGCAGCCAGATCATGGTGAACTTTAGAATAGGCTATCGTAATTGAATGCGTATATAAAATTGAGTGTCTCAGTTGTTGATCGCCGAGGAGTTTCTCGTGTGGAGCCAATCCTGGATGCTGTAGCCAGGTCGTGGTAGACTTTAGAACGGACTATCATAATTAAATGCGTATATTAAGTTCCGTGTCTGTACCGTTGACTGTTGTGGAGTTTCTTCGTCTGGAGCCTATCCTGGAGGTAGAATCAGGTCATACATCATAAATACATTGACTTCATAACTGAACCAACATGTAAAATTTCAACTCCGTAGGAGAAGAAGTGGTTTTAATTCAGCTTGCAAGATTTGCCAACTAACTAACTAACACGGCGAGTTGAATAAAAGCTTGTGAAAAACTCACTTTCGCTTTTATCAATCCAACACTGCCACGCCGCGTGCTAGCCAGGGCCGTGATTGGTCGGCGTTCGCCGGCGCGCACTAGTCTCGACTCTTTGACACACATACAGGCGATGCCCGCCCTTTGAGTAATGCCGACGACACGTGTAAGATAGAGGTAGCTTTTTATTTCGGTTTCGGTATTAATACCGGTTGTATTCAATATAGAAGAATTAAAATAACCTTTAAAAATACCTATAAAAAATATAAAGGTGGTAACCGAAAACGGTAACCGGTTTCGGTCCCTGGTTTAAATATATATTATAGTTGTTAGCGCCTTGAGCTCACTGTGAAACCTTTAAACGCTAACATGAGGGGGAGCGGGAAATTTACCATAAAATGGATAGAACTGCCTAAACAGCTCTTTCCAGGCTTCTAAAAGCCTGGAGCGGTGATTCAAAGCCTTGCATGAGAATCGGCGGTTTTGTGGACTGTAATAAACTTTATGTGGCAGTATACATCGACTTGGAATGAGGCTATTTTGGTATGGAGAAATAGGAATAAGAGAAGGACACAGGATGCAGCGCCTTACCTTTCTAGAAGTCTGGAGTCGCCTTCCTGATGCTAGGACTTCGTAGGTCCTCGATGTGTAGGTTAACCACGCGGCAAGCCAGCGTGGTTTCACGGATAAACGATTCCTATTTCTTACACAGCACTTCCAAATCAATATAACTTGATAGGTCTAGTTTCATATAAAGACCCGAAAACCTGGATTTATCACGAAATCCAGATATAATAGCGATAAAAGCTCTGGAGAGATGCTTTCGCTGCGGCGGATTAGGACGAACTTGAACTCCTTTCGAAAATGGCGTCCGTTGAGGTCAATCTTCTTCGAGCCTTGTATTGCTGTCTCAGTCTGACCTATGGTAGACGCTGAAGGAATGAATGGGAAGGAAGGTGATTGATGGGAAACATACCTACTACCGCCACATTCTAATATACTAAAGTTGAAAAGATTTGTAGTAGGTAGATTTGGATATCAGCCATGTATATGGCGATAACAATAGTGTTGGTAACGGCAGGCGAGGTGACGTCTTAAAGATGTCAGGCGATCAGCTGTCAGCCGATGGAAGGTTTTAAAAGGAGCCGCGCTGTACGGCAACGGTCTCTTTTTGTTTGGACGGTGCTCGGAACGGACGTGCTACTTGACCATTATCGTGTGCTTAGTTATTTTTGGTTTATAATTATGTTCATGTACTGATTATTCCTTTTGGCTTGTGTAATTTCTATTTGATTAATATTTACAGTGTTTCTTTTGATATTTTTTAAACTGTGGTTTAAAGGAATTAAAGATTTTTTTAAACTTATTTCACTTCTGATTCCCAACAATAGATATTGTTTTTTACAAAAGACCAACTTAAAGTACTTTACCTTTCAAATAAAAAAATAACCATCGAAACCGGTTCTCATAAGACGGAGATATCCAGTAGCCCCCTTTTTGAAGGAAGTACCCCCCTCCAATCAAAATTCCCCGACGGCAAATATTTTGCTAGACTTGAAGCAGACACGCTTCGCTTGCTCGGTCAATTATTACGGGTTTGTGACTTCACATCTGAAATACCAATCTTTGTCGGTTTCTAATACATTGTTTCACAAGTAGTTTTGTTTCGTTGGCCGGTGTGCATCGGTGCGGGCGCAGAGAGTGGAGCAGGCGGCGGCGTTACAGTTTTAACGGGACCGCGCCGGCCCCGATACGCGCCACACGCCACCACGACGATGCTCAGCAACAATACAACGCAATACAATTATAATCCGTAATTCGGTTAGTAAAAAGAACCTTTCGCTTTCGACCTTACAAGCTGGGTGTTGTTGCCGATATTCAGCTGCAGCTGCTGCTCTCACGATCCGTAGTCAAGCTCTGCAATGGTTCTAGTCTATGATTCAGCTAACATAGTTTGCAAGCACTGCAGATGCAACGGCGCGGCACCCTGATTCCATATCAGTATTGGATCGATTCTATTCTACTTCAGATAATTTTCTTTTACTTATGCAAACGAAATCTTCGATTTCTGTTCCGAGGACACAGTCACACAGGTCTTCTGGCTGTCCGTTGTAGCGTAATTACGTGATAGCCGATATACAGTTTTACATGTCCACCAAAAAAGTCAACATAATTACGATGCACAATTTGGGTTTCAATCTGAACTTTCAACGGAAACTGCAATCCTAAGCTTCAAGAACACTGTCCAATATTACACTGATCATATATGCCCGTTTTCTGAATTTTTCCAGAGCCTTCGATCTTGTGTTATACGATGTGCTCTGGAAGAAGTTGGGGGACAGGAATGTACCGGCTATTCAGCCGGTTCGTAAAATGCGTGTCGGTTGTCGGGTTGGTGGTGTTAATTAACAGTATCAGCTATGCGGACAACATGGTGCTGCTGGGCCCGACTGCAGGATCCATAGCAAAGATGTTGAAAGTATGCAAGGACTATGCTGCTGCACATGGGCTCGTGTAAAATGTGAGTACATGATCTTTAAGGCTGCCGGTAAATGCACAGACTATGCCCCTAATCTTACCCTAAATGGCTTGAACATAAAAAGAGTGACTACATTTAAATATCTGGGGCATGTACTTACCGACGGCCTTAAAGATAATGTAGATAAACTAAATAAATTTTTAATAGATAAATGCTACTATACCATTGACGAATTCCTAGTTGATAAAATTTGACCATTTTATGTATTTATGTTATGTCTACAAATTTATTACAATCTAATATATCTTGTTTTTAATTTCTATTGATTATTGATTTTATTGATTGTTTATTATGTTTCATGTAATTTATAACTTAATTTTAATTTCTAATATTGTAATTTAACAATGCATGCCTTTATAGGGTAGATTTTTGAGCACTATAAAATATTTTTAAGACCCTGTTGTATCACCAAAAATCGCATTAATAAAAACTTTGAACTATGAACTTTAGATATTGAGAGGGAACGTAGGGCATTTGTGGTCCGAGGTAATATGATGGCACATAGATTCTCCTGCTGTACCGACCAGGCCAAGATAACACTATTCAAGGCATATTGTAAGGGTCTATGGACCAGCTACACCTAAAGGTTGCTAGATGTCTTGCGCCTTCAATATAATAATATTTCCAGAATGCTCTTGAAACTGCAACGTTTCTGTAGTGCGTCGGAAATGTTTGCACAAAATTGATCTGACGTCTTTCAATGTAAAAAAAAAACAAAAAAATTGAAAAATATAAGATAAAAAATAAGCCCTGGCAGATAAGAGATGACCAGTCTCAACTGACGGCGCCCGTTCACGAACATGACGCGTGGATCAGCACCATCCAGCTCAACCATTTTGTAGGGAACCGAATGATCCAACACACTCGCCACCATCAGCGAGACATTTTAGTGAGCTTGACAATCTCTCAACTGCCATGCTCTTTCAAGTCAACATACGTCTTAATAACATAATAAACGGCTCCATGGTACTCACATTTACAAAAAATCAAAAAATGCTTCTAATTTATACAAAACTATAGTTTGCAATGTATTTAAGAAATTAATAGAATTTTACTACAAAAAAGTAAGAAAATCATTATTATCTAATTTGAGCATTAAACAATTTAGTTGGTAAAATAAAAAAATAAACATTTAAGTTCGTAATGTCATAAACAAAATTAAAAAAAGGGAAAGCAGCTCTTCCAAATATTAAAATTTTAACTAGTGAGCCCAAGTGGCTGTGGAGCAGGATCAGCATTAAGCCAAGCATTTTTATCTACGATATAATCATCCAACTTATAATATGCTTGTCTACATAGTGTGCGTTTAATGCATGTTTTAAATTTCTTCTCATTTAGTTGAAGAATATCGAGTGGTATTTTATTATAACATTTTACACAGTACCCCATAAAAGAAGTGTGAACTTTAGACAATCTAAAACGTGGTTGATCTAATTTATTCCTATTTCTAGTGTTAAAATTATGCCTGTCACTTATCTTACTATTTAACCCCTAAAGGAGGATTGGGGGGTGTCAAAGTTTGTATGGCATAATTTTAACACGCGGTTTGATTAACTCGAAACTCAATATTTATACTTAAGACTGAAAATAATTAAAAACGTATATCAGCGATTTTTTTAAATCTACCCCTAACGAAGTGAAAGGGGGTATTCATTTTTACAGAAGATTTTACTGTGTGGCTTGGTTAACTTGAAAATTGGTATAAATAATCAATAGGTCAAATAATGGAGACGTCAAATTATTATCACGCTATTTGTTATGGGGGATGAGCAATATTACAATAAGTTCGTATTCTTCTATAGTTTACCGCAAATTGTAAAAAGGCTAGCCAAAAGGTTAGAATATTGCAGATAGTTACGGATTTAACCTTTTAAAAGATTATCATCACGCTATAGCTTTATGGATCTAAGCAGTCAATCATAACATATACAGGATGGATTGTGAGATGGAGCAATAAGGTCAGGTACCAAAGTAACCGTTGCCGCTACAAGAACACAGTATTAGGAGACTGTCCTTAACTTTTTGAAACATAGTGATCTGCATTCACAGATTTTGAAAAAAATTAGTACAGTCAGCAAGAAAATGGCTAATTTTCACAAAAACTTTTTTGGTGCCAGTCGATTCTATTATTACTAGGGTCAAAAACCTATATCGGGCCAACTGAGGTTTGAGTGCAAGAATGTCTGTCTGTATGTTACCTTTTCACGCCTAAACCACTGAACGGATTTCGATAAAATTTGGCAAGGAGATAAATGACATCCTAGGACATAGGCTACTTTTTGTCTCATAAACAGTCCTAAAGGGGGTGATATACAGGGGATGAAAGTTTTCTCGCCAAACTTCATGCTGCTAGGTCAACGGGAAGTAGGTACCATATAGGCTTTGTTTTATTTGTGAGTGTCAACATAAATATGCGGCACGATTAAATGGCCGTATTTTTTTATTGCGTTGACTTGGAAGTTTGATTTTCTTTAAAGCTCCAAGGGACCGTGATCTAAGTTTTTGATATCTATTTCAACTTGATGCCTCTACGCGTTTCTGAGAAAAAGGGTCTTGACAGACAACGAAGTCATCCTTTAACGGCTTCAATTTTTCATTTTGAGTACCTTCGGAACCCTAAAACAAATTTATTAATCTGCCTGTTACCTTTTCATGCCGTAACGGCTGAACGTATTTAGATGAAAGGCATACGGATAGGCCATGACCTGGGTTAGGACATAGGATACTCTGAATTCCGGTAGCATGTTCCTGTGGGATATTTTCCGACAACCACGCGGGCGAAGCCGCGGGCAAAAGCTAGTTTTATATATTTGTTACTTGGGGAACTATCAAAAGACGTTTCCTCTGTGGTTAGACAGTTTCGATAGTTCTTACCTCTTGTCAGACACATTGAAAGTCAGCCGTAGGTGCGAGCGCGAGGAATATATGCAAGCGGGTGCGAGTGAAATAGTGCGTTCGGTCTATTGCGATCTTTTGCTGTGCATCTTTCATTTACTCAGTATTATGTGTTCAACTTGGTTTTTTTGGCTTTATCGGAAAATTTCATCATATAGAATTATTTATGACAAAAAATCAGGAAAGAGCAGTGGTAGCCCAATGGCAACGGCCGCGACTTACGAGTTATAGGTCGCAGGTTCGACCCTTGACAGGCGCTTTACTTTGTGTAAATTATTTCATCATCACTGCATTCAAAACGGTGAAGGAAAACAACGTGAGGAAACCGGCATGTCCTAGAACCAAAGATTCGAAGACGTGTGACATCTACCAACCCGCACAAATTCAAATAATTTATTTTCTCTTCACAAACAATGGCATCTTATAATTTGTACATATTATCTAGACACGCGGCCGCGTGTCGAGCCAAGTTCCAGGCAAGACACGGCTGCAGTGTGTTATATTACACGAACCATGTGGAGCCACTTTTGACCCCTTAATAACTCAAAATCTATGTAACATAGACACATGAAATTTGGTTTATTTATTAAAACCCCTTAGATTAACTAGAACTCCAAATTTCACAAATAAAACTCAAACGGTTATTGAGATATTAACGTCTAAAAATCGGCATTTTTATCAATGACTTGTCACTAGACATCAAAAACATTTAACCCATTTCCGGATGACCTAGAAAGTTGAAAAGAGATTTCCCGAAAGCAGGCCCACGGTATGATACCGTGTCAAAGCTTATTTATCAAAAATTATGTCGTATTTTTTTCAAGTCGTTTTATCAAAATTTATTTCTTCTAGCATTAGAGAACCTAATAAATATTTATTTTGTTGTTAAAGTACTACATCCGCCATTCAATCCTAACCTGAATGTTGCCAGATGACAGACTATTCCAATAAAATAATTTGTAATCGATTGAAAATATCAATACTAACCCACATGGAGTACGTGGAGTATCCACTACACGAGTATGTTTCAAATGCTATTTATTATACTCAAATACTGTAAAATTATGATTTTACAATAAATAAAATATTATATGGTCTGAATATACTCAAAAACTTAAAAGTGTTTCGAGGCAGTAATGTTATTTTATAAACTACCAGTGATCAGAGTAGGTAGATTGATTTGAGGTCAATGAACTGTCACGTATATATTAGTATGGATACGCCTCCGGGATTCCGGGATTTTGAAATTATTAAGATTTTTTAAGGAATTTCAAATGTAATGTGTAGAATAAAGAATACATCAATATGAATAAGAAATGTTCAACCCTTTTGCTGTCTGTTTAATAGTATATAGGTGATCGGACTCCAAGAAAAGGATAGGTATACTATAAAACAATATAATATATTTTAAATATTTATCTATCGCATTCTATAAATTTCTAATGTAGTAGTTTAAAAATCCTTACTTTAACAATATTTGATTCAATCCCGTAAGTACCAAAATGAAATCCCGGAAAAAAGGCTTATCCATGTTATGATTTCTATGACTATTCATGTTGCGAGTACGTAAAATCAATCTACCTACTCCGATCACTGATAATCACCCAATCGATTTCGTCAATCGATTACCAAAATAATTAAACCTGGTAACACTGACACCATGCATAATGTCAAACTGTCAAAAAAAATCTGTCAGATCAAATGGCATTGTTGGCTGTTTGTTTTACGTTGATTTGAATTTATTTTTCCGTATTTACTTTATACTTATATTACGTTACGATTTAATGCTGTTAATTTAAATTGAAGCCAGACGAACTATTACTTATCTTTCCATGGCCCTGGGTAAGTTTATTATGTTCTTTAAATATTTATAAACACCCGTTCACCGTTCACTATTTTAGCGTATTGTATAACCTCATTGATTTTAGCAGCCTATTAGTAGAAGGCCTATGTTTAGTCAGGGGTACGTCGCGCGTCGTCAGCTGTAAATGTCTATAGTATGATGTAATTATATAACATAAGTAAATACACTGAATTTTTTTACCTTTTTCAGGTATGACGATGACATGTGTTATTGCAAGACTTGACATTATTGATTATATTATCTACAACTCTATCCCAAGTATTACTTGCTCAGGAAAATCTAAGCATATTATGTATGTGGCATGTCAATTGCAAGTCACAGAAGTCATCAGGTTAGTGTTTTTAAAATGGCAGAATTACTATGAGTGATATAATTATTATACAAAAGTAAATAAACAACAATAAGAGTATTTTCTTACTTTCTAGGTTAGGTATACATTTGGATAAAGTTTGTCATGCTTACTGAGAGAGGCTGCTACCAGAGATGTTTATAGGCAAGCAAGTGATGATAAACACAGAGCCACCCTAGAGTGTAAGAGATTTACCCATAATAGATCAAAACAATAATCTGGTTGGGGCCAGAATCAAATCGTGACATGAGAGCAGCAGGACTTAGTGTACATAATTATTGATAAGTGAGCAAAATAGGACAAATCGTTTAAGAGATCATCATTGCTTATTACTGTTTTGTGGGAAAGCGTACACCTACCACCTACCGTACCTACGCTGCTTTCATACGTTATGAGACTACGTTATGAGAATGAAGCTGACGCCGTTTTAAATTCTATGAGAAATAAAATGTTTTTAGTATTTAGGTATTGTTGTGTTATTTGTTAAAGTAAACCTTCCTATAGAAGCATTGAAAATGCTGCTGCCAATGAGATTATTCATCTTTAATTAAGAGAGTTAGCTAAAATAATGTTTATGCCATTAAATCTTTCATATTTAGCGCGCAAGATTATTAATTTACCTTTATAAAATTCAAGTCTGTAAATGCGATAATCGCCATTTTGATGACAGTCGAGGTCGAGGCTAAAAAACATAAAAATTGGGGATTTCGAACATCCAAACTCCACCATAAGGACAGTGACTATTACAACATTTAATTATTTGAGGAATTCATCCATTTTCAAATTAAATAAGTAGTAGTAATGAAGTTTTTGATATCAGAAGTCGAAGTTTCGCGCCAATCGTGCGTTTTACATTTTAACTTTTCACAATTAACACACACATATCTGATACGACTTAAAATGTGACAAATGTGATTAAAAATATTATAAGTAACTAGAAAACGCCCAGATCTTAACTTATTATACGAACTCACGTTCAATAACACGTAATATTCATTACTACTACTCAATTTGTATTAAAAATCGTCGATCATTGTTTTTTTTTTTATTGTAATGATGTGCGAAAACGATTATGCCAAACGTTTTTTTTTTTTTTCAATTTTGATTGTCCCGATTAATTTATAATTATGTCGAATGTCTGAAATCTATACTTGAAAATTTAAATAAAATTGTTTTAAGCATTAAATACAATAAACATTGTTTAAAATAATTATTTATACTTTTCTAGTGTAATTTTAATCGTTTTTAGGACATTCAATATAAAACGAGTCAACACACAGAACGAGGATAGATACTTACCTCATTTATTGAATTTCGCGCCGAATGTTTCTATTTATTTGAATTTAAATTCGAAACGCTGTTCAAAATTATTTTTAATTTATTGGACAATTATTTACTGTGGATTTTATTTCTGATACTTTCTGATAGTTCGCTACAGAATGCCTAGTATACATTTTTTAGGTAGGCTTAAGATAATTTTGTTTGGGAATGATGTTAAATTAATTCTATAAATTAGGTAGGTATTCCGCAAACACTTTTAAATGACGTCTAAATTTTTAAAGTGAAACTTTTTTTACATCGTCTCAAACTTTTTCGTCTGTGTGTTGCATGTCGCGTGACGGTCGGCCGCGGAGTAGGGATAAAGTGAAAGGCGCTCATCAGAGCAGCCAAGGCCAATATGGCGGCGCCTATAGTTCGCAGCAGCTGACCGTGTAAAGTTTCACTTTTACCGTGGTTTCATAAAACCACACAATCTTTTTTTGTTAGTTGTATGAGTTTGATAGTATTTGTTTTTAATAGGATAATCTTACTCGAGTAATAGAAATTGGTTTTTTTTTTGAGGTAGTTTCAAAACGAAATTTAAAAAACTGCCCAAGTGTATGTCGGACTACGCACAGTGAAGGGTTCCGTAATTGGGATGAATATTTACGCATAAACATTGCATAGTATCAATTTTATCGACTGCAAAAATAAGTTTGTATTTCTCGAAAAAACTATAAAAAATAAAGTTAATTCTGCGGTTGTAACCGAAAATAAACTGTATCTCAAAAATTATTGACTTCAAAATAAGCAAAGTCACTTAGAAACATCTTTAACATTTTAATTATGAGATCCAACAATACACGCTTTATATGCATAGATTTTTTTCATCTCTCGGTTATATGTAAGTATGGAGAATGCCACCCCCACTATTATGTTTATCGTAATATCACTACACCATTGTTTAACGGTGCAAAAAATACACCGTTTTAAAAAAATTCATCGATAAAGTGTAAATAGTCTCCATGTTAAATGGCTGTATGACATCCGGACAGACGGGCTTGACGAAATTAAGAGGTCCGTTTTTTTACGGATTTTGATTATCAAGTTTACAATCGGCATGAAATTGATGTCTATGACATCTACAATATTATTATTGTTTGGAATTGCCGCCATCTTAAAATCCAGAATGTCCATCTAATTCGATATCAGCACTATCTCACGAAAACCATGAAAATGACAGTCATGACGACAAATTTTCAAATGGGGTTAAAACTGCCAATTGCTCACTTCAGATGGCGCTGATCTCCAGCGTCTTATAATTTAACAGCTAACTATACATTTTTGATTCGAATGCTAAAAGTTGATGTAAATTCCTGAATTTCATGACTGAATTCAAAACACCCCGTCGAGTCAACTGATGTGTCACGTGTCAAAATCTTGGTCCCTAATGTTAGGCGGCAGTGAATTCATTTCATTCATTCTCTGATCTCGAAAAACGTTGTTAAAAACATCAGGTTGGTATGTTCAAGGTAGTTGGTAGGTTGGTACTATGCTTGAGACGTTTTTGAATTGACGTTTTTGAATTGATAGATCGTATGACTATTGTTTTAGGGACTATTGTCGTTTAATTTTTGATATAAACTTACGAATAGTTAAGTCCATAGTGAGGTCAAAATGTAAATCCAAGGGGCGGCTGCAATGGCGGCGGTGATCTCTCGCGTCCGGCCCTGGTTCAGGCCATGGTACGGAGCGAGAGGAAATGGCAGGCCGTCACCTCCTTCTGCGAAGCTGTAATGCTCGCGAAGGAGGAGGCGGAACGCGTGAGGGAGAGGCAAAGTTCGCGCCCTCACGCCCCTAACCGCCGCAGGAGGAGACGCTCGGGGCGGAAATCGCGATCCTATTTCCGGCCACCGTAGGCGCGGGCTTGCGGATGGTGAGCAATGGGTAGCTCGCCGTCCGATAAAGACCAAGCCCGGGTCGACGGCGCGTTGTGTTCCACGTGCGCCTCAAAGAGATGTCAGCAGAATTGACGGGGTCCGCTAGGGCCAATGCCTGCCGGGGGTTCGAAGAAAACCGATAGGGACATCGTGGCCCCCGGCAACAGGGCAACCGAAGGAACACGGATGGGTTTTAGTCAGTAAGAGTCTGACACGCCTTCCCGCTCTACCCAGAGAGGGAGAAGTTATTTTAAAAAAAAGGGGGCGGCTGCAAAAATTAAATAATTAAATCATATGTGAGAAGGAACTTTGTCCCTGACGGGGTCAAAGTCAAAGTCAAATCATTTATTTCAAATAGGCCCATGTATGGCACTTTTGAACGTCAAAAATTACAAAATAATAAAATTGATTCTATTCGCCCCTTCCAAAAGGTAGTTTTCGTATGGAGAAGAATGGGCAAGAAACTCCACCGTTACTCTTTTAAAATGTTTTACAATTGTTTGTATATGTACGTACATTTGTTAAATAATTATTATATGTGACGACGATGCACCTAGAATAAAATTACTATACCACAATAGGTAAAAAGAATTAAAAATTAAACAACGACAGATAATTTAATATGTGATAGATACATGGTGCTCACATATTTACAAACATTGTAAAAGTAGACGATTTTCCTAAAATTTTATAATTAATAAGTCAGTGTGTGAGGAAGTAATCACAGAATGTAAAATCAATGTCATAAAACACAAAGTAATAAATTTTACAATTAAATTAGCAAACAGTTTGATTTTGTCTTGATTCTAAATTGTCCTATGGAGCAGGACCAGCATGTTTCCAAGCACTCTTATCTTGGATATAATCCTCTAATTTGTAATATGCTTGTTTACAAAGTGTATTTTTAACATGAGTTTTAAATTTTCTTTCATTTAATTACAAAATGTCACAAAGTATTTTGTTGTAACATTTAACACAGTACTCCATAAAAGATGAATGTACTTAAGATAATCTGAAAATGGTTGATCTAGTTTATCTTTATTTCTAGTATTAAAATTATGTCTATCACTTATTTTATTAAAGAGATGTGGATTTTTCCTTACATACATAATATTTTCATAAATGAATTGGCAAGGTACCGTCATAATATTAATCCTTTTAAAAAGTTCCCAGAGAGATTCGCGGCGACGTAGATTATAAATAGCTCTGACAGCTCTCTTTTGCAAAATAAAGATGGATTCAATGTCAGCAGCCCGACCCCACAGTAAAATGCCATACGACATAAGGCTCCCCGACTGCACACGTTTTTTTTAATAATAATACTTGCCGCGCCGGCTCAGCGATCTGACATCATTACGGAAAATTGTAACAATTGTTACGAAAGAAATACCTACATTCTTACACAATATTGCTACGCATATTTACAAAAAGAATTTTATAGATCACGTTTGATTGACGAATAATAATAATTTCTTTACAAAAAGTAATGATATCCCATCAAAAACATAAATGTGAGAATGGGAGCCAAGTTCCATAAATATGGTTGTCGACTTCGCCGACAAAAGAATTGAAATCTAAATGGGTGCCAAGTTCTGTAGATAATCCTGAAATTTATTTATAAGAACATGCAACTTTCTAAAATAAAATTAAAACACAAATTCTTGTTTTTTCTGCTATAACAATGTTTGCTATTTAAAAATATAACTTCTTAAATTTGAACAGTCGAATTATTTACACAAAGCACTTAGGATAAATTGAAGCTCAAGATTTGACTTGGCTAGTTTTTACATACAAGTTATCTTATATTTGGCTAATCAATTTATCATCTTTATATTTGTCTACAGTGTCGCGGTGCAAAAGAACTAAAACAAACAGGGTAACTTTTTTATGCTGGTGTGCATTACAGCTACGTCTTACACTCGCCACGTCAATGTGCTGTAATTTTACTTTTTTAGTGTGCGTGCATTAAGCGGCTAACAGTTGGACGCTATTTTTTCATCGAGTTTACAGCTTTGACTGTCTACCTAGGCATATTTAATTATTATTATTTAATTTTAAGTAGGCACTCAATATCAAATAAGTAATTCATGATGTGTTTACCTGTAAGAAATTGGTACACTAGTCTATAAGTTTATTGTATGTATCTCATATCTTTGTATCGGTCTACTCAATTGTTGGTGAGCCAAATAAATAAAGTAAAATATTCATATCTTTGTTCTTTATGTTATGCGCAAGTTACTGTTTCTTATTGTAACTGTTTACAGCTTTGACTGTCTACCTAGGCGTATTTATATATTTGTTCTTTATGTTATGCGCAAGTTACTGTTTCTTATTGTAACTGTAAGGTCAAAATATCTTCATCCTCTAAAATTTTAGCTTGCTGGTAAAAACTAGCCAAGTCAAATCTTGAGCTTCAATTTATCCTAAGTGCTTTGTGTAAATAATTCGACTGTTCAAATTTAAGAAGTTATATTTTTAAATAGCAAACAAGAATTTGTGTTTTAATTTTATTTTAGAAAGTTGCATGTTCTTATAAATAAATTTCAGGATTATCTACAGAACTTGGCACCCATTTAGATTTCAATTCTTTTGTCGGCGAAGTCGACAACCATATTTATGGAATTTGGCTCCCATTTTCACATTTATGTTTTTGATAGGATATATACTCCATTTGAAATAAGATTAGACATTTAACTAAACCTTTTTTACAGTTCGTTCAACTGATTTTGACTTCTATTGCGTTGGTGGCATGACAAACGGCAGCTGCAGTAAACAGTATTGTAACCACTTTTTTGCTTTTAATGGCATCCTTATGCCTACGGTATGGAAGTCAAAATCGGTTGAACGGACTGTAAAAAAGGTTTGTTTAAATGTCTAATCTTATTTCAAATGGAATATGGGTAAAAATATTAGCTTTCTGCACTCCTTCTCCATATAAACTTTAACTGTGTCATTTTCGTAAAAAGGGGTACAAGTACAAAGTTTTTGCTTCACGTATTAATGTATAGATAATAATCTAGTCCACAGGGATGTTATCATGGTACAGTCTGTACAGTAGGCACACACCAGACTCTTGAAAGTGTTTCTAATATTATGAATAGCGCTACTTATACTGTAACCTATCATTGTAGACTTTGTCTGGAATAATGTTCTGTATCAAAATGAACTGCACAATAAAAATAAATGAAATCGTCAATATCTTAAGCAGAAACCTCATCCAGTAAGATTTGATTACTGCTTTACACAATTGCTTTTATTGCTATTTCGATGATTGCCAAATCCTTTACCAACCTGTCTCTATTATTACCAATTTTATGGAAGAACATTATGGTCGATTCGGACACGTCAGTGCTGGCATGTCGCTCACGCGCCTCGCAGCGAGAGCGCATACCTCTTGCGCAGCGGTGCTCAGCGGGGCTGCTACCACGCCGCGCTGCAGCGACAAACAACAACTGTCTCACAAGTGACACGTGAGGAGACGCTATGATTGTTTTGTGATGTTCCAATTTGTGTTCAAGGCCAGCCACGGACAGGATGATGAAAATACGGAGAAATTAAAACATGACAAAATCACCGATCTGACTAGTTTTAGCACTAGAGTTTCCTTCACTGAAGAGAGCTGAACCATCAAATAGTGGTTGTCATCTATTATTCAAGAACCCATATGGCGTACCTATTCACTTTCTTTTACTACCTTCATGCCCCGTTGTAATAACGAATCTAAAGAGCGCTAAGACAGGGAATAGTTGAAGGGATCAGAGCACGGGGCTAGTCGCCAATGAGATGGTGAAATCATAAAATCACAAGATGTTTTGTTATGAATGCCCGTGCCTGAATGCACTAGAAAAGCACTGTCAGAGAAGGATGGCGCATAACTGAGCGGCGGCGGCGTAGTGAGATACCGAATGCCCACGAGTCACGACAGCACTGTCGAGTTCAGCGAATATGGAGAATACACGTATGTGTTCAAACTTGCAGCATTTACAATGCAATTGTAGACTGTAGATATTTTGTAGAGAACATGTAATTTGTCTAGTTGTGTGTCAGTTTGGCCACATTATCACAACTCACACGGTGCAGTAACTGAGCCTTCATTTTTGTTGAATTATGGTACTTACGTCAAAGATGCCGCGTCCTCTATGTCCTCTATAGGTACATCAGTTATAACATTCATCGTGCATCTTTCAGGGCGAAAACGAAAATAATTTTTCCATACAGTAATATTGCCAAATTAATCAAAACAGGTAAATATTTGATGCTCTATTTGCGCCGTTGCCGTTGCCAACTTTTAGAATGAACCCTCTTAAGTTTGTTTAAAACTTTAAACTGTATTTAATTATTAAAGAATGTGACACAGTGCAAGACCTTACTGTACAGTACATATTACAAAAAATCTCACTAATGATTTGATTTGAAGAATACGCGACTTTCGGCTTTATAGCCTTTACAATGTGCGTGTGTCTTCTACGTAGTGTCATTTCGCCATAGCTGGTATGTAGTCGTGCAGGTGCAGGCACTAGGCAGCGGCAGGTAGTGGTAGCAGTCTGCTGCGAGTGTTCGCGCTCTACATACGGCGGCAGCGGCGCTGCTTCCTGTGTTCGTTTCACTTGCTCTTGTACCTTTTGTTATGGTGTAACACTGTTTCGTCATCTCTTGTGCAACGCTATTAATATGAAAAAGTGCGATTAAGGTTAATTTACTTAATTTATGGCGTCAGCTTTGTACGACGCAGCTGCGAATTGGAAAACCAAATAAGTTCGCGGTTATTTTCCCTTGCGTCGCGATAGAGACACTTTTGCTCTTCGTTTTCTACGTAGCATAATAGTATATTTTACACAGGTTGTGGTTTAAGATTTTACATAACGCGAAAGTAAGATATGGGTCAAAACCAAAATTTTTGACATTTCCATTTATGTTATTTTTATGTCACAGTTATATAAAAGTAACATAAAGGAAAACAAGAGATGTTCATGATGTAAGAGAAAAACAGTCGAGTATTTTATTATTTTTTAACTGACTTCAAAAAAAAGGAGGTTATTCAATTCGACCGTATATACAGGCTGACTGGTAATTTGACGTATTCCTTCCAGGACGTGATAGTGTGACCCATTTGCAACAATTAAGCACCCCATAAAGTCTAGGCGAAAAGTCATGGGATTCGAGAAAACCCAATTTTTTGTCATTTTTGAAAATTTCCCAGAATTCGTCACTAAATATCACTTTTTTCCAAACTCTTAAATTGAATGGCCTTCATTGCTATTTGATTGGAATCCAATCAAATAGCAATGGAAAAAAGTGATATTTAGTGACGAATTCTGGGAAATTTTCAAAAATTACTAAAAATTGGGATTACTCGAATCCCATGAATTTTCGCCTAGGCTTTATGGGGTGCTTAATTGTTGCAAATGAGTCACACTATCACATCCTTTTTTTTTTTTTTTTTTTTTTTTTTGGGTGGGAAATCATCAAATAACTTCTCCCGCTCTGGGCGGAGCGGGAGGGCGTGTCAGACTCTTACTGACTAAAACCCACCCGTGTTCCTTCAGTTGCCGTGTTGCCAGGGGGCCACGATTTCCCTATCGGTTTTCTTCGAACCCCCGGCAGGCATTGGCCCTAGCGGACCCCGTCAATTCTGCTGACATCTCTTTGAGGCGCGCGTGGAACACAACGCGCCGTCGACCCGGGCTTGGTCCTTATCGGACGGCGAGCTACCCATTGCTCACCGTCCGCAAGCCCGCGCCTACGGTGGCCGGAAATCCTCTCGTGACTCCCGACGCCCAGGGCGTCTCCTGCTGCGGCGGTTAGGGGCGCGAGGGCGCGAAATTTGCCTTTCCCTCACGCGCTCCGTCTCCTCCTTCGCGAGCATTACTGCTTCGCAGAACGAGGTGACGGCCTGCCATTTCCTCTCGCTCCGTAGCATGGCCCGAATCAGGGCCGGACGCGAGAGATCACCGCCGCCGATCGCTTCCTCGAGGACACGGCGATGCTCTGCCCAAGCCGGGCAGACCTCCACCGTATGCTCCACCGTGTCCTCCGGGCGATCCACACAGTGATGACACCCGGGCGTTTCCTCCCGCTTTATCCTGAACAGGTACCTCCCGAAACAGCCATGTCCGGTGAGCACCTGTGTCAGGCGGAAGGTGAGGACGCCGTGGCGCCTCTCTAGCCACTCCTCAAAGAGGGGTCTTATCGCCGCAATTGCGGCGTGCCCAGCGCTGGGTTGCGACAATCGCACTCTCCATTCCGCCATGAGATCCCGCCGGAGCTCCGTCCGCTGCGCCGCAACTTCTTGCGGCATCGGTGTTAAGCCCCGGCGTTTCGCCTCCTCGCGCCACTCCCATATGTGCGCGAGGACCTTTGCCTCCAGATCCCATGGCGGTACTCCGGCAAGGAGGCTCGCCGCCTCGCAGGAGACCGTGCGGTATCCTCGGGCCAGCCGGATGGCCATGACCCTTTGGGACGCGTTAAGCCGGCGGGCTGGCTGCCGCCTCAATGAAGGCGCCCACACCGGCGCCCCGTAAAGGGCCATGGACCGCACGACCCCCGCGTAGAGCCTCCGGCAGGAGGCGTTTGGACCTCCCAGATTGGGCAGGAGCCGCCTCAAGGCAGCCCCGGCCCGGTCCAGTCTGGGAGCCAAACGTCGGAAATGCTCCACGAAGTTCCACCGGCTGTCGAGGACGAGTCCCAGATACTTCATCGTCGACTCGACGCCGATGTGAACCCCTCCCGCCATTACCTGGGAACCCGGCGGTGGCGCACTACGAGGACCATAGAAACCCATGGCCTCGGACTTGTGCAGGGCCACCTCGAGTCCCAGCTGCCGGATTCTTTCGACGATTGTCGCAACCCCGCGTGTCGCTAAGTCGGCCGCCGCCTGGTACGACCTCCCCTGCGCCAGGACCAGCGTGTCGTCAGCGTAACAAACGACGCTGACGCCAGTAGGGAGATCGGCGCGCAGCACCCAGTCGTATCCGATGTCCCACAGATGCGGCCCCAGGACCGAACCCTGTGGGACACCGCACGACATCTCTCGCCGGTTCCACTCTCCTTGGTGACCGGGGTAGATGACAGCCCTGTCCGTCAAATAGGCCTCGACCACACGACAGAGGTAGGTCGGCATCCGGTGATACCGAAGTGCCTCCCTGATGCAACTCCAGGGCAGGGTGTTAAAGGCATTGGCGATGTCTAGAGACACCGCCAAGACGACCCCACCCCGGGCCACAGCATCCCCCGTCGTGAGGGCTCGCACGCGCATGATGGCGTCCACCGTAGAGCGCCCCCTGCGGAAACCGAATTGGCTCTCCGCCAGATCCGGCCCCACTCGCACCAGCTGCCCGACGAGGCGGTCTGCAATGACTCTTTCAAAGAGCTTGCCCACCTCGTCGAGCAGCACAATGGGCCGATAGGCGGACGGAGAGTCCGCCGGGCGCCCCGGCTTCCTAATGAGGACCAGTTTCCCAGTCTTCCAACAAAGTGGGAACTGGCCCCTCTCCATGCATGCGCATAGGAGCCCCCTTAGTCGAGGCCCGAGAGTCCCCATGGCCAGGACCCAGGCTTTTCCGGGAATGCCGTCGGGTCCTGGGGCGGTATTCTTCGCACTCATCTTGCGTACCGCCACTCTCATCTCTACCTCGGTCACCTCCGGAGCATCGTCGTCGTCGTCGGCGGTGTGGTCCGCATCGGGCACCGCAATAGGCGGAGCCATGGGCGGGGGCGTATGTTCCCCTCTTGAAGGGAACAGAGCGCTCACCACGTCCTCCACAAGCTGGGGCCGGAGACTCTGCGTCAGCGGGGGAGCCCATGGGCGGAGCTTCTCCCGCACCATCTTATATGGGCGTCCCCACGGGTCTCTGTTCAGAGACTCCAGCAACTCCTCGCGGGCCAGTGTCCTGGCCCGCAGGATCTCCGCTTGGAGGGCGGTCTTCGCCGCTCTGTACCCCTCGTACAGCTCCGCCTCAATGGCTTCCGTATCCGGAGGGCGGATACGGAGCCTGCGGTGCCTGGCGTACCGGCGTCGCGCAGCTACGCACGCCCTGCGCAGAGCTTCCAGCTCTTGCGACCACCAGTACAGCTGGCGCGAAGCACGTCCAGGATGGACCCGGGGCATTGCCACGTCGCATATATTGGACATGGCCTCCCGGAACCACTCCGCCTCGTCGTTGA
The DNA here is from genome assembly GCA_963680765.1 of Agrochola lychnidis. Taxonomy (NCBI): domain Eukaryota; kingdom Metazoa; phylum Arthropoda; class Insecta; order Lepidoptera; family Noctuidae; genus Agrochola; species Agrochola lychnidis. The sequence goes on along the minus strand of OY796857.1, from coordinate 659,807 downwards.
TGTCGGCAGGCCTGTCCGGTGATGACACCCAGGCCTGCACGATCGAGGCTTCCAGGAGAAGCTCCCGGTCCATCTGCTTCAGCGCCCACCGCGGACCACTCGGGGCCTGTCGGACCGGCGCGCTCGAGGTCTGGGCGGAGACGTCAAACCGGATGTACCGGTGATCGGAATAGGTCTCCACCTCCTCTATGACGCGCCAGTCGATTACACGCGGCGACAGAGCGGGGCTGGCGAACGAAATGTCCACCACTGATTCGCCCCGCATCCGCACACACGTGGGGACAGAACCCCGGTTTAGGACGACCAGGCCCGTCTCCAGAGCCCAGTCCTCCACCATCCTACCCCGTGTGTCCGTAAAGCGGGAACCCCAAGCCAGATTTTTGGCATTGAAGTCCCCGAGGACGAACACGGGGAGGGAACCGAACCCGACGACGACGACTCTCAACTCCACGAGGGAGTTGTGGAACTCGGCAAGAGTTCGGTTCGGGGAGAAGTATACCCCTACCACGACAATCTCCCCGAACCGTGCTGCCACGCAACCCCGTCCTCTCTTGACAGACTCGAGGGACGGGGTACCAGCGGCGGCCGACGAAATGAGGGTCACTGAGCCGCTCAGGTCCTCCACCCAGTCATCCCTGGGCGGGACAAAGTACGGCTCAGCGACCACGGCGATGTTAATCGACCACTGCGCCATGCTCTGGAGCAACAGATCCTGAGCGGCAGCGCAGTGGTTGATGTTCGCCTGGAGGAGGCGTAATGGGGCCGTTATTGACACTCCATTTCAACCCCCTCCCTAGCCCCCTCTGAGGGCACCGCCGCGGCGGCAATGGCGGCGACGACGACAGTGGAGGCGGCAGCGGCGGCGGCAGTAGTGGCGGCGGCTGCGGCGGTGACGGCGGTGGCGGAGGGCTTGCCCCTGCCTCTGGCTTTGGCGGGTGGAGCGCAGGCCTTGCTCCCAGCCCGGTGATCGGCCGGCTTGCCAGCCGCCGCACATACAATGCAGTGCGGCGCGGCGTTGCACGAGCCGGCCTTATGACCAGGCTGACCACAGCGGAAGCAGTGGTCGCTGCAGTCTACCTCCGAGGTGCACTTCGCTCCCACGTGGTCGCCCACCCGGCAGCGGAAGCACCTCAGAGGTCTGGGCTCCAGCAGTTTGACCTGCGCGGAGACCCAGCCCACCAGAAGCCTTCGGCCCTCCCCGGCTATCAGCTTGGCCGCGGACACGGGGCAGCTCACCGTAACGGCTCGCATCCCCGTGGAGTCAGGGTGGATGGTGCCCGCCCTCACCTCCTCGGCAGAGCACCCCCCAGTCCTGGCGACCGCGGCCACCACCTTTTCCGCCGTCACGCAGTCGTCCAGGCCCCGGATGCGCAAGTCAGCGCGTTTGGTGGGCCTGGACACTCGGGCCTCGTCCGGATTCAGGGTCGCCCTGAGCCTATTGGCCAGAGCGTCCGCTGCCGGACCGCTGTTCGCACCGGGGATCTCCAGCATCCTGGCCCCGGTCGCGGTGATCTTTAGCCGGACGCCATTGGCGGTCTCCTTCAGATCCACCGCCGCATCCACCTTGGCGAGCACGTGCTGATAGGACACGCCCTTCTTTGCCGCTTCCGGCTGTAGTGTAATCACTACAGCTGCGGACTTCGGGGCGCGGAGCCTAGCCGCGACGCTTCGCTCCTTGCGCCGCTGCCGCCTCGCCTTCCTTTTGGCCGCCCTTGCCGCCTTACCAGCCTTCTTCTTCTCCCCGGCTACTTGCCATCCGGCGTCAGCCGGAGGAGATTCAGAAGGTGGTGGGGGCGGCCGATTCGCCGCCTTAGCCGAGGCCCTGGTTACCCTGGCCGGGGCCTCTGCCGCCTTGACTGGGGCACTCGCCGCTTTGGCCGGTGCCCCCGACGCCTTGGCCGGTGCCCCCGACGCCTTGGCCGGGACCCCCGCCGCCTTGGCTGGGGCCTTCGCCGCCTGTGCAGCCGCCCCACCTTTGGTCGGCCCCGACGAGGCTGGACCGGCTGTGGCAGCTGCAGTGGCGGCGTACGACAACGCCCTTAGCTGGCCCGGGGCCGGCTGGCATGCCGCCAACGGGGGGCGCAGGACAATGGCCTCCAACGTGGAAAACTTGCTCCGTAGAGCAGCCATTTCCTGCCGCACCAGATTGAGGATCCGGTCCTCAGCAGTCACGGGCCGTCCCTGCCCATGCCGCTCCCCCCGCTGCGGCACCTCTTGGGGCCCGGCTCCTCGGAGCCCGGCCAAGTCCGCTCGAAGCTCCGCATTCTCCTTTTGGAGGAGCTCCATGGCGGCTGTCAAGCGGGCGATCTCCGCCCGCATCTCCGACATACCGTCCGACGGAGGCCCGGGTTGGAGGGCCTCCGCTGCCGCCATGATAGAGGCAGTGGCCGCGGATACAGCCTTGCCTCTAGAGGACTTCGTCCTCTTGAAGGCCACCTCTCTGATCGCGGCCGCTACCTCCTCCGCGAACTTGGCCGCTCGCTCCAAATTGGAGCCGCCAGCGGCGTCCGGCTTACCACCACAGTGGTCCGGCTTGTTTTTGGCCCGCTCCAGGAGCGGACGGGCCATTTCGGCGGCCTGTTCGGTGGCGACCACCCCACCCTGAGCACTCTTCGCGGCGTCAGGCCGCGCCTTCGTGCCCACCTGTGAGGCGGCGACCACCCCCTCCGACTCCTCCGTTGAGGCCTCGGATGACGAGACCCCGGTTTCGCTCTCCGGACTGATTAGCGGCGTATCAGGCCGCTTGAGACGACCCCGATTGCCCCGCCCCGGCCTCGAAGCGGAGGCAGCTCCCGCTACCGCTCGACCTCGGCCTCTCCTTACTGTCGGCACTTTCGCGACCGGGAGGCTTTCCTCGCTCGAGGAATGCCCCGCCGATCCTGTGCGCTCCGACCCGCGCGATCTTTTGCCCCAGAACTTGGAGCCCCCCCGTCCTACGTCCTGGTCGGACATACTTAGGTCCCCTGAGGGACTGGAGCCTCCTCGGCTCTTGTTGCCGTCGCCGGCAAGCGGTATCTTCTCCGCCAATACGATTGGCACTTTGTCGTCAATTATGTTTTTAGTTTTATTTAATTCTTCCATTCAGTTCCCACGAGTATTTAGGATATAAACGTCCACCTAGGCAGAGCCTTTTACCTAGGTAAGCCTATATACTGTAGAGGTCGGCAGGTATCTACAGGTGAAACGCTAACGACTGGTCCCCCACCAGCCACTCATCCTCTCGCCGCGCTTCAAAACTTAGGATTAGGTGGTTTTTTATCTTAGAGGTGTCCTTCCTCTGGGCCGGGCGGTTAAGCCAAGCCCCCGGCGGCGGCATTATACATGCCTCCGTCCGCTGTCCAGATAACCTGGCTCAGCGAACCCGCCGAAAGTTCTCCCTCAAGATCGCTCTTGAGGGAGAAACGATAGCCGCTTTGGTGCGCCTGCACCGCAGCGGCTGGGGTCACGTCCAGTGTCAATCGACGAACGTCGATCGATCAGGAGCGACCCGCCTCCTTCGTTCCCCCACTGTGCCCTCTGCAAATCAGAGGGACAAGCGGAGGAACGTCGAGGAGCATACTGCTCCCCCGCCCACAGAAATTAGCCACAAACAATACCCTCTCCGAAAAACTCCCAAACCTTTTCCGAAGAGTATATTGTTCATGCCCAGGGTGCACCGGCCTGACAACTGCTCTTCCCCCCGAACGTATCCGTAAGGGACCAGCAGGTATCAGTCACGCGTGGAGGTTTTCTGTACGCACCCCACACTATCACATCCTGGAAGGAATACGTCATATTACCAGTCACCCTTTTTTTTTTTTTTTTTTTTTTTTTTTTTTTTTTTTTTTTTTTTTTTTTTTTTTTTTTTTTTTGGGTGGGAAATTATCAAATAACTTCTCCCGCTCTGGGCGGAGCGGGAGGGCGTGTCAGACTCTTACTGACTAAAACCCACCCGTGTTCCTTCGGTTGCCCTGTTGCCGGGGGCCACGATTTCCCGATCGGTTTTCTTCGAACCCCCGGCAGGCATTGGCCCTAGTGGACCCCTTCAATTCTGCTGACATCTCTTTGAGGCGCGCGTGGAACACAACGCGCCGTCGACCCGGGCTTGGTCCTTATCGGACAGCGAGCTACCCATTGCTCACCGTCCGCAAGCCCGCGCCTACGGTGGCCGGAAATCGGCTCGCGATTCCCGCCCCGGGCGTCTCCTCCTGCGGCGGTTAGGGGCGTGAGGGCGCGAAATTTGCCTCTCCCTCACGCGTTCCGCCTCCTCCTTCGCGAGCATTACCGCTTCGCAGAAGGAGGTGACGGCCTGCCATTTCCTCTCGCTCCGTACCATGGCCTGAACCAGGGCCGGACGCGAGAGATCACCGCCGCCGATCGCCTCTACGAGAACACGGCGTTGCTCCGCCCAAGCCGGGCAGACCTCCACCGTATGCTCCACCGTGTCCTCAGGCCGATCCACACAATGGTGACACCCGGGTGTTTCCTCCCGCCTTATCCTGAACAGGAACCTCCCGAAGCAGCCGTGTCCGGTGAGGACCTGCGTCAGGCGGAAGGTGAGAACGCCGTGGCGTCTCTCCAGCCACTCCTCAAAGACGGGTCTTATCGCCGCGATTGTGGCGTGCCCAGCGCGGGGTTGCGACAATCGCACCCTCCATGACGCCATGAGATCCCGCCGGAGCTCTGTCCGCTGTGCCGCAATTTCTTGCGGCATCGGGGTTAAGCCCCGGCGTTTCGCCTCCTCGCGCCACTCCCAGACGTGCGCGAGGACCTTTGCCTCCAGATCCCATGGCGGTAATCCGGCAAGGAGGCTCGCCGCCTCGCAGGAGACCGTGCGGTATCCTCGGGCCAGCCGGATGGCCATGACCCTCTGGGACGCGTTCAACCGGCGGGCTGGCCGCAGCCTCAGTGAACGCGCCCACACCGGTGCCCCGTAAAGGGCCATGGACCGCACGATCCCCGCATAGAGCCTCCGGCAGGAGGCGTTTGGATCCCCTAGATTGGGCAGGAGCCGCTTCAATGCAGCCCCGGCCCGCTCAAGTCTGGGAGCCAAACGTCGGAAGTGTTCTACGAAGTTCCACCGGCTGTCGAGGACGAGTCCCAGATACTTCATCGTCGACTCGACACCGATGTGAACCCCTCCCGCCATTACCTGGGAACCCGACGGTGGCGCATTCCGAGGACCATGAAAACCCATGGCCTCAGACTTGTGCAGGGCCACCTCGAGTCCCAGCTGCCGGATCCTATCGACGATTGTCGCAACCCCGCGTGTCGCTAAGTCGGCCGCCGCCTGGTACGACCCCCCCTGCGCCAGGACAAGCGTGTCGTCAGCGTAACAAACGACGCTGACGCCGCTAGGGAGGTCGGCGCGCAGCACCCAGTCGTATCCGATGTCCCACAGATGCGGCCCCAGGACCGAACCCTGTGGGACACCGCACGACATCTCTTGCCGGTTCCACTCTCCTTGGTGACCGGGGTAGATGACGGCCCTGTCCGTCAGATAGGCCTCGACCACACGACAGAGGTAGGTCGGCATCCGGTGATACCGGAGTGCCTCCCTTATGCAACTCCAGGGCAGGGTGTTGAAGGCATTGGCGATGTCTAGAGACACCGCCAAGACGACCCCACCCCGGGCCACAGCATCCCCCGTCGTGAGGGCCCGCACGCGCATGATGGCGTCCACCGTAGAGCGCCCCCTGCGGAAACCGAACTGGCTCTCCGCCAGATCCGGCCCCACTCGCACCAGCTGCCCGACGAGGCGGTCTGCAATGACTCTTTCAAAGAGCTTGCCCACCTCGTCGAGCAGCACAATGGGCCGATAAGCGGACGGAGAGTCCGCTGGGCGCCCCGGCTTCTTGATGAGGACCAGTTTCCCCGTCTTCCAACGAAGTGGGAACTGGCCCCTCTCCATGCATGCGCTTAGGAGCCCCCTCAGTCGAGGCCCGAGAGCCCCCATGGCCAGGACCCAGGCTTTTCCGGGTATGCCGTCGGGTCCTGGGGCGGTATTCTTCGCACTCATCTTGCGTACCGCCACTCTCATTTCTACCTCAGTCACCTCAGGAGAATCGTCGTCGTCGGTGTGGTCCGCATCGGGCATCGCAGTAGGCGGAGCCATGGGCGGAGCAGTATGATCCCCTCTAGAGGGGAACAGAGCGCTCACCACGTCCCCCACAAGCTGGGGCCGGAGACTCTGCGTCAGCGGGGGAGCCCATGGGCGGAGTTTCTCCCGCACCATCTTGTATGGGCGCCCCCACGGGTCCCGGTTGAGAGTCTCCAGCATCTCCTCGCGGGCCAGCGCCCTGGCCCGCAGGATCTCCGCTTGGAGGGCGGTCTTCGCCGCTCTGTACCCCTCGTACAGCTCCGCCTCAATGGCTTGCGTATCCGGAGGGCGGATACGGAGCCTGCGATGCCTGGCGTACCGGCGTCGCGCAGCAACACACGCCTTGCGCAGAGCCTCCAGCTCTTGCGACCACCAGTACAGCCGGCGCGAAGCATGTCTAGGATGGACCCGGGGCATTGCCATGTCACACACATTGGACATGGCCTCCCGGAACCACTCCGCCTCGTCGTTGATGTCGGCAGGCCTGTCCGGTGATGACACCCAGGCCTGCACGATCGAGGCTTCCAGGAGAAGCTCCCGGTCCAGCTGCTTCAGCGCCCACCGCGGACCACTCGGGGCCTGTCGGACCGGCGCACTCGAGGTCTGGGTGGAGACGTCAAACCGGATGTACCGGTGATCGGAGTAGGTCTCCACCCCCTCCATGACGCGCCAGTCAATGACACGCGGCGACAGAGCGGGGCTGGCGAACGAAATGTCGACCACCGATTCGCCCCGCATCCGCACACACGTGGGGACAGAACCCCGATTTAGGACGACCAGGCCTGTCTCCAGAGCCCAGTCCTCCACCATCCTGCCCCGTGTGTCCGTATACCGGGAACCCCAAGCCAGATTCTTGGCATTGAAGTCCCCGAGTACGAGCACGGGGAGGGAACCAAACCCGACGACGACGACTCTTAACTCCGCAAGGGAGTTGTGGAACTCGGCAAGAGTTCGGTTCGGGGAAAAGTAAACACCCACCACGACAATCTCCCCGAACCGTGCTGCAACGCAACCCCGTCCTCTCTTGACCGACTCGAGGGACGGAGTACCGGCGGCGGCCGATGAAATGAGGGTCACTGAGCTGCTCAGGTCCTCCACCCAGTCATCCCTGGGCGGGACAAAGTACGGCTCAGCGACCACGGCGATGTTGATCGACCACTGCGCCATGCTCTGGAGCAACAGATCCTGAGCGGCGGCGCAGTGGTTGATGTTCGCCTGGAGGAGGCGAAATGGGGCCGTTATTGGCATTCCATCTCTACCTCCCCCCGAGCCCCCTGCGAGGGCCCTGCCGCGGCGGAAACGGCAGCGGCGACAGCGACGGTGGACGCGGCGGTGGCCACGGTGGAAGTGGCGGCGGCTGCGGCGGTGACGGCGGTGGTGGCGGAGCGCTTGCCCCTGCCTCTGGCCTCGGCGGGTGGAGCGCAGGCCCTGCTCCCAGCCCGGTGATCGGCCGGCTTGCCAGCCGCCGCACATACGACACAGTGCGGCGTGGCGTTGCACGAGCCGGCCTTGTGACCGGGCTGACCACAGCGGAAGCAAAGGTTGCTGCGGTCTACCTCCGAGGTGCACTTGGCCCCCACGTGGTGGCCCACCTGGCACCGGAAGCACCTCAGAGGTCTGGGCTCCAGCAGTTTGACCTGCGCCGAAACCCAGCCCACCAAAAGCCTTTGGCCCTCCCCGGCTATCTTTTTGGCCGCCGTCACGGGGCAGCTCACCCTGACGGCTTGCATCCCCGTGTGGTCAGGATGGATGGTGCCTGCCTTGACCTGCTCGACAGAGCACCCTCCAGCCTTAGCAACGGCGGCCACCACCTTTGCCTCCGTCACGGAGTCGTCCAGGCCCTGGATGCGCAAGTCAGCGCACTTGGTGGGCCTGGAGACTCGGGCCTCGTCCGCATTTAGGGCCGCCCTGAGCTTTTCAGCCAGAGCGTCAGCGGCTGGGCCACTGGCCGCACCGGGGACCTCCAGCATCCGGGCCCCGGTTGCCGCGATTTTGATCTTTATGCCCTTGGCGGCGCCGATCTCCTCCAAGTTCATCACCCGGTCCACCGTCGCGAACACCTGCTGGTAGGACACGCCCCTTTTCTCCGCTTCCGGCTGCAGTGTGACCACTACAGCTGCGGACTTCGGGGCGCGGAGCCTAGCCGCGGCACTGCGCTCCTTGCGCCGCTGCCGCCTCGCCTTCTTTTTGGCCGCCCTTGCCTCCTTACTGGCCTTCTTCTTCTCCCCGGCTACTTGCCATCCGGCGTCGGCCGGAGGAGAAGATTTAGGAGGCGGAGGTGGCCGTTTCGCCGCCGCCTGGGCCGAAGCCCTCACCGTCAGGGCCGGGGCCTTCGCCGCCTGCGCAGCCGCTCCACCCTTGGCCTGTCCCTGCCTGCCTTGGCTTGGCTTGGCCGCGGCAGATGCGGCAGCGGCATACGACGCCGCCTTCCGCTGGTCTATGGCCGGCTGGCTCGCCGCTAGCGGGGGGCGCAAGACGATGGCCTCTAGGGCGGAGAATCTGCTCCGCAGGGCAGCCATCTCCTGCCGCACCAGGGCCAGAACCCGGTCCTCAGCAGGCACAGGCACGGGCCCCTGCCCATGCCGCTCCCCTCCCTGCGGCGCCTCCCGGGGGGCGGCTGCCCGCAGCTCAGCCAGGTCCGCTCGGAGCTTCTCGTTCTCCTTTCGGAGAAGCTCCATGGCGGCAGTCAACTTTGCGACCTCCGCCCGCATCTCGGACATACCGTCCGACGGAGGCCCAAAGTGCAGCTCCTTCGCTGCCGCCAAAATAGAGGCCGCGGCCGCGGGTATGGCCTTGTCCTTAGAGGATTGAATCCTCTTCAAGGCCACCGCCCTGATCGCGGCCTCCACGACCTCCGCAAACCTGACTTCTTGCTGTGGCTTGTCCCCGCCGACAGCGACGTCCGGCTCACCACCAGAGGCCTCTGAGAGGACCGGCCCGCTGCTGGTCTCTCCCGGGTGGTGCTCCTCCGTGGCGAGACTCTCGGTTCGCCGGACCTGCTCGACTGGGCCGGCCCGGCTTGACTCACCAGCCTTCTTGGTGGTGAGCCCTCTACCCACACCTTTCCCCTTTTCTTGGGCCTTCCCCCGCCGGCTGGTGTGCATTTTCCGCCTGCTGTCGGCGGAGGACCACTCACCATCATCCGAATTGGGGCGCTTCCGGAAGAATTTGCGGATGATACATCCGCCCCCACCACTTCGCGCCCCGAGCTGGAGCCCTCTGCGCCCGATGCAGCGTCGGACTCCGACCCCGCATCACTTCCCTCCTTTTGCGTCGTTTTATTTTTGTTTTTATTTTTTACCATATTAGTTCCCACGAGTATAAACTTTATATCTTCTCAAAATAGTGTGGTTCGCACTAATGACTAATTAAGCTACCCATTAATCAAGCTACCAACCTCCCTCACGGTGCGCCGCCGCTTGGAGGTTTGGGGTGATTTTTTATAGAGGTTTTCTACCTCGCGGCCCGGGCGGTTAAGCCAAGACCCTCGACCCCCGTCAAGTGCCAGAGACATGACCTTGACACTCTTCGGGGCTACGAGACCAGCGGTGACAGGAGAAAAGACTTCCTCCTGCCCGCCCGACGGCAGGGTTAGTGCACGCCGAGCCCGCTCCTACTCTAACGCTGCTCAACGAGTGCTCCCTAGTGAGTACCCGTTAGAGCGTTATCCTCCGACAGGATATTGGCATACGGACAACGAGACCCCTAGCTGGGGAGTCATTGTCCGTACCCCAGGGTGCACCGTCCCGGAGACTGGCCTTCCCCCCGGACGCATCCATAAGGGAACTCCAGCCTCCAGGCACACGGGGAGGTTTCCTGTCCAAGCACCCCATTACCAGTCACCCTGTATTATATATATATATTTTTTATTGTTTTCGCGGATAACTTCGTCGTTTATGAACCGATTTTGATGATTCTTTTTTTGTTGGAAAGGAGATCCCAAGGGTGGTACCATGATAAGGAAACCAGGATCTGATGATGGCATCCCAGAGAAATCGAGGGAACTCTTCAAATATTATAGGCAAACCTATAGCGATTTGGGTATTTTTATAGTACTTCGTGCAGTTGCTCTTGGAAAGCACCATTTAGTTAAGTGGAACTGATGATGAAGACCACAAATAGCCACCGGAACTACTCAATAATAAGTATTTCACGGGTTGCGATTCGATTACTTTCATATGGTTGCAATGCAGTTTATGCTCGTCACAATGCGTATAGAGAAGTGGAGCTGATGGTGAAGTACGAGGAGAACTCCTTAACGATGAACGTCCCTGCATCGGGAAAAGCAATATTTTGTAAAAGGTGATGAGCAGTTGGCATTAGGGTCAGTGGGTCGTCTTAGGGGTGGATTTGTAGGAGTTGGAGTATACGCTTAAGGGCACTATGAGCAGCAAAGAAAACATTTAAAAAAATGTTGGTAAAAAAAATATTTTTTTTCTTCACAAATCTTCCATTTTTATTGCAGTATCAATATAGGTTCAGAGAAGCATGACCCTACGACGCACCGTTTTCGAGTTAGGAGCTTTTGTTTTTTTTTTACTCTTTCGAAAAAACGTTGTATATTTCCAAAACGGTAGCTCGGATGAAAATCTTTTCTGGTCATAAATTGTTGCTCAAGTCGAAAACCATGAGATGATGTAAAAAAACCCACGAAACAAAAAAAAAAAAATATTCTAAGTGTCGGTGATCTTCCAGCTAGTATTCTTAAGGGCAGAGGACTTTGCCATATTTTCAGAGAAAAAGATGTTTTTTTTATTAAAATAAAATATATTTTTTTCTTATTTACACTATTATTAATTTATATTTATCAAATTTTTTAACAATATTCTTAATTTTTTAAATTTATTATAATTTATTTTCTATTTTTTAGTTCGGTTTTCTATAAAAAGCGTGTTTTTTAGTTTTTAAACTGTTAATTATTTTTTTGGATTGTTGAAGGTATAAGTGACCACATTCAAAAATTCACACACAATATGTACTTAATTACAGCTCATAGTGACTGAACAAAAAAAAAAAAAAGTTTAATAAAAAACTGTAACCTGACCACGGGAAAATGAAAATGATCTAAAAAGTACGAAACAAGCAAATATTTCAGACAGAAATCAAGACATAGGTACAAAAATAGTCAAGGTAAAGCTGTGGTCGCATGCCTGTATACCATGTTGGTGCCAGGAACACCTACAAAATTATAATGGCATGCGACGACGGATTTACCTTGACCATTTTTGTACCTATGTCTTGATTTCTGTCTTCAGACAGAAATCAAGACATAGGTACAAGAATTTTGTACGATTTCAAATGTCGACTAAAACCAGAAGAATCATTTGAAAGACTTCGAATGACATTCATAGACAAAAGCCCTTCTAAAGCGACTGTTTTCCGCTGGTTCAACGAATTTAAGCGTGGTCAAGTAACTTTGGCGGACGAAGAAAGAAGTGGCCGTCATAGGGCTATGATGGCTGTTACATAAGAAAACGTGCTGGCTGTGAAAAATTAAATTTAAGAGAATAGGCGAATTACATATGAAGAGATTCAGCATAATTATACTGCAGATTGGATCGGGAAGTGTCCATGAAATTCTACACCAGGAAGATAGTTTCACGCTGGTTACCGCACAATCTAACGCAGGCTCAGGAGGTTCAGGTAGAATGGTGCCGAGACATGATAGCAAAATTTGAAGCAGGCTCGTCTCGGCGCGTTTACGATTTCATTACGGGTGATGAATCATGGATTTGTCATTTTTGTTCCCCAAAATAAAAAATCAACTCAAGGGAAAACAGAGATTAAAGAGGTGTCTGATGCGGACTGGAAAATGTGTAATGAAAATTGGTTAAGACGCATGAAACTGTGTATAGACGCCAATGGAGAGTTATTTGAAAAGATTTAATAAAAAAAAAATATAACCTGTAGTATTTTTTTTTTATTACCTCTCGTAAAATTTTCTGAGTGCCCCATGTATAAATATTAATATTTCGTTGTACACAGGGCTAAACTCAAATCATTTATTTCAATTAAACCATTAACAGGCACATATCAAGCTATAAATTTCCAGTATTAGTTGACCTCGCATTGCACGGAAATCCTTTACAATGCCAGATCAGCTTAAACTGGAAATGTATAGCTTAATGTGTAGCCGTGTGTACTTGTTTTTCTTCATAGCGGAATTGAGGATGGAATTACAAACCGTTACTATTTATTAAGATTTGATTAACTGCACGTTGGTATCGTCTTGCGATACAACGTAGCACAGTCTCACTTTTGCTTGTTTTTAACAATTTAAACATATTTATTTACTTTGAAAGTATAACATTATTTACATATTTGTAATGTGCTCAACAAGATTTTTCTTTTGGTACCAAACATGTCATGATCATCTCATTTTAATTTTTTTCGAGGTTAGAAATTTACGTGTAAAATCCACATTACCGAACTACTGAACCGATTTTGATGAATGATACCTCATTCATCAAAATCGGTTCAGTAGTTTAGGCGCTACGGTGGAACACACGTAAAAGCAAACATACATACATACATATAAACATATAAACATACAAACATACATACATAGACTGCTAAAATCATAACCCTTCCTTTTGGCTTTGCCCTAGTCGGGTAAAAATACAAAACACACAAACAAAATACAAACAAACAAAACAAATAAAATAGTTTTTGAATAATAAGATTTAGATCAAACATATTGTATTTTTAAGAATTTGCGAGGAAAATCCAATTTAAACTTTCTTTTTCACCCCACACAACACCTTCAAGTGGTTTGACACAACATATCAATCAATCCAAATATATATGTTAAGAACCATCCTAGCTCTAAAATAACTAATTTATTCCCGAATATAATTATTTAACCTCAAAATAAACACTAATCTCCAAATGAATCTTAAAGTCGTTGCCGCAATATCATAATCTAAAACTGTTTAATGAAATGAACTGAAAAAATGAAAAAATGTTTATTAGTTTTAACAAGTTTTCTTACATTACTAGGTATTGGAGCCTCCTTTTAAGCTAATAAAGCCTGTGTTAGGAGACTCCGCTCTTCCATACATTGTTGGTATTAACTATAAACTTGTTTATTAAAAAATAATAAAAACAGTAAAAAATATAAAGGAATCTAATCTACGAAAACTATGGATAATTTATAAGTTAGGCTAATAAGTGCTTACAGAGTTCAAATTGTGAGTAATAGTGTGCTTGTGTGTAATTGTGATTGGGTTGATGTATTCAGAGTGTTGTGTTTGTGTGAAATGTGTGTGTTATGTGTGTGGGTGGGTACCTATATCATGAGCGAATGAGATTGAGCCTTATATTTATGCCTGAGTTATATTTATAAATATTATATATACGTTATTGTTATAAATATATGCTATATTTATAACAACAACGCCTCTGTTTCGTCATAATTAAGTGGTTTTATCCATTCAATAAAACTACATATTTACAATAATTCAGGGATAAGGAAAATAATATGAAATACCAATATATTTTGTCAGTCATTTATATTTCTTTGCCAACATCAAATTCAATATTCTACAACATACCATCACAGCTCCTATTCTCCACATAATATCAGTATTCTAATATTTACCATAAAACTAATAGGTTACCTTAATTTACAGTAGATCTAATATCGCAGAATCGCCGCGCGACAAGTCGCGCCTGTCTGCAGATCCTTAAATCACTTTATTAAAATGACTGAAGTTTCGAAATAGTTGATGCCGTAGCACGCGGCATATACTATTGTGATAAGCGTGTGTTTGTGTGCGCTGATGATAAGTAGCGCGACCTTCGCCATCGATCGCGCGACGGACGGCTCACATCGGGTGATCGCGCATCACGTGTGCTAATACTAGCGTGATACGATGTGGACGACAACAACAAAACCTTATATAAATGTTTGAATTTGCCTTTTAGTACAGTACGACACAACTTAGATGTAGCATCAGCAAAATTCGTAAAACCGATAACTATGCGAACTGAGTGCGCCTTCAAAATTACTAATCTAGATTACTGCTTTAGGTGAAAATGATCTTTACGCAAACTCAATAAATTGTAAAGTCCTATAACTAAATACATTCGTAAAATTGAAATGAGCGAACACAAATTTTCAAATTTATGTCGTACATCTAAATTGTGTCGTACTGTACCTAATACAAATTACGAAGCTAAAGACTCATTAGTACTGCGTAAATTATGTGCTTATAAATATACGCTATACTTAAGTATTATATCGCAGCGGCTTCCTGCTATGCGAACAGAACAGCGCATTATTTGATTTAGTTCCTTAATTAACTGTTTTTTTTCTTATCTTTGCAGGTAAGTTGCTGATCCAATCCTGCAAGTTGCAACGCACATTTCACAAGAGCGGTTGTCGTGTGCAACGGTTTTGTAAGTCACGACAGAATAATCAACTGGTTTGCGTTAAAATAAAGCGAGTTCTAACGACAATAATTGCCAATGTAAGGTTTGGTTAATACTGTAGAGCACGCCACCGACGACGCCACGCAAACCACGGACGAGGTGCTGCTCACATGTACTTTTTATACCTGTAACACCTTTTTAACATGTATTATGCCAATAAATTATTTGATTTGATGGTCCTGCTCTAGGACAATTTAGAATCAAGACGAAATCAAATTGGTTGCTATTTTAATCGTAAAATTTATTATTTTTAAGCTATTGCATAGCTTTTATCGCGGGCTTTGAGCGCGGCGACCGAATCAAGAAATTCCGTAACGTAACGAAAATAAAACCTAACACCCCCCATTCCGCCTACCATGTAATGACGGTTCCCATGACAACGTGATGTTGTCATGGGAACGTAATTTTTGTTTTATGTCATCACGTCATCATCCCAAGTGTAGCGTTTACAAATAGGAAGTATGGAGGTTACAAATGCTATGCAATAGCTTTACCGCGGCAGTCCCCGAGTGCCACACGTTTTTTTTATATAACAATGATTTTACATTCTGTGGTTATTTCCTCACACACTGACTAATTTATTCTAAAATTTTAGGAAAATCGTCTACTTTTACAATGTTTGTAAATATGTGAGCAGTTGAGCACACAGAACCTATCACATAATAATTATCGGTCGTTGCTTCATTTTCAATTCTTTTTAGTTTTTACCTATTGTAGTATTGTAATATTGAGGGCCATATACGAGGTTAATTATTTCTTCGTATATGGCAATTAATATTCCAGCTAAAATAATACTTTACTAATAATTTTTTTGTATTTTTTGATTGTTTTATAAAAATGTATAAATTGTATTAATTAATTGAATTTGTAATCTGTCGTGAATTTCATATGGGTGTATTCCTGAAATAAATTATTTTGAATTTGAATTTGTAATTTTGTTTTTGGTGCATCGTTTTCACATATAATGATACTAGCTGCGCCCCGCGGTTTCACCCGCATAAACCTTGATCCCGTGGGAAAAAAAAAGTATCCTATGTTCTTTTCCAGGGCATCATCTATATATGCGCCAAATTTCATCCAAATCCGTTCAGCCGTTTTAGCGTGAAGGCGTAACAAACAAACTTTCTTTCGCATTTATAATATTAAGGATAGTTATATTACGTACGTTTCATTCTTCAGATAAATAATAGACACATGTAGTACTTTCATTGTACTGGCAACTTCGCACTTATTATTAGGGTAGATTGAAAAACTTCCCTGCTTGCGTTCCGTCCACCCCGCCGCAACGGCGCCGACGCTCCTCATTCTTTCTTTGTGCGCGGCAACAAGCACTCACTCTTCAATACTTTTATATATTCACTGATATTTCGTTAAAGTTATCTTCAAATTACTTTCTTATTATGTCTAAGCGTAGCGCTGACAACAAAATTAATTACTATGAAAATAAAATTAAAAGACTAAGAACATGCAAACAAAAAACGTAATCTTGTGATTATAATTATATTCATCTTCGTCGGATTCCGAGAAAAACCCAGGTTAGTTACGATGTATTTGAATTAACTGATTTCGTATAAATACGAGTTACAACCATTTTTCAAAACTGTGTAAACGTGAAACCTTTTATACTCTTTTTATGTGGTACATAATAAATAAATTAGCATCTCTAAGCTAGCCTGGAGGATATAAAAATAAAAACGATATATAAGAAGTACTGGCTAACTAAGGGTATTAAATTATCTTGCAAAAACAAAAGGCTACTTAAAATACTTACCATTAAAACAAACAATCCCATATTATCAAAATATTATAAAAAATACGAAAAAACCCTAAAGGAATCTGTAATGACAGCAAAAAAACTACAATATATAAATAAAATAAAAAAGTCAACAAATAAAGTAAAAACTATGTGGAATATAATAAACGAAAGAACAAATAAATCAATAAAAAACGAAAAAATTAACATTAAATTACATAAAAATGATAACTTGATCACTGAACCTAAGCAAATAGCTAATATTTTCAATGACTTCTTTGCTTCAATTGGGGAAAAAACCTCACCAGCAAAAGGAGCCCCAGTGATGTGCCCCACAGAAAACACCATGTTTCTCAGCCCTGTCGATCCCTATGAAGTAAATAAAATAATAAAAAATTTGAAAAATAAAAAGAGCTATGGAGTAGACGATCTTCCCCCATTTCTTCTTAAGCAATGTGCAGACGAACTAACCCTACCATTTTATAAATTAATTAACCAATCGTTTGAAGAGGGAACCTTTCCCAATCAACTAAAAACCGCTCTGATAAAACCTATACATAAGAAAAATTCTAAAACTGACCCTAATAATTATCGCCCTATCGCGCTGTTACCAACTGCGTCTAAAATCTTTGAGAAGGCTATGTGTGACCGTGTATACTCTTTTTGTGAAAAATATAAAATACTTGACGACTGCCAAAACGGTTTCCGTAAAAACAGGTCTACAACGTTAGCAGTCTACAAATACGTACAAGAGGCTCTAGCTATTATTAATAATAAAAACTACGCCATAGGTATGCTGCTCGATATGACCAAAGCCTATGATAAGGTGCAATTTAAAATACTATTAGACAAGTTACATGGGATAGGAATACGCGGAAAAGCCCATGAATGGTTTGCATCATACTTAAAGGATAGGGTACAATTAGTAGAAATTGAATATTTCGATAACACCACAAGTGAAATAATTAAAACAAGATCCGACATTAAAGCAGTTACCGCGTCAATTCCTCAAGGGAGTGTGACAGGCTGCCTTTTGTTTCTTATCTATATAAACGATCTTCCTAAAATTATAAACGGACCATGTGTTCTATTTGCGGATGATATCTCTCTGCTCACCTCATGCCAGAACGATGACAATATAAACGCCAAATTAAACTCCCTTCTTTCTACAGCTGTAAACTGGATGAATAACCATAATCTAGAAATTTACTTCACCAAAACAAAATTAATTACTTTTCATCCCCATCAAAAATCTCCATTAAAACTAAATTTCATTTTTAATAATGCAAAACTGGAACAAGTAAATGAATTTACTCTTCTCGGTTTGTCTATAGATACCCACATAAATTGGAAATCCCATATACAGAAAATAAGAGGAAAACTATCCAAATTTTCATATGCCCTACGCGAGATTAAAAAAACTACCAACCTGCAAACTGCACTTGTCACCTACTATGCATATGCCCAGGCATGGCTCAGCTATGGGGTCATGCTGTGGGGTAACAGTACAGATTCACAAACGATTTTCATTTTACAAAAGAAGTTAATTCGAATAATAACCAACATAGAACAAACAGATAGCTGCAAACCACACTTCCGAAAACACAAAATACTCACACTTCCCTGTTTATATATCTTAGAATTATGTAAATTTGTCAGAAAACATCCAGATTTTTACACCACTTGCGAAGAAACACAAACAAAATACACCTTTCGACACAACAAAAACAAAATAAACATACCTCAATCCCGTCTCAAAATGCACTCAACCAGCCCTTTAGTTATGTCTATAAAAATGTATAATAAATTGCCAAATGACATTAGAGAAGTAAGCAAAACAAATATATTTATTAATAAATTGAAACAATTTCTGGAATCCAAGTCATACTACTCAGTAAAGGAGTTTTTAGATGACAAATCGATTGCAAACTAAAATTATTCTTTCTCTCATTCACCAAATATTGTGAAATATAATATAATAAGGAACATAGGAAATCAAATATAAATATGAATACATAAACAATAACATAATTTAATATTAATGAAAATACTTCTAAGAATTTAAATAATAATTACCCATATTATTCTTATGCAATATTTAAAATCCTTAATATACTATACCTATATACACAAACCTAATAATATACAATATATACATAATTATACACCCAATTAAACAAATCTAATAATTTATAATAATATTGAATTGCTACTTAGCCCTCTTCCTCTCTCCTAATTTTGCTGTGCCCGACAGGGTCCATATTGATCTTTTACTTGTTATACCATCTATGTAATACATATGGAATGCAATAAAGAATTGAGTATTGAGTATATCACTTTGAGGGTATCACGAAGGTATAGCATGATGTGTAAAATATGCCTGGAGGGAGGTTGACTGCGGGTCAACACGAGGGTTTAAAAAACGTTTAAAAACGCTTGGCCAGTTGGTTTACATTTGAAACGATGATCGTTTCAGACGACGGAACCATGCAAGATGATATCACGGCGACGCAGCTTCACGTTCCAGTTGAACCTCATGACGTTCAAGAAAACATTGAAATGACTCCAGAGGCGCCGATTCAACTAGCGCAGGATGATTCTCCGCAGCTCGATCCAGAGTTACTATCAGCGCTGGGCGATACCACGGATGAACAGCCGATTTACGGTGAAAATATACACCACAGTTTAGCACGACGTTGGATTCCTTTACTAAAAAAAGGACTTGCCAAGGATCTCAAGGAAAAAATACTTAAAGAGTATCAGATACCGGAGAACTGCAAACTCCTTAAGGCGCCTACTTTGAATCCGGAAATTAAGGCTGCGATCTCAGAAATTATTATTAACCGTGACAAAAATATACAATTGAAACAAGATCAACTAGGCCTCGGTATAAGCGCGCTTAATAAAGCTATTACCCAGCTTCTCCTAGGAGATGATAAAATTCAGGCTATTAAGTTTCTTTCTGATAGCTGTAGGATCCTGACCGACCTACATTATACCGAAACTCAGGTGAGGGCAAAACTCACAACTCCCTGTCTGGACAAGTCTTTTACACCTCTTATAAAAGACCACGAAAGAGACGAGACGCTTTTCGGAGAAAAGCTCTCAGAAACCATAAGGGCTTCTAAAGCTATTGAGCGACAAGGATCGCTGATTAAAAAATCCGCTCAAAAGGCGATGTCTTTACCTGCACCCACAGCTGGACCATCGACAGCGAGGTCGTTATGTCTCGGCGAGCAGGGGGGACCGAGGAGGATATCCACGAGCAGCGTCGGCATACCGGCGGCAGCCGACGACGACGCGACCTCGAGCTTCCCCCAGCCAGGGCAAGCACCGTGCCCCGACTCGACGCTAGCGATACAGGTACACGCAGGTCGTTTACAATATTTTTATAAATGTTGGATGACCATCACTAGTAATAGTACAATCTTGGATTGGATTAAAAATGGCTACATGATATCATTTTCTAAAAAAGTTTATCAACATGTTGTCCCCTCTAACACGTTTACGAACGAAGAACAGAGAGATATGTCTGTGGCGCTCGACAACTTGTTACAATACAATTAGGCGCGATACATTAATGTGAGCCACAATCAGATCAATTTATTTCTAAAATATTCTTAACTTCAAAATCAAACGGCGGAAAACGATTTATTTTAAACTTAAAATTGTTAAATAAATTCGTAAGTCAAAATCATTTTAAAATGGAGGACTATAAGAACAGCTTGCAAATTAATTCCTCATAACGGCTTTGTGGCCACGATCGACTTAAAGGAATCATATTTATTGGTACCAATTAATCCATCACACAGAAAATATTTAAGATTTCAATTCCATAATGAAGTCGGTGAAAGTTTAACTTATGAATTCAAAGCTATGCCTTACGGCTTATCATCGGCACCAAGAACATTTACGAAAATTATGAGAGAGGTTGTGGCTCACCTCAGATATCGCAGCTATTCATCTGTTATATATCTCGACGATTTGTTATGTATTGGTCATACATATACTGAATGCTTAAATAACGTAAATGAGACTGTTAAACTATTACAATGTTTAGGATTCGTGATAAATTTCGAAAAAAGCTCTTTACAACCATCACAACAGACAAAATTCCTGGGTTTTAATTATAACACTAATAACATGTCTTTATCCTTACCGAATGATAAACGAGTACATATTTCAAAAATAGTAAAAAAAAAAAAATGATTCCCTTACCATGTTGCACTATTAAAGAGTTTGCCAGTTTAATCGGTGTTTTAATATCCGCCTGTCTGGCGGTTAAGTACGGTTGGGTGTATACTAAACGTCTCGAGAGACAAAAGTATTTAGCATTAAAGACTTATAAAACATACGAATCTAAATTTAGTCTTTCGCCTGTAGTACTGCCAGATCTAGAATGGTGGTCTCAGAATTTTTTTTCGACATCTACTCCCTTAAGGCCTGATAAGTTTCAACTAGAAATTTTTACAGACGCCTCCAGGTCTGGCTGGGGCGCATTTTGCGATAACGAAAGAGTTAACGGTAAATGGAAGTCAACTGAGTTAGAATTCCATATCAACTACTTAGAGCTGCTGGCAGTATTTTTTGGTCTCAAATGTTTTGCACGCGACATACGTAACTGTTCCATTCTATTACGTGTCGATAATCGCACAGCATTAAGCTACATTAATCGCATGGGTGGTATCCAATACCCCCATTTAAATGACTTGACACGAGAAATCTGGCGTTCGTGCGAAGAGCGAAATTTATTTTTAACTGCCTCTTATATTAAAAGCAAAGATAATAAAGAAGCTGATGAAGAATCTCGCAAGATTAACAAAGACATAGAACTAAAATTGTCGGATGAAGTTTTTGATAAAATTATGACTAGACTAGGCAAACCTGAGATCGATTTATTCGCTTCTCGCACCAATGCCAAATGTCAGCAATACGTATCATGGAAACCAGACCCGGATGCCGTAGCGATAGACGCGTTTACAATTCAGTGGTATAACATGTTTTTTATGCCTTCCCACCTTTTTCTCTAATATTAAAATGTTTAGAAAAACTTATTATAGATAAGGCTGAAGGCATACTTGTCTTTCCCTATTGGCCTTCGCAACCTTGGTTCCCTCTATTACAAAAATTACTCACTTCAGATATTATATTTATAAATTCTGAAAATAACAATATATGGTCTTTCTCTAGGAACCCTCAAATCAAAGGAGTTATTCTGGGTGCAGCGAAGCTCTCAGGAACGCGTTCATAAAACGAGGTGTCCCTATGGCTTCTTTGGATTTAATGATGGCATCTTTAGCCAAAAACACATTGAAACAATATGGTGTGGCCTTAAAAAATTGGTGGCAGTATTGCCTTAATAATGAAATAGATCCTTACAAATCTTGTATACCATCAGTGTTATCATTCTTAACGGAACAGTTCGATTAGTTACCGTTCGGCTTTAAGTTTACTATTTGGCAATGATTTAGGATCTCATGAACAGATCAAAAGGTTCTTAAAAGGAATCTTTAAATTAAGGCCAAACATCCCAAAATACGCATCTACGTGGAACCCTCAATTAGTTTTAAAACACATCGCCCAATGGGGCCCTAATATAGAATTACCTTTAAAAAAAAAGATTTCCCAGAAGCTTGTAATCTTATTAGCCTTATGCACAGCTCACAGAGCGCAAACAATTACATCAATTAAAATTAAAACATTAATATTTGTCCTAACGGAGTAAAGATTATAATTTCCGATATCATTAAAACATCTGCGGCCGGGCGTGACCAACCAATTTTATTCCTGCCTTACTTCAAAGAAAACATAAATATTTGTCCAGCGACAACTTTGAAAGATTATTTGTCGGTTACAAAAGATTTAAGGCCAGATACAGTTGGAAACCTTCTGATGACATACAAGCGACCGTATAAGGCCACCTGCACACAAACCATCAGCCGATGGATTAAGCAGGTGCTTGCAGAGAGCGGCGTGGATATGTCGACGTTTGGTGCGCACAGCACCCGACACGCTGCCACATCCACGGCGCGCTCGAAAGGCGTCTCGCTTGACATCATCAGGAAGACTGTTGGTTGGTCTCAATCATCGCAGACGTTTGCTAAAATCTGTAATTCCCCCCCCCCCCCCCCTTCCCAGAGCCCTTAATCTAAAAAAATTGTAATAGGACTCTAAAGAATGAGGAGCGTCGGCGCCGTTGCGGCGGGTTGAACGGAACGCAAGCAGGGAAGTTTTTCAATCTACCCTAATAATAAGTGCGAAGTTGCCAGTACAATGAAAGTACTACATGTGTCTATTATTTATCTTCAAATGAAACGTACTCATATAATTGGGATAGAACTTCACTTACAGGTAAGTTCGTTTAATCATCAATTATTTAACTAATGTACGTACCTATTAGGGTTGCCAGATGGTCGGGATTCGTCTGGATTCTCCCGACATTTTAAATGATCTCCAGACTCCCGACAAAACTCAAAATCTCCCGAAAAACAACTTCTCGGAAAGTTCTATCCAAAATGATAATGATGAACAATAATGATGACAAATTCTTTGGTAGGTAATAGAAATAGAACCTTATTATGGAATGTTTTCGATAGTGAGAAAACCCTTTTTTGCGTCGAAGCTGAACAGTTTTTAAAACGAGCTATTCGGAGCTACTCAATACTAGCAAGAACGCTGATTTTTATGAGAACTTTTTATATAAAAAAACTCGTTGTATTGTCTCTAAAAGGTGCAAATCTATTTACGAGTGAAGAGCTATTCGTATTGCCCGACGTAAATCGTATGGCCTTTGATGAATAAAAGCTGGGTTATTATTTAGACTGAACTTTGAAGTATGTATATTGTTTTAATTTTAAATCTTTTCTGAATAGGTACTCCTAAAGGATCCAAACTGGTGGACTCAGTAAAGTGCAATGCCAAATACATGTGGCAAACTAAAAATTAAGTGTAGGTACTTAAATTAGTTATGTGTCAACAATGTTATGTCTTTTTGTAGCCTATTAAAAAATAAATCCCGACAGCATTCCCAAAATCCCGACAGCATTCCCAAAATCCCGACATTTTCAAGTTTTGGCCAGATATTTTGGTCTTCCGATCTGGCAACCCTAGTACCTATACAAACTATTGTAAAACATTTTAAAAGAGTAACGGTGGAGTTTCTTGCCCATTCTTCTCCGTACGAAAACTACCTTTTGGAAGGAGCGACTAGAATCAATTCTATTATTTTTAAATTTTGACTTTCAAAAGTGCCATACATGGGCCTATTTGAAATAAATGATTTGACTTTGAAAACAGTCGTGTTATCTTCGAATCTATGCATTTTAGAAACACATCGAGAATCTAGGTGTCAACCTAGACTCTCGAAGTGTGTATCTATTGATAACTTGTACGAGTAAGTAACTTTTATTCAAACCTATCATTCTTATTTAAAGCTAAAAAAAATGCGACGTTTCATTTGTTTTTTATTTTTATGGATAAAGATAGTCCGTTTTTTTTTAAATATATTTCATGTCAGTGTGTTTTATACATAAACTAGCGAACCTGACAGACGTTGTCCTGACCGAATACCGCCACCTATCGGGTCCGATTGTGAATCTAAACCATTCCCAGATCCCCTTGAACACACACAAAAAATTTCATCAAAATCGGTCCAGTCGTTTGAGAGAAGTTCAGTGACATACACACTCACAGAAGAATTATATATATAAAGATAATCGTGACTGTCGAACTATTTTTAATGACAAATAAAAACAACATTTTTTTATTGAAAAATGTTTCATATGCTGTTGATTCTTTGACACGGTCTCATTAGTACTCCAGAGTTATGGGATATCAAAAGGAACACGTTGTATATGCTAATCAGCACAAAAGACAAGGGGAAGCTTTCTTAAAAAGTTTGACAGTATTCTGTTGTAGTCCACGAGAGAGCAATGAAACCAGTGAATTAATTAAATAACTAGTGTAGTTAGTGTAATGATGATACACAACAAACTGGTTGGCGCTTTGATTTCGTTTGATTGCTGTTTCCGCGTCGGTCTACAACTGTTCACACGCTTTCTGCTGTTTACGACACAAAGGTCGGTGCTCGCCAACATTAATCAACTCATTGTACCTACATCAACTCCAACTCATCATCTGCTTAGCCTTTCCCCAACTATGTTGACTGCCTATCTGACCTCCACAAACCAGTTAGGTACTGGGTAACACGATATCCCTTGGTTAGACTGGTTGTCAGACTTTCGGGCTTCTGACGACCCATAACAAATGTCAAAGATCTACAAATGACAGCCAGGACCAACGGCTTAACGTGTTTTCTGAGGCACGGAGGAGTCTCGGTATGTAAAGATGGTCACCCATCCATGGACCAACCCTGGCAAGCGTAGCTTAACCTGTTGGATCGACCCGTGCGGCTGTTATTACTTAGCCACGAGCATCTCCAACTACGTATTGAAAACAGTTGATTATACTAAAGGGGCTCAGTAATATATTTACAATCGACAACAGTATGTAGTACCTATTTGCATCAAAATGGGCAACAATGGCTGACGAAATAGTTCGTGCCTCGGCCGCGTTTAGGCTCGATTTACATTCCCGCGGAATGCAATCGATTTTTTTTGTAGAATGCATAATAAACTTTATGTCAATAGTGTAAAGCACAAACTAGATACGAGCCAAATAACAGGTCGCGCATCTTTTGGAGAATTAGCGGCTCATCCACTAACGCTAATTCCTAGGCCCTGTCATGGAGTCTCAACTCGTACAAATTATAATTAGTTTTGATAAAAAAATCATAGATGGCAGCATAGGTAACAATGATGAAATAAACAATCACTAAAAAGCGATAAACGGCAGATTTTAAATAAGTAAGATTAGTAAAAATCAAAACTTCCTTGTTTAATGCTGATGTATATAATTAAACTCATAAATCATGTATTTTCAACAAAAAAAGTAAATTAAACCTTTTACTTCAAATCGAACTCATAGAATGATAAAGTTAGTCATTTTGTTCAGAGCTCTTTGCAATAGATGGCGTTTTACGTTTTACTCAATTTGTCATCACATGATCTGTTATTATTATACATTTAGTAGGAAAATGAAAATCAAACAATTTTTGAAGTGAAAATTTCTTTAGGCGCGTTGGGCATATTTGAGATGGGAAAAGCAATTGAACTCGCGACACCGTTACCGACATCTCATTTTTGTAAACGCGATTCTGCTCTTTATTCATATAAAGTTACGGATCAAAGTTCGATGAAAGTATTTTTAACCGACTTCCAAAAGGAGGAGGTTCTCAATTCGACGGTATGTTTTTTTTTTTTGTATGTTTGTTACGCGATTACTCCGCCAATTATGAATTGATTTCGATAATTCTTTTTTTGTTTGGTAGATCATACTTCAGAGGTGGTCCCATATAAATTTTATTAACTTTGCTTGGGTAGTTTTTGAGTTAGCTTCAATAATATGTACTTTTTCCCACTTAGTATGTGGATGATATGTTAGGTTCCTCTCACTGTTATTTACATAGCAAGTAGTGGTATTCGAATTTGTGAGGGTTAAATACCACAGCTAAAAAGTGAAAAATAAAAACTTTTTACAAAAAAAAACAACAGACTTCTAAAAAAAAAACAAGCCAAGTGCGTGTCGGACCACGCACAATGAAGGGTTCCGTAGTTGGGATGAATTTATCCCAAAAACAAACTTAACTTTGTAGTTGAAAAATATGTTCGGGCATACGGAATATATGGGAAAACATGTTTTTGCAACTGCAAAGTTAAGTTGGTCGATTATTACTCGTTAACTTGTAAAGCCAACTTAGCTGTGATAGTTTTCCTTTTAATTTCGTTATATAAACTACTGTTGTGATTTTTTTCACACACCTAAAACCAACCATTTAGCCGGCAGGGGGGGGACACTCGACTCTTAACAAAAATTAGCACTTTAAAGCTTAATATTTCGCAAACGGATCCCTGAATCCAAAAATGGTTGTCACATATTCACAATGTTTTTGAAGGACCTTTTCAATGATCACCTCACTATGGGCTAAAAAAAATAAAAATAAAACTTACCACGTTACGTGTATGTGAGGTACCCTAAAAAAAAATGTTTTTCATAATTTTGTTTTACCACTTTGTTGGCGTAATTAATATGTATACCTATGCCAAATTACAGCTTTCTAGTACTAAGGGTCTCGGAGCTAGACCTTGGACAGACAGACAGACAGACGGACATGACGAAACTATAAGGGTTCCTTGTTTACTACGGAACCCTAAAAACACTACAAAGTGAAAACCCTCACTATGGGTTAAAAAAAAATAAACATAAAACTTCATCACTTTACGTGTATGAGAGGTACCCTAAAAAAAAATGTTTTTCATAATTTTGTTTTACCACTTTGTCGGCGTAATTAATATGTATACCTATGCCAAATTACAGCTTTCTAGTACTAAGGGTCTCGGAGCTAGACCGCGGACAGACAGACAAACAGACGGACATGACGAAACTATAACGTTTATGCAATGTTCATTAATTTTCAAATCTAGTCCAATCACTCAAGTTTTTATTTAATGCAAATATTACCTTTTCGTCTGATGCCTGCACAAACCACACACTTGCAAAATGGTTCATTTTCGAGCAGCGTAGACACCTCTTACCATACGCCGGACAAGCATTCCTTCCGTGCATACTACCACATCTGCCACACTGGGGCGTCGTGTGCGATCTGTTTGTCGGCTGCTGCATCTGACGAGCGGCGTCTGCGGTGCCCCCGCGCCCGCCGCGCCGTGGTGCGCCTCCTCGCTCGTGTCCACCGCGTGATCGCATTACTCCTTTCATATTGCCGTCGCATGTTCTTGTAGACAATGAAACTCCATATCCTGGTTTATTATTACGCCGCTATGCCCATATCTCGTCTTTTTCTTCTGTTATATTACTATCCTGTTTAATACTGTGAACTGCTTCATTCTCCTTCTTTATGTTCTTTGAATACATTCTTGATACTACCGCTGCTCGACATATCTCCAACGCTTTATTCAATGTAAGGTCCGCTTCACGTAATAATCGTTCTCTAATTGCTGGGCTTGTCACTCTACATACAAGTCGGTTTTTTATGAGGTCGTCATTTAAATTTCCAAATTCACAAGTCTTGGACAATTTACGCAAGTCAAACACATATTGATCTATTGACTCATTTTGCTGCTGATCTCGTGTAAAAAACTTATGCCGTTCCACCGTTAAATTTTTCTTCGTTTTAAAATGTTTATCTAACTTTTTACACACACCGTCTAAAGTTGTTTCCTTGCTTTGTTCCAATATTTCGCGACATTGTTCGCCTACTATATGCAGAAAAATGTTGAATTGTATCACTGGTGTTTTTTCGACAACTCACACGCGTTGAAATATATGTTAAAGCCCTTCTTCCATCTTTCCCAACTATCACTCAGCTTGCCTGATGCCACATCAATCGAGTTCTCATCAAATTGGAATGGTGACGGCGGTGTCAACACAGTTTCCATTATTTAATTTATTTTTATGTACTTTTTATCGTCTATTTTGCTTTATTTCATTCACTCACTGCTAATTAGATTGTATTATACTTTATACCAGCTGCGCCATGTTATGTTATGCGGAACGTGAATCAAACAGCAAGCTCCAGTAATGACTGCTATATTTAATAAATCATTTTCATACCACCACCAACATTATCGATGTACCCACTTATGAATATCATCACACCGTCTATGTTGTGCTGGATGTCCCGTCACCTGTACGATAAAGAGCTGAGTGTCAATTCCACATACACATCAGATAATAATTGCGTATCATATCAATTACTTATGTGGCGACACTCCTCTCTAAAAATGCTGTATTGTTTGGCTTATCACTGACCCCCAAAGTACAGGCCCAGGCCTAGTTCGGGAGTTAGGATCAGATCCTTGTAACACATAATTGTAAGTAGTTGTTGGTAGTTGTTGTACTGTCAAATATTAATTTAGTAACAAATAAACCCGTCACGAGAAATAAAATCAATTACAGTTTTGAAATATTAAGGTACCGTACACTAGAAAAACAGTAATATGTTAGTGGAGCAAGGTTACGAGGTGCCTATGTGGCTATGTGGAGTAGATATAGTGACAGTTCAAGTATAGCGGATGACGTCATTGCGTGGGTATGGGGTGTCGCCGGGAGCGCAGAGGGTGGACACCTGTTGTGCCAGTGCCATCAGCGTGGGGGCGCGGGGTGGTGGGGACAGGAGAGTGACGACACCTCGTGCCCCCGTAAGTACCTGCAATCCGGACCAAGATGATATACTGAGATGGCATATTGAAACTCACCTGAAAAATGAATGATAAATGGCCACTGTGAACTGTGATGCAGTCAGCGCAGTTGGTGAAAATTTACTCATCTAATCCATTGGAATTTCTTTTAACCCAAAGGCTGATAAAAACCGACCAAGTGCGTGTCGGACCACGCACAATGAAGGAATCCGCAGCTGCAATGAATTTATCCCAAGAACAATCCAAACATTGTAGTTCAAAAACATATTCCCTCATACATTCCAGCTACACATGTAAGTCTGTACGCACAATATTGAGTGATTTACCATTTTATTTTAAGACCATAGACTTACAGGTTTTCCTGTAGTAAATCTATAAGTATATAAGTTAGAACTATAAGTTTCGGAGATAGGGTAAATTTTCATCTATTTTCCTTAAGAACTTTAAAACTATTTATTTAAAATTATAAAAAAAAATACATGTTAATCCTCATCACAAGCCCTTTCATTTGATATGCCACACCGTTCACGATACAGTTTAGAAAACTTTTTTTAAGTTTTCTAATTTTTCCTCCAAAAGTGAACACAGGAACACTATAACTATGTAAAGGAGATGGAAAATGTTGGGCCCAAATGTAATAAGTTGAGATATGATTTAAAAATTAGTCTTATTTTTTTATCCTTGAATATCAAATATCAGTTCAATTCTTTGTCTGGAAGCGGAGAAATAAGTTAGATAGTTTTCGTGAGATTATTGCTTAGAGTAATCGATTACACAACTACAAAAAGAAAACCTAACAAAATGTATTTACAAGGCTGATGTAAAGGGAAAGGCCGGGCGGGGACGCCCTAGGAGGACATATACTGACCTTATTGGTGATGTTCTTCAGAAAGGCCAGGTGCGTAGTACTCGCAACCGGCGTGCGTGTATGACCAGATGTATGAACGTAAACGAGGCAAAAGGACTATGTAAGGATCGTAGCAGGTGGCGTTCTGTAGTTTCTGCCTACCCCCATGGGAAGAAGGCGTGAGTTTATGTATGTATGTATGTAAAAAGAAAACCTACCCACTAGGTAGCACTAGGTAATATAATTAACTCAAAGTAATTAAATGCATTGTATATACTTTTATACAGTATAATGCATTTAATTTAAATAAAACATCATTAATTACTGAAACACCAAAATAATGATTATCAATTTCATATCGATTAAAATCAGTTTTATTTTTTTGTTTATGTCACTGGCAGTGCATATTCTGCACTGACATGAGCTGACTGACCGTTCTCGAATTTTTGACGGCTGAAACCGTTTTCCCGACAGCGAAAATGGTTTCAGAAAACGGTTAAAGGACGGTTAAGGTTTTTATCCAACATGGAATAGAATTGCGTTTTCGTCGTGGGTAGTTTCTTAAAACTATCAACGATTTGAAATGTATGAAATGGTTTTTTCGCATCACGAACGACAGCATTGACAACTGGTAATACATTCATCATCTGCCTAGCCTTTTCCCAACTATGTTGGGGTCGGCTTCCAGTCTAACCGGATGCAGTACCAGTATTTTACATGGAGCGACTGCCTATCTGACCTCCACAACCTAGTTACTAGGTAACACGATACCCCTTGGTAACCCAGGACGTAAAACGGTTTCATCATCACAAAACACAAAACGGTTTTTGTAAACGGTTCTTTGCCGCAACGCCCACCCCTAATAGACAGCTGTCACTTGTTTCGTGTTTTCGTGTAGCGAAATCCTCTCAATAAATACCTTACACGTCATCTAGAATTAATAATGCTTCAATTGTTCTTTTGGATTTTACCTTGTGGATTGGATATTGTTGAAACTATGGATCGCTGTGTAAATTGTGGGATAGCAACTAGTCACTGCAATACACTAATGTATGTTTGAAACTTTGAATCTATAAATTCACACCATTTTCATCTCGTTACATTCAGGCCTAAGAGTGTATGTAATCGTTTCCGTCTCCTTCATTTATTTACGTTACACATTAGTGTTTGGGTCACTCACACGTGTACCAAATTTCAACTTAATCGGTCCTGTAGATTCGGAGCAAATTGGGTGTTACAGACGGACAGACAGACACACGAGTGATCCTATGATAATGGTTCCGTTTTTTCAATCGAACGTACAGAAACCAAAAAATGTCTTATAGCATTACAAAAATCTATAATTTTTAATAAGAATTGGCGAGAAGAAGCGCAACATGGAGAGAAATAGAACGGGAGCGCTTTGCCGTAGGAACAGTGAGATCAGTACCCTAATTGTGTAATGCACGATCAATCACAATTTGTTTCGATTTAAAACTGATCGCTAATCCATTTTGCTTCATAAGTTGGAAAAAAAATCTGCGTTGTTATCAATAACGTTAATAACGCAATGAATGTTGTTGAACTGTCAAAATGAAACAAATTGGTCATAATCGTTTACGAAAATAAGTTAGGCAATTAGGGTACTGGCTAAGAATAACAATGCATAAGGCTAATTTACATTGCCACGGAACGGAGTGGATGCGAGTTTTTATAACGATATTGTACATATCAAAATGAACTTTATGTCAATTTTCTTACGTACAAACTAGATACGAGCTTGTTACTGCGGGAATTCCCGAATTAGCAGCCCTTTCACTAACGTGCATTTCTTCCGACTCGTCCAGGTTGTACAGTCTGTACAGAAACGCGACGAGATAAAATAAAACCGTTGAAGCCATTAATTAAACCACAATCCTACATTATTTCCCCTGACTTTATCATTACACACCAGTACCCTTATTGCGTAACTTAAACAATTATGCCTAATGTTACCAATAGTATCACATTTTATTCAATAAGCTATGTTAAATTAATTCAGATTTTAATATTAATAGTACATTACTGCCGCGGTCTATAATGACTACTTTGCTGGTCGCGCTGATGATGGCCGACAGCGCAGCGTAGCGCAGCTCCAGGCCGACACAGCGCGGTCAGCGTGCAGCACTTGATGAACGAGCTGAGATAAAGGCCGACGCCGTAGGTCGAGGCCTTTACAGCGAGGACAGCAAGGGCTGCAATGATGGCCAAGCTGGAAGGCCTAGACCGTAGCTAGGCTAGCTCGAGGCAATCATAGCGTGACCAGCGAAGCAGTCATAGTGGGCCAAGGCTTGTATAGTGCTTTACTCAAAAATGCAAGTACCTAATCTAAATAAAACCAGCAAGTAATTTCAATAAAATATATATTAACTAGAAAGGAGATGTCCGCTTTTTGTTGGTTTTTTTATTCCGAGAAAAATCTAACCAGCATCAAACTACATCTAAATAAAAACGACAAAATATGGAACTAGGAATCACCCCTCCAGACGAGAAAAATTATAAACTATTTAAAGTACAAATATTTTATTTGTTAATGGCAATTATGACAAATATGGTATAAATTGACACATGGTAGTCATTACTGTCAATCAATTGACAGTGATGACAGTAACATGTGTCAATTTTGACAACTTTACTATTTGAATATGTCAATATGACATAAATTGACACATAGTACTGTCATTACTGTCAATTCATTGACAGTACTGGCAGTACTATGTGTCAATTTTGACAAAGTTTACTATTTTATGGGGTGTGTTCACTATATTATCCTAGATAATTAGAAAGGTTTGTTCGTTTTAGGAGTAAATTCTTACTAAAATAAAAAACGATTTTTCTCAAAATTGGAGGTCTTTAAAAATGTATGATATAGTTAGAACCACTAGTTTTTGGGATGTCTATCCAAATATATTTAACTTAAACTGGTTAGAATTATTGAATAGTAAAAAACCATTTTAGGACATGTCTTTTTGTTATTTCTTTGTTTTTTTTTTAACAATGTTAGTTGGAACTATACAGCCAAATATGGAATAAAATCTTTTTGTACCTATCTCTATAAATATAAACAGCTGTGTTTTATAGTACATTACTGCCGCGGTCTATAATGACTACTTTGCTGGTCGCGCTGATGATGGCCGACAGCGCAGCGTAGCGCAGCTCCAGGCCGACACAGCGCGGTCAGCGTGCAGCACTTGATGGACGAGCTGAGATAAAGGCCGAGGCCGTAGGTCGAGGCCTTTACAGCGAGGACAGCAAGGGCTGCAATGATGGCCAAGCTGGAAGGCCTAGAGCGTAGCTAGGCTAGCTCGAGGCAATCATAGCGTGACCAGCGAAGCAGTCATAATGGGCCAAGGCTTGTATAGTGCTTTACTCAAAAATGCAAGTACCTAATCTAAATAAAACCAGCAAGTAAAGATTTAGATTTCCTACTGATTTTCCACTGCACAAATTTTTCAGATGCAAGCTTATATTTTTCCTTTGAGTTCCGCGGTATTAAATTTTCAACCACTAATTTAGCTTCATCTTTAATGTCTGGCGGTGTTAAACACATTGAATCGGAATAATTTTCGCTTTGAGAGATCATTTTTAGCGAAAAAGTCACTAAATAAAAATAAAATTTTCGCTGGACGGCGCTTTTGTTACTTCTTTGTTTTTTTTTAACAATGGTAGTTGGAACTATACAGCCAAATATGGAATAAAATCTTTTTGTACCTATCTCTATAAATACAACAGCTGTGTTTTAAATAAAATCTTTTTGCATTTGATTTTTTAAAACGTTGAAACGTCAAAATAGCGGCCGGCAATGTTTTGCCGGCCTGTTAGAGCGACCAGCAAAACTTTGCCGGCCGCTCCTTGAAACAGAACGGCAAGGTCGACTTTGCTCAAACAAGGTTGTCAAAATAATTACCACATTACATGCATTTTTGAGTAAAAGTATTGTTTTGACTATTGTAGTTCCGGCTGAGTTCGTAGATGGCACGAGCAACCAATCACGGCGCATTACTTGGAACGGAGGTATAACTTGCAAATTGACAGATACCGTAAGCTATGTAACAGTAAGCTGCGTGAAATTGATTTCTCTTCTAAGTTTCAAGAGTGTAGCCATGGTCTTTGTAATTTGAGCGAGCACAAAGCTATTTTAGATGGATTATATACTAAAATATCATATGCATTATGTGATGCCAGCGAGCAAACATATGAAAAGGTAGGGACTGTAGTTAGAAGTGGTAACCACAAGATATTGTGCAGGTGGAATTACCATAGAATTACCATGGGTTTTACACAATCGGCCAACCGCTGGAGTTGTTTTTGAATAATGCGAGTGGCCCGTAATATTTTCAAGGCTCGGTTAAAATGATGCCAAAAAAACCAAGTGCAAATAAAGATGGATATTATAGTAAAAGCAAGAGCAACAAATTATTTCGCTAAGTTTTGGAAGTCCACGAGTAAGCTTGACATTAAGCCTGGCTTCTGTGAATGTCGGCGGGAGGAGTGATCCGGGGGAGGTTGCTAATATGTTCAAGGAACATTTTGCAGTGCAATCTCCTTTGGGTCCCTCAGTAGATATGATTAATGCTGGGCCTGAAGGTCAGAGAGAGAAGTCGTTAATGTTCTTTTCGGCCAGACAAGTTGCTACTATAATTAAAAATATGAGCAGAGGCAAATCTCCCGGACATGACGTGCTCAGTATTGAGCATTTCAAGTTTGCTGGGGTTCATCTGCCAAGGGTCTTGTCGTTGTTTTATACCATGTGCCTAAGTCACTCTTATTTGCCGGCAAAACTAATGAAAACACTGGTGGTTCCCATAATTAAGAATAGGACGGGTGACATATCAGATAAGTCAAACTATCGACCTATATCTCTCGCAAGCACAATGGCAAAAGTGCTGGACGGTATGATTGATTCTAGCTTGACGGAATGTCTATCCGTGCATGACTCCCAGTTCGGGTTTCAACCTGGACTGTCTACGGAAAGCGCCATAGTAAGTCTCAAACATACGGTCCAGTATTACACTGATCGTAAAACGCCGGTATACGCCTGTTTTCTGGATCTCTCCAGAACCTTCGATCTGGTAAATTATGATGTATTCTAGAGGGAGCTTGAGGATGCTGTTGAAACTGCCACGATGGTGCAGCGCGTCTACTATGTTTGTGCAAAACCGAACTGACGGCTTCCACGCCGTCATTCGCAAGAAAACTGCGTCGCTGTTGTCAAGGTTGCGGGCGAGTGGCAACAGCATTTTAAAAACTATGGCGGAGAGTATCGACTCTCCGATTATCAAAAGTTTTGTGAGAAGGACAATCACTAAACACTAATTTGGGGGTGTCCTTTTCACAATACAAGTTTATTCTATCTTCTTCTCTATTGTATTGTAACTACTAACACTAGTAAGAAGTAATATATATGTGTAATAAGTTATATATATGTGTATAGTTATATATGTTAAGTGTTTGCTAACACGCTGGATCATTGTTGTCCGATTAATAAAGAACAATAATAATAATAAAAGCCCCACTGCCGTATCTCTACGTTGACGTCGTGGTGGGGCTTGCGCGCTCCGAACTCTAGGTCTGTGTCGGTAGTTTACTTTGCTGGAACAGGTCTAGGATTAGGAGCCAGATCAAGAGAGATACAAAAACCCGCAGGGCAGCATGTGGCGAGCTGATGGGCAGTAGCAACCCCACGGACTCTATCTCCCGGGAGAAGTCTTGTTCCTCACCTCTGGCTTGCCTTTATTGGCCGGCTGGAGTGAACACTGACGAGGAACGAAGCTCCCACTTCATTCTTGCCTTTATTGGCCGGTTTGAGTGGAAATTCACAAGAGCAAACGTGCTCGGAGGAAGGAAGTATTCCAGTAAGTGCTCGTAGGGATCTTGACCATCTTCCGGGCTCTGGGATTGTTCTGAAAGCCGTGGAATACCTCTCCACTCCTCAAGCACCTCAGGACATGTTGCTCCCTTGTCGCTACGTCACTATGTGCTAGCAACCGTTTTTGGGGGCCCATTATTGAGTGTGCAAGTCACCTCCTGTCATTTTATCCGTGTACATATAAAACATTGATTAGGCAGGGGCCATAGTCCTTCCATAGTTCCAGGTCACCAGTCAACTTAAGCCACCCAAACCCATAGTCCGATAGATTTGTTTCCATATTCTGCAATAGCCCTACACCAACCATGCACCTGCATATTGCATACTGGGATAATGGTCGGTTGGTGCCTCATTCCATATAAAATTGTCTAAGGGGCCTCCGCGAGTTGGCTTCGGCCCCTCGTACTGTACTTCCAAAGGTCGGGACCCCAGGATCCCGAGATTTGTCGAAGACATTTAAAAATAATAATAATGGGGGGAAACGCCATCTTGGTTGTCGTGCCAGTCCGGCGAGCTCAGTCGTGCATAAGACGTCGAGATACGAGTACTAAAGCTCGAGCTGTTATTTTAAAAAAGTTACCTAGTGTTAACTGTGAGGTATATTTGATTTTGTGTGTTGGAGAAATACAATAAGTACATGAACAAGTCCCTATTATTTCTAAACCTTATTTTCAAAAGCCATGAACCTGAATAACAGTTAATTTACATATTTAAACTATTACTAGACTATCTGTAATAGTACAGAGTCTACACTAATTTTTTTTCATTTTGACAGTTCAAATTCAAATTCAAATTCAAATTCAAATTCATTTATTCGTGTGATTTTTGGTACATTTTTACATGAGATCTTAATCATTCGAATTCGCTCCTCAAAAATCTACCTTAAAGGTGTACACACTTTCACATAATAATTAGTTATTTATAAAGAATAATCAAAATATTAAAATAAAATAATTACAAATAAACACAAAATAACTTGAGACAGAATAACAAGCAAAAAAAAAAGAAGATAATAATAAAGATAATAATACAATGTCAAAATTAAATAAATGTCAATTGTCAAATAACTTACAATTTATCATTAAGGAATTCGTCAATAGTATAATAACATTTTTCCAATAATAAATGTCTTAATTTGTTTTTAAATTGAATAATATTTAAGTCCTTAATTCCATTTGGCAATTTATTAAATATTTTTGGGGCCATGCAAAGTATGCTTTTATGCATCAAGGCGGTCTTTGATGGTCGAACGCATAATTCATGTCTATATATACTTGTCTAATCATTTTATAGCGATGTTCAGATGCTTTTCTGAATAGATGCATATTCTTTTTAACAAATAAAGCAGTCTCAAATATGTACAAGCAAGGTAAAGTCATTATTTTTAACAATACAAAATAAGGTTTGCAGCTACAAGTTGTTTTTATACCGGTAATAGCTCTGATGCATCTTTTTTGCGATTTGAACAACATTCATTGCGTTATTTATGTTTTTTTCCAACTTATGAAGCAATGGATTAGCAATCTGTTTCAAAGCGAAACAGATTGTGTTGTATTACGTAATTAGGGTACAGTTCGACAAGAAAAACCAGAGATCTATGGGTAAAACAATCCTTCGATCACCATACACACGTTTAGGTAAATTTCTGTCAGTTTGTATCTTGTCAGTCAAACCAAGGGATTGTGCCTGTGGATGGTTAAAATATTATCATTTTCAAATTCAGTTCAATTCAAAATATTTCACATAAACCTACAAGCACTTATGAAACATCAGAAGCTAGCTAGGTGCGCGGTTGTAATTGGTCGTTTCCTATGGAGAAGAGCCGGCAAGAAACTCCACGGTTTTATGAAGATTGTGCTCATTTAAAAGGAATGCTCGTCATTTTGAATTATCTTTATGGATTCAAACAGATTATTTTCAATTTACCAAAGCTTGATGTCCTTTGTACTTTAGCGTCCTGTTCCCGTACAAATCTTTATTCTTTATTTGCCCTATGGCAGGGTGAAATTTGTAGGTATGTACTTATAGGTATTCATTCTTTTATTATGTGCTTGCCGTGCTTGGGCACATTTCGAATATCAATTTGATCGTCCATTTCTTGGGAATCCATTTTATCCTTCAGAGATGGAGACGAACACGACATGATCGCAAACGAGCGCTCAATCACGCCGGTCAAATAAACAGGTAGGTACTAACTTGACCAGTTATAGCGTCGCGTCCTTCGCGACATGAGGGAAGGCGGGTTCTTGCTCTTGCAAATCCACTGGCATTCATTCCCTAAGGATTGTAGATTCCGGCAGGGTCCTATTTAATAAACTAAAAAATTGGTTAATTTAAATTGTAGATGACAGGCTACAATTCTACAAGTTTCTGCTTAATCAAAATTACAAGTTACTGTGTACAAAAATGTAAAATTATACTTAAGTACGTAAAATTTTACATTTTTGTTTTTTCAAATATTTTCACTTTACATGTCAGTTTACATATTTGTAAGAAAAACTACTTTTCAACACACTTGATCGTTAAGTGGCTCTTATTGAACCGCTTTTAGGTTCATAATGCAGTGTATTAAACAAGCGTGCTTTTTACTTTATATTACCGCACATACTATTTACTAATTGGAGTAATGACATGACAGTATGGAATTAGTATGTACCTACTATTATGGCGGTATGAACATCAAAGAACTATGTATGCTAGTTAAACAATACCCGCATTATTTTCGCATGCAATCAGAAGTCAGTCACAAAAACGCTGCTGCTAGAAAAGAGTATAAATACGAACTAAATGTACTTCAATGTTCCCATCATAACCTATGCGGGAGCAATCTTTGCCCACGCCGAACCCCATTCCATCCATAGGATGCAGACCCTACAGAACCGTTTCCTTCGCAAGGCCACAGGAGCCTTTCATGTCAGAAACGAAATCCTCCATCTCGACTGTAAAATCCCAACGATTCACCAGTTCTTAAAACGCATGTCCAAGCGTTACTTTGACTCCGCTCCCAGACATCGCAACCCGCTGGTTGTCGAGGCAGCCGAGTATACCCCATCCCGAATCAGTCAGATCCGCCGTCCGAGGCATATCCTTTCCGACCCAGATGACCCCATTACACTCCTCCAGGAGCAGAATAGGGCCACCAGTACAGTACACAAAAACAGACGCCTCCCGTCATTCCGACCTCGCCGCCGAGGTCCTTTGCGATCGCGACCGCGCCCCCGAGTAAATGAAACTCCCCCCCGACCCGTGCTCGAAAACGAGGTGCCAGCAGTTGTTGCAGCTGAGCACGTAGCTTTAATTACCCCGCTTAATAATCATGATGATAATCCAATTTTGATCCAGCCTGTCCCTTCTTGCTGTCCTCCCCCCAACGACGCCCTAAGCCGAGGTTGGTACCCCACAGGGGGTGCCCTTAGCGAGCGTTCGCTTAATTTTAATTTAGAATAGTTTACTTGCTCCTGGCTGGAGGCTCTAAGTGTAGAAGCTTAAGCTTAGCGACACTGCAGCGCCTCAGGCATGTTCGCGGAGGCGCTCACCAACTGCTTTCACGCGACGATGCGCAAGCGGTGCGCGTCTCTGGTGCGCAGAGTACGGGGCAGCCCCAACACCGTCCTAGCGATGATTGCCAACAGACTGGATTGCCCTTACATCCGGCAATGCTGCAGCAGACATATTGTTGCTGTGTAAGTGTTCGTTTTTGTCTGTTTGTTATGTATGTAATATGTATTTATTTTTTTAATTATTTGATTTAATTTAATTTGATTTATTTTGTTTTCATTTCTTTCATTGATTTTGATTCAACATAATTTATTCTCATTTTATTTTATTTTAATTGATGTTGGATTTTATTTTATTTTATTGATCTTATTTATTAATTTGTGTTTGGCTATGAGTGTTATTTTAGTACCTGAAATAAATGAATTTATTTTTATTAAGGCACCCACAGGAAAGTCCGGTTAAGCAGCCAAGACCTTAGTGGTCAAAACTGCGAGAGGCCAAAATTGTTTAGGAGGAATGTATATGTTAATGCCATTCAGGTGTATAACAAGTTACCTAATTCACTTAAGGAACTTCCCATCCTCATGTTCAAGAAAAAGCTAACAAGTTGGCTATTAGATAATTGCTTTTATGACAATGGCGAATATATGGAATATTGTAAAAATCCAAGATTACATAATTATAATAATGTACCAATATTGCGGGTATGATATTTGTATGGTGGTGGGTATATATTGATAACTTGCTCAATAAATCAGTGTGTTGCTACCTTTCATTGACGCTGCATTGGCGACGAGTACGGTTTTTTTTTTTACGTTTATAAAGATGCCAATCGGAAAGTTAGAACCTTTTAAGTTCAAAGCAATGGCCTGCTTATCGTACATTTTACTAAACGACGTAAAAGATAACCTAAAAGTGCCGATGTTAATAACGATCGTGAGCGAAGCCACTTATTCATTGATGTGTGATCTGTGTTCCCCCGACTTTCCCGAGGACAAATCTTACGAGGCATTGGTGAAGCTAGTTACGGACCATTTGGAACCGCAGCGATCTGAGATCGCCGTGCGCCACGTGTACCGGCTGCGGCGACAACGGACCTGCGAACCCTTAACGGAATATTTACAGGCACTAAAACACCTCGCAACAACTTGTAATTTTGGCAAATGTAAGAAGTGTTCTACGCTCGAGGAAAATCTAAGAGATCAGTTTGTTTCGAGTTTGACAAATGACGCAATGCGTTCAAGAATATTTACCTAAAGGAAAATAGGATATAAGGAGGCCGTGGAGTTAGCACTAGCACTGGAGGCTGCAGAGAAGCACGTGGAGGTGAGCGGCAGCACGGTGCCGACAACGACCTCAGGTGCCGGCGGCGAGGCAGGTGAAGACCTGCACTACACACGCGGGGGGCGAGGACGCCCCCGCGGCTCGCGCAGTCTGGTTGGCGTGTGCGGTGCGGCTTGCCCAGCCGGCGCAGCAGGCGCGGCGGGCACGGAGCGCATGGTGGCCACATCGCAGAGCGGCGCGGCGGCTGCGCCAGCATGCTGGCGTTGCGGCAAGATGCATCGCGCGGACAGGTGCCGTTACGTGAATTATAATTGTAATGAATGTAGTCGAAGAGCTTATTTAAGAGTGGTGTGCAAATCAATAAAAAGTACCTAGTGACAACCGGGCAGACAATAGGCAAAATTATATGAGTGGTGAGGACGATTCAGACGATATGTGTTGGGGCGTAACTCCCAACAGTGAAAATGTTATGTTGATGTTGTGTATTGGGATGTTAATG
This sequence comes from Agrochola lychnidis, assembly GCA_963680765.1. Lineage (NCBI taxonomy): Eukaryota > Metazoa > Arthropoda > Insecta > Lepidoptera > Noctuidae > Agrochola > Agrochola lychnidis. Next base: position 619,252 of record OY796857.1, on the reverse strand, counting down.
TTGAACGACTAAACAACCGATTGTTTTAAAGGTTTTATTGCTACTCAAAATAATATGTTATAAAGTAATAATGTACAATTAATGTTGAGTTGACAAACTGCAACGTTTCACTGTAAGTAGGACAAGTTATTTGCATGTACAGCGTAGCTCGTACATATTGCCCACTCACAAAGATAACTTAAATGTACATCGGAAATTGTTTAAAAATTTAGTTATAATGTAAAAGGTAAATACAAACAAAGTCATGAGTTATTATGGTAATTCACAATGCGCTATAGGCGACGTTGCTTTATTGAGTGTGCGTGCACTCGATAAGTGCGCTGCGTTGTTGTCGTCTATGACGTCAAATAATGTGTAGTCCACGATGCTCGCTGTCGATGTTCTTCGTGGCATCGGGTTGGGAACAGATGGAGCTTCTGGTTTCCGTCGACTTGCCCAATGCTTGCGTAGGCGGTTCAGCTCATAGGAAGATGACAACGTATTGGTGGACATCGTGGTATGTTGCCTGATCTAATCTGCCAGGTGTTTCTCGTTTTCCTTGACTAGGTCAATGTCTTGATATTGTTTTGCGAATTCATCATCTAATACTCCGAACAGGGAGCACGCGATGGAACCGACACCGTTGATAAGTTCACGTTTGCTTCTCGTATTCACTCGGCCTTGTTGATTCAGCAACATATGGTTATAGTGTCCTATTTCGTCTGTCGAGTGTTGTAGTTGTGTTAAAATTACGTTACTTTGTGTTTTCTGTTTCATTTTCTCGCAGACTTTTTCTAGATGATTGGTGAATTTACTGGATACTGCTATATCGTGCCAGTAGGGCTTGACGTCATAGTACACGATAATCTTCCACTCGCCGCGTATTGGTTGCATATTGGTTACTTTATCAAAGTATAGACCTTGTTGAAGCTCGGCTATGTTTGTTGTGTTAGCGGCCGCGACAGGATTAAGCAAATACAGCAGTGCCATGACCAATCCAATGAAGTTTATTTTTCTGTTTGTTGTTTTGCATTGTCGTGAAATTTGCAACTCGCTGTTTAGGTATGACTCATTATCGTTTCTTTTTGAAGGAATTTGTTGTTTGTCGTCACCTTTGATAGGTAAGACGGATAGTTTTGTAACAGGTGTTTTCATATGTCCATTTCTTGTTTTTAGGCTAACGACCCGAACATATCCATCGTTCCCAGGGTGAGGCTCTGTTATTCTCCCCATGAGCCATTTTCCGGCCGGTATATGGTCATCATGAATAACTACTAGATCGCCTATCTTCAGATTTGTCTGTGGTTCCTGCCACTTTGATCTGGCTAATAGTTGACATGAGTATTCGTTTCTCCATTTCTTCCAGATTTCTATGAAGATCTTTCTTGTTTAGTGCCCATCTTGTTCTTGCATCTTCCCTTGTTTCGATGACTGTCAGCTCCGGTCTACCCGATAAAAAGTGTGCTGGCGTCAGACAGTCTAGATCGTCTATGTTTTCACTTAGTGGACACAGAGGTCTGGAATTCAAACAGGCCTCCAGTTTTGTTAGGATTGTGGTAAACTCCTCAAATGTAAATTTTTGTTCTCCTACTACTCTTTTTAAGTGGTGTTTTAGGCTTCTGACTGCTCGTTCCCACAATCCTCCCGCTGATGGCCAAGCGGGGGCATTAAAATGCCACTCAATCTTCATCTCCACGATTTCCCTTTGTAGTTGGTCGCTTTTGTATGTATGTTCGATTTCCTCGTATTGCTCAACGATTTGGCGGTTTGCGCCGACAAAGTTTGTTCCGTTGTCACTGTATAAGTGACGAGGGGCACCTCTTTTTGCTGCCATCCTGTTTAGGGCTGCCAAAAATGCTGTACTGGTGAGATCTGATACCAGTTCAATATGCACAGCTTTGGTCACCATGCATATAAAGACAGAAACTGATAAGTGCAACTGTTTCGTAATCTGTATAATTTTCTTATTGGTTCTTAAAAGACTTCTAAGAATTTGGTTGAAATATAACGAGCATGTTTACATTAAAAACAAATTTTGTTATTTTCACCCATTTTCCAACGGTTTTTAAATACATTGAAATCACAAGTATATTTTATGTCTCATATTTTAATTATCATAATTCATAAGTCTATTTTCTAAGCTCTCCCCCAAATTGAACAAAAAAAACTGTCTTCAATAAAAATTGCATTAGGTAGGTACTTCTAGTGTTAATTAAATAAAATACAATTTTCATTAAAAATAATTATTCTTCGTTACGAAAAATCATTTCAAATAATACCTGAATAACTATTTTCAGGATATAATGTTAATGTTGCTTATTACCGAGGTGAGATGTCAGATGTTATGTTACGCGGCATAATATGCGACGCGACTACTGTTAAGGCTCGCTCGTTAATTGTTTTCACTTCGGTGGAATATTCATCTGGCCGACGTGGGACGGTAGGAGGTGGGTCGTGTAGTTTCTATTGATATTTTATAGCACGTCATATAGCCAAGGCCAACGTCCATATGTGTTATTAAAACTTCTGAGAAGTCTTTGCCACGCTCCCATTTTACACCGTGAAATTTGAATCACAGTTTTGCTAGAACAAACGTTGTTCAGACCATGATCTACTACCATTCTACAGCATCCAATATGTTATTAAAATACACTAAACTAGGCGTTCTCAAATAAGTTTTATGTTACTCAAACGTGTTCAAACATTAACCGTAACATCAAATTACTCATCGCGGTAGTGATATGGCATTCAAAAGAGTTATGAGGAGTCCACGTGGACTACAAGGATGTCCAGCCAATGCGGGCCGAAATGCCGAAATGCAAATAACAATTTACTGAGCGTTGGCTTAGCGAATTATTGCTTCGTGCTTGTTTCACGTCACCGCTATTAGTGATTTTGTTTATTCACTCAGTGAAGTGAGGATTTTAATGCACTATTAAACAGTTGTGCCCGAAAAACAAAACACACAAACGCCCCAGGTACATTTTACTAAGCCATCGATATCGACATCTGTATCGGTATCGCCGATTATTTACTACAATAATTGGTATCGGTATCATATCGGGAAAATGATACGTTACATCCCTAATATTATTATTATGGATTACTATGGATTCATTAAATACTGGTGCCGATTCTCTTGTACACCGAACTAAACTATCACTAAAATTCCTTACTTTTGACTTTTGACATCTCAAAGCTATTCTGCAAAATTAATTCTCTAAAGGAGATGGAAAATGTTGGGCCTAAGTGTAATAATTTCAGGCTCCGTATCCGCCCTCCGGATACGGAAGCCATTGAGGCTGTACAAGGGGTACAGAGCGGCGAAGACCGCCCTCCAAGCGGAGATCCTGCGGGCCAGGGCACTGGCCCGCGAGGAGTTGCTGGAGACTCTGAACAGAGACCCGTGGGGACGCCCATATAAGATGGTGCGGGAGAAACTCCGCCCATGGGCTCCCCCGCTGACGCAGTCTCCGGCCCCAGCTTGTGGAGGACGTGGTGAGCGCTCTGTTCCCTTCAAGAGGGGAACATACGCCCCCGCCCATGGCTCCGTCTATTGCGGTGCCCGATGCGGACCACACCGACGACGACGACGATGCTCCGGAGGTGACCGAGGTAGAGATGAGAGTGGCGGTAAGCAAGATGAGTGCGAAGAATACCGCCCCAGGACCCGACGGCATACCCGGAAAAGCCTGGGTCCTGGCCATGGGGACTCTCGGGCCTCGACTAAGGGGGCTCCTATGCGCATGTATGAAGAGGGGCCAGTTCCCACTTTGTTGGAAGACTGGGAAACTGGTCCTCATCAGGAAGCCGGGGCGCCCAGCGGACTCTCCGTCCGCCTATCGGCCCATTGTGCTGCTCGACGAGGTGGGCAAGCTCTTTGAAAGAGTCATTGCAGACCGCCTCGTCGGGCAGCTGGTGCGGGTGGGGCCGGATCTAGCGCAGAGCCAGTTCGGTTTCCGCAGGGGGCGCTCTACGGTGGACGCCATCATGCGCGTGCGGGCCCTCACGACGGGGGATGCTGTGGCCCGGGGTGGGGTCGTCTTGGCGGTGTCTCTAGACATCGCCAATGCCTTCAACACCCTGCCCTGGAGTTGCATCAGGGAGGCACTTCGGTATCACCGGATGCCGACCTACCTCTGTCGTGTGGTCGAGGCCTATTTGACGGACAGGGCTGTCAAGTACCCCGGTCACCAAGGAGAGTGGAAACGGTGAGAGATGTCGTGCGGTGTCCCACAGGGATCAGTCCTGGGGCCGCATCTGTGGGACATCGGATACGACTGGGTGCTACGCGCCGATCTCCCTACTGGCGTCAGCGTCGTTTGTTACGCTGACGACACGCTGGTCCTGGCGCAGTGGAGGTCGTACCAGGCGGCGGCCGACTTAGCGACACGCGGGGTTGCGACAATCGTCGACAGAATCCCGCAGCTGGGACTCGAGGTGGCCCTGCACAAGTCCGAGGCCATGGGTTTTTATGGTCCTCGTAGTGCGCCACCGTCGGGTTCCCAGTTAATGGCGGGAGGGGTTCACATCGGCGTCGAGTCGACGATGAAGTATCTGGGACTCGTCCTCGACAGCCGGTGGAACTTCGTGGAGCATTTCCGACGTTTGGCTCCCAGACTGGACCGGGCCGGGGCTGCCTTGAAGCGGCTCCTGCCCAATCTGGGAGGTCCAAACGCCTCCTGCCGGAGGCTCTACGCGGGGGTCGTGCGGTCCTTGGACCTTTACGGGGCGCCGGTGTGGGCGCCTTCATTGAGGCGGCAGCCAGCCCGCCGGCTTAACGCGTCCCAAAGGGTCATGGCCATCCGGCTGGCCCGAGGATACCGCACGGTCTCCTGCGAGGCGGCGAGCCTCCTTGCCGGAGTACCGCCATGGGATCTGGAGGCAAAGGTCCTCGCGCACAATTGGGAGTAGCGCGAGGACGCGAAACGCCGGGGCTTAACTCCGATGCCGCAAGAAGTCGCGGCACAGCGGACAGAGCTCCGGCGGGATCTCATAGCGGAATGGAGAGTGTCAGCAGAATTGACGGGGTCCGCTAGGGCCAATGCCTGCCGGGGGTTCGAAGAAAACGGATAGGGAAATCGTGGCCCCCCTGGCAACACGGCAACTGAAGGAACACGGGTGGGTTTTAGTCAGTAAGAGTCTGACACGCCCTCCCGCTCCGCCCAGAGCGGGAGAAGTTATTTGATGATTTCCCACCCAAAAAAAAAAAAAATGTAATAAGTTGACATAATTACGATCTAAAAATATATTTTTTTATCCTTGAATATCAAAAATTAGCCTAATTCTTTGTCTGGAAGCGGAGAAATACGATAAAGATAGTTTTCGTGAGATTATCGATTATAGTAATCGATTACACAACTACAAAAAGAAAACTTTACAAAAAAACAACCGATCTCCAAAAAAAAAAACACTGCAAAGTGAAAAATAACTTTAATTTCGGAAGTCGGTGGAAAAAACGAGTTTTTTTACGAGTGTGATAGATAGTTGAATCATTGTACCCGACTGTATTTTTTATTTGAAATACTATATTTTCAGTGTGGTCTAATATCTTATAAAATTCTCGTGTCACAATGTTAGTTACCTTACTCCTCCGAAACGGCTTTACTGATTTTTACCAAATTTTATATGCATATTCAGTAGGTCTGAGAATCGGCTACTATCTATTTTTCATACCCCTAAGTGATAAGGGTTGTCCACCCCAAACAAATAATTGGCAAAACAACGTTTGCCGGGGTCTGCTAGTTTATATATGTGAGTGGTTGACCAAAAAGGGACCTCAAGGGAAAACAATTGATTTCGAGTAAATCGCGTTTGAAGTTTCGTTTAGATACAAGTTTCGACTCGTGCACGGGCGGGGGGCGCGGCATGTTTTATGTCAGAAAGCGACTTCGTTAGTGAGTGTCAACACGTGTTTGCATTTACTACGTTATTGGCGACTTATTTAGTGTCAGTTTCTTGTCTTTTTGTGCTCAACTAAGTGTGAATGGTGTGTGTAAGGTGTAATTTTTCCAAAACTGCTTCGGCTCACAAAAAAAAACATAATAAACATAACACTACGACACCTAAAAATATTCTGGTTAGACCAAAACAAAGCTAAAAGACCACAGATTAAAAAAAAACGGTTTCCAATCCCTCCAGGTCCCTTTTTGGTCAACCACTCACATATAATGAAAAACTTCGGAGATAAGAGTATTGAACTCCTCAACGTATACTTGATGCAAATACACTTCCATACAAACTTTGATAGGGCTATTTAACCCTTATACCCTGGATATGGGGGATTTCCTAAAATCTTTTCTTGGCGGGCACCTGCACCCCGTATAGAGGAACTTTAAATTTCAAGTTTGTAGGTTTTATTTTATATTCATTGAGATTTCGTGATTTGTTAGTCAGTCAGTCGGTGAGTGTTTATATGTACAATAACCTTGTACATATAAAACTGAAATACTTACCCATATAACCTTGAACCCATCAGTGGCCATCAGCACACACAATCACAATACAGCGCATCCCAGCTGTTACATAAAACATCATACCTATAAAAATTTGATCTTAATTCGCTTAAATCGACATTTAAAAAGTTTAATTACTCAGTTTATGAGTGTTATGGCTGTTTTCGTTGTCTACATTCAACAGGATTCTAATCGTGGTCTTTGATTTGGGAGACTCGGGCCCGACATGACCCAAGTATTTGCGACGTTGCGGCTCGAACGTCCCACGATACGATACGATAAGCTTATTATTTATGCGTGACAGAGACATTATGAATGCCATTTTGTCTCGTTCTGGCGGGGAGCGGGGGACCTGCGCAGGCGCCGCGCGGAGTGCGGGAGTGCAGGCCGCGGTCAGTCAGCGCCGTGATGTGCCACGCAGTAGTGCTCGGAGTGTTATTCTCGCTGCCGTCCTACCTGTACTCGGCCGTGCCGTTCAGGTGAGCCGTCAGCTTCTCACTTGTCGGATAGCCAGCGCGTTGTGATGTGTCCCACTGTGGTCTCGCAATCGTCTTGTGATAATTCTGTAGTTTCCGTGTGATCTTGGATATTTTTAACGATAAAAATAATAACGTTCACAAATTCTTAAAATGCTTAATCGTAAGTGATTAACATCCTTCAATCTCTAGTCTTTAACAAATGTGCATTAAGTCGCAAAATAAATTGTCAGGACCTTACGGATTACTCATTCTGTTATACCACTTTCGCGTCAGGTTAGTGATTTTATAATGAATCGGTGTACACGGAACGCATACAAATTGACGCATTAAGTATTGCGGTCACGAGCGATGGCCACGGCTGCGGGCTCCGACATTGAACCGGGCCACTGTGCCCGCCGGGCGCGCGTTACGTAACCCCGGCGTGCCGGCCGCTGCGCCGGACCATGGTCTCCTGCCTGGAGCTCCTGATGCTTTGGCTCTCCGTGCTCGCCGACACTGTACTCGGGAAGTTAGTATCGGGGTGATTCTGCCCCTCCCCCAACGTCGTCGTTAGCACTCCGCTTTTGTACTAGTCCTGCTACTTAGCACTGCATCGTGCTCCCATTTCAGTCTGTGTTTACATCATAAAAACTAAATTTCTGTATGCGGGATTGTTTTATTACTCTAATTTCTGCTCAAAAGAGTGAATCGGTTCTGCAGAAGTATTTACTGCCCTACAAAAGTAACGTTAATTAGCAGCAAACGTGTCTTTTATATTTGCTGGTTGTGGTTCACGTTCAAGTACTTACTGATAAAGTTATCAGTGGGTGGTTCGACACTGCGATTCAACTGATTACCCAGGTGAACACATGCAGATAACAGAATGTCAAAAACTGTTAAATGTTTAAATATTGTTCCTCTTAAATGTGTGTTTTTTTGTTAAAAGCCAATCCCCTTCTTGAAGAAATTATGCGGCAGCAAACCCAATGAAAGTTCACCTGAAATTAACCTGTCAAGCAAAACTCTGATACATAAAATGACGTATCTAAACAGACGCCTCCCGTCATTCCGACCTCGCCGCCGAGGTCCTTTGTGATCGCGACCGCGTCCCCGAGTAAATAATACTCCCCCCGACCCTTGCTCGATAACGAGGTGCCAGCAGTTGTTGCAGCTGAGCACGTAGCTTTAAATTCCCCGAATAATAATCATTATTAAAATTTTGATCCAGCCCGTCCCATCCTTGATGTCCTCCCTCCGGTTGACGCCCTAAGCCGAGGTTCGTACCCCACAGGAGTTGCCCTTAGCGAGCGTTCACCTAGTTTTAATTAGCATAGTTGAATAACCCCTGGCTGGAGGTTTTAATTGTAGTAGCTTAAGGCACCCACAGGAAAGCCCGGTTAAGTTGTCATGATCTCAGAGGTCAACTACGAGATGCCCTACTTAAAAAAAAAAAAAAACACTCGACGGCCGACAACGGCGCGCGTCGAGTGACCGTGTCTCACTACCGCGGTGTCCGCGGTGCAGCGGTGGTCGCGGACTGGGCCGCTCTTGCTGCTGTCGCTTTGCACACAATGGTTCACGCGCGCGGAACACTTCGCTGACCTCTTGCACTAATACGCGACTTCAACTGTTCCTAATGCCTTAACCCAGTTATACAGTACCTACTTTAATATGCTACCTCAAGGCTCGGTTCCCATGACAACGCAAACCGACGCGCACTTCTAACCGCGGTAGTGCTGTACTACTCACCACTACCACAGTCCATAGAACCGCTTTGCGAGCTATTTTTTGAAAATAGTTGAATCCGCAAAAACTCCATTTCGACTGTTGAAATAAGTTCGTTATAAATAAAGTGTACTTAAGTATGAATAACGAAGTCTAGGCATGCAGGCACGCTACACGTATGGTGAAAAAAATAACGAAGTCGAACCTGCTACTCCATACATTTTTGTTTGCATAACTCAAAATATAGGGTCATCGACGCGCAACCTGTTACCATGGATTCAGTACATGATTCTGATCTCTTTGCGATGGAATCTTTCGTAGCTGATTTTAAAAAAATACTGCTAAATTCTATTACACTTGACCGCGTAGATGTTACACTTATTTGATAACCGACGATAAATATATACGCTAGGGGTCTACAATCATGTGCTGAATTCATGGTTAGAGTTTGGGCGTCGATGTCCCTGCCACCCTGTATAGGGAACAGCTGGTTTTTTTCGTTGTTTTGGGTTTACGTCGACAATAACACTTGAGAGGTTTTTGTTATTTCAATTACACTTTATTGCGCACCAAGATTGTAACACCAGTCATTTGAAGTACGATGGAATAGAGGTCAGGGGGCCGACCACAATCTTTTACGAAACAATCTTATTTCAAGAGAGTTTTGTTTCAAGCTTATAATAACATTACTCATATTCATACCATAACCTTCACCGTTCAATATTGTTTTATTCCTGCTAAGTGCTGGGAAAGAACGAACTATGGCTGTTGCCTGCTATAGTAGAAAAAAAATAACGCTATATGAACTGTATAGCGCTGTCCCTTTTTCACACGTTGGTCTGAATCGCTAGAAAATATTACTTTGCATTAGAATCTAATTTTCATGAAATTGACACAAATATTAAAAGATTTATTTGGTTTTGAAAAATAAGAAAAACAATTTAAATAATTTAAAATAAGCTACGGCTAAGCTGTGACATAATATAAATGGGAACATTTGTCAGAACGTGAAACTCAAGCCGCATTCCGAGTTACGCCTCAATCGTTCGTAGCGCTCACATCAATATTTTGCGTACCGATTTAGATATCACAATTATGACAGCACAGAGCTTTCAACAATTCGTAACGCTCGTGCACGCGCTCACACTGCTCACAGTGCTCGCTCAACGTCAAAACTTTTAATATAACCCCAAACCTTGCGCAAGATGGTTGGATTACAGTATTTCTTTGAGTATACACAACAAATTTCTTCTTCTTTGGTTAGGTAGCGACTGTAGCTAGAAGCACAATTTCGAAAATGCCACGTTAGTTTAAAGATATGGTGCAACTCAAAACAAAACAGCACAACTGTCATTTTGACAATGCTCACGGTGATATTAATTTAGGGCATGGTCAGCGTTATCGCAAGATGGCGTATTGTTATGACGTCATCTATGACGATTCACAGCACGTCGTTATCGCGCTCACACTAATTCGGTAAGGATGTTAGCATGCTCTAATCGATTACAGCGTAACTTGGAACGCAGCCTCGATGTAGCGATATTATTGTTTACAAGTGGTTAATTACTACGAGGTTGAACTTATTTATTTGCTTATGAATTTATGATCTGACTGCCTACAAAGTCGACATGGAATCAAGGGAAGGTTAAGGTTACTCAGTTACTTTTCGTCGGTCCGGAGTGTACGCGTGTTGTATGTTGCCAGGTCCAGTTTCCGGTGGTTATGGTAGCCGGATCTCTTCCGGGGAATCTTCGCACCCCTTGCCACGGTGCCACGGTGCCACGGTGCCACGGTGAGACCTTGACCGCTACCGTAGCTAAGGGCCGGTGGGCCGCCGGGCACTAGGGGCCATTTCTTTCTGGTGCTTGTTATTTTTGGGGGGTATACCATAATCGCCACGCTTGGCAGGCGGGTTGGCGATCGCAGTATGGTGTTAAAAATGCATAGAGAACGCTGCTGCCCATTCTCTTGTAAGGCCCTTAGTCGCCTTTTACGACACCCATGGGAACAAATAGGGTAGTGATATTCTTTAAGTCCGGCACCACACAAACGTAAATAATTACATTTTACTAACTGTGACACGAAAATGTTTTTTTCTTAATATTTTGCAAAACAATAATATTTCCGTCAAGTCCGAGGAACTTTTTTAAGATTGCTAAATTTGACATTAAAACAATATTGCTAGTTGTCAAAAGTCACGTGCTGATTGTAATGATTATAATTGAGTAAAGCCATATTTGTTACGGTCGCGAATCATATTTTAATCAACATAAAACCTGACACTGACCTGCAAAATACAAAAAACATAAGAAAATTTGAATTTCGCGGGCTACCCTGACGCTTCCCCCTTAAATGAAAATACTAAACGAATTATATTTTTATCTCAAATTTTAAAAATCGCTAACATAAATTTATATTTCATAATGAATTAATGACACTGAATTATTACAAAGTAATTTTTTGCAGTTGCAGAAAATCGCCCATATTTAAATGAAATACGTTATGAATCGGCTTTTTTAATATTTGTTGATTATATACAATACATGGTACATGATATACAGAAGTTTCAAATTCCTAACTTGTTTAGTTGTCCCTGGATAAGGGATTAATATTCAAGGCACAAACAAGGTGCATCAGAGCCGACATGTGTGGTCTGAAAACAGATGACAGCTGTGAAACTGCGTTAAGCGGACGTCCGCGCGGTCCCATACAAAAGTGGTCCGTTGCGGGGACAAGCGCGGGCGTCCGTCGCGGGGAAGCGGGCCCCGCGCTCGCACCACGTGTCCCGCCTCCGTGTGACGGACGCCCGCGCGGGGCACGCACGTTGCCCGCCAGCGGTGTGGCCAGCGGTTTTGTAATGTAATGTGTCCTATACTATTCAATGAGCAATATTTGTATATCTTATATATAAAATTCTCGTGTCACAATGTTAGTTACCTTACTCCTCCGAAACGGCTTTACTGATTTTTACCAAATTTTATATGCATATTCAGTAGGTCTGAGAATCGGCTACTATCTATTTTTCATACCCCTAAGTGATAAGGGTTGTCCACCCCAAACAAATAATTGGCAAAACAACGTTTGCCGGGGTCAGCTAGTATATATATACATATATTTGTAATCACGTTCTCGAAAACGGCTCTAATGATTTCGATGAAAGTTGCAATATAGGGGTTTACGGTAGTGAAAAATCGATCTAGCTAGGTCTCAATGTCTCATATCTGGGAAAATTAGTTTTCTCCGTATTTTCACCCGAGCAGAGCTCGGTTTCCCAAAGTTTAGAACAAGATTATGAATTACATTAGAATAATGACATGGCAGCATGGAATTAGTAAGTATCTACTATCATGGCAGCATGGAATTAGTAAGTATCTACTATCGTGGCAGCATGGGATTAGTATGAAATGAACTATCCTATACTATTAAATGATCCTTCTCAATTTTCACCAGAGCAGAGCTCGGTCGCCTAGGTACTAATATATTAAGTTCTCCATCAAGACGACTGTGCATGCACACCGTTAAAATTGAACTAGCAACACTGCGTAAATAAAATAATCCGGTCTCCGCGACGGGTACCCGCGACGGGTGCCGTCGCGTTCCCACGGAGCCCATCTGCGTGTCCACGCGCGTAGACACGCGACGGGTGCCCGTCGCGGGCGCCCGCTTAACGCAGTTTCAGGCCTAAATCATTCAAAAAACTTACGCTACCAGCGATATACATATTAGAAATTAGTATCTTCGTCAAAAATAATCCCAAACTTTTTTGATAAAATTACAATGGTACGAAATGTTCCAATTTGTAGTCAGTACAAAAATTCTTTGAGTAATTATAAATGTAAAACAGCATTAGTAAAAAAATGTGCCTGGGTAATGGCTCCACGCATTTATAATACAATTCGAGACGCCATAAAAGAATAAAATTTTACACGATTTAAGAATAAAATGAAATTGTTCTCAATTGACTAATGTTATTATAATAGGGAACGTACCCATACTACTTGATCCATTCGGAGGGGGGAGGGGGTCTTCAAAATACCACGCTTGGTCACAGGGCCGGGGCTTAGGTTTTTGTCACGTAGTCAATATCTTCTAGAGAAATATCGTGCTTTTTCGGGCTATATTCAAATATGGCGCGCAACGCTTAGCGCTTTTTAAACTCCACAGGTGGCAACATTGACGTACATATGGGCATACATGACGCCGGGAAGCAGTATTATTTTAATATTACTTCAGTGGGAGAAAGAGATGGAGCTATACGTCCTGTAGAGCTTCATCTCTTTCCCACACTGAAGTAATATTATAATAATATTGCTCTATGAGCTAGTGGTAGGCCCCCAGGAGGCATACGAAGAAAGTGCTTGCTTTGATAAGAGCTAAAAAGAACAAATAATATACCTATACTGTGGGTTTTCATTACTATAATTATGACTGAATCCTGTTTGATTTACAGTACGAATGTGTGTGATTATAGAACAGTTATCGAAAAATGTTGAGTGCAGATCACTTTTAACCAGAGCACAACTTACTAAGTGGACACATGGTCTGTTATACAGATATAAGACGATAAGCCGCTGTGCAATCAGATTTTATCAGAATGAGCGTCGCCATATCGAATAACATAACCTATTAATGATGTGGAATTTTATACTCAAATACTCAAGTTTAATAATGAAATCGGTATAATATTCTTATAAAAGTATTACAAGGTTCTTTTTGAACCCTTAAACTGCATAAAATTAGTGATGCAACGAATACTACTTTTACGAATACGAATATCAAACCTACTATTCGGCGAATACGAATACGAATATCTCGCCATGGTAATAAAAGACTAATAGTCTAGTACTACATAGACGCAGCTATTACTAACGTTCGTCTAAGTTACTTAGGACTTACTATCCTACCTTTTGTTCATACAAAAGAAATACAGACCCTATAACTACTTATTTGGTAATTTATCGAAGTGTTTCCATATGTCACTTTGATCTCGTTTACGAGAAGACATTTTCTATTCAACTTCAACTCCTTTCACTTCGCAGCAACCTCAGAAAATAAATAAAACAATACTCTCTTGCTTGACTTGTGCTTTCGACTGCCAAATGAAATGAAAGGAATGAATCCGACCATGGTTCGTAATGATAGGAAAACTCCCGGGCCGCGGCACTGTATAAACTATGGCCGGGGAGTCGTCAGGGTCAGGATGACTGGACCAAGAGCGATTTTTAAAGTTTGAGCAATACCAAGTTTTAGTACCTATTTGGTACTATTTGGTACCAGACATCAAATAATTGGTACCTCGCTAAAGAGGGAAAACTATTACGAGGAAAGTGGCCAGCCATTCTGACTTCAGAATGGCTGGACCAAGTCGACTTCACCTAGTTGTAGGTGCTATAACTAGTTCATCTTTTCGTTAAAATTTAGTACCTCATTGGTACCTCAACATATGTTTTTCTTAAATTTTTTCGATAAGCCAAAAATAAGTTACACCTACAAGAAGTTTTGCATGTAATCTGGAGCACGTTGATTTCACCTAGTTGTAGGCGTTATAATTAGTTCATCTTTTCATTAAAATTTAGTACCTCATTGGAACCTCCACATATGATTTTCTTAGATTTTTTCGATAAGCCAAAAATAAGTTACACCTACAAGAAGGTTTGCAAATATAATAATGTTTATTTTTGTACTAAGAAAATTACTGAAAATAAATCATAACACACATAAATATTACGTATAACATAATTATTTATTCATTGATTGACACATTAATATTTTTTTGCATATAAATAACAGTGTGCATACATTTTGTTTTTACTAATTGTGATTCTACTTGACATGTCGTCGTAACATTGCCATTTGGACCCTCTGCGGCAATGTGATTTGTAATGTCCCACGCCTTTCGGAGTCGGAGGTGGTACAAATTCTATAACAGACAAAAGGTGGTTCCAATGAGGTACCTACTAAATTTTAATGAAAAGATGAACTAATTATAACGCCTACAACTAGGTGAAATCAACGTGCTCCAGATTACATGCAAAACTTCTTGTAGGTGTAACTTAATTTTGGCTTATCGAAAAAATTTAAGAAAAACATATGTTGAGGTACCAATGAGGTACTAAATTTTAACGAAAAGATGAACTAGTTATAGCACCTACAACTAGGTGAAGTCGACTTGGTCCAGCCATTCTGAAGTCAGAATGGCTGGCCACTTTCCTCGTAATAGTTTTCCCTCTTTAGCGAGGTACCAATTATTTGATGTCTGGTACCAAATAGTACCAAATAGGTACTAAAACTTGGTATTGCTCAAACTTCAAAAATCGCTCTTGGTCCAGTCATCCTGACCCTGACGGGGAGTCCCCCGTCGCGTCGTCGTTGCGGTTAAGGCCCTTGCACACGTCGTATTTTTACGTGCCGACGACGCGCGTTTTCCAAGTCTGCCAGTAATTAGATTTGCGTACAAATATATTAATTTTTAAATATTCGTATTAATATTCGCCGAATACGAATATTCGGTAAATGTCTACTATTCGGCGAATACGAATATTCGTATTCGTATTCGTTGCATCACTACATAAAATATAAATAAATATTTCACACGTAAAAACATATCAATAGACGAAATGTTGTTTATTTCTCCAAAACTCGGTTTATCAGGTAGCGCGTGAAAATTTTACACGAAATGTTGTCGTGGCCAGATCTTAGAATTGATCATTTCATGATCATTTCATTTGTGTTTCATGAAATGGCCAGCTAAAATTGACCATATCGTTCAAACGTCATCGTTTGATGATATGTCAGTCGACGTTTGGCCATATCATTAAGTAAGGTATCGATTCAAATATTACTGGCATACATTAACCTTTAGCAATCTGGGTCAATGGATAAATAAAACATTTAAAATAGCTTTCATTCCAGAAGAAAAATAATAATTAATAAGATGTGAATAGTTAAATACTAACCTGTGAAATACGTTCCAAACTACATGGTTTTTTAAAGTTGCGCTCGTTTTTCGAGTGAATTTCATAAAAGACACGTAGCTTGGTATTATAACGATACTTCACTGCACTTTTATCTTCCATTTGCATATGTATAATTGCTTTTCCAATAGAATTATCGTCCGCCGCTATGATGCACAACAAAAACAAAGCGGCATCAACGCCTCTACCGGTGGATAATGTAACTATTTTACGATATGATCACTAATGTTTGGCCACATCATGAAGTAGTCGTGCGTTTTACTGTTCATATCGTCAAACGTTGAGTATTCAATGATCTGGCCAGACCACATCATGATGCGGCCAGCGGTCGATGATCTATTTCATGAAATTCAACCATTTCATGAAATGGTCGATCATTTCATGAAATGATCAATTCTAAGATCTGGCCACGACATATAAACCGCCGGTAAAGTTGCATGCGCACCAATAATTTCTTCCTCTAAACATAAATAAGGGTAACATTTATTTACGATAGGTTATTATATTTTCAATGTCGCAGTCACGCTGTCCGGATTTGTCAATTTCAATTTAATTTGATTAACTTCTTGATAAAAATACTGAAATGAGCTAAACGCTGTGTATCGTCTGAATATAGGACTTAACCATTTTTTTAATTTTTTTATTTATTACATTATTCACCAAAATAAGAACACGTATTACAAAAAATTGATATTTGGCAATGACAATATACAGTAAATAAATAATGGCTTAAAGTTTGTAATATACAAAGTTTAGGACTATCTGCATCCGAACTAGGTGGTAAACCTGTATGTCGGATTACATTTGATCCCCTTATATAAACTGTGAATATTTAGTAGCCATATTTAAAGTCGTAAACATAATTAGATTGCCATGAAGAGTTTATGAGGAAAGTATGAAAAAATAAAACAAAAAGTACGTGTGATGTGGGGTGTTTGTGTGTGGGTGTGAGTGTGTGGGTGTGAGTGTGTGTAGGGGTGTGTATGTGTGGGGGGGTGTGTTTGTTTTGTGCATTAGTTCATTCATCATTCATTCATCATCTGGCTAACACAGCTGTAATACTTGTATTAAAGAACAAAATGCTTTTATGCAGAAGATACTCAGCTTGTCGTACAATTATTCAAAACTTATTCATCTGTTACGTTGCTATTACACAGCTAATTGCAATATAATGTTGTGCCCAAATTGCTTGAATAACCTCTGAGTAAGCGCTTAATCAGCTAATTACGGTAGTCTTATTCATCGATTAGTTTCTATGACTGCTGTTAAACAAAACTTACTCAGAAGGTTTGTGCTGGCTGGGTGGTTGTCAGACTTTCGGACTTCTGACGACACGTAATGACTGTCAAAGATCCAGGAATGACAGCCGGGACCAACGGCTTAACGTGCTTTTCGAGGCACGGAGGAGTCTCGGTATGTAGAAATGGTCACCCATCCACGGATCAACTCCGGCAAGCGTAGCTTAACCTGATGGATTGACCCGTACGGCTGTTAGTACTTAGCTACGATAAGTTAATTTCAGTATGATGCAAAAAAAAAGTGTTATATGGAACATCTTTCTTCTACCTCCGCCCACGGTTCCGACTCTGATCAATCAAATGTAAAACATCCTCTGTAACATCTCTAGTAACAGGTGTTTGCAAGTGTCGTGTGTTCACATTGTGCCTGTTGTGTTCCAGGAAGGCGCGGCGCAAGGAGCGCGAGGGCGAGCCGGCAGGCGACCCCAAGCTGTACCTGCAGGAGGCGCTGCTGGAGCGCAAGCTGCCCGAGCTCGACATGCGCCAGCTCGTCGACCTGCCCCTCGGCCTCGACTACAACGAGTGGCTAGCCTCGCACAGTAAGTATCATTCCCTTCCCGGCCATCATGCCAAGCACCGACGGCTACACGTTCTCTCCGAGGCACGCTGGTGTCATACCACCACCTTGCTTACTCTTAGGCCCTGGCTGTTACTGAGAATAGCATCACTTTTATCACGACTTGGAATTCATACCCTCATGATCCGCAGCCGTAAAACTAGCCACTAGAGCTTTGATGCAAATGCCTCGATGCTCTAGTGCCTAGTTTTCGCTAGTTTCGGTTAGTGTTGTGACTACACAACACATGAAGGGTCTGATCAGGTCCCTAGCAGGTAGTGTTATGTAATTCCGGACACCTATCTGATTTGAAGTGTTCATCCTCCTCAGCTACGCAGCCTTTTCTCAACTATGTTGTATGTTTTCCAACTAAGTACGGAGTTGCTATCAGTGTTTTACATAGAGCGATGGAGCTGCCTACCTGATATCCACAACCCAGTTACTGGAAATTCAAAGTCAAATAATATATTTCAATTACGCACATAAAAGTCACTTTTGAACGTCAAACTTTACGAAACAATTGGATTGATTCTAGTCGCCCATTCCAAAAGGTAGTTTACGTATGGTGAAGAATGGGCAAGAAACTCCACCGTTACTCTTTTAATAAAATACTTTGTACCTTAATTATAAAAGTAATTATAAATGTGAAGACGATGCACCTGGAATAAGTTCTATACCACAATAGTTAAAAAGAATTAAAAATGAAGCAATTAACACATAAATTAATTATGTGATAGATTATTAAACGTATAATCCGTAACGTATAACGTATATTCCTAAAAATTTAACAAGTAACAAGTACTAATAAGCAGGGTTGGCATAAAACAAACAAGTTGTTTTAAAACACGTATTTTAAACAGTTTGAAATAAAATAATGTTTTTTTATTAAGAGTTTAATTAAAATCACAGTATAAATCAAGTTTAAAATACATAATGTTTTAAACATATGAAAAAAACATGGTTTTAAATCGCGAATAAATGGAAATAAATGAAAAGTTATACATTTTTAGGACTTGAAATAGCTCGAAAAGTAAATGAAACAGGTTAGATAGTTTTATTTAAGTATACACTTCGTCGCCGGTCGAAATGAAATTCCCCGCAACTATTTTGGGGATTGCCCTTATTTGAATATAGTCCATCCTACCTATGTATATCCTATGTATACTTCGGCACTTGTCGAAAAGAGGTAATTCCCCGCAATAATTTTGGAGACTTCCTCATATTTAAATATATGACTGTTTTGCATTAAGACAAAACAGGTATTATGTCTTAGAAAACACAGCAATGATATGAAGAAGCAGTCCTTATGATTCTGTGAAAATACTAGAATATCCCTAAATCAGTAGGAGTATCGAGCATACCTTCCTTTTTTCTGTCACCTAAGGGCGCCGTAAGTAGGTACCTTACCGCCAATTTAGCTGTCAAGCGTCATTGCAGTCTTCATCAACAGCAAGCTCCTTGACTCATTGCTGTGTTTTCTCCAACATTAATAACTATTTTGTGTTAATGCAAAACAGTCATATTATATGTCTTCGAAAACACAGCAATGATATGAAGACCTGTTTGATATCTGCTGGTGACCAGAAAAATAAAACACAAGAATGCAATGTAAATGCAAATTGTTAGATTAACCCAAAAAATTAAAACCATTTATTCTTTGTTGAACTTCCATATTATTATACCAAAGGTTAGGCTCTAATATTGGGAAAAACTAGATAAATCAAATTTAACAATATTATTATTCAGTCATCTAAAGACATTATTCAACTGACTTTGTAAGTGAACAAAACAAAATTAAAAACCTATTCTTTTCAATAAACTCAAGAAATGATGCAGTCACACCTACTGCAAAAATATGCATAAATCAGCACTTAAGGATAAAAGGGAATCACCAGTTTCGGCTAAGCGTGGACAAGATGCCCAGTAAAAAATATTTTTACCAAACAATGTATATATATATATTATATATATATATATAAGATGTTTATTTTCTCTACACAAGTTATGTACTTAATGCTAGTGTTTGAAAATAGTGCACAAACAAGGAACTAACTTTGTGAGAGACTGGTGCCTGAAATAGGTTTAAATAAAAACCTGTATTACAGGTCACCAGGGCCCTCCCGCGGCTAGATGCAGGCCTCCGTCACTCTATGTACTTGCGCGCTATAATTACCTACCGCCCGGCCGAGCGGTCTCGGGCCGTTTGCGGACCTTATTCAGTGCGGTTTTCGCAAGCGAAGCGCACGCACGTTGTTCAATTTAGACTATCTACGAATCTAATCTACGAATAGACTGATATTTTAAAGCATTCAATAAAACATCGTCTTTTTACGGAAAGTTAAAAGTGCCAACAGATGCGTTGTAAGGGAACTCGAGACTATATTTATTAATAATTTTGAAAAAAATATGAAACAAAGGCCGGGGTAGTACTCTTTATGAAATTTTAAATGACATACATTTTGATTCTCCCTGCCCTTGTTTCCCAAAACAATATTTAATAAAACTTTTTATTAGATTTAGGATTTTTTCTACATTAAAATTTAATAACCGAGGATTTAGAAAGGGTAAGAAATTTATAAAAATAAAACACATGTAGCTTTAAAGATTTGTTTTATTTTACTTACACACTGACCTGTATAATTATGTTTAAGATGTATTTGCACAGTCAGCACCAATTTATTAAAAACATATTTTACTTTTATACGATACAATTTTAAACTACCGAACATATTCACAGTTCTCAATAAAATAGACACAAATAGTTATGTTAATTTAATTTTATCGAAGAGGCAGCCCTGCGATTGCTGTGGGATCGCGCGGTGCGAAGCAATCACAACTGTACGCTTGAGCATTTAGGCACATTTTAGCATGCATCGGTTGCTGACGCGACGGAGTAGGCTATTATAGCAGTAGGTATTGGAAATTTTCTACTGAGTGAAGTATCTGTTACGTAGTAACTATTTAGTAATCTGTGCTAGATGCCTGTGATATGGACCATGAGGACAATGTATACTTAACTAACGTTGAATTAAGAACATTAATAAAATAAAATTAAAAATACAAAAAGAGTTAGTGGAAATACCAGTGTGTGTGAGTGCGTGAGTACCTAGAGGAAGTGTAAAAAGAGGTAGTCTATCTGAGAGGGATCAATAAATTCTCCGTTCTCTGATAATCTAGTGTTTTCAAATGTTATTAATTCTGAAAGAAATATTTTTGCACATCACATCACTGCCAGGTACACGTACAAAAAGTCAAAATAAAGAGTATTCAAACTGGAGCACCAGTTAAAAAGCATAGCCATTTGTTTGACGCAGTGATACCAGCACGGACATAAAAAATCTATTTCAGTCTTTATTCGATTAGATAATAATCAACTATGGTCACCAAAAAAAAGTGTTTGTCTGCAAAACGAGTACTACTGTATGAGAAGCTTATACTCATTTACATTGTTTTAAAATAAAACAATCAAAAACGCTACTAGTATTTTAACATATTTTTTTTATAAAGGTTCTATAAATCAATTATTGTCCGTTTTTTGTTTTTTCCTGGTAACTCCTACTATATCGTTTATAGAGATAATCGATCTGGTTGCTTTGTATCGATATTCTGCTTCCCGATAGATCATTTCGATTCGAGCATCGATATAAAATCGCTTTTTATTAATCATTTTTAATATTAATTCAATTCAATTTCTTACTACATTGGCAGAGTCCTGGTTTTGCCCGAACAATTCTACAAAAGTCAGTAGTGATTGAAAAGCGTGTTTATGGAAAATGACGGCTCGCTTTAATAGTATTTTTCCCGAGATTTTAATTTTTATCATTTAATTTAAAAATACGATTTTACAGTACGACTGTACAGTAATACGATTATTTGATCGATCCTCACTATCTTTATCAATTTACAGTAGTGAATCGTTTAGGTATATTGTTGAATCGATGTAAAAATCGATCAAATCCCGTTGTACCGACCCACTTGAGTATCTACATATCGAACATCCCTAACGTCAGGTGAAATGACAACATTGACAACTGACAACAATAAAAAAACTATACGCTTTGGTTTCGTGCACTGTGGATGTTATTTTGTTTACTCGCAGCTTTGAACGTTTGTTTTCCTTATCATGGACTCCGATACCGCTCCTCATAATGACCCGGCCTTACTCTTGGACACTGAATCTGTACCTCACGTTGAACCTGGCGCTATTATGGACCTCGAACCGGCATTAAATGACAACCACGGCACGAACTTGGACTCCTGTGCTACACGTACTTCGAGTGAGAATAAGGAACCAATGCGATGTGTTAATTATGGCGTTGATGTAATTCATTGCAGAAGACACGTTGCAGCTATTACAAAGATTTTACCCGGCAAGGTTTCAATTTTTCACATGCCAGTTGAAGCATATTCTTTCTTACATCTTGCTACAACTTTATTATAATATTTGCTTTCCTATAGATAAGTGGTTTTTAAAATGCAAGTCTTTTATTAATAAAGATCTTGTCCACGCTTAGCCAGATCACCCGAACAAACTGAGCAATTCCCTTTCCAAGATAGGTAGTAATTTTGAACAGAATAGCTTCTGTCTTTAAATCATGAAATAATAATAACCCATTGTAGCATCATCATCGTCACTGATGCTACAGTGGGTTTACTTTATAATAATTTTAAAACTGTTTAATTAACTAAACTTAGAATTAAACCTAAGATTTATTTTAACTAAGAAATATTTTTATTATTTCATGATTTAAAGACAGCAGCTATTTTGTTCAAAATTACTTTAACTCTTGGAAATTTTATCCTTAAGTGCTGATTTATGCATATTTTTGCAGTAGGTGTGCCTGCATCATTTCTTGAGTTTATTGAAAAGAATAGGTTTTTAATTTTGTTTTGTTCACTTACAAAGTCAGTTGAATAATGTCTTTAGATGACTGAATAATAATATTGTTAAATTTGATTTATCTAGTTTTTCCCAATATTAGAGCCTAACCTTTGGTATAATAATATGGAAGTTCAACAAAGAATAAATGGTTTTAATTTTTTGGGTTAATCTAACAATTTGCATTTACATTGCATTCTTGTGTTTTATTTTTCTGGTCACCAGCAGATATCAAACAGGTCTTCATATCATTGCTGTGTTTTCGAAGACATATAATATGATTGTTTTGCATTAACACAAAATAGTTATTAATGTTGGAGAAAACACAGCAATGAGTCAAGGAGCTTGCTGTTGATGAAGACTGCAATGACGCTTGACAGCTAAATTGGCGGTAAGGTACCTACTTACGGCGCCCTTAGGTGACAGAAAAGGGAAGGTATGCTCGATACTCCTACTGATTTAGGGATATTCTAGTATTTCCACAATCAGATGTTCCATACATTTTGACCGCGTAGGTATTGCACTTTTCTATGAAACAGCAGATTTTTTTTTTAATAACCGACGAAAAATTTCAACGCAGGGGGGTTCAGAATCATGTACTGAATCCATGGTTTCAGTTTTCGCGTCGATGTCCCTGACACCTTGTATACTTTTAGGTAAGGTAGGTACATCTAAGAACAAAAATCGTAATTCGCAACTAGTACAGTAGGGTGGTTCAGTATCTGTGTTACATGGTCCATCTTACACACCTACTTAGATTGATTACAAAAAAAAGTATGTTTTCACAGATTAGATAGTTTATTAGTTAGTACTAACTAAGTATAACTGATTATTATGTTATTAGATTGATTTATCGATTTGTGTTGATAATAAATTGAATAAATAGCACAAAGAAAAAAAAAAAACTATACTGCATAGGTTTAAGTAGTGAGACAGCTGTCAAGTAACCGACTAAACGTAATACCTGTCACTTCAGTTGTCATGCTACGTCACAGTCTCAGAGTAATAACTAAAGCATAGAGGGAGCGTACAAATTAGAGACAATTTACAATATCTAAGCTCTCCTCTCTTATGGTGCAGACTGTACGCTTAAAAGAGACAAACGCATAGGGATTCATCTATGCTTAAAGCTAAATGGACTTCCGAAATTGTCAAACGGTCCCATTTGGTCTCTTATTATACAACCAATTAAAAAAGCACAATAGTTGCTTAGTACACGATTAACCGTACAAAGTTTTTGATTTAGTCGTATATTACGTCGTGAATGTCACTGCGTGTGCTGGTTGAGTTGCTGGTCTTTCTTTTTAACCGACTTCCAAAAAGGAGGAGGTTATATGTTCGTCGCGTATGTTTGTTTTTTTTCTTTTTTTTTATGTATGTCCACCGATTTCTCCGTCGATTGTGGACCGATTTTGAAAATTCTTTTTTTGTTTGAAAGGGTGTGCTCTCGAATTGGTCCCATATAAATTTTATTAAGTTTGTTTGGATACTTTTTGAGTTAGCTACAAAATACGTATTTTTTTCCTACTTAGTATGTAGATGATATGATAAGTTTCTGTCACTGGTAGCAGGTAGTGGTATTCGAATATATGTGGGGTAGGTACCACAACTAAAAAGTGAAAAATAAAAACTTTTTACAAAAAAAAAAACAACCGACCTCCAAAAAAAAACACTACAAAGTGAAAAATAACTTTAATTTCGGAAGTCGGTGGCAAAAAACGAAAATACAAAACCCAAGACACCGACTTCCGAAATTAAAGTTATTTTTCACTTTGTAGTGTTTTTTTTTGGAGGTCGGTTGTTTTTTTTATTAATTCTTTTCATAATTTTGAAAAAAAAAGAAGGTACAAAGTACAGATCAGTAGGCTGTTAACATGGCTTGTTTTGTGTTATCGTGTAAATCACATTCGTCACGGAAAGAAAACAATGAATTGTTAAGTTTTCATCGGTAAGTGTTTTATTACAGTTTTAATATAAAATCACGCGAAATATTTGGATGTGTGTGAGATCATCATACCCTTTCGTAAGACAATCTCACCTTTTCTATATTACTTTATTTAAATCGTGTGAACCACAATGATTATAAGGAGATAAATAGTAGGTGTGAAATAAATATGCCAAACTTGGTTTCACATAATTATATTATGTTTAAAAACATTCAAAATCACAAGCAACAAACATTGTTGCATAAAATAAAATATAAATCATAGTACTTACATTTTGCAAGTTTAGACTCAGAGGTGCGCACTCTACAATCACTCGAACTCGACTGGCGTGTTTGCTTGTGCAACAACCGTTTATATACGCCTTCTTAATGGCGGGAGTTATGAATCACACAACACGTGCGTTTGCAGCTGCAGACGCACGTTTCGTTTTACGGTGAGCACAAACATACTTTGTTTTACATTTATTTTACTATTTATCCCTTTTAGTATTTTATATTTAATTATACATCTGTATTTTCTACTCTATTGTTAAGTTACACATTCTGACATGTGATTACTTATAACATACATAATATTATATTGATAACACATAGTTACAAAATTTTACTTATTAAAATTTTCCGGAAGTTTTTTTCGCTTTTCTATCATCTTTTGATACAGTAAATTTAAATCTACCAGCCGTTTCTATCCATCAGCTTTTATTTTTCGTACACAGCTTTTTGGTATTTTATGTGAGGGTAGGCGCATATTTACGAATTTAACACAGTGTTGATATCAGTTGAGATAAAATTTTAGCGATGTATACATCAAGGAGACGTTGTTTAAACTATCCAAAGTGTTTTTGCTTTATTTGTGGTGAATATGTTTTAAAAAATTATAGAAAATCGGTGACAGATTTCGTAAAAATCGCGTATACCGACTATTTTAAAGTACAATTAAAAGCTGAAATGAAATTGTTTATTCTGTAAATAGGATATCGGAATCACTTTCACACGTCATATAAAAAAAAAAAATCGTCGTCATTTCCTATCTGACTACTCTGAGAAGAAAGGCCGAAACAAACTCAGAGGTCGCAGTTTCTTTTAAAGTCCAGACATAATCTTGGTCAGGCCATATGAGGACCATGTAGATTAGTGTCTGAAAAGGTCTTTTGAGGAAAGAACCACACAGATTTGAGTGGACCTGTCAAGTCAGTGCAAGCATTTGTCGGTAATCGTGGAGCTCAACTCAGAACATAAGGAGCTCAAAACGACGAACAATACCAAAGAAAGGACGTTTGGGTAGGCCGCATAAACTACTCAATATATTTAGAACTAGCTGCGCCCCGCGGTTTCACCCGCATAAGTCACGATCCCGTGGGAAAAAAAAAAGTATCCTATGTTCTTTTCCAGGGCATCATCTATATATGTGCCAAATTTCATCCAAATCCGTTCAGCCGTTTTAGCGTGAAGGGGTAACAAACAAACTTACTTTCGCATTTATAATATTAAGGATATACTAGAATATTTGATGGACCACAAATACGTCTGCTAGTTAATGATGAAAATTTTGTTAAAACCATGAATGAAAAAGAGTCCAAAGCATGGAAATCATTTGTGTCAGTAATGAACTACCAAGACTTGGTTCAACATATGTTATTATGACTGAAGGATCTTGGTTGCATCATGAGCGTAAAACTTCATTATTTACACTCCCATCTGGACCACTTTCCTGAAAATCTTGGCCACTTTAGTGATGAACAAGGAGAAAGATTCCATCAAGAAATTCGCACCATGGAGGCACGATATAAGGGCAGATGGGATGTGCATATGATGGCAGATTATTGCTGGAGTTTGAAACGAGACTTACCACAAGTATCACATGCAAGAAAATCAATAAAAAAAAACATTTTTGGCGGCTTCCAAATATTTAATATTTTTAATAATATTTTTTTTGTTGTGTTTTTCAAAAAAATCACACATATGCCATATCTCAAAAACTAAAGCTGATAGATGAAAACTCTTTTTATTTTCAGAGTCAGGATGCCATATGTCTACATAAAAGCTAATTAACCGTCTGGAAAACAATCTTTGTAACTATGTGTAATGATCCCTTCAAACTATCTTTATTACAAATTATATTGTGGTCGCGAATTAATTTTCAAAAAAATAATTTGTTAAATTGTGATCGTATGTTATGCTAGTGATGTAGATACTTTTTATCGATAAGATAATTTTATGTCGATAAATTGGAGAAGGTATCGTTTTCATTTTCAGTATGCATCCAAATGATAAAGAGAATTGGTGTAAAGTGATTCCAAGAGCCAGAAATTATTGGACTAAGCATAGCTGAATATGTTCTCAAAATTTATACTTATTATTATTTTTTCAGGGTTCTATGGAAATAGATGAAAATGAAATATCAATTTCGAGCTCGTCATGTTGTTCAGCACTAACAAACAAAATAACATGAATATTGCAACGTGAAGAATCGCTGTTGGAAACGATTGAACATGACTACATTTATGATCCATGTGCTTTTTCAGAATACGCCAGTGATATTGGAAATTACCTATATAGCAGGGAGTGTTGTGCGATCACTAAAAAAAATTATTATTTGTGAAGTATGTTTACAAAGCCTCGAAAATTAGGTCACATTTGACTAAAACTGTAGTGTTTAAAGGACAGTAGGCTAGAAGAAAGCAGTTTAAATTATTCGATTTTCAATTTATTTTATTTTTTGTTATGTATGTGTCAATGTGTGCTAAGCGCGCGCCCCCTGCGCGCCATCTACTATATCGGCGAGTCCAACTCTCGAGTCACCAATATGGAATAAAACAGTGCGTTGCTAGCTAGCCAGTGTTTCACTTGTGTACTCCTTTCCCCGCAGCCGCGTACTTAACACAAATATAAAATAAAAATCCGTTTTGATCCCATTGTTTCTACTTCATTTCATAAATTTTAGATAAAAAAACATTTTCACGAAAAATAAACCGACTTTCAAAGCAAAAAATAACTTTCTTTTCGGAAGTCGGTGTCATTACCTGTTATTTTTTGTCGTTTTGCGACACCGACTTCCGTAACGAAAGTTATTTTTGTTTTTTAGTGTTTTGTTTTGAAAGTCTGTTTATTTTTCGTGAAAAAGTTATTGTTTTTCTCTTTTTAGTTTTGGTACACTATCACTAAAAAATGAGCAAGTTCTACGGTGTAAGGTACCTAAAGGATTGACAAACTCACTTGAACTCAATTTACACATTTCGCCTGTAGCAATTAACATTGTCGGATATACATTTTTGCGATTTTTTAATTTATTATTTATTCTAAGACCTTTAAAGCACTAATTTAAAAATTGCAAAAATGTAGATCCGACAATGTTAATTGCTACAGGCGATTTGTGCTGTTTGTCGTTAAGGAGTTTGGTTGTATGTTTCATATCTTGAAAACTGCTGAACCGATTTTGATAAAACATGTACTGTTCCCTAAGTTGAGAGATACCTAATCTGATAAAAAAGAATGATCACGATCCGATTATGAATATCAGAGAAATGCGCGGACAAACATACCTACATACACTTATGAAATTTGGCACACGTGTTTAGAAGCCTACATAGAGTAACATAGGTGAATATTGTGTAATTCCAACAATATTACATACATTCGTATCGAATTGATAACCACTTTTTTTTAGAAGTCGGTAAAAAGAAAAGTATGATGATTTCATGCTTCGGAAGGAACGATACGCTGCGAACGAACGGTCGTCACTTACGTTGGAGCTTGGGAAGCGGTTAAAAAACTGACTGAATCAGTGTTTGGTTGGAATAGGATTAACATGTAAAAGCCTGTTGAAACCAGATCGAGATTTTTTAATCAAACAGTGTATTGTTTGTTTTTATCATCCATGGAATTTATGACATGACAATAACGTACATTTAATTCAATAAGTTAATTATCTGTAAAAAATAAATTAAAATCGATACATATCGATATATCACTGCCGAGACTAAAAAAGTGGACAGCACTGCCATAACAACCCTCATAACTATATATCTGTCCTTGTTTTTCACACTGAATGTGTCATAAGCATAAAGAGTATAATTAGACTGAAATTTCACGCTCCCTCTATGCTTTAGTTATTACTCTGAGGTCACAGTTGTACTCTTCAATTTAGCCACGTTATAATTCGTTGACGTTTAGAGTTAGAGCTCTTTACAATAGACAGATTACAAATTATTATATTAGTATCTAATCTAACTAAAAATTGTGCTCAAGTAGTCTACGATGAGTAGTTTAAGAATAATTGGTAAAGTTTAATATACATTAATAAAAGAGGAAACTATTGTCAAAATCTAAAATCAATTTAATTTTATCGTATTTTTAAACAAGAAAGTGTCATCTATAAAAACCCTTCTTACGATTTTTACCTTTATTTAACTACCTAAACCTATGGAGTATAGTTTAAAACATTTTGAACTGTTTGTTTGATAAAATTTAATAAAATCTGTTTTTTTCCAACCCTGCTAAAACTTAGTAAGTCAAGTAATCACAGAAAGTAAAATCCATGATAAAAAATAATAAATTATACAGTTAAATTAGCGACCAGTTTGATTTGATTAATTAAATGAAACGAATGCTCAAAATGCACACGTTGCTTAAGCCAAGACCCCTGAGCACGGTGCGGCTCCCACGTGCTCAGTTCCGTCGGCGTGCAACTGTCAAGGTGGTGTGTGACACCCTCGGAATAACCGTGTACTACTGCATGCTCAGCAACTATTTCATATTCATTACACAACTATGTCATTCAGTATGTCAATGTTAATACGAGTATCAGCCTCCACAATGACACATGATTGGTAGAGAGTTTAAAAAAACGTGCGATGTTGGTAAATAAAGGTGAGCGGTATATACCGAGGACTGTAATTATATTGTGAAGCTCAATCTGTAGACAATTAGCATCGTCAAATTCTGGTTCGGAGACAGTAACCCCGCCACTCTTGTTTATAGTAAGTAAGTAAGACTCACATAGTACGTTGTGTTAGTGAAGAGGTTCGTTTACTTTCTATTCTACACATTCTTTCAAATGCCTCATAAATAGAAAAATATCCTGTTTAAAAAAAACTGAGGCAGTCGTCCACGTCAAACGAGACGCATTGGCGAAAGTCCAAGTCTAGGCCATCTAGAATTACGTGCAGGTGACGGCAGTCCTCGCCTACTTATTATGTCCTTGCACTTATGTTTCAAAGCAAACTAAGAACGCTGACCACACATAAAAAAATAACTTGATTTTCTTGGCTTTGACAAAGTATACAGAAAGTTCGCGGCCAAATACATGGACAAATGCTGTTATTTCCTTTTGTTTGATTCGGAATCTATTAAAGATATTAATTGTGTCGCGTAAACCGGTGATGTCACGGCACAAGAGATGCGGCTGGCGACGGCAATCGGTTCCGGACGTACCGTACTGCACGACCTTGGGGCCTAGACAAAATCCCTTTTTTGTAAGCGTTAACGCCAACCGAAAAGATCAAATTGTATGGAGTTGATTGTAGCTTTAGAAATGTCACGTGACTGCTGCTAAATTGGTAGAAAAAGGCACTATGCCTCATGTCGAAAGGAACGTTGAACTGAGCGTGACATCTAAACGCCAAAAATATTCGTAAAAATGATAAACAAAGTGCCACTTTTGACAAACATAAATGCTATTTTGGCGTTTCCGCGACACGCTACATTAGCGGGAGCTCGAACCCTGACGGTAACACTGTTAAATAGTAAACAGTGACATTTTTGTGTTTTTATTTCAAATTCGTCAATTAAAATGCATAGTTTGAGATTATTATGGATAGCTAATAATGAAAGAGCATTGCAAAGACGTCAAACAAGACTAAATCGTATAATGGAGCAAATTGTAGAGATTTGAAATGTGTTCATCGATTTAGGCTTAATAATAATAAGTTAACTCCTGCCATAGGCGTTCACTTTTTATCCTTCCTTGAAGTTCAGCTAATGGCCTTGAAAGATCACCATGGCTAAAAAAGTAGTCATGATAAGATTTATGTACAATACGAATAAGAGCCAGTAAACATGAATTTTACTTCACGGCGGCGATCTGAAATATAATGAGTTAACAGTGTAGTAATTCTTATACACGGCGAGAGACATCGCGTTCGTTTAGATATAAAATATTGTAAATATATTTTTTTTCATTGAATTATCTTCATCTTTGGCAACACAGAAATGTCACTTTTCTTTTCGCGCGCGTTCTGACATTGCGGAAAAAATTTCTTTCATCAAATAATTATTCATTTATAATAGGTTTACGGTACCTTTTACTAAATAAAATAACAAATGTCAACTATCTATATAATCTAAGTGATAAAAAGTGTATTAAGTGCATCGTTAGTGGAAACCTGAGACGGCTATATCTACAACAGAAGCACCCTTAGTCCTGAGTTCCTGACCCACATTAGATGTAATCAGATCTTGAGGCCTCCCACGACCTTTAATGTGCGAGAATGCCTGGCTTTAACTGACCACGTTGTACGTGATACTGATAGTGTTTTTACAAGCACTATGGTGGACGTTAACACAACTTGTCAAAGCATTATCTCTCCAGTCGACACGAGATGTCATTAGTAACGTTACCTCCAATTTGCTAACTGGATGAGAAGCTGCCAGAGAGGCGCGTGATGCCCTTAGCAATGTTACTGTACATAGCTAGCTGGTATGCCCTTGAAGTGGCGTAGGGTGTTTATGGAGAAGGTAAGCCGGAGCAGCAAAAAAAATAATCTTGGACTTTCTTCGTGGCCGCGAAAAGTTACATCATTAAATTCCGATTTCGATCTACTTTTCTATTATGAGCTTCATGTAAATTACCTAGTGAAAATAATTCTATTCCTACCAGTCCCGAACACATAAAACAGCTACGAATATGTTTTTCAGTCTGCACATCTTTTTTGATGAATTCGTCAGATTAAAATGTAAAAAAACCCTATATTCCATAAACTACTAGAATCTAAGAAAAGTAAACAAGGGAACAATACATTTTTATTAAATTTACGACTACTAGTCAGTCATGGATATTTATCGTAAAGGGAAACATTAAGGGCCTTAGTCCCGTTTAGTACCGTAAAACGGTCACTTTAAAAAGCAATCTTCTCATAAACGGCTTGGTTAAAAGATTTGATAAAAATATATGTTTGCTATAGATTCATGAACAACATTTTTGAAACAGGATTTTTTCGTATGGCTAATTATTTTTTTATTTATTTCTAAAACACTTAACCTATTACATTTTCGTTTTAGCCTCACAACGAAAACCTCTCAGGGTTTATCTGTGTGCGGCGAGCCGTTCAAGAAAAATATATGTTTTTACAGAAAAAAATTCTTACATACTACAATGATGCTATGACATCTACATTTACACTAATATTATAAAGAGGAAAGATTTGTATTCCTTATGTAACGAATAAACTTAAAAACTACTGGACCGATTAAAAAAAGAAAAAATATTTTGCTGTTAGAAAGCTACATTATCACTGGGTAACATAGGCTATAATTAGCGGAAGCTAGTGATACAATAATTTTAAAATGATGATAATAATTTGTGAGTATATTAATACATACATATATTATGAGAAATTTTGTGTAAGGAAACGTTTTGATTTGTACTTATAACTTTTCGAATTTGCTTTGTACAACGTTTGTAAGTCCTCTGGCAGTTTATTAAGGAAAAGAGGTACTAAATATTCTTCAACTCTCATACCGTAAACATTATTGAACTTTGGTAGGATGTATTTATTTTTAAGTGGTATCGTTCTTAGATAATCAGGTCTTGTTTTTTCGGTTAGCAACTCAGGTCTATTGAGTTCCGCAAGTGTACAAAATTCAACTTTATTGAACACATTCATAACATTACAGTATTTAAAGAGATCGTCGTCACTGTTTTTGAATTTCTTGGTCAAATGTTTTGGCGTAATTACTTTTAATATTCTTAGTTGTAGCTTGTAAATATCTGTCAGGTATGTATGATAAGTTCTGCCGTAGCTGCTGAGTCCGTAGCTGATAACCGAATCTGCTAGGGCCATATATAACATTCTAAGCGTTTTGTAAGGTAGTTTATATTTAAGTATACTTAGCTTACCTAGAATAGACCTCAGTTTGTTGCATACGTAATCTTTGTGCGGTCCCCAACAGAATCGGCTATCTACCATTAGACCGATATACATGTGTTTGTCAACTACTTCCAATAACGGACATTGGCAAGTCTTTGGCGAACTATGTAGGCAAGTGTGTTCGTGTGCTATAACTGTAGGTATAGTTGAGCATTTATTGTGTGATGAATGTATGTGAACAATTTTTGTTTTTGTTGCGTTTATTACCAATCCAACGTCATGAGCCCATTTACACATTTGGTCAAAGTTACGTTGTAGGGATGCCTCAGCGTCATGGATATTTTTATTAGCGACCAATATACACGTATCGTCTGCGAATTGGTATATAGAACCTGAATTTATAGCATTACTCATGTCATTAACATAAAGTAAGTATTCTGTAGGACCTATAATTGAACCCTGGGCCGTTCCTTGCGTGGATGGAAGCTTTGTACTGTACTCATTTTGTATTTTAACCGTGTTGTACCTGTTTGTGTGATAGTTTTTTAATAGTTCTAATATTGGCCCTTGTATTCCATTTTGTGACAACTTATCAAAAAGTGTATCACAACGGAGCATATCGAATGCTTTGCTAAAATCTATAAAAAGTGTCAAAACCTGTTTTTTGTCATTTAACTGTTTATTGACTTCATCGGTAAATTCTCGTAATAATTGTGTCGTGCTCTTATTTTTTTGAAATCCATATTGATTATTGTTGATTATTCCGTGTATCTGCAAAAAGTTATTTATCTCATTCCCAATGAAACGTTCTATGATCTTATCTATACAAGACAATATAGTGATAGGTCGATAATTATTGACGTCATCACGTGAGCCCTTTTTGTGTATTGGACGTATCACCCCTATTTTTAAAAGGTCGGGATACGTACCAGTCTGCAAGCAGCAATTAATTAAATGTGTAATAACTGGGATTAGTTTAGCTGAAGTATACTTAACATCTCTAGCACGTATTCCGTCGTAACCCGGACTTTTCCTATCGTTCATTTGCTTGATGATCCATTCAATCGTATCTTCCCGTGCAGGTTGCACTCTTATCGACCTATCAGGAATTATCTCGTACGTAAGTTTATCTAAAAGGGGCACATCGCAATAGTTGTTTAATTTTTTGATATTAGAATTAAATTCAGTCATGAAAGTGTTGGCCAATGTTGAAGGGTTTGTTCGAAAAGTTATAAGTAAAACGTGTTCAATACATTGCATAATTTTGCCGGTTAAACTGTTCACAATGCTCCAAATCTTTTTGCTATTTTTGAAATTTTGAGAAACTTCCATCATTATTTGTTTATTTCTTATGTAATTTGTATATTTATTTGTTTTATTTCTATATCTGTTGTATAATAATCTTTTTTGCGGGTTATTTTCATCTTTGAGCCAAATATTAAACAATAAATCACGCTTCATACACATCTTTTTAAGTTTTTCATTAGCCCAAGGACAATTATTACGTTTACCGAAACTGCTTTTACTAATTGTGAATTTACATTTATCGTATACATTATTAAAACTAGTATGTATGTACTTAACTATTTGATTTGGGCACCCGTATTGAAGGGGTATACTCAGTGGCGTGCGTTTCATAAAGACAGAAAGACACTGCCTACCCTAGTTCTGATAATAGATCTAATATTATTTTATCAATAAACAAAACAAATCATAAATCAGCTCCACCTATCGAGTGCCGGTGGTATCATCATTCGAATTTCGCATCATCTCGATTCGCGCTGCACTAGCGCCGCCTCGCCTCTGCCACGGTAAAGACACAAACTATTCGTCTCTGAATGTTTTTATGTGTGCTCTCGTGGTAAGTCGTATTTAATGTGTGTGCGTTCCTATAGCTACGCGGGCTTTGCTGACACACAATGACAAAAATCACGCACACAACTGCAAGAAAAGCCAGTGTCTATTTGTAGTTATTCTATACAGCTAAGACGAAAAATTACGACTCGTACCGAACATTACCGAAGGAAAGTTAGCTATGCAATGCAAATATTTTAGGAAATAACGTTGTTTCATTGAATTTTATACATTTAGATGACCATAATTTTTTGTCGTATAACCTTTTTTACCCTTTATTGCCCGTTTTACTATAGTTGCCATATTGTTTGACGTGCGTTGTGTTTGTGAATACGCTATCAGGTAATTAGAATTTGATTGTTGTTATTAGTGTAAAATGGATAATATTGTCTGTGAAAGTTGTTCAGATGGTGTGTGTATTGAGAAAATAAAACATGATGCGTTTTCAAAACTATATTTCGGTGAAAAAAAAACAAGTTATCGAGATAGGTCGTGGTACACCGGATTTGCAATTAATACAAATTAAAGGTAAAGTCAATCGTAAATTCAATAAAAAACAATATGATTCATATCATTGGCTGACAGGTTGCATACACAGTACCTAATCGGTTATTTTGTTTCGTTTGTCTACTATTTTCAAATAATAAAACCGTCTGGAACGACACCGGTTACGCTGATATTCATAATTTTCCTACCGCCGCGAGAAAACATGAACAATCTGAAAAACACTTAGAAGCTTCCCTTAAATATCACACCTTTGGAAAAAATCGTATAGAGACGCGTTTAATCATCAATCGACAAGACGACGCGACGAACCAAAACCAACGTGCAGTATTTTTGGTGAGTAAAATTTTCTGCCTACCCTGTCTTAAAACTGTGTGCACGCCACTGGGTATACTCCAGTCGATGTTATTCAGTTCACTGTGCGCTCGGCGATTATCTATCTTAGAATACTTTAGCCTAAAAAAAATATTTAGCAAAACGCTATTTTTAGCTAATATTCCCTACTACTTCTAAACGGCTTTGATGTTTGTAAATATTTTTACACTGAAAAATTGGTGATTAAAAGTACTACAAATTTGAAACTGCAAATGTAAATCAATCAATATTTGCAAAGAAAATGTCCCCAATTAGAGATAGAGGGTCAGAGGCGCTCTGCGCGGGACGCGGGCGGCAGTCGTGCATTAGCACTGAGACGGGGTGGCTGTGTCGCTCTCTGCTCCGCTCCGGCTATCGTCGACTATGCGCATACGTATGTGTTAGTGCGAATGTTTACGAACTTATTGTATTAATGTGCGTTTATAGACTAGCTCGCGCTGCAGAGTCAATTCGATTGTGCGCGTAGGCACTTTATTGTTGAGTATTTTTTATGTGCAATATTCTTAATACTTTTTAAAATTAACAATTTACAATATAAATTTAAAAAAAATGTAAATATAACATAACATCACGCCTGTATTCCCCAAAGGGTTAGGCAGAGGTGTACAGTCACGAGCAAATATGTATACACATAGCAAAATTAAAAAGCAATTTTCTCGTGGAATAACGTCTGCAACTTTATACCTATTTCATATTGGTATGGATTCCAAAATACTATGTTCATTACAGTATAATATTACAATCACAGTAGGAGAAAATCACTTTTTAAAGTTGCTAAGTGTATACATATTATTGCTCGTGACTGTATCTATAGTACACCCACATTTCGCCAGTTATGTTTAAGTCCCATGTAATAGGGGGCGAGCCTATTGCCAAAAATCCAGACTCCGGGCTGCTACTAAGCAATTCTAGAGGGAAAAACGCTATAGCACTTTGCCTGACCCGGGAATCGAACCCAGGACCAGGACAGGTCAGCAGTAACGCTACAACGGCGCAGTCGTTGACCTACAATATTGTGCAAATAAATAAATAAAAATGGCAAGGCATATCAAGCACAGTAATCGGGAATATGAATGAGAATTAAAAGTGATTGAATTTTAAAATGATAAGACTGTATTTTATAACCTCTAACTAACAATTCCCATTTTGCGTCACACGTGATCTGTTCAATTTATATCATAACACGTGTGACTCCGGATTTTTAATTTGTCTGTCTGTGATGTCTTATTTATACCTTTTTAGTTGAATTTTTTGTCGTAGTTGGGTTTTAGTTTGTATAACTTTTATTTTTATTGAATTTTTTTTGGCGTTAGTTTTTTTGGGATTTTTTTTATACGTATTTTTAAATGTGCTAATTTAACCCTTTAATTTTAGGTGTATATTGTGATTGACTTACGTAAATAAATGAATCCTTATTATCAAAATGAAAGTCTTACCGGTTGGAGTGTACCCTTTTAACCTACGGAGCGAGGATTTTTATTATTCGGGAAATAATAAAATTATGAAATACCCAATTTTATTGCAGTATCGTAAGCTTGACCATGGCAACCATGTAGGTTCTGAGAAATATGGCCCTATGATGCACCTTTTCCAGTTAGGAGCTTTCGATTTTTTTTTAAATAAAAATCTCTATATTTCCAAAGTGGTGACTCGGATGAAAATCTTTTTTGGAAATAAATTGTAGTTCTAGTCGAAAACTATGAGATGGTGTAAAAAAAACCAGAGATTTTTGGTTTTTCATGTTTACAAATAAAAAAAAAATTTTTTTCCTCAAATTCATGTTGTGATGCTGATTGCACGGGGGTCACACAGGGGAGGTAAAATTTCGGTTATTTTTTGCCTAGGACGCACCGTTTTCGAGATATTTGAATTTTCGTTTTTTGCCTATTTCTATTCAAAAAAATATCCGTAAAGGAGACGTTTCATTTTTGTATGGGACTCCGGCCATAACATGTACACTTCAGAAAACCTGGGAAACGAACTCCTAAATACAATGAAGACTGTTTTTTTCCATAATATCTAATACTTTTTGGGCACAAAATAAAAACCGAAAATGTTTGACGTTTATCAGGAGAAATACGATTATCGACAGCTAGCCATTTTCGTCCAGAACTACCTACAAATCTACAATCCACAAAAGCAGTTATTTATTTTTATGATGAATCATACTTTCTAATTACTTAATCAAAAAAGTTGTATAAGATAGCTATCTTATTGTAGTACAGAAATACACGCCTTTCATATTTATTTGAATAACGTCTACATGATATTATTTTGTTAAAATGTAACATGATTTCTGGACGAAAGCAGTATGCAAGTAAAACGACGCCATGATGAATAAAATATGGCAATAATTTGTTAAACTATTATTTTTTGTGCCGAAGTAATCAGAGGAATAAACAGGAAAGAATATTTTTCCTCAATTCGTGGAATTTTTTCCTTTTTTTTCATTAACGTACACTTTATGGCCGAAAATGAAACATCTCCTTTAATAAGTCCTCTGCCCCTAACGATACGCAAGCTGAAAGATCGACCGTCACTCAGCCGACGTACGCACGGACGTAATAAAATCGCGGCGGGATTTCATCGCGCACTGGATTTTGAACTCTCGGTGTTAAGCCGAGCGTTGAGAATCCAACGCGCTGGAACGCACTTTTATTTATTTTTTATTTTTATCTGCTGTTAATTATATTGTGTGCTTTTTTTAGTCTGTGCTAAATAAATGTATTTTCTTTCTTTCTTTCACTCTCGTCCCAGCGCGTTGAAAAATCAAGTACACGAAAAAAAATAGCCGCGATTTTATTACGTCCGTGCGGACGTGGGCTTACTATTTTTTTGTTGTTTTTTTTTAAATTATTTTCCGAATATTTTAAGGCTCCGTGCACAAAATTCACGCGACAGAGTTTAGGTAAACTCTTGCGATGCAATGTTTGTGTGCACCGATCACACACACACGCCTAAACATTGAACGTAGTGACCGCTAAACAGTTTTGATCCTATAGATGGTATTTTGTTAAGTTACGTAGGTACGCATAAGAAATAAGTCTGGAAGGTTTATGTATATTCGTTTATGTTTATATTTATAACAATCAACATAAAAAAGCTATAAAAAAACATGTATTTCAGACAAAAAAAGTCCATAGCCAAGGCAATTTGAGGTTGTTAGCAACAATAATTTCGCTTATGACTAATGTTAGTAACTGAAAGTAAAAAGAAGAAACTAGATACACCGTCTACCATCCGTCCGTCTTCGTTTTTTACTTTTTGTATGGAAAACATGAAAAATTATTACCTACATGTTGAGTTCTATGGGTTTCATAAAGGGGGTCGAAATTTTCATTATTTTACCGATAGGACACACCATTTTCGAGATATAAGCAAAAGAACAGAAAAAAGATACAATGGTGCCGATTCCCTTGTTCACAAACTAAACTAAATTTAAGTTCACTGCATCTTTTTCTTTCTATTTCATTAAGAAAAGGACAGAAGATAAATTTTAGTTTAGTTCTGTCAAATTCCAATTACCAATGCAAAAACAGCACTGATTTTTTTTTTTCACCCTTTATAAAACTCTTAAACCCCTAACACTCTACAGGTAGGTAATATTTTTTCTTATTTTTCATTAAAAAAAAATGAAAAATCCATATAAAACACGTCGAGGCTGCCCCCCCTGCGCGCCTCCGGCTCTAAAAAGATTCACGTGGTTAGGTATCACGTGTGGAGTTGCGATTGTCAAATTCGATTTAGATGTGTCAAAATTATTTTTAAATTGAGAATTTATTTTGCAGACTAGCTTTGAGATTTTCATAGTCAAAAGTAAGGAATTTTAGTGATAGTTTAATTCAGTGTACAAGAAAATTGGCACTAATGGTGCCCTGTGCGCCTCCAGCTCTAAAAAAATGCACGGGGTAGGGCAAACAAGTACCACGTGGATTCAAAATATATTTAAATTTAGAGAATTTTTGTTGCAGAATAGCTTAAGATTGAAATTGTAGGCGTGATGTTATGAAGAAATGTGTAGATTTTCGCAGCCGCCATCTTAGATTTACGTTTTGACATCAAAATCTGCTTTAGAATCCTCGAAAACTTTGAAAAAGACACTCAAAACGAAAAATTTGAAAATTGTCACAGCCGCCAACTTGGATTTATATTTTGACCTCACTATCAGCTTTAGCATCCTCGAAAACTGTGAAAACGACACCCATAACGAAATATTTTTAAATGTTCGCAGCCGCCATCTTGGATCTTTATTTTGACTTAAAGTAGTCTTCAGTAGCTTTAAAGAACTTCGTTCCAAAAATACTTCACTTATTGCTACTACAGCATATCGGCGCGGGCATGTCGGTGACGCGAACCCATAACTTTTTCCCACCCGGTAGGCAGACGTTGTCCTGCGACAACAGCACCACGCTGGTCCAATTATAGCTATAAACCATCCAAGTGACACAAAACCAATTTAAAAAAACATCTAAATCAGTCAAGCCGTTTAAGATAAGAAGAATTACGAACACACGTACACCATTATTTTATTTATTGCCAGGCGTGCAGAATTTTAATGTTCTTCAAAAACAAGCAAAGTACTTTAAAATAAAATGCGGATCAAAATGTGGTAGTCGATGTACAATTTCTGGAATATGTTAACATCAGACACGTGCGTGCGTGTGTGCGTGCTGCGACGCAGTGATACGTCCTCACGCTGGGAAGGCCCGTTCGCTACTGACAGGATGGGTTTTCCGCGATCGTTTATATAATTCACTTTGCTATTTATTTACGAAATGAAGTAATTGTTTATTCATAAAATAAAACTTAGATTATATTAAACGGTTAACTTAAGAGTAATATGTAATTTTTAAAATTTCTTAAAAGTGTTTCTAAGTATTAGAAAAAAATATTTATTTGTCTTGAAGTTTTCAGAAAATTATGTTATTTCAACATTTTTTTCTTCTGCTGTATTTTGTATGAAAGTTGAAAAAAGTGGTTCCTCTATGTACAAGTAGACCATAATTATAATGATATTGATGACATTTTTTAATTTTCAAAATCAAAAGCAGTTTCTTCTAATGAAACGATCAAACGTCAGTCTCGCGTCATTTTTTGGAAAACTTGTTGCGAATTTTAGTGATTTTCCACGAATCCTTAATTTATTTGAAAAATCCCTTTCCTCTATGTACAGACGCCAGCACATCAAGCTACCCGAAACTGTCAAATTTTCCCAATCAACTTTGAACCTTAGACATCAGCGATAAAGTTGAAAATCTATTAAATAAATTTGACAGATTGTAGTAGCTTGATGTGCTGGCGTCTGTACAACACAAAGAATTGGACTTTTCAAATCACAATTTTTTTTTTTAATTCTGGTCCCCTTTCACAACGAATGATCAAAATTTATCAAAATCAGTGATTTCGTGCGGTGCGGCGGCACGGAGCCTTAAATGTTTTTTCTTTTTTCGATAAAATCGAACATAGAATATACGAGTATTTTATTCTCCTTCGTTTTTCACATAATAGATGTTATTATAAGTTTAAGTTATTATTATTATTAAGGGCCGACTTTTCAAGCCTCAGTTAAGTCGGTGAATAGTTATCTAGCGTATGCAATTATTTGGCTGTTTATAAGGCGAATTAATATTTTCAATTTTTCAATCGTATAATAGCTGAAGAATAGTTTATCTGTGGTCTTTGTTAACCATCAACTTCACACTATCATGTGCAAGTGAGATGCACAGATACAGTATTCAACGTGTTAGACAAGAATAGAAACAAAACTTATGTTTGACATTTTGACATAATCATAACATAAAGACATAATCATCAGACACTGACTATCTGATTATTGAAAAATCCAGAATCATGATATCTATGGAATAAACGCTTTACGATTCTTTATCTGAGGATTGAAAAATCAGCTCTTAATAAAACACGAAATAAATAGCAACCGCATGACACTTGTATGAAAAATTCGAACCCAATTCTCTCTGCGGCGAATGACGAAAGAAAAAATTTTTTATAATTTATTCAGGTTAACACGAGTTTTAAAATTATATTCTCTGTAATAACCAGTAACCAAAATTAATTAGATTTAGTCGAAACCGTTTTTGTAATTAACCGGTTAATCAATGAACGGTATTATAACGGTTTTAAGAACAATATAAACCGGTTTCAAGCCCTGATCTATCTATAAAAAATATCAACCTTGCATCCACCATACCCTTCTGGAATCGTAGGCAAAAACAGCGACCCACGTGTGCGTGTCTGCGCCCCTGCATATTCTTTGGCCGTCGTTTTAGTGTAGTGCGCCACCGCACGCTTCCAAGGGTAGGGGTTTAGCTCCGCCCACATACGCAAGGTCAGTGAGCCTACTAATCACCTTAAAATGTTTGAAAAAACCATCGCGACGTTTGTAATTTATATCATATCTGGGCGAGCTTAATTATGTGTTTCTTATTTTCAAAACTTAACCTTGAAAAGCATGTTTCTTCACAAAGCAAATAATTTATTTATTTATTTAAGGATTACCAACGAGTTACATTACAAATTATCTTTTTACAATAGTAAAACTTAGTTTTATTACATTATCCTGTAACGCACACTCAATTACAGGTAACCACAGCTTACACATTATCGAGTACTTAGTGCTCTGAATACATAATTTAAATTAAATTAAGAATAAAAAAGAAACAATATACATGCCATTCTAAAAGTTTAAACTTACACGAATACAATACAGTAAAACCAAGCATTAACTTGATTATCAATATTATGTCATAATGAATTAAAATTAAAAAAATATATAATATTATTTTAAAAATTATAAATAAAAAGTAAAAAGTAGAATTATAAATTAAATTAAATTTGATATAAATTAAATTAAATTAAAAGTATACATTATTTAATGATTGGAATGATAAGTCAAATGTCCTCTAACCGAAAGTGCTTATATAATTTCTTTTTAAAAGTGTTGAGACTGTCATGATTGATATCGATTTCAGCTTTGCGGCATAAAGCATTATACAATTTGGTAGCTCTCGTAAGGGGAGAGTTGTCACCTAAATTGGTTTTGTGAAAAGATTGTCTGAAAAGATTGTAGGTATGTGACCGTGGTAACCTGCTAGGAACATTAATACATATTTTAGATAGTAGGTCAGTATTTAGTTTAGATGTCAGTAATTTGTGCAGGAAACAAAGATCAAGTACTTTTCTACGATTGGTGAGGCTTTGAAATTTAAAGTGATGAACACGGTCTTTATAAGATTTCAATTGTTTCGCGGTTTCATTTTGTAAGGATAGATGATACAAGAACCTCCTCTGGACTCGCTCAATACGTTAATCTATGAAACAACATTCTAAAACTCTTAATGCCGCCATCCTAATAAGATCGTACTAATTACTTTTCAAATCTACTCTAAATAAGTAATTTCAGCTTATTAAACTATCTACTTACCCCAAATACAAACAAATATTAATACTACTAGTAATGATAAACTAATGAATTCAATGAATACTGAGCGAACAAAATGCAAATTAATAAGGTTCTAATGCGATTACGTCAAAAAACAACTACACATTGTCAAACGAATGATGAAATGTTCACGAACTCCTAGCTGAACGCATTACGAAATTCAACGAAAACTACCGAATCAAATGCGTGTGCCAGAAAGAGATGGTGCAATAGCAATTATTCCTTCTCGCTCCCGCAAACACGTTTCTGCTACTGCGTCCCTGTCGTAACTCGTTGCAGAACGGTTTACCCGGCTTCTATCAATAAATCAATCAATAAATATTCTTTATTTGTAAACATAGGTTACAACAGTGTGCAAGATGTTACAATTATTAAATTATAGGTTCTCTATGTTTTGCCATTTGGCGTACAAATATACATGTATGGGACACACTGCTCCTGAAGCAACTTCAAGTTGACGTAAAATGGCAACGTAAACTGAATGTCTCCAAGTGTTTGCAATGCTTTTCTGATGATATATCGCTTTGAATTAAAATCCTAGCTGATTTCATTTTGAAAATATCTCAATTTTTGCATTTTCACTTGATTGAACCAACTTGTGCATTAGATAGCGCAATATAATCAAGTATAAAAGTGTTTATATATATATATATTATACCTACGTGTGTGTGTGTGTGTAAAATATCGCGGCGCGTTTTTTTTAAAGTGGTATCCCCTGTAGGCCTATTCCACTATCCCGTTCCATCCATAAATTACGTAATCACTTTTTATTCGTAAATTGGGTCAAATTTACGTATAAAAGTAATTACGTAATTTATGGACAGCCTCTAAGAAATATACATCTATTATTTATTACAAATGTTGCGAAGTAAATGTCACTGCAGCATTTTTTAAGCGACTTGAGTATGATGAATCTTCGATGAGATTAATTTTAAATCTCTCCCAAAACTTGTTAAATTCCCTGTGAATCGACTCTCCAGCCTGCTCCGACCACAATTCCAAACCATCTCCATCTAGTTTTATAATAGCATTCTTCAAGTGATCTAATATAACATGTATTTTTATCGTCTGCGAGACACCAGTACTCTCAATGGCTTTGCGGAAAGTTATCAAATTTTTATCTAAATCGGTTAAATCGGCTTTTTTAGTTGTAAAACAAGAATCTACAATTTTAGTCATTGTCTGAAAAGCACACTCAAAGGGCTTCAAGGCATAAGGTCCAACCGTTTCATAAATATCGGGGTCATCAAGTTTTGGAGATTTCTTTAAAAGTTGTCTGCATGCATTGCCTTCCAGACGATAAAAATACATGTTATATTAGATCACTTGAAGGATGCTGTTATAAAACTAAATGTCATTTTGTTGTGGAGTAGGTATACTTTAAAAAAAAATGGAACACAAAGTTTTGCTTTTTTTTTCGTTGGCATGGGGGGCGCTGGCTGATTTTCGAACCCTGGCGCCCAATATGGTTAAGACGGCTCTGGTGGGGAGGCTTTTGCCAAGTAAATTATATTGTTATAATTCAGTAGTATCAATAGTCTCGATGTCAATTTTATATAAAACTAGCGACCCGCCCCGGCTTCGCACGGGTATAAACCGGGTTATTATACATATAAACCTTCCTCTTCAATCACTCTATCTATTAAAAAAAACCGCATCAAAATCCGTTGCGTAGTTTTAAAGATTTAAGCATACATAGAGACAGAAAAAGCGACTTTGTTTTATACTATG
Source organism: Agrochola lychnidis (assembly GCA_963680765.1). Lineage (NCBI taxonomy): Eukaryota > Metazoa > Arthropoda > Insecta > Lepidoptera > Noctuidae > Agrochola > Agrochola lychnidis. The sequence goes on along the minus strand of OY796857.1, from coordinate 574,973 downwards.
TAGTGAAATAGTAATAAGTATTTTTCTATTTTGTTTTAATTATATTTATAAATAATAAAAAAATCCAGAAAAATAAAATACACTAATAGTAATTTATTAATATTTATTATTGCTGTTATTTAACAAAACTTTGATCTTATTTTATTAGAAAGATAAATATTTTTGATAATTTACATTTATCATAATTAACATACTTATTTTGCCAACTGCCACAAACGGGTCCTTAGACAAGTGACATCCCACTAATGCAAACGATATTATAGGAAGCGCTAGAAATAAACAATACAAATTTAAGTGAACGTATACATCAGACGTTGTAGTTATAACTATTGAGGGTATGGATTAATTTTATAAAGAAAACGTTAATGGATACCCTCAAATTATAACATCTACCGATTAGACAGAGACCTAAAGATAAAGTGACTCGGACGATATTAGATAACAAATTCATCGCAGTTCACATGGGCTTGCTGGCTAGTTCGTCAAACTGCCGTAAGAATAACGACGTTCGGTGATGCGATGGTTCGAATCCAAGTTGAAACAATGGAATCTTTTTGAAGTATTCTTTAGATTATTCGTAAGGAATTCAATGTTGTAGCAGTGTAACATTTTAAAACTTGAGGGGCTAGCACATACTGACGCTGCGTGTACAAGATACTCAGTGACTTATCTAAGCATCACCTCTAATTATACCACCTAGGTTTACCTGACACAAATTGACGTATTTTTTTGTTTCTTTCTTCTTGTCTGTTTATATGTGTGTGCATAAATGGTTGAATAAATAAATGATATCATTTTTGTTACTTAAAACAATAAAGCAAAATGTGTAATTTCTTGCACTCATACATTCAAATACTAGTACAAGATACTCTGTTATCATGATTATGTGATACAATGGCTGATGACAATTGTCTCAGATACCTATGGAAGCTCTTGATTTTAAATATAACTGAAATGGACCAAACCTATACTCGTACAAAGTATTGTTCCATGCTCCCCTATTTATCCATAAGGCATATGCCTTACTCCCAGATTCCCGTGAGGGAACAAGGGACTGAGATATTCCAGAAACAAATTGCACTGGTTGGGGGTAACCAGTGCAATTTGTTTCTGGAATATCTCATAGCGAAAGCAATAACTGATCCTATGCTTATGAAAAACATAAGGCAAACTTAGCTGATGTAACAAAATACCAGACAATGTTTACTTCCACCAAATTAAAACCAGAACAAAAGTGTCATCTTTAATTGACAAGAATTTTTAATTTATTCCATTTGGTAAACAAACATGAAATAAAAAACTCAAGCATACAATTTTATAGTTGCAAACAATAACAATTATTCAATAAATATTAAAACCACAGGACGCTCACTCTTGGGAAGGTAGAGAGGGCTTACCGGTCTTATGGAGAAGATGCAAAACTGGCACAACAGGAATTGAATTTGTTATGCCGGGGCCACACCAACGGGAAACGCCGTTGATTATCACGGTGATAGACTTTATTCCGACGGGTTAAGATCCATGATCGTGATAATTAACGACGTTTCCCGTTGGTGTGGCCCGAGCATTATAGTAAATAACAAACTAAAACTTCCTACAACTCCTCAATAACAGGAATATTGACTGATATATTGAAAAAAAAAATGAGTATTTGTAGTGGACCTCAACAACAACCCGATTTATGACATGACTGATACTGGAATGCACACAACCAAATGCTGTCAAAACATTTGCATGCCACTGATCCTGTCATTGGCTACAAAGTACAAAGATACAATAAACTATTTGATACCTATCAAACTTAATATATTAACTTCTCAATAACATTACAATAAGTAAATACCGAGGTGAATTAAAATGCATTACAGATTTACAAATAACTTATCAGAAATACTTGACCCCTTCTAGGACAGTAAGAATTCCACTATATTTGATTGGGGGAAAATGACAAATAACATTCTCAGTAATAACTCGTAGTACTTTATTATTATTATTTTTTACGTCTTTTACATTTCTCGGGAACCCAGGATCCGGACTTTTGGAAATTAAGGCAAGAATAAGGTGGGAGTTCCGTTCCTCGTCAGTGTTCACTCCAGTCGGCCAATAAAGGCAAGCCAGAGGTGAGGGATAAGACTTCTCCCGGAAGATAGGGTCCGTGGGGTCGCTACTGCCCAACAGCTCGCCACATGCTGCACTGCGGGTTTTTGTATCTCTCTTGGTCTGGCTCCTCATCCCAGACCCGTTCCGGCAAAGTAAACTCTACCAGCACAAGCTTAGAGTTTGGAGCGCGCAAGCCCCACCACGACATCAACATAGAGATACGGCGGTGGGGTTATTATCACTAGTAGTTCTGCGAACAGTAGACCTCGCGAGCACAAACTTTTTTACAACAATTAATATTCCTCAAACGTTATTTAAAACGGGATATTTTCCAATGTTTTTTGTCCTCCATTTATATTTTATCTCCTTTATTTCACTTTTATACACACTAATTACATTTTTAAATATTCTTATAAAAATAATTTTAAAAAACATTTAAAAATATTATTTCGATGTCATATTTTCAGTTTGCTATTGTCATCGAACTTTTATTTATTTACAAAATAAAAATAGATATTATATACTAACTTAACTAGAACTATTTACAAACTAAAATATAGCGTCGAAAAATTCGTCCGCATCGCTGTCGACTGGTAATGTACCCAAGAGACTGGCCGCATTGCCACCTTGTATGGCAATGCTTAGCCTCTGGCCAAGGTAAAAACCAGCCCTTGGGTCACGGGAAGTGTCAAATAGCCGTTTTGAGATGTCACGGAAGAGGCCATGGGCACTCGGACCCCACGGCCCGAGGGTTTCAACCCCAAACGGCTCGAAAGTATAGTTACCAATGAGGTTATTATACTTACGCCGCTTGAGGTTTTCTGCAGCCGCAGCAGCAGCACCAGCACAGCACGCAGAGCTAGGAAGATGGGATGGCGCAAGAGTGTCGACACAGGTTGCGTCCCACACTAAAGGCCTACCCACCTTCCATGGAAATAAGGACATGCCGTCCGGTCTCTTGCCATCGTCGCGTGCCAGGCCATTGGGTTCTAATACAGCTGGAACGCCGGCGGTGACAAGAGCTCGTCGGATGATGTCGTTGATGTTTGCGTGCCGCGCTAAGCGGCCTGCACTTCGGCTGCAAGACAGGCCGTGATGGCCGAGACTGTTGACAACTTCGCCACAGTGACAGCGATGAGGAGAACAACATGGAGCTCCTAGTCGTAGGGAAGCAGCGAGGCGGAAAGTGGTGTCGCCGAGCAAAGTGCCTATATTCGACGACGGTAGTGCATGAAGCCACAGACCCGATTCCCACTTACTCACAGCCAGCAGGCGCGCACGCTCCGCAGTAGTAGTAGACGTATTAAGTAAATTGTTCTGTACTACTCTGCAGAGCGGCTCATCCCACCGCCTTTGAGAAGATGGATAATCGGATAGATCAGAGTTCGGGCAAGCGATTCTCCAGGCATTCATAGCCTCAGTGAAGCACGGCACATCAAAATTAATCAGTGTGGAGGCTAGAATTTTCCTGATTAATTTCTCAGTGCCATGGACCGAGGATATGAAAGCCGGTAGACTAATACTCGAAATTTTGCGGACGCCGAGGCCTCCCATACGAATGGGAAGAGTAGCTTGTGCCCAAGCTCGGTCGTCCATGGCCACATTTAAAATTAAATATAAAAAATTATATTATTATTATTAACATGGAAATAAGTTCTCCTTGGTATATATTTGCTACAGCGGAATGCATGGTTGATGATTAATTGTCACGTCAAATCAAAGTCATAATTTTATTGTTTGGTTACTTTGGCTATCTACATAAATTAAGTAATTATACAAAAACAGAATGACTAAAATAAAAATGCTATTATTAGTGAACTGATGACTACCACAATAACATCAAGGGTTATCAAGATCGAGAAAAAGAATAAGTGTGGTTTTCGTAGAGTGTGGTACTGGGTACTGCACTAATGCTACTGTACTTATAAACATCTGTCGAAATTCATGAAGACTGGGCGAGAGGTGAAATGGTGATTCCTAAGCTCCCGGACAGCGCGCGATACATGACGCCGACTATTCGTGTAAACTTGTGAATATTATGTATATTGTTTACGAATAGTATTTTTTTAGTTACCTATATAAAATTTACATTGAAAAAATAAAAACATTTGAAATCTTTAATTTTTTTTAAATGCTTTTGAAACACTGCATCATTGCATGTTGGTGGTATAATAATAATAGGCGAGTATGTATATCATTTATTTCTATTGATAAAAGTACCTTTACATAAATACCTTACAGATAAATAAATTCAGTATACAGCCAAGTATAAACGACAAAAACATCACACCACACATGAGTTTAGTTTTGGTCATGCTTCTTTGTAACATGTAAACAACTCCAGCCGGCCAAAATCCTGTGCTGAAGCCTTTTGCAGCGCGGGAACCTGGAGGATGTCGAAATTAAAATTTATAGTCTTGCTCGACTACAACGCTCTTCCTTCGGCACTGATTAGACCTTGGCTCCTATTCTCTCGATGTCTGTGGGACCAACCGGGAAATATGCACGAGAATGGTGAGCACTGCAGCACAACAATCCTCGCTTGCAGGAGTGGTACGGTGTTTGTTGTGGCTACGCCACGATCAGCCTTTCTTGCCCTTAACCAGCGAGTACACCTGAATAATATTTTTTTTTGAACGAGTAAAAACATTGTGTGTAAGGACAACAGACTTTCAAATTGTGTTGTCGTTGATCGGGCCCCAAACTAATCCGCACGTAGGTAACTTCTGCCGAATCTTCGGATTTCGTGTTTAGGGAGTAGACCTGCGATAGTTAGTAGTTTTAGCGTTCGAAAATATTTTACGCTACCAACGCACTTCTATGATTTGACAGCAACGACCTGTTTTTTTTTCTGTCAAAAAAACGTGACATAGATCAATACGTCAAATTCAAATTTAAAAACCGGCCAAGCGCGTGGGCCACGTACAATTAAAGGTTCCGTAGTTGGGATCAATTTATCCCAAGAACAAACTTTAAAATTGTAGTTGAGAAACGTGTTCTCCTATACATTCCAACTGTAAATGTAAGTCGGCTGAGCATACTTAGTTGTAATAGTTTTTCTTTTAACTTAGTTATATATTATATACTATTGCCTTGATTTTTTTCACATATTCATAAACAAACATTTCGCTAGCAGGGGGGACAACACTTGACTATGACAAAAATTAGCACTTTAAAGCTTAATATTTCGCAAACAGATTCCTGAGTCAAAAAATAGTTTTGACACACCCACACGATACCCCATAACATAGGAAATCATCCCCACTTTACATGTAGGAAGGAGAGATACCTTAAAAACATATTCATCATGATATTATTTTACCACTTTGTCGGCCGGCGTGTATAATGTCTAGGTACCCATGCCAAATTATAGCTTTCCAGTACTAAGATTCTCTGAGCTAAGCCGCGGATAGACAGACAGATGGACATGGTGAAACTATATCGGTTCCTTGTTGACTACAGAATCCTAACAACCAGAAAAATTATAAGTAAAAATTTGTAGGCCAGCTAGAAAAAAAAAACTAATAGGTTTTAATAAACAGTGAGCAATTTACTGCATTTTGAGAAGCTGTTCTGCTCATCATGCCGAAGATCCTCATCAGATCTTTACCAATTTTTTTTAAACTAACATGAAAGTACTACCTTTCAAATAAAAAAAGTACCATCGAAATCGGATCTCATAAAGCTTAGATATCCAGTAGCCCCCCTTTTTGCCCCATTTTGGAGGAAGTAGCCCTCCAATCAAAAATCCCCGACGACTAAAAATTATAAAAAAATTGTTAAACCTGTACACCAAATTTCGTCCAGCAGGGCTAACATGACAAGCGCGAAAACGCTCTTTTTCTCGTTTTATCGTAATTTGTCGACGATTCTGACGTCATTCTAATCCCTAACATGACCGCAAACGACGAGTAAACTAGAAAAAGGCACTTTGACATTCTTTTATCGCGCGACGATAAACCGATGTTGCAAATTATTAAAAACAAATTAATTATTTTTATGATAGCAACATCGGCTTGAAGTTCTGTTTCATTCATTCAATTTTATGCATGGAATTATATACTTTATTGAATAAACGTCTCTCTCTCTTAATTATTCTCTTAATTATTATTATTTATTTTTACTATTTATGATTAGTTTTTTATTATTTATTTATTTATGATTAGTTTTTTATTATTTATTTACTTATGATTAGTTTTTTATTATTTATTTATTTATGATTAGTTTTCTATTTAACCGACTTTTTGATAAAAATTAAATGGTTTCTTTGGCATGCTGAAATTAAAATACAAAATGACAGAAATTAAAATTAGTGGTACCTATACTCATTAGATAATCACCAGAAATGACAAATGGGCCGACGATCGCAATTTGACAAATCGAAGTATATTATTGTAACAGAGATTTCGTTAATTTATTTATTTAATCATCATAATTGGCAAAGCGACTGGTTATTACTGAAAGTAATAGTCATCTACTCCGCTACAGTACACCGGTGTACACCCACATAAAAAAAAAAAAATTGTCTACAATAAGTACGACTATGAATCTGCCACCTTTTTTTCGAGTTTTTTATGTATCATAATTTTGTCTTTTTGTCTACTCTCTATCGTCGTCAAAATCGACGACGACTAAATACGACAAAATGACTGATTATATCGTGTTGAACTGTCAAAAATCGAGATAAATAACGTGTCATGTTAGGGTTTGTCGACAAAACATGAAGTTTGACAGAACGAGTCGAGTATTTTGCATGGCATAGCTGTCAGAAAACGATAAAACTACAGAAATAGACAAAAAATTGTCGTGCGAGAGTGGATATATGTCGCGTGTGTCATGTTAGGCCTGCAGATCGGTTGTAAAATACGACCTGTAGACGAGTACGTACAAACTGACACACGAAAGCAAATTTTGCCAGACCTGATCTAGAGACGCTACGCTCGCTCGGTCAATTATTCCTTTTATTTCATTTTTAAACATATTATTTACATTTTTAAATATTCATATAAAAACAAAAAAAGAACATAAAAATAGTGGCCCACCGGTATCGGGAACAGTGTCCAAGCTACCAGTGGTCAGGGCTCCTGAGAGAGGAACCTCCTAACAATACACGCCGTGTCCAGGAGTACTGCTTTCTGGATCAAGTCCCTGATCCAGCTGCCTAACGAGAGCCTCTTCAGATGTTGGTCGAGGCTCTTGGCTATTATGCCATTGGCCGTCACGACAATCGGCACAATGATGTATCCACATCCCACATGTCGACAACCTCGCAAGCCAGGTCAAGATACTTAATCTGTTTATCTTTTTCAGCTTTCACGAGGTTCTCGTCATGCGGGACTGCCATATCAATAATCATTGTGCGACGCTCTAATCGATCTATCACCACTATGTCTGGCTTATTGGCAACAATAGTCCTGTCAGTGATGATAGATCGATCCCAATACAACGTGATATTGCCATTTTCGAGGACTGGGTCGGGCACATATCTATAGTACGGTACTTCCGATTCCACAAGACTGTATTCCAGAGCAAGTTGCTGGTGGATAATCCTGGCTACAAGGTTGTGCCTATGCAAGTAGTCTCCGTTAGCCAGACGAGAATAGCCAGAAATAATGTGTCTGATTGATTCTCCGGGACGGTGGCATGCCCGACAGATGTCAACCGTGCCGTCCTTCACAATATATTTCCGGTAGTTGTTCGTCATCATAACTTCGTCCATAATCGCAAAGACAAAACCTTCGGTTTCCCCAAAGAGGTCACCGAATCGCAACCAGGATACGGACGCTAACAGGTTTACATCGGACCCATGTAAGGCCCGGTAAAAGCGCCCGTGAAGCTCTTTGCTCTGCCATACCTCCCTGCGGTCATTAGTATCTAATACTATAGGTTTGCGCCAGTTCTCGTTAGCCAAGGATAGCGGGGTGAAGCCCTTGTCCACTGAGACCACATCTCGGTGCATCCCCACGTCGGCTTCTAGTAAGTATTCCCTGAGACTGCATACCTCACGGTTGTCTGCACAACTTAGCATTTAGGAAGCCTCGACCTCCGCACTTCCGTGGGATATACAGTCTCATCACCGATGAACGTGGGTGTTGCATCCGATTTGCGGTCAGCAGTGTGCGGACTCTCTTATCCAGGGCGTCAAGTTCCTTCTGAGTCCATTTGAGTATGCCGAAAGAGTACATCAAAACCGGCATGACCCAACCGTTGAAGATGCGCACCTTGTTTCCGCCTGATAAAAGACTTTTTAATACTTTATTCAGGTGGCTAAAGGAGCGCTTCTTCTGCGATTGCTTCATGTCAGCAGCGTTGATACCTAACGCTTCCGACATACCCAAATACTTGTAGGTTTCAATTGAGGAGAAGGATCTTAGGTGGAATCCGAGAGGTGAGTACCCACGGATTCCACAATCTCCTCTCGTTTTACATGCATGACCGCACATTTGTCCACACCCAATTCCATCCTGATGGCACTACTGAAAGTTTCGGTTACCTTCAGTAACTCCAGCAGTTGCAAATTGTTGTGGGCAAAGAGTTTCAAGTCATCCATGTAAAGAAGGTGAGATATAATCTGACCACCTCTCTTCAATCGATAACCTAGCCCTGAATCCTCTAGCAGTGTGCTTAGAGGATTCAAGGCTAGGCAGAACCATTATTATTATTATTACGTCTTTTCTTTTCTCGGGACCCTAGGGTCCCGGACCTTTGGAAGGCGTACGAGGGGCCGAAGCCAACTCGCAGAGACCCCTTAGACATTTTTAAGTGTTGAGGCACTAACCGACGATTATCCCTGTTCGCACTATGCAAGTGCAGCCAAGGATAAACCCTGGTTGGTATAGGACTATTGTAAGATATGGAAACAAAGATATCGGACTATGGGTTTGGGTGGCTAAAGTGGACTGGTTACCTGGAACTATGAAAGGACTATGGCCCCTGCCTGATCAATGTTTATATGTACACGGATAAAATGGCAGGGGAGGACTTGCACACTCAATAATGGGCCCCAGAAAACGGTCGCTAGCACAAAGTGTCGTAGCGACAAGGGAGCAACATGTCCTGAGGTGCTTATGAGGAGTGGAGAGGTATTCCACGGCTATCAGGACAATCCCGGAAGTACGGTCAAGATCCCTACCAGCATCATACTGGAGTACTTCCTTCCTCCGAACATGTTTGCTCTTGCGAATCTCTACTCAAGCCAGCCAATAAAGGCAAGACTGAGGTAGGAGCTCCGTTCCTCGTCAGTATTCACTCCAGCCGGCCAATAAAGGCAAGACTGAGGTGGGAGGTCCGTTCCTCGTCAGTGTTCACTCCAGCCGGCACATAAAGGCAAGTCAGAGGTGAAGAACAAGATTTCTCCCGGGAGATAGGGTCCGTGGGGTCGCTACTGCCCAACAGCTCGCCACATGCTGCCCTGCGGGTTTTTGTATCTATCTTGGTCTGGCTCCTCATCCCAGACCTGTTCCGGCAAAGTAAACTCTACCGGCACAGACCTAGAGTTCGGAGCGCGCAAACCCCACCACAACATCAACGTAGAGATACGGCGCGCGGCGGTGGGTTTGTTATTATGGTTTTTAAATTTAATTTTCTCAGGTTAGTTCCTGGTATTTTCAGAATCTCACGGGTGTGAACCAAGGTGAGATTCTAGTTATTATTCTGAGAAGGTAAATTGATCTGTACTGCAATGAAATGATTATCTAAACAAGTTGTAAAAAATTCTTACTATGCGGCAAGTTTTTATCATTTTAAAGAGTTCACTTTTTAAGAGTTCACTTTATATTGGAAGGCAGTCGTTTTACGAGTGTGATAGATTGTGCCCGACTGTATTTTCTTAGATGTAAAAATCGCACCAAGTAATTCGAAAACTGGTTTGTGCAATGAAGACTGAAGTTTGAAGTTGAACTCAGGACGTAAAACGGTTTCATCATCACAAAACGGTTTTTGTTTTTGTAAACGGTTCGTTGTCGCAACGCTCATCCCGACTAGAACTAGACAGCTGTCACTTATTTCGTGTTTTCCGATGTGTTTTGAGTGCTTTCCCAATTATTTTTCATTTTCAACGACCACTGCGTTGTTTTTTACGGATTCTGACCCTGCCTACCTTATACGACCCTTGCTTTCACATTGGACACCAAAGATCACTCACACGATTGACTTGGAATTGTTATTTTGGATTAAAATCCACGCCGCTTTGTGGATTGGATATTGTTGAAACTATGGATCGCTGTGTGAATTGTGGGATAGCAACTAGTCACTGCCATATACTAATGTATTTTTGAAACTTTGAATCTATAATTTCACACCATTTACATCTCGTTACATTCAGGCCCAAGAGTGTATGTAATCGTTTCCGTCTCCTTTGTACCTACTGTGTACTTCATAATGTGGTGTAAAGGTTCCTTTAGGCCCGTTCTTAACCTACAAGCTCTTTAGAGTATATATCACTACTCTAAGACAAGCTCCGTATAATCTGCACCCTAATTGCGTTATTTACGCTGTAGAGTGAGTAGACAAATTTTTCGCACATAGGAAGCAACGGATTAGTAATATCCTTCACAATGATTCAGATTATGATTGATCGTGTGTTACGCAATTAGAGTGCTGATTATACTTAACGACATGCTTCGCACGGGTGTGCTCTACTGATGTGGCGACACGTGAAAACATAACATTGCGGAACTACATCTGGGCCAAATGTGAATGTATTTACACATAAACCTTCCGGAATAAATTCACTGAATGATGGTGAAAACTGCATTAAAATCCATTGTGTAGTTTAGACGAACTAAGCGGTCACACGGCCACTCGGCCAGACACGAAAAGCGACTTTATACAATTTATTAACTCACATATTCTGTCTATAGATATTCCACCGCTTTCAATCAATCAATCAATACGTTTATATGTGAAACATAGGTGTTTACATAGATGTTTACATAAATAGGGGTGCGCTATGTTTTGTCATATTTAAGACATACAAATTTATAAGCGACCCGAAATTTATAAGTAATCTAATGACACCTGTCATTAGATTATGTCATTGGACGACTTAGCTCTGGCGGCTCAATCGGCGACTTTCACTGACGTAGAAAATAAGTTGTCATTGGCACTCGAAGTACTAGGAAAATATTACGACAGTAATGCTCTCCGGCCGAACCCGTCCAAGACAGAATCATGCGCATTCTATCTCCGCAACAGATACGCAAACCGGACCCTTAACATAACGTGGCGAGGAACTAAGGTTGAACATTGCTCAAACCCAAAATACCTAGGGGTAACATTAGATAGGGCACTAACGTACAAGACACACTGCTGCAAAACGAAGCAGAAGGTCGGGACCCGGAATAATCTGCTACGTCGCCTAATTTCTACCAACTGGGGAGCAGTACCCGATGTCCTTCGCACAACTGGCATGTCTTTATGTTTCTCTGCTGGCGAATTTGCGTGTCCAGTGTGGCACCAATCCACTCATGCCAAGCAAGTAGACATTGCCTTTAATGAGACGTGCCGTATAATATCGGGCTGTTTAAAACCGACTCCACTAAATAAGTTCTACCCGATTGCAGGAATCGCACCACCTACCGTACGAAGGGATGTTGCATGCGTGCTGGAAAAAATGAACCAAGACTCCGATTCCCGACATCCCCTCTAGGATTACACAACGACCCTGGGTAGGCTTAAAAGTCGTAAGAGCTTTTTACGTACTACGTAGGCCATCCAGAACAAACCATCTACCGAGAGAAGTAAATTGTGGGAAGAGCAGCATCCACCCAACTTCGTTAAACCCCAGGAGCATTTGCCTCCCGGGCGTGATCTGCAGTGGCCTGTATGGAAATGGAAAGCCCTCAATCGATTGCGTACCCAAGTAGGCCGCTGCAGACACAACTTGTCGAAGTGGGGGATCACTAAACCATCCAACACCCAGTGCGAGTGCGGTGCTTCTGATCAGACCATGCCCCACTTGCTGGAGTGTCCTATGTGCCCGTTCACCTGCACCTTGGACGACCTAAAGAATGCCACTGATGCCGCAATCAACGTGGCCACCTACTGGGCTCATATAATATAATATCAAATAAAAAAATTACTTATAAAGAAGAGTACCATCGACACTAAAAGAAGAAGAGAAGTCATTAGAAAAAAAAACTATTTTAAATTAATTAAATACATGAAAGAAAAGGATAATAAAAAGAAACATCAAATACGATAAAATCAATAAATAGTCATAGTGGTCCGCTAGGGCCAATGCCTGCCGGGGGTTCGAAGAAAACCGATAGTGACATCGTGGCCCCCTGGCAACACGGCAACTGAAGGAACACGGGTGGGTTTTAGTCAGTAAGAAAAAGGTACTTATTATCAAAAGGTAAAAAAATATAAAAATGCATCATTATAATAATTGGTCGTTAAAAAATTCGTCTACAGTATAATAACATTTGCCAATTAATAATTTTATAAGAGCTTTTTTAAACTTTATAATGTCATGTTTTTTATGTCACCAGGAATTTATAAATCACTTTAGGTGCCATACCAAAAAAACTTTTTCGCATCACTGCGGTCTTACATTTTAGATGACATACAATTGAGAGCAATAAAATCGCACACGTTGACTTTTTGTTGTTAAAGCAGTTTTTTTTCATTAATGTGAATACATATTAAAATAAAACTTACACTATTTGAATGTTTACTTCAGTACCTTTCTAATGATATCAAATACAGTGTAAAAAAATACCCATAGGGGGTTTTAGGGCACAAAACCCAACTTACGGATAAAATTACCCAATTTCGCTTAAGGGGAAGAACCGACTTAAACACTAATGTTAGCATAATTAGGAAAAACGAAAATTTTATCAGCCTTAGGGTATTTCTCGTACTGTCACATTTGGAAAGAATAAAATGCTTGATCAAATTGTTTTTTAATAAGGTGTATTCCCTCCCCTAGCCTTGATTACAGCTCTTAATCGGTTTTTCATGGACCGTATTAATTTCACCATGAAATCTTGTGGTATAGCGTTCCACTCCTCTTCAATGGCAAGTTGAAGCTCTTGGAGGCGCGTAGGAGCAGGGCTTCTTGTTCGAACTCTTCTTTTTAGCTCATCCCAGACATGCTCAATCGGATTGAGATCAGGACTACGAGCTGGCCACTCTATCGCGGTGATTCCAACGTCTTCCATGTAGTCGCAAACTGTTCTAGCGACATGCGGTCTGGCGTTGTCGTGCATTAAGAGAAAATCTTCTCCCATAAGCCACGCAAGCGGCCTCACATGTTCTTCGAGCACTTCTTCGAAGTATCGTGCAGCCATCAAACTTCTCGATCTCGGGCCGGTATTCGCCGTAGTGACGAATACAATGTCAGTTTTAGTGTCCAACATTATGCCACCCCAAAACATACACGATCCACCTCCAAAAGCCACACGTTCGCTTATGCAGCATTGTGAAAATCGCTCTGATGACCTTCTGTAGACCCTAGAGCGTCCATCATGACCATGTAAAGTCATTCTGCACTCATCAGAGAACATAACAGCCCGCCATTGGTCATACGTCCAATTTAAATGTTCCCTAGCAAATTGTAGCCGGGCTTGTCGGTGAGCTGTGGTCAATTTGGGACCATTTGCTGGGCGATGTGAAGTCATTCCTGCTTCACCTAGTCTTCTTCGAACTGTCCACCGACTTATACTGACATTGCGAACTTCTCGAAGCTGTTGTCCCAGTTGAACCGCGTTCAGTTGCCGATTTCTCAAAGAGCTTGTCACAAGAAATCGGTCATCACGCTCTGGGGCCCTACCATGAACATTTAAAATACTTGCCAAATGCAGGACAGGTCAACTTGGCAAGTTAACCTGACAGGTTTTCTATTTGTACCTTGAGCATTTCCGTCTGACCTGCAAAGTATCAACTTCAGACCTGCTACGTTATCGTTGACCGGTACGCCATATTACAAACAAACGTTCGGAAATACTTTTTCGCAACATTACCGGTTTTACGGTTTTAAATAACTAGATAAAATTAATTTAATAACAGTTTATGGTGATCAATAGAATTCTAAAAAGCTTGGTTTCATAGCAAAAAATCTTATTTAACACGATTATGAAGTTGGAGAACACTGGGCAGCTGTAAGTTGGTTTTAAATAAGATTACGAATATTCGAATTTCCCTTCGGGGAAACAAGGCGTGATGTTATGATGTTGATGACAGGGAGAAAAGCATGGCCAATACTCTTGGTAAATGACTCCCCGCGTGCCGTAAATGTTCAACGCTCAAGCTGTCATGTCCAGGTGATCTACCCCGAGTCATGTAGTCAACAATACTCTTAACATCTTTAGGTCTTATTTGTATAATGGTAGAAGTATCTGGCTGGAGACTGCATTGCGTTGCTAATGAAGACACAAGTGGACTTACTTTAAAATTAGATTTAAATATATTAGCAATGTTACGAGGATCCCTTTCAGAGTTAATGTATTCAGCCCGATCCTGCTTTATATTTAGTTTATTAGTACATTTCCAGAATTTTTTAAAGTCATTAGAACAATGAGATGCCAAAGTGTCCATTTTATTTTGTTCTGCGTGGTCTTGACACCACTTATGTCGTGATTTAAAATTTTTCCTACTATTACACATGGCGTCGTAAATGCATCCAGATGATGGTTTTCCATGCCAGACCCAATTGTTGAAGTTATTTTTAGCCTCCTCATGTGCCTTACAAAGTTAAGTTTGTTTTTGGGGTTAATTCATCCCAACTACGGAACCCTTCATTGTGCGTGGTCCGACACGCACTTGGCCGGAAATATGCCATCAGTGATGCATAAATTAATGATGACCATGTGCGAGAGGTGGCGCTATAATTTCTTTAACATATTTAATAACCCTAGTAGATACACCATCATAACCAATTGTGTTTGTATTTTTTAGATTGTCAATTATTTTAATAATGTCGTTCGTCGAAACTGGTAACATAAATAGGGATTGCGGTGTCAAATTTCCAATATTATTTTGATTAGTCAACTTCATGTCATTTTGTATATTATTTTCGATTTCGTCAACAAAGTAGTTATTGAATTCATTAGATATGTCGATAGGATTCGTTATAGAAAGTTGATCTGTTTTATGGCAGTTATTGTATCATGTGGCAAACTTGATTTAGATTTATTTATTATTTACCAAACTGCCTTGCTTTCCATTTCTTTTCATATAACAAGATAATGACAGCCATCCATCCGGTTTTTTACTTTAATTATGGAAGTATAATTATGGAAGTAATCTAGGCCTCGCATGGTGGTTCCTAGGTTCGTTTCCCAGGTCGGGTAGTGTCATTGGGTTTGTCTATTAGAAATTTGTCAGTAACAGCCCGGGATTTTTAGGGGTTGGTGGTGTGACACCCCCGTGCGTTGGAAAGCACGTAAAAACATCCCACGCCTGACCCTTTCCCCGGTCGTCTCGGATTGCGCTTTGAACTATATTTATTCCTGTGTACTTGGCCGCCGATATGAATGCTGAAGTGCGCCATTGAAGGAAGAGTGGTAGTTTTATAATGGGTTGTAATTATTTGCAGCGCTGGCGCTGTTCGACCACGTGAACCTGCTGTACGGTACGGTGTCGGAGTTCTGCTCGGCCGCCAGCTGCCCCGATATGACGGGCCCCGGCAGCCGCACCTACGCTTGGTACGACGAGCGCGGCAAGAAATCGCGCGTCGCGGCGCCGCAGTACGTCGACTACGTCATGACTTTCACGCAGAAGACCGTCAACGACGAGACTGTCTTTCCTACTAAATATGGTGAGTTGTTCCACTCTACACACACCTGGACAATTTAAGTGTTGTGATAGGCTGACTATGGGTTTTGCCAATCACACGATAAGCTATAGCGACTAATCCTACTTCCTACTAATATTATAAACGCGAAAGTTTGTGAGGATGGATGGATAGATGTTTGTTTGATATTCTTTCACGCAAAAACTACTGAACGGATTTGGATGAAATTTGGTACACAGATAGTTTATAACCTGGATTTGTAGATCGGAAACCGGATCTCATATGGTGGAGATAGCAGTAGCCCCGTTTTTGGAGGAAGTACTCCTCCCAATCAAAAATCCCCGACGAAAAAGGAAATCTATAAAGTCGTAAAACCTGTATACCAAGTTTCGTCCAGAAGCCCAATTCTCCACTTAGAAAACGTTCACATTCAAATCGCAATCTGTCAAACTTGTTAAAAATGTTGGTAATTAGATTGTATTTTTGACAGATTGCGAACGTTCTTAAATAGTTAATTTTATACGATTTTATTATAATTTTTACGACATACGCTTGCTCATTTCCTTGCCGCCGGCACCGCGCCGCCAGTGTTATTCGGAACGTTGTTGAGAATGGACGTGTCGCTTTTCTCCGTAGTGGAATTTTCACTTATTGTACCGTGAAAATAAAAAATATACATACAAAGTGAAAAATAACTTTCAGTGGTAAAAAACTAAAATATAGATCCAAAGACACCGTCTGTGTGTTTTTTTTTTTTGCAAAAATGTTTTCACTTTTTAGGTCTCTACCCCATACCAATATTATTCGTATACTTAGAGTAGATAACATATAACACTGGAGAAGCTATAAGCGCAATATTCCGAACAAAAAAGTCTGTCACTTTTGGCGGGGGACGCGGTAGCTTCTACGAAAAAGAACAATAGCTATTGTTTTTTCGAGCCCGGAAAGAGAAGTCGGTACCATAGTATAAGGAGAGGAAGTAGGCTATCTTCATACAAACGCACCGCGGGCGGCTTGTATGTGTGCGCCATAGTATCTATGCGTCGCCGTACGCACACTTAACAAAATTTCGACCCACTTCTCACGAGAAACGGGAAAATTTTTTAAAATTGCAACAGGGACTGAACGGGGGTCTTAAAAATTCGAAGTTAGGCTGCTAAGACATGTGGGCTATCATATGAAAGAGCGCTATTAGCACATTCTTAAACATTTTTCTTTTGTTCTAGTTAATACTTGGGTTCATACTGAATTTATGAAAGAAAAAAGTTTAGTGGTATGAGGAACAGGGTGTAAAGTTCACTCCGACCAGACGGGTGTTGTGTCTGGCGGGCAACTGCCCATCGGTTTGAAGTTGAAATCTTGTACGTATGTCGATCGCTCGGTAAACTAACTGCGCGATGCAGGATTTGTGTGACGTCATGTCTATGATGCGTAGTTCGTAAGTGGCGGTGTAACCGCTACAGAAGAAAGGAAATAAATTTATTTGACACAGGTTAAGTAAGGCATACAGTTTTCAAAAACAAAAAAAAAACAGAGAAAGCATAAAACAGTATTACGTGCCTCACGGCTGCGACAAACAGGGGGCCAACTACAATCTTTTAGGAAACAATCTTATTTCAGGAGAATTTTGTTTCAAGCTTACAATAACATAATTCATATTCGTACCACGACCTTCATCGTTCAAGAATGTTTTATTCCTGCTTAGTGCTGGGAAAGAACGAACTATTTGTAAGATTTGTCTATTGCCTGCTATAGTAGAAAAGAAACAACGCTATATGAACTGTATAGCGCTGTCCCTTTCACACGTTGGTCCGAATCGCTACTACGAAGTATTGGTCTTGAAGCAAAATATTATTTTCTTTTAGTTAAAATATTACTATGCATTAGAATCTAATTTTTATGAGTAATTTCCATGAAATTGACACAAATATTAAAAGATTTGGCTTTGAAAAATAAGAAAAACAATTGAAAAAATTAAAAATAAGCTACGGCTAAGCTGTTACATGATATGAATCGGAACAGAACGAAATTTGAAACTCCGACCGCATTCCGAGTTACGCCTTAATCGCTCACACCAATATTTTGCATACCGATTTAGATATGCTTGCACAAGATGGTTGGATTACTGTATTTCTTTGAGTATACACAACAAATTGCTTCTTCTTTGTTTAGGTGGCGCTGGCGACTGTAGCCAAAAGCACAATTTCGAAAATGCCGCGTTAGTTTAAAGATATGGTGCACCGTGTAACTCAAAACAAAACAGCACAACTGTTATTTTGACAGCGCTCACGGTGATATTAATTTAGGGCATGGTCAGCGCTATCGCAAGATGGCGCATGCTATGACGTCATCTATGACGATTCACAGCACGTTGTTATCGCGCTGACACTAATTCGGTATGGGTGTTAGCACGCTCTAATCGATTACAGCGTAACTCTGAACGCAGCCTCGATGTAGCGATATTTTTGTTTAGAAGTGGATAACTACTACGAGATTGAACTTTAACATATTTGCTAATGAATTTATAATCTAACTGGCTACAAAGTCGACATGGAATCAAGGGAAGGTTATGGTTACTCAGTGAATAAATTTTAAAACAAAGAAATGTGTAATGTTTTGACGAAGATAGTTCGAAACAATATATTGTGGTCAGACTCAGTGATTAGTGTTTTGTTATTAATTTTGCAGTCGGGTTTCCGGGCGGCAGCTAGAGGTACTCTGATTTTTTTTATTTTTCTGTGTTATCCGCTTCCAAAAACTCAAATGTTTCGTATGCATTCGCCATCAAACAAGAAATTAATTACACATGTACTAAAATCTATAGATACACAATTCATTCGGCAAGTTTACGTAAATGAATACATTTTACTAACTTTACATGACACGAAAATGTTTTTTCTTATAATAAATTGCAAAACAATAATATTTCCGTCGAGTCCGAGGAACTTTTTTAAGATTGCTAAATTTGACATTCAAACAATCTTGCTAGTTGTCAAAAGTCACGTCGTGGTGCGAATTGAATGAACTTTTAGAGGTGACCTCACCAAAATCGCTAAGAAAATAAGATTGTTTCAACATTACAATAAGCTTATTTTGTGGACGTCATAGTACGAAATGTCAAAGTAAGATTATAATAATACTGCTATAAGAGATGGTTGTAGGCCCCCAGGCCCAGTTCAGCATAAATACCAGACAACTAGTGCCTGAAGCTGGTTTTCAACTGAACCTTATGTTACGAGTACGTCATACGGAAGTAAATCAGTTTTATAGTGTGTGTAAATATTTAAATAGAGAATAAATATATATGTGAGCAAATAATAATAAAAAAGATATGATACAAAAAAGTTAAAAGATAATTAAAGATTCATACAGTGGTATTTAACAAAATACATAAATTAAATTGCATGGCCGTTGCACAATAAACAAAGGACTGTCTGTCAATAAATAATAGATAACTTTATCCTAATACAATTTATGTCAATGAAACATTCAGGTTGATCGCATTCGGCATGATGAGCAGAATAGCTTCTCAAAATGCAGTAAATTGCTCACTATTTATTAAAACTTTTTTTTTTAGTTAAGGCATCTCGTAGATGACCTCTGAGATCATGACTGTATTATAATGAAACGTACCTAGCAATAATGTTTAAATTCTTTATTTCTATTATCTGTAACAATGTTTCGTCTTAGTCTAATCTTGAAGAAGTGTCGATGACAGTTGCAGCTGTCAGTTCGGTAACGTTTCGTTACTACAATGACTACTTAACCGGGCTTTCTTGTCGGTGCCTTAAGCTACTACACTTAAAACCTATTAGTTATTTTTTCTAGCTAGCCTATAAAGGAAATGACCAGTTCCGGCCTTCGAATTCGGGAACATGTGCAGGATTACAGTGTTTAGGGTTCCGTAGTAAACAAGAAACCCTTATAGGGTCATCATGTCCGTCTGTCTGTCTGTTCGCGGTCTAGCTCCGAGACCCTTAGTACTAGAAAGCTGTTATGTGGTATGTTTATATATATTAATTACGCCGACAAAGTGGTAAAATAAAATTATGAAAAAATAATTTTTAATGTACCTCCCGGTACTAAGGCAAAGAATAACACATGCAGCGGAACACATTAGAATTAATTTCACTTTATAAGTTACCAACACAGAAGATAGAAAAATAATAAGGTACAGAGGTGTCCATTTTAAACAAAACTTTTGAATAACAAACAGTAATCAGGTTTGAAATTATTTCAACAATTGCCAATTCTCTTTTTCCGCATTATCGACTATGAGCCCAATTTTTTAGGGTTCCGTTGCCAAATGGCAAAAAACGGAACCCTTATAGATTCGTCATGTCTGTCTGTCTGTCTGTCTGTCCGTCCGTATGTCACAGCCACTTTTTTCCGAAACTATAAGAGCTATGCTATTGAAACTTGTGGTAAGTAGATGTATTCTGTGAACCGCATTAAGATTTTCACACAAATTTAGAAAAAAAACAAATAATTTTGGAGTTCCCCATACTTAGAACTGAAACTCAAAAATTTTTTTTTCATCAATCCCATACGTGTGGGGTATCTATGGATAGGTCTTCAAAAATGATATTGAGGTTTCTAATATCATTTTTTTCTAAACTGAATAGTTTGCGCGAGAGACACTTCCAAAGTGGTAAAATGTGTGTCCCCCCTGTAACTTCTAAAATAAGAGAATGATAAAACTAAAAAAAATATATGATGTATTATACATTACCATGTAAACTTCCACCGAAAATTGGTTTGAACGAGATCTAGCAAGTAGTTTTTTTTAATACGTTATAAATCGTAAACCGCAATTTACCTTTCATTCAATGTTACTTGCTGCTACGGAACCCTTCATGGGCGAGTACAACTCGCACTTGGCCGCTTTTTTTTGTTTACCTTTTAAGCGTTTTTGATGTTGTTTCAAATAAATAAGCAATGAAGGCTTTTCAATTTCATATTTTTAAGAATTAATAATTTATGTGACATTCTGGGATTTTTTCTGAAATTAAGGCGAAGTCATGATAAATAAAGGATTTTTTTAAAGCCTCAAATGTCTGCGTATGTCAAACTATTAGAGTATGTACGTGCGCATGTTTAAACAAAAATGATTAATCGTTTTTTTTATGTGTACATGCAAACTAAGCGACAAGTGAACCGTGACCAGCGAGTAGACCGTGAGTCATGTTAAAAACCCAAAAACCACTTAGCGACTTGTTATCTGGTCTCGACGACCTGATTACCTGCCGTGTGTTGGATTGCTGGGAGGTTAGGAAGTAGTGGGATGGCATAAACTAGTTAATTACTTCGATTATCTCACAATTTTTAAATATTTCTACAATTAGCAAATTCGACCTTTGCCAGCACTATCGATTGTTTCATCGGCACCTCTAAATATTTTTTTAACATTTGTACCTCGTTAGGTAGCTGATTAAATGAAGATGTTTTCTCCGTAATTTGTACGCTTAATGCCATAGTTAAATTTCGAGATAGCTGGTGACAAAGTTCATGTATTTAAATGATTTCTGAAAATGGTTAGTAAACTTCTTCCTTTAACTTTTACCTGTTTGATGTTTTAGAAAATTTGGTTACATCGAAAGGTTTATTAAAGTATTAGGTATCCCATGGAAACGCAAAGAAGGCCATTCAATTTGAGAGTTTAGAGAAAAGTGAGATTTTGTGATGAATTCTGGAAATTTTTCAAAATGAGATAAAAAAAGGGTTTTCTCGATTCCCATGAATTTTCGCCTAGGGTTTATGGGGTGCTTAATTGTTGCAAATGGGTCACACTATCACGTCCTGGAAGGAATACGTCAAATTACCAGTCACCCTGTAGACATATTTCGTTATTTTTAGAACAACTAGTAGCAAATAAAGTAAAAATTAAGTAAAGAGGAGTGGGGTGTGGAGTAGACCTCCTTTTGTGTCGAATGTAGATGAGTGTGTGTAGGAGGGGGGGACATTAAATTTATCTTGAAGCTTATAGCCGAACAGGTATTTAGATATTGGTGTTTCCTTCATCAATTCTTCCATTTCTTTATTAAGGCTGGGTAGGATTAAGGATCTCCGTTTAATGCAATCATGGTAAATATCAAACAGTTCCTAGTCTAGCTGAGCCACTTAATGTTTTTATTTGATCTCCACTCCCTTGGGAGGCTATTAAATTGTTAGAGACTTTGCCAATGGACGTAATGGCAGCAGCCACTGTATTCCACTGCCCCCTGTGCCTCTGTCCCATTTGATTCCACTTTCAATTACTGCTGCCACTACTTCCTTGTTAAATTTTGGTGGGTTCATACAGATTATGGGTGTTTCATACTTCTTTTAAATGTTTTGCTTCGTCTCCACATTTAGTCTATTTATCCTTACTGCTGACCACCGTATGACCAGATTGCGATGCAGTTTCATAGGTGAAGTAACTAACTGTACCCTCTCATCTCTGAGTAAATCTCAATACTGAAGATAATATTTCAGGTTGGGGTATGGATACCGTTTCACTCTCAGTCTCCTTCTGATTGTATTGTAGTTGCATTGAAGTACTAACATAGCACATTCAAGTTTTGAAGACAACTGTATGTTGTCTGATTAATAAATAAATGATTAAAGTTAACTTCCAGACTCAAATCCACGGCTATCCTCTTGTGATAGCTCTAGGGATGCAGCAGAAACTTGTTTTAAACACTGAACGTATATACCATCGTCTAATCACTCGTAGAAGCTCCTGTGGTGTCGTTCGTTGTAATTGTACGGCACAGTTAATGTTCTCATGGTTTTCCTCTCGTGAAAACTCTTAAGAGACTGATGTGCGTGTTGCGGCATCCAAGGTTATTTTAGGAAAATGATTTCAAGTAAAGATAAATTCTAGGTTACCAGAGTGTTGATGATGACTCCGATTTCGTGTCTTCACTCAATTTTCCAGTTCTTGCAGACGTTCGTTTAGGTCCTCCATTTTCTTGTCTGATTTTCTTCGACGTTATTCCATTTTGTAGTATACTATATAGTACAATGATTTGACAGATGTCATGCGAGTGTGCCAGCGAACCACAAATAAATTTCTGTTTTTTATGATAAACGGCTTTCATCTTTAAATAATGTGATATGCGTTTAGTGCAAGAGTGCAAACTCCATAATATACAATGAGAACGAGGTTACGAAGCATAATTAGAGTAGAGTAGCTGATGTTGGTTCCACAAATGAATGTAATAACGGCCGCATGTCGAGTGCTTTGCATTTGGGAGTAGAAGTTGAGATAAAGCGTGTGGTGTGATCATCGATATAAGAAAGAAGGAGATATGCCCGGTAGTTGAAAATATATCGAAACCCAATGTCTCTAATTTGTCCCCACCATGTCGCCACAACTACACATGCAAATCAGTAAATCTAATAGATGCGAAGTCGCGCTCACACTTGCAATTCATAAATCAGAACGTACTACACAATCAATTATAAACCTTATACCATCAAACACAGCGTGCATTTACAACTCACTCACACGAAAACATCGTTGTGCTGTGCAAAAGCCACACATTACGCTATTTTACATATACGCTAGTGATTGACTAAATCGGAAACTTATCGATTCTCCCATTAATTATTGTATTAAAAATGTTGGTAGTTCCTGAAAAAAATTGTAAATAAAAAACGATATACATATAATAAGATGATATAAATCAAGAAAACGACACAAAAAAAAAGTAAATCAATTAATTTCAACATTATGAAAAGATCTAAATGAGTGTTATTTGTTAAACACAGGTCCATACATTTGGTTTTCAGTAAAAATTCAGTTGACTCTCTATGTTTTGCCAGTAGCGTACAAATTTTATAGCTACAGTAGGTACAATAATATTAAAAATAAATTCAGAATAATTATAAATGATTAAATTAAGTATTTACAAACTCAAAGTACTTGTTTATATTAATTATACAATAAAATTACACACACTATTACTTAGTCAAACTATATTAATGTTATTGTCATTAAGAAATTCATCAACAGTGTAATAACATTTATGGATTAGAAATATTGATAATTTCTTCTTGAAACTTGTAATCTTTAGTTGCTTCAAGGAGTCAGGTAACTTATTATATATTCTGGATGCTATGCCCAGCAAGCTTTTGCGCATCAAAGCTGTCTTACATTTCCTGGCGAATAAAACGTTTTGATACTGAGCACGTATAGGACCTCTACGTATGTGAGATGCTATGGAATCACCATAGCGTATGACAGATGCTACGAGACCATGATATGCAGCTAGTACGGTTTCACAGTATAAAACAAGATTTCACATCGGTCTTCCAATCAGGCTATAACTGTTGACAAATTGAAGAATAAACTTTCAAAGTAATATAAATTCATACGACCATCGACATTGTTGTCGATATCCTACGTTAGTGGATCTGCACAAGCACATCACTAGCTCGTCGCAAGATACGGCGGCCGTACTACGCGATGCAACCGCATGACTAAAGTATCGTTTTGTCATTTTTACATTGCTTGTCAGCGACACACTTAGGTAGTGGTTAAGAAGCAATGTATTTACTGCTAAAATAGTACAGTCGCTGTGATATATAATAAAAACTTTTTACAAAAAAAAAAAAAAAAAACAACCAACTTCCAAAAAAACACTACAAAGTGAAAAATAACTTTAATTTCGGAAGTCGGTGTCTTTCGTTTTGAATTTTCGTTTTTTGCCACCGACTTCCGAAATTAAAGTTATTTTTCACTTTGTAGTGTTGTTTTTGGAAGTCTGTGGTTTTTGTAGAAATTTTTTATTTTTGACTTTTTAGTTGTGATATTATATACCCCACACAAATTCGAATACCACTACCTGCTATGTTAATAACAGTAAGAAGAACTTAACATATCATCCAAATAATAAGTGGGAAAAAATTCGTATTATTGAAGCTAACTGAAAAACTACCCAAGCAAAGTTAATACAATTTATACGGGACCACACGGGAAGCACCAGCTTTCAAATAAAGAATCATCAAAATCGATTTACCCAGTCGAAAGTACTGAGGTAACAAACAAAAAAAAACAGTCGAATTCGAACCTCCTCCTTTTTTT
Organism: Agrochola lychnidis; assembly: GCA_963680765.1. Lineage (NCBI taxonomy): Eukaryota > Metazoa > Arthropoda > Insecta > Lepidoptera > Noctuidae > Agrochola > Agrochola lychnidis. The sequence goes on along the minus strand of OY796857.1, from coordinate 550,065 downwards.
GAAGTCGGTTAAAAACAAAAATAACGTAGTAAAGGCAAGAAATATTTTACGATTTCATGACAAATATAGTAAAATAATTGTCCTGTTAAATGAATTAAATGATAAATGGTTCCATGATTTACAAAAAAATTTGTTTGACTTCGATTTTTACAAGAAACTACTGAACAACACGGTATTCTTAAATGTTGTCACGATCGCGGTCGAAAGCGCACTAGGTCGCGGAGACTGCCATTTGCCTATACCATGAGCATTTTGATCATGACGCGCGGACACAGAGACGCCCCCATGCCACTTCTCCTGTTATTTATATTTGTATGGGTGTGATGTTGCAGCGAACGAGTTCCCGGCGCAGTTCGAGGGCGTGGTGCGCCGCGTGGTGCGCCTCCTGTTCCACGTGGTGGCGCACATGTACGCTGCGCACTTCCGCCAGCTGGCGCTGCTGCGCCTGCACGCGCACCTGCATCTCACCTTCGCACACCTCACCGCGCTCGACCGCCGGTTCGCGCTGCTCGACCACAAGGAGACCGAGGTGACTCCCCACACTCGTATCTATCACGTTAACGACGCTTGCCACTGTTCATTGTTCATAGAAACTTAAAGATAGGGTCAGTAGGTATTAGAGTGGTAGGCGATTATTTCTTCCATTTGTTAAAAGCTACACTGTGTACTCCCCCAATTTTTTAGCTCGAATGCAAGAGCGTGCTAAGTCGCTCTTGCATTCCCTTAGGGTGTTATTTGATTGATTTTGTCAAAAAAAAAAACGATTAGCTGTAGTCGTGTTAAAGGCCCTCCTACAAACTTTGATACAGAGCCCCTTTAGGACTAGCTACGCCACTCGCTACACAGTTATAAGTTCATACTAATTATGCCGCGCGTGGGCCTAAAATAGGTCTCAGCGTAAGCAGAAAAATGTACGATGATTAGACCATACTTACAGCATCGCCTTGGATGAGTCTGTTTTAAGGTGAAATGATTGTAAATAAATTATATAAATATTGGCAACCCCCAAAGGAAAAGAGGCATGTAAAAAGCTAAACGTTAATGTAACAGCATGTTCTCTCAATGCCCTTAAGGTTGAATGTGGCAGTCATCTGTGGGCGCCTGCTGCTGTTCATCTCTGGCAGCCTGTTGTCGAGATCTCATTAATTGAAGTTCGATAGCTTCATGCATGACAAATAGGAAGCAAATCTTCCCATTTCTCTTCCTTGGAAATCGCTTCCTGAGCAGTATGCAGTATTCTCGATCCCTGAGTTTGTTTAGCCATTTCTTCTCAGGGGTAGCCAGATAAGAAAAGTCGACCCTATCTAGCTTATTTTTTATATGACCTGTAAAAGTGGTTCCGATATCCTTCCTTTTTACAAAATAAACAATTTCATAGCAGTGATACCAATTATTGTCAATTAAAAGTAACAAATTGCATATTGGTGAACCGTGATGGTGCGTGGCAGTTTTGGTTCGTTCTCTTGTTGGAAACGCAACAGCACATGCATTTCATAGTTTGCATGCGTATATTCATCTTGACTACGGAACCCTTCACTGTGCGTGGTTCGAAACTTGGCCGGTTTTTGTAGTTGTCTGGCACAAACCGAACTTTTATACGAAACCAAAAGCAGCGTAATTTACGCGAATCAATACTGAAAGAAACGAAAATGGGTTAGTTGCCACAGAACACACACACACGTAACATTGCTACTTGTCACAGAACACACACGTAGTATTGCTACTTGTCACAGAACACACACGTAGTATTGTAACTTGTCACAGAACACACACGTAACATTGTTACTTGTCACAGAACACACACGTAGCATTGTAGCTTGTCACAGAACACACACGTAACATTGTTACTTGTCACAGAACACACACGTAGTATTGCTACTTGTCACAGAACACACACGTAGTATTGCTACTTGTCACAGAACACACACGTAGTATTGTAACTTGTCACAGAACACACACGTAGTATTGTAACTTGTCACAGAACACACACGTAACATTGTAACTTGTCACAGAACACACACGTAACATTGTTACTTGTCACAGAACACAAACGTTACATTGTAACTTGTCACAGAACACACACGTAACATTGTTACTTGTCACAGAACACAAACGTTACATTGTAACTTGTCACAGAACACACACGTAACATTTTTACTTGTCACAGAACACAAACGTTACATTGTAACTTGTCACAGAACACACACGTAGTATTGTAACTTGTCACAGAACACACACGTAACATTGTAACTTGTCACAGAACACACACGTTGCATTGCTTCTTGTCACAGAACTCACACGTAACATTGTTACCTGTCACAGAACACACACGTAACATTGTTACCTGTCACAGAATACACACGTAACATTCTTACTTATCACAGAACACACACGTAGCATTGCTACTTGTCACAGAACACACACGTAGCATTGCTACTTGTCACAGAACACACACGTAGCATTGCTACTTGTCACAGAACACACACGTAGTATTGTAACTTGTCACAGAACACACACGTAACATTGCTACTTATCACAGAACACACACGTAGTATTGTAACTTGTCACAGAACACACACGTAACATTGTTACTTGTCACAGAACACAAACGTTACATTGTAACTTGTCACAGAACACACACGTAACATTGTTACTTGTCACAGAACACACACGTTGCATTGCTTCTTGTCACAGAACACACACGTAACATTGTTACCTGTCACAGAACACACACGTAACATTGTTACCTGTCACAGAATACACACGTAACATGCTTACTTATCACAGAACACACACGTAGCATTGCTACTTGTCACAGAACACACACGTAGCATTGCTACTTGTCACAGAACACACACGTAGCATTGCTACTTGTCACAGAACACACACGTAGTATTGTAACTTGTCACAGAACACACACGTAACATTGCTACTTATCACAGAACACACACGTAGTATTGTAACTTGTCACAGAACACACACGTAACATTGTTACTTGTCACAGAACACAAACGTTACATTGTAACTTGTCACAGAACACACACGTAACATTGTTACTTGTCACAGAACACACACGTAACATTGTTACTTGTCACAGAACACAAACGTTACATTGTTACTTGTCACAGAACACACACGTAGTATTGTAACTTGTCACAGAACACACACGTAGTATTGTAACTTGTCACAGAACACACACGTAACATTGTTACTTGTCACAGAACACAAACGTTACATTGTTACTTGTCAAAGAACACACACGTAACATTGTTAAGCCGTGTACGCACGTACGAAGACGAACATAGCGAACACAAACATCAAATCTAAACATTTGGTTCGTACGTATGGACCGATATTCGAACACGAATGCGAACATAGTTCGAGTCGAGTTCGCGCACAACAGTCGCTGCTGATCGAGAACTGAGGTACGGGTAGGATTAGCTACCTCTGCCGCCCCGCCCGTACCCCGCCAAGATCTATACGAACAGTTTTGTTTCGTAACATTTATTAAAGCTCTTCGAATACCGTCCATTCAGAACAGGGCTTGTTAACGTTACCAAATAACAAAATAATAACCGTTATGTAACGTTAATTTCAATGTGATACCTTACTAACGTTACAAAAAAAGTAACGATACTTGATAACGTTACCAGTAATATAACGTTAATTAACGTTAACGTAAAAACGATAACTAACGTAAATTTTACCGTTGATTTAGCAGCGTTGCCGTTCTGTAGGTTAACATTGTGTGCGCTCGCTTAGCATTGGATTACTTTAGATACACTGTTGCACTTGGTTGAAAAAGATGTATGGACAAATATGTAAAAAGGATATATTTCAACTTTGGTACAAGTGCCCTTAATTTTCTTATTTATATCCCTTATTATTCTGCGTTTTTTGACATATCGTACAATGCGTGCACGCGTTAGATTTTGGGAGAAGAAAATAAAATGTGTTTTTAGAATATAATAAAGGTTTTAATCTGTTTATAATTGACATTAGGTACTAAATGATCCTATATAAAATTATATGAACATAAATGGAATAGAAATCAACTATTTTTAAGGTACATGGTAATTTTCTAAAGATGTTTGTAATTTAGTGAGAGTAGTTAGATAATTATAATGAGATCTAATGCCCTGAGTATCTAATATTACTTCCTATATTGATACCCTTCCTTGCATTGTTTTATAAAACATGCATTAAAATACAAAAAAAAAATGTGAATGACGGACTCACAATTAAAAATTATTTAAAAAACAAAAAACCCGACTGCAAAAACACAACTGAAAAGAGAAAAACAAGCGTTATAAATCTATAGAATTTTGGTACCTATTGCAGGCGGGACAAACCAATAAACTGAAATGATGGTGTAAATTTTGTTTGTCCGCCTGCAATACCAAAATTCTATAGATTTATAATGCTTGTTTTTCTTTTTTCAGTTATGTGTTTTTGCAGTCGAGGTTTTTGTTTTTTTTTTATTTCCTGCTTTTTAGTTTTATTAAAATAATATATATTGACTCATTACTAGCTTTTATGAAAAAAAAAAAGAATGGAAAATATTCAAACAAATAAAAAAAAACGTAATTAAAGCTGCAAGATTTAAATTTATTTCTTTTCAAAAATAATTGTTAACATAACTTTACAGTTTTTAACGTAACTATTTACACAAGGTACTAAATTAAATAAAAGACTAACTATCTGTATAAATAAAAATAAAAAACAAAACTTAGGCTTCGAGTATTCGTCCGCATCGCTGTCATTCGAAAACGTGCCCAGAAGACTGGCAGCATTGCCACGTTGAATGGCAATGCTAATTCTTTGGCCAAAGAACGAGCCAGCCCTCTGGTCACGTGAAATGTCGATCAACGAGAAATTTCCTTAAAAAGGAGACGCGCACTCGGGCCCCATGATCCGAGTGTTTCGCCCCAAACGGCTCAAACCTGTAGTTACCCATAAGGTTGCGCTGCTTGAGGGTCTCAGCAGCCGCAGCAGTGGCGCCAGCACAGCCCGCCGTGCTAGGAACATGAGATGACGCAAGGGTGTCGACACAGGTTGGGTCCCACACCAGAGACTTACCTACCCACCTTCCAAGGCAACAACGTCATCCCGTCTGGTCTCTTCCCATCGTCACGTACCAAGCTGTTAGGTTCTAATACCGCTGGTACGCCGGCGGTGACAAGGGCTCGACAAATGATGTCGTTGATGCTGGCATGCCGTGCTATGCGACCTGCGCTCCTGCAGCAGGACAAGCCTTGGTGCCCGAGACTATCGACAGCTTCACCGTAGAGACACCGATGCGGAGCAACATAAGGTGCACCCAAGCGGAGACACGTAGCGAGCCGAAACGATGAGTCATCCATCACAGTGCCTATGGTGGATGACGGGAGCGCCTGAAGCCACAAGCCTTATTCCCATTCTCCCACAGCCAGCAGACGGACGCACTCAACAGTATTAGGTGACGTGTTTAACAGGGTGTTCCGTGTAATACTGCAGAGCGGCACGTCCCATCGTCTCTGGGAAGACGGGTTGTCGTATTGGGACAAGCCATTTTCCAAGCGTTCAACGCATCGGTAAGGCAAATTTTATCCACTGGGCGATTTTGACGTATCGTACCTCAAAATCGGCCAGTGAGGAAGATAAAATTTTCCTGGTTAATTTATTGGTACTGTGGACCGAGGAGAGGAACGCCGGTAAACTTATACTTGAAATTTTTTGGACACCGAGACCACCCAGGCGAATGGGAAGTGTGGCTTGCTGCCACGCTCGGTCGTCCAGAGCCACATTTAGAATTGATGTTAAAGTGTTTCTAATAATGTGGTCTACCTTTTTCTAAAAGTTGTAGATGCTTCCATAGATGGGAGGAACGGAAGCTATAAGTAAATTTTGGTCCAAAGCAGCAGTATCGAATTGAGTGTGAAGGCCGAATGAATATTAATTTTGAAAAGTTTTTCCGAGATACAGTTGAAATTTTGTATTTTCTCCTCAATTAACGTTGGAAAGGATTCATCAAAAACTGGGGACCCCAGGAGGTGAAGAGAGTTTCTTTCCGTAATTTTGATATTTGGTGCTACAGTATAAAATTTTGCTATGATAGTCTGTCTGTCAGTCGTTTGGGGAAGATAAATTTCACATTTTGAATAAGTTCTAGGCCAATGAACTGACTTTTTAACCGACTTCCAAAAAGGAGGAGGTAATATGTTCATCGCGTATGTTTGTTTTTTTTTTTTTTTTTATGTATGTCCACCGATTTCTCCGTCAATTGTGGACCGATTTTGAAAATTCTTTTTTTGTTTGAAAGGGTGTGCTCTGGAATTGGTCTCATATAAATTTTATTAACTTTGCTTAGATAGTTTTTGAGTTAGCTACAAAATACGTTTTTTTTCCCACTTAGTATGTCGATGATATGATAAGTTTCTGTCACTGGTAGCAGGTAGTGGTATTCGAATGTGTGTGAGGTAGGTACCACAACTAAAAAGTGAAAAATAAAAACTTTTTACAAAAAAAAAACAACCGACCTCCAAAAAAAAACACTACAAAGTGAAAAATAACTTTAATTTCGGAAGTCGGTGGCAAAAAACGAAAATACAAAACCCAAGACACCGACTTCCGAAATTAAAGTTATTTTTCACTTTGTAGTGTTTTTTTTTGGAGGTCGGTTGTTTTTTTTTTGTAAAAAGTTTTTTCTTTAAAAAGTTAAATCTTTTAATATACTGTGTCTACATCAGCTCCTAGGGTTCCATCATCCAAATACCTTACGTTGAATTTAGAATTTAGTTGTCGAATAATTGGATTTATTGCCAAACTAAAAATGACTGGCCCAAGAGGGTTACCCTGTTGAAATCCAACAGCTGATTCCAAAAGGTTATCTTTATAAAGTAATTTGGAGGGGTGCCTGTATGTAACATAGATAGAGAAAACTGTAAATTTTGGGTATTTCTTTTTAACTTCTGTCAACAAGGTGTCCTTATTTACGGAATTGAAGGCATTCTTTATGTCAACCTTGAGGATGACCTCACCTTTATCGCTATTGAGGCATGTACCGCAGCCTCACACCCCCTTTAGACCCGAAGCCCAGCTGTAGGGGCTGAAATTTGCTGGCCAGTGTTTCATTGTAGAAAGCACAACAAATTTTGGCTGCGATACGGCGGTAGGTGGACCCTACGGCAATGGGACGAATGCCGCTATCCTTCTTGCGCAGAGCACATAGATTTGCCCCCAAGCTACAAGCATCCTAAACATCTATATCAGATTCATCAGACTCTGTGTCATAATTAATTACATCTATGTCACAGAACTCAATATCTATCTGTTGCTTCGGCTCAACAATTAAAAGATCCAAGGTTTCTTGCCTCATCTTTGTTTTATGTTGAGCACGATGCATTATTGCCCGTGTTTCAGAAACGTAAGGATCTGAAGTCAGAAATATTATCTTCATCATATCCTCATTCGTGCTCGTCCTATTTATTTTACGTAAATGGTGCTCTCTGTATTTGCGAAAATTTTTGTTACGCGATTCAGATGCTTTTTCAGACAGATTTTCAATCGGTCCAATGGAGTTTTTCATGATATCAGCTCCATGAATCAACAATTTATGTACTGTTGCAGACATATAGTACTAATGATAGAACTGTAGGTATCTCTCTGCGGTCGTACGGATTTAAGCTCGAAATTTTTCGACATCTATATTTTCACCTAATGTAATTGCTTGTAAAATAACTGCAAATCTGCGCACTATTTCTTCATCCAAACCAGTAATAGCTGGCGTTTTTTCAGGAAATTCGAAGAATTGTAATGCTGTATTTCCGTCATTTGTTGTCACTGATCCCTGCTTCACGATATCTATCAGAAGCCCTAACTCCTCTCGAAATCTCTCTTGTATCTATTTCTTCTTCTGTTTCATTACGTATTTGTTGTCTTCTCCTTTGATAGACCAAGTTTTTACGTCTTGTTTTATGCTATGTGCAAAAGACACTCCATGTTATTAACCCTTCAAGCTCTTCTTGACATAGCTGTGCAACGTATACTCAGAAGTCTACCAGACAAGCAACCTCACCAGTCCTTAAATTTATTGTCAAAATGGGATTTCGATGGGTCATCAAACCAAAGTAGATATAAACAAAAAATGGAAGAAAAAAAGACTGATGAAACCACTTTTATAACGACTTTAGTTCCCTTAAAACTAACTGCTGTAGTTGGAAAGGAAGTAATAATATGGGAAAATCCTAAGCCGTGCTCTACACTATACTGTTGACCTATCCAATTCATATTCGTCAAAAAATTGAGTTGGTAGTCAAAGCTGAAATTACTAAAATGGAAGCAGAAATAAAAAATTTAAGCCCATCCAAATGTGTTGATGGCATTGAAATTGAACACAATCTCGTCATGACGATGATTGATAGAAAAATATGCAAGTATCTATCAGAAGCTCGCTCCAGTGCTGTGTGTTACTTGTATTTGGCGAAACCATCTCGGATGAACGATCTCGATGCAGTATTGCGTAAAGAAGTGTCATCTGATATGATCAAGTTTGGTTTGTCACCTTTGCATACTCAAATTAAGCCTATAATACGATATAAATTTCAGATGCACCCTCGCGGATTGTAGATTCTCGCAATGTAATATATTGCCACTTCGACAGTATAAGTGATAGTGGCAATCCAAGCGCTTTCTCCAGATTAATAGTACATTTCTAGTGCTTCTGAGTTTTAATTAGTTGCGAAAATATTGCTACCTCTTCAGGATTTTTCAGAAAATAATCAATGACTTCAGTCAAATTTTCTTTGCCATCTTTCTTTATCTTGCTTACTGTAGTGTAAGCTAGTTTGTCACTGTCTTGTTGATTCTGTTCTTCAATCCTCCGTTTTTTCTGTTTAGTACACAATTCTACAAATGGTTTACGAGGACTAAAACGCTTAGTTAGTATTCCAACAGATACAGATTGGCTGGTTGAAGGTGCTTGATACTCTGTAATGGCATCTTCTGCAGCTTGTTGCGGAACAACATAACATAGCCAATCCACTGTAAGCGCCAACCACTCTCCGTATTGTTTCTTAAATGTTTCAGAGTTTCCTTTGGCATTCTTCCATCTTTTTATGACAGTCTGGCTGAATTTTCGATAAAATTCCTTTAAAGTATCGCTGTCTTCTTGCGAAAGAGTTAAACTGAACTGAGACACAACAGTTTGTAGCAATGCAAGGTAACCCAACTTGCTAGACTGCTTTAAAACAACATACAAGTCAAGGTAATGAATTAAATTCACTTGTTCCATTTAAAAAAATAGATTTTCACTCACTCTTTAAAAAAATATACTTAAGGCTCGAAAAACTATGTAGGAAGGGTGGGAGTTAGTTAATGAGATCTAATTATCTCAGTAATAGGACTAGAACTAGACTAGAATCTCATTTTTTAACCATCTTCGTTATTAAATTACAAAAAAAAAGCATAAAATTTGTTATGTTTAATAAGCACGGCGACGCATGAATTGTCCATACAAACGTAATACCTAAATCATTTGAAATTTGGGCATATTTCCAGCATAGGTAATATGTTGTTGTCGGATTTAGACGGTGTTTATCTAGGCGCCTACATCTTTTTTTTTTTTTTTTAAACTTTTCTAAAATGAAGTTTAAACGAATTTAATCTCGCACATTTTTACAACATAAATGACATGTCTTCCTATTGTTTTTTCTGTACTATAAACAACAATATTTATAATATTGTTTCTGCAGAAGCATAGCTTATATTATCAAGTTACAAATTATCGAAAAAATAAGGGAAAGATATTAAGTTTTCATTCATCATTTTTGGTATTACGGAACACATCCAAATTTATCATAAATTTTCGGAAGCTAGTAGTGCTGTCGCGTCAAGCAATAATTGTCAATGTGTGCGTGGTAGTATTGCTGACTAGGTGTATATTGCTCCGACAGGCACTCACACTAGCGCAACGTGCTTGGAATTGAATTTTGCAAACATCTCGACTTGTAGTTGCAAGCCACGTTCGCAGGCCTCATTACATTTCTGTTCATAATTTATTTATAACCATTAAATACCTAATGTCAATTATAAATAGATTAAAACCTTTTTTTATATTCTAAAAACACATTTTCTCACTCCCAAGATCGCACGCATTAAGCGTGCTCGCACTATGCGATATGTAAAAAAATGCAAAATAATAAGGGGCATAATCGAGCCAAAGGAAATTACACACTTGTACCAAAGTCGAAATATATCCTTTTTAGAAAAAAAAATATGGACAAATATCCATACATACATTCATTCCATGCATTCCAGTCCATACATTTTTTCAACCAAGTGATATAAAGTAACGAAATTGTATATTGAAAAACTGAAATAGCATTAAATTGATCAATAAGAAAGAAATCCGTTTAAGTATCGTAATACCTAAATCCATTTCAGTCGAAAAAGAAAAAAATTACTAAGTTGATCCCTAACTAAGTCTATGTCTATTTTCAGCCCACTGTGCTGTGGCAGTCAGTGACTATAATCGACACGCCACGCCGTGGTGGCGTGGTAGACTATTAAATCATGCATGTTTAAAACAACTCTCATCTTGATATTGGATAAATATTATTATCATTTATCATTGCCACCAGCACTTCTCACGCGTAAGAATCTGGCAACGTTTTGATCGGTACGACATCAGCGTAGCGCGCGGGGGGCGGCCCTCCGCGCGCCTCAGGCATCGCTAATTCCACAAGTTTAACCGTTTAATAATAACGTTAAAATAGAATTAACGTTATTATATATTAACGATAAAAAATTGCATAAATACCGTTAAATCTATTAACGTTATTTTAATATTAACGGTAACTCTGTAAAATGAAGGTAACGTTACGAAAATTTTACCGTTATGTAAAGCCCTGATTCAGAACATACTAAAAGGATCGCCGCAAACATGTTTGACGAACAGAGTATTCGATGTTCGTTAGTGGTACGCACGTGCGAACGAAGTCGTTGCGTATCATGCAACGCAACAAATTTGTTCGTACGTGCGTACACGGCTTAACATTGCTACTTATCACAGAACACACACGTAACATTGTTTTTGTTACTCACAAAATTAATTAATTAGGTAGGTACTTTAGTCCACACCCTAAAGGTTATCGCACACATATCAGCTCGGCATCGGATTGGCATTACCTCGCCTCGTTAGCTCCTCGTCAACCAGGCGTCAACCCAGCGGCAGCGTAGACACGTAGTCAGCTGAGGCTCGCCTCCGCAGTGTCGCCGAGTTAAGCTCGGCGACACTGCGGAGGCTAGGCTGGACGACGCCGCGCTTTCGTTGGAAAGTCACTGCGGTAAAAATGCCGTAACCTAGAGCGACGAACTAACGTGGGGCGTCGCCCCGACGTATGGTCGGTGACTGGCTAATCCTGAATTCCCGAAGCCAGTATGGAGTATCATAGAAAGAAAGGTCGAGGCGATGCCAATCCGGTGCCGAGGTGTCGATATGTGTGCGCAGACAGAGCAGCAAAACGGTCGAGCACGTTCTTTGCTGTCAAGTTTTGAGTGACGTACGAACCGAACGCAACTTAGGTACAGTGCGTGCGTCCCTGTAACGCTGTGTGCCCGCAGGTGCTGCGCGACCTGGAGGTGGCGCTGCGGCTGACGGAGGCGCCGGGCGCGGGCGCGGGCGAGGCGGGCGAGGACGCGTCGCCGCGGCGCCGCTCGCCCGTGGTGACGCAGCCGCTGGCCACGGCGTGAGCGCGCGGCGCCGCCGCCCTGTGTCCGCCCGCGCCCCGCGCCCCGCCCCGCGCCCAGCGCACGCGCCGCGCGCCCCGACGCGACCGTTACGCGAGTTGAAGAATTGTTAATTCTATTGTAAATATTTCGATCTGTTAAGTAGTTTTAGGAGATTACGATTAGTTTTTACTTATAATTTGTGATCGCTTTGGTTGTAAATAAAAGTGATATTTGTTTAACTAATAAATTGAAAGCTTTATGAGAATCATTCGTTTAATTTTGACCTATAACTGAGAAGTGTTTTTTTTTTTTTTTTTCGAAAGGCCTCATTTCCGTTTGCAACCTTTTGCACAAACTGCAAGTTTGGAAATATGTTGATGGCCACAGCCAGGGAAATAAGGCCTTTCGTATAAATAAATTGTTGTATGAATGAAGGAGCGATCCCACAGGAATGGTGCAACAGTTCACTGATGCCCAACTTCAAGAATCAAGGTGATGTACAGGACTGCAACAACTATCGAGGAATAAAGCTCATGTCACAATGTGTGAAGATATGCGGGAAAGTAATAAAGATTGCGAGAGGAGAGTGAGATTACCTCGAACCAATTTGTGATTATAATATTACTAGCTGACCCCGGCAAACGTTGTTTTGCCAATTATTTGTTTGGGGTGGACAACCCTTAAAGCCGTTTTGGAGGAGTAAGGTAACTAACACTGTGACACGAAAATTTTATATCAATAAGTATTATAATCTTTACTAGCTGAACACAACGTTTGCCAGGGGCAAACGTTGTTTTGTCAATTATTTGTTTGGGGTGGACAAACTTTATCACTCAGGGAGTTAACTCATCGTAACAACCGTTTACGCTGAGTACGCAGTCGCCAACCTATGTAATAAAGTGCAACCTAGCAATAAGATCAATTACATGTTATTCCATATAATTGTTTGTGAAGTTAGTTCTGATATCGGCCTTCAACTTAATACACTGTTTTTCTGTAATTAAAATCATTATAATAAATTCCCGATCGCCAAAACATAACTGGCGCAGTCGGTAGGATCGCGACGCTCTAAGTTCGAATCCAACTCTTCGGCATAAAAGTGACGGTTCTCAAATCGTTCCTTCGCGATCCGCAAAGAACCTTACGTGCGGTCGGGCACCTGTACAGAAGCAGGAAGGTGTTTCTCCGGAGAACTGGAGGAAGCTGTTGGCAGAGACAAGACTCGACAGGAGATGCAGGGGCTGCTTTGGTAAGTGCTCTCGTATTACCAAGTGTGTCCTTGCTCTATTTCCTGCCTTACTATAATTTTTGTATTTTATTTTAAGTATATGTGTGTCTGTCTATAAGCTAAAATCGCGTTAGGCACTCACATTTATTATAGCGTTAAAATATTCCGTGAAATTCCACGCGAAATACTACACCTCTATTGTTCTGTTTGAGTGCCACTAGACAGGTAACTTACAGTAGAACTCAAACTCAAACTCAAACTCAAAACATTTATTTCAATTAAACCATTTACAGGCACTTTTGAATTGTCAAGGAATCGGTCAGTCAGAAATAGGTATGAAGCTAGTTGCCCATTCCAAAGCGTAGTAGGTACCTATGGAGAAGAACGGGCAAGAAACTCCACGGACACTCTTTTAAATAAAAAATTGTTACAAAATATTGGTTACATTATTCATGTTGAAATTATACATGTGAGAACAATGTAGAAAGACGTGCACATGAGAAGCGTCCGTAGTAAAAAGATAAAAAAGAACAATTCAAAAAAATTAAAAATAAGCCCTGGCAGCTAAGAGATGACCAGTCCCAACTGACGGCGCCCGTTCACGAACATGACGCATGGATTAGCACCATTCAGCTCAACCATTTTGAAGGGAGCTAAATGATCCAACACACGCGCCACCATCAGCGAAACATTTGAGTGAGCATGACATACTCACAGCCGCCAGGGTACATTCAAGTCAATGCAAGACATATTACCCGGTAAATGGTAACTCTTTAGTACATAGTGCTCACATAGTGTGCTATGCAATTATATAATACAAAAGAGATTGAGTTTATACAATGCAAAGATGGTCTTACAATCTTCAGCAGCTCCAACAGTATTTGCAAATGTTAATCAATTAGTTGTGGTTGTGGAGCAGGACCAGCATTGAGCCAAGCATTTTTATCAGTGATGTAATCCCCCAACGTATAATATGCCTGCCTGCATAGTGTGCGTTTTATACAAGATTTGAATTTCGTCTCATTCAGTTGAAGTATGTGGGGAGGAATTTTATTGTAACATTTTAAACAGTATCCCATGAAAGATGAATCTACTTTAGCCAGTCTGAAACCTGGTTGAACTAATAGGTCCCTATTTCTAGTACTATAATTATGTCTATCACCTCTTTTGCTAAAAAGATGTAAATTCTTTCTTACGTACATGATGTTTTCATAGATATATTGACAAGGTATAGAACAATGTCGCTCAGAGATTATGATGCTAACTATAAACCGAACAAACTTATTGCAGATTTGATGCCAAGATATGATGGTAATCCTAAATTGGTTAGATATTATATTAGAGAGGTAGAAAGTTTATTAACTTTAACTAGTGATGCAGATCGTTCTCATCCGGCATTTATATGCCTAATTAAGAGTAGGCTAAGTGGTCCAGCTATCGACGCCATAGCATACGAAGAATATCTCAGTTCCTGGGAGTTAGTTAAAATAGCTTTGATTAGGCGTCTTGGAGAACCACGCAATGAGATACAAGTTATGCAGGAGCTCACACGGGTACGTAAGTCAAAGAACGAGGATGCGGAAACCTTTGGCAAACGGCTCCGTGAATTATTAGACACTTTATATTCTGTAGGTGAACATGGTAACAAATCTTATTATGAAAAGATGGTCATTGAACAGTACGTAAACCAGTTAGACTTTCATGTGTCATTAGGTGTTAGAATTACGAAACCAGAAACATTTGAAGAAGCAATTTGTATGGCTCAGAGGTAGCCAGTTAGTTACAGTTGAGTTGTTGGATGTGAGTTGACGAAAACCACAGATTCCACGATAGTTTAGTTTATTCGTAAAAGTTACACGAATGTTCCGTTGGATGCTAATCCGCGGTTATAGCGCTACGGCAGCTATTGGTCAACTAATTTACATATAATACATAATTATAAAAGTAAATAAAATGTGCAGCGAAAAGTAGGTCGCGGCGTTAGCAATTTGCCTGTACGTGAACCGTACATGCTCCCGAGGGAAAATTGGGATGAGCATCCATTACAAAGCAAAGAAAAGTGTAAAGTAAATAATTAAAGTTAAATAGTAAACAATAGTAAATGTGTAAAAGTATAAATGTATGTAAAAGTATAAATGTAAAAGAATAAGTATAACACTCAATTAAATTCGTCAAAGTGAAATGCTTTCTTCGGCTTTCTTGCTTCGCTGTAAATTGGCTCCGCTGCTGTCGAATGCATTTCTTGTAGCTCGATGTCCCCTCCAAAGTTATCCCTTCCTCTAGGTGTCACTCCTGTTTTGACAGAGGGTGTATCAACTCCTTTCTTTGTTTTGCACCATCGTTTGATGATAATATAGAGGGCAAGCACAGCGATTCCTCCCAACAACTAAGAAGTAACCGAGTAGAGATAGATGTCGTGACTTGACATGTCAGACGCCTTCGGTAATATTTCTCTGTTTTTCTGGAATACCAACTGCTGGTCAATTTTTCTTATTTTTACTGCAGTTGGCGTTTCTTGTTCTGTTATATTTAGTTTTGCATTCTTCCAGCCGAGATCAAATATGTTGTTAATTGTTGAATTTATAGTTGGTATTTCTATCTCTGGTTCCATGTTAAAACTGCTTCCCAGCTGATTGTGTGTAAATATTGTGGCGTCCTTTTTCTGCAGTAAGCACTTTGATTTCAAGGAAATCACTCCAGTCCCGTCAATGACCGCTGGCGTAACTTGATCGTTACATATGACGCGCATCAGCTGTTTTCCGCACAATGTAAATAGCCACATATTCGATTTGTGAAGCTTTGTCCAGGTTTCTTTGCATGTTACGTCATTGAGGACGCATGATAAAGATTCTTGTTGGTTGAAGACTTGGGCCTCACATGGTGCGTCTTTATCGTGCATGTTGTAGACAGGATTACGCGCAACACAAATGAATTCGTCTTCTCCGTATGACGTACATTGGCGCATGTCTTGGTCTTCCATTGTTATGTAAGAGTTTTTTACAAAGTTGATTGCGATAAAGCTTGAACTTGGTTGTACGAGTTTTAAATGTCCTTGTCTAAGGAATGGTATTGGTATGACTCGATATATCTTGTAGTCTTCATCGCTCAGCAAAGGGATGTGTATTTCAAATAGCATGTAGTTGTTTGTAATTCGAGCCTTCACATGGATGAGGTCATAGATATTTTTAAAATCCCTTTGAATGTCTTTTACAGGCAATGACAATCCCTGTGGCAACCTTCCGGATATTACGTTTAGCTGTTCGATCAGTTGGTTAGCCGGAAATAGATGAGTATCTAAATGTCCTCTGTAAATGTTGGCGAGAGCATTTATCAACATTTCCAATATTCGATTTAAATCACTTAAAATCAGAGTTGACGTCACGGCTGCGGAATTTATGTCATTCATCGTGAATAGCATTTGCGCCTTGTTCACTATTTTTGTGATTTCGCTGCAAGTTTGATTCATGTAGATGCGCAATGTTTTGAATTGTTCATCCATAAAGGCAGTGTTTCTTTTTATAATGTTGTTTTCAGCCTCTACAATCAATGTTTGGTTTTTCATTAGTTGTAATAGGTAGTCATCATTTGATTGTAGATTCTGTATGTCTCTTTCGTACTTTTCGGCAAAGTCTGCGTCGAGCACTCCGAAAAGAGTTCTTGTTAACTTCCCAACTCCATCAAAGTAACCTCGTTTTGGTCTTGAGTGTTGAGTAAGCAGCATAGAGTTGTAGTCAGCTAGGTGACTCAGTTCATGACGTAGGTGGCCGACAATTTTTTCGCAAGGCGTGTACTCATGTGATATTCTTTGGCATAGTTTATCTATTTGGTTCACATAATCATTGATCTGATCAGTTGCTTGCCAGTATGACGTTAAATTGTAGTAAACCAATAGGGTCCATTCGTCATGTATTAACTGTATTTTTCCAGCTTCATCGAAGTAAATCGGATGATTGCTCGGTATAGGTGTAACCTTCAAGTTATTCGTCGTTGGCGCTGATTGTGCAAATCCCATCATTGCTAGTATGGATAGGAGAACAAGTGACAGCCAATGGTTCTTGTTTATTGTTGTGCCTCCCCTTTTTTTAGTTTCCGGAGTAGGTGTCCTTTTTTCTTTTTCTTCGTTTACTCTTGATTCTTCGAGTTTCAGCGGTAATGGTGAAAGCTTCGTTATTGGTCGTTTAAGTGACCCTTTCTTAGTTTTCAAGGTAACAACCCGTATTCGACCATCGGCGCCTGGATGTAGTTCCTGGACTCTTCCTATAGCCCAGCGGCCAGGTGGTAAGTGTTCATCTTTAACTAATACTAGGCTTCCTTGTTTCAGGTTTTCTTTTGGGTGCTGCCATTTGCTTCGGATTTGCAGTTGATGTAGATATTCGTTCGACCAGCGCTTCCAGATGTGCACGTTCATTTGTTCAACAAGCCTCCATCTGTTTCTTAGATCGTGCTCAGCAAAATCTTGCTCTTCTTGTGGTAGTGACAGTAGGGGGCCGCCAATTAGGAAGTGACCGGGAGTTAGATATTCCAGGTCTTCGACATCCTCTGTTAGTGGGCACAGCGGACGAGAGTTAAGACAGGCTTCAATTTGATTTAGTAAAGTAGTGAATTGTTCGAAAGTAAGTTTCTGTTCCCCCAGTACTCGATGTAGGTGATATTTCATGGCTTTGACGGCAGCTTCCCACAGGCCTCCAGCTGTTGGCCAAAGTGGTGCATTGAAATGCCACTCAATTTGTAAGTGGCTCATCTCATCGAAGAATTCAGAAGTCTTAAATGTATTGTGTTGTTCAAATTCCTGTTGCAGTAGTTTTGCTGCGCCCACAAAATTCGTTCCGTTGTCGGAGAATACATGTCGGGGTGTACCCCTGCGGGCACACATCCTCTTGAATGCGGCGAGGAACGTTTGCGTAGTCAGGTCCGACACCAATTCCAAATGCACAGCTTTGGTCACCATGCATATGAAAATTGCTATGTAAGCCTTGCAAGTTTTAACTCCTCTTCCTTTGTTGATTTTCACATCAACATGTCCGGTATAGTCGACGCCCGTATTTGTGAACGGTCTTGATGGAGTTACACGCTCCTTTGGCATGTCTGCCATCAGTTGGACGTTTCGGTTTGGTTTGAAACGATGACATCGGACGCATTGTCGAAGCTCCTTCTTGACTGTTCTGCTACCTCCAATGACCCAAAATTTTTGACGTAAATGGGCCAAAGTTAGCCGGGCGCCTCCGTGGAGAGTGTCGCGATGAGCCTCTTGAATAATAAGCTCCGTTAATCTTCCTGTAGCCGGAAGAGATGTTTTGCTTCGGGAGATAAAGTTGAGTATTCTAGTCGCCCCTTCACGCGCAGTATTCCACTGTCGTCAAGAAATGGGGTTAACTTCAGCAAGTTGCTTTTTGTTGATATTGGTCGATTTTTCTTTAAACATTCAATTTCGTCGCCATAGTTTTCATTTTGAACGTTCTTGATGACCAATTCTGTTGCTCCCATAATGTCTTGTGGTGACAAACACATAACCTCCTTTTTGTTTCCGCAGTCGGCTAAGTTATTGGTTGAGTTTAGTGTGCGTTTTTGCTTGCGAATATTGCTCAGTCGTAAAATCCATCCAAGCACTCGTATTACGCGTTTATAATTACTGTGTTTATTCAGTAATGTATCAATTATTTCACAATTCTTGTATGTGACTGCGCAGCAGTTTATTTCTTGCAACTCAGTGTTTGTTGTGTAGGTCAGGCGATTGTCTTGATGGATTTTTGGCATGTTTGTTTTTAACCAATCTGGTCCATTCCACCAAAGTTTAAAATCTAGGAGTTGAAAAGGTGTGAGCCCTCGAGTTGCACAGTCAGCTGGATTTTCTTCTGACTTCACATAGTTCCAGCAGTTTGCCGAAATAATGCTGTTTATTTGTTTCACTCTGTTAGCTACATATTTCTCCCATCGGTTTATATCGCCCTGCAACCAGGCTAAAACGACCTTGGAGTCGCTCCAGCACCTTAAATGTAGGTTTTTATTGCAGAGAGTGTTCTGAACCTTTTCTAGCAGTTTGGCTAGTAAAACGGCCCCGCAAAGTTCCATTCTAGGTACGGTTATCCTATTGCTGATTGGTGCAACCTTTGTTTTCGCCGTAATTAGCGTAATTTTGTATTCGCCGGCTTGATTTGTCACTCGGCTATAAATGACGCACGCGTAAGCTTTTTCGCTTGCGTCGCAAAACCCGTGTATCTCTAGGTTGTTTTCTTGACATTGCAACCATCGTGGTATGCAAAGTTTGTTTAGCAACGGGATATCTTTTCTTATAGTTTCCCATTCCGTAGCGAGATCGTCGGGTAAGCATTCATCCCAGTTGATTTTGCTTATCCAGATTTTTTGGAACAGAAGTTTGGTTTTTATTGTAAGTGGCGATAGTAATCCGAGTGGGTCGTATAGCTTGCTTATTTCGCTCAGTAGTACGCGTTTTGTCAGCTTTTTCTTGATTGGTAGATCCCATTGGTATGTGAAGCTATCGTTGTCTTGATTCCACCTCATGCCCAACATTTTTGAGTTTGTTGTTTGTTCTGGGCTAAAGTCGATGTTCGTATTGCGGCTTTTTTGATCATCTCGCAAGTCTTCCAAGATAATCGGTTCGTTCGTTTTCCATTTTCTCAAGTTAAATCCTCCTTTTTTCAGCAACTCAATTAGCTGTGTGACCAGTATTTTCGATGCGTCGATAGTATCCTGCCCGTAAACCAAATCATCCATGTAGAAATAGTTTTTCAGGACGTTTCCAGCTTCCGGATAGGTATTTGTTTCATCTTCTGCGAGTTTATGTAGAGTGCGCATTGCCAGATAAGGTGCACTTTTCGTTCCGTAAGTTACTGTGCCCAACTGCCAATCTTGTAGAGGTTCGTTAGGGGATGATCTCCAGATTATAGTTTGCAGATGTTGTTGTTTTTTGTTCAGCCAGATGAACCGATAAAGTTTTTCTACATCTGCCGTAAAGACGTATCTGTACGTTCTCCAGTTAATGAGTAGTGTCAGTATATCCTTTTGTAAGTTCGGACCGCAGTACACGTGATCGTTGAGACTGCTGTCTCCTTTTGTCTTGTACGACGCGTTGAACACTACTCTTAGTTTTGTTGTAGTGGACTCAGCTCTCAACACGCCATGGTGAGGTAGGTAGACTTGACCCCTACTTTCTCCTGTGACAGGTTTCATGTGTCCCATAGCGATGTATTCGTTCATAAAACGTTTGTACTCGTAACTGAGTTCTTTGTTTTTTAGCATTTTTCTTTCCAGTTGAAGGAACTGTGCTAATGCTTGTGACCTTGCATTTTTTAAGTTTGTTTCGAAGTGCGGCTTCATAGGCATTTGTACTACATATTGTCCGTTTCCCAATCTTGCAGTAGTTGCGTTATAATATTCCTCACAGTGTTGATCCTCACTAGTTGATGATGACTTGTCTGGAATTTCCTCGGTTTCCCAAAATCTTGCCATGTTTTCGAAATCGTTAAGTGTCACCAAGCAGTTGAATGTCTTTACATTCCCGCATAGAATCCAGCCCACTTTGGTTTGTTGAGCTACTGGGTATCTCTTATCACTCCTGATGACACCGTTTAGGATAAGTTCTGAGTAGATGTCCGCGCCCAAGAGTAGATCGATCGGGCCTGACAGGTTGAACTGTGGATCCGCTAGTTTTAAGTCTCTGAAGATAGTCTCTTGATGGCTTAACAGTTCCGTTTCACTCTGAACCATTGTTATTAGTTATTGGTTTGACCGTTGGTGGAGTAGAGTTGTATCACCGCAGGTACTAGTTCACCAAAGTTGCGAAGTTTCCGCAAGTTTTGGATATTAAGTGCGTCGGCACCCCACTAACGCGATCCGCTCTTCTGGGACACCAGCTAGACCGATTCGCTAACGTTAACAGAGATAGTACGCATCTGCTATATCCGGCTCGAAGGACCACTTTTATGTATGGTTCAGAGGTAGCCAGTTAGTTACAGTTGAGTTGTTGGATGTGAGTTGACGAAAACCACAGATTCCACGATAGTTTAGTTTATTCGTAAAAGTTACACGAATGTTCCGTTGGATGCTAATCCGCGGTTATAGCGCTACGGCAGCTATTGGTCAACTAATTTACATATAATACATAATTATAAAAGTAAATAAAATGTGCAGCGAAAAGTAGGTCGCGGCGTTAGCAATTTGCCTGTACGTGAACCGTACACAATTATTCCGGCTAGGCAAGAAGAGGCTAGGCTTGCATATAATCGATCTAATAATTTTAATAGCCCATCAACATCCCAAGCGAAACCAAAGGAGTTGCCTTAGCAGCAGCCTTACAATAATCCTTTTCATCCTAACCTAGTAAATCCAACAATGCTACCATATAAGCCCCAGCAGAATAACATGAACCCAGAACAGCGTCAACAATGGATACAATCTATGTCGCCCTGGAAAAACCGACCAGCATCAGGTAACTTCAGACCAGGTGGCTCAGGTAATTTTAGAAGTGCAAACTTTAAGAACCAACCGAATGTTCCAAAACAGCAGATTAATCCGCCTGAGTTATCATCAGACGTCACTATGCGTACGGCAGGTAAGCCAGAAAAACCACAGTTCGCATCGGGGCAGTTATTCTATATCCCGAGTCAAATGGAAGGTCAGGTGCAACCAATGCCCATTGGTAGTGAGTATTTCGGTCAATTCATGGACAATAGTAACGACGCTTCCGAGCCTAATATAAGTATAGACGAACAAGAGGTAAGTCAAGAACAGAATTTTATATTGGACCCCGATCAAGACAACCGGACATAGTATCCATTAACCTACAAACTAAACAATTTTTACCTTATATTGAGCTGCCAGAATTCAACGGTAAGTTTTCAATAGATACAGGAGCCAGTCATTCTGTTATTGCATCAGATGAAATTTTTGGTACTATTTTTGAATACGGTGTAGAAACAGAGCCATATCAAATAGTTACAGCACATAGTTCATCAGTTCACGACAAAGTAGTATACCTGCCCTTGCCCCCTGCGTTTAATAGCGATATTACCCATAAATTTTTAATATTCGATTTTGAAACGAAGTACAAGGGTCTAATAGGATTCGACCTTTTAAAGAAACTGAAAAGCAATATTGATTTGAACAATAACGTGTTACGAACATCAACAGCACAATTACCTATTCACTTTAGCTCTCCACCGCAAAAGATTCTATGCTATTCTATTTTTATCAAATGGCAAGCAAAGCCGATGTCGACTATTCTGCCAATGTCGAAAGTGAGTTGGAAGAAGCAAGTGTGCATGATAAAAAAAAAAAAAAACAAATAAAATTCTTCGATTGATACAGTTGAACTCAATGTAGATCTTGTTGGGTTAGTACGGGACTGAAACAAACAAAAAATATAAATAAATATATAATAAAATTGTTAAAAACATAAAATATACGCATACCACACCTACACAGACAGAATAATTTATAACTTTATGTTATTGTGACGAATGAAGGTCATCAGCGCCACAAGCAGATCTGGGGAGGAAAATGTTAGTAAAGAGGAGAAATTAGTTGGAAGAGGGATCTTAAATTTAGGGAGACGTTTATATAAATCTAAAGGTGGAACGTTGTTCGAGCATTCGAAGAATATGTGATCCAGTGTGCCCTCCTCCAACCCGCACTCGCAGAGAGAGGAGTCGCGAATCCGGATTTTTTCCAAAAACACGGGAGTACAACAAAAACCTAAACGAATTCGACAAAGGACGGATATAACGGTTTTGGAGACTTTTTTGTAGCCGTGAAACCAAGGTTTTGGTTTTATGGTTGGTTGTACAGCATAATAAAACTTCCCCTTTTTTTTCCCAGTGTTATTCCAATGATCCTGCCATGAAGACTGTAACACAACCTTTGGAAGGCTCAGCAAGTCATACCCCTGATGAGAGTTGTGGGTGAGATCAGCTGCTGCTGATGAGCAAGCATCTTTGGCCAAAGAATCAGCGCACTCATTGCCCTTAATACCGCAATGACTAGGTATCCAAACTAATTGAACCTCTTTTTGACTACTAAAACAAGATAATAAAGACTTTTTAATTTTTAAAACAAGAGAGCTGTGCAATTTACTTTTGAAGGGATTTTGTACTAAAGCTTGCTAACAGCTAAGAGAGTCTGGGAAGATTACGGCTTTGTCAATATTGTGGTGTGACTCTATAAAAAGACAAGCTTCCAGTAAAGCCACACACTCGCCCGTGAACACAGAAGACTCCTTCGGGCATTTGAACTGTAAAATAATTTTGGAGCTTTGGTAATAAACCGCAGCGCCAACGTTACTAAGATCATTAAATTTTGAAGCGTCTGTAAAAAACCTCTGAAACCCAGTCCATCGTTCTCCCACGGCCGCATTGAAGGCCGAATCTGCTGAAGTAGACTTTTTAGAAATGCCAATATCAAAGAAAATTTTAGGAATAAAACATAAGACTTCATAGGAAAAGTTAAAAACAGGTAATCGGAGATTCTGTTCTATTGGACATTCTAAATGCTGACTTTGACGAAATGCTTTAAGGATTAGGGGAATTTCTTTACTATTCCAGTAATTTGAGCTTCTGCATATGGCATCTAACTCATTCAATCTTGCTAAAAGTGGATGGGAAGATCTAGATATTAACCTAGCCAGAAAACGGGAGGCCAGATACTGCCGCCTTAAGGCCAGGGGAGGTTCAGCACACTCAACCTGCAATGCGTTAACGGGAGAAGACTTCATACAACCAGAGATGATCCGAAGACATTTTGACTGAATCCTATCCAGCCCAGCCAAAGCACCCTTATTGCAAGGAACAAGATGGAACGTACCATAATCTAAAACACTACGTATTAATGCGTTATAAACTAATTTCATAGTGTAAGGGTGGGCACCCCACCAGACACCCGCGAGAGCTTTTAAAATCGAAATGACTCTTTCGCATTTTTTTATTAATAAATTTATATGGTGCTTACCATTTAATTTTGAGTCTAAGAAAACGCCTAAAAATTTTGCCTTATTTACCAACGGTATATTGTTACCTAAAATGTCCACTGAGACGTGCGGAATCAGTCTTTTGCGAGAGAAAATTACTGCCGAACTTTTTGGTGCAGATAACGATAGACCATGGCTTAAAAGCCACTGGTTCAAAGAGTCCAGAGAGAGGCAAAGTGATGACGCCGCGTCTACGATGGAGGAATCTGTCACATATAAGACTAGGTCGTCGGCGTATTGAAGGATTTGACAGTTATTATTTAAACAAGTGCCAATGTCCGCTGTGTACAAATTATAAAGAAGGGGACTGAGAACGAATCCTTGTGGGAGTCCCTTCCAAGTCTGCCTTGCATCGAAATCCTCACCCTGGACTCTCAGAACCAACGAACGAGATAAAAGAAGACCACAGATGCATTCGATCATCTTAACCGGGAGACTCAACTGATGCAGTTTCTGCTTGAGTACGGGAAGAAGAACGTTGTCGTATGCAGAAGAGATGTCTAGGAAAGCGGCAACAACGGATTCCTTTTTGGAAAACGCCAAGCGGATATCCGCAACTAAAACGCCAACACTATCCATTGTGCCGAGCCCCTTCCTAAAACCAAATTGGTAATTCGGCAGTAAATCCCTCGACTCGACTATCCATTCCAGTCTATTTTTAATTAGGTGTTCCATTAATTTGGACAAAACTGAGGACAAAGCAATTGGTCTAAGGCCGTTTGGATCATCTACATGTTTGCCTGGCTTCAATAGTGGGATAATGATTTGTAACTTCCACTGGTCTGGAACCCAGCCACCACTATAACAAAAATTAATAACATCGAGGAAGTAACGTTTAGCCTTGTCTCCAGAATGAGCTATAAAAGAATATGGTATACCGTCAATACCGGGGGCTGAATCCCGGACATACCTGAGTACCACATTAAGTTCCTGCAAAGTAAATGGCACATCAAAAGGATCCTCTGAAACATTTTGCAGGGACATATTGAAACATTCGGAAGAGAGAGGAACGTATGGAGGAGCAATTTTGTCAAAAAAAAGTTCAGCAGTTTCCCTAGTGATAGGGGACGAGATTGACGGGGAGCACCCACGTCTATATCTATTGATGCTTTTCCAGACTACTGAGACTGGAGTAGAGGGAGATAAAGAGGTACAGAACTTAACCCAACCCGCACGTTTCTTCTTGCGAAGGTGACGTTTGGTTCTAGCATTAAGCCGTAAATATGCCAATAGATTTTCCGTGCTCATATCCGCATTATAACACTCCTCAGCCTCATCCCTATCCTTGACTGCCGAAGTGCATTCTGGATCCCACCATGGTGGTGAGGGTATTTTATTACGAGCACTGTTTTTTAATGGAAAGCAGGAGTCCGCACTAGAGGTGATGGCTGTAACAAATCCCTCATAACAACTCTTGGCATGACGGTGACCAGAAGGGTCTGCTAAACTTGAATTTAAATTTGGAAGAACGTCAATTTGATCCTCCAATAATGAAGAAAATTTTGCCCAATCCGGTTTGGACAGGTTGTATTTCAAAAGTGGAGGAGAAGTTTTCTCTAAATAAGTTTTGTTAAGTAAAGATATAACAATAGGGTAATGGTCACTACCATGCGACAAGGTTGTACATTCCCAATGGGTCGAAGCTGCCAGCTCAACCGAACAAAAGGTTAAGTCAACACAACTCTTTTGCTGTCCGGGAAGAGATCTGCGTGTTGGGCAACCATTATTTAAAATGCAGAGATCCAGATCATCCAAGAGTTCAACCAATGCTACACCAAAGGCATCACAGCGCTCAGAGCCCCATCTATAGTGATGGCAGTTAAAGTCACCCATGACCAGTATTGGTCCATGGACATTAGTAAAAATGTTTTTTAAAATAATAAAAAAGTTTTGGTGAGGATGAGCAATATAAATGGAGAACACTGTGATGCCCTCAATCCTTCCTGCGGCAATGCTCATATCGCTTGTAAGAGAAGGTAAAGCAGAAGGTAAGAGTGGGACCCGATTGTTGACAAAGAGAGCCGACCCTCCATAGCCGTCAGCTCTGTCACATCTGAGGATATTAAAATGTGGTATACGAAAACTAAGACTTGGTAAAAGCCAAGTCTCAGCGATGGAACAAGCCAATGGCTTGTACTTATTCAAGAGAAATATGAGGTCGTGCTTTTTATGCCACACGCTCCTCACATTCCACTGTAGGAATACTTGGCGAGACGCCATTTCTTATGTCTAAGAGTAATTTTATAAGTTGATCGGCAACGTTGGACGGTGATTGAGTAGAATTAGAAGAAGAAATAACAACAGGTAAAAGTTTTATAAGTAGTTCAATAATAGAAGAAGTACTATTATTGGAAGAGACATGATTATAATTGAGAGCGCAGCCATTAGGCTGTGAAGTTTGGGGAGAACTAGTTATCTGGTGATGAGCAGTTTTATCATATGATGGAGAAAGGGGGGCATGGGTCCTGGGCTTGAGGGTTACAGTTTTCCGATAGGACTGAGAAATTGGAGTCTTGGTGACATTGGCATAATTACAAGAGGCTGTTGGAATAATTTTGCTAGCCTCAGCATAAGGGATTGATTTTTCAGCCATAACAGTCTTAATGGCTTTCTGTCTACCATGCACGGGGCATGACCTGCTATTAGCAAAGTGATTACCCGAACATAGGATACAGAAGGCCTCGCCCTCAGAAACGTTGCAACCATCACCTGGGTGATCGTGGCCACATTTACTGCAGCGTGGTTTAGATCTGCATATGGTTGCTACATGTCCAAATCTGCAGCATTTGTGACATTGGATTGTGGGGTATATGTATTGCACAACAGGAAGGGAAGTGTAGCAGCAGTAAATCCTTTGGGGTAAAACTTGGCCATCAAATGTGATGACACAGGTTTCAGTAGGTTTCCACTCGTTATTACCGTCTCTTTGAATTTTCCTGTTGATACGTCGGATTTTAAGTATTTGCCCACATCCTGAGGGCACAGTTAAGTAAGTTAACGCCTCTTCTTCTGTAATATCAGAGGGAACCCCGGTTACAACACCCATCCTAGTTATAATAAATGTGGGGATTGAAGCAATGTAACTATATTTAGATAACAAAGGGTTAACTAAGAAAGAGTTAGCGTCCTGAGGGGAGGCAAACTCTACGGAAACACGGTTTCTGCCAACTCTATTAACACCACCACGAACAATGTTCGCAATGTTGTTGTTCAGTAGAAATTTGCCAAAATTAACAGGGTGAAGTGTGGTGCCTGCATTTGGTTGAGTCTCTACGCGGGAGACGTGAACAATATAGGGGGCCTTGTCCATTACGGAATACTTGACGCGACCGATTTGGCTTTTTTGTTGTTTGTTTGGAGAAGTGGGTGTCAGAATTTCCTCGTCACCGGGACGTTTGCGTGAGGTTTGTTGGGGTTGGGATACATCCATCTGTGTTATGCTACAGACAACGTCCGCAAATTGGGATAGTGGATTAGGGGAAAAAGGAGTTGAGGGACCTGGGATGTCAGGGGGGTCAGGATCAGGGGGTTTATTTCCATCCATCTTGGATAAAAAGAGTAAAAAATAAGACAATCACAGTACAAACCTGGTTACGAACACAAGGACAATACACTTAAACTATAACAAGTGACAAAAGTTTCAACAATCACTCAAAAAACACCGAACAATTCTAAACACATGTGCTAACCAAGAACACTGTGGCGAGAATCCACCGCAAAAGATAAAAATCGATCCTAAGTGTGAAAAGATAGTTACTGTTAAAACTAACTACGTAGATGGACAGTACTTACACGATGAATTTTATTGGTCAGATAACTTGAAATCACCGGCAGCTATAATTAACGTTACCAAAGGTTCGTTTAAAACTTCATTTATTAACCTTTTCACCGCCACGGACTTCAATAGAAGTTCCAGATTTTCGTGCCACCAGCGCCACGACTTCATTAGAAGCTCTTCATTTTAACTATGTTATAAAAAGAAATTTACTGTATTTTACAGGTTTTTTTCATTTTATTATTTAATATATATAGCAGTCTAATACCCTGTTTTTTTAAATTTTACACACAAAACAAGCCGTTATTTGACTTAAAATTGGCAAAAACAAAAACTCCGAACATTTTTAATGTCCCCAGAACGCCAAGGACTTCATATATAGTCGGCCAGTGATGTGACGCGAAAGTGTTCACTGTTTGATTTCGATCGTAAAAATATTTATAAATACTACTATCGAAAACAATTTGAGGTCAATAAAATATGAACTTAGTTAACTACTTTACAACAAAGGGAAAATTAACCAATTTAGACCTTCAGATGGGTGCCGATCCGTAATTAAATAGTTCTTGTTATTGTTCACCAATCCTTATCGATAAATTATATTCCCATCTCTACAAAAAAGTTAGTTGTCACTGCCCCGAGCGCCACGGACTACTATAGAAGTCGTTCTGTGACGTCATAAGCGTACGGGTGTCAAGGTCACTTTGGCATAGAGCAGCAATTGTAAACGGGAAAGCACGCACGCGTCCTTCTTTCCCGCTTTGCTTGTGATAAGAACAAAATGATTTTAATTGTATTCTGTTGTGTGACTAAATAAATAGTGCAGATAATGAATAAAATTGAACTCACATGAGTTACAAAAAAATTTGCAACGTGTGGAATCTGACTCGAAAGTGGAGGATATTGACACAGATGATTCTGGTGTCCTTAACTCCATCTAGGTAATAATCATAGTCTTTCCATAATTTTAGATAACCAGTTCATTTTAGCCACCCAAACCCATAATCCAATATCTTTATTTCCATATCCTGCAATACAGTCCTACCTACACCAACCGAAGGTTGTCCTTGGGTGCTGTTGAATAGTGCGAACAGAGATAATCGTCGGTTGGTGGCTCATTTAATTAATTAAAAACGTCTTACGGTCTCTACGAGTTGGCTTCGGCCCCTTGTTTGCCTTCCAAAGGCCTGGGACCCCAGGGTCCCGAGAAATATTGTCAAAAGACGTAAAAATAATAATAACGGTCATTCATCATAAAGTAAGAAAAAACACGGGATAGACAAAAATGAAAGAAAGACCATAGACATCCTTAACCAGAATTGAATTTATCGTGCTCTGAACGCCAAGGACTTGAAATGAAGTCAACGGATGACGTCATGAAACTAATAGAGATGTACCACATTTCTTATATTCGAAACTTCGGGACGATACGGCGTTGGATTCCTTGTGAAAAAGTACCTCAAAGACAATATACTAGAATTCATTGGAATTTCAGACCGAATATCAGTGCTGAATATTGAGCTTCCCGAATATAAACACCCCATTTCAATAGTGCAAGTGTATGCTCCAACCGGAAATGCAGAAGAAGAAACAAAAGACCTGTTCTATCATAAACTAAGAGAAGTAATGGATAAAATGCACAAAACAGTCATTGTAATTGGAGATCTAAATGCCATTATAGGAAATCGAACAAGCAACGAGAACAATTACTTGGGACCATATACATCTGGAAAGCGAAACAACAACGGACAGAGGTTAATAGACTTTGCACAAGAGCACAATCTTAGTGTTATGAACAGTTATTTCAACAAAAAACCTAGCAGAAAATGGACATGGTTGTCGCCAAACGGATACGTCAAAAATGAAATAGACTTTATAATTACGAACAAACCCAAATTGTTCAAGGATGTCGATGTCATAAACCAACTCAACTTCAACACCGACCATCGCATGGTTCGAGGAATAATGACTGTGTCCCATATAAAACATTCACGCAAACATTTACGAAATAGTAAACAACCATTTAAATTACCCTTACCGGATATTATTTTAGACACCTTAAAACATGCTTTACAAGACAAACTCCAGGAAACTCATACTATACATGAAAAATACGATATATTAGAAAATCAACTAAAACAGATTGAAAACGATACGCAATCAACTAAAGCTTCAAAAGATAAAATCGGAAAAGAAGCGAGAGATTTAGTGGAAACGAGACAGATTTTGAGACGGCAAAAACCAATTGACAGGAGAGAAATAATTAAGATAAGTAAAAAGATCAACGAATGCATAAGAAATCATAGAAAACAAAAAAGACAAGATCGAATTATTTTTCACATTAAATCTACTGGAGGAGTCAAAAAAGCTTGGAAGGAGTTGGAAGAATATACAAACTGGATACCAGAAATGAATAAACAGAAAGACCAAAAGAATAAAACGAAAAGATCCGAAATATTAGAAGCAGCAACAGATTTCTATCGAAACCTTTACAACGACGATGAAAAAACCACATCATCATTATCATTTCTAAACCACATGGAGGACGAAGACGAGACCCCAGAAATAATGGAAAGTGAAATATTGAAAGCCATCCAATCACAAAAAAGTGGAAAAACGCCAGGGGAAGATAGAATCTCGAACGAACTATTGAAAGGGTCCTCAGATGTTTTACTTAATACTTTGCACGACATATTTAATGATATTCTAAAACAAGAAAAAGCACCAAAACAATGGACTACGTCAACAATTACTTTGCTCCATAAAAAGGGAAGAATGGATAACATTAACAACTATAGACCAATAAGTCTCATGTCCAATCTTTACAAAATATTTTCAAAAATTATATTAGGTCGGATTACAAATAGTTTAGATGAAAACCAGCCAAAAGAACAGGCAGGATTCCGCAGCGGTTTCTCGACCATAGACCATATTTTTACTATCAAACAAATCACAGAGAAGTACAAAGAATATGGATTACCTTACTATCTAGCGTTTGTAGACTATCATAAGGCATTTGACTCTCTAAAACACAAAAAGATTTGGGAAGCGCTGGCTAGTCAAGGAGTACCTAAGAAATATATTCGGGTCATACGGAACATCTACAAAAACATGACCGCGAAAATTAAAACGGAAAGACTGGGAGAATTATTCCCCATTAAAAAAGGCGTCAGACAGGGTGATCCCTTATCACCTAAATTATTCTCAGCAACGTTGGAACTTGTGTTTCGAAACCTGGAATGGTCAACTTACGGTATTAAGGTAAATGGAGTGATGCTGAACCACCTTCGATTTGCAGATGACCTTATAATAATTTCTGATAACACGGATCAACTGCAAACTATGCTCAGACAACTTGTAGAGGAAAGCCAAAAAGTAGGTCTGCAGATCAATCTAACAAAAACCAAATTGATGACGAATCGTTCGAAACCACCCCATACGGGTCAACAACGATCTAATCGAATTTGTAGATGAATACATTTACCTTGGACAGATCATATCTCCTACAAACGATACGTCAAAAGAAGTACACAACAGGGTAAATGTAGCGTGGAAGCGATATTGGTCCCTAAAAGAAGTCACAAAAAATCAGTCAATACCAATGACGTTAAAAACCAAAGTATTTGACTCTTGCATACTTCCTACCATGACTTACGGTTGCCAAACATGGGCTTTAACTAAGCAAAATGCTAAGGAATTACAAACATGCCAACACAACATGGAAAGAAGTATGCTTAATGTTAAGAGAAAAGACAAATTAAGCCTTAAACATATCCGAGGGAAAACGAAAATTGCGGACGTGTCGTGCAAGGTGAAAAGACTGAAGTGGAAATGGGCGGGCCACCTGATCAGGGACAAAAAGGAGAAATGGGCTAAATTAGTAGCCGAATGGTACCCAAGAGAAGGTAAAAGGAAAAGAGGACGCCCGACACGAAGATGGGACGACGACCTTAAAGCAACAGCCGGGCCAATGTGGAAGAGGAAAACCCATGACCGGGAACTCTGGAAGAATATGGGGGAGGCAAAACAATCTTCGGAAACCGATGTCTGAAAAATAACTTTATTTTTATTATCTAAATAATATATGTAACTAGATTGTAAGATTGTTAATAAAGGCTATATTATTATTATTATTTTTACGTCTTTGACATTTCTCGGGACCCTAGGGTCCCGGACCTTTGAAAGGCGTACGAGGGGCCGAAGCCAACTCGCAGAGGCCCCTTAGACGTTATCAAGAAACTGATGTAACTGTTCTTTCTCGATAGCCTTTTATTGAGTCCTTTGCAGGTTTTATTAAAACAACACCATAACTTTTTTCACCCCGATTATATTTTTCACAGACTCTTCTTTTTCTTACATTTTCTTACCAACTAGTGTTACCATTGTAAAAAATCACTAAAACTATATTAGGTCGGATACACAATACTTAAATATCTAACATCCTCCAACGCCAAAAGGAAATAATAAAAAAAATAGGATGTGTCCGAAATTAACATTAACAAATTTTAATATTGCTGCTTGCGTCTAGAGGGCGTTTTACACAATAATATTATATGCGCCATCTAGCGAACACACCTGAAACGAGTATAATCTTCTACTCAACACTAGATGTCTTAACTATGAATTAGAATATTATAAAATATAATTATTAATACAATTATCGTTTTAAAAATAGCATATCGTTACACAGCAGTCTTGAGTTTTATCTTACACATATTATTTATTACAATATTTAAGTCACAGAAACTACTAAATATCTCGACTTTCAAAGATAAATCGAATAAATATTTATTACTTATTAGTAATTAGTTATTAAGTATAAATATTGTATTTACTAGGCATTTTTACCATTCTACCGGAACGAGTAGATTTCTGAGGTCTTCCAAGCAGTTCAGACGACGAATGTTTGTCGTGTTTTTGTTGCTCTAAATTATTTTCCAAATTAGAACAAATTGGACTTTGACTTGTCGCTTTTACCAATGGTACCTCGTCACCTGTCTGATTGGAGACTTCCAGTTTATAAAGCCTCTGGATTGGACGAACCTTGGTGCCTGTGGCAGTCTTTACTTGAGCTGTTCTTTCGATTCCGTCTTTGCCTGTAAACAAATCTAAAACAATGCCTAATGGCCATCTTATTCTCCTCTCATCCGTTTCTATCAAGACAATGTCACCTATGTTTATAATATCTCTTGTTTCTTTCCCTTTTTGGACCAATAAAGTAAGGTATTCATTTTTGAAACGTTGTTTGAATTGTTCTCGAAGTTCTTGTAAATATTTGTGCCGTTTATTCAAACTGTTAACATCTATGCAATCAAAATCTGTCATGTCAGTGTTATATGTGGGCTGGATGAAATGTGCCGGGGTAAGTGGCTCTAGACAGTCACCCTCGTCTTCATTTATATATGTAAGAGGCCGGCCATTCATAACTGCTTCACATTCACATAATATGGTTCCAAGTTCCTCATATGACACTGACGCTTTACCTAAGATACGTCGCAGAAGATCTTTCATAATGCGTATCAGTCGCTCCCAATAGCCGCCCCACCAAGCTGCAGTCGGTGCGTTCATCTTCCATGACATACGTCGAATGGTGGAGTTACGCTGAACCTCCTCCCAATCTAGAGAAAAAATCAAATTTTTAGTACCACAAAAATTTGTGCCTTGATCAGACATAATTAAATCTGCGCGGCCTCTACGCGCTACGAATCGTCTCAATGTCATAATAAAGGCCTCCGTAGAAAGTAATCTCGTTAATTCTAAGTGCACTGCACGATACACTGCACAAGTGTATAATACGATCCAACACTTCTCGCCGTTACGCAGTAATAATGGGCCCGCTAGATCGACGCCAGTCGTTTGAAACGGCGCGGAGCAGTTAGTGCGTTCTGGTGGCAGTGGCGCTGCCGGTGCCTGTGTAGCTTTTGCTCTATAACGTCTACAAATAACACATGCAGAGATTACTGACTTTACTAATCGACGTATTCCGATTATCCAGAACCTCGCCCGTATATCTATGATGAGTTGATTGGCCCCTACATGCTGTAGATGTTCATGTCGTTGTCTCACCATAGCCATAACAACTGGATTCTTACCCCACAATAGATAAGGTGCCTTGGTGGTCTCTGGAAAATTTGATATTGTAAGTTTAGTTTTGATTCTTAATAATCCCTCTTTATCTATGTACTGTGTTAAATGTTCACTCCTTTTTTCATTAATTTCACTGTTTTCCTTTTGTATCAATTTGATCACTGTTTTTTCTGCCTTACTATACTCACTATAAGTTATTTCTCCTTTTCTTTTATTTTGTGAATGTTGTGTATTATATGTAAATCTTAACATCCACGCCACCATCCTAATGATTTTTGAATATTTGGAGAAATACTGTATTTTATTTAACAGACTTTCATCACAACATACTTGTGCATTACATACGGTTTTCTTAGTTTCCAGGTGTACTTGCAGCTCGTCCACGGTGAAGTCGGACTGCGGCCACTGTTCGGGTTCCAGACGCAGCCACGCCGGTCCCTTCCACCATCGGGTCTCGAGTAGGGTTCTCGCGTTGCAGCCTCTGGACGCTAGGTCGGCCCAGTTGTGTTCACCAGAAATATGTCGCCAATCTTTTGTATTAGTATGTTGTCTAATTTCTTTTATTCTATTACCTACAAATGTGTTTAGAGGTAATTCACGTTTAATCCAGCACAGAGTAACCGCGGAATCCGTCCAGCAGTATTCTGGACAATTTTCTAAATTAAGATTTTCTCTGGCCTGTGTGAGTAGTCTTGCGCCTATCAAAGCAGCTAATAGTTCCAGTCTGGGAATACTTATCTTTTTGGGTGGTGTGATACGTGATTTGGCTGAAACTAGTTGTATGCTTATTTTATCTTTTCCAGCCCTTAGTAACACACCTGCAGCATACCCATCCTTACTAGCATCACAAAATAAATGTAAACTTACCTCACACTTTTTCATAATATTTTCGGTTAATCTTCGTGGTATTTTACATTCTTTTAAACAATTAATGTGTTGATACCAATCATGGAATCTTTTCATCAGATCAGCGTCAAGCTGAGTGTCCCATGACAGATCTCTTTTCCAAGCTTCTTGCAATATAAGTTTTGGTGTCAACATTATTGGTGAAGTATATCCAATCGGGTCAAAAATCTTTTGTGTGAGTGACAACAAATCTCTTTTTGTAAGATATTGTACATCTTCTGGGGCAGGAAAGTTTTCCATGTTACAGTACAGCTGATCAGATGAAGTATCCCAGTTGAGACCTAGTACTGGTATTATTTCCTTACCTGACTCATTTATTTTCAGCGGTGATGTCACCCACATGCGTAAATTGAATTTCGCCTCACTCATGATCCTCTTGGCATCTTCTATAAATTTTGTTGTTTCTTTTTCAGTGTCTAAACTTGTTAAACAATTATCTACATACCACGATTTTTTCAGAAGCTGTGCAGTCTGTTGATGTTCTCCTGTTACATTGTTAAGGTAATTTATAAGTGTGGCAGACAATAAAAATGGGCTACATGTCAATCCAAATACTACCCTACAGTGTCTGTATACTACCCTATTGTTACAGTCCTCGTTTTCCCACCACAAAATTTTTAAATAGTCTCTATCAGTTGTAGGAATGCTAATTTGAAGGAATGCTTTCTGTATATCTGCTGTAATACCAATTGCCCCTGTTCTAAAGCCGATAAGTAAGTTGGGAATACGATCAATTAAATTGGTACCTTTTTCCAAGCAAGAATTCAGACACAGTCCATTTTTATCTTTAGCCGATGCATCAAATACTGGTCTGATTGAACTGGTCAGGCTAGACTCTTTAATAACAGCCCTATGTGGTAGGTAATGACCTGTATCATGATCTACTTGTGATGGTGGCACCTTTTCTATAATACCTTCCTGATGCCACTCCTGAAAAACTTCATGATACTCTTTGAATTTACCTCCTGATATTAGCTTTCGAGTAGTTGAATCAAGCCTTTGTTTTGCTCTTTCATAGTTAGATAATAAATCTTCATGACCTACTTTAAAGGGAAGTTGAACTTCATACCTGTTTTCTTCATTGATCTTCACTGTTTCTTTGAACGCTGCAAATACCTCCTCTGCGACTGTGGCCTTTGATTTTGTCTCCGCTGGATCCTGGATACCCAATGTCTCTAAATCCCAGTAACCTGTCAACTCAGAACAAAACATAGAGAATGTCATATTACTTAAAGCACCTACTTGTTTGCCCTGTAGTGTCCAGCCCAGCTTTGTCTTTATGGCAACAAGTCCATTTTGCAACTGAATTATTGTGCCAGTCATCAGAAGACCTGAGAAATCTGCCCCAATTAATAACCCAATATCAGTACTATCACCTTTGTCAGTCAGAGATATTTCGTGTGACTTTAACAAATTACAAATAACAGTGTCATTAGAATTGAATCTAGGAACATTAGTACAAACACATGAGCGCCCTAGCGCTTCCAGATTAATTTGGAAACTGTTATCTAAGCTTCTTATTTCTAGGTTATAAACTTTATGAAGCTGAGAATTTGTCTGCACTCCACCAAACAGGTTGTGGGTAAGTACTTCTTCTTTCATTGCTGGTATTTGGAGTTTTTCAATGATGTCCTGCGTAATGTAGGTCTTCTGTGAACCACTGTCATAAAGTGCACGAACATGAAGTTTTTTGCCCTTGTATTGTATCTCAACAATTACAGTCTGAAGAAGTGTGGTTCCTTGTATAGTAGATGATGCTGCCGTTATTTTCTTTTCTGATACCGGTGACTCATTGTTATTATTGTTTGGTGTTGGTTTATTTGTCCTACACAACACTATTGAATGCCTTTTATTACAGATCAGACACTTGATTGAGGCTCTGCAATTTTTCCAGAAATGTCCTTTTCTCAAACAGATTGTGCAAGCTTTTTTCTTCATTATTATCTCTTTGCGCTGATCTACCGATAATTTTTGTAATTTGTAGCACTCAATACTGCTATGTCCTTCTTTGTCACACCATAAACAAATATTTTTTGGTTCTTCTTTCACCGTTGCAGCAAGGCAATTTGCAGTTGGCATTTCTTTCTTATTGTTTGTTACATGGTTTTCTGAAAATGTATTAGCCATTTTTATCCTTTGTTCATTTTCAACCTCTTTTTGTATAAATGTCAATAGATTGTTCAATTCTTCATCTATATTGACATTACTCTTTGTTCTTTGCCATGTCTTTAATATTTCTTGGGGAAGAGACGACTCTACTAGCGGTAATAGGAAAGCAGCATGGTTTTTTGTGACTCCAAGTGTCTCCAATGCCCTTAAATGTGCACTTAACTTGTCATATAATATGGCCAATTCAATTCCATCGCCACTCACTTTTTGTAGTACCAGTGCCAAAAGCTCCCTTACGTAAACTTGAATTTGTAAATCTTCTCGCCCATATCTAGATTTCAGGTGCTCTATACACTTTGGATAATTTTCAGCAGTAATAGGGTAACTTTCTACCAGTGATTTAGCTTCAGAGTCGATGGTCATTGCTTGCACCAAGTACACAAACTTGTCTACCGTAGTTATATTCCCTTCGTGAATTTTTCTGAATTGGCTCCAAAATGGCATCCAACTTTTTAATTGCCCGTCGAATTTTGGGATGTCTATTTTTGGCAATTTCATTTGGGTGCTTCCTTTATTTTCTGAGCCCGTTTGTGGCACCATTTCTCTTTTTATTTTCAGCCATTTTAGTGTGTATTTTTCGCATTCTTCTAAATCCGTCAAAATCATTGATTCTTTAAAATCATCTTTTTCCAAAATTTCTGACTGGATTTGTTCATTTACTTCCTCCAACTTTCCATAAATCTTTCCAAGGTTCTCCATTATAATTTGCTTGTTTTCCCCTTGGTCCATTTGCTCGCTCAATTTATTTGCGTTTTTTGTGAACTGTGTTCGGAGCGCCGCACGTAATCTTTGGTGTTGTTCCATCTTATTTTTCTCGGTCACGGTCGCCATATATCAAGAAACTGATGTAACTGTTCTTTCTCGATAGCCTTTTATTGAGTCCTTTGCAGGTTTTATTAAAACAACACCATAACTTTTTTCACCCCGATTATATTTTTCACAGACTCTTCTTTTTCTTACATTTTCTTACCAACTAGTGTTACCATTGTAAAAAATCACTAAAACTATATTAGGTCGGATACACAATACTTAAATATCTAACAGACGTTTTAATGAAATGAGGTACCAACCGACGATTATCCCTGTTCGTACTATGCAAGTGCAGCCAAGGACAACCCCCGGTTGGTGTAGGACTATTGTAATTAAGGAAACAAAGATATTGGACTATGGGTTTGGGTGGCTAAAGTGGACTGGTCACCTGAAACTATGGAAGGACTATGGCCCCTGCCTGATCAATGTTTTATATGCACACGGATAAAATGGCAGGGGGTGACTTGCACACTCATTAATGGGCCCCCGAAAACGGTCGCTAGCACAAAGTGTCGTAGCAACAAGGGGGCAACATGTTTTGAGGTGCTTGAGGAGTGGAGAGGTATTCCACGGCTTTCAGAACAATCCCAGAGCCCGGAAGATGGTCAAGATCCCTACGAGCACTTACTGAAATACTTCCTTCCTCCGAGCACGTTTGCTCTTGCGAATCTCCACTCAAGCCGGCCAATAAAGGCGAGAATGAGGTGGGAGCTCTGTTCCTCGTCAGTGCTCACTCAAACCGGCCAATTAAGGCAAGCCAGAGGTGAGGAACAAGATTTCTCCGGGGAGATAGGGTCCGTGGGGTCGCTACTGCCCAACAGCTCGCCACATGCTGCCCTGCGGGTTTTTGTATCTCTCTTGGTCTGGCTCCTCATCCTAGACCTGTTCCGGCAAAATAAACTACCGGCACAGACCCAGAATTCGGAGCGCGCAAGCCCCACCACGACGTCAACGTAGAGATACGGCGGTGGGGTTATTATTATTATTCTTTATTTCATTAAAATACTTATAAATTACATTTTTAAATATTAGAATATAAAAAATATAGGAACATTTAAAAATATAAAAAATAGTAGCCCACCGGTATCGGGAACAGGGTCCAAGCTACCGGCGGTCAGGGCTCCAGAGAGAGGAACCTCCTGACAATGCGAGCCGTGTCCAGGAGTACTGCTTTCTGAATCAAGCCCTTGATCCAGCTGCCCAACGAGAGCCTCCTTAGGTGTTGGTCGAGGCTCTTGGCAATTAAGCCATTGGCTGATACGACTATCGGCACAATGATCGCTGAGTCCACATCCCACATGTCGACAATCTCGTGAGCCAAGTCAAGATACTTGATTTGTTTGTCTTTCTCAGCTTTCACGAGGTTCCCGTCATGCGGGACTGTTATGTCATAATCATTGTGCGCCGCTCTACTCGATCCACCACCACTATATCAGGTTTATTGGCAACAATAGTCCTGTCAGTGATGATGGATCGATCCCAGTACAATGTGATATTTCCATTTTCGAGAACTGGGTCGGGCACATACCTGTAGTATGGCACTTTCGATTCCACAAGGTCGTATTTCAGAGCAAGTTGCTGATGGATAATCCTGGCTACAAGGTTGTGTCTATGCAAGTACTCTTCGTTAGCTAGACGAGAACACCCGGAGATGATGTGTCGGATTGATTCTCCCGGACGGTGGCATGCCCGACAGATGTCAACCGTGCCATCCTTCACAATAAATCTCCGGTAATTGTTTGTCATGATAACTTCATCCATAATTGCACAGATAAAACCTTCGGTCTCCCCGAAGAGGTCACCAAAACGTAGCCAGGTCACAGACGCCAGTAAATCTACATCGGGTCCATGTAGGGCCCGGCAAAAGCGTCCGTGAAGCTCCTTACTCTGCCATACCTCCCTGCGATCGTTAGTGTCAAGCACTACAGGCTTGTGCCAGTTCTCTTTAGCCAAGGAGAGCGGGGTAAGACCCTTGTCCACCGCGACCACATCTCGGTGCATCCTCACGTCGGCTTCTAAGAAATATTCCCTAAGACTGCATATCTCGCGATTGTGGAGGGTCTTAGCGTTTAAAAAGCCTCGACCTCCACACTTTCGCGGGATATACAGTCTCATTACCGAAGACCGTGGGTGATGCATTCGATATGCAGTCAGCAGCGTACGGACCCTCCTATCCAGGGCGTCTAGTTCGGTCTGAGTCCATTTGAGTATGCCGAAAGAGTACATCAAAACCGGCATGACCCAACCGTTGAAGGCGCGCACCTTGTTTCCGCCTGATAGAAGACTATTAAATACTTTCTTCAGGCGGCCAAAGAAGCGCTCCTTCAACGATTGCTTCATGTCAGTAACATTGATGCCCAACGCTTTCGACATACCCAAATACTTATAGGTTTCGGATGCGGAGAGGGCTCTAAGGTTTATGGAATCCGAGAGTTGGGTTCCCACGGATTCCACAATCTTCCCTCGCTTTACATGCATGACCGCACATTTGTCCACACCAAATTCCATCCTGATGGCGCTACTGAAAGTTTCAGTTACTTTCAGTAGCTCCACCAGTTGCAAATTGTTGGGGGCAAAAAGTTTTAGGTCATCCATGTAGAGGAGGTGAGATATAACCTGACCACCTCTCCTCAGCCGATAGCCAAGACCTGAATCCTCCAGCAGTGTGCTTAGGGGATTCAGGGCTAAGCAGAACCAGAGCGGACTCAAACTGTCTCCCTGGAATATACCTCGCTCAATCCTTATCGGCTCACTATTCCTCTGGATATTTCGACATCCTGGATAGCGAAGGACCGTCCTCCATTGCCTCATACACGACATCAGGAAGGTGCGCAGAGTTGTATCTACCTTATACAACTCCAGCACCCTCATGAGCCATGTATGTGGCACCGAGTCATAGGCCTTCTTGAAGTCTATCCAGCATGTTGACAGATCCTTTCGGGAACGGCGAACTTGTTGGCTAATGGCCATATCAATGAGGAGTTGCTCCTTAGTACCGCGGGACCCATTCTTACATCCATTTTGAGAGGCAGACATGATGGAGTTGGTGTCTATATGTTTGGTGATTTTAGCTCTCAAAATGGATGTAAGAACTTTATAGACCGTCGGTAAACACGTGATCGGCCTATAATTCTTGGGTTCCGCGGTGCTACCAGATTTATGGAGCAGGTGGGTAACTCCTGTCGTTAGGAACTGGGGTAGCGAACCAGACTCTAAAGCAGTCTGGTACTGAGCCGCCAAGCGAGCGTGCGATCTTACAAACCATTTAATCCAGAAATTGTGCAGCCCGTCCGGCCCTGGAGACTTCCAGTTAGGCAACGGACGGACTGCACGAGCCACATCTTGGGGGTAGATGGTAATGGCCCCCATTTCTGGTATTGGATCGCAGGCTCGCTCGACTTCCCGAGTCCAATCACCTTCGGTGTGACTGACAGGCACCGACCAGATGCTGCGCCAGAAAGAGCACATGGCATCATCGTCTGGCAGATGCGTGTCAGCCACACCTTGGTTCGGTCGCTCCCAAGCCCTATAAACCCACCTTTCATCGTTCTGGAAGGTGCGATTCTGAGTGTATCGATCTACTCGCCGCTTGTATCTACGAATACGGTTTGCCCATGCATACACTTTCTGCTTCAGGAAGTCGATGCTCTCTGTGACACGGGACATATAGTCCTCAGGGCTGATATCAGTCCCTGAGAACGCCCGCCTCACAAAGCGCATCACTCTAGGGCGAGTATTGCCCTCCCTGAAGCAGATTAGTTTGCCGATGAGCGCTCTGGCCTCACCAATACGGCGCTCAATTCTGCACTGCCAAGCTGGTACGGCTGGTTTTGGTCGTGTAGCTCTAGAACTATTAGCAAATTTGACGTGAGCTAGACGACATGCCGCTACAGCCGCGCAGTACAAAATTGAGTGAGTATCAGTGAGGTCTTCGCAGTCATCAAAATAGTTTGATAACTGCGAATCCAGAGCCGCCACCAGCGCCCTATTTTTGTTATGCATGGGCAAACGAGGTAAGCGTGGCCTAAGTTCGGGCGACATATATCGATATTCCTGAATCGCACCTTCCAAA
The DNA here is from genome assembly GCA_963680765.1 of Agrochola lychnidis. Taxonomy (NCBI): domain Eukaryota; kingdom Metazoa; phylum Arthropoda; class Insecta; order Lepidoptera; family Noctuidae; genus Agrochola; species Agrochola lychnidis. The sequence goes on along the minus strand of OY796857.1, from coordinate 508,331 downwards.
GCACTCCTCAATTCCTCATTGCATTGGGTACTTACGATTGTAGCCCTGTCGTCACTCCCCTTGTCAGCTTGGCTTGTGTTGGACCGTGGTGTTACTACAACAGTCTGCGACGGGAGAGCAACGACATGGCTACTCTGCATTTCAACTCGTAGGCGATCAAGTGCAGTGTCGTCCAGCATATGATTCCGCTGGATGACGCGCACCTGATCCGATAGTCGTTGTGCCGAAACGTTGACAGCTGGCTCAAGCACCTGAAAAAGAGAGAGCATCCGAACACGGTACGCGGTCAGATTATTTCCCCCATCTGTAGCCCCATAGTATGAGCGCATGACGTTTTCATTGATGGAGCGTGTCCATCTCATGCGCTGCACACTTCCGCCGGGAGCTGGGACCCTATCAGAGGCCGGTGGGCCTCGAAGTCCTAAACCGTCCGGCGGCCGGCGTCCTCCCCGTCTACGAGCAGGTGGTGGCGTCGTGGGCGGAGAGAAATACTCGTCGCTCGAGCTCGACGCAACTACCGCGGCCGGTGTTGTCACAGCACTCCTAGTGGGGCTGGGTACCGGTGGCGGCGAGGCGGAGCTGAGCGACGAGTCCGGAGGTGGTGGGCGTGCTAGGCGTGCGGCCGATCTTGTCAACATTTCATCATTTCATCTTTGTGTTCTTATTTTCTGTTCATTATTGTTGTCTGGAGGTGACATCTGTCATGTCACCTCAGCTTCGGTAGTTTATGATGGAATTCTATTGCATTTTGGTGGAATAAAATCTCTTTATTGGTATTTTTTATGATTTTCTGGTTTCAAGTTTAGTATTCAAGGGAAAATTCTTGTAGCAGTGCGTCAAATTTAATATAGTTATTAAAATTACGGAAACGAGATGTTTTGTTGACACGGGGTTGCCAGTTATTATTATTATATTTCTAAATGTCTTTGACATATCTCGGGACCCTGGGGTCCCGGACCTTTGGAAGGCATACGAGGGGCCGAAGCCAACTCGCAGAGGCCCCTTAGACATTTTTGAGTATTGAGGCACCAACCGACGAATATCCCTGTTCGCACTATGCAAGGGCACCCAAGGACAACCCCCGGTTGGTGTGGGACTATTGCAGAATATATTATTATAGTAGTGTGCATGTAGCGGAAGCATTGCTAGACGTGTTCTCGGTGTTAGGCTTACAAAATAACCACTGACTCAGATACTAAGTTTGATAATGACGTCATAAAAGATATCTGTGCCTTACATAATATTCATATACATTTTACGACACCATATAACCCTAACTCTAATTCACCCATCGAACGTTTACATTCTACATTAGCTGAAATTATTAGAATACAACGAATGACCAATAAAGACGATCCCATGCAGCTTATCATGAAGTATTCTATTATTGCATATAATAATTCTATTCATTCGGCAACAGATTATACACCTCATGAGCTTTTATTCGGACATACAGCATCTAGGAATCCACTAGAATTATACTGTCCAAAAGAATTCTATCAGGATTACGTTATTAAACACCGCGCTAATGCCGAGGCAGTTCAAGAATGTATTGCAGCACTTATGTCTAAGAATAAGGAGCAGGTGATTTCTAAACGAAACCAAGAAGCAGAAGAAATCAAGTTCAAGGTAGGTGAGACCGTTTATAAACAGGTAGCTAAGTCAGCACGCAGTGATAAAACTAAGCCGGTGTTCAAAGGACCCTACAAGATCATCCACCTTCATCCAAATAATGTGGCTGAAATTATAGGTAACCACCCAAACTCTAAGTCCATTAGGGTCCATTTTAAACTACTACGGAGGCCTCATCTTGTTGCAGGATCCTCATCTCAGGAGCCATCATGCTCTACGCAGCAGGAACCGTAACTATCGACCCCGTTAATAATCAAAATGGCATCCTTCTCCTTAAACAAGGACAGCTTCTTAAGACGTAGATATATGACAGTGACCTTGAATGGTTAGCTTGCGTGTTCTGTACTGAGCTCACGCAACGCGTCGTACGTCCAGCCAGTAATAGGACTCGCCCATCAAGGAGCGCTGTCCCAAATTAGACGCATTATTAATTTATTACACGCAAAACAAAAGGTATTTTAATAAAACACGTATACTAAAAGATCAATAATTTAATTATCTTTAAAATGGTGAAGTATTCAGAAAAATACGCTTTATAGATTTTGCGTCATTCTTAGTTTTTTATCCGCGTCAGACATTAATTTACAAATTAATTTCACTATGTAATATAAACATAATCGAAAATATGCCTATATTAAAATATGAATAAAATGCTCTTATTTAACATATATTTTTGCCAAATCACTAACACTACTCGTTTAGACGTCATCTTCAGTATAAAATCATTAAAAGTCGGTTATCGTCCCCTTAAACAGGACAATTACTTTAGTCTCGCTTGCATCTACAATATTACGAACCTTCATTTTACGTCGATCCAACTTATGTCTTTATATGCAAGCACTAAAGCAGCTGAGAGTGTTATGTCAGGAGAGTTACATAAAACATATAGAAATAAAATAGAGTATAGTTTAGATCAAATAGGTAAAAAGATAAAAAATTTAAGCCCGCAAGTTAGAAAAAGACGCGGTTTGATCAATGGGTTAGGTACTGTCGTTAAATCCATAACTGGAAATCTCGATCATGATGATGCAGCAAAATTCGAAGAAGAAATATTTAACATAAAGAATAGAATTAATAATGTTCAGAATTTGCAAAGAAAGTCCTTAGTTCTAGCACAAAATACAATAAATGAGTTTGGAAATCAATTAAGTAAATTAAATAGTAATCAGAAAAATTTGGCTAGCTTATTGAAAAACATTACAAGTAACAGTAATGACGTAACTAATCATATACATTTTCTAGATATATACGTACAGATAGATTTTAGTTTACAGATTATCTTAGATAAGTTAATGTTGTTAGAAGATGCCATGACGTTTGCGCAACTGAGCACCATGCATCATAGTATTATAAGACCTCAAAACCTAATAGAGGAATTAATTAACTTAGGTAAGATCTATTCGTTTAGACCAGTAGCTAGTATTAATCTTAGTAATATCCATAGGATAGATCAATAGAGAATAGAGTTAAGGCCTATAGTACAGTACACTCTATAAACTTTATCCTAGAAATCCCATCAGTAGCCCCACAAACCTATGACCTAATTCATCTCTACTCCATCCCCAATAAAAGTAACCTTACTATTATCCCTAAATCCAAATACCTTGCACTTGGGAACGATGAGTACGCCTACCTAGAAGAAGACTGTCAAGCCCTGACCGATGACATCCAGCTTTGCAAGACCCTGGACACTAGAAGAATTGAAGACACCGAAGACTGCATCCCATCCCTCATTCAGCATCGTCAAGCAAACTGTACACATGCTAAGATGAGCCTAAGAAGAGGAAAAATTCAAAAGATCGGAGATAATAATTGGCTATTTATCCTGAATGAAGATGAAATTGTCAAAACACAGTGCAAAACTAAGACAGACTACAAAAAGTTAACTGGGATTTATCTCGTCACATTAACAGAAGAATGTCAAATTAATGTCATGAACAGAACATTACGAGCACATACAGACACAATCGTCATCAATGAGGTCATAACTTTACCAGAGCAACATCAAGTCTTTGAAGAAACTGTTAAATATGAATTACAACTAGAAGACATCTCACTAGACAGCATCCATGAACTTATCAACAAAGCAAGCGACCTCTCCTTACCAGATGACATCAATTGGCCAATGATCATGGCCACACCAAGTTGGACTACGGTACTCCTCTACATCTTATTAATAGCAGCAGCATCCTGGAAGCTGTACCGATGGAAGATCGCTAAGATATCAGAAGCCATCAGAGACAGCGAGGCAACCAAAGGCAGCGAGGCAACCGAAGGCAGCAAGGACGCCGCCAGAAGCAAGAGTTGCTTCTATCTTATGGAGGGAGGAGTTAACTCATCGTAACAACCGTTTACGCTGAGTACGCAGTCGCCAACCTATGTAATAAAGTGCAACCTAGCAATAAGATCAATTACATGTTATTCCATATAATTGTTTGTGAAGTTAGTTCTTATATCGGCCTTCAACTTAATACACTGTTTTTCTGTAATTAAAATAATTATAATAAATAAAGTTTTTTTTAACTAAATTCCCGATTGCCAAAACATAACTAGGGGTATGAATATAATCTTTACTAGCTGAAAACAACGTTTGCCGGGGCAAACGTTGTTTTGCCAATTATTTGTTTGGGGTGGACAGCCCTTATCACTTAGGGGTATGAAAAATAGATAGTAGCTGATTCTCAGACCTACTGAATATGCATATAAATTTGGTAAAAATCAGTAAAGCCGTTTCGGAGGAGTAAGGTAACTAACATTGTGACACGAGAATTTTTTATATAAGATTTTCTGACTAACCAAAACATAGAACCCACCTACATTAATTTATTTAAGACAATATACAGGAATAGCACAGCATCAATAAAAATTAACACCACAGGGCCGTCCTTTCCAATTAAATAAAAAGTAAGTTTAAAAACTAAAACCCGACTAAAAGGTATGAAACAAGAAAATATTTCACACAGAAGTCAAGACATAGGTATAAAAATGAGGTAAAGCCGTGGTCGCATGCTTGTACCTACAAAATTATAATGGCACTTTTATTTAATTATTTTGGGGTTATAGTTTCGTGATAAAGTATTTGCAGAGCAGCTTAATTTTATTTTTTTGGTTTATATGGTATAATAATACCAGCCTATTATTGTCCTTCTGCTAGGAAAAGGCCTCTTCTCATACAGAGAAGGCACGAGCATTGATCACCACGCGCGCTCAAGACGGGTTGGCGATTTCAGACTTATATATGTATATTAACTATAAGTCCAGTACCTACGCTAATTGCGTAACTTATTTTCGTAAACAATTTTGCCTAATTTGTTTCATTTTGACAGTTCATTGCGTTATTTACGTTGTTGAGCAGATTTTTTTTTCCAACTTTTGAAACAATGGATTAGCAATTTGTTTCAAATCGAAACAGATTGTGGTTGTGTTGTATTACGCAATTAGGATACAGGTTTCCTCACGATGTTTTTCCTTCACTGATGTTAGTAATGACCAAGATAAACTCAGAAAGCACATTTGAATTGAAAAAGTCACTTTGGTACCTGCCCGGATTTGAATCCACAACCTCGTGCATGAGATGCGAGGCCTTAACCACTGGACCATCACAGCATTCATGGTAAAATAGGTATTAATTTTACAGCCGCGCCGTTCGTAGCACAGTCTCACTTTTACTTGTTTGTAACAATTTAAACATATTTAATTACTTGGAAAATATTATATATATACATATTTGTAATGTGCTCGTCAAACCCTTTCATTTGATACCCAACATGGCACAATACAATTATTTTTATTTTTTATTTCGTTACTTTATGTCCTCTAGAGGGCGCCATATTGCATTTAATGTGACGTCACATAGCTTATAACCAGCGGACAATCAATACGCTTCTAATGATACCTCATTTGACAAATTATGATAGGCAGTTTAGAAGTTATGAGGTAATAGATGAACATACATTCATACATACATAAATACATACATACATACCGGTCAAAATCATAACCATCCTTTTTGTTTCACCGTAGTCGGGTAAAAAAGGAGTCAAGCAAGGAGACCCGTTGTCCTCTAAGCTTTTTACTGCCACTTGAGGAAGCCTTCAAAACTTTGGCACAAAACTGGGCAGACAAGGGATTAGTCATCGGTGAAAAAAGATTATCAAACATCCTTTTCGACATTGACATTGTACTGTTTTCTTCATTAGCGGCTGAGCTGGGTAACATGCTCGCAGACTCAAACAAAGCAAGCCTCGAGATTGGGCTCAAGATGAACATGTCAAAGACCAAACTTAAGACAAACAGCATCAAAAGGAGACAATACATTGGGGTGAGGAAATTGCTTATGTCCAAGACTATGTAGCAATTAACATTGTCGGATCTACATTTTTGCAATTTTTTAATTTGTGCTTTAAAGGTCTTAGAATAAATTATAAATTTAAAAATCGCAAAAATATAAATCCGACAATGTTAATTGCTACAGGCGATTATCTATCTGAGCCAAGTTGTCTCCTTCCAGGCGCCACAAGATAAAGTTGCTCGACGCACCGAAAGCACCTGGAGGAGCTATTGGTCAATGAAAGATCTTCCAAAAGGAGATCTACCATTATGTCTCAAACGGAGAATTATGGACATGTGTATTCTCCCCATTCTAACATATGGTGCTCAAACCTGGTCATTGACACTTCAGCAGAGGTCCAAGCTCGAGGTTTGCCAGCGAGCCATGGAACGTAGTATACTGGGGGTTCGAATTTCGGACAGTATAAGGAACACAACACTGCGTGCCAAAACCAAGGTCACGAAAGTTACCCTGCAGGCCTAAAATGACACACGCGACATATATCCACTCTCGCACGACAAATTTTTGTCTATTTCTGTAGTTTTATCGTTTTCTGACAGCTATGCCATACAAAATACTCGACTCGTTCTGTCAAACTTCATGTTTTGTCGACAAACCCTAACATGACATGTTATTTATCTCGATTTTTGACAGTTCAACACGATATAATCAGTCATTTTCTCGTATTTAGTCGTCGATTTTGACGACGATAGAGAGTAGACAAAAAGACAAAATTTATGATACATAAAAAAACTCGAAAAAAAGGTGGCAGATTCATAGTCGTACTTATTGTAGACAATTTTTTTTTTTTAAATATAATAATAAACTTCGATTTGTCAAATTGCGATCGTCGGCCCATTTGTCATTTGTGGTGATTATCTAATGAGTGAGTATAGGTATCACTAATTTTAATTTCTGTCATTTTGTATTTTAATTTCAGCATGCCAAAAAATCATTTAATTTTTATCAAAAAGTCGGTTAAATAGAAAACTAATCATAAATAATTAAATAAATAAATAATAAAAAAGTAATCATAAATAAATAAATAATAATAATTAAGAGAGAGAGAGACGTTTATTCAATAAAGTACATAATTCCATGCATAAAATTTAATTAATGAAACAGAACTTCAAGCCGATGTTGCTATCAAAAAAATAATTTGTTTTTAATAATTTGCAACATCGGTTTATCGTCGCGTGATAAAAGAATGTCAAAGTGCCTTTTTCTAGTTTACTTGTCGTTTGCGGTCATGTTAGGGATTAGAATGACGTCAGAATCGTAGACAAATTACGATAAAACCCTGTCATGTTAACCCGCTTGTCATGTTAATTTAAATTTATTAATTTATTTGAACGGTGCCGACAAGTTCCGACAAGCTTCAACACGCGCTGGTCAGCGCTGGGCGCTGCCATTTAAAATTAATAAACAACTGCACCTTAAGTCACCTTAAAAAATATATTTTAATAATTTTATAAATCTACGTAATATATAAATACCTTTATCTTTGAATAAATAAGCGATAAATATATTTGTTTTATACTTACCGAATGGTGACAACAAGTCTTTCTTCTGGAAGGATTGGTTGTTTATGCCAATTACACCAATTTTTTATCAAATTGTTTTTCACAAAATCCAAAATGTAATCAAATGTTTCTTGAGTCATTCTTGTATATTTATAAAATCTTTCACCATCAAATTTCAATTTATTTACAAATAAATGATGGTACTCTCCGAAATGTTTCCTTTCTCTATTAATGGGATGTATAGCTTCTTTTCGCATTTTTAAATACACATTTTCTAACAAAACCAAATCATCGTCCGATGAGTCCGACATTTTGCTTGGTCTGCTTCAACCTGCTTCCTTTGTGTAGAACGGACCAGCGCTGTCAAGCGCCGGTAAGCGCTTATAAGTTTCCAGCTTTCTTTCTGTATACGGCCTTAGTTATTATTAGGTAGATTTATATTATTTATAAAAATATTAAAATAAATTTTTTAAGGTGACTTAAGGTGCAGTTGTTTATTAATTTTAAATGGCAGCGCCCAGCGCTGACCAGCGCGTGTTGAAGCTTGTCGGAACTTGTCGGCACCGTTCAGTGCTTATCGGCGCGCGTTCATATATTTTCCTGCGCGGGTTACCAGCGCTGTCAAGCGCCGGTAAGCGCTTATAAGTTTCCAGCTTTCTTTCTGTATACAGCCTTCGACGCCACCGCCACTGACTCGGCGTTCGGCTCGCCTCCGCTCCCGCGCCGCTACCGCTCGCCCGAACAGTCCCGCATGAGTCACCCAACTGCGAACACGCGTGTGCGGTGCGCGCGCCAAACGCTTATCGTCGTCCGATAGTTACCATAACAATATTATTTTGTGTCCATGTTTCTATACAATTATAGATCACCGCTAAAACCGTAGTTTCCTTGCACACACCTAGCCTCCTATAACTGGCAGCCTAACGTGGAGCAGAACATTGTGCAATTTGCAAGCGCGAATTTCAATTCAGTCTCGCGAAAAAGTGAACAGTGTAACTGTGGAATAAATAGTCACTAAGTTTCGTAACTAGGTTTCGTTGCAGGTACATAATACCTGAACCTAGGTTACTGTAGTTACGGACCTATAGTGAGTGTGGTGCTTCAGTCGATCGCGTTTAGTGACTAGGTTTTGTTCCGGGTAATACTTACCTGAACCTAGGTTACTCTACGAACATTCGAGAACATATTAGTGACTAGGTTTTGCTCCGGGTAATACCTACCTGAACCTAGGTTACTATTGGAATGTTCGAGAACATTTTAGTGGCAAACTATACGAAGTTATTATGTTGTGACTGTTTTATCGCGTAAGTTTCGTACCTACAAATCGCGAACTGTTGTCTATTGTCTGTGTGACTACTGACTGTTTTACCGCGTACCTACGTAACTGTGAACAGTGATAAAGTGCTTCGGTAAAACCTAAAGTGTACCTAAGTGTGTGTGTTCATTTAGGTTTCGTAAATGAACACACACACTCGTAACGTAAACACTCGTTTCGTAACTTTTGTGACTGGTAACTGTTGTAGCGTGTAATTGCTAACATTATTAGTGCTTAGATAAAACCTAGGGTACCTAGCTGTGTTTTTCTTTGTTTTTATCGCGAATTGTGGACTATTTCACGATGGTGCTAAAGAGATCGCGTGCCGCGAGCCCGGCTTCGGCTGGCGCTACGTCTATGGATGTGGCGCCGCCCCAAGCGCCCGCGCCGGATATCGCTCCGCGCGGCGCCGACACCCACGTCGCGGAAGCGACTGTGGTGGATCCGCAGCCAGCTGCTGGTGCTGCAGCAGCTCCGGTCACGATGACGACCGACCAGCTGTTATTGCTGATAAACAGGTTAAGTCGCAGCGATCCTGTAAGTACACCAGTACCATCTTTTTCTGGCCACTTTGCCAAATGTACGGCGCGCTTTGACGGTGAAAAGTCAAGCAACGTCCTGGCTTTTATTGATGCCATAGAAACGAACAAAGAATGTGTTCGAGTCGATGATAATAATGCGCTTCGTGGGTTACCTATGTTATTGACGGGTACTGCAGCCACTTGGTGGCAAGGTGTAAAAGATACCACCATTACCTGGCAAGCCGCTGTTGAGTCGCTGAAACAGACATTTGGACCACGGCTACCGCCGCACAAAATTTATAGACTTATGTTCGAGCGAGAACAAAAAGCTGACGAATCGACGGATTTGTTTGTATGTCATGTCAGAGCGTTAATCGCTCAGCTCCCACCCCTCTCTCTTCCGGAGGTGGTTCAGTTAGACATAACATATGGGTTGCTGCACCGACGTATCCGTAAAAAGGTTCCGCGCTCCACTTTCGTAACCTTTGCGGAACTTCTGACTCAAGCGCATCGCGTCGAAGAGATTCTCGACGAAAGTCGTCCACGGGCTACTGCTGACGTTAAACCTACGACGTCCTCCGCCACACCTGCGCCGAATTCGCGGTCGCCGACCATGCCGAGTACTATTAATAATAACAAGACTCGGCCCCATTGCAATTATTGCAAACAGTACGGCCATCTAAAAGAGGCCTGTCAGCGACTTGTCAGACAGAAGACGGCTACCAAGGAATCCAAGGATAAAGCAAATGAGGGAGAGCCACTTGCGCCTGCGGTCACGTGTTTCGGGTGCGGAGCGCCCGGAGTAATCCGTTCCAATTGTCCCACGTGCAAGGAAACGAAAACTGTAGTGTCCTCCGTATTTCAGTCAGTGTCCGCGAGTGATGATAAAATCGATTCGCGTGTGCGTCCGGTAATAAGTGTAGAAATTTATGGTGCAGTAGGTAGGGTTTTATTAGACACTGGTGCAAAGCATTGTATTGGTAGTGTATCCTTAAGATCTCATTTAGCTAAGAATGGTCATTCGTTCGATAGTGTGTATACAGAATTAAAGTATGCGGACGGGCGAATGTGTGCGCAAAATGTTGAATTAGCGCACGTTAACGTAACGGTGCGAGGGGTGACGCTAGCTGTTAGTTTTATTATGTTGCCGAATGCAACTGATAGTTTATTAGGTATGAACTTTATACAGGACGTTGGGATGGTATTGGACTTTGACCGTGGGGTATGGTTTGTGAGGCGTGATAGGACTCCTCAACCAATTCTTTTTAAATCCAAATCCAAACCGTTAAAATCAATTGCTTGTTCATCTGTGGGTCTTCGTGGGGACGAGGGATCCCATCTTGTTTCGGATGAACGGGAGCGACTGTCCGAACTCCTGAATGTTCACCAGGACATTTTTGCGTCAGGGGGAGGACCTACCCAGTTCGCTGTCCACCGCATCGATACAGGAGATGCCGCACCAATTGCAAGTCCGCCATATAGAGTTACCCCAGCCAAGAAGGAAATAATCAGAAAGGAGATTGAAAGAATGCTTGAGGATGACATCATTGAAGATGCTGAGTCGTAATGGCCCTCACTTGTGGTGTTGATACCGAAGAAAAACGGCGAGATCAGATTCTGTGTAGATTACCGCAAGCTTAATAGCGTCACACGAACTGATAAGTACCCGCTGCCGGTGATCAACGAGCTGCTGCAGAGTACTAAGCCTAATTGCGTTATGTCTACAATCGACCTAAAAGCTGGTTACTGGCAGGCGATTGTAGCGCCAGAAGATCGACACAAAACGGCGTTTACGACCCCGTTCAGAACGTTTCAATTCCGTCGTATGCCATTCGGTCTTAAGAACGCCCCGGCCACGTTCCAGCGTCTGATAGATCGGATGAGGTCTGGTCTAAAGGACGTCTGCATCCTCGCGTATCTTGATGATTTGCTTGTGATATCTTCAAATCTAGATCAGCATCTGAAGGATCTTCAGCTGGTTTTTGAGCGCCTTCGTCTATTTAACCTGCGGGCAAATAGAAATAAGTGTTTCTTCGCTAGAGATAGGGTTACTTACCTGGGACACGTCGTTTCATCTCGGGGCATCGAGCCTGATCCCGCGAAGGTTGAATCAGTGATGAATATGGCGCCACCAACGAACCTAAAAGAACTTAAGACATTCTTACAAACCTGTTCTTGGTTTCGTAAATTCATCCCGAATTTTTCGGATATAGCGCGTCCTTTAACAAACCTGACGAAAAAGGACCGATGCTGGCAATGGGGAGAGTGTGAGCAAGGAGCCTTTGAAGAGCTTAAGTCGCGGCTCGCAACTAGCCCTATTCTTCGCCAGCCCAACTTTGAAGAGCCGTTCGTTTTACGAACCGACGCTAGCGCGTACGCTCTTGGAGCAGTTATGTGGCAAGGAGAGTCTCATAATGAAGAGAGACCAATAGAGTACGCTAGTAGGTTGCTGGCACCTGCAGAGCGCAACTGTCATACCACCGAGCGAGAAGCTCTGGCGGTCGTTTGGGCTTAAGACAAATTTAGACGTTACATTGAAGGAGCGCAGATTCGTGTGTCTACTGATCACCAGCCATTGAAATGGCTGTAATGCCGGTTTTTTTCTACTTACCTCACAATCGAGATGTAAAGCAGAGTAGTTAGCTCGGGTGTAACCATCAATTGCACCCTCGAACTATAGGCGCCCTCGCTGCGCTCGTGCGCCTAAATATCTCGGGCTGCAATTGATGCCTTACAGCCCTTGGCTACTAATCTACTATTAATAGTACTACATGAAATCACTTTGTATCTCATTATAAGCGAACTAGTAGTTTTTAAGTTCTTATGAGAAACAGAATATAATGTTACAGAACGGTTGAGCGATTCAATCAATTGATTCCTACTTGGAGAATGAAAAGAGCTCTCCTTGGCTCTATCATTAAAGTAATTACTGGTAATCTGGATAACGACGACATAACCAATTATGACCAATTAATTTGTAGTATATTAGTAATATACAATCTAAAAAAACACGCTATTAATAAACTTACTCTAATTTCAGAAATAGTTGGAAGATTTGTGAATTCCACTGACTCTACTCGAAACAATTTTATCTTAATAAATAAGACCATAGCCAAAAATATAACTTAGTTTCAGCAAAGCAAAAACTTAATATTAAATACTTGAAATTTGTTAATACATAACTTTCAAACAATACTCACATACTTACCGCTGCCGAATTATATTCGGAATTAAATTAGTTATTTTAGAGTAAGGATGGTTTTTTATTTCATATCAGAAGTGGTATGTGGCCTACTTATTTCTTTTTCATTATAATAGAATTCATTTTATGGTATTATTAACGGTTAAAATGCAATTGTGAACATACCAAACTACCTACATCACATCTCGTGTTCTTTTGGTGTATTCAAATCATCGGTTACAAATATTAAATAGATTGTGATCCATATATTTAAAGTATTATTAACGGTTAAAATTGAATTGTGGACACACCTAACCTACCTATATTACATCTCGTGTTCTTTTGGTATATTCGAATCATCGGTTACAAACATTAAATAGATTGTGATCCGTATAGTACCGGTTGATGAAGTTGAGGTCATGTGAAGGTCACATTTTTCTTTCTTTAAATTGATCTCCTGGATAAGTTCACGACGTGCAAGGGGAAGTAAAATCTTGTTATTTTAGAGCTACGACCTACCGTTTAGAAGATATTCGACATTTTAACTTTTTCACGGCTTGTTCGAAAAGGAGTCAAACCCGTTGTTATGAGTTTCAGATAATGTTTCGCGACAGTGAAGCGTCCTCAAGAGGCACTGGCTGACGACCCCGGCCCGAGATAGTATCCATTCAGGGGTAGAACCGGGAACTGGTCGCAGTCATAGCTGACACCATGGAGGTCGCAGCCACCGTGGTCGGAGTCTCATGGGCAGCACTCGTCGTAAGTGGACTGCGGGATGCGCGAGCGAAAGCCGGTGCAAATCGGTTACGCAAGTGCAGCTGGACGCCGGTGCAGCTGGTCGCCGGTGCAGCTGGACGCCAGTGCAGCTGGATGCCAGTGCAGCTGGACGCCAGTGCAGCTGGACGCCAGTGCAGCTGATCGCTAGTGCAGTCGCACCTGGTGATGGTAATCGGTGCTGTTGCTTCAATATATTATCATTTTATCATTTTAGTTATGTGTTTATTCAAAATCAAAATCATTGTTTTTTGTTTTATAGTTATAAGGTGTATTTTTTCTGCTGTAATGCCAATAAACGCATTTTTCTTTCTTTTTCTTTCTTTTCTTATTTGCAAATAAGGTACAGAAAGTTTTTAAGATAATTACACTTATCTTTATATTATACCTTTAATTTCGGAGTTCACATACTTGATTATTATTTTAAAAAATTAATTAATTTTAAGAAATTAATTAATTAACATTACAAAAGAAATGGATGCGATTAAATAATATCAAATTAAATCCTTATTCAATAATGGCATAAAATATAGTAATAGTATTTGGAATTCAGTTATACAATTTGATGCATATGATATATAGCAGTGATATATAGCATGATATAGAGCAGTGGTGGCCCAGTGGTAACGGCCGCGACTTACGAGCTGTAGGTCGTAGGTTCGAACCCAGACCGGCGCTTTACTTTGTGTAAATTATTTCATCACCACTGCTCTCAAAACGGTGAAGGAAAACATCGTGAGGAAACCGGCATGTCCTAGAACCGAAAATTCGAAGACATGTGACATCTACCAACCCGCACTGGGCCCGCGTGGTGGATTACGGCCCACTCCCTCTCACAGAGAGAAGGTCTGTGTCCCAGCAGTGGGAACATTTATAGGCTGATAATGAAAATGAATGAATGAAATGATATAATAAATAAATAAATTCATTTATTTCAGGTAAAAAATAACACCCATAGCCAAACACAAATGAATAAATTACATCAATAAATTAAAATACAATCAAATCCAAGATCAATTAAAATGAAAATAAATTATGTTGAATTGAAGTCAATTAAATAAATGAAAACAAAATAAATCAAATTAAATTAAATTAAATCAAATAATATCAAAAACAATAAATACATATTACATACATAACAAGCACAGACAAAAACGAACACTCACACAGTAACAATATAAGTAAGGGCAATCCAGTCTGTTGGCAATCATCGCCAGGACGGTGTTGGGGCTGCCCCGCACTCTGCGCACCAGAGACGCGCACCGCTTGCGCATCGTCGCGTGAAAGCAGTCGGTGCGCGCCTCCGCGATATATAGCTGTTGTTGGACGCGAGTCTGAAATTCGTCTTGAATTGATATAACTAGTTAGTATTATGAGATCAAGGGGCGTAGCTTGTTGCCTGCTGAAATAGACTCTTATTGCTATTTACAATTGTGAAGTAGACTTTTTCACTAAATGCAATAGTGCTCTTTCTTACATTTGACTAATAGTACTTCTTAGATGTCTTAAGGTAAACTAATTAAGTGATAATGAGGATAAATATGAGAAGTCAATCCGGATAAGTTTTAGAACAAATTGTATTGTGTCTAAAATTATTAGTATTCCTACTTAATTATAATGTGTAGATAGACTGGTTTGAGATTTGATTAATATTATAATAGTTGGAAAGATAAGGATGAGAATATGTATGCGAATATGACGCATATGTAACACATATGTATATACGTGTGTAACTATTATTTTGCGAAACTTCAGTGAATATCAAAATTATAAATTTTGAACAATCAGTATATTTATGCTTGTGAGAGCGTTCACAAGTTATGAGCATGGTTAGCGAGAGCGTTCACTACCACCGTGACTTTATGATTATATTTATGTATTTATGCTTGTGAGAGCGGTCACAAGTTATGTCACCACGGTTGGTGAGAGCGTTCACTACCACCGTGACTTTATGGTTATACTTGTGTATTTATGCTTGTGAGAGCGTTCACAAGTTATGAGCATGGTTAGCGAGAGCGTTCACTACCACCCTGACTTTATGATTATATTAATGTACTTATGATTGTGAGAGCGATCACAAGTTATGTTGCCATGATTAGTGAGAGCGTTCACTACCACCGTAACTTTATGTTTATGTACTTAAGTTTTTTGAGAGCGGTCACAAGTTACGTCGCCATGATTGGTGAGAGCGTTCACTACCACCGTGACTTTATGATTCTATTTACGTATTTATACTTGTGACAGCGGTCACAAATTATGTTACCATGGTTCGAGAGACCGTACATTGCCACCGTGACTTAATAATTCTATTTATGTATTTAATGTGAGAAGGAAGGTTCACAAAATTATGGTCAGTAAGAAGCTACTGGTTAGAGCTTATGTAGTCAGTTATGATTAAATATCAAGGAATTGAATTGTTTTAGTTTACAATCAGATTATAATCCCAATAGAAGTTCTGTTTGGTCATAATTCAATCCTCAGTGGTGAGAATATTATGAATGAAATATTTTTGGACACAAGACAGTTAGATAGGGACATAAGTAAAATTAGAACCGAAGTTAGTGAATATGTACTTACCAGAAATATAGATGAATGGAGATGGAAGTCGAAGCATAAGCCATTCATTGGAAGTCGTACAGTGGCTGGCAAGTGAGAGTGCTTGACCAGTGAAGCTTGCGGTGCAATGTTTGGCATGTGCAGAATGGTATGTCACTTATTGAAAGTCGTATAGTGGCTGGCAAGTGAGAGTGCTTGACCAGTGAAGCTTGCGGTGCAATGTGTGGCATATATGCAGAATGTGATGTTAACATATTGGGAGTCGCTCATTAGAAGTCGTGCGATGGCTGACAGATGACCATTCATTGGAAGTCGTACAGTTTCTGGCTAACTGACGACTCTTTGAAAATTCAAAAGTAAATGCAATGTGTAAATGGTTTAATGTAAATAAATGCTTTGAGTTTGAGTTTACGTCATACCATCATGTTATACTTAGTGGAAATTTCAATTATTGTTCTCTCATTTGTATTATATTTAATATTATGGCGAGAAGAATGGTTCTCAAACAGTGTATAAGTTTTAGAAAAAAACGTGTAAATAATTGTGAGCCGAGTTGTTCGCGACATAATGAATTGTAAGGGGTAAGAGAGGTGCGGGGGGTGCGCGGAGTCCATGTCTTCAACGCGCGGACCGCGGTGGTGCCGATCTAGCTATAGCGACCGCCGCACGTCTCTTGCGCTCCGTGTTTTATACTTGTACCGCCTTGTTTTAAAAGTAATATATTGTCTAGTGCGATTCAGAGTTTTATTACAAAACCATCTACCAGCAGCAGAGTTTACAAGCTGGTCATTCGAACCGGATCGAGCTGAATGTATCGGACTCCTAAGCGCACGATGGTGAATACAAGAAGCACTACGAAGAGGCAAAAAGAACTCGATGCCGAGGCTGAACAGCGTCAGCCCAAGCAGGAGCTACCATCGCTTAATCTAGTTCAAGCCGAAGAATCGCCGTTACCTGGAAAATCACATGAACACACGAAAAATATCTGTGACAAAACAGTTACTATGGAAGTGGGTAGTGTGAGCAAAAGTAAAAAACCAAAATCACTTAAGTCTAAGGTGGCAAGATCTACATCCTCGTCCGTTATGGCAAGAAAAAAGAAGCTAGAACTAGAAGCGGCAGAAGCTAAAGCCCGCATACAAATGGAGTTAATTGATAAAAAATTAGCGGCGGATCTAGCACAAGTGGAAGAATACAGTTCACAGTCTGAAGGAAGTGAGATACACACACACACAGAAGTTGAGAAGTGGTTAGAACGCAGTCAGCAAGAGCTGGAACCGCAGTCTGTGCCGCAGAATGGTAACAGAATGGACAGACCGCACCCGCCGCCGCCAGCCCGCGACGGCACTGAGGACACAGTTCACCTGCTAGTGACTGCACTGAGGGACCTAACCGCTGCCTCCGCCGCTGGTGGTTCCGACGCCAGAATGCTGAGCCGATTATGCACACCGCGTGACTTACCTTCGTTCTCCGGTGACCCAATGGAGTGGCTCCAATTCAAACAGGCGTACGAGGAATCAACACAAGTGTGTAATTTCAACGCTAAAGAGAATCTGTGGAGGCTACGAAAATGTCTTCACGGATCAGCTAAAGAAGCAGTAACCGCTCTGCTGATCGGAGCGACCTCACCCGACATCGTGATGTCCACGTTAGAGTTACAATTTGGCAACCCGGACATTATCATTTCCAAGATAATACAAAGTGTCAATAAGCTCGCGCCAATGGCTTCAGATTATCACAAAGACTTAGTGCCATTTGCGATAAAAGTGAAAAACTATGTGGCAGCAGTGTCAGCTATCGGCCATGATGAGTACCTGCGGGGGATGAATGTGGTTTCCATAATATTGTCCAAGCTACCTACTGTATTGGTATCGAAATGGATCGATTACAGTTATCCACTTATCAATGAAGGCACAGAACCAAGGCTCGTTGTGCTATCTAATTTTTTGAATGAAGAAGCTATCAAGTTATCAAAAACTGCCGTGTGCTTGACTAACGCATACTGTGATAGTTCTACAAAACGTAAACAAAGTGACTCACATTACCGTTCACAAACATTGTTAGTGCAAAATGAACCCAGTGACGATAAGTGTAAGTTTTGCCGCGTATCTAAACATAAACTAACTGACTGTAAAAAGTTCAAAAAGTCATTACGAAAGGACCGATGGCAATATGTGAAACGTTCTGGCTTATGTTTTAAGTGTTTAGTGTCGCGTCATAACAAGGAAACGTGTCCGGCGGCTCTCTGCGATAAAGACAATTGTGGCCAGCCGCACCATCCTATGTTGCACTATAACTGTACGAACACTAAATCTAACAATCAACCGAGTGTAAACATCACGGAAATAACAGACAATGAAGTGAGTGAACCGCGTTCTGAAGTCGTTACGCATATAAATATGAACTATACAAGTACAATATTGTTAAAAGTTGTGCAAGTAAACATTCACGGACCTAATGGCATAATTAACGCGACAGCTCTGCTCGATGACGGATCGACTGTGTCATTGATAAGCGCGGGGCTAGCCGCGCGGGCCGGGGTGCGCGGACGACGGGAGTGCATGCGTGTGCGCGGTGCGTGGGACAATACTGAGTTGGTGTGCGACACGCAGGTGATTAATACAGCGTTGTCAAATCAAGATGGAACAATGTTTACGTTTAGCGCGCGCAGTGTAAAAGAACTAGATTTACCGAGGCAAACTACGAACTTAGTTAATTGTGATAAGTTTACGCATCTACAAAGACTGAAAAGTGACTTATGTTTTGGACAGTTTAAGCCTGAAATATTAATAGGGCAAGATAATCTTCATTTAATATTACCATTGGAAGTGATAGTCGGTGGTCTGCATGAGCCTTGCGCCACCCGCACGCCGCTGGGCTGGTGTGTGCACGGCAGGGCGCCTACGAGCGTGACGTCACAGACGCGTGCGCCTCATGCAACTTTATTGATCAATAATTATGGAAACAACGATGACGTCACCGAGAACAAACGGTTGCTTAATGAATTACACGAAGAGGTTCGCCGTAACTTCGCCGTAGAATCTATGGGGATTTCTACTAAACCGCGGCTGAACTGCGACGATGAACGCGCTCGTGAACTGCTGGAGCAAACTTCAACTCTCGTTGATGGCAAGTGGTACGTTGGGTTACCCTGGAAGGACGAAAAATGCATAATGCCCGACTCATTCTCTCATGCAATGTCACGTCTAAAAAACGTCGAACGAAAAATGAAAAACGATGACGGGTTTAAACAAAGATACGTGGAACGGGTTGAGCACCTACTGGTTAACAATTATGCTCATGAATTGGCTGACACGCAAGTTACCCCACGAACTTGGTACTTGCCCCATTTTGGAGTGGATAACCCGAACAAAACAAAACTTCGCCTAGTATTCGACGCGGCAGCTAAGACGAACGATTTGTCCCTGAACCATTATTTATTGAAAGGTCCCGATTTGCTTATGTCCCTTTTCGGAATAATGTTACGATTTCGTGAGAATCGTGTGGCCGTGACGGGCGATATTAAGGATATGTTCCTGCGGGTTAAAATAAGACCTGAAGATCAAGATGCACTTCGATTTTTATATAGAAGTGAACCAGAAGGGCCAGTGAAGACCTTTGCTATGTCGTCATTGATATTTGGCGCGAATTGTTCGCCGTTCATTGCGCAATTCGTGAAAAATAAAAACGCACAACGCTTCGAGTCAATATATCCATCAGCTACGCAAGCTATATATCATCAACATTATATGGACGACTGGATCGACAGCCTGCCAGATGAAGACACTGCTATCCAGCTAATTCACCAAGTAAAAATGATACATCAACAGGGAAACTTTGAAATACGAAATTTTACAAGCAATAGTAAATCGGTACTCGATACTCTGCCAAAAGAGACCCTCGGAGAGACAGCCGTAAGGTTTAAAATCGGCGAGCAGTACCAAGGCGAGCGAACACTCGGCCTGTTATGGCGGCCCGATGAAGATACTTTAGGCTTCGATGTATCATTTAAGAAAATACCTATAAATATAATTAGCGGCAAACAAAGGCCTACAAAACGGGACATGCTTCGAGTGGTAATGTCAATTTTTGACGTTTATGGATTTCTTTCGCCATTCACTATAATTGGAAAAATTATTATTCAGAAAACTTGGCGATTAAATCTTACCTGGGATGAACCGATACCCGATGACATATATAGCGAGTGGTGTAAATGGATTGACCTGTTAAAAACATTGCATAACGTGAAGCTGCCTAGATACTACTGCGACGCCGCGTGCACCAAACCGGTTTCTCAGCTGTTGCCGCGAGACGATGCGCCCGCGCCGTCCGCCGCTCCGCCGCGTATGAATGCTCGCTATTCGAACCTACAACTACATATATTTTGTGATTCATCGTCTATAGCGATGTGCGCGGTAGCTTACTGGCGCTGGGAATGTAATGGAAACTTTAACGTAACATTTATAGCAAGCAAATGCAGAGTGACGCCTAATAAAAATATATCAATACCAAGATGTGAATTACAAGCTGCTGTTTTAGCAGCTCGGCTGGCGGATGCAATTACTAAGGAACACAAAATAAAACCCGAGCACAGATCGTTTTGGAGCGATTCTAGTACTACGTTGCACTGGATAAGAAACGCAGCGCGTACCTATAAACCGTACGTAGCACATCGCTTGGGTGAGATTGATGAGTTGACGCTTGCTAATGAATGGAGATACGTACCAACAAAATTAAACGTTGCTGACATCGGTACGCGGATAATGTATGATTGCAGTATCCTGGAAAATGAATGGCTTAAGGGACCTACCTTTTTGCGTGGCGAAGAACGTGACTGGCCGACCGATGTACTGAAACCTGTAAATAAAAACGATTTAGAATGTGTAACTATGATACAAAATGAAACAATATACTTACCTGTACCAGAACCAATTAGGTTTTCCTCATGGTTGCGCCTACTTAGATCTACTTATATGGTACTTACCTTTATTAACCGATGCCGAAAATTTACCGATGGTAACGTCACTAACATGGAGTGCGCTGAAAATTTATTGCTGAAGTACTCACAGTCTCAGTCGTTTCCACAAGAAGTACATGACCTGAAAAACGGGAAAAATATACAGAAAAATAGCAAAATACTTAACTTGTGCCCGTTCCTTGACGAACACGGAGTCCTGCGCGCTGGTGGTCGTATAGAACAAGCCACAGATGTTTCAACTAAAACTAAGAGACCTGCAATTATGGATGGTCGAGATTATATTGCACGGCTAATTGTTAAACATTACCACATAAATGCCGCACACGGTTATCAAGAAACAGTTGTGAATAACTTAAAACAAAAATACTGGATTACCAGAATGAGACCTACTGTGAAAAATGTTTCATCCAAGTGTATGATATGTCGGATTAAAAAGTGCAAACCTGAAATACCTAGAATGGGAGACTTACCTTATGCTAGGGTGGCCCATCATCAGCGTGCATTCACATTCTGTGGTGTTGATTTATTCGGCCCTATGGAAGTCGCTATTGGCAGACGTAGAGAGAAGCGGTATGGCGTGTTGTTTACTTGCTTGACCGTGAGAGCTATTCATCTAGAAACAGTCGCATCGCTCACGTCCGACTCCTTCATCATGGCTCTCCGTCGCATGGCTGCGAGACGAGGCTGGCCTCAGCACATGTTCTCTGATAATGGCACGAATCTGCGAGGCGCCGATGCAGAACTCACGAGATCATTGCAAGAACTTGATGAAGAAAAGCTAAAGAATGCTACCATGAATCAGGGTACCAGGTGGACTTTTATTCCCCCTGCCAGCCCACACTGGGGTGGGGCATGGGAAAGGTTAATCCGTTGCGTTAAAACTTCACTAAAAGTCATACTGAAAGAACGAGTACCGAGAGAAGAGACTTTGAATACTCTGCTAGCCGAAGTTGAAAATATAGTTAACAGCCGGCCATTAACCCACGTTTCAGTCGAGCCAAATAGTCAGGAAACATTAACGCCAAACCATTTTCTTATAGGGTCGTCATCCAGCTTGCCCCAGATGGGTATTTTTGACGGATCAGAGTTCTATTTAAGGAAGCAGTGGCGCATTGCTCAGCTACTTGCCGACCAGTACTGGAAACGTTGGGTGAAAGAGGTTCTGCCCGACCTAGTGCCAAGGAAGAAGTGGCATGCTGAGCAGAGACCCTTACAAGTGGGAGATCTTGTACTGGTAGTGGACCCTGACGGGCCCCGGAATGTGTGGCCGCGGGGATTAATACATGAAGTCATGCCTGGAAAAGACGGCCGGGTCAGAATGGTTAAGATTAAAACCAAAACTGGACTACTTACACGATCTGCCACGCGAGTCGCTCGCCTCCCGATTGGGGATGAGTGCTGCTAGTGCAGCACTGGGGTGGGGCATGTTCGCGACATAATGAATTGTAAGGGGTAAGAGAGGTGCGGGGGGTGCGCGGAGTCCATGTCTTCAACGCGCGGACCGCGGTGGTGCCGATCTAGCTATAGCGACCGCCGCACGTCTCTTGCGCTCCGTGTTTTATACTTGTACCGCCTTGTTTTAAAAGTAATATATTGTCTAGTGCGATTCAGAGTTTTATTACAAAACCATCTACCAGCAGCAGAGTTTACACGAGTGTTAGGTTTTAGATGCTTATTCACTTACGTGCATGAGGACATGCACGATGTCAGGGTGGACGAATGTTAGGTTTTAATTTATTAAATACGTAATTGTTGGATATTGTACTGGCAACACCCAAAGATTCGATGTGTCAATTGAGTAGCGCGGGAACTCTTCTTCTGGGTCTGGCGCTCGTGACGTTAAGATGTGCTTAGTGGATGTGTCGGTAAAAAGATAGATTGGCATGGTATTGGTTGGAGATTTACTGTAAATTAAAGCACCTAACCTATTAGTTTAACCGGTTTAGGACCGCGGGTGGTCCGCGCCGTAACAGATTTACGACCGCACTTGAATAAACAAAAGCATCTGGTTTCATAATAACGTCTAAAGTGTATTGTTTATGTTTTTGGCTACTCGAATAGATTACATAGATATTAGAGATTATAGATACATTGTAAATGGTTACAGTCTTTGTTATCAACGTTTACTAATCTTTATTACCCGTTTTTCTTGTGATTTTATTCTTCAATATTTTTACGATTTCTGATAAAACTACCGTACCAATTCACACGAAATTTTGCAGGGTACATTATGGATAGATAAGTTATTTAATAAAAGCGTTTTTAGAGACAATTTTTTTTTTTTTTATTAAGAAAATCTAGATTTTTGCTGATCTAGAATTTCTAGTGCTTTCATAACTTTCTCCGTACCAAAAAAATATTTTTTATTTTTATTTTTGTCTAAAACGATGAACAATTTATTATAGAAAAGAAATAAAATACTTACCGATCAGATCCATACAGAAAACTCACAAAATATCACAACTTTCACTTTCACGTCAACTTTCTCCTTCACGTTTGTTTAAATTTTTTTTGGTTGGGTCAAAATAGGTATTGTCAGCACTGTACACGAAATGAAACTCCAAACTGTTGATTTACTGAACTCGTATATTTCAAATATTATTGACTACTTACATTATTAGCGGTAACAAAACCATAGCTCGCATTTAAACAGAGCAACGCCATCTAGAGAGCTATGGTGTACTAAAAAAATATATCTAGTATAGTGTATTTCCTTTTGAGGTAGGTTACGATTAGACATTCCGCCCACCAAAGGACTTGTCCTTTTAATACTTTCAAAAACAACATTAAAGGAACTAAACAAGATTAAGTTAAAATCAGTATGTAGCAAAAGTAGAACAAAATATTCACTCAAATGGATCGCCCACCGTTATGACTAGGCGTTTAGAATAAAACAAAATAATAATAAAAAATACACATTACTTAAGAATTAGCTGTCATGCGCAAAATAGATAATTTATTTAATGGACGTTTGATTAATCCATTCTTCGTTTTCAGTGTAAGCACTCTCGTGATTCCATCTTGACCCGGGTGCTTCTGGACAACTTTACCCAACAGCCACTTTGTTGGCGGTAGATTGTGGTCCTTAATAACGACAATGTCGTCTATCTCAATATTGGGTTTTTCATTTGACCACTTGTATCGTTGGTTTAGACCAACCAAATATTCTTCTGACCATTTTCTCCAAAAGTCCCATTTTCACCATTTTCTGTGTCATCTTCCATCGTTGACCTCCGGTTACATGAATGTCTGATAGATTTTCATCTGGAATTGCTACCAGTTGCTCTCCCACTAAAAAATGTCCAGGAGTTAATGGCTGTGGGTCGGTAGGATCCTCACTTATGTATGAAATTGGGCGAGAATTAAGACACGCTTCTATCTGACTTAAAACTGTTGATAGTTCCTCAAAAGTAAGAGTAGAATCTCCGATTACTCTCTTCAAATGTGATTTAGCCGACTTGACGCTCGCCTCCCACAGTCCACCGAAGTTAGGGGCGTGTGGGGGAATAAAATGCCAAGTGGTTCCGTCATTGGCTAACATGTGGGCAATTTCTGCGGGAAGCTGTGATCTTGCATGACTCATCATTTCCTACAGCTCTCTGTCGGCTCCTACAAAGAAAGAAAGAAAGAAAGAAATCATTTATTTGCTGATAAGTTGGTCCCATTGTCACTATAAGTTCACACACTGGCCCCGTCGTGACACAAATCGACGAAATGCGGCAATGAACCCCTTAGAGGTTAAATCCGATACCGCGTCGATGTGTACAGCTCTCGTCGACATGCATATAAAAATGAATATATATCCCTTATACGATTTTGAACCTCTTCCAGGTGAAAATCTAATGTTGAAAAATCCGGTGAAATCAACTCCAGAAGCCGTAAAGGGTCTTGAAGGCATCAGTCTGATTCTTGGTAACTGACCCATGAGCTGCTGATTGTTTTGGTGCGAATATCTTAAACATTTGATACATTCTCGGTAGTATTTCTTCACACGTTCTCTGGCTCGTATTATCCAATATTTGGATCGTAAATAATTTAACATAATTTGTGGGCCTCCGTGTATAGTTTTATAGTGAGCGTCGATTACTAATAGCTTAGTAAGGTGGCTATTACTATGCAAAATAACTGGGTGCTTCATATCAAATTTGACTTCAGCTTCTTTAATGCGACCACCAACCCTTAACACTTCGTTCTCATCAATAATGGGGCATAGCGTAAGTAGTGGGCTCTTGATATTGATAGGTTTTTGAGCCTTTAACTGCTGGATCTCTTTATTAAAGTATAATGTTTGTGTTTTTATTATTAAAATTCTTAATACTTCTTGCATTTCAGTAACGGTTATACATTTTCTATTTTTAGTCTTTGTGTTTTCGGTAACTTAAGATTATTTATAAATCTTTTACAATAGGAGAATACTCTCAGCACCGTCGTTAAATTTGAGAATTTTGACCAAATAAACTCTTCTTCGTTTGTTATGACAGCAGTTAAAGTCTTGATGGGTTTTTGTTCTTCAGTAGTAGAAAAGTTATCATTATTGTCATAAGTATCACTGTGATGCAAAATATCTGGACCATACTACCACAGCGTAAGACCAGCCATCTCTGCGCCTTTTATTCCTCTTGATCCAAAATCAGCTGGATTATCATGAGTGCCGATATGACGCCACTGATTGGAATCAATCATGGTATGGATTTCTGAAACTCTATTACTTACGAATGTACTCCAACGACTAGGTTCTCCGCGTAGCCAAGCTAATACAACAGTGGAGTCTGACCACGCATGCAGATTTTCTCTGGGTACATGCATAATTTGTGAGACTTCAAAGATTAATTTGGTTGCAAGTAGAGCCGCACATAATTCCAATCGTGGGATACTAACCTCCTTTTCTACTGGAGCAACCTTGGTTTTGGCTGTCACTAGATTAACATGAACTTGGCCAAATTCATCTTTAACCTTTATATACACGGCACCTGCGTAGGCTGCTTGAGAAGCATCGGCGAAGGTATGTAGCTCTAGTTAATCACATTGATGCGATTGTACCCATCTTGGTATGACAATATTTTTAGCATCGTTGAGACTTTCACGGAATGAATACCACTCCGTGAATAATTCAGGTGTTAGATTTCATCCCAAGATAATAGCCTTCCACAATTGTTGAATGAATATTTTTGCTGACACAATCACCGGTGAAATCCAACCCATGGGATCATAAAGTCGGGCAATATCTGAAAGGACTTTACGTTTGGTAACAGTCTCTTTTAATTCAGGTAATTGTAAAGTATACTCAAAATTGTCTGTAGTTTTATTCCATCAGATGCCCAATACTTTAATCATATCATTAATTTTGAAAACCAATGCTTGATCTGCTCTTTTACTCTCTTCCTGTAAATGATTCATAAGTTTGTCATTGTTGCTGCACCATTTCTGAAAACGAAATCCTCCCGAATTCATCAACTTATTCATTTCTGAAAAGATCTGTATTGCTTCGTCTTCGGTCTCGCATCCGGTGAGCAGATCGTCCACGTAATAGTCTCGAAGGGTAATTTTTGCAGCGCGAGGATAGTTTAATTCTTCGTCTCTAGCCAGCTGTTGTACAGCTTTTACAGCTAGGTAAGGGGCGCAGGCTGTCCCAAAAGTTAGTCTTAATAGTTTGTAATGTTCTATAGGTTTATTAGGATCTGATCGCCAAAGAATGCGCTGAAAATCGGCATCTTCCTCAAACACGCGAACTTGTCTGTATATCTGAACCAAATCCGCTAGTATACAAAAGGGGTGGCGTCTCCACTTCATCAAAATATGACGTAAATCTTGCTGTATCTTAGGACCGATAAGTAAACAGTCATTCAATGAGACATTATTGACACCCTTGCAAGACGCATCAAAGACTACGCGAACTTTGGTGGTCTCTTTATCCTCTCGCACCACAGGATGATGGGGTAGATATACAGCCTTTGTATTCTTGATTTCTTCAGTATCTGTGATTTGTACCATGTGGTTTTGTTCTCTGTACCCGTCGATCACCTTTTTGTATTCTTCATACAACAATGGATTTTTGAGCAACTTCTTCTCCAAAAATTTAAATCTGGGAGAAGTTATCTCCTTTGTTTTTCCTCCAACACATTTTGAATTATCTTCTTCAAATGGCAATTTAACTACATATCGTCCTTCATCGTCCCTTATAGTAGTAGCTTCAAACATTTGTTCACATTTAATTTCTTTCTTCGTAAATTTCTTCGTAATTGCATCTGGTTCTCTTTCTATTTCCCAAAATTGTTTTAGTACTTCGTCTTCACTTACTCGTATGTGACAGTTGATAATCTGGGAGTTCATAGAAGCTGATTCAGGTCTTACTCGACCTGACAAAATCCATCCAAATCGTGTCTCTTGTGCTATTGGACCTTTCCTTGATGGATGTCTCATAAGTCCTTCTAGAATTATCTCTTCATATATTCCAACTCCCAAAATCATGTCGATTTTAGCAAGTGATCCATAATTTGGATCAGCCAAGTGGACCTTTTCTATATCTAGCCAGTCCGTTATTGTTGTTCGACACGTAGGAAGAAATGAAGTCAGTTTTCTCAGTACATATGCATCGACTTTTATCGAATACTTAGCATTTTCATTTTGAATTGATTCCACAGTAAGCGACACCATGTTATTTGATCTGGCTAGACTATCTCCAATTCCCGAGACTAAACCATTTATGTACTCTCTCTTCAAACCTAATGTTTGTGCAGTAGCCTCGGTGACCTTCTGAGCATGGGTCGATTAGAACTCGCACAACTTGTGAGTAACCATTTGTTGAATATGCTTTGATTACAGCCGTAGCCAATAGCATCTCTCTCTCCAGTTTTTCTGTAATCAAATGGGCTACCACTTTTTTCTCAGTCTCTTTGCTCGGTTCTGGGTTCGTTGTATCGGTTTTCTCGATGCTGGAAGACGAATTTTCAGCTGCCTCGGTTCTCTCGAAATGTAGCAGTGTGTGATGACGTCTGCCGCATCGACGGCAGCATGCAGATGATCGGCATTCCTTCACTGAATGTGTGGGTGCAAAACAATTGAAGCACAGTCTCTTTGATTGGATAAACTCTGATCTCTCTTGAGGAGACTGCTCTCCGAATTGCTTGCATTGATAAAGCAAGTGCTGACCTTCACAACTCGTACAGTTTGGAATTGATTTTTCTCATCTTGCGTGGTAGAGTGAAAAACTTTAGGTTTAGTTGTATTGGGGTGCGTGTTGTGAGACTTGATTGTAGGTTTATCGCCACTTATCATCTCTAATGTTCGGAATCTGGTTTCTAAAAACTTGACGAGTTGTTCCCAAGATGGCAATTCATCCGGATCTAATTGACTAACTTGGATTTCCCATAATTTACGCGACTCTAAATCAAGCCGTGATAAAACCAAGTAGTTTATGAAGACCTCACACGAACCAATTCCAATGTTTTCCAATGATTTGAGAGATGATGATGTAGTGTCTAGAAGTTGTTTGATTAAACTCGCTGAATCAGTGGCATTACGTTGCGAAAACAAGCGCTTCATAATCTCGTTGCAAATGTAACGTTTATTATTATAACGGCTAGTAAGTTGTTTAAAAGCTTCTTCGTAATTTGAGTCTGTGGTTGAGAAGTTTTGAAGAAGAGTCTCTGGTTCACCCGTCAGACTACTCTTCAAATAGTGTAATTTTTGCACACCACTCAATGTTGCATTCTGATGGATCAATGAAATGAACATATCATAAAAGGTTTGCCATTCTTCATATAATCCAGAAAATTTCGGTAGTTGAATCTGTGGCAATTTAACTTTAGTACTTGATAGACTCGATACATCAGATCTGTTGATTTGAGACGAACAAGTTTTCACACCATAAGCAATGAGATCATCTTTCATCTTTGTCTTATAGTCAGTGTAAATCTCTTCAAATTGAAAATAAACATCTTCCGTGAAATAGGCTACTTTCGATTTATCTTCTCTTTTAACACTTCCGACTATTTCACTATGGACGTTCGCAAACCCTTCAAATTTTTCTAAATTTTCCAGTCTTGTTTCGATATAAGATACTTTAAGTCTCTCTTTAGGCGTTTTTTTATAATTTGTATAGGCCTTGTTCATATGCTCGTACATATATCCTCTTGCTTTAAAAACAACTTCTCCATTTTTATTTTTGTTCACTATTTGATCAACGAAATTCACTAAGTTCAAAGTTCCGTATTCACATTAAGTTTTGAAGAAAATTCATTTTTTTTCATTAAGTCCAGTTTTTTTTTTTCAAAATTATTCTAAGTGTTTTTTTTCTCAAAAAATTTCTAAGTCCCTTTTAACCCAATTTATTCTAAGTGTTTTGTCACGAAATTTTTCTAAGTCAATATTCACGCACGATATTTTTTACAAGTCCCAATGCTGCACTTCACTTCAGTCACTTTTAGTTCACTTTAGTCACTTTTAGTTCACTTTACTCACGCACTTCCCTGGTTTCGGCACCAGATGTCAGCACTGTACACGAAATGAAACTCCAAACTGTTGATTTACTGAACTCGTATATTTCAAATATTATTGACTACTTACATTATTAGCGGTAACGAAACCATAGCTCGCATTTAAACAGAGCAACGCCATCTAGAGAGCTATGGTGTACTAAAAAAAAATATCTAGTATAGTGTATTTCCTTTTGAGGTAGGTTACGATTAGACAGGTATAATATAATGTTATTTAGTGCGAATATTATCTAAAACGATGTAGTATTTACTTCAAAATGAAAATATCACTACTTTCCGACGATTTACACACAAAAACCATTAAAAAACGAATTATAACAGCGAACGCATGCATCCCGGGAGTGACGTTTGACTGACATTTTGACCGGGCGGGAATGTCATTTTCATTTTTTTTTTAAATGTTGCCCATATAGTTTTGCTTTTAGTCGATTTATTTGACGAGAATATCTATCCGACCATAGACTGCAAAAAATTTCAGACAAAAATATACATTACAGCGAATACAAATAGAGATGTAAGCCGTGTGGGTGACTTGTTGCCAATTGGCAACAACGGTCCCTAATATTAGAATACGATTAAATGGTGATATTATGTGGGGAATAGGAGATGTGATGGTATGGTGTAGAATATTGAATTTGATGTTGGCAAAGAAATATAAATGACTGACAAAATATCTTGGTGTTGCATATTATTTTCCTTATCCCTGAAATATTATGAATATGTAGTTTTATTAAACTGTTTTAGATTATGATATTGGGGTAACGACTTTAATATTCATTTGGGTATTAGTATCTATTTTGAGGTTAAATAATTCTATTCGGAATTAAATTAGTTATTTTAGAGTAAGGATGGTTTTTTATTTCATATGTATTGTATATACAATTTTCTAGTGGTACAAGAGTAGGATTGGTGTAGGATATTAACTCGACTAAAAAAAACAGCTGTTTCTACTTGATCTAGTAAGTATGTGAGTATTGTTTGAAAGTTATGTATTAACAAATTTCAAGTATTTAATATTAAGTTTTTGCTTTGCTGAAACTAAGTTATATTTTTGGCTATGGTCTTATTTATTAAGATAAAATTGTTTCGAGTAGAGTCAGTGGAATTCACAAATCTTCCAACTATTTCTGAAATTAGAGTAAGTTTATTAATAGCGTGTTTTTTTAGATTGTATATTACTAATATACTACAAATTAATTGGTCATAATTGGTTAAGTCGTCGTTATCCAGATTACCAGTAATTACTTTAATGATAGAGCCAAGGAGAGCTCTTTTCATTCTCCAAGTAGGAATCAATTGATTGAATCGCTCAACCGTTCTGTAACATTATATTCTGTTTCTCATAAGAACTTAAAAACTACTAGTTCGCTTATAATGAGATACAAAGTGATTTCATGTAGTACTATTAATAGTAGATTAGTAGCCAAGGGCTGTAAGGCATCAATTGCAGCCCGAGATATCTAGGCGCACGAGCGCAGCGAGGGCGCCTATAGTTCGAGGGTGCAATTGATGGTTACACCCGAGCTAACTACTCTGCTTTACATCTCGATTGTGAGGTAAGTAGAAAAAAACCGGCATTACAAGATAATGTAATGAAACAGAAAGATATAAAGTATTGAATAGTTTAATAAACGATTACAACCGGAGAACAATTCTAATAGTGACTATGCGGAAAAACAGCTGACAGATTAGTCATCGTTGAGAAACGCGCACTACAATAGGAGCGCGCGAATCGTTCAGGAATAACGAGGTTCCAATTTTATGTTCATATTCCAATATCCTCCCTTGGACATAAACCCATTTTTGCTGAGCAGTAGTCCAACTTCAGTTGCGAAGTCCCTTTGGTCAGCGAATCCGCCACCATCTCATTTGATTGAATGTACTTGATGACAATCTTCTTCAATTGCACCTTATCGCGTACAAAGTGGTGTCGTATGTCTATGTGCTTGGATCTGGAATGATAGTTTTCAGTACCTGCAAGTTTAATAGCACTTTGATTATCACATAAAATAGTTACAGGTATGGTGGCCAAGTGCGGCCAAAACTCTTCTTGCATTTGTCTTAGCCATTTACATGATATAACTTTCTTATCAGTGGGTAAATCACATAAGACCCAAGTATTATTTTTCATTAGTGAGTTATACTCCTCCTCCATGGCTTTCTTCCAATGGCTGGATTCTGAGCAAGACATGGCTTCTTCTACAGTTATGGGATCCTGACTTAGAGCCAAACATGCATTATTTAATTCTCCATCATCAAGGGGTTGCCTTATGCGAGGCCTCAAATTTATAAATCTGTTTGGAGAGTTCAATGAGCAATTAGTGCTAGGTTCATAAGTTGTATCCTGATCAGCTACATCCACTGTAGAGTCGAAACTCTCGTCTGAGTTAGATGTAGAGCCAATTTCAACAATCTGGTCAACAGGGGTGGAGTTTTCTTCACTGATTTGAATCTGTTTGGTTTCTGTTAAAGGTACTAGTATCTGTAATGTATTATTATTACTATTTATATTTGAGCTTAAACTTTCATTCTTATCACAGGGGCAGTCTTCAATGAATGTGACATTTCTACTTTTAGTAATCTTCTTTGTAATTGGGTTCAATAATCTATACCCTTTGGTATTTTCACAGTATCCAAGAAAGGTCATTTCTGTGGATTTTGAATCCCACTTTGTTCGTTTTTCTTTCGGCACGTGAACCATAGCTTTACAGCCAAATATTCTTAAATGAGAAATGTTTGGTTTAATACCTGTCAATTTCTCCAGTGGTGTCACGTAGTCAAGAACTCGAGTCGGAGAACGATTAATAATATGAGCAGCTGTCTCCACTGCCTCTGCCCAATACTGTTTTGAAAGTCCAGCATCGAACAACATGCATCTGGCACGCTCCACGAGAGTGCGATTCATCCGCTCGGCAAGTCCATTTTGCTCCGGCGTGTATGGTGCAGTTGTCTGATGTTTGATACCCGTACCTGGCTCCGCCCATAGATGTTGTCTCCATGGGACCACACAAGTCTGAGTGTATCAGTTCCAGTGGTGCAGTAGCCCGTGAGCCTATATTCTTAAAAGGAGTCCTAGTCTGTTTACCTTTCAAACATGGAATGCAATTATTATTACGGTCATTAGTATTTAATAATTTTACACCTTCAGTACACGATGGCAATTTATTAATATCATTGTAGTTAAGGTGTCCCATTCTACGGTGCCATATATCTATGCTCTGGCCGTCTGAAGTTGACATAAATGCATTTCCTTTAACAGTATTTAATTTGTACATATTATTAATCAGCCTTGCCGTTGCTACTAATTGTTTCTGTTTATTGTATATTTTACAGCCAGTTTTATTAAATATTACTTGACAGCCATTCTTTACCAACTGACTGACAGACAGCAAGTTGATGCTTAATTGTGGAACATACAAAATATCTCTCACCTGTATGTGATTTACTTTACCATCTTCACCAATTAAATCCAGATCAACATTACCCATTTTCTCCACGGTAACTGATGTATTGTTGGCAACTTTTATAACTTGTATCGGAGAAGCCCGGACATCATACATACAGTTAGGTATGTTAGTCATGTGTAAAGATGCTCCTGAATCCACATACCATTCCACACTGTTGATATTTTCATGAGCTGCTGAAAAAACTGCTGCATAACCTTTATTATCTTTTTTTTTTTTCTTTTTACAGAACTTACTCATGTGACCATACTTATTGCAGTTGTAGCAACGGGGGCCTGCTGGCTTATTAAGCTGATTATTTTTAGAATTTTGTTGGAGGGTAGATTTGTGCTTTGTGTAAAGAACAGAGACATTTGACTCTTTGACCTCTTGCAATAGTTTGGTTTTTATTGAGTCTGTGCTTATCTTCACACCGGAGCTTTCCAGTCCCATGATCATTGGTTTGTATTGTTCCGGCAAACCTGCCAACATCAAGGTACCCAACCATTCATCGTCGACATTGAATCCTACATTTCTCAGTTTGTGGGCGGTGGTTACAATTTTATTGACATATTCTTCTATATTTGAACATCCGTCTAATGTGGTATTAACCAAATCTCGGAGTAACCCAACTTTTCTTGTTAAACCTGAATCTTCAAAGGCGTTTCGTAAATTTTGCCATACCTCCTTAGAAGTCTGTGAATCTTGAACGTGTATATAGTTCACCGGGTCCACAAGCAAAATGATTTTCGATTTTGCTTTCACATCTAGCTTCGGATTTACCGTTACACCATCGGTAGGTTCAACGCAGTCCCACAACTCTTCGTGTTGTAAAAATGTCTGTACTGCAAATTTCCATGTACAGTAATTCTCTCTTCCTTTTAATTTTTCTATTTGAACGTTGTTCATAGCCATTTTACGTCGGAGCAAATTCAAAAATTGCTTTGTAACGGTGGCTACCTAAAAATCAGAGAAATAACTTCGCGGAACTAAATAACTTTATACTAGCGGTGTTTCACTATTTATGACTTTTAACGAGTCATATGCCCATAACCTAATGTAATGAAACAGAAAGATATAAAGTATTGAATAGTTTAATAAACGATTACAACCGGAGAACAATTCTAATAGTGACTATGCGGAAAAACAGCTGACAGATTAGTCATCGTTGAGAAACGCGCACTACAATAGGAGCGCGCGAATCGTTCAGGAATAACGAGGTTCCAATTTTATGTTCATATTCCAATACAAGAATAAAACATTTTATTACCTAGTTAAAATTTATAGTGAAATGAGAACAATTTTCAAATTTTAGGGACAGGTGTTTTTGGGTATGTTAATAGTTTGAGATTGTGATATTTGTTGGTCATGGATAAAATTTGACGGGATGAAGCTTTCTTCAGCAGAAGTTGATGGTTGCGGATCATCTCTTGAGAAAGATGTTTCATTTTTTGAAAGCTGAATAGTTTTCGTTATTTGGTTGGTAATTTTACTTTTATTTTGTATGGAATCTTCTATGTAACCTTCAGCCACCTTGCTGGATTTCCACCCACCGTGCCTTTTTATAGTGGTTAAGTTAGCCGCAGCATCGGCTAAAAGTGTAGCCGATGTTCTCCGGAAGCAATGACCTGTGTGGGGACGGGCTGCAGATATTGATTCTATCTTTATTCTGCAAAAGAGGGCCGTCAGAGCCATCTACAACCTCCGCAGACGCGAATCTCTAAGGGAATTGTTCAAGAAAATTAACGTCATGACGGTATCTTGTCAGTATATATATGAAAACATTATGTATGTTCTAAAAAATCTACACCTTTTTAGTAAGATAAGTGACAGGCATAATTTTAACACTAGAAATAGGAATAAATTAGATCAACCACGTTTTAGATTGTCTAAAGTTCACACTTCTTTTATGGGGTACTGTGTAAAATGTTATAATAAAATACCACTCGATATTTTTCAACTAAATGAGAAGAAATTTAAAACATGCATTAAACGCACACTATGTAGACAAGCATATTATAAGTTGGATGATTATATCGTAGATAAAAATGCTTGGCTTAATGCTGGTCCTGCTCCACAGCCACTTGGGCTCACTAGTTAAAATTTTAATATTTGGAAGAGTTGCTTTCCCTTTTTTTTTAATTTTGTTTTTGACATTACGGACTTAAATGTTTATTTTTTTATCTTACCAAGTAAATTGTTTTGCTCCAATTAGATAATAATGATTTTCTTACTTTTTGGTAGTAAAATTCTATTAATTTCTTAAATACATTGGAAACTATAGTTTTGTATAAATTAGAAGCATTTTTTTATTTTTTTGTAAATGTGAGTACCATGGAGCCGTTTATTATGTTATTAAGACGTATGTTGACTTGAAAGAGCATGGCAGTTGAGAGATTGTCAAGCTCACTAAAATGTCTCGCTGATGGTGGCGAGTGTGTTGGATCATTCGGTTCCCTACAAAATGGTTGAGCTGGATGGTGCTGATCCACGCGTCATGTTCGTAAACGGGCGCCGTCAGTTGAGACTGGTCATCTCTTATCTGCCAGGGCTTATTTTTAATCTTATATTTTTCAATTGTTTTAATTATTTTTTGTACATTGTTCTCACATATAGAAGCAACCAGAATAATGTACCCAGAATTTTGTAATATTATATTTTGAATGTTTAAAAGAGTGGCCTTGGAGTTTCTTGCCCGTTCTTCTCCATAGAGATCTACGTTTTGGAATGGGCAACTAGCTTCAACTTTCTGACTAACTGACCGATTCTTTGACAGTTCAAAAGTGCCTATAAATGGTTTAATTGAAATAAATGCTTTGAGTTTGAGTTTGCCTCAGTTATTATTTTGATTAAATTAAAACAAGCTAACGAGGTGGTGCTATTTTTCCTAAATCCAAATTGTTCTCGCCTCAGCAAATTATACTTGTCCACATAGTCATATAGCCTTTTTAATATTGTCTTCTCAAATATTTTTGATATTATAGGAATTAAGGTTATCGGTCTGTAGTTCGTCATGTCTGCTTTATCACCATTCTTAAATATCGGTTTGACTATTGAGTTCGCTACGAACAACTCAACTGGAAAACCGAAAAGATCTCCAGTTGTATGCCCTACAGAGAATTCAATCTTCCTTAGTCCAATTGATCATTACGAGGTGAACACACTAATAAAAAAATTGAAAAATAAAAAAAGTCACGGCCTTGATGAATTTCCACCTACTTTATTAAGACAATGCGCAGACGAATTAACTTTACCTTTTTATAAATTATTAAAACAATCATTTGAAGGAGCTTTCCCCAATCTTTTAAAAAAAAGCTCTTATAAAACCTATACACAAAAAGAATTTTAAAACTGATCCGAATAATTACCGCCCCATTGGCCTCTTACC
This sequence comes from Agrochola lychnidis, assembly GCA_963680765.1. Lineage (NCBI taxonomy): Eukaryota > Metazoa > Arthropoda > Insecta > Lepidoptera > Noctuidae > Agrochola > Agrochola lychnidis. The sequence goes on along the minus strand of OY796857.1, from coordinate 472,195 downwards.
GACAGCTTCCAAAATATTCGAAAAAGCCATGTGTAATCGAGTTTATGCGTTTTGTGAAAAATATCATATATTTAATGATTGCCAAAATGGTTTCCGAAAAAACCGTTCCACTATCTTGGCCGTTTACAAATATATTCAAAAAGCCCTTGATATTATTAATGATAAAAAGTACGCAGTAGGACTTCTGCTTGATATGACTAAAGCATATGATAAAGTTCAATTTGAAATATTATTAAATCACTACATAGTATAAAACAAAGTCACTTTTTCTGTCCCTATGTCCCTATGTATGCTTAAATCTTTAAAACTACGCAACGGATTTTGATGCGGTTTTTTTTAATAGATAGAGTGATTGAAGAAGAAGGTTTATATGTATAATAACCCGGTTTATACCCGTGCGAAGTTTATACCCGTGCGAAGCCGGGGCGGGTCGCTAGTTATATATATAATTCTTCTGTGAGTGTGTATGTCACTGAACTTCTCTCAAACGACTGGACCGATTTTGATGAAATTGTTTGTGTGTGTTCAAGGGGATCTGGGAATGGTTTAGATTCTCAATTTTGTCCGCTGGACAATGTTTTGACAGGACAACGTCTGTCGGGTCCGCTAGTAAACTATATAGTATAGGACTCCGCGGCAAATGCTATGACTGGTTTGTATCTTATTTAAAACATAGGGAACAACTGGTTGAAATCGAACATTACAACAACAGCAAAAATGAAATAGAATTAATTAGATCCGACAGTAAACAAATAACCGTCTCAATCCCGCAAGGAAGCGTAATAGGGTGTTTCTTATTTCTTGTTTACGTAAACGACCTTCCTAATAACATTAATGAGCCATGTGTCCTATTTGCGGATGACATATCAATACTTACTTCATGCGAAAATAACATCAATCTAAATGATAAATTAAATTCCATACTAGATTCTACAACAAATTGGATGACTGAACACAACCTAGAAATTAACTTCAATAAAACTAAAATAATTTCATTCCACCCTTGCCAAAAAACACCAATAAATATATACTTTAGCTTTAAAAATAATAAATTGGAAGTAGTTGATAAATTCACACTACTAGGCCTAAACATTGATACACACATAAAGTCACACATTCAGAAAGTAAGAGCAAAAATATCTAAATTTTCATACGCCCTCCGCGAGATCAAAAAAACCACAGACTAAAACTGCACTAGTAACACTAACATACTACGCGTACGCCTACGCATGGCTCAAATACGGTGTCATCTTATGGGGCAACAGCACTGACGCGCCCACGCTATTTACCCTACAAAAAAAACTAATTAGAATCTTAGTAAATAGTGAAGTCACCGATAGCTGTAAACCCTACTACTAAAATATTAGATTTAGGAAGACACCACAATAACTTAGTATTTTGTTTTTATTTTTATTGTAATTATTATAACTCTCAGTTTGTTGCAGTATCTTTATTTATTTTTTATAAGTTACGCTTAGTTAATTATACATAAGTACTTATATATATTTTTTTATTGTTATTTTTATGTACATATTATGTTCAGTTATATTCACACTCATTTCCTTAGTATTTTTTGCTTACCTGATTTAATTATGGTCACACAGGGGGACGTCATTACGTCATTCGCGAGGTTTTTGCTGAAAATCAGCGCCATAACCGTAGGTTCGTCCGAAGTTGTGGCATTTCGCTGAGCAACGACCTATTCTTGCACAGATGCGACGCACAGATTAATTGTTCTTGTTAATGTGGTTTGCTTGTTACAATTTTTATTTTTATTTTTTATTATTTCACTCAGCTATCGGCATTTTGTTTGTTTTGATTGTTTGTTGTTTTCATTTGCTAATAATGCAAACAAAACTGTAAATTGTCTTTGGTATCTGGCCTTGACATAAGCAATAGACAAAATTTGTCGAACTTTTTATTAGTTTTCGAAAATTGGATACGAGGCTTTTTGCTATTGGTGAATGTGTATTTTATGTTATATTTTTTTGTGTAATGTGCGTTTATTTTGTGCAGAATAAACAATTTTTCTTTCTTTTCTTTTCTTTTCTTTTCTATTTTCAGGAATTAAATATTTTATCCCTACCCTGTCTCTATATTTTTTAAGTCTGTAAGTTCGTGCGTAAGTACCCAGAATTCTTCACAAAAAGAGAGGACATACAAACGAAAATTATTTTAAGACACAAAAATAGACTCAACTTACCAAAATCGCGACTAAAAATGCACTCCAATAGTACCTTCGTAATGTCTATAAAAATTTATAATAAGTTGCCCGAAATAATAAAGAATTTAAATAAATATAACATCTTTATCAATAAATTGAAGCTTTTCCTTGTAAACAAATCCTACTATAGTATAAGTGAATACTTAAATGATAAATTATAGGTAACTTCATACTATCCATTTTATCTACAAATACTCACTATTAAAGATACGCCTACCTACTCTTATTACGAAAAATATATAATTTAAAAAATAAATAATCATTCAATAAATAACTTAACTTAGGGATAATAAATATTAATTACGTAATAAACAATAATAAGTAATAATAATAATAAATTCTTTATTGCCATACAAATATTACAGAAAAATTTGAGACCCTGGCTCCAGAGCTAAGTTAGAGTACCTGTATTTCAGGAGCCAGTGACATCTTCCATTTGTGTTACTGTTAGCAAGTATATGCAGCAAAAGATGATTATCTTACTTAAAATTAAGGTTAAAAAAATAAAAATTAGAAAAATTAATTAGAATTAATAAAGCAAATAAAATACTTTCATTAAATTAAAATTAAATTAGAATAAATTTGGATTAATACAAAAATCGGGAACAAATATTAATGGAATAAAATTAAAACAAATTACAAATTATTTAAGTTAGGATTAAACAAAATTAAATAAACATGGGGAACTGGTAAGCGTGTGTGTGAGTGCGTGTATGTATGCATGTGTGTTGGAGTGTGTGTATGTGTGTGCGAATACCGATGATTTGTGTTCTAATATATTTAGATTGATTGCAGTAAGTTTTCAGTTGCGTTGTAGTCCTGTGTCAGTAGCCAGATCTTTATCTTCTTTTTTATTTCACGGGTCGTTAGGGGATATATGTTCAGGATTTTGTTCAGCTTATTATAAAGAAAAGTGGCAAGATATACCCGCTGTCGCCTGACGGACGCCGTGTGACAGTGCAAAGGTGAGCAAACGTTTGTTATGGTGCGCTTCTTATTAATTTGTGTATAATAAGGTGTAATACTGTGCTGCTTGTTGACCACTTGCAGAATATAATTCTGTCTCACCGTAAGTACTTCACACTTCTCGTATAGGACTCTGGTGGGCCATGGTCAAACATGTTGAGCCAAAAAATACTTTGTGACACCTATAATAAGCATCATACCATGTATATTATCTACACATGTTTTTGCAAATAAACGAATCTGAATCTGAAGCTAAGTAGAGATCTTTGAGCCCTTTCCAGGTGAATCATAAAAGTCTTGCAACCACCACCCCATGCAGTAACACAATATCCTAAGACTGACTGCACGAGCGCATAGTACACAGTGCGAAGGAGTTCGAAGGCGGCCACGTGTCTAAGTTTTTTAAATGCCCAAATAAGTTTTCTAACACGCGTTGTAGTGAGGTCTATGTGCTGACGCCAGCAAAGCTTCTCATCTACAATCACACCAAGGTATTTCACATGTGTAGACTTAGAGCTGTGCATGAACATGTCGTTGAAGAACCGAAGTTGCATACATGTAGTTGAATATTTAAATTTACAGGTTTAATTTTAGCAAAGGAGAATTGGAGAAACGTAGATTTGGAAAGGTTCAAAGTGAGGCGGTTAAATCTTAACCAATGGCTTACTTTATGCAGTCCCAGTTCGACGCTTCGTCGAACTTCGTCCCAGGTCCCCCCATGAAATATCAATGCCGTATCATCAGCGTAAGTAAAGATCTTACCGTTTATAAGTGGCAGCTGACACAGGTCATTTATGTAAATCAAGAAGAGACTCGGGCCAAGAATACTGCCTTGTGGGACGCCGTAGGTAACCCAAGTATCAGAACTAACATATTCCTGTATCTTAACTCTTTGCGTACGGTCACAGAGAAAATCCTCAAAAATTTTTAGAGCATCACCGCGAACACCGATCTTATTTAGCTTGTCCACAAGGAGAGGAATCGTGACGGTGTCGAAAGCTTTGGCCAGGTCGAGAAATATGCCGACACATTTCTGCTTTTGATCTATTTTAAGTGTAAGGTGATCTACCAATTGACTTACGGCATCTTCCGTGCTTTTTCCCGACCTAAAGCCAAACTGGGCTTCAGACAGTATCTTATTATGTTGCAGAAAGTTTGTGAGCCTTTTGTTTAAAACCTTTTCTAATATTTTTGATAAAGTCGTAAGAACTGAGATCGGCCTGTAGTTTCCAACATCGTCCTTTTTCCCCCCCTTGTGAACAGGAGTAATAAGGGACTTTTTGAACACTTTTGGAAAAATACCTTGGGTAAGGCAGATCTCAATTAGTTTAGTCAAATGGGGGACGACAATATGTCTAGCAAATTTAAGAAACTTAGCCGAAATAGAATCCCAGCCAGTAGCACAGTCATTCTTAAGATTCATAATCAACGCATCAACTTCGGTTTCGTCTGGCGGAAGTAACACAATTGAATTTGGGACGGGGTTTATGTCTAATTTATCACTATTTTGAGCTGGTGTTATTTTGTCTGCTAACTGTTTACCAATATTAGAGAAATAGGTGTTTATGTCATTTACAGTATTTGAACCACTTTTCTGTGGGACTAAAAGGTGTTCCCCAGCAGTTTTTTGTTTTGAGGTACTAGTGATGCAACGAATACGAATATTCGTATTCGCCGAATAGTAGACATTTACCGAATATTCGTATTCGGCGAATACTAATACGAATACTAATACGAATATTTAAAAATTAATATGTTTGTATGCAAATCTAATTACTGGCAGTCTTGGAAAACGCGCGTCGTCGGCACGTAAAAATACGACGTGTGCAAGGGCCTTAACCGCAACGACGACGCGACGGGGGACTCCCCGGCCATAGTTTATACAGTGCCGCGGCCCGGGAGTTTTCCTATCAATATGAACCATGGATTGATTGATTCATTCATTCCTTTCATTTTATTTGTCAGTCGAAAGCACTAGTCAAGCAAGAGAATATTGTTTTATTGAAGTGAAAACTTCTTTTAGTACCGTTGTGATTTGAAAGTCGATGAAACGAAAAAGCGACAGTAAAAAGAGACAAACATAAAGTCATAAGATTTAACGTGGGAGAAAATGAGATAGGAAGCATTATACAGTGTTTCTTATGTTTGTGGTTCTCTGAAGCTGAAGAATTTGTTTGTTTGCTTGAACGCGCTAATCTCAGAAACTGATGGTCCGATTTAAAAATATATTTTTGTGTTAGATAGCCCATTTATTGAGGAAGGCTATAGGCTATACATCATCACGCTAAAACTAATAGGAGCTGAGCACCAATGAAGAATGTTTCAAAATCGGGGGGTTTTATTTTTCCTTTTGAGAACTTCCGCTGCGTGCGCTGCGTAAACGGTTAAAGTTTCGCAAAAATCATGTATGACAGAATTGTTTCCCTTTAAAAGTTCTAAAAAAAAGTCCGCGACAGCATATGTCTATCTTTTAAGGTTGGCTCACTTATAACCTTTTTTATGCTAACCAAATTTGTTCTAAAATAATGCATTATTTGCGAAGGTGTTTTTATAAACATGATATTAATCCTTATCCTAATAAATACATTATTCATCACAAGTATTTAATTTAAAACAAAATTGCCCTTCACATCATTCAATTTCAATGAATATCTTAGGAGATATCGCAGTTTTAAAATAACATCACAGCAAAATAATGATCAAGTACTGCGCGCGCATTTATGATGTGCATGAGGGGGAAGAGCGTGATATAAGATTATAAGACCCAGTACTTTTACCTAACGTTTTAAAGTTCCACTTTTACTGATAAAAGTGTGATGTATGCTGTTGCGGACTTTTATTAGAACTTTTAAAGAGAAACAATTCTGTCATACATGTTTTTATTTTTTTTTCGTTTTCTTGAAGCCAAAATTTTTGAGGGTTTCACTTCTACCACGTGTGAATTGCACACATGTTTATTTTTATTTTCTGAGGCTGCTGCGAAGTGAAAGAAGTTGAAGTTGAATAGAAAATGTCTTCTCGTAAACGAGATCAAAGTGACATATGGAAACACTTCGATAAATTATCAAGTAAGTAGTTATATGGTCTGTATTTCTTTTGTATGAACAAAAGGTAGGATAGTAAGTCCTAAGTAACTTAGACGAACGTTAGTAATGGCTGCGTCTATGTAGTACTAGACTATTAGTCTTTTATTACATGGCGAGATATTCGTATTCGTATTCGCCGAATAGTAGGTTTGATATTCGTATTCGTATTCGTAAAAGTAGTATTCGTTGCATCACTATGAGGTACTGATAATGGATTTGACAGCATTCCATTTATCTTTATAACAATTTGTATTCTCTAGCAAAGATTTTTCGTAATTCCTTTTTAACTTTTTCAGAAGAGTATTACAAAAGTTTCTGTACCTTTTATATATCAATTCAGCAGATGTATTTTGTGTGTCTTTTGTGAAAATTCTGTGAAGCTTATCTCTGTGTCGGATACATCGCAGTAAACCAGTGGTAAGCCATGGTTTAAGCAATCTTTTCCTACAGGGTCGAGAAATTACGATCGAGTGTTGTGTTAATGCACTTGAAATATGATCAACAAAAAGAGCGGTAGCATCATTTGCGTCAGAGTCATTGTTGACAAAGGAAAAATCAACAGTTTGCAAGTGTGCAAGGGCAGCATCATAATCTACCTTCTTGTACACATTGTTACCTCTGATATCAGGATTTAGGCAACAAAGGCTTAATAGGACTGAGGTGTGGTCAGTCACAGTTGAATCTATCACAAAGGTCGTTGCAGAATAGGATGTGTTTAGCATAATATGGTCTAGACAGTTTGCAAGCCTTGTTGGATAGATGTGTGCTGGAAGCAGACCTAATTCCGCAGTTAGATTTAGGTAAGATGCACTGTTTCGGTCAGTATTGTTCAGATTAATATCGATATTGATGTCGCCAGCAATAATGATGTGTTTAGCTTTAATTGGATGTATAATCGCTTCCAATGAGTTGAGAAAGCTATTGGTGCAGTGTGTATAAGTAAACAAACAATAATGAATAATTTAAAAAATAAATGGTTATTATAATGTTACTAATAAATAAACGTATATAATTTATAAAATAATAATATTAATATTAATTCGTAAATTGAATTCTGTATTAATAAATAAATAAACGTATATAATTTAGAAAATAATAATATTAATTCGTAAATTGAATTCTGTATTACTAAATATACAACTTACTAACTACTTAACTAATAATACAATTGTTACATTAAACGACCAGTGCTCTTCCTCCTCTCTCCTACTTGATCTATGCTGTGCCCGACAGGGTCCATAATTGTGACTAATATAATTATTTCCCTACCAACTATATACATTATGGTACGCAATAAAGAATTTGAGATTTGAGACAAAGTGTACTTTTAATATGAGTTATAAATTTTCTTTCATTCTATTGCAATATGTCACAAGGTATTTTGTTGTAACATTTAATACAGTACCTCATAAAAGATGTACTTTAGATCGGCGGTCGGCAACACGCGGCAGTATTATATTATCTATGACGCGGCCCACGGGCCGCATGCGGCCCACGGACGACTTACTTGCGGCCCGTAAATGTTTTGTAAATAAGTTATAAATAACGCGTAAACTTTTTCAATTGTAAATTATAGAAAAAATAAATATGCTTCTCGTCTCACAGATGAGCATTTGAGAGCCGTTCTACGAATTGCATCTACAAATTTGACAGCTAACATACAAGAAATAGCCTCCCAAATGCAACCTCAGATATCACACTGAAATTTGTATAAAATCGGTTACCTATTTAGGTACTTTGTAGTTTTCATTTCTGAATGATTTACGGTGGTTATTTTTCTAGCTATAAAGCCCAAACATATAAACATAATGTAAGTATAACGTGTACGAATTAATTTTTTATTTTTTCTATGGGATATGACCAATTATGCGTAGGTATATTGGGCTTCTAGAGTTAATATCACAAGTGCGGTCCGGCCCGCTTTTAGTTTATTTTGCCAACTTGTGGCCCTTGCCTGCCAAAAGGTTGCCGACCGCTGCTTTAGATAATCTGAAAAATGGTTAATCTAGTTTATCTTTATTTCTAGTATTAAAATTATGTCTATCACTTATTTTATTAAAGAGATGTGGATTTTTCCTTACATACATAATATTTTCATAAATGAATTGGCAAGGTACCGTCATAATATTAATCCTTTTAAAAAGTTCCCTGAGAGATTCGCGGCGACGTAGATTATAAATGGCTCTGACAGCTCTCTTTTGCAAAATAAAGATGAATTCAATGTCAGCAGCCCGACCCCACAGTAAAATGCCATATGACATAATGCTGTGGAAGTAACTAAAATAGACCAAACGCGCGGTTTCTACATCTGTTAACTGTCTTATCTTTCTAACAGCATAAGCGGCCGAGCTTAACCGCCCCGCAAGAGATGTTATATGAGGTCCCCATTGTAATTTTTCGTCTAGCGTGATTCCCAGGAAAACCGTCTGATTAATAAATTCCAGTTTTTCTCCATTTAATATGATGTCACATTCGCTACTTTGAACATTAGGTAATTTAAATCTAATGCATTTGGTTTTTTTTTTATTATGTACCAGATTATTTACCGTACACCAATCTTGGACTTGCAGAATAGAGCTATTCACGTCGTCAAGATTTTGTGACCGTCGGTTTATTTTAAAGATTAATGATGTGTCATCTGCAAATAACACCATCTTCGGTTGATTTTGGAGTAATTGGGGTAAATTATTAATGTAAACTAAAAAGAGGAATGGACCCAATATCGAACCTTGAGGAACGCCCATTGCCATTTCAGACCCTAATGAGTTTACGCCGTTTACCTGAACTTTAACCTTTCTATTTATTTATTTAAACTTTTCACACACAAAAAGGTACAAAGGCGGACTTAATGCCTTAGGCATTCTATCTTTCAAGTATGATCTAAGTAAATCAACAGCTGTATTCCTAATCCCATAGTGCTCTAGTTTCAGCAGAAGTGTCTTATGGTCTACACAATCGAACGCCTTCGAGAGGTCGCAAAAGATTCCAATGGCATCTTGTGCTTCTTCCTAGGCATTAAAAATGTTCTTTATTAGGGTGACACCGGCGTCAGTGGTACAACGCCCTTTGGTGAAACCGTACTGTTGTTCATGAAAGATGGAATTTTTATTAAAGTGACGTAACATTTGATTGAGCATCAACTTTTCAAACACCTTACTTAGAACTGGCAGAATTGACACAGGCCTATAATTGTTGGGTTCTTTACTATCACCGGATTTGAACAATGGAACTACTTTACTGTGTTTCATGAGATCCGGAAAGACACCTTGGTCTACACTGGTGTTAAATATGTAAGCTAAATAGGGCGCAATGGTTTCGATAATAGATCTACAGACTTTTACAGACATTCTCCAGAGATCTTCTGTTGATTTAATTTTAAGATCTTTAAAAGCTTTTATAACAGCCTGGGGGTTTGTATGCTGAAACCTAAACTCCAAAGGGCATGCCTTCACATTCTGTCTAAGTAAGGCAGCAGAAAGCGCGGGTGAGGAATTTAAAGCTTCAGTAGTTTTAAGGGGAATATTAGCAAAAAAGTTTTCAAATTCTTGAGCTATTTCTATATCTGAGTTAATGGGGCCATGTGCAATCTCTAAATTAAATTCAGTATTTCGCTGTTTTTTCCTACCTGTTTCATTATTTATTACTTGCCAGGTAGTTTTTATTTTCTCATCAGCTGATTTTATTTTATTGCTAATTTAAAGAGCTTTGGCTATTTTGCAAACACTTTTAAAAGTTTTTGAATATTTGATTTAGCAACATACTTACGAAAGCTTGTTTTATTCATTATGTTGCTTTATTAAGCCATAAAGTTCAAATAGTTTTTCCCTGCTTTTACGAATACCTGGAGTCGCCCAATCACTAAATAAGAACTTTGTGTAAATACTTTTAGTCTTTAGTGGAAAAGTGTCATAAAATTGCGTGTTTAATAGTGAAAAGAAATCGGCGTAGAACTAATTTGGGTCACCTATATTATTAAAACTCTGAACACATAATTTATTGGCCAAAGAATGATTTAATTTCTCTAAACTTTTACATGTAATTAGCCTAAAGCTTATTTGAATTTTTTGTAAAGGTATATAGGAGCAAAATGTTATTGTTTGTCCACTGTGATCTGATGGCAACTTATTTACAATTTGTTTGTGTAAGTAATCACAATTACAAAAAATGTTGTCTATACAAGTGGCAGAAGAAGCTGTCACTCGGGTAACTCTTCAACGTCCGTACTGAAGATGGCCATTGAGCCTGGATTGGCACTCGCATTAGGCACAGGAGCAGTTTGAGGGTTGCGTGCGTCACCCAGGCGTAATTTTAGATGCCAAAGTTTTCCCCACATTTGCGAAGAATTGGTTCACCTCATCAAGTGACTGGGAGGGGTCAGCCCTTAAGGACAAAAGTTCACTAGCTGATGATTTGTTATTTTTAAGGTTAGAAATAGATTTAATAAGTTTCCAGGTAGCTTTTGGATTCTTGCGGTGCCTCTGAAATTCTGCGTGTTCGTATTGGCGTTTTAATTTTTTTAGTAGGTTGTTACAGAAATTTTTATAGCGCGTATACGTTACTTTAAGAATATATTGTCGGGATCTCTTTTTGATTTTCGATACATTTTATCCCGGTTACGAATGCATCTCAAAAGCCCCAGGCATTTTTACTAGAGATTACAGCAGTACATGTATTATTATTAACCACCGTGGAGATTAAGGACACTAATTCGGTAGCGGCATTGTTTGCATCATCGCTGTTAAGAACACATGAAAAGTCGGTTCTTTCAAGTTCGACCACGGAAGCATCCACATCAACGCGACGCGAGGTTATAACTGGTTTCGGGAAATTAATTTTAAGTTTGCAGAACACTATTACTGGAGCATGATCTGTAATAAAAGAGTCGACAACCAAAGTAATAGCAGGCTTTTTCGTCTTAATAATCGCGTGATCCAAGCAACTGTTTTTACGAGTGGTGAAGAGATGACCGGGCAGCATTCCATGCGATGCAACTGTGTTCAGCTAAGTTTCAGAATTTACGTCAACATTATCGGGTGAAATATTTATGTTAATGTCTCCTAATAATAGTCTTAAAAAATTTAAGCGTACTTAGATTAAGGTCTAAACTGTCCATAAAGTTTTGAATATTTCTGTGTGATGGAGATCGATATGTCGTGGCCAGATCTTAAAATTGATCATTTCATGAAATGATCGACCATTTCATGAAATGGTTGCATTTTATGAAATAGAACATCGACCGCTGGCCACATCATGATGTGGTCTGGCCAAATCATTGAATACTCAACGTTTGACGATATGAACAGTAAAACGCACGACTACTTCATGATGTGGCCAAACATTAGTGATCATATCATAAAATAGATTATCCACCGGTAGAGGCGTTGATGTATCTTTGTTTTTGTTGTGCATCATGGCGGCAGACGACAGTTCGTTTGGAAAAGGAATTATAAATATGCAAATGGACGATAAAAGTGAAGTGAAGTATCGTTATTCTACCAATCTACGTGACTTTTATGAAATTCACTCGAAAAACGAGCGCAATCTTAAAAAACCATGGAGTTTCGAACGTGTGGCGAACCAACTAATTATCTATGGTTCGCACTGTTACTATGCGTTCGCACTGGTGAAACATCACAATAAAACATGTTGAAATCTCTAGTGCCTGTCAAACTTTGTATGGAAAATTGACAGAAAATAGAGATTCCAACATGTTTCGTTGTAAATGTTTCGCCAGTGCGAACGCACAGTTAGATTTAACCGGACAACACTAGTTGGTCCACACAGTATGTCTATGGTTCAAGGAAAACCAGAGGGTTTGATTCACCATGTAAAACTCTGGCTACCTGAATATCATATCGTATACCTTGTATTTCTCCGTAGGGGGGTGGTGTGGCGAACCAACTAATTATCTATGGTTCGCACTGTTAGATTTGCTCAATATGCGTTCGCACTGGCGAAACATCACAACAAAAAATGTTGAAATCTCTAGTGCCTGTCAAACTTTGTATGGAAAATGACAGAAAATGGAGATTCCAACATGTTTCGTTGTGCATGTTTCGCTAGTGCAAACGCACAGTCAGCCAGCACTCCGATAATACAAATACGTCAAATTGTACTTTAATTGTATCCAATCTATTACTATACTCTATGATTCTATCTAATAGTAAAAAGAGGTTATTGAAGTTAGCGGTATTGCCTAGACTTCTTATATTTAGGTGAAAAAAAATTAAACCACTTGCGGTATTGTTTAGGTATGTTGTACATGGTTCCGGGGCACACGTGTGTGAATTTGAGACCGAGAGAAGTTCCATATCATCTGTAATGACCAAATTTTCGTCATTCATTTGGTGTTCTTTGAACTCAACAAATAAATCATAATATGATGACGAATGTGCAGGCCTGGAGATGCGAGATTGGTCTGGTACAAAGAGATTCTACTGATTACTAGATTGGCGCTATGAAGGAAGAGTGTAACACAGCAAGACGGCCAGCACGCGTAGCATGACCACCGTAGAAACGAGTTTTGTCGACGGAAAAATAGACAAAATGACAGATAAACCATCACAATCTGTCATTTTGTCTATTCTTCCGTCGACAAGACTCGTTTCTACGGTGGTCATGCTACGCGTGCTGGTATGACATTCCTTTTGTTGTAAGTTTTATGTGTGTACACGAGTATGAGACATGAGTGTGTGTATTGCGTATTTATGTGTATTTTTATTAAGAACAATGATTGGTGTAATGAGAACTGGAAAAAGTACAAAAAATAACTTAATTACAAGAAATAACATAAATGAAAAAGTACATGTACTGTTGGACGTAATGCCGCGCTGTTAGCCTTTCATGGATATGTCTCATCTGTGTTAAGATACGGCTTAATTATATGGGGTAATTCCACTGACATCAATAAGGCATTTATTGTGCAAAAAAAATGTTTACGAGCTGTGTTTGGTGCAGACCCATTAGATTCTTGCAAACCTATTTTTAAAAAACACAGTTTATTAACATTAGCATGCTTATACATATTGGAAATGGGAGTATTTGTAAAAAAAACATCCTCACCTATTCAGTAAAGCCGATAGCTTCAATAATTATAAGGTGGGCAAAATGTCAAGGGATCCAACAAAATTAGCAATGCCAAGATGTAGAACAGCGTACTGCCATAAAAACACTAGTCGAATGGCAATACAGATATTTAATAATATTCCGAAGGATATTAGAGAACTGCGAACCAGTCTATTTCAAAAGCATCTCAGAGCATGGCTGATAGAAAACTGTTTTTATAGTATTAAAGAATTTATGAATTCTAGAACAAATAGGAAAATTGCAGGACATGTAAATTACATTTGACATTTTTATTTTAAGCTATTGACATAATATTTTGTAATTTAATTTCCAATTTAAGTTTTATTTTTTATTTTTGTAAGTCGATTTTTAGAAAATTTGTAATTGAATTATTTTTATTTGACATTTGTAATTTGTAGTGATGCAACGAATACTACTTTTACGAATACGAATACGAATACGAATATCAAACCTACTATTCGGCGAATACGAATACGAATACGAATATCTCGCCATGTAATAAAAGACTAATAGTCTAGTACTACATAGACGCAGCCATTACTAACGTTCGTCTAAGTTACTTAGGACTTACTATCCTACCTTTTGTTCATACAAAAGAAATACAGACCATATAACTACTTACTTGATAATTTATCGAAGTGTTTCCATATGTCACTTTGATCTCGTTTACGAGAAGACATTTTCTATTCAACTTCAACTTCTTTCACTTCACAGCAGCCTCAGAAAATAAAAATAAACATGTGTGCAATTCACACGTGGTAGAAGTGAAACCCTCAAAAATTTTGGCTTCAAGAAAACGAAAAAAAAATAAAAACATGTATGACAGAATTGTTTCTCTTTAAAAGTTCTAATAAAAGTCCGCAACAGCATACATCACACTTTTATCAGTAAAAGTGGAACTTTAAAACGTTAGGTAAAAGTACTGGGTCTTATAATCTTATATCACGCTCTTCCCCCTCATGCACATCATAAATGCGCGCGCAGTACTTGATCATTATTTTGCTGTGATGTTATTTTAAAACTGCGATATCTCCTAAGATATTCATTGAAATTGAATGATGTGAAGGGCAATTTTGTTTTAAATTAAATACTTGTGATGAATAATGTATTTATTAGGATAAGGATTAATATCATGTTTATAAAAACACCTTCGCAAATAATGCATTATTTTAGAACAAATTTGGTTAGCATAAAAAAGGTTATAAGTGAGCCAACCTTAAAAGATAGACATATGCTGTCGCGGACTTTTTTTTAGAACTTTTAAAGGGAAACAATTCTGTCATACATGATTTTTGCGAAACTTTAACCGTTTACGCAGCGCACGCAGCGGAAGTTCTCAAAAGGAAAAATAAAACCCCCCGATTTTGAAACATTCTTCATTGGTGCTCAGCTCCTATTAGTTTTAGCGTGATGATGTATAGCCTATAGCCTTCCTCGATAAATGGGCTATCTAACACAAAAATATATTTTTAAATCGGACCATCAGTTTCTGAGATTAGCGCGTTCAAGCAAACAAACAAATTCTTCAGCTTCAGAGAACCACAAACATAAGAAACACTGTATAATGCTTCCTATCTCATTTTCTCCCACGTTAAATCTTATGAATTTATGTTTGTCTCTTTTTACTGTCGCTTTTTCGTTTCATCGACTTTCAAATCACAACGATACTAAAAGAAGTTTTCACTTCAATAAAACAATATTCTCTTGCTTGACTTGTGCTTTCGACTGACAAATGAAATGAAAGGAATGAATGAATCAATCAATCCATGGTTCATATTGATAGGAAAACTCCCGGGCCGCGGCACTGTATAAACTATGGCCGGGGAGTCCCCCGTCGCGTCGTCGTTGCGGTTAAGGCCCTTGCACACGTCGTATTTTTACGTGCCGACGACGCGCGTTTTCCAAGACTGCCAGTAATTAGATTTGCATACAAACATATTAATTTTTAAATATTCGTATTAGTATTCGTATTAGTATTCGCCGAATACGAATATTCGGTAAATGTCTACTATTCGGCGAATACGAATATTCGTATTCGTATTCGTTGCATCACTATTAATTTGATAATTTAGACAATTCTTGATTTAGTACTTATTTTTTCTGACATTGGAATTTAATTATTTTGTTAAGGCTCCGTGCTGCCGCACCGCACGAAATCACTGATTTTGATCAATTTTGTTTATTCGTTGTGAGAAAGGGGACGAGAATTTAAACAAAATTATTTGTGATTTGAAAAGTCCAATTCTTCGTCTTGTACATAGGGGAAAGGGATTTTTGAAATAAATTAAGGATTCGTGGGAAATCACTAAAATTCGCAACAAGTTTTCCAAAAAATGACGCGAGACTGACGTTTGATCGTTTCGTTAGAAGAAACTGCTTTTGATGTTGAAAATTAAAAAATATCATCAACATCATTATATGGTCTACTTGTACATAGGGAAACCACTTTTTTCAACTTTCATACAAAATATAGCAGAAAAAAAATGTTGAAATAACGTAACTTTCTCAAAACTTCAAGCCAAATAAATATTTTTTTCCTTTTAAGAAATTTTAAAAATTATATATTAATTTTAAGTTAGGGGACCGTTGTTGAACAAGTCACCACACGACTTACAACTCGTATTCGTATTCGCTGTAATCAATATTTTTGTCTGAAATTTTTTGCAGTCTATGGTCGGATAGATATTCTCGTCAAATAAATCGACTAAAAGCAAAAATATAAATGGGCAACATTTTAAAAAAATGTTGAAAATGACATTTCCGCGCGGTCAAAATGACAGTCAAACGTCACTCCCGGGATGCGCGCGTTCGCTGTAATAATTCGTTTTTTAATGGTTTTAGTGTGTAAATCGTCGGAAAGTGGTGATATTTTCATTTTGAAGTAAATACTACATCGTTTTAGATAATATTCGCACTAAATAAATAACATTAGATTATACCTATTTTGACCCAACCAAAAAAAGTGTAAACAAACGTGAAGGAGAAAGTTGACGTGAAAGTGAAAGTTGTGATATTTTGTGAGTTTTCTGTATGGATCTGATCGGTAAGTGTTTTATTTCTTTTCTATATTACATTGTTCATCGATTTAGAAAAAAAATCCAAAAAAATAAAAATAAAAAATATTTTTTTGGTACGGAGAAAGTTATGAAAGCACTAGAAATTCAAGATCAGCAAATGTCTAGATTTTTTGAATTTTTTTGAAAAAAATTTGGTCTCTAAAAACGCTTTTATTAGATAACTTATCTATCCATAATTTACCCTGCAAAATTTCGTGTGAATTGGTACGGTAGTTTTATTAGAAATCGCAAAAACATTAGAACATAGAAAACACAAAAAAAACGAGTAATAAAGATTAGTAAACGTTGATAACAAAGACTGTAACCATTTACAATGTATCTCTAATCTATTCGAGTACAAATAACATAAACAAAACACTTTAGACGTTATTATGAAACCCGATGCTTTTGTTTATTCAAGTGCGGTCGTAAATCTGTCACGGCGCGGACCACCCACGGCGCCTGAGCGGTTAATTGTTTAATAGAATCTAAATTTTATTTTATAAATAAACAATTACTTCATTACGTAAATAAATGGCAAAGTAAACTATATAAACGATCGCGGAAAATCTATTCCGTCAGTAGCGAACGGGCCTTCCCAGCGTGAGGACGTATCACTTTGCGTCGCAGCACGCACACACGCACGTACGTGTCCGATGTTAACATATTCCAGAAATTGTACGTCGACTACCACATTTTGATCCGCATTTTATTTTAAAGTACTTTGCTTGTTTTTGAAGAACATTAAAATTTTGCATGCCTGGCAATAAATAAAATACCGGTGTACGTGTGTTCGTAATTCTTCTTATCCTAAACGGCTTGACTGATTTAGATGTTTTTTTTTTTAATTCTTTTTGTGTAACTTGGATGGTTCATAACTATAGTTGGACTCGCGTGGCGCTGTTGTCGCAGGACAACATCTGCTTGCTGGGGTGAACCCAGCAGTTTCTTATTTTCCACACAAAAAGTGAAAAATCCATATAAAACACGTCGAGGCTGCCCCCCCTGCGCGCCTCCGGCTCTAAAAAGATTCACGTGGTTAGGTATCACGTGTGTCAAAATTATTTTTAAATTTAGAGAATTTATTTTGCAGAATAGCTTTGAGATTCTCATAGTCAAAAGTAAGGAATTTTAGTGATAGTTTAGTAAGTTTAGTTCGGTATACAAGAGAATCGGCACCAATAGTGAATTTTTCATTTTCACTAAATTAATAACTCATTCAGTTGCAAAATTTTCTGTTCTTTTGCTTATATCTCGAAAATTATGTCTTATCGCAAAAATAATAAAAATTTCGATCCCCTTTATGAAACCCATAAACCCATAAAACTCAACATGTAGGTAATAATTTTTCATGTTTTCCATACAAAAAGTATAAAATTCCGTAGAAAACAGAATTGTTATAAATATACTAAACGAATATACACAAACATTCCAGACTTATTTCATAAGCGTACCTACGTAACTTAACAAAATACCGTCTATAGGATCAAAACTGTTTAAGCGATCACTACGCTCGATGTTTAGGCGTGTGTGCGTGAACGGTGCACACAAACATAGCATCGCAAGAATTTACCTAAACTCTGTCGAGTGAATTCACAGCCAGGAGCCTTAAATTAGAGACATTGTTATTGTCACAAAATTTGCATGCCGAATTTAGTTGGCGGAATATGTAGAACTATTGTGTATTTGTTATAAAATCTGTAAAATACCATATTTCAGGCAAATAAATTAATCTATCTATGAAATAACATAAAGGAAAAGAACAAAAGTGCAGCCTATAACAATCGTTCTCACAAACCGATTCAAAGACTGGAGGAACATGAGTCATGCGTACGTACGGGATATCATAGCCGACTAGTCACTTTGGGTCGGCAGGCTTTGGTAAATCCAATTCATTCTTGATCAAAATATGTGGAGCCCCCCTCTTTTTTGCGAAGGAAAATTTTTCCGTTGGTTACCCAGCAGAAGCGATATTCATTGCTACTGGCAAAGTCTTTAGCAAAAAAAAAAAACAGGCCAAGTGCGTGTCGGACCACGCACAATGAAGGGTTCCGTAGTTGGGATGAATTAATCCTAAAAACAAACTTAACTTTGTAGTTGAAAAATATGTTCTCCCATACGGAATGTATGGGAAAACATGTTTTTGCAACTGCAAAGTTAAGTTGGTCGATTATTATTCGTTAACTTGTAGAGTCTACTTAGCTGTGATAGTTTTCCTTTTAATTTCGTTATATGAACTACTGTTGTGATTTTTTTCACACACCCAAAACCAACCATTTAGCCGGCAGGGGGGGGGACACTTGACTCTAACAAAAAATAGCACTTTAAAGCTTAATATTTCGCCAACGAATCCCTGAATCCAAAAATGGTTTTCACAAACTCGCAATGTTTTTAAAGGACCTTTCCAATGATACCCCTCACTATGGGTTAAAAAAAGAAAAAAAATAACATCACCACTTTACGTGTATGAGAGGTATCCTAAAAAAAAATGTTTTTATTTTTTTATTTTACTACTTTGTCGGCGTAATTAAAATATATACCTATGCCAGATTACAGTTTTCTAGTACTAAGGGTCTCGGAGCTAGACCGCGGACAGACAGACAGACAGACAGACCCAGACCCAGACCCAGAACCCTAAAAAAGGAGTCGTTTCATTTTCGGTGTAAGATTTTCTGAAACGAATACGGGTTTTGCCGGTCCACTTATATTAAGATGTTCAGTAGAAAGTTTACTATGTTTTTTATTATAATCCTTAAACATACGAACAAACTTTTCCTTACGAAGATTGGTAGTAAAGTCACAGACATATAAAGAATAGCAGACCAAACATTAATCCATAGTTATATTTATATAGCTGGACATGATTCTCTATCCTTTTTTTGCTAAGCGACAAGTCGTAAATTGTGGCCGCATTCCGAGTTACGCTAAAAGTGATAATATCGCGAATCCGACCAAATTGTCACAAAATATGAGGGTTATTGAGTAATAATTGAAGACATAAGTGGATGAAGGTGATATGTCGCAAAATTCTAATTTCGAGAAAAACGAGTTCAAAGTTTCGCAAAAACATTTTAGGATATTTCAAAACGCCTTAAATGTATTTATCCAATAAGGGTGTCTGGCGGCGCCAAACGTTTAATATTTTTAAAATAGGAGAGAAATTAAAGAATAAAATGTATTTTGAGTACTTTATTTTAAGAAAAACTGAACATAACTCCTTCTTCCGCAAAGAATATTTTAATTTATTTGATAAAATTAACTCTGAAGGAGACAAGTTACTTAAGAAATTAGAAGAAAAAACAAAAAATAAACGAAAAACGATTATTCTTCTCCGAGAATGGACTGATAATAACATCGATATTCCGGTTTAACAAATTTTAGTTGGTCTTTAATATTAGCTTTTTTTTCAACTGACACAGTACCATATTTTCCATCCACACGTGGCACCTCAAAATTTGGATTAATTTGACCCCCTTTTTTTTTAAATGTCCACTTTCTGGAATGGTGTCATTTCGTCGTACGACTCTTTGTATAAATATGAACCGTATTCATCAATTCTGATCTATTTCACGCCATCCCTAAAACTAATTTTTCCATTATCTGTATTTAATTTTTCCTGTTAATCAATCGATTAATAGTTGAAAATAGCCACAAACATGGTTGTTTTAAGGTTTAAAATTGTTTGTATGCACATAACACCATCATTCATGCATAGAACAGCGAAAATCTGAAAATGCGACATATCACCTTCATCCACTCATGTCTTCAATTGTGACTTTGGACTTTGGTCGGATTCGCGATATTATTATCACTTTTGGCGTAACTCTGAATGCGGCCTGTATCTCGTTCTGTCACCTGTTGTCACACTGACTCACACATAGACAAAATTTGACTCGTAGCTTGTTTAGGCCGTGCCGCCATATTGATAAGCAACATCATCTGCATTGCGTTCAATGTTTCAATCGCGTTATTTAGTCAGGGACGGATTTAGCAATAAAGATGAAAAGTTTTTGTAAAACATTTACCATTTAATTATCAAACAGAGCCTCAGTTTACTGTACGATTTTTTTTATTTTTTATTACATTTTTCCAGAATACCTGCAGAGTGCAGATTGTCAGTGTAAACACACTTGCTAATGTAATAAATTATAAAAAATAGTTATGTTACCCTGTATCTGTCTGATGGATAACAAAAACATAGGCATAGGTGTACATAAATAGGGATAGGCTACACACATAACTTTGAAATTTCGTTCGGCAGGTAATAATTGATCTACACTTCTTATAACCAGAGACTATCGATTTTCGCGGATTTTCAGTAAGTATTTTGGTTGTTTCAGTATCGACCGTAGACCGTAGAATACTGGCCGGTATTATGCCAGTATTATCCTCCTTAGTTCGGCCATGTATTGACAACACTCCCTGTGTGTGCGTAATGGCTACGCAATTTTTAGCGAATGTTTGGTCTGCTATTCTTTATATGTCTGTGTAGTAAAGTCCACGATAATTGTTCTGGTGTTTGAGTCATTTGGTCCTATGCGATATAAATCTTTCACCTCGTGAGCCTGTATGTGTGAGGGATTTATTCATTGAAATATACTCATGAACAAAGTTTAATGCTTTTATTTGACACAACTGTTATTTCGTATCTAAGGAAAAAGACAAACGACTTGCGGTGTCAGATGGTACTGTATGGCCAGTACTCACACTCCTCTTCACGGCATCGTCGTGGTCTTCAGGAGTTCAGGAAACTCCTAAGCCGCTCCGCAATTTCAACAGCCATTTAGTTGGGAGAGATAGCTTATGGCAAACATTATGTCGGGTCGAGTTGCCACTGCCAGATACATGAGTGTGCCAATTAAATTTTTGTAGGGCAGATTGTCCCTTTCATCTCTTCCTCCTTTTTCTAGTTAAGACTTGGTTCAGTTTGATTTCATCTCCCTTGTAGGTAACATCTATCCCTATTAGCCGTTTAGGTGTAGGTACCCAAGTCTTTTAACTCAAATTTCGCAATTAAGAGGTCTTTTATTTCTTGAAACTTTCTTGGACACGAATAGGTAATTAACAAATCGTCGACATAGATAATTATTATAATTTTAACTCCTCTTTTCTCTAGTAAGTATAGACATGGGTCAGCTTCCGATGCTTTGAAACCTATGTTCTTTAACTCTGTGTCGAGTTTCTTGTACCATTGCCTCCCTGCCTGTTTGAGTCCATATAAAGCTTTTATGAGATGACAAACTTTCCCTTTGGGATTGTTTTTTATGTCTTTTAGCATACTCATTGTTTTGTTGTACAAAGTTAAATTTTCTTGTTGACTTTCTTCAACCATGATTTCAGTCAGATATTCTTCTAAATAGTCAGGATACTTCATTACAATTTTTTCTTCTAGTTCACCATTCAGGTACGCTGTTGTAACGTCCATCTGGTTCAACTTCAAGCCTTCTTCCATGGCTATTCCTACAACAGATCTAATTGAACTCCAGTGGCGTGCACACAGTTTTAAGACAGGGTAGGCAGAAAATTTTACTCACCAAAAATACTGCACGTTGGTTTTGGTTCGTCGCGTCGTCTTGTCGATTGATGATTAAACGCGTCTCTATACGATTTTTTCCAAAGGTGTGATATTTAAGGGAAGCTTCTAAGTGTTTTTCAGATTGTTCATGTTTTCTCGCGGCGGTAGGAAAATTATGAATATCAGCGTAACCGGTGTCGTTCCAGACGGTTTTATTATTTGAAAATAGTAGACAAACGAAACAAAATAACCGATTAGGTACTGTGTATGCAACCTGTCAGCCAATGATATGAATCATATTGTTTTTTATTGAATTTACGATTGACTTTACCTTTAATTTGTATTAATTGCAAATCCGGTGTACCACGACCTATCTCGATAACTTGTTTTTTTTTCACCGAAATATAGTTTTGAAAACGCATCATGTTTTATTTTCTCAATACACACACCATCTGAACAACTTTCACAGACAATATTATCCATTTTACACTAATAACAACAATCAAATTCTAATTACCTGATAGCGTATTCACAAACACAACGCACGTCAAACAATATGGCAACTATAGTAAAACGGGCAATAAAGGGTAAAAAAGGTTATACGACAAAAAATTATGGTCATCTAAATGTATAAAATTCAATGAAACAACGTTATTTCCTAAAATATTTGCATTGCATAGCTAACTTTCCTTCGGTAATGTTCGGTACGAGTCGTAATTTTTCGTCTTAGCTGTATAGAATAACTACAAATAGACACTGGCTTTTCTTGCAGTTGTGTGCATGATTTTTGTCATTGTGTGTCAGCAAAGCCCGCGTAGCTATAGGAACGCACACACATTAAATACGACTTACCACGAGAGCACACATAAAAACATTCAGAGACGAATAGTTTGTGTCTTTACCGTGGCAGAGGCGAGGCGGCGCTAGTGCAGCGCGAATCGAGATGATGCGAAATTCGAATGATGATACCACCGGCACTCGATAGGTGGAGCTGATTTATGATTTGTTTTGTTTATTGATAAAATAATATTAGATCTATTATCAGAACTAGGGTAGGCAGTGTCTTTCTGTCTTTATGAAACGCACGCCACTGTTGAACTCAGTCTAGCTACGGGAGCGTATGTTTCGTTGTAGTCAACGCCTGGTCGTTGAGTGAAGCCCCGTGCTACAAGTCTGGCTTTCTTTGTGATACTGTTGTCAGGTCCTATTTTGTTTCTTAGAACCATTTTGTAGTCCACTTCTTTCATGTCTTTGTTCTTCTTTTCTATTTTCCAAGTTCCATTCTTAACATGTGCTCTAATCTCGGCTTTAATAGCATCATGCCAGTATGTATCATCTTCATTCTCATCGGATATGCAGGATATTTCCGAGAGTAGGTGACTTTCTTCAGTCTGGTCCAGTATAAAATCTCTGGTCCACGCGGGCGGACGCCTTTCTCTTTGCGGCCTCCCATTTTCAGGTATTTCTACAACATCTGATGCATCGTCGTAAGACTCTATTTCTTCTACCGAAGAAACTTCATCTTCTTGCTCGTTGGCATTTACTGACGTATTTTTCTCTGTTATTTCAATTTCTATTGGTCGTACCCTTTTATTTTTCTTATCATTGTTTTTAACTTTGTTTTCTTTTCCAGGTATCTGAGATTGTTCCTTTTCGTTAATAAGTTTATCATAGATCTGACTTTCTTCTTCGAAGTACATCTTGTTTATGACTTTTATGTCCCTGCTTATCACTACGTCATCGTCTTCCGGTATGTACACTCGGTAAGCCTTTGAAGTCATCGAGTAACCCATAAATACGCCTTCTTTGGCATTCTGGGTCAGTTTGCCTCTTTTGTTCTTTTTCAAAACAAAAGTCTTCTTGCCAAACACGTGAAGATGATGTCCACATGGTATTCGGCCTAGCCATTTCTTGAACGGTGTTTCGCCATTCAGTGCTTTGGAAGGGCTACGATTTATAAGGTAGTTTGCGGTTGCTACCGCTTCCGCCCAGAGCTTTTTAGGTGCCTTGGCCTCGATTAATAGACATCTGGCTTTGTCTACCAAGGATCTGTTCTTCCTCTCGCTAATCCCATTTTGTTGAGGGGTGTAAACCGTGGTCAACCTTCTTTGGATGCCATGCGATTTCAGAAAGTCATCGAACTCCTTGTTGCGGTATTCTGTACTATTGTCGGTCTGCAGGTTTTTTATTTTCTTGTTATGGAACGTCTCAACTTCATTTTTATATTCTTTGAAAATGTTGAATACGTCACTTTTTCTTTTCATAAAATAGACGTGACAATAGCGACTATAGTCGTCTGTGAAAGTTACATAATACTTTGATCCTGCTAGTGTATTGCATTCAAAAGGTCCACAAACGTCGCTATGGATTATTTCCAGGTTATCGGTTGTGTATAGATCATTATGTCTTATAAACGGTAATCTGGATAATTTACCCTTGATGCAGGTCTCACATGTTCCCATGTCTTCATCATTTAAGTTTAAGCCATACATGAGGTTATCCTTAGCCATCTTCTTTAAGTCTCTTTCGTTTATGTGGCCGAGTTTGCGATGCCATTCCATAATGTCACTAGCATTTTTTGGTGTGTAATTTGCAGTCTCTTTTCGTCTAGATTCAAAGTAGTAAAGCCCCTCTCTCTTTCGAGCAGTCAGTGTGATTTCGCCGGTTTTTTCTACGACGTAGGCCTTTTCCTTTTCAAAAACAACCTTATTTCCTCTGTCCGTTATCTTTGCGACGGATAAAAGGTTTACTGAAATATCGGGAACATACAGGGTGTCATTGAAATTGTAGCCATGTTTATCGGTGCTGATTTCAACTCTTCCTTTACCTTGAATTCTACTAGTGTATTTGTCTGACGCCAACTTTAGGGTGCCTTTTTCAAGGGTCATGGTAGAAAACATCGATTTTTCACCGCACATGTGTGATGAGCAGCCGCTATCTAGACACCAGACATTTTCATCGGCATCTGAATTTACGGTGCTCCTTTTTCATTTGTGTTTTTCTTGTTGCCCCAACATGTCTCGATAGTGTGGCCTTTCTTTTTGCAGCTCTTGCAGTACAACCTTTGCCTGTTTTTCTTGGTATGATATGCTTCTGAGCTTTCAGGCTGTTCATTTCCACTCCTTGCTTGGTATTCTTCCAGGATCTTTACTTTCAGATCTTCAGGATTGGGCAGGGTGTCTCGAGATTCAATGGCTATTCTAAAGTTCTCAAAAGTTGTCGGCAAACTGTAGAGAAGCATTATGCTAAGCAGTTCTGGAGGTACCTTTATATCCATATCTGCGAGTTTGTCTACGATGTCCATGAAGTTATTTATGTGGTCACGAATATCTTCTCCTGTGGTCATTCGCTTTAGAACCAACTGTTTTAGTAAGGTAGCTTTCCTTGCAGGCCCAGTGCTTTGGTAAGTAGCTTTTAACTTGTCCCATACAGCTTTAGATGTCGCGCAGACTTTAATTTGTTTTAATTCAGACGGTGACAATAAAAGTAGGATTTCAGCCCTTGCCTTCAAGTCCTCTTTGTTGAACGCCGATCTCGCCGCCGCATCCGTAGCTGGTGGTAACGTTTTCTCGCCGCTTACGATATCCCAAAAGTCATTTTTAATCAGGACCGCTTGTGCTTGCAAACACCACGTCTCATAATTTGACTTGGTCAAAGGTTCTATATTGCGATAAGTCGTAGCTGATGCCATTTTGCATACTTGCAAACAACCACGCTCTGCTACCAATTTGTGAGGGATTTATTCATTGAAATATACTCATGAACAAAGTTTAATGCTTTTATTTGACACAACTGTTATTTCGTATCTAAGGAAAAAGACAAACGACTTGCGGTGTCAGATGGTACTGTATGGCCAGTACTCACAGTATGGGAGCATTTAGGACAGAACCGACCCTCATCACGGTATCTAGTAACCGTTCTTTGGTCTCAGGCTTTGTCACAGTTATATTTCTGATTTCCACGCAACTTGATCTCGCACTGCGTTCCGGTCGTTCAAGTTTGTCCTTCAATGTTGTGAGAGACTGCGAAATTTCAAGTTGGGCCTCTAGCTGGTCGATATGCGACTTCAAGTTATCATAGTGCTGAGATAAAGATGTGACAGAGTCCTGAATCTTTGAATTTTGCAATTTTATTTCCTCGATAGATTCATAAATTTTCCCTATTTTAGTATTTTGTTGCTCCTTGAAATCTAGGAACATGGATTTCATTTCGGACATAAAAATTGACATCTGGTCCTGTACCCTAATTGCGTAATACAACACAATCACAATTTGTTTTGATTTGAAACAGATTTCTAATCCATTGCTTCATAAGTTTGAAAAAAAAAATCTGTTCAACAATGTAAATAACGCAATGAATGTTGTTGAAATGTCAAAAAGAAACAAATTTCGCGAAATTGTTTACGAAAATAAGTTACGCAATTAGGGTACTGGTCAATTCCTGATTCCATACATTTCCGCTTGTTTTTGTTTCCAATCATTCCACGTTGTGTAATGGTTGAAGAGTCACTAACATCGGTATCTTTAATTGATGTTTTATTTATTGCCGAGTCCGATCCATAATGCAATATGGTGGAGGATTTTACAGGTAATGAACTTGTTGGTGACCGTATATTGCATGGAAAATTGACAGAAAATAGAGATTCCAACATGATTAGTTGTGAATGTTTCGCCAGTGCAAACGCACAGTGAAGCCGGGTCTCCTGCGCGTGTTTATACACAAAAACTTCGCAACAAAGGAGGCGTGGTCATATACATCACGAGCTTTCAGTCATTTCATTCCGGGCCGGGCCAGCTAAAAAATAAGTGAGAAAATAGTACTTACAAATTCCATGATTTGATTTTTGGGGTTCCCTTTGAATTTTTTAGCATAGATAACATAAAGCCTCAACCCTGTATAAACGTAGAAACAACCATTTCGACCATTCACATTTTTCATTTATTATTTTAAGGAAGAGAAAGCGCGTTTTTCGCTTGTTAGCAAGAAATAAGGATTTTTAAATAATAATAAAATGGCAACATTGGCAACTCTACAATCAGAAATCAGAAATGTCAATATGTGTGTGTTTGGTTTGGTTGTAAGTTGTAATAATTTCGATTAAAATCGAGTCATTGGAATAGTATTAAATTGTGCGTATATTTTTATACCAAGTGCAGAGAAGTTCACCGAAGACCGAACCAGTGTATTCTCGTCCAGTCGTACCTATAATGCCCATATTTCCTGGCCCGTGTTAGGATTATGTACGACAGTACATGCGGCGCCGCCGCCAGCGGGCAATGCGGCAAATCGCAGCCCGACGGCGACGGGCCGCCGCCGCGCGAGCCCCCGCCTGCTCCTCTAGAGAGGGACTACAGCGGCTTCGACATAGTCAAAGCAACTCAGTACGGCGCATTCGCTCGCGTCAAAGAGCTGGTCGAAGCGGGCTGGGACGTGAACCAGCCGGACCACGAGACCGTCACGCTGCTGCACTGGGCGGCAATCAACAACCGGCGCGAGATCATCCAGTACCTGCTGACGAAGGGCGCGGCGGTGGACGCGGTGGGTGGCGAGCTGCAGTCCACGCCGCTGCACTGGGCCACGCGCCAGGGCCACCTGGAGGCCACGGTGCTGCTGGTGCGCGCGGGCGCTGATGCGTCCCTGCGCGACGCGGAGGGCTGCGCCTGCCTGCACCTGGCGGCACAGTTCGGCCACACGGCCGTGGTGGCGTACCTGGTGGCGCGCGGCGTGGCGCCGGACGCGGCCGACGCGGCTGGCATGACGCCGCTCATGTGGGCGTGCTGGAAGGTGTCGGCCGTGGACCCGGCGCGCCTGCTGCTGACGCTGGGCGCGTCGCCGCGGCCTGCCGACCGCTCGCACGGCAACACGGCTCTGCACTGGGCCATCCTCGCCCGCAACACCACTGCCATATCCACCCTCATACTATATGTGAGTTTCATCCTATGAGCCTATAAGCAAGGGTTTGCTTATCCTCAAAATTAGATTATGCTCTTATATTCATTCAACTATATTTGTCAAGAGTAAGAAGCTCTTGGCAAAACCTGGAATAATCCTTTTACTTGAAACATGGAGAGGTGGAGGTGAAGCTCTGTTGCAACCATAGTAGTGTATAATTAAAACAACAAAAACCATTAAATCATTACAATATGTTAAAGTTTTAGTATTTAATATAACAATGATAAACAGGGTGACGCTAGCTTAGATGTGCCTAACCTGCGAGGAGTGACTCCGCTAGCCATGCTGCAGGCCAATGCTGACTCACTGTGGGTGGGCTCCAAAGTAGCAGATAAAATAAAAGAACACTCAATAGCTGCAAATAAAAGGAACATATTTAGGAGATTAACATATGATAAGGTAAGATATTGTATCTATTTTAAACTAATATCATGTAGGTAATGTAGGTATTACTGTATGGCATGGAATTCTATAAATTATGTATGTTGTTATCCACAAATGACTAGCGTGTTGTGCTAAAATATTACATGAATGCTGGTGATGTTCAGTCTATGGAGCTATTCTGACATTTACGCTCACATCATTTGCATGTCAAGACATTGACTTTAACGAAAATCAAAAGTAAGAAAAATGGCATCATACTCCCTCCGACCTGACAATGTACAATTGGTGAGAAGTGCGTAACGTACGGGAGGGGTGTAGTAGCTAGTATAGCTACACAATATTAAAATGGTATTTGGCTCGCCTACGCACCACCACGTGCTTGCGGGCTGGCGGTTGGGCATAGAATGACCCCCACTCAGCCCGCACCTTGTGACGTATGCGCTCGAGACAAATCATAAGTATATCTGTATACACTACATCCCTTCCTTATTTTAGTTTATTTTATTTCTGTATTAAATACTCCCTTATTTAATATGTATTAATAATAAGGATCTTTAGGAAGAAATAATAAGTTTTTATATTTTTCATCTAGTATTTATTAAGTTAGAAGTATCTGCATGATATTACTTTACTGTAGTGAATCACTTATATTTTGATTACTAAGTAAGCCCCAATTTGGGCATCTATATCTAATTAGTTTTTAATCAATCATCACAAATAATTGCTTTATTTTAATTCCATTATTATCAATATAATTAATTTCCTGTTTATTATGACCGGCCATCTTCAAAGTCAAAGTCAAAGTCAAATCATTTATTTCAAATAGGCCCATGTATGGCACTTTTGAACGTCAAAAAATTACAAAATAATAAAATTGATTCTAGTCGCCCCTTCCAAAAGGTAGTTTTCGTATGGAGAAGAATGGGCAAGAAACTCCACCGTTACTCTTTTAAAAATGTTTTACAATTGTTTGTATATGTACATACATTTGTTAAATAATTATTATATGTGAAGACGATGCACCTAGAATAAAATTACTATACCACAATAGGTAAAAAGAATTAAAAATGAAGCAACGATAGATAATTTAATATGTGATAGATACATTGTGCTCACATATTTACAAACATTGTAAAAGTAGACGATTTTCCTAAAATTTTACAATTAATAAGTGTGTGAGGAAGTCACAGAATGTAAAATCAATGTCATAAAACACAAAGTAATAAATTTTACAATTAAATTAGCAACCAGTTTGATTTTGTCTTGATTCTAAATTGTCCTATGGAGCAGGACCAGCATGTTTCCAAGCACTCTTATCTTGGATATAATCCTCTAATTTGTAATATGCTTGTTTACAAAGTGTACTTTTTATATGAGTTTTAAATTTTCTTTCATTTAATTGCAATATCGCTGACTGAATACATTAGTGGCACAAGTCGAAATTATGGCAATTTGAGTTAGTAATGAATTCTTGTTCTAAATTAGGTACTTTATTTTATGCATTAAAAACCCAACTCGTTAGTTCATAAACTACCCGATTGGAGGCATAAGTGTCATTAGTGAATAAACGATAACGTTGCGTCTCTTTCATGCAACACTGGCTCAACGTTAATCGGCCACATGCACTCGCGGCTATCGCCCGCTTAATGTTGTGCAATAATGTCACTGTTGAGTTGCAGTTTTGCACAAATATCGCGGAGTTTTCTAAGTTGTGCTCATAAGTATTCCACGGTAAGTAGTCATTTATTTAGTTTTAAATAAAAATAATCACTATTAAATATACAATAACTGTTTTTTTCAGACCTCAAGAACAAACTAGATCCTGTACCCTAATTGCCTGACTTATTTTCATAAACAATTTTGCATAATTTATTTAATTTTGACAGTTCAACAACATTCATTGCATTATTTACGTTGTTGAGCAGATTTTCTTTTCCAACTTATGAAGCAATGGATTAGCAATCTGTTTCAAATCGAAACAGATTGTGATTGTGTTGTATTACGCAATAAGGGTACAGGTGTACAAAAAAATTGTTGTGCTAGAAACACAATTAATAAAAACAAATGTTTCTCCGGACTTTATGATTAAATGAAGGCAAGAAGACAATTTGTGAAGACAATTTTTGCCAAAGGGATCTTTGAAAAATTGTGACTCACTATTGACTGCATCAGATTTTGAGTATTCGCCATATCAACCTGAAAGCTTGGACAAACAATCTAAAAGTGTAATTTCTTTGCAAAACGATAGACCAACGTTCTTAAGCGAGCCATAGAGAGACATATTGCGCTTACCCATCATACAAATAGAAACAAGAAGCTCTCTGATCCTACTATACAGCTCATGGAGGAGTGGCGCGAGATAATCCTGCAGTCAACGATGAGCTCAAGTACCAGCAGCTTAATAGATGGATCTTTAAGTCCTTGAAAAGCGACCTTCACCGCTTTGCTGCAGACCGCATTAAGGACGTGATAGAGCGGAATAAAGGTTCTAAGGTATTTGCAAGAGATATGTCTATTGGGCAGAGCCTGCTTGCAAAACTGAAGACCAAACCTGAGCCAATTTGGTAAACGACCCAAGAGCTGGATTGACCCGACACTACACCGAAGACATCCTGGACGTCAGCTTGTAAAAGATTAGGATGGCTTAGAAGCAGCTCAAAAACAATATGGCGCTGGGAGATGACGGAATTACGGCTAAACTCCTAAAGGCCAGCCGGAAAACGCGCTCTGAAACAAACAGCCGCGCGTTTGATTTTGTAATACTCAAGGGAAAAACGCCACAGGCATGGAACAGAGATGATACTTTTCTTAAGAAGGGCGACAATGCCCTCCTTAAAATTTATAGGCATATCTCACTTCTGAGCCATGTCTACAAGCTGTTTTCCAGAGTCAGCATGAACCGTTTAGCGCGCAGGTTTGACGACTTCCAGCCTCCCGAACAAGCCGGATTCCGTAAGGCTTTAGCACCGTAGACCACATACATAAGCTGCCGCGGGTTATACAGAAGACCGAATAGTATAACCTGCCTCTCTGCTTAGCGTTTGTGGACTGCGAGAAATCCTTCGATTCGATCAAGTCATGGGCCGTAATGCAGTCTCTTCAACGGTGTACTCAGCTAGAAAATGGCGAGAAAATATTGCGTAGCTTCCCAAACGCGTGTAGCGTCACATACCGCAGTGTCTCAAGACGGAAAGTCTTTGACCAGTGCGTGTTGCCAGTGATGACCTATGGCACTCAAATGCAGTCGCTCACAATGGGCCTCATTAAAAGACTAAAAGTCACCCAAAGGGCAATGGAAAGGGCTGTGTTTGGTGTTTCTCTACGTGATCGAATCAGAAATAAAGAGATCCGCGGGAGAACCAAGGTAACTGACATAGCCCGAAGAATTGCCAAACTTAAATGGCAATCGGTAGGGTACATTGCTCGCTGAACAGATGGCTGATGGGGCCGAAAGGTTCTGGAGTGGCGACCACGTACCGGAAGACGTAGCGTCGGAATGCCTCGCACAAGGTGGACCGATGACCTGGTGAAGGCCGCAGGAATCCGCTGGGTGTGGGAAGCACAGAACCGACGAAGTGGCGGTGCTTGGGGGAGGCCTATGTCCAGCAGTGGACGTCTTTCGGCTGAAATAATGATAATGATTCAAAATACGTTTTTTAGGAAATCACAGACTCAAAAGTATGCTAATAAATATTAAGTTACTAACATTTATGGTAGTTTTATTATGATTTAACAATTCCATTGATGAGTACTTCCAATTTTTTTAAATAACTATTCTATTTTGCTAGTTTTACGTGAAATTGTTTTTTCTTATTTTTATAAGATAATTTCTGGCATTAATAAAAAAATATGAAAAAAAACAATGCAGTACTGGCACAACTCGGAGTCGCCGTCTTCTGAGCCTCATATTAATCAAAATAACAAAAACTATTTCAAAATTATTATTGCCAGCAACTGAAACTATAACGTAGATATATAAAAACAAAACATGGACTATATATTCCACAAAGTACAGTCAGTAAGAGCTAATTTGTGCGCGCGCACTTGCCTTCGATTATTTATTTGTGCGTTTTCTCAAATTGTTGAATTTTGTCTTGTGCCACTATTGAATTCAGTCAGCGATATGTCACAAGGTATTTTGTTGTAACATTTAACACAGTACCCCATAAAAGATGTATGTACTTTAGATAACCTGAAAAATGGTTGATCTAGTTTATCTTTATTTCTAGTATTAAAATTATGTCTATCACTTATTTTATTAAAGAGATGTGGATTTTTCCTTACATA
The DNA here is from genome assembly GCA_963680765.1 of Agrochola lychnidis. Lineage (NCBI taxonomy): Eukaryota > Metazoa > Arthropoda > Insecta > Lepidoptera > Noctuidae > Agrochola > Agrochola lychnidis. The sequence goes on along the minus strand of OY796857.1, from coordinate 439,639 downwards.
CATAATATTTTCATAAATGAATTGGCAAGGTACCGTCATAATATTAATCCTTTTAAAAAGTTCCCTGAGAGATTCGCGGCGACGTAGATTATAAATGGCTCTGACAGCTCTCTTTTGCAAAATAAAGATGGATTCAATGTCAGCAGCCCGACCCCACAGTAAAATGCCATATGACATAATGCTGTGGAAGTAGCTAAAATAGACCAAACGCGCGGTTTCTACATCTGTTAACTGTCTTATCTTTCTAACAGCATAAGCGGCCGAGCTTAACCGCCCCGCAAGAGATGTTATATGAGGTCCCCATTGTAATTTCTCGTCTAGCGTGATTCCCAGGAAAACCGTTTGATTAATAAATTCCTTCCTTTTCTTTTCCCTCAAAAATTATTTTTAAATCTCTTCTTAATTGCTTGATGTAGACGTATCTCCTAAATTTGGTTCTTCAGGCTCTTTATCACTCAAAATTTTCCACTGACCTTCAATTTTTTTCAGATGTACTACGTTTCTCCTAAAAACTTGTCCTGTTGAATCATTTCGTACTTCAACATCTCCTCCTGCTGTTCTTTCAACCGTGTGAGGAGATGGGTCATAATTTAAACTTAATTTGTTGTCTTTAACCATATTTTTTTAATATACTTTATCTCCCGGTACTAAATCACTTTGTTTTGCTTTTCGTTTTCTATCTGCATATTCTTTTCCCAACTGTTTCTTTTCCTTGTCCATATCTCTCATCTCCGAGTCTTATATTTGACGGTTGATGTCACTGACCATTGGAATTTTGTCACGAAATTGCCTTTTGAAAAATAATTCTGCCGGAGGTTTTCCCGTCACACTATGTGGCGTACTATTGTACATAACCAAGTATTCCTCCAAACCCTCTTTCCAATTTCTTTCCTCAGCCTGGCTTATTTTTAAGCGTTTCAAGATATCTCTGTTTTGGCGTTCTACTTCACCATTCTGTTGTGGCCAATACGGTACAGTGTTAAACAAAAGTACGTTTCTTTCGTTACAAAACCGTTTGAATTCTTCGCTACAGAATTGTTTTCCATTATTTGCAGTTATTGTTGATGGATTTCCAAGGCGGCTAAATATTTCTTTTAGATTTAATATAATATCTGCACTCGAAATTTTGCGAGTTATCTTCACCTCTTTATACCGGCTAAAGTAATCCATCACGATCAATATAAATTCTCTACTCGGAAGCGGTCCCATCAAATCCATAGCTATGTCTACCCACGGCTCATTTGGCAATTCTCGTCTCTTAAGAGGGTTTGGTGGATTTGGAGCTGAGACAAGAGTGCATCCTTTGCAAGACTTAACCAAAGTCTCAGCATCTCTATCGCACTTTGGCCACCACACTTTAGTTCTAAATCTAGCCTTCATTAAGACTATGCCGGGATGACCCTCGTGAGCCTTTAAAACTTGACTTCGTAGTTCACTTGGGATTACTATCCTAGTCCCTTTCAACAAAACTCCTTCATAAAAGCACAGCTCATTTTCAAATAACTTGTAATTTTTAACTCAATCGTCCCATTTGTTATTGTAAATACCTTCCTTAACCTTTATAATCTCTTGATCTTCTCTTGAATGTTTTATAATTTCTTTTAGTGTCACGGCTGTAGGTTTAGCTTTCTCCACAATCCAATGTACATAATCTTCGATTTCATTTACCGATGAATTCTCTAAGTGGCTAATCTAGACAAACAATCTGCAATGTTCTCTTTGCCTGGTTTATAGACGACCTTAAATGCATATGTCTGGAGTCGTAAAATCCACCGTTCTATTCTGGCGCATGATTTTGACTTGGGTCCGAATATGACCTCAAGTGGCTTATGGTCAGTTACCAAATCGAATTCCTTACCATACAGAAAAACGTGGAAGTGTTCTACGGCCTTACTAATGCCAGAGCTTCCTTCTCTGTTTGGCAGTATCGCCGTTCGCAGTCTGTCAATGTCTTATGCCCATAAGCGATAATCCTTGGCTCTTTGTGGTCTATCTGTATCAAGACACCACCCAATGCTACTGGACTAGCATCAGCTATAATCACTGTTCGGTCTTTCACGTCATAATAACCTAAGGTAGGAATACAGGATAGAGCTGACTTTAGCTCATTAAACGCGGCATCCTGTTTGAAACCCCCGAATTTACTAATTTCTGATCCTTTTCCTTGCTTGTTCCGAAGTATCTCTTTGTGAAGTTCAGTTTTGGTCGCTAAATTGGGAATCCATTTCCCGACATAGTTTATAAGACCTAGGAAGCTCTGAAGCTCACCTATGTTACTAGGTGGTCGAAATCCCTGGATACTTGATACAAATTTCAGTAAAGGTTTGACTCCTTTGTCCGAAAATTCATGTCCAAGAAATTGTATCTCAGTCATTCCAAATAAACATTTTTCTTTTCTTAGCACCACATTGTTCTCTTCTAAAGTTTCTATTACTTTCTTTAATCTTCGGTCGTGCTCCTCTCTATCTTTCCCGTACACTAAAATGTCATCAATAAAATTTATCGTTCCCTCACATTTTAAAAGAATACGTTCTAACGTCTTGGAAGATTTCAGGAGCGCATGTGATACCGAACATTAGTCGTTTGTATCGATAAAGGCCTTTACTTGTAATAAAAGTGGTTATAATCCGAGAATCTCGGTGCAATTCAAGTTGGTGAAATGCATCTTTAATGTCTAATTTGCTGAAGAATTTAGCACTTTTCATTTTATGTAACAGCTTGTCCATCGTTGGCAATGGATGGTTTTCCCGCAAAATTGCTTTGTTAGCTTGCCTCATGTCTACGCATAAGCGAACGTCTCCATTATCTTTTAAGACAGGCACTATCGGAGATACCCACTTCGAAGAGCTATGGACCTCTTCAATTATATCTCTGTCTATTAGTTCTTTGATTTTACTATTAACTTTTTCTTCCAGAGGTATAGGGATTCTCCGAAGTGGCTGTGAAACTGGTGGTACACTATCATCAATAGTTATTTCAATTTGAATATTCTTAAATTTTGGAAATGGTTTTTCAGTTTCCATTTGGTTAATCTGGAGTCCAATTTTGAGAATTCCCAAACTCATAGCTGTATATTTTCCTAAAAGATTCCTGGTTCCGTCTTCTATTATGTAGAAAGTTGCCCCCTCAGATTTGTCACCTATTTTGACCTCAGCTTCGAAAGCTCCACTTAGTTTTAAAGGTTCCTTACTTCCATATCCATAAAATGTTTTTTTAGGGTTTTTTGTCTGGTTATTTATTTGTATGCCATTATTTTTCAAATTTTGCCATGTTTTGTCTGTGATTAAATAACATTTGCATCCAGAATCCACTAACATGTTAACTTTTACCCCTCCTATGTCACATTCTATTTCGCTGTCCTCATCTATTCTGAATACGTAATGTATGTCATCTGTACGCTTACTTGTTTGTTTCGGCTCTTCTTTTACTTTTTGTGGTTTAAATTTCTTACTATCTGTGTTATTATTATTCATTTCACTTTTCCTTTTCATTGGTAGTCTAGTTTTACAATATTGTCTAAAATGCCCTTTCAATCCACATTTTAAACAATCTTTATCCCTAGCCGGACACTTGGTGTCTTGAGAGCCGTGGTTTTTACTTCCACATCTACCACAAACAGGTTTATATGTCCGTGTTCTATAATTGTCTTTATCACCTCTTTTGTAGTTAGTTTTTGAATCCACCTTATTTATATCTATGTTTTTCCTGGTACCATCACCAAAATCTTCCATTTGCCGATTAACTGCTTCGAGGATATTTGCCTCAGCTATTATATTGTCCAATGTCATAGAATCTCCTGTTTACAATATTTTCTTTCTTAGTCCTTGTAAAGAACATTTTTCAGTTATCTGATCTATAATTTGGTCATCTTTATCTTTAAATTGACATTTGTCGGCTTGTTGTCTTAAGCGAACTAAAAATTTTTCGAATTTTTCATTAGATTCTTGTTTAATTAAACGAAATAAATGACGCTCATAAACTTTGCTCTGTTTCGGTGTAAAATAGGCATCAAGTTTATTTATTGCAGTCTGGAATATATCTGATTCAACTGTGCCAATTATATTGGTTTCAGGAATATTGTAGAATATTTCTTGTAATTCTAAACCGCCAAAATGCAATAAGCTTGCTCTTTTCTTCTCACTCTTGTCAATACCTGAAGCGTCGAGATAGATAAAGAGTGCTCTTTTCCACCGCTCCCATCGAGCTCCAACCGAAGAAGGTTCTCCTTCGCAGTCAAACTTCTCCAGCATAAGTTGGGACATAGCAACTACCTGGAACCAACCAATTTATAGTTGTTTCAATATCAATTTAATGACCAGAAAATTCTGCTAATTTGAACTTCTCAAGTATGAGTTGTGACATGGCAGTCACCTTAAACAAATAGTTTATTGTTGTTCTAATATCAATTTAATGATCAGATAATATTCTGCTTTTTTTTTTTTTTTTTTCAGTCGCGATTCAATTTAATGACCAGCAGTGCTGCTTTCACATACTCTCCGACCCAGATGACCCCATTACACTCCTCCAGGAGCAGAATAGGGCCACCAGTACAGTGCACAGAAACAGACGCCTCCCGTCATTCCGACCTCGCCGCCGAGGTCCTTTACGTACGCGATCTACTCCCCGAGTAAACGAATCCCCCCCCCCCCCCCGACCCTTGCTCGAAAACGAGGTGCCAGCAGTTGTTGCAGCTGAGCACGTAGCTTTAAATACCCCGAATAATAATCATGATGTTAATATAAATTTTGATCCAGCCTGTCCCCTCTTGCTGTCCTCCCGTCAGCGATGCCCTAAGCCGAGGTCCGTACCCCACAGGGGGTGCCCTTAGCGAGCATTCGCTTAATTTTAATTTAGAATAGTTTAAAAAGCTCCTGGCTGGAGGCTCTAAGTGTAGAAGCTTATGGCACCCACAGGAAAATCCGGTTAAGCAGCCACGACCTTAGTGGTCAAAACTGCGAGAAGCCATTTAAAAAAAAAAAAAAAAAGCTTTCTCATAATAATAAAATGTTGGTATCAATTTAATGATCAGTTTTGTTGTATTTACAACTGCTATGTTGTCAAAATGATGAGACCAGGCACTTTGCCAGCTTTCGTGGAAGTAGGTTACTCAGGATCAGGGTTGCCAACCATGCTAATTAAAGCAGTATTTTACTTTGTGTATAACTCAAAAATTTCAGTTTTTATACGAAACATTCAAATACAGTTCATTTTCTTTCATAACAGCATTATCCTACTGCTTATTTTGTAACAAAATTCGCAACCTCACCAAGGGTACCTGCCTATACCCGTTTATATAAGCTCCACCGCTTATTAGATTTCGAGTCACCAACAAATCCTCAATTGTGTTTGAAGTAGGTATTCCAAAGTAATTACTAACAAAACACCTCTGCCTATACTTTGAACAATATTAAGTATGATGTTTGAATTATTACAAATAACCATAATCAACTAAGACACTAGCACCCATGTCGGACTTCGCGATCGTGATCCATTTCTCACTTTATTTACTCAAGTAAGTCGTAAAATAAACGAACTTATTTGGGTATTATGCACTAACAATTTTATCTACTTACTATTGAAACGATTAGAAACCTTAATTAGGTATATTACAGGAAGATATTACTTTCTTTATTGAAAATTAAATAAGTAGGTAGGCAGTTTAACATTTGCACTCAAATGTAAACATACCTAAAAAAAATCTGTTAGAATATGAGCAGTTTAAACTTATTTACACATTTTATACATTAACATTTGCCTACCAGTAGGTAGCACTAAATGACGAAATGTGTCTGTACTAAGTCAAAATTTTATTAATCTTATAAAATACATTAAGTGCGTATTCTTAAATAACAAATTGACAATCCATAAAAGTTACCAGTGCAGCGGCGCGGCGCACAGTGGATCGTCCCCATAGAAGAGGTTGGACGTAGGCAGCTTGTGAAATCAAAATCGAAGTTAAAAATAATTAAAAATGCTATCGTATCCCTTTATCAAAAACCTACAAATATTGTAATGAGACTTTTTCTAATTGGACTCATATTTCAGGAGAAACTCGATAAAAAGTGTTTTCTTTGTATGGAAATGGACACTTAGACTCCTCCACCGTCTGAGTTTCGCCTTGTTTCGGGTAGTTATTTCCATAATTGGTATCTATCTACTAAATGCCACATTTTGTCCTAAGACACATGGTGCCCCAATGGTGCACTTTCTGAGATATAATCGATTTTCGTTTTATCATAAAAAAATACAATAGCATGACAACCATGAATTTGCATTATGCTTGAACCAAAATAATGTGTGTATGTGTACGTTTCTCGTTTTTTTGTAGCAATAAATTTTCATTATTATTATTCAAACCACCTTTTTATTGGGTATGGTAATCCAATTACTCTACTCAATACATGATAGCTCGTTGTTATTTCTAATGCCTAATTATTTATATTTCCAATCTGTTTCGATTTGAAACAGATTGCTAATCCATTGCTTCATAAGTTGGAAAAAAAATCTGCTCAACTACGTAAATAACGCAATGAATGTTGTTGAACTGTCAAAATTAAACAAATTAGGCAAAATTGTTTACGAAAATAAGTTACGAAATTGGGGTACTAATTATGGTCTGCCCATGTGCCAAATTTTATCCAAATCTGTTAAGCCGTTTTAGTGTGAAAGCGTAACAAACCAACATACAAAACAAACAAACTCACTTTCGCATTTATAATATTAGTTAGGACAATGCGCACTATTTTGGAAATAAATGTACCTACCTAGGTACACATACACACATTATTTTGGTTCAAGCATAATGAAAATTCATGTTTGTCATGGTATTTTTGTCATGTTATTGTATTTTTATGATAAAACGAAAATCGATTATATCTCAGAAAGTGCACCATTTGGGCACCATGTGTCTTTGGACAAAATATGGCATTTAGTAGATAGATACCAATTATAGAAATGACTACCCGAAACAAGGCGAAACTCAGACGGTGGGGGAGTTTAAGTGTCCATTTCCATACAAATAAAACACAATTTATCGATTTTCTCCTGAAATATGAGTCCAATTAGAAAAAGTCTCATTACAATATTTGTAGGTTTTTGATAAAGGAATACGATAACATTTTTTTTTTTTTTTTAATATCGATTTTGATTTCACAAGCTGTCTATGTCCGACCTCTTCTATGGGGATGATCCACTGTGCGGCGTGCCGATGTAATGAGTCCTTCATAGCACATCTTTGCGTAAACAACTTTAACACCACTGCCGCACAGTTACGATTAATGTTTTTAACTTTTGAATCTAGATAGCGGAGTTAAGGTTTTTAACCGACTTCCAAAAAGGAGGAGGTTATATGTTCGTCGCGTATGTTTGTTTTTTTTTTTTATGTATGTCCACCGATTTCTCCGTCAATTGTGGACCGATTTTGAAAATAATTTTTTTGTTTGAAAGGGTGTGCTCTCGAATTGGTCCCATATAAATTTTATTAACTTTGCTTTGATAGTTTTTGAGTTAGCTACAAAATACGTATTTTTTTCCCACTTGCTATGTAGATGATATGATAAGTTTCTGTCACTGGTAGTGGTATTCGAATGTGTGTGCGGGTAGGTACCACAACTAAAAAGCGAAAAATAAAAACTTTTTACAAAAAAAAACAACCGACCTCCAAAAAAAACACTACAAAGTGAAAAATAACTGTAATTTCGGAAGTCGGTGGCAAAAAACGAAAATACAAAACACAAGACACCGACTTCCGAAATTACAGTTATTTTTCACTTTGTAGTGTTTTTTTTGGAGGTCGGTTGTTTTTTTTTGTAAAAAGTTTTTTAAGTTTAACGAGTAGGTAGGTACCTTGTTTTTAATAGGTAAATAATTACGAACTGAGGAATTAAAATGTTTTGCAGCTTAATAGGACCATTCCAATTTACTTAGTTAAGTTTTGTTTTCTATTAGGTATATTTTATCTCGCCACAGTCGTCACATTTACCTACTTTTTTTTTTTAATATGGATCACTTTACTTACAGTTTTGTTTTTTTTTTTTTAATTCTCGTCGCCAAATGTAGTAGCTAGTATAGCTACACAATATTAAAATGGTATTTGGCTCGCCTACGCACCACCACGTGCTTGCGGGCTGGCGGTTGGGCATAGAATGACCCCCACTCAGCCCGCACCTTGTGACGTATGCGCTCGAGACAAATCATAAGTATATCTGTATACACTACAAGGGGGTGTACCGGCAATTCAATGTCCAAAAACATTTAGCGGCTATCTATTTTGTGGTAACTTAACAAAATTGCCTACAAGGCTAATAAATACATACAAACTTCTAACTCTTATATCTCATTTCGGAATGAGTGTAGAGATATGTATGTCAAATAAGTTTAGTTTGTTACACTATTCTGTAGTAGAAAAACAAGATTAGGTTGATGACTGCAAGAAAAAAAAGATGCCATCTTCCATACTAAAATCGGCATTGTCCTTTATCGAGAATATAGCTGTCTCGTGCAAAGATAATTTGACTGATGCAGGCTACACTAGCACATACACCTTTATATATATTTTTTCAATGTACAGGTTGGTTTTGATGATTGAGTAACAGAAGTTATCTTTGTTCAATGTTCTATTAAATTAAAGTCTAGCTACAGCCCTGAGTTTATATGAGTGGAAACTTGTAATTGTTACAAACATTTGTACGCCCTCTGGTTTAACATAGCAAACTTTTTATTATCTTTATATACGATTATTATTGAATACCTATGTTAAACAAATGAATAAATGACTTATGACTTATTGGCCTTCTTCTACATATTACTTCTGACTACTTGAATGTAATATTAGCTGTAAGTTTTCTTAAACTTAATAAAATAAGTCTGAAATCTCCAACCTGCCTTGAACAAGCGTGGTGATCAATGCTCGTGCCTTCTCTGAGTGAGAAGAGGCCTTTGCCCTGCAGTGGGACAATAATAGGCTAGTATTATTTATTGGTTTGCGCGGCGCACGCCAGTAAAGTCGTCATGATTTTTTTCGATATCTTCAACAATCATCGTCATATTTCAGCCAATGTACACAAACTATAATGAAACACCCTAACCTTCCTCATGAATCACTCTGTCCATTGATGAAAACTGTGTGAAAATCTGTTCAAAGTTTTGAGTTTATCGCATTCAGACAGACAGACAGACGCGGCGGGGGGACTCTGCTTTATAATATTACTAGCTTTTGCCCGCGGCTTCGCCCGCGTGGATGTCGGAAAATATCCCACGGGAACGTAGTACCCACACCAGGATTACATACCTAATAGCCGAGGAAAAGGTCATTGATTCTACCGCTGCGCCCGCGTTGCCGTCAAGTGTCAACCAAAATTATTGTGTTACGCGTAATTTTGAATCTGTGATATCTTTTAAACCATTCATTTAAATGAAATGATGTCAAGGCATATTTTAATCTAAATTAAATGCTCAATTTAAGTAACATAGTTTATTGGATAAGGATTAATATAATACTGGTGCCGATTCTCTTGTACACCGAACTAAACTAACTATCACTAAAATTCCCTACTTTTGACTATGAGAATCTCAAAGCTATTCTGTAAAATAAATTCTCTAAATTTTAAAATAATTTTGACAACTCTAAATGGAATTTGACAATCGCGACTCCACACCTGATACCTAACTACGTGAATATTTTTAGAGCCGGAGGCGCGCAGGGGGGGGGGCAGCCTCGACGTGTTTTATGTGGATTTTTTCACTTTTTGTATGGAAAATAAGAAAAAATATTATTATTATTATTTGTACGTCTTTGACATTTCTCGGGACCCAGGGGTCCCGGACCTTTGGAAGGCGTACGAGGGGCCGAAGCCAACTCGCAGAGGCCCCTTAGACGTTTTTAATGAAATGAGGTACCAACCGACGATTATCCCTGTTCGCACTATGCAAGTGCAGCCAAGGATAAACCCCGGTTGGTATAGGACTATTGTAAGATATGGAAACAAAGATATCGGACTATGGGTTTGGGTTGCTAAAGTGGACTGGTCACCTGGAACTATGGAAGGACTATGGCCCCTGCCTGATCTATGTTTTATATGCACACGGATAAAATGGCAGGGGGTGACTTGCACACTCAATAATGGGCCCCCGAAAACGGTCGCTAGCACATAGTGCCGTAGCGACAAGGGGGCAACATGTCCTAAGGTGCTTATGAGGAGTGGAGAGGTATTCCACGGCTATCAGGACAATCCCGGAAGTACGGTCAAGATCCCTACCAGCATCTTACTGGAATACTTCCTTCCTCCGAGCACGTTTGCTCTTGGGTAAATAAACTAAATTTGATTCTACAGTATACTTTTTCATATTTTTTTAAAAATAGTATCAAGCGATTTTTTGACTTAGTATAATGAATTATAGAAATAAAAATGTGAATTATATGTAAAAGGCACACCTGTTAGATGTTTTTTTTAAGAGATATTTATATTTGTAAATTTCTAACAGTAATGGAAATGACGATAGTAGGATGGAAATGATATTCTCATTTCTGGAAATGACATGACATGACTGGTAATGATTTGCTGTAACAAACAGATATTTATAGATCAAGTACATCCAAAGGATTAATAGATCAGAACTCAGGGTTTGTAAATGAAATATCATTTTAATCAACACAAGCTTTATTTCTTTAATAATAATTCAATAATTCTTTGGTAAAATCAGTCATAGAAACATAATGAAGTCTTGTCGATTTCGTATAATCTCTTAACAATATTTAGACTTCTAAAAGCTTTCATGATTTAAAAAAACCCAACATTTATCATTATAATGGTTAAATAGTTACTCAAAGTCAAACTAAATATCTTTTACACTGAATTGTTCATTCTTTTGAAACAACAATATTTTTTCTATCATTGCTAACCCAATTAAAAGTAAAAACATCGTCAAATCAACCTACGTTTTAAAGTATTAATATATATTTATTTATTTAGATTAAAAGAAACCTTTTTGTTTGACAAAATGACAATATTTTTTGGTGTACTAGAAATTATATTAATGTTGGGGGATGTATTTGTTATATTAGTAAGAATACGGCGAGATTTGTAACTCCTAACGAGAGGTACTACATATTCAGGGGCATTTATGTCTCCAGAACTCGGCCCAGGGCGTGCTTCTTCAGTTGCACAATAGTTAAGGACTTTCGAAAATCCTAAATGTTTATCGTGAACACAAATATAATCACAGTCAAAACAGCTGGCTTTTCTGAACACGAGATTAAATAATCCTTGTTTCCATATTACTTGGTGAACATTTAACGTGCCCTGGAATGGTTTCAAGTTTTTCGGAAGTAGAGCTTCTTTAGCTAAAACCTCATCTTCAGTAACAGTCATTATGGTAATATTTTCAATGTTCTGTTTTACAATGTCTATGAACTGATCAAATGTGCTGACGTCTTGACCAAAAGTCACAAGATTGTCTGCAGTCCGTTTTAGCACTCCTCCAATCCCATCTGGGGCCCCCTTCCCATGTCCAGCTTCACTGTAATTCCAGGTTATTGCCTTTAGTTGTGGAAAATCTTTACAAAGAACTGAAATTATGTAGAAAATATATTTATTGCGGTACTGGGAACTTGGAGAATCAGATTGGAAATGGATGGTATCTACAAAAGGATTTATCTCTATAGCCAGCTTAATCATGGGTATTAGGTGCGCCCAGATAGCTGCAGCGTCGTGTCTCAAGCACTGGCTAACTGTGCATGCACAGGTAGTGCCAATGGCACTACGATGAAAGTCGTAGGTATATATTACACCAGTATGCAAACAAATCTCTTTACGACTTGGTCCAAAATGAAGACTCTGCACTTCTTTTCCGTATTTGAGCCCAAAATTTTCTGAAAAATCTATATGTATGAATGCTTCTGTTACAATTAGATTATTTTTCTTGTGTTTCGCGGTGTTGTATTGTACGTTTATAATAAATGCGTGTTTGAAAAAATTTGGTAGCTGGTAATCTAATTTTTCTATAACTTGTAGTGGAGTCTTTTCAGTTGCCTTTTTCGTAGTAATATATTGTGTTTTCATACCGTTTTTAGTCTTCATAGTTTCTTTGCAACGAACCCACTGGTAGAGTGTAAGGCTTTGATCATTGGAAAATTCTTTATAGGATAAAACATTATCCTTGCATGACGGGCAGTCTCTTTTCAAACAATTATCGTTGTATTGAGAACAACACAGGGACTCTAAAAGCTGTTCAAAATTAGTCTCCTTTATTATATTCGCTTTATGCAGACATACAACTTCTAAATCTATATTGCTATGAATTATGCAGGCACAAGTTTCTCTGAGTGCTTTGCTAGGAAAGATTACCCAAAATGGGCGATGTCTACAGAAGAAGGCGTAACTTACAGGAATTGCATGCTCTGATATAAATTTCTTGTGTAATTGTTTTAATGGTAATATTAACTGTCTTTTTTGTTTTTGAACCTTATTTCGAGTGATGTACTGCTTTTTGCCGGGAATAATTATGCTGCTTGAATCTTGTTCAAAGAACTTCCTAATAAGTATTGTTAATCTTTGCCTTGTTCGCGTTTCTTGATCTGTTTGCGTTTCTTTTACTTTTTTACCCTGTTTATCTATCTTTTTTGAAACCAATTGTAATTTATTCACTGCCATCTTTCTTAGCTTATTTTTGAGACTCTCATTTTCTTTTCTTAAATCTTGTATAATTTTTATTAAAATTTTACGTCTTTTTTGTTCTTTGTACCTTATGTGTCTTATTTTCGTAGCTGGTGAATTTAAAGGATCTTCCATAGCTGTAGTCGTTTGTGTTGTCTTTTTAACTGATATATCTTCCTGGTTTTGATGTTTAAGGAGTACTACTTCTGGTAACTTAGTTTCATTTATCTTAACTTTTTTATTTTCCCTGTACCTCTTTGATGCTTCACGCCATTTTTTCCTTTGTTGCCTTTGATCCCTTGGCGATTTTTCATCAATAGGAATAACTTGTCCCTTTTCTTTCTTCTTTATATACCGTAGTCGTTCTTTTTCTTTTTCTCTTTCGTACGTTTCTGGATCATTTTTAAGTTCTGCGTACCTTTTACGCTTGTAGGCTGATAGATTGGCGGGCGATGTTTTCTTGTTCATGATCACCAAACCTAGAACACAATATTTAACAATATTTTCTATGTTATATAAAGGTACAAGTTCGAGACGAGCTGCAGTCCGTCTTGGACTTGTACTACTTCATATATCACATTAATGAGCAAATGGTCACTCATTGGTGGTGCTGTGGTCTATCTTATAGATAAAACCACACGAAAGTAACAAGAAACAAAGATAATAGTCAATACCGGTAATCACGAATCATTTCCGTCTTTAACATTTTACTGGAGATGATCTTACTGGAAATGACATATTTTGTTTCAAGTCGAAACATGCTCTTAAAATACAGTATCAACGTAACAATAATAACATCAAATGAAACACGCAAACAGCCGGAATATGTGTAAAAAGTAATAGATAAATGTATTCGTTACTTACACTTTAATCCGTCCTTTTGGAAATGATGTGCATGCGTGACAATCGCTTTACGTAACTTTTAATCAATATATTTTGAGGGCCAATTGCACTGCAATCACGCGTCCACTTGCTCGGCGGCCTGTTGGGGAACTGAGGAAGGTGCGGGCGCGGGACGACATGTGCTTTGTGGCACAGAGTAAGAAAAAAATACTGTTTGACGAACTTTTACGGAAATGATGAAAATATCGTAACATTTCATGAATCATTTATTTTAGACTTAATTTGATAGTTCACTTTAAAAGCTTTTAGCAGTAATGTATCTTTATTTTATAGTTATTATAAAATAATTATCAAAAACGCACCCTTGTTACTCTTTTTGGTATTATTTTGATATTTATAGTTAGATGCGTAACTTTTCGTCGGGTTGGAAATGACGTTAAATGCGTGTTTTGTTAATTTTCTAAATATACATAATATTCCCGGACAAAAAAATATTGGCGCCTTTAAATATAATATAAAAGAAAACATATGCATTTGATTTAAATGACTGAGAGCTATAAATAACGGCACAGTGACGAAAAACTTTTTTTTTAATGCGTGTAGTTTATTTACCCTCTTGCGAATCTCCACTCAAGCCGGCCAATTAAGGCAAGAATGAGGCGGGAGCGTCGTTCCTCGTCAGTGTTCACTCCAGCCGGCCAATAAAGGCAAGCCAGAGGTGAGGAACAAGACTTCTCTCTTCTGTTTTTGTATCTCTCTTGGTCTGGCTCCTCATCCCAGACCTGTTCCGGCAAAGCAAACTGTACCGGCAAGGGCCTAGAGTTCGGAGCGCGCAAGCCCCACCACGACGTCAACGTAGAGATACGGCGGTGGGGTAACTTATTATTATTATTTAATTTAATTTTTTATTTCTGTCTGTATTTCCTGCGCGTGTCCCAAATAAAATATTTTTCTTTCTTTCTTACATGTAGTGTTAGGGGTTTTATAAAGGGTGTCGAAATTTTCATTACTTTTGTGATTGGACACACCGTTTTCGAGATATAAGCAAAAGAAAAAAACATTTTCAGTACTGTTTTTGCATCTGAAGTCGAGGTGTTGGTGTGAATTTGAAGTTCCAACCAATTTTATTCCACACGTTTTTAGTCGCGAATCGATTAAAAATAGTCAGATTTAGTTAGAAAATCTAAATTTTAGGTGAAACACGTCAAATTCAGAATAGCAAAATTGCTATTTTCACTAAACTAATATCTCAGTACCATCTTAGTGCTGTCAAACTAAAATATAGTTAAGTTGTGTCATTTTAGTCTATTTCAGAATGGGAAATCGTCGTTTGACAGGAATAAACTAAACTTTGGTGATTTTTAGTCTAGTTTAGAGGTATTTGTGACAAGAGAATCGATACCACTGTCCCTAATTGCGTAACTTATTTTCGAAAACAATTTTGCCTAATTTGTTTCATTTTGACAGTTCAGCAACATTCATTGCGTTATTTACGTTGTAGAGTAGATTTTTTTTCCAATTTATGAAGCAATGGATTAGCGATCTGTTTTAAATCGAAACAGATTCTGATTATGTTGCATTACGCAATTAGGGTACCGGTCAAAATAGCTTCGAAAATAACAATGACATTTTTATCAAATTCTGAAAATAAAAATGGTTATTGTGGGTCATACTTAAAAGATATGCCATCGCCGCCTTTTTTAACCGACTTCCAAAAAGGAGGAGGTTATATGTTCGTCGCGTATGTTTGTTTTTTTTTCTTTTTTTTATGTATGTCCACCGATTTCTCCGTCAATTGTGGACCGATTTTGAAAATTCTTTTTTTGTTTGAAAGGGTGTGCTCTCGAATTGGTCCCATATAAATTTTATTAACTTTGCTTAGATACTTTTTGAGTTAGTTACAAAATACGTATTTTTTTCCTACTTAGTATGTAGATGATATGATAAGTTTCTGTCACTGGTAGCAGGTAGTGGTATTCGAATATGTGTGGGGTAGGTACCACAACTAAAAAGTGAAAAATAAAAACTTTTTACAAAAAAAAAATAAACGGCAAAAAACGAAAATACAAAACATTAGACACCGACTTCCGAAATTAAAGTTATTTTTCACTTTGTAGTGTTTTTTTTTGGAGGTCGGTTGTTTTTTTTTTTGTTGAACTTTTTAAGATAAGATAAGATACTGTAGAACATAATTTTTATGTAACTTTTACGATTTCCGCGACGCACGCCAATAAAGCTCCCAGTCGGCATGATTTTTTCCGACATCTTCAACAATACTGTACCTTCAGTGAAAAGTGATATAACTTGACCTATATCAGTTTTAATATTCTTACCCCGGCGCCCGCGCCAGACATAGCAGCAATATTTGATCACTTGTTTGATCACATGTCTGGCAGGGTTGTTTGGGTATTTGATCAAAGTTTGATCACTTATTTCAACTTTGCCATTCGGTGTCGGTTTTTCGAGCGCATATCAAAGCGATAAAAATTCAAATGTGTGCGTAGCATATATCAAAGCGTTCAAAGTTCAAATGTGTGCGTAGTCTGCAAGTCCAGTGTCCCGTAAATAACTGAGTGGAACGGTCGCTTTATTCAATCGTAAAATGGAATGGAGCAACGAGTGTCCTAGAATTTATTGACTTGCTTGCAGGAGAACCATGTATATGGAACCCTAAAAGAAAACATCATAATAAAAATAAGTTGTAAAAACTAAAACCCTACTACGACAAAAAAGTCAACTAAATAGGTTTAAACAGGAAAGATACAGATGTATTACATGTTAACGATAGTCTGGCTGTACTTTCAAAATGGTTCGCAGCTAATAATCTTTTACTTAATGCGAACAAAACGAAATGTATTAGGTTCTCATTACCAAATGTACCTCAAGTAGGTCTAAATCTAAAACTTGATGGCAAAAACCTAGATGCAATAACGGAAACTATATTCTTAGGAATTACTTTAGATTCAAAATTACAATGGGGCGCTCATATTAGAACTCTTTCAGGTAGATTAAGTTCAGCTGCATATGCAGTAAGAAAAATAAGGCAGTTGACTGATATAGCCACAGCTAGGTTAGTATACTTTGCTTATTTCCACAGTATTATGTCTTATGGCGTCTTGCTGTGGGGATCGGCAGCTGACGTAGATTCAATTTTCATTTTACAAAAGTGGGCAATCCGCGCGATCTATAAAATGGGCCCTCGCGAGTCCCTTAGAGACAAATTTAAAGAAATTGATATACTGACTTTGCCTTCGCTTTATATCTTAGAAAGTAATATGTATGTTCGCAAAAACTTAAGACTTTTCAAAATAAGAAGCGATTTCCATAATATAAATACACGTAGTCGACATGAAATTGTGATACCCAAATTTAGATTAACTAAAACAAGCAAGTCATTTCTTATAAACAGTATCCGCTTTTATAACAAGTTGCCAAAGTCTGTGACAGAACTTAGCGATGGGAAGTTCAAAACCCACATCAAACGTATCCTTATCAAGAAAGCATATTATAAAATTAAAGACTATGTTGAAGATAAGGAAGTTTGGCAATAATTCCTTCTGCACATGTGGCTTCCCTGGTACCTCATTAACGGCATAAATAAGTAAGAGTCTATTAACTGCTCCCAAATTACCATGTTTATTTAAATCTTTTTTTTTTGTTTTTATATTCGTCCTTGACATATTTATTATTCTATTATTTGACATTATATACCTACGATTTAATTTCAACTCTTTTTTTAGTGATTTGTGGACATGATAATTACTCAGATTGATTACAGTTGTAACAGCAATCATATAATTGCGTTTTATTAAAAAAGTTTTTTTTTTACTTTTATTAATAAATTTATTTTTTGTATAGATTCTTTTCTACATATTTTGTGAATGTGAGAACGCTGTAGGCTTAGTGGATTGTAGACCTGTTGACCATTTTCTATTTTGTTAAGTACTTGGTACTTATTGAAAGACCTACACTGTCCTCCCATACCTAGAAACACTGTTATATGAAAGTATTGTAAAAGCCAATTATTTTTAAAAGAGTAACCGTGGAGTTTCTTGCCGGCTCTTCTCCATAGGAAACGACCAATTGGAACCGTGCACCTAGCTTCTGACGTTTCATAAGTGCCCATGTAGGTTTATGTGAAATAAAATATTTTGATTTTGATTTTGAAATAAACAAGACATCACAGACAGACATATTAAAAATCCGGATTCAGACATAATCTGTCGATTTATAAATATTAAATAATACGTGTGACTAGGATTTTTAATATGTCTGTCTGTGATGTCTTAACTGTTTATACCTTTATAGTTGACTAGTTTTATCATTTTTATTTAAATTATTTTGGGGTTATTATATATACATTTGAAATGTGCTACTTAAGCCCTTTCATTTCATACCCAACACGGCATCATTAAGAATAAGAAGAAGTTAAGAGTGAACAGATGAATATGCATACATACTTAACGGTCAGAATCATAACACTCCTTTTTGTTTCGCTGTAGTCGGGTAAAAATAGGGTCAAGACGCCTGGATCAGGATAAACAGTAGATTGTCAGTATATTGCTCTATCGAAGAATTAAAAAAACCGGCCAAGTGCGAGTCGGACTTAAATGAAAGGTCTAAACTTAAAACCATTTGTCACGTTTAGTTCATGAAAATCGGCTCGCGGAACAAAAAGATACGGTCATTTTTATGTATGGAAATTTTGTTTTAGTTAATAATTTGTACTTAAATATTTGTTCTAAAAAGGTGTACCTAATTACTTAAGTAAATAACATATATTTGTGTTTTTAGAGTTCATTTTTTGGACATGTAATAAATAATTAGATACACTTTAAAATAATATAGGTATACCGCGTCCACAAAGTCATCCATTCTGTTTGTTGTCTATTTGAGAACTGTGAAGCGAACGTGCTGCAAAGCATGTCTGGCAGGTAATGAGCGCTCGAAAAACCGACACCGACTGGCAATGTTGAAATAAGTGAATACCCAAACACCCCTGCCAGACATGTGATCAAACAAGTGTTCAAACAAGTGATCATTTAAGTGTTCAAATATTGTTTTGCTATGTCTGGCAGGTAAAAGCAAACAAGTGTTCAAATGTGTGAGGAAGTGTTTGATCAAATATGTGACTGTCTGGAACCGGCTTTACACTAAGTTTAACAGAAAAAAAAATGCAATTTTTTGGTTTAATTGGTATCCCTCTAAGATTAAAATTGAGCAAGCTTATTTTGGTGCTAAGTGCTCTAACTAAGCATTTTTTACATTTATTAATGTGTAATAAAATACATTTTAAACAATATCAATGTGAACTGAACAAATATTTCAAGTACCTTAATGGTGCCGATTCTCTTGTCACAAATGTCTCTAAACTAAACTAAAAATCACCAAAATTTAGTTTATTCCTGTCAAACGACGATTTCCCATTCTGAAATAGACTAAAGCGACACAACTTAACTAAATTTTAGTTTGACAGCACTACGATGGCACTGAGATATTAGTTTAGTGAAAATGGCAATTTTGCTATTCTGAATTTGACGTTTTTAACCTAAAATTTAGATTTTCTAACTAAATATGACTATTTTTTAATCGCGACTAAAAACATGTGGAATAAAATTGGTTGTCATGAACTAAAATTTACACCAACACCACGACTTCAGATGAAAAAACAGTACTAAATATTTTTTTCTTTTGCTTATATCGCGAAAACGGTGTGTCCAATCGCAAAAATAATGAAAATTTCGACACCCTTTATGTAATCCTTAAACCCCTAACACTCTACATGTAGGTAATATTTTTTCTTATTTTCCATACAAAAAATGAAAAAGCCATATAAAACACGTCGGGGCTGCCTACCCTGCGCGCCTCCGGCTCTAAAAAGATTCACGTGGTTAGGTATCACGTGTGGAGTCGCGATTGTCAAATTCGATTTAGATGAGTCAAAATTATTTTTAAATTTAGAGAATTTATTTTGCAGAATAGCTTTGAGATTCTCATAGTCAAAAGTAAGGAATTTTACTGATAGTTTAGTTAGTTTAGTTCGGTGTACAAGAGAATCGGCACCATTGTATATTAATACAAATGTATGTGACTCTTATTAGGCGATCTAAATATTTAGATGTGTATTGGTACAAACTGATATATTTACACACTTAGATAGGTTAAAATGCTCTAAGATGCGTAAAATGGTTCAAGTCATTTTAAATTAATTTACACATAAAACGAATTTAATATACAGGTTGTTTGGCAGAACGTTGAACATATGAAAATGGTGGATAGGTGGGGTCATCTGCTACTTACTCAGCCCTAATTTATTTGGCCTTGGCGCCCTGGATATTAAAAATTTTTTTTTTGCTTCTAGTTTCACAACTTTCTTAACTTTAAAGTGTAATTTTTATTAAAAAAATGGGTAAAACAGGCATTTTTTTTTTAATCTTTAATATTGGCCGATTCTTATAACAGAAAGATGTAAAAAATACTTAAATCCTAATTTCAACCTGCATTAAAAAAAATATCCAGGGGCCAGGGCCAAATAAATTAGGGCTGAGTAAGTAGCAGATGACCCCACCTATCCACCATTTTCGTATGTTCAACGTTCTGCCAAACACCCTGTATGTTGTGTTAGGTGATACAACTATATTTATTATTTATCAGTATTTCACCGTGTTATGATATGGTTTACCTTGTAAACAACCGTAATTTATTTGCTTTCTCGTATGAAACAAAATTTTATATTAATCACTACGCTACACAATTGCACTTACACAACCAAAACATTCACACCAAGCATTACCACAAAGCTCTTATTACAAATATACTAAACACTCTAAATTCTCTATCTACACCAAAGCACTTACACGACTTACACAAATGATATTCCGCAGTACATACATAAACTGGTCACTCATTTTTAAAATTAAAAATTCGATAAGGACAACTTAAATAAATTCATTGATTCTGTAGAATCATTTAATATCTCACGGTCGTATGTGAGTTCACCGCAACAATGTTTGATGTATATAAACACTACCCAGCCAACTTTGAACATACTGCATGTTAACATCCGAAGCCTAAATCGCAACTTTGATGGTCTTAATGTCTTAATACATTCCATCAAGGTTAAGTGTGATATAGTAATCCTCTCTGAGTGCTGGTTAAGTAAAGTGACGGATATTCCTGTACTAACTGGCTTTAACTCAGCTAGATCCTCATTTAACAACCAAAATGACGGGGTGGTAAATTCAAATTCAAAATTCAAATTCAAAAGTCATTTATTCAAACTAGGCTGAGAATCAGCACTTTTCGAACGTCAAAATTACATAAGACAGTCCCCCAAAAACGCCCACCCTTCACCACTTCCTAGTGCCTTTAGCTGGGAAGAAGAAGTGGCGCAACAAACTCCCCAGCAGCACAGCTGTCTGTTCAAGTTAGAAAAAATGATTCTATACAATAGTATTCAAAATAACTTACATTATGCAACACAAAACATAATTCAAATGATAAATTATAGGCCATATGCCAGCTAGCACACGCCAATATACCAGCCAAAAACATCGAGAACTATACTCAAGCAATATTTAAAAAAAATAAAAACTAAACGTAAAAAGAACTAAATATCTATATAAAAGCCTTCAGACATAAAGGGCGTGCCCGCTTACATAAAGCTGTAATTGGCAGTTATAAATGATAAACTAGGACCATCGAGGTAAACGAACAGTTAATTACTAGTAACAATAACAAAACCATGATCAGCAAGACGACCAAGCAGCACACGTCCGAGCATGACGAACTTGCTGGTTGCTCAAACAAAAAAAAAAATATGATCAATTGTCGAGGTCGCTAGCTAACCACAAATTGCAATACAACTCATAACAAAAAAATTGTAATGAGTAGATTATGTCAACAATAAAATAAAATAAAAAACTCATATAAAATGACAGTAGGTAAGCTAATTCTGGAGAAAGAACATAAACATTGTCTTGAGTTAATCACAGCGACCAACTATTCTTATCATTTAAGTAATCGTTGATACAATAGTATGCCTTTGAACAAAGGTTGGATTTTACTTTAGTTTTAAATGCATTAAAAGGCAAATCTAGAAAAGAAGAGGGTAGCTTGTTATAAAAAGTTATACCAAGCCCAACAAATGAGTTATGAACCTTATGAAGCCGGTGAAAGGGAGCTCGTAGTTTGTCCTTATTTCTAGTGTTAACGTTGTGAATATCACTGTTTTTAGTGTATAAGTGTATATTTTGCCTAATATATAAGATGTTGGCAAAACATTCACGGTAGTCTATGTGAGCTCTGATGTGACTCATAATATAGTTGATCCAGTTTTTCAGGACGCTAACTGTCTTATCTTGAGGATTGGTCTAGATACAGCTATTGTTGCAATATACCGTTCACCCTCAGTCAGAAATATAGAAAATTTTCTTAACTCTTTAAACAATATTTTAGAGTCCCTGGCGTCAATAACAACTATAGCCGTTATTGGGGACTTAAACATAAATATTCGACCAGATAATAATGATCCAAACACAGAAGAGTATTTAAATACAATGGCTTTTCACGGGCTACTACCGGCACACGTTTTTCCCACTCGCATTGAAAACTGCCTGGATCATGTCTTTTTAAAAACGGATAGACCCTCCACAACATTGGTTCTGGACTCATATTTTACTGACCATGCACCTCTCCTGTTTTGCACTGATCGGAACCCTCTTTATGCTACAAAACCTAAAAGTATGATGCGGCATCTAATCCTTCCAGGAATTATCAGCTGCCTAGAAAACTCCGATTTCTCGAGTGTTTTAAGTAGCACAGACCCCAATCAAGGTGCGGAACGACTCATTTCCATTATATCTGACTCAATAAATCAACACAGTACGCTAAAAAAAGTCCCTAACAGGAAACAGACCATTAAACCATGGATGACCACTGGCCTCTTGAGGTGCGTGCGAAATCGGGACCAACTCCATATAAAAGCAACGCAAAATCCTAAAGACCTTACTGCTAATCTAATATATGTTCGATACCGAAATTACTGTAACAATTTACTAAAGACTATTAAACGCAACTTTGACCAAAAAGAACTCCTGAAGGCCGATGGTAACCCCAAAGCAACTTGGAACCTTATAAAAACTATCAGTTACAAAAACACCTCACCCATAAATAAGTCAGGAGAACTTCTTAATATGTGCAGCGATCCAAAGTCCTCTTTCAATGCTATAAACAAGTATTTTGCAAACGTTGGAGTGGATCTTGCTAGGCAAGTTGTGCAGAGTCAAACTGTAACTCACCCAAATTTTGAATTTGACAGCTTAATAAATCCTCAAGGCAACTCATTCGCATTACTTGAAACAAATTTTTCAGAAATAGAAAATATAATTATAGAACTAAAACATAATTGTGCAGTGGGTCACGATGGCATACCAGCCTCAGTTATCAAGGCAGCCAGACATGTACAGACGCCAGCACATCAAGCTACTACAATCTGTCAAATTTATTTAATAGATTTTCAACTTTATCGCTGAAGGATAAGGTTCAAAGTTGATTGGGAAAATTTGACAGTTTCGGGTAGCTTGATGTGCTGGCGTCTGTACTTGTTCCCGCAATAACGCATATCTTTTTTTTATTTCATAATATTACAGTTTTGGTTTTACATAACATCTGCCAAACTGCAAAGCAATTTGTCGGCAGTCGGTTCTCGTGGATTTAGCACGAATCTTTGCTTGAGTAGACATAAAAACTATAAAAACTAAATCTAAGTTAAAACTAAAAGATGGCTATGGCTATGGCTCTATAGGCAAACACTCTGTATGTTAATACAGAGTAGTTACCCATCACCATCACCCATCTGTAATTTAGTATCTTAAAAGGTACTTTTCCCGACACTTTTAAGAAGGCATTAGTCACACCAGTATTTAAGGGTGGGGATGGTGACCGTGTCGAGAACTATAGACCTATATCTGTACTCACCACACTGTCCAAAATTATGGAGAAGATTTTGAACAAAAAATTGCTTAGCTATCTTGAATGCTACAACATAATTGCGCCAAACCAATACGGTTTTAGGAGAGGCGTATCAACAGAGGTTGCTGTTCTTGAACTTACAAGCCAAATTGTTAAAAATCTTGATTCTAAGACTAAAACTCTAGGTATATTTCTTGATTTAGCCAAAGCTTTCGACACGGTCTCTACTCCCATCCTTCTCCGTGGTTTAGAAAGCATAGGAATCAGAGATATCGCTCTAAATCTCTTCCGTGACTATCTTACAAACCGTAACCAACGAGTTAAGGTAGGCAACTACGTCAGAATTTTAGCTTTAAGTCTGCACACAATAATTATGACAATACATACAATTTACTACCATCTGGAGTTTTACTTATAATACCTACCAAGCGCTACAGTGGTGACCCCGACGTGATTCTCCACAAGGAACTCCAGTTCAGAAATTTTTATTGAAGCCTTCAACCAGCTGTTACGACGCATGAAAAGTCTGGCCGCCGACAACATTAAAGACTCAACGCTGCGTATTATGTGGACAAACCATTTGCCGCAATCCGTACGAGCAGTCCTCGCTGTCAGCGATAACATCGCGAAACGCTCCGACATCAACGAGTTGGCAATAATGGCAAACAAGATCCTGGAACAAGCGCAACCACACGGCGCGATCGCTGCAGTAGCGACAACACCTCCCGCCTATGTGCCTACATCGATTGAAGAGAAGATTGACATGCTCACCAGGGAAATCGCTGAACTCAAGGCAAGTCAATCTAACCATGAGCGACGCCGACCATACAGCAGATACCGCTCAAGGTCACGTTCGTCGAGCAGGCCCAATCAACATCGCGCACAGCGCAGCAACACGCCGCGACGAACCGAACAAACAGGAATCTGTTATTATCATCGCAAGTTCGGAAAGGAAGCACAACGATGCACGCGTCCATGCAGTTTCGAAGACAAAAAAACTCCTTCGGGAAACTAAAACCTGCGTTGGACGAGGCGGGAACTGGCGCAAACAACACATCATACCGCCTATTCATAACCGACAGAAACTCACGTCTGTCATTTTTAATTGATACTGGTGCAAACGTCTCCGTCATACCCAGAAAAAAAGGCGGGAATGCAACGCCGACCGATTTTTGCTTGTACGCAGCGAACAATACAGTCATCCCAACGTACGGTGAGAAAACACTACAATTGGACCTAAACCTACGAAGACCCTATACGTGGAAGTTCATCGTCGCTGCAGTCAGCAAGCCCATCATCGGTGCCGACTTTCTAAAACATCACCAACTACTTGTCGACATAGCCAGTCGATGTCTCGTCGACAAGGTCACAAATCTCATTGTCAAGGCACCAGTTAGTTACCTATACCGCCGAACCGTCAATAAGAAGTATCGACGTTGACCAACCATATCACCAGCTAATCAGCAAGTACCCGGATATCTTGAGGCCATCATGCATGAAGGATACACCAAAACACCGTGTGGAACACCATATAGAAACCACCGGTCCACCAATCTACAGCAAAACACGACCTTTACCACCACATCGATACCTGTCTGTGAAGAAGGAATTTGAAACGATGATGGAGCAAGGAATATGCCGTCCAAGCAAAAGTCCCTGGTCCACACCACTGCATGTCGTACCGAAAAAAAATGGAGACATTCGCGTATGTGGCGACTACAGAAGGTTGAACGATGTCACCAAACCGGATCGTTATCCAGTACCACGACTCAAAGATTTCACCTACCTACTACACGGAAAAAAAATCTTTACTACCCTCGACTTAAACCGTGCGTACCAACAACTACCCGTATACGAACCAGACATCGAAAAGACCGCCATCACAACACCATTCGGCCTATTCGAATTTCCTCGAATGTGTCCAGGATTGAAAAACGCCGGACAGACTTTCCAACGATTTATTCATCAAGTGCTCATCGGATTAGACTACGCGTTCCCATTCATTGATGACGTCATAATAGCTTCTGAAAACGAAACACGACATATCGAAGATCTACAAGAAGTTTTGCACAGACTAGACGAGTACGGTATAACAATAAATCCGTCCAAATGCGTCTTTGGCAAAGAAAACGTCAAGTTCCTGGGATATGGAGTGTCAAGCGATGGAATCAAACCACCACTAGACAAAGTCAACGCTATCGCTGCTTACCCCAAGCCAGAGACGATACAGGACCTACGACGATTTATTGGCATGATAAACTTTTATCGAGACAGTGTACCAAACGCAGCCCACATACAAGCACCTCTCAACGCGTTTCTACACAACTCGAAAAAACGTGACAAAACGAAAATCGACTGGAACACAGAAGCGCTACAAGCATTTGAGTTATGTAAAGTCAGCATCCAAAACGCAGCTTTACTCGCTCACCCATCTCCATCACCAACCGACGCAATCTCCCTAATGTGCGACGCGTCGAATACATGCGCCGGAGCCGTGCTACAACAACTTGTAAACCAGAAATGGATACCCCTTGGCTATTTCTCGAAGAAATTCTCTGACACACAACAGCGATACAGCACATTTGACAGAGAATTATTATCAATATACATGGCTATCAAACACTTCAGAAAAATGTTCGAGGGAAGAGAATTAATAGTTTACACGGATCACAAGCCGCTAACCTACGCTATACGCAAGCCACCATCGGATAGCGATACACAACGGCGCACTCGTCAGCTGTTATTTATCAGTGAGTTTACGACCGACATACGTCACGTGAGCGGAGTAAACAATGTTGTCGCCGACGCACTCTCACGCGTCGAAACCATCGATTTGCCATCTCCAATAGATTACGACGAATTAGCACAAGCGCAAGACAAGGATAGCAACATACCTACTTTATCAAAGCAATCAAACATCCAACTGAAGAAAATCGTCGTACCCGGTACAAACAATCCAATAATCTGTGAAACATCGACGCCACACATTCGTCCATACCTACCAGATGACTATCGTCGCATCGCATTCAACGCCGTGCACAATACAAGTCACCCTGGAATTCGAACAACGCGTAAACTAATGCAACAGCGTTACTTCTGGCCCGCAATGAATACCGACATTGGCGAGTGGTCAAAGACATGTACTGCGTGTCAACAATCAAAGGTACAGCGACATAACCACAGTAACATCACTTCGTTCCCACCAAGCGAACGATTTCAACACATTCACGCAGATATTGTTGGACCACTACCTACATCTTCGTGTGGACATCGGTACCTGCTCACCATCATTGACCGTTGCACACGTTGGCCAGAAGCAGTACCTCTGCAGGAAATTACAGCGGACGTCGTCGCACGAAAGCTATACGAATCATGGATCGCACGTTTTGGTTGTCCAATCAGAATAACAACCGATCAAGGGCGACAATTTGAAAGCCGACTATTTCAAGAGCTCGCACTATTGCTAGGAGTGGAAAAAACCCGTACTACTGCCTACCACCCGCAGAGTAACGGCATAGTGGAACGCTGGCATCGAACATTGAAAGCCGCGCTCATGTCGCGACTAGTGAACAGTAATAAATGGCTCACCGAACTACCTACTGTATTGATGGGACTACGAGCCGCGACGCGTACTGACACCAACACTAGCGCTGCGCAGCTCACCTACGGACAAGCGTTGCGATTACCAGGCGATTTTATATCACCATCGCCAACTGCAACGAAGATGGACCATACCTACGTCGATAATCTGCAACACACCATCACGAAGCTCACGCCGACATACCAGCCGCATTCAAATAAGCAATGTATGTTCGTGCACAAGGATTTGCACACATGCAAACACGTGTTCGTGCGTGATGACACTGTCCGCAAGCCGCTTCAACGTCCATACAAAGGTCCTTACCAGATAATTGCACGGAACGAGAAGTACTTCGCGATACAGTTGCCTAGTCGAGTCGCAAATATATCGATCGATCGATTAAAACCGGCGTACACGATAAACACTGAAGATCACGAACACAGCAAGGAGACAACACCATCACCACCAGCTACTACAGAACTACACTCCAGCCAACTTCCGACGAGCAAAAGCGACGCTGCACACCGCACCAGATCAGGCAGGATCGTCAAAATGCCAGTACGCTTCGCTTGAGGGGGAGTACTGTAGCTGCAAGTCATCAACACATCCGTCCGCCGCCACAGCCAAAGGTTCACTGAGAATTCCGCATGGCGCTGCGGGATATTTATACAAATGCCACATTGCGTGACCGCTGAGTCCAAGCGACACCATACAGATTGAATAGGAACTAATTTTACTAAACTATAATATTTCATACTGATCTCCTATTGGTTCGTTTATAAAAGTAATATGCGCAACGTACACTAACAGCTAAGAATTTTAGCTTTAAGTCTGCACACAATAATTATGACAATACATACAATTTACTACCATCTGGAGTTTTACTTATAATACCTACCAAGCGCTACAGCAGCCAACTTTATAACACTATAAACGAAACCTGCAACGTATACCCTCTACCTAAATTTAAATGTAAAACTGTTGTTGGTGGTTTTCTTCAAAAGTTAACGTACGATGAGACTGAACAACTCTTTGCAAAAAAATCTTACTAACCCGCTTAAGAACATATCTAAATTGCTCCTTTATTATCCGTTTTTATACTGTGACGCATACTTACGACACACACAACTAAACCCACGCACGAATCCACACACACACCCACACCGCACACACATACAGCCACACCGCACATACATACACCCACATCACACACACCCACACCACACACACATACACCCACACCACACACACCCACACTGCACACACATACACCCACACCACACACATCAACACAGACACCCACACCACACATAACCATTCCTTGCTCAAATAAAATTAAAATTAAAATAAAAAAATATAAATGATCAGTGATTAGTACTTAAGATAAACTAAGTTTATGCTTACAATAGTTCAGCAAATTGTTAATGAATTGTAAGAGGAAGGCGCCTGTGTCTGTAACACAGTTTATACTAGCACAGGCACAGACGTTCACTCTGTCTCACATAATGCTTAGCGATGTCTCACATAATGCTTAGCGATAGTGCGTTTGTATGTTTTGTTTGAGATGGAGAAATTGTATTTGGCTTTTTGAATAAAAGGAAATTTATTATTTCTTTTAAATTATAAAAAAAACTAAACAAATTAATCTGTTTCTTCTTACACTAAATCGTGCTCTAAGATATTGTTTACCAATGTCAGTAATCAGTACTCATTTTAGTGAAGTAGACAAAAAGTCAGATTTTTTTAAAACTTTAACATTAATTTTCTCAGAATCATGATTTTCCAGTTACATCAGTTTTCACTGAAGGTACAGAATAATCGTCAAAGTTCAGCCAATTTACACAAAACTTTAATGAATTATACACTTAAACCTTTCGCATGAATCACTCCATCCATTGGTGAAAACCGTTTGAAAATCCGTTTGGTAGTTTTTGAGTTTATCGCGTTCAGACAGACAGATAGATAGACAGACGCGGCGGGGGACTTTGTTTTATAATATAAGGGTATGTAGTGAAGTTATATTTATCTGTTTTGTAAGTGCAATATATCAATTTTGCCCAGTCCTCAGTTCAAAGGTTTGACCCACATTATAAAAAGTTGTTTTTTTGGTGACAGAAATTCAGATGGTGGTGTGTGGTGGTGATACCGTTTGTGGCGTTCTACCTGACGGGGCTGGTGTTAGAGATGGACGCGCTATACCTGGTCAAGGCCTTCCTGCTGGTGTGCTTCTACGGCGCGCTGCACTTCCTCAGCAACCTCCTGTTTGACGACGACCTCAAAAACATCTTTCCGCTCAGTGTGTACCTCGCCACCAAGGTAACCTTTCCATCATATTGCTATCTGCTATCCAGGACTCACGACGAATTGACGAATTATCGAGTAAACGGCGAGGAAAAACACAGGAAACTGCCAAATAAAAACAATTTGACCAAAGGACATGGTTCTGTTTGTAGCTTGAGTCCAGGCCACCGCCCAGGTGTTTGGTACTTATAGTGATGGTACGGTGGGCGGCATCAATTGGGTATCCCAGTTGTATAAAAATTATAATACAACTTGGGTACCCAATTGATGCAGCCCACTGTACCTTGGGCGTTGAAAGGTTACCACTTCTACCTTGCTAGATCAACATAAATGAAACACTCTCAACAGAGCTGGAAACTTTAATGCTGAAGTTGTCCAAAACATTAAGAGTATGAAATGTTTCCAATTCAAATGCAACCAATGGTTCTTAGATTATAAGCGTACGATGTGTGCGACTGAGTGACCTTGCGTTGTGGTGTGCAGGTTTGGTTCTACATCACGTGGGCGGTGTTCGTGGCGGGCGTGGTGGGTGTGGGCGCGTCATTGCTGTTCGTGCTGTGCTCGGGCGCGCTGTGGTTCACGTTCTTGCGCTCCTGGCGCTCCGACCCCGGCGTCATCTCCGCCTCGCGCCAGGACAAGCTGCGCGTGAGTACTTAGGACCTGTCTCGTTGGCACGTGGCTCGCGTGACGTGCCGGCACTGACTCGCTCGTGTTGCAGACCATCATCGAGCTGTCGGAGTCCTCGCGCGGCGGGTTCGAGCCGGCGCGCTTCTGCTCGGCGTGCCTGGTGCGCCGCCCGCTGCGCTCCAAGCACTGCTCCGTGTGCAACCGCTGCGTCGCCAAGTTCGACCATCACTGCCCCTGGGTGGGCAACTGCATCGGTGAGCCCCGCCCGGCTGGCCGACGTCGTCGTGTGCGTATCGTTTACTGAGTGTTGTCCCTATGTCGCAGGCGCCAAGAATCACCGCTACTTCATCGGGTTCCTGGCGAGCTTGCTGGTGATGTGCGCGTGGATGGTGTGGGGCGGCGCGCAGTACTTCGCCGCCGTGTGCCCGGTGGCCGACGACACGGCGCCGGGCGTGGTGTGGTACTGGTGCCGCTGCAACCCCTGGGTGGCCTGGGTCATGCTCAACGCCTGCTTTCATCTGTTCTGGGTGACCGTGCTCACGGGCTGCCAGCTGTACCTGGTGGTGTGCCTGGGCATGACGACCAACGAGCAGCTGAACCGCAGCCGCTACCGGCACTTCGTGGCGCGCAACGGGCGCTCGCCCTTCACGCGCGGCCCGCTGCACAACTGCGCCGACTTCTTCGGCTGTCGGGCCTGCGGCCTGCTGGCGCCGCGGGCGCGCGACTGGGCCGCGGCCGGCCTGGACGACGCGGCCGACGAGCCCATGCTGCCGCGCGAGCCGCAGCACTACGTGTGAGTGCGGGCCCGCGCTAGTGGCGAGGACTTCGTGTAGCGGCCCTCACAGTGTGCACTCGGCGAGCATGTTCCGGTCGAGTGCGAGCCGAGGCGCCGTCGCGGTCACTAGCGCTCGCCGCACCTCGCGGCTCTGCGGTCGCCGCACGCGCGGTCTCCGCACTTGGCCTGCGGTCACACGCGGTCGCCGCACGTGCGGTCACCGCACTAGGCCTGCGTTCACTAGCGCTCGCCACACACGCGGTCGCCGCATTCGCTGTCACCGCACTTGGCCTGCGGTCACACGCGGTCGCCGCACGCGCGCCGCAGGCATTAGGCCTGTGGTCACACGCGGTCGCCGCACGTGCGGTCACCGCACTAGGCCTGCGGCCACTAGCGCTCGCCGCACGTGCGGTCACCGCACTAGGCCTGCGGCCACTAGCGCTCGCCGCACGTGCGGTCACCGCACTAGGCCTGCGGTCACTAGCGCTCGCCGCACGTGCGGTCACCGCACTAGGCCTGCGGTCACTAGCGCTCGCCGCACGTGCGGTCACCGCACTAGGCCTGCGGTCACTAGCGCTCGCCGCACGTGCGGTCACCGCACTAGGCCTGCGGTCACTAGCGCTCGCCGCACGTGCGGTCACCGCACTAGGCCTGCGGTCACTAGCGCTCGCCGCACGTGCGGTCACCGCACTAGGCCTGCGGTCACTAGCGCTCGCCGCACGTGCGGTCACCGCACTAGGCCTGCGGTCACTAGCGCTCGCCGCACGTGCGGTCACCGCACTAGGCCTGCGGTCACTAGCGCTCGCCGCACGCGCGGTCACCGCACTAGGCCTGCGGTCACTAGCGCTCGCCGCACGTGCGGTCACCGCACTAGGCCTGCGGTCACTAGCGCTCGCCGCACGCGCGGTCACCGCACTAGGCCTGCGGTCACTAGCGCTCGCCGCACGTGCGGTCACCGCACTAGGCCTGCGGTCACTAGCGCTCGCCGCACGCGCGGTCACCGCACTAGGCCTGCGGTCACCCGACCTTTTTCATATGTAGTTCACATTATTCATAGATAGAATTAATATTTAATTTATACATATAGACACCTGGCTGCAAGAATTCAATTCTTGTATTTCGTTTTATGTTTTTATCGTTTGTATTAATTATTATTTATAAATATTTTGAAGTATTTTAGAAGTAGTGCTTGCGGCTCGTCGCGAAGTAATAAATAATGGTTGGCAATCGAGCTGTTGTACATTAGAAGTAATGGTACGGATCATGAACGAAACTTAGCTAATACTTATTATTATGTATGTATGTGCGGTACTCGGCTGATGGACACGTGCCGTCTCATTACAAAACGACTTCTAACTTTGGTCAAGCTTAAACCTTCGAGCCAATTTTTGTATTTCGAATCTGACAATGGTAAACTTCTTTATACGCAACTAGCGGCGCCCCGCGGCTTTACCTGCATAAGTCTCGGTTCCGTGTGAATATCGGAATAAAAAGTATCCTATGTCCTAACCCAGGTCATGGTCTACGCATGTGCCAAATTTCATTTCAAATCGGTTCAGCCGTTTTGGCGTGAAAGCGTAACAAACAAACATACAAAACAGTTAACTTTATTATAATACTAGCTGCGCCCCGCGGTTTCACCCGCATAAGTCTCGATCCCGTGGGACAAAAAAAATATTCTATGTTCTTTTCCAGGGCATCATCTATATATGTGCCAAATTTCATCCAAATCCGTTCAGCCGTTTTAGCGTGAAGGCGTAACAAACAAACTTACTTTCGCATTTATAATATTAAGGATTGTTGGGAATCAGAAGTGAAATAAGTTAAAAAAATAAACAATCTTTCATTCCTTTATTTTTTTTAAACTGTGGTAGTTTAAAAAAAATATCAACAGAACCACTGTAAATATTAATCAAATAGAAATTACACAAGCCAAAAGGAATAATCAGTACATGAACATAAATATAAACCAAAAATAACTAAGCACACGATAATGGTCAAGTAGCACGTCCGTTCCGAGCGCCATCCAAGCAAAAAGAGACCGTTGCCGTACAGCGCGGCTCCTTTTAAAACCTTCCATCGGCTGACAGCTGATCGCCTGACATCTTTAAGACGTCACCTCGCCTGCCGTTACCAACAATAATATTAGTGTGATATAGGGAATATTACATAAAGCTGAGACAGCACATGGCGTCAAAATTTTCGGAGTTTTTCAATTATTTCAGCTTTATTTATAAAGTTCTTATATAGTAACATTGATGAACTTTGTGTTTGGGTTTAAGGTTGGACACTAAAAGAAAGACCGTTTTAAGGATTTTAATAATATTGTTTATTATCCTTTTCTTTATATATTGGAAGGTGTGTTTTACTAGTATTATGTGAGACGTGTGAGGGCTTGTGCAGACCAACGCGACACAAAGACACCACTCGTCGCGCGACGAGCGGTGTCTTTGTGGGGCGTCGCACTGGTCTGCACAAGCCTTGATCCTGCATAAGGCTAAAAGTATAGTACAGTCACTATGAGAAACTAAGGATTTCATCAAGTGGTTAAGGGCGGCAGGGATATTAAAAAGTAATATTTATGAGTTAGAAAGAGAAAGACCATAGTGTTGAAGTAGGATCGATTTGTTTTTGCTAAACTCCAACACCTTGTTACTATAAATGAAATAAATAAATAAAAACTTTTTAATTCAATTTTTAAATAATTGAACTATAAATTGTAGGTAAGAAATAATACCAAAGTTTAAAAAACATGCATATAAGAATTTCAAACATATTTGTTTTTGTGCTATTGAACTACTCTACAATACGAGTATACTTTTAATTTTACATTCAAGTATATAACACTAAAAATATTGTGTTATTACATTAGGTTTACATTATATTCTGACCTGTAAAAATCCTTTATTCTTATAGTCTTCAGCCCTAAAATGATCAGAACATAACCTTTAATGTTTTGTGACTGAGAAGTGCTTGCAACGTTGCAATTTACCATTTGTTATTCGTTTCTAGTGAATTATTGAACGTTCGAAGCCGTCAGTGTTGTGCAATGAGGTAGTATATTATACTACATAATGGCACTACCTACTGACTGATACATCATAATAACAGATTATTCCTGACAAATGGCTATCACTAAAATAATGTATCAGTAGATTGTAAACACCGGATTTTTTCATTTTCACTTTCATTGCCTAATGCGATAGTACAGTCTCGTAAAATGCATATTTAAAATTATTAGGAACTTTAACTTTTTATTACAACCTTTTTGTTATCTAGTGCAATGGTGCCCTCTAGCGGGAGCAATTGGCAGTAAAGTCTATTGACAAATTAGGCTCGCTTGTACCACAAATAACTTTATTTTGCTATTTGTGGTACAAGCGGGCCGTAGACTCAAGATTTTAAATCAGTTTTTAGGGTTCTGTACCAAAATGGTAAAAAGGAACCCTTATGGTTCGACTCAGTCTGTCTGTCTGTCTGTCACAGCTGCATAACTTAAGAACTACTCATCATCTGCCTAGCCTTTTCCCAACTATGTTGGGGTCGGCTTCCAGTCTAACCGGATGCAGCTGAATACCAGTATTTTACATGGAGCGACTGCCTATCTGACCTCCACAACTCAGTACCTGGGTAACACGATACCCCTTGGTAAGACTGGTTGTCAGACTTTTTTTTAAGGCTTCTAACTACCCGTAACGACTGTCAAAGATCTACAAATGACAGCCGGGACCAACGGCTTAACGTGCTTTCCGAGGCACGGAGGGGTCTTGGTATGTAAAGATGGTCACCCATCCACAGACCAACCGCGGCAAGCGTAGCTTAACCTGATCGATCGACCCGTGCAGCTGTTATTACTTAGCCACAAGATAACTTAAGAACTACTAATGCTATCAATTGAAATTTGGAATAGTTTTAGATGAAGTTTACCCAACTATTTTGCAAATAAGAAATATTTTTTTTTTTTTTTTGCAACATGTTCTGAACCGGTCTTAAAAATTCGAAGTCAGGCTACTAAGGCATGTGGGGTATTATATGAAAGAGCGCTATTTGTACATTTTCAAACATTTTTTTTTAGGCCGCATTGTTTTCGACTTTTGACGAAAACTAAAAAAAAATATACTGTTACCTGTACCCTTATCTCCGAAGTTTGCATAGAGAAAAATCTGAAATTATTCTATGTGATAGAAGTTTATGTAAAGATTACAGGAAAAATAAAACGATGTTTCTAAATAGCACTCGTTTTCAGAAATCATCAACAAAAATTATATTAGTTCCACTATGGGTCAAGAGATGGCGCTGACCTAAAACTGCAATATTTAACACCGCAGTGTGCTGTGTTAAAATTCTCTGACGAATATAGGCCTCTCCGATGAAAATTTTAAATGGTACGGAACCCTCGGTGCGCGAGTCCGACTCGCTCTTGACCGGTTTTTTGTATTAAATTGGTTCGATGGTTTAAACTTGGGGCTAAAGATAAACCTTGTTTTGTAATACGGTCGGTGGAGTTTAAAAACAAGTTCGCCTCTGCCGAGTGTCGCTTCCGTCGCTCATACAAGTGTGTGTTTGTCGGAACTCGTGCCTTCGTCACGCTCGCGTACCTACTGTACTGTACTGAGTAGAGAAGCGTTGCTTGGTGTGACGTCACGTGCGTGCTGTGACGTCACGTGCGTGCCGTGACATCACGCAGGCTGTGGTATGTGGCTTACTATTGTATATTGATTTATTTATAAACTGACGAACAAATACCTACCTGACTATAAGTGTATATTCATTTAGTACAATTTATCGTGTTGAGTTTGACACTGACATGAACCGTAAATTTAAGGTTAGATAATAATATAAATTATAAGAAACGAAGCTTCCTTCTACTAAGATCGTCCAGTTATTAACTTAACATTTCGAAATACATGTCCTGCATGGTACGACCGGCTCAAATTAAATCAGCAGCGAATCAAACAAACACAACATTCTAAACTTGACAATATTTCGAGTAATAATTCCAGCCTATCGTCCCGCTGAGAGCAGTGGTGACCCAGTGGTAACGGCCGCGACTTACGAGTTGTAGGTCGTAGGTTCGAACCCAGACAGGCGCTTTACTTTGTGTAAATTATTTCATCACCACTGCTCTCAAAACGGTGAAGGAAAACATCGTGAGGAAACCGGCATGTCTTAGAACCGAAAATTCGAAGATATGTGACATCTACCAAACCGCACTGGCCCCGCGTGGTGGATTACGGCCCACTCCCTCTCATAGAGAGGAGGCCTGTGTCCCAGCAGTGTGAACATTTATAGGCTGATGATGATTGTCCCGCTGCAGGGCTAAGGCCTCTTCTCACACAGAGAAGGTACGGGTATTGATCACCACGCTTGCCCAAGCCTGGTTGGCGATTTCAGACTTAAGTATATTAACTGTAAGTCCAGGTTTCCCTCACGATGTTTTCGCTTTACCGATGTTAGTAATGTCCAAGATAAACTTAGAAAGGACATAATTATGAATTGAAAAAGTCACATTGGTAAAGAAAGAAAGAAAAAAACGTTTGATGGCAATAGGCTCGCCCCCTATTACATGGGACTTAAACATAACTGGCGAAATGTGGGTGTACCTGCTACAGGAACACCTCTGCCCAACCCTTCGGGGAAACAAGGCGTGATGTTATGTAAAAAACGTTTATTTGCGGTAAACATGACGCAAAAAAGAGTTTAAAATACAAAAATGAGAAAAGGTTGGGGGAAGCGTAGCCTATTTGCGTCACATCCACGCAAGTAGCTATCGTAAAAACGAGTTTAGAAAATCGGTACCTTTTTTTTGTTTTATCGTGTTTAGATATCGATATTCATCGCGTCGTTGCAGTTTCGCCAGCTACTGTAATGTGAGCCTGTCTAACATGTTTGTTTCTTTCATCGGTTAGTTGTGTAGACGCTTGTACACGTCCGGACTGTTAGGTGGTGTATAGGTTACAATGGAAGCCTATACATGCGCCGGGCGCCGGGCCGGCGTCCAATCCATACATCTGTGAAATACACGGTCCGTTGTCCAGTGGATAAAACGGACTTGTACGAGCGGCCGAAGTCTTGATAGCTCCACATTCGTGCGTTTTCATCTATTCATGTGGCGTCACCCTAGGGAGACCGCAGATACATACGCTCGAGTCCGCGGCGGACTAAACCTCTGCGAGGCATACTGTAAGTCCGCGGGGCATTTCTCCCCGACTCCGACGCACACGACGCATGCGTGGTTGTACGCACATGTTTTCGGCGGAACTGTAGGGACGACTGCGCTCCGGAAATGGAGACTGCGGTGTCGATAAATATAATATTAGAGAATTTTTGGTTATTCCTCATAATTATGTCAAAAGATGGGGAGAACGAAGATGTTTTTTTTAAATTTTGTTTTAAGTAGGTAACGGACTTATTATTGAATACAATAACAGTAGACTGAAGTTATGAAACCCACACAATTTTTTTACTGTCTGTCATCCTGTGATGACAGACAATAAATAAATTTATCACATTGACAGTAAAAATATTGATCTTTTTTAAGGTTCCGTACTTCAAAATAGAATCACTACTAGAATCAATTCTACTTTTTGTAAATTTTGACGTTTAAATGTGCCTTTTATGTGCCTAATTGAAATAAATTATTTGACTTTGAAAAGGAAAAAAAACGGATTACTTCGTTGTCCGACCGTTAGTCTGTCAAGACCCTTTTTCTCAGGAACTCGTGGAGGTATCAAGTTGAAATTAATATTAAATACCCGTGGTCCCCTGGAGCTCTAAAAAAAAATCAAGCTTCAAAATCAACGCAATAAATAAATACGGCCATTTAAGCGACATATTTTGATTTCGATATTTTGATTTAAAAAAACAGATCTGAAAATCGAGCTCCACACTCATACAAACTTAAAGCCAGGTATTTAAACAAAAAATGTAACGTCTCTGGTATACCTCCCTTTACGTGATATTAACATATGGATGGTAATAGTTGCTCTACGCGTGAGAAAAAAGGTTTTGTGTTTTTTTTCTATGGGAGAAAAAACTTAACACTTTCGACTCCACCCACTTTTCATAGAACTCATGCGCCATGCCGCCATACATTTTGGAAGTGAACCCTCCGGGAGGGTTCCCAGCATTACGTTTGCGCTAAAGTTAACCATCGCGGACGGTCAACGGCATTAAGTTTGAAATCGTGTTATAAAACACTATAAAACGAAGTAAAATAGTGTTTACAGGGGGTCTTGTCGCTATATGTACCTTCCAACCTTTTAATTTTTTTGTGAATATTATTTTGTACCCGTGATCAAAAAAACAAAAAAAAAAAGAATGCTTGGATTTTAAAACCAACAAAATATACATCAGATTCAATTTATACGGTTTATAATGCTGTATTCGCTAAGCAAAACTTACATTTAAGGGCCTGTGCACACCACGTTTTTTAAACGCGCCGTCGACGCGCGGTTTAGAAACGCGCGTCGACGGCGCGCTTTTATCCTACAGAGCAGTGTGCAAAGGT
Organism: Agrochola lychnidis; assembly: GCA_963680765.1. Lineage (NCBI taxonomy): Eukaryota > Metazoa > Arthropoda > Insecta > Lepidoptera > Noctuidae > Agrochola > Agrochola lychnidis. The sequence goes on along the minus strand of OY796857.1, from coordinate 401,378 downwards.
CTACAGGCTGCGTCTGACTTGCGTGCGTATCGCGTCTGTATCGCTACAAACGCGCGTCGACGGCGCGTTTAAAAAACGTGGTGTGAATAGGCCCTAAAATGAGCCCTCCGCGAGGGCTCCCGGCATCCCATATGCAATTAAGTGAACCCTCCAGGAGGGCTCCCGGCACTGAACATGTTAAAGTACATTTTTTAAATTGAATGGAACTGAAAGGCTGTTGCTCACACGAGTTCTTGTATCACTAGCTGCGCCCCGCGGTTTCACCCGCAGAAGTCTCGATCCCGTGGGAATATCGGGATAAAAAGTATCCTATGTGTTAATCCAGGTTATAATCTATCTGTGTACTAAATTTCATCCAAATCCGTTCAGCCGTTTGAGCGTGAAGAAGAGACAAACATACACACACACACAAACTTTCGCCTTTACTCATCATCTGTTACGACGCCTCATTGAGGTGGACAACAATTAAAATTCTATTGTGTCTCGCTAAAGACAGTTGAAAGGACAATATTAGTGTGATAATTAAAAACGATAAAATAGGCTCATAACATAGTGTGCACCAGGTCCAGTCCGCTGGAGCTGACGTATCTCAGTGACTAGCACAACTGCACAACCCCACAACTCGTGTACAATAGCCGGCGCATGCGACTGTACTACTGAACTTCGAAGTTTAAAATACCGAATACAGTAGTATTCATAAAGTTTTAAGATTTACGTGAGTTAGAATGTACGCTATGACGAATTAATTTGTGGAGAATGTTCATAATCGCGATGTACGGAACTTCGAAAGTTTGCTATGACGAATTACTTAATTGAGAATGTTCATAATCGCGATGTACAGAACTTCGAAAGTTTGCTATGCCAAAAACTTAAATGAGAATGTTCATCAGCGCGATTTACGGAACTTCGAAATCTTGCAATGACAAATGACTAAATTCCGAATGTTTACCATCGAGATTCTGAGCGAGTATTTCTTTTATTACAAAATTTTAATTATGTTATCCTTACATCTTTTATTGTAATTTTTTTCTTAAAAGAATATCAGTATTTATTTAAAAAACACAAGTGTAAGTCCATAAAATCCCCCATAGGGGGACTTTTTTAATCGTTATTAATTATCTACTACATAACAGCTACAAATTGTAACTAAATCCGAGGAAAAACTCAAAAACTCTAACAGCCAGCCATTACAAATAGAAAGAAAGAAAAATATTTATTTGGACACAGTTCGTGAAACGACAAACAAACGGCAAAAAACGTGGTACTTCTAACAGTTATAAGTACTCGAGAATTAACTAAGAATACCTAAGCAAAATGTCTTGGTTGTAGGAATAGTTATGTCAACGCTATATTTGGTATAAGCTATTTGTTTATTTGTACAGCCTTAAGAGTTTTTTTTATAGTCTATAAATTTTAATCAAAAATGTTAGTTAATCCGATAAAATTACTCATAAGCTTTTAGAAATAATAAACATAATCCAAATCGAGCCAATAACATCGGAGATATGGCAAAAAATGTAAAGCAAGGTCATAACGCTACTATAAAAAAAAATGAATAACTTGAAATATATTAAAGATATGAAAATGAAATGAAATAAAATTGTTTATTCTAGAAATAGGATATCGGAATCACTTTAACACGTCATATAAAAAAAAAAATAAGCTAGATGAGTTCGGCGTGTCCTATCGGACTACTCTGAGAAGAAAGGCCGAAACAAACTCAGAGGTCGCAGTCTCTTTTAAAGTCCAGACTTAATCTTGGTCAGGCCATATGAGGACCATGTAGATTAGTGTCTGAAAAGGTTTGAGGAAATAACCACAAAGATTTGAGTGGACCTGTCCAGTCAGTGCAAGCATTTGTCAGTAATCGTGGAGCTCAACTCTTAACTTAAGGAGCTCAACTCGACGAACAATACCAAAGAAAGGACATTTGGGTAGGCCGCATAAACTACTCAAGACTGCCAGACCATCACCAAAACTAGCAGATAAATAAAAATAATATCCACGTAGTCTTCACATTCACAATAGTTAAAATAATATTATAATGCTTTACAAAGTAATCATGTCATTTTGAATATGATTTTCAACAATGTCAATGTGTTTATAAAACTGGTATATGTTAATTTTATATAATAATTAAAATGTCTAGTTTTATGGTTTTATCACAAGGTTTAGCAGAGCGACCAGTTCAGTCCCAAGCTTTTATCTTCTAAATAATCTGAAATTGTATTACTATACAATTTCAGATTATTTAGAAGTTTTTTTTACAAAGTTCGGTTTTAATACAGATTTTAAATCGTTTAGGGTCAGGCGGGGTAAATATGAGACGAAAAACAAATCTTTTCATTTTTGACGCTGTTAAAGATTATTTAGTGAGTCTCAGAACAGATTACATTATAGTTTCCATTGCTATCTTTCACATGATATCATTAAATTGAAGATAATGGCCTAGATATATAGTTTTGTGTGCAAAGTATGTGTTTCATTTTTTTCCTCAATAATGGGGTAAATATAAGACACACGAAGTCAAAAAATGAAACAGCTTTAAACTTCTATACCTTACGTGTTCTTCAAATACAGGGGCAATAAGAAGACAGTGGGGTTAAATATAATACGATTTTTTTTATTAAACTCAACAAAAATTTGTAATAAAAAATTTTAACTTAAAAAAAATCAACATCTTTGCTTACATATGTTTTTGGTTTAAATTATTTGGTAATCACAACAGCAATCAGCAATTTAATGCAACAATTAAACTTATCTGCCTACCAATGACAGTATAAAAGACGAAAAAATACAAAACCTTATACAGAATTGAGCATATTTTTTTTTAAACTTAATTTTTAATGAAAAAGGGTTAATTTGAGACATTTACTCATGTATCATTGACAACATTTAGTAGTCAATATGATATTTTTCGTAGTCAATGTCGAAAAATAGGCCACCTCTACGATTTTCACTTGGAGATGGCAATTTCATTAAGACTTCTTCCGTCTGAACAGAGTAACTTATATGAACATCCGGATAAACAAAGAAAATTTTCTTTGATCTTTTTAATAAACAACTGTCAGATTATTATCCTCAAGTGCATCAATTTGAGCGACATAATGCTTTTTACCTTTCTTCATTGGATGGCATACAAGAACAAAATTACCAACTGCATATTCAGCTTTGTCTGTTTCTTCGACAAGAGTTTCTTCATAGGTTTTACTCGATGGGCTTACATTAAGTTCAGGTTGACCAGAAACATCAGGGGCCTCGTTTTGCTGACCTCCTACTCCATTGGTTTCGTTCGAAAGATTTACATCAGATACGATTTCCATCGGCTCATCGTATGATTCTTCGTGATGGTCTAATGCTATTATTACATTAAATTCAGGTTGACCAGAAACATCAGGGGCCTCGTTTTGCTGACCTCTTACTCCATTGGTTTCGTTCGAAAGATTCTCATCGTATGATTCCTCGTGATGGTCTAATGCTAATATCTCTGACAAACTGATATTTTCTAAGTCACTTTCGTCCTGATAGGGTATTACTTCGTCTTCAATATCAGTGTCAGTATCAGTTTCTGGATGTTTCAGCGGCTTTTGAGTTTGTTTCTTCTTCTTGGGTTCGTCTTTTTTCTTTGTCTTCTTTTTTTCTTTTTGTTTGTCTAAATTTTCTAAACTTTTCAGGTAATCTTCGCTTGTCAATAGTTTTCCTTTGCCATCAATTTTTCGTCTTTTCCTAGTTAACGCCTTTGTATGTTTGATTTTATTGAGCAGTAATGTTTCAAATGAGCAAGATGGTTCAGGATTTTTGTAAGGGTCAACGGGGTCGAGTATAACTGGTGGTACATTTTCCAGAACTTGGAGTGTTGATATCGGTGACTCCGTTTCCAGAATTGAGGGTGAAACACGATGTGTTTTCAGAGGATGAAACACGTTCTATGTTTTCAGAGGGTGAAAAACGTTCTATGTATTCAGGGGGTGAAAAACATTCTAAATATTCAGAGGGTGAATCCTCAAATATGTTCAACGGATCCGGAATCGATTCACTGAATAACTGCATTTGATTGAACCTGGCTAATTTGACAGGGTCTAGGCGATCTTTTGGGTAAACATCTTTGTTTACAGGGTAAATTCCTGTAACTTTGAAGGAATTTTGTAATACATTTTCCGAAAGGCCTTCACGCCACACTTCGCCCAAAATATTGCAGAACTCTGATTTGGTGAGAGATCTTTGATTTAGTCTTTGCCATTCGATAAGACGCTCATTCCATTTATATTTGATCGGTCCAAAACAACTGCGGTCCATCGGTTGTAATACGTCTGTGGTATGAGCAGGTAGTTTCAGTAGAGAAACGTTTTCCTGAAGTGCTAGTTCAATCGTCACCGGGTCCAGATGTGTAATATGTCCGTCGAATATTACAAGCAATGGTCTCTCTTTCACAGTCTTGCAAAAATTGGCAAACCACTCATTAAAAATGCTGGTCATCATCCATCCATTTTCTGAACAGGCATAAGTCGTTCCCGGTATGTCGTAACGTCGCCTTTCCATGAGCTCCAGAGATTCTGTCCTTTAAATATGATCAAGGGCGGCAGCAATGTACCCCATTACAGTCGTATTTTCTTTTCCGGACCCCTATAAAGAAGTTGAAGAAACTTTAACTTACGTTAATAAATTAATAATGTTTAAATTATAGGTACCCACCTGTATAATTCTGTGAGCCTTTTGACCTTTTTCTGTAACTCCTTTAATACGTGTAGGATCCGCAGAAAAACTCGTCTCATCGAGGTTCCATATTTGATGAGGTTTATTCGATGTCTAAAAAGGCTCGACTGGTTGTTCACAATGGTGTGCTGGTGCCCACGCTTATGTATGGTAGTGAATGTTGGGTGTGGCAAAAACAACATGAAAGTAGAATAAATGCTGTGGAAATGCGTTCCTTGCGAAGCATGTGTGGCCTGACTATGAATGATAGGCTGACGAATGATGTGATAAGACAGCGGTGTGATTTAAAAGAAGATGTAGTGACAAAAATTGAAAAGGGTATGCTGAGATGGTTTGGGCATGTTGAGAGAATGAATGAAAGGCGACTAACAAAATGTATTTACAAGGCTGATGTAAAGGGAAAGGCCGGGCGGGGACGCCCTAGGAGGACATATACTGACCTTATTGGTGATGTTCTTCAGAAAGGCCAGGTGCGTAGTACTCGCAACCGGCGTGCGTGTATGACCAGATGTATGAACGTAAACGAGGCAAAAGGACTATGTAAAGATCGTAGCAGGTGGCGTTCTGTAGTTTCTGCCTACCCCCATGGGAAGAAGGCGTGAGTTTATGTATGTATGTATGTATTATGTAAACCCAAAGAAGCTACTGTTTTTTCTAAAATATCATAGAAATGATAAACGGGTCGCTGGTAGCTTGACGACGAGATTTCTCGAGTTGTTCCATCTTTTTTGCTACTAATTTGTGTCTTCCAAAAAATGATTGTATCCAGTCTTTACCGGGATAGTTGTTTTTGAAGGTGTTTTTGATGTTATTTTGAATAACGTAAGTATGCACAATTGACTTTATTTCGGTCCTGGTAAGCGCCCATCCCCATTTAGCCATTATTTTAATTTTATCTGCTAGATCTGCTTCTGCTTCTTTGCTCAAAACTGTTTTCCATCCTTGCTTATTTGTGTTTAAATTGTGAATTTTCCTCCATAACAATTATTTATCAATTTTATACTTCGTTTCAGCTTCTCTGTATGATAAATCACCCTTTCTTACTTTATCTACCGCTTCTTGCAGCTTTGAGTCACTATGACTTTTGTGTTTTGGCACATATTTGCGAGGCATCTTGATGCACAATGTTTAACAACTGTCTTATTATTACACTACACACTGTCTTATTTATTTTCCCAATTGCGCGTCTCATTTTTTACCCGCCAAACAACGCGAGTTCCCTGCTAAACGACTGGACGTATACTAAAACTGCAACCCTCCCGCGCAAGTACGGCTCGCAAGGGATGCGGGGGCGCGGGTGGGGATCGCGCACGCTTGAATGAGAGGATGCACACGGAAAGTTCGTAATGCCGAATGTAAAGTTTTCGCGCCAACTTTTTTGGTACTTAACAAAATGTCTTTTAAAGTGTTCAACCCAATGAGTAACAGGTTTGAAAATTTGTGTCTTAACCGAGTACTTATAAAGCATGTTTTTGAATTCAATAAGGTTCTTTTTAGGTCTTTTTCTACGAAATTACAATCGTGTTTTATTTTTATCCGAAATGTTGGGTGTCTTATATTTACCCCGCCTGACCCTAATGGGTAAGTTTCGAATGTCAATGGGAAGTTTGTTGTAAAAGCGTATACAGGGTTATTGGTAAAACACCAACAACCTCTTAAAGGGTCATTGTACCATACATTTTGAAGAGATAAGCGAACATAAATGTATGGAACAGCTGATATTTTTTTCGCCTGGGGGGGATTTGACCTCCGATTTTTGTTACAGTGAATGAATTTTTAAGATTGACGTGGGATTTTTTTTGTTATACTATAAATTGTAATGTTTACCAATTTCTTTTTGTGCTTTTGATTTTTAGCATTGAAAATGGTTTTTCGATCGCTTATCTTTAGGGTACCCGTTTTCAAGAAAAGTGTGACCCCGGCTTGCGTCCTCACTCCTCAATCATTAAGATAGAGAAATGAAAATAGTATCAAATGACGTTACTGATAGGGCCATAATACTGCAAAAAAAAATTGTAAAATGTTTTTTATTTAAAAAAAAAAACAATCACCAAAAGTTGTCTCCGAAAGGGGTAAACATCTACTTACCCTTTTTTTTTATAACTTTTTAACGCTCTCCCGCTCTGGGTGGAGCGGGAGAGCGTGTCAGACTCTTACTGACTAAAACCTACCTGTGTTCCTTCGGTTGCCCTGTTGTCGGGGGCCACGATGTCCCTATTGGTTTTCTTCGAACCCCCGGCAGGCATTGGCCCTACCGGACCCCGTCCATTCTGCCGACATCTCTTTGAGGCGCGCGTGGAGCACATCTACTTACCCTTAATTATAATCGTATCGAAACCAGAATGGTATCATTTTAAAGCCCTTTAAATTCCCCAGAATTTCTAATATATATTTTTTTTTTTCGATATTTCTTTTCGTTTTGAGAAGTTTAAGATTCTTTGAAAAAGTCCTGATAAAAACGGTATTTTTTTTGTTGTTGTATTGGAGCCGTTTCAGTGACGCATCTTTTGATAGGTACCATTTTCAATAACGCTAGACCTCGGTCGGACTTTTCTTGAAAACGGGTACTCTAATGAAGCGATCATCGAAAAACTATTTCAATGCTAATCCTATCGAAACCAAAATGGTATATCATTTTGAAGCCCTTTAAATTCTCCTGGACAATTTAACAAAAAATTTTTGACATCTCTTTTCGTTTTTGAGTAGGTTAGGATTCTTTGAAAAAAATCCGGAAAGAAACGGTAAATAATATGCATTAAAAGAAAAAAATGCAGTTTTGTAGCCCTTTCAGTAACGCATCTTTTGATATCATGTTCATTTCTCTATTTTAACAATTGAGGACGCTAGCCCGAAATATTTGTTTCTATACTCCACCTTATTATTCAAATAAATTAAGTCGAAGAAAATATTTGATATAGACAAAGATACAAATTGTCTAAATAAGCAAATATATTTTTAACCGACTTCCAAAAAGGAGGAGGTTATATGTTCGTCGCGTATGTTTGTTTTTTTTTTTTATATGTATGTCCACCGATTTCTCCGTCAATTGTGGACCGATTTTGAAAATTCTTTTTTTGTTTGAAAGGGTGTGCTCTCGAATTGGTCCCATATAAATTTTATTAACTTTGCTTGGATAGTTTTTGAGTTAGCTACAAAATACGTATTTTTTTCCCACTTAGTATGTAGATGGTATGATAAGTTTCTGTCACTGGTAGCAGGTAGTGGTATTCAAATGTGTGTGGGGTATGTACCACAACTAAAAATTGAAAAATAAAAACTTTTTACAAAAAAAAAAACAACCGACCTCCAAAAAAAAACACTACAAAGTGAAAAATAACTTTAATTTCGGAAGTCGGTGTCTTGGGTTTTGTATTTTCGTTTTTTGCCACCGACTTCCGAGGTCGGTTGTTTTTTTTTTTGTAAAAAGTTTTATTAATAATTTTCTTCTTAAAATACAATAGACGTGGATATGTTTAGTAACCTGTTCCGCTTAGCTATTTCTAAAGAGCCATAAAAAACTCCTGAAATAAATCGACACGTGTTTCATGGCTCATTCATTTTTTTATGGCTCTTTAGAAATAGCTAAGCGGAACAGGTTACTAAACATATCCACGTCTATTGTATTTTATAATGGATTTCCGCAAGGTCACGCCTGAATCAATTAACTAATTTTCTTCTTTATTTAATTTTCCTTAATTAACTTCTTTTTACCGATTACTATATTTAATTCTTTAAATATATATATTTTTAAAATTATCTTTATATATATAATTCTTCTGTGAGTGTGTATGTCACTGAACTTCTCTCAAACGACTGGACCGATTTTGATGAAATTTTTTGTGTGTGTTCAAGGGGATCTGGGAATGGTTTAGATTCACAATTTTGTCCGCTGGACAATGTTTTGACAGGACAACGTCTGTCGGGTCCGCTAGTATATATATATATAATTCTTCTGTCGTGTGTTTGTCACCTAACTCCTCCTAAACGGCTGGACCGATTTGGATGAAATTTTGTGTGTATATTTGACTGGGTCCCTGGATGGTTTGAAAATATAATTGGACCCGGTAGGTGGCGCTGTTCTGTATATTATTAGCTAAAAATTCCACTTTGATTTTTAAATTTCATTCACTGTAACAGGAATCTGAGGTTTTCATTTTTTAACGTTCTAGACTCTCCTCTACCTCCCTTTTAAAGTTAATTTTCGATAATTTTTTCATGAATATTCAGAAAAATACGGGCGGTCACATGCCCATGGGCGACATTGGTGCCGATTCTCTTGTCACAAATACCTCTAAACTAGACTAAAAATCACCAAAATTTAGTTTATTCCTGTCAAACGACGATTTCCCATTCTGAAATAGACTAAAGTAGTAATGCAACGAATACTACTTTTACGAATACGAATATCAAACCTACTATTCGGCGAATACGAATACGAATATCTCGCCATGGTAATAAAAGACTAATAGTCTAGTACTACATAGACGCAGCCATTACTAACGTTCGTCTAAGTTACTTAGGACTTCCTATCCTACCTTTTGTTCATACAAAAGAAATACAGACCATATAACTACTTATTTGGTAATTTATCGAAGTGTTCACTTTGATCTCGTTTACGAGAAGACATTTTCTATTCAACTTCAACTTCTTTCATTTCGCAGCAACCTCAGAAAATAAATAAAATAATACTCTCTTGCTTGACTTGTGCTTTTGACTGACAAATGAAATGAAAGGAATGAGTGAATCAATCAATCCATGGTTCGTAATGATAGGAAAATTCCCGGGCCGCGGCACTGTATAAACTATGGCCGGAGAGTCCCCCGTCGCGTCGTCGTTGCGGTTAAGGCCCTTGCACACGTCGTATTTTTACGTGCCGACGACGCGCGTTTTCCAAGTCTACCAGTAATTAGATTTGCGTACAAACATATTAATTTTTAAATATTCGTATTAGTATTCGCCGAATACGAATATTCGGTAAATGTCTACTATTCGGCGAATACGAATATTCGTATTCCTTGCATCACTAGACCAAAGTGACACAACTTAACTACATTTTAGTTTGACAGCACCAAGATGGTACCTACTGAGATATTAATTTAGTGAAAATGGTAATTTTACTATTCTGAATTTGTCGTTTTTCACCTAAAATTTAGATTTTCTAACTAAATGTGACTATTTTTAATCGAGACTAAAAACGTGTGGAATAAAATTGGTTGTCATGAACTTAATAGTAATAGTACCTAGGCGACCGAGCTCTGCTGCTCTTTCTGGTGAAAATTGATAAGGCTCATTTAATAGTATGGGATAGTTCATACTAATCCCATGTATAGTACGTACATACTAATTCCATGCTGCCATGTTAGTAGATACTTACTAATTCCATGCTACCATATCATTATTCTAATGTCATCATTCATTATCTTGTTCTTGGGCAACCGAGCTCTGCTCGGGTGAAAATACGGAGAAATCGAATTTTCCCAGATATGACACATTGAGACCTAGCTAGATCGATTTTTCACTCCCGTAAACCCCTACATTGTAACTTTCATCGAAATCGTTAGAGCCGTTTTCGAGAACGTGATGACAAATATATGTATATATATTATACAAATATTGCTCGTTTAATAGTATAGGATTACATTGCAAAACCGCTGGCCACACCGCTGGTGGGCAAAGCGCGTGCCCCCGCGCGGGCGTCCGTCGCACGGAGGCGGGACACGTGGTGCGAGTGCGGGGCCCGCTTCCCCGTGACGGACGCCCGCGCTTGGCTCCGCAACGTCCGCTTAACGCAGTTTCAGGCCTTAAATTTCATATGCTAGTAGAAGTATCGTTCGGGTTTAGTGAATTAATATTGTAAATTAAAGCATGTATAATGAGAGCGATCCGTAGATCGGTTTTTAACATTTAACGCGTTTCTAAATGTGCGCTTTGTTGAATTTAATTGTATAAAGTCAGGTTGTAAGTTATTTTGAATTAATCTAAAATAAAAATATCTTTAACTATAGTATTAAAATATCAAATTTAAGAGCTTACAATAATATCATTGTTTGTGTAAGACTCTTAGATAAATATATAAGTACCTACTGCTAGTAACGTGTAACGATGATGGTACTTGATGCGACGCTCTACTGAACAGAGGCGCGTGCGCGACTTTTCGCCCGCGCGTCTGCTCGCACGCGCGCCTCGCTCGCGCGGCCTGCCTGCAGTGCCGAGCTTGCACAGGCGGCACCTGCGGTGTGTTGCTGTGTATGTACGACTGCACGACATTTAACCATGAGAAGGGATTTTCTTCACTCTTCTATTTAGATGTTAACTTGTATAGGATAATACTATTGTATTATATAAAAAAACGAAACCAAAATGCATTTAATGTCAATAAATACCTTATAAAGTTACAAATCTTTTTTTTTTTTTGTAATATTTACGTAAAGGTATGTGGGTACCTACGGAAATTCAACAGAGTACTTACAACTCGGCTGCCCCATTTCAAAACCTAGTAAGGACTTAAAACGAAATTTTACAGGAGAGCGCAAAAACATAAATAGGGTCAGCCTTTGAAAAGGCCAAGTTTTGGAATGGTTAAAGGAACTTACTAGGTTTTAAAGTGATCACGGGGCAGCGAATGGGGCACTTACTAGGTTTCGATGTTTAAATATATCTGCTTATAAGTGAGTTTTCAACGCTGGTGTTTTTGTATTTGGTTGGGACTTATTAGATTAGCAAGATTATGCATTAAAACGATTTTTGTAAAAAGTGTCCCTTACTAGGTTTTGAAATGGGGCAGCCGAACTGTAGCAATTAACATTGTTGGATCTACATTTTTGCGATTTTTTAATTTATAGAATAAATTATAAAAATGTTCCCGCAAAGATTTGAAGCAATAAAAAAAATCATGTCCGTGACTACCGCAGGACCACCAACGCGCAACGCCAATCGCTTCCATATTTAGTAAATAATTAGTACCCAATTGCTACTAAGTAATTAGTGCTCGAACGACAAAATTGGTACCTTGGTAGTTTCCGTGAAACTTTACTTTGAAGGGTTGTCCGGCTATAGTCAAGCTCCCTTCAGCAGGACCACCATGAGCGCCGAAAAAGGGGGCATGCTGCAGCTGTTCCAAGTAGGAATACAAATAATTAGTACAAGGGTACTAATTATTTGTATTACTACCAGTATATACTACTTTTCTATTGGTGCCGATTCCCTTGTTCATAAACTAAACTAAATTTAAGTTCAGTGCATCTTTTTCTTTCTATTTCATTAAGAAAAGGACAGAAGATAAATTTTAGTTTAGTCCTGTCAAATCAATCAGCGCTTGAAGTAAATTGACGTAATTTTAGTGGGCAACTTTTTAATCACGTCTAAACTTGTATGGAGTAGTGACAGGCGCTGATTATTTATTTATTTATTTAATACTTCAAGCACACAAATGTACAGAGGCGGACTTAATGCCAAAGGCATTTTCTACCAGTCAACCTTTTGCTGATTAATTTGACAGGACTAAACTAAAATTTATCTTCTGTCCTTTTCTTAATGAAATAGAAAGAAAAAGATGCACTGAACTTAAATTTAGTTTAGTTTGTGAACAAGGGAATCGGCACCATTATGAGCTTCATGCAAATTAGTCAATTCGTACCAGTCCCGAACTCATAAAATATCTACGAATATGTTTTTCAATCTGCACATCTTTTTTTGATGAATTCGTCAGATTAAAGTGTAAAAAAACCTTATATTCTATAGACAACTACAATGTAAGAAAAGTAAACACGGGAACAATACATTTTATTAAAACGACTGCCAGACTGCCAGTCAGTCATTAATATTTATTGTAAAGGGAAACATTAAAATGTTTGAAAAAACCATCGCGGCGTTTGTAATTTATAGTCACATCTGGGCGAGCACGTAGTTTCAAAACTTAACCTTGAAAAGCATGTTTCTTCACAAAGTAATTGTCAAACGACATTCTAAAACTATGAATACCGCCATCCTAATAAGATCGTACTAATTAGTTTTCAAATCTACTTTAAATAAGTAATTTCAGCTTATTAAACTATCTACTTACTCCAAATACCTAATTACAACGTACTTTACATTCACAACACACAAAACACCAGGTTAATCATTCTCAAAACACTATGTTAATCACTGTTCTATAACTACAAACAAATATTAATACTAGTAGTAATGATAAACTAATGAATTCAATTAATACTGAGCGAACAAAATGCAAATTAATGTGGTTCTAATGCGATTACGTCAAAAAACAACCACACATTGTCATAGGTACGATTAATGAAATGTTTACGAACTCCGAACTCCTTCAACTCCTAGCCGAACGTATTACGAAATTCAACGAAAACTACCGAATCAAATGGGTGTGCCAGAAAGAGGTGGTGCAATAGCACTAATTCCTTCTCGCTCCCGCGCGCACGTTTCTGCTATTAGGTGCCTACAATAACTCGTCACATACCGGCTTACCCGGCTCATAGAAACCGCGGTGTCACGTGACCGAAGTGACGTCATGATGGACTTTATTTTGTAAGAAAATTGAATTTAGCATAAAGGCTTGTGCAGACTAGCGCGATATCGCGGGCGCGACACTGGTAGCGATGCCTGTCGCGCCCGCGATATCGTGCTGGTCTGCACAAGCCTTAAGCCGGCCGCCTACGAGTTATTTTAGCGCAGTGTTTTGTTGTTGGGTTATTAAGACAATTTTTAATGTATGTAGGCGTTTTGTAATGGGTATTTTAATTTTATGGTGTATCAAATACTTATAGTTTGATTATTCAACGACGATAGAGTGGTTGTGTTCCGAATTTCCGAAGGGAAGCCGGTAGGAATCGGCTTATATGGACATTTCGCCCCTGATTCCTACTTAGAATAGCTAAGAAAATGAAACATAAGCAAATGAGTACACATTAAAGAAACATACAACACATAGGTACATCAACATTACATACATACACACATGCACAACACAAACATTACACACATACACATTGCTACATTTAAGGAAATGTGATTCGTTCCGAAAAAAAACAGAACTTGAAACATTTGTATTTACCGAGAAATCAACGATGATAACTTTTGCGCGCTCGTTCAGCAGGACCACGACTTTGAATGTTGATTCCAAGTTTGAGGAGCTTGTCGCTTTCCTCAAACCTATATAGAAAATGAGCACCCTGCAAGATAAAATTAGTGCCCAAAATTCAAAATTAGTTCTTCAGTAGTTTACGAGATATACCATGCCACTGGGTGGGGTGGCGGTAGTCACGGTGTAAAATTTTCATTTCAAGATTTCTTTATTAAGAACTCTGTGATTTCTTCCCAAATTTATACAAAAATTAGTGCTCCTAAAGAAGTTATAGCTACCAAAAATTCTGATTTCTAAGTGTTGTATTTTAAGAGAAATTAGCTTTCATTACTTTTCCATACTAAATCTCCGCGTATAACCCGACCAAATTAAGTTGTCAATGGTATTGAGCTGTTTAGGAGATGTATCTACACTCGTGCACATCAATTTATGGATGTCGGAATAGTATTAACAACAGTTCAATATCTATAATAATAGGGTTCCGTACCAAAATGGTAAAAAGAAACCCATTTGGTGCAACTCAGTCTGTCTGCCCGTCTTTCTGTCAAAGTTGGATATCTCAAGAACTATTAATGATATCAGCTTGTAATTTGGAATAGTTTTAGATGACGTTTGAACAACTATTTTGCAATTAAGAAAGAAATATTTTTTTTGCTACACGGACTGAACGGAGGTCTTAAAAATTCGAAGTGGGGCTGCTAGGGCATATGGGATATCATACGACGGTTGAAAGGCTAATTGAAAGCGACATTTTGTAAAACTTGCAGGAGCACGGATTAGTTATTTTTTTTAAATCATAATAAGATCTTATTATGATTGATTGATTTAAGTAAATAAAAGTCTATCAAATAGTTGTTTTTTTTATGATTTTTTTGCAGGAGCACGGTGAGCACTGTAAATGTATTTATAGGTATTACCCAAATTAGCAAGCTTTGAATGTCAGAATGATTACTGGTTATTTACTATGTATGAAAGTTATGATGTATATGTTTATAGGTAAAGGATTTAATGAATTAAACCACAGAAAGACAAGGCTAGACATTTATTTAATTAGACTTGTCAGTATTTAATCAGAAAGCTAGTTGTCCGTTCGCAAAACTAGGTCTTCATGGAGAAGAAGGACAAGAAACTCCATGGAAACAATATTACAGTATTTTATCAATACATTTCTTATATTTCCATAAATTATCGTTATCTCGAAAACAGTTTAATTCTATGTCTTGAAACATAGCAATATTGGCAATAATATACCACACACAACAACATAATCATAATAAGCAATAATTACTGTATAATATCAAATTACTTAACTTACATGACACCTGGTCCATCTATTCCACACAACAACGGCACTAGAACCAACCAAATGTCGCTTAGGTCAATTACCCTTTCAACCGTCGATTATGAAAACGCGCTATTTGCACATTCTCAAAAATATTTTTTTTAGGCCACGGTCTTTTCGACTTTTGGCGAAAAATGTTTATAAAAAATACCGTTTCCCCCGTTATTATATCCCCGTGTTGTAATATCTTTTCTGTGTTGTTACATGAATATCATTAAGGAGCAATAGGTATTTCTTATTTATTTCTTTAATTTTAGCATTCTAGTAAATTGTAAATTAGTACGACACAGAAGGTACTTACACTACAGAAAAATAATTATTCGAGAAACTACCTACCCACGTCATTAACAAAGGTATGTTTCACAGGCCATGGATATTTTTTTTCTTAATATGTACCTAGGTACATAGTTTGTATAAGAATTATAAATATTGAACTGTTGTTATTACTATTCTGACATCCATCAATTTTTGTGCATGAGTGTACATCTTTTAAAATCTATTATATAATATATCGTCGTGATTCGTTGTAAACTCTTGTAGTTTTGTTATATTATTATTCAACTTCAGTAGCTGGTTTGAGTTTAAATTTTAACGAATGTGAAACTGTTTATAATTCTGCGTAAAATAAGTGCCTAATTCATACTATGCATTTTAAGTATTTAAATTATTAGTAAGCATTATGATTATCAGACAGTTATTATTCGAAATCATGTTTGGTTGGTTGTTGTATTGATCTACGTTGAGATAGAAGGGGACATCCGCTCCATGATTCGCAATGGAGGTGATGTCTGGCCATTTTGCGATGGCTAGAGGATCAGTTCTTCGGTAACTCGGTAACCACAAGGTACTTCTTGTGACGATATTACGTGTTGTAAATTAAAGTAGTTCTTAGTGTGAAAAATAGTGGTTTTATTATAAGTCAGAAGTGCGCAAGACCTGCGAGCCATGGCGGGCAGAAACCGTAAGTACTTTTATGAATGTTCTAATGTTCAGTGAGCGATGAGTGTAGATAAATTATGTAGTCTCTGTAGGTACCAATCATTGTGGTTTATTCCCAGATATTTTAAATACAAATCATAGTTAATAATAGTTGGGCCGACGCACGTGGTACCTTTGGTCGAGGCGACTCCTCGATAGGGTTACCGTTGTATTGGACTAATTATATAATAAGTAATTAGTTGGGCCAGTACACGTGGTGCTCTTGGTCGAGCCAACTCCTCGATAGGGTTACCGTTGTATTGGACTAATTATATAATAAGTAATTAGTTGGGCCAGTACACGTGGTGCTCTTGGTCGAGCCAACTCCTCGATAGGGTTACCGTTGTATTGGACTAATTATATAATAAGTAATTAGTTGGGCCAGTACACGTGGTGCTCTTGGTCGAGCCAACTCCTCGATAGGGTTACCGTTGTATTGGACTAATTATATAATAAGTAATTAGTTGGGCCAGTACACGTGGTGCTCTTGGTCGAGCCAACTCCTCGATAGGGTTACCATTGTATTGGACAACTTAAAAAAAATTAAATAAAAATGTTTTTTTAATGGGAATTTCGCTACAAGATTATCTTTGTGTTAGACTTATTATAATATAATAAGTAAATAGTTGGGCCAGTGCGCGTGGTAGTCTTGGTCGAGGCAACTCCTCGATAGAGTTATCATTGCATTGGACAACGAGTAAATGTTGGTAATTTCGCTGCAGTATTTAACTTTGACCAGTATTTCAAGCTGTTCCACTCACTGACCAATATGAACAGTATTTCAAGCTGTTCCGCTCACTGAAATTTCTGAGCAGCGATATAGTGTGATTGATTTGATTTGAGTTGCTATTTCATTTGATATTATTTACATTTTGTTCATTGCGGCAACATCTCTAATGACCGTACGAACTATTAGATAATAAAATATATAGTGTAGATAGAGGTTCATAATGTCGATCTATTATTATGCCTTTAATGTCAGCGTGCATATTTTACACATTTATATGATAAATATGATCATATTTATATGATAATTTATGACTAATGACTGCATTAGCTATTATATAATAAACTATATACTGTATACTCCTATGCGGCGTGCACTCGGGTTCAGGCATGTAGGTGACCTATTCAGAGATGTACGAGTATAGTGTAGATAGACCTCTATGCGGCGTGCACTCGGGTTCAGGCATGTAGGTGACCTGTTCAGAGATGTACGAGTATAGTGTAGATAGACCCCTATGCGCCGTGTACTCGGGTTCGGGCATGTAGGTGAGCTGTTCAGAGATGTACGAGTATAGTGTAGATAGACCCCTATGCGGCGTGCACTCGGGTTCAGGCATGTAGGTGACCTGTTCAGAGATGTACGAGTATAGTGTAGATAGACCCCTTTGCGGCGTGCACTCGGGTTCAGGCATGTAGGTGACCTGTTCAGAGATGTACGAGTATAGTGTAGATAGACCCCTATGCGGCGTGTACTCGGGTTCGGGCATGTAGGTGAGCTGTTCAGAGATGTACGAGTATAGTGTAGATAGACCCCTATGCGGCGTGCACTCGGGTTCAGGCATTTAGGTGACCTGTTCAGAGATGTACGAGTATAGTGTAGATAGACCCCTATGCGGCGTGCACTCGGGTTCAGGCATGTAGGTGACCTGTTCAGAGATGTAAGAGTATAATGTAGATAGACACCTATGCGGCGTGCACTCGTGTTCAGGCATGTAGGTGACCTGTTCAGAGATGTACGAGTATAGTTTAGATAGACCTCTATGCGGCGTGCACTCGGGTTCAGGCATGAACGTGACCTGTTCAGAGATGTACGAGTATAGTGTAGATAGACTCCTATGCGGCGTGCACTCGTGTTCAGGCATGTAGGTGACCTGTTCAGAGATGTACGAGTATAGTGTAGATAGACCTCTATGCGGCGTGCACTCGGGTTCAGGCATGAACGTGACCTGTTCAGAGATGTACGAGTATAGTGTAGATAGACTCCTATGCGGCGTGCACTCGGGTTTAGCCATGTAGGTGAGCTATTCAGAGATGTACGAGTGTAGTGTAGAATCCTTTGTAGCCATTTAGGTGAGCTGTAGTTCAGAGCTTAACGTAAACACTTATGTAATTCTATGATGTCGGTGTAGAAAACGAGAACTACACTCCAGAGCGACTTCAGTCACATAGACGACGCAGACGACGGTCTTCCTCCGGTGAATCCGATGAGTCTGATGTCCCTAGAAGGAAATCAAAGTCAATCCGAGGAATGTCGGTAGAGAAGCTGTTGAAGATATTATCTACGCTGCCAAACAATTTAAATAAGAGTACTCATACTTTCAATGTGCTTCCTGAGTTTGATCCTAACAAAAAGTCTCAGGATGTTGAGCGGTGGTTGAGGAAAGTTAATAATTGTGCCGTAATCTATGGCTAGGATGGGACACAAACCGTCCATTACGCGCTTCAAAAATTATGTGGTCTAGCTAAACAGTGGTACGAGTCTCTTCCATCGCTCGATTTCTCATGGGAGGAATGACAAATTAAATTTAGGAAAGCGTTTCCAAATGATGTAAATTTCGGTAAACTACTAGAAGAAATGTTACGCCGAAAATCTCGCACAGACGAAACCCTTAGAGATTACTTCTATGATAAATTGTCATTACTAAGTTTACTAACTTTACTGAACAGCCGTCTGTAATGGTGATGAAAGATAACGAGAGGCTTAATTTTTACCATGCTCCTTGTAGTGTCTCTAACGAAAGGGATATGGTTCTCGATCTGTATGTTGCTAAAGAAGTAGTCATATCAAAAGGTGGGCTAGTAGAAGTTTATACACGAGAATCGTATACGGGTGACATATACACCGACGGGGGCACTAGAATGAGTCCAAACCAAGAATACTATCTTCATTCCTTTGCTGCCCTCTACCCTATAACATCCTTATGTTATAGGGTAGAGGGCAGCAAAGGAATCATATTATACAACATGCTAAATGTCTGCTATATGCGGACGATTTAAAGTTAGTACTCGAAATTACCGAGAATTGCACTCATGAAGATCTTCAAAGTGACATTGACAGAGTCTTACAGTGGAGTCTAACGAATAAATTGTATTTTAACACTAGTAAGTGTTATGTCATGACGTTCAGCCGGAAATCACGACCTAGTCAAGCTATATACACATTGGGTGATACAGTCGTGACTCGCGTATTCAACATCCGTGATCTTGGTGTGACATTTGACTGTCGCCTGACTTTTCACGAGCACATCTCCTTAGTGGCCGCCGAGTCATACAGACGACTGGGCTTTGTCTTGCGTAATGCACGTGACTTCCGTAACCCTAGCATAATAAAAATATTGTATAATTCCCTTGTTAGAAGTAAATTAGAATTTGCAGCTTGTGTTTGGAGTCCATATGAATCAACATACACCCTAGTAATTGAAAAAGTTCAAAAGGCCTTCCTTCGCTACTTGTATAAGAGAAACCACGGGTACTATCCATTTATGTACCCTACGGATTTTTTACTAGGTATTCTAGGATATAATTCCTTAGCTGTCCGGCGGTCTCGAACGCAGATCATCACTGCTCTGAAAATTATACGGAATGTAATTGACTCCCCAGAGTTGCATAATATACTATGCACATTTTATGTCCCTGACAATTACCTACGCCACCGGTCTAACCGCCGGCACAGACTATTCGCGACTGCACAGTGCCGCACTGTGTCCCGTGCGCATTCTCCGCTGTGTCGCATGAGCAGCGCAATCAATGCCCTTATTTTTGACTTACCCGATTGTGATGTGTTGACCGACAGATTAAACCAAATCATGTTATTGTGCTCGAGATTTTGTGAAATACATTGTATATAAATAATTGCCTAATATTTTGTAACCTAACGAAATGTATTTTTTTTTGTTGTTATTATTTCATATTAATACTGTACCTACCTATCTAGATGAAATTGTAATTTATATAATAGTTTGAAATTAATTAGTTACTGTAACTGGTGTATAACCGTTGTAATTAATAATAATAAATAAATAAATAAATAAATATTTGTTACTGCTTTGACAAATAATCCTTTATGCTTCAAAGCAAATAAACTAATAACTAGAGTTAATCCTATTGCAGAGTCTAAGGCGTTGATCGTACGGTCAGATAAAAGTGAGTTATTGCCTTTAAATAAATCCGATATTAAAGTAGGACAAGACTTGGATCAAAGTATTCATGATAAATTATACCAGCTCTTGCAAAATTATAGAAACTGCTTCGCTGCTAATCTCAGTGAGCTAGGCTGTGCAACGGGCACTGTTATGAATATAGACTTGCAGGATAAAACTCCAGTCGTCTATAGACCATATCGTCTGTCACACCATGAGCGTCAACAGGTTAGGGAGATAATCGATGACTTAGTTCAGAACGATATCATTCAAGAGTCGGATTCAAACTATGCCAGCCCTATACTGTTAGTACAGAAAAAGAACGGTGACTCACGGCTTTCCGTTGATTTTAGGGCTCTAAATAATAAAACTGTTAAAAACAAATACCCATTGCCATTAATTGACGACCAGCTTTCAAATTTAAGTGGCAACAATTTTTTTATAACTCTATTTAGCCTCGGGCTATTATCAAATACCATTAGGAGAACAGGGCCGTCACTGACTGCATTTGTCACCCCAGACGGACATTATGAATTTAAACTTATGCTGTTTGGGTTGGCAAACGCACCCTCAGTGTTTCAAAAAATGATGAATTGTCTATTAGGTTCACGAAGATTTACTTCCGCATTGGCATATATGGATGATCTTCTCATTCCGTCTGCTTCCATAAGCGAGGGATTTTGATAGGCTCGAGGACGTACTTAACGTGATTCAGGAGGCTGGTCTCACATTAAAGCTTTCAAAATGTAGTTTTTTCGATACAAAAATTGAATATTTAGAGTATGAAATATCGGCTGAAGGTAAAGTAAAGTCAAAGATTATGTCAAAGTCAAAGTCAAAAACGTTTATTGCGAACTAAGTGTACAATGTAGGTGTTAATGTATGTTAGTACTTATGACTTAGTACCATTTTACAAGCATTGCAATTTTCATTCGCCTGCTCTCGTCATCCTAAATTAGCATGCATCAAACATTATTATTACTTAATTATTTTCTTTTATATTAGCACAATTAAATAGAGAAATTATAGTTATGTCAAGAATAAATGTCAATAATAATTAATTTAATACAATTATTCAGCAATATTAATGTCATCCTTTTCAAATAGTACAAATTATAATTTTATATAAAGTCAAATAGGATAAGCTAAATCTTATTGTTTATATAGGACAGATCGTTACTTTTGTACTTGAGAGAAAATCGTTATTTTAAGCTAGAATCTAAATATTCTTTTACCGAGTAGAAACATTTTTGGATTAGGTATAGTTTTAGCCTTTTTTGGAATATTATTACTGATTTTTCAGTTTTAAATACATTGGGCAACTTATTATATATTTTTATTGCCATATAATATGGGCTATCACTTAACATTTTAATTCTTGAGAATGGAGCGCATAATCTCTTTTTATGGCGAGTGTTCACGTTGTGCGTATCTTCTACTTTAGTAAACTTGTCGATATTTTTAAAAACAAACATGCAAATTTCAAGTATGTATATTGACGGCAGAGTTAGAATCTGATATTTTATGTAGTAAGGTTTGCAGCTCTCCGTATTATCTATTTGGGTTAGAATTCTTATACACTTCTTTTGCATTATGAATAGTTCATCTACGTTAACACTATTTCCCCATAGCATGACACCATATTGCAGCCATGAGTATGCGTATGCGTAGTAAGCAGCCATAGCTGTTTGTGTGTTAGTGCTTTGTTTAATTTGAAAAAGAGCATAAGAGAATCTGGAGAGTTTTGTTTTTATATGTTCTATGTGTGACTTCCAATTAATGTGTGTGTCAATATTTACGCCAAGTAGGTTAAATGTATTAACTTCTTCTATTTGCGTGTTTCTAAATGTTGTTTTTAGATTGAGAGGTGGTTTTTTGTATGATCTAAATTGTATTATTTTGGTTTTATTACTATTAATTTCCAAGTTGTGGGTCTGGAGCCAAGTAGGTATCTACAGTTTGGAGGGTATCTTGTATTTGTAGACTAGGGTTATTTACATTTCCACACTTAATTAATATGGAAATATCGTCTGCAAATAATACTGGTAAAGCGTTTTCTTTATCTAATGTTTTGGGCAGGTCATTAATATAGATTAAAAATAGTGGGCATCCTAACACACTTCCTTGTGGGATTGAGCAAGTAATTTGTTTTTCTTGTGATCTAATGTTTTTGATTTCATTTTTATCATGGTCGTAATTTTCAATTTGTACTAATTGTGTCCTATTATGTAAATACGATTTGAACCACGAATAAGCCGGTCCTCGTACGCCGCAACCATATAATTTAGTGAGTAAGATGTCATAACGGACCTTGTCGTATACTTTTGTCATGTCTAGTAGTAGCCCAATTACATACTGTTTGTCATTTATATGTTGTAGCGCTTGTTGAACAAATGTATAAACTGCTAATGTTGTTGATCTACATTTTCGAAATCCATTTTGTGCGTCGTCAAGAATATTAAACTTTTCTAAGAACATATAAAGCTGATTGCACATAGCTTTTTCAAATATTTTGGAAAAGGTTGGTAGCAGTGCTATGGGTCTATAATTGCTTGGGATATGTTTGTCACCTTTTTTATGTACTGGTTTTACTAAAGCTACTTTAAGTGCGTCTGGAAATTGGCCATCTTGGAAGCTTTGATTGATTAAAAACATTAGAGGAATGGAAAGTTCTATTGCGCATTGCTTTAATAAAATTGGTGGAATGTCATCGATACCGCAGCTATGTTTATTTTTAGTTGACCTTATAATATTCACTATTTCTTTTTGGTCTACCGGACGTACATACATTGAACAAGTAGAGGGGTTGACCACGGGTTTTCCAATGTTGTTGGTCGAGTTAGTTGCTTGATTTTGCCCTACCGTTGCAAAGAATTCGTTAAATCTGTTGGATACATTTAACGGGCATTTTACTTCTTCATTGTCTATCTTCAGTGATATATTTTCGCGTCTATTTATTTTTGTCTTCCCTGTTTTTGTGTTAATGATATTCCACATTGTCTTTACCTTATTGTCAGAATTTTGCATTTGTTTAATATGTGTTAGTTTTTTAGATTTTCTTATAGTCAATTTTAATATTTTACTAAATATGTTTTGTGTTTGTGTTTTTTTATAACACTACTTTTGGTTTCATTTAAGATAGTTCTTAACACTCTTTTATGTTCGCATGATTTTTTGAGACCTTTAGTAAGCCATCCTTTTTTTGGTTTGCATTTTATTCTAATTTTTTGCAATGGAATATATTTATTTAGATTATGTTTTATTATTGTAATGAAGGATTCGTAATTTGTGTGTACATTGTTATTTTTATTTAGAATAATTTTCCAATTTTTTGATTTCAGTGAATTTTTAAAACATTCGACGTTATTTTTTGTAAATAATCTTTTTTTGGTATACCAAGTTTTACTATTGTTATTTGATAAATAGTCTACATTTAACTGAACATTTATTGCCTTATGGTCCGATAGTCCATAATCTTTGACAGTTGCTTTGTTTATGAGCGGTGGGTAGTTTGTAAAAAGTAGGTCAATGCAAGTGGATGTTGTCTTGGTTACTCGTGTTGGTTCGCGGATTATTTGTTGCAGGTTATATGTTTTCATAAAGTTTAAAAACTCCAGAGTCTGTTTATTTTTATTGTACACGTTTATGTTAGTCTCCTCCTATTATTAAGTGTTTATGTGATTTTTTAATATTTAATTTATGTAAAACTTTTCCCAATTGTTCAAGAAATATATCAATATAACGATCTGCTCTATAAAGTCCTATAAAAGTACAGTTTAGTTTGGGAACATCAATAGCACTAAATTCTATAACATACTCCTTTGAGTGATTTATAATGTCTATTCGTTCAATAAAATCTAAAGAGTCTTTAACAATAATACAAATGCCTCCGCCTTCGCGGGTTTTGCGACAAAAAATGGACGCTATTTTAAATCCCTGGGGCAAGATTGATTGACAATAATTTTCATTTTTCCACAATTCGGATAGTGAGATAAAATCATTTTCAGACTCTAAAAGTAATTGTTCTATTAATTCTAATTTGTTCCCGATGCTTTGGATATTCTGGAAAATTAGTGTAAACTTAGTCAGTTGACCTATTTTGTTTCCTGGTACTCTGTTACGTTGATGGAATTTGTTGTTAGAGAAAAAACTGAGAGCCGTCACTTAGTTTTCCTTTTGTCTTTGATTGACTCTCTTGTTCGAGATCGCAGTTATCGCTTGTCATAAGGTTTACAGCAATTATATCTTCCATTTGCCATTTTATATCGTCAAATATGGTGCGCAAGTAAAGTAAAGTAAAAATTTATTTGCATAGATTGCAGGTACAGTAAATAAGATGTAACAGTTAAAATATGGGTGATCCTTGTACAATCTACCTTAAAGCCAAAAAAGCCAAGCGAACGAAAAATTTTGGCGGTGCGAGATTTTCCGGTACCACATAATTGTACACGAAGTGAGGCAATTCCTAGGTCTGGAGAGTTATTTCCGCAGATTTGTTAGAGGGTTTGGGGAAATTGTTAGACCCTTAACAACTCTCCTCAAAAAAGATGTACAATGGCGATGGAATTGCGAAGAGTTAAAATCCTTCACAACTCTGAAAGATCATCTAATTAAACGTCCGCTGTTAGCCTTATACAACCCAGAGTTGGACACTGAGTTATATACAGATGCTAGTGCTCTCGAATAGGGGGGTATCCTAATGCAGTGACACCCTTGTCTTAGGGTATTAAAACCCATTGCTTACTTTAGTAGGTCCTTTTAATCTACAAGATAACATGCACACTTTTAGAGATTTATGAAAATCGATATAAGTATCGACTTTTACGATTAAATCGATTCTATAGCAACCATAACCACACCACTAGTCTAGCTGTCATTCTTTTTTCGTGCACGATAGCAAGCACACACGCGCTCACTATTTATTAAAAATTCCGAAGAAAAGGGAATATTCTCAAGAAATTGAAGACTATCGACGCAAAATCAAGAAGCTGGAAGATGAACGACGACGTAAACGTCGTAGAATCTTAATTGAATCTTCATCTGATTCCGGTATGTATTGTATTTACAACTACCCTCAGTTAAAAAATATTTTATGGCGCCACCTAATCCTGCTAGGATTACAGGCGCATTGTTATATTGTGATACCTATTATGCTTATGGTGCTTATGTGCTATTCATTTAGCACGGTTTTTTGCCTGGCGGTTAACCGTGAGTTAACACGAAGGCTATGAATTTTAAAACACATGTGAGATTATCTCGCCTGGCGGTTAACCGAGCGTTAACACGATGGTTATACTATGATCGATTACGTACATAATTATTACAATCTAAATGATGACCCGCAAGAATGAAACCTAGCCGTTTTATCCATAATTCTAGCGGTTAACCGTGAGTTAACACAAAGAACAAAAATGTGGAATTCAAAGTTACGTCTTGTACATTTCAGACGATAATGAATCCTTACGTTCCGCCCCTGGCGCCAACGTAGAAGAAACTCTGACGGCGGCTGAAGTTGAACATAATGATATCCCTGACGACGCTCGCATGCCGATCGCGGAAGCATCAGCTCTTAGTCAGGAAGATAGTACCTGCCCAGAGCTCGATCCACAGCTATTGATAGCACTCGGAGAGGAAACAGATAATACTCCAAAATTCGGTGATAAAATTCATCACAGCTTAGCTCAGCGATGGGAACCTATCCTCAAGAAGGGATTATCGAAGGAAACAAAAGATAAGTTGTTCAAAGATTATCTTGTGCCTGAAAACTGCACTCTGCTTCAAGCACCCAAACTGAATAACAAAAGTTTCGGCGGCTATTTCTGAAGCATCTCGTCATAGAGATAAGAGGAAAGAAGCTGAGCAGCAGTAATTGGGTGCTGGCGTCTCAGCCATAAACAAAGCTTTGACAATAATGCTTACGAGCGACAACAAAATTGAAGCAATAAGGATTATGAGCGATGGGTGTCGTATCCTGAGTGATCTTCATTATCAGGAAACACAATCGCGAATTAGTATCATCAATTACGCATTAGCCAAACCCTTTCTAAACGTCGTTCAGGATTGCGAAAGGGACGAAACCTTATATGGCAACAAATTAGGGGAAAAAATTAAAGCTTCCAAAACAATCGAAAAGCAAGGCATGTCGATTAAAAAAGGTCCAAAAGGTCAGAAAAGTAACCTCGCGATGGAACCAACGACATCTAATTCACGTCCCCAGTATCAATACCGACAACCAGGTGCCTACCAGGGAAACTGGACAGGCCCCTCACGGTTCCTACAGAACAGGGGGGGGCGGAGAGGTCCGAACAGGGCGAACAGCACCACGAGCCGTCGGCCTACACCTCAGCAGACGTCGAGCTCGGCCGCCGCGAACAAGTCGAGGCCACCTGCGACGCGTCAATAGTTCAGGTACAACACGCTGGTAGAATATCTCATTTTTATGATTGTTGGCTCAACATAACATCTAATTCTGTGATTTTAAATTGGATACGAAATGGTTTTCCTATACCGTTTGATTCTAATGTGACACAGACTCTTGTACCTTACGTTTCAATGTCAGCAACTGAAAAAGTCGACATGTTTTTAGCTATACAAAAATTGTTAACGTTAGGTGCGGTAAGCCCTTGCAAACCTACTAAGGACCAGTTTATTTCAAAAACATTTTTAGCCTTAAAGTCTAACGGTGATAAAAGATTTATTTTAAATTTAAAAAACTTAAATCGTTATGTTTCAAAATTACATTTCAAAATGGAAGACTACCGAACGGCATCTAAATTATTACCGATTCACGGCTTTATGGCCACTATCGATTTAAAAGAAGCATATTTCCTTATACCAATTTGTAAATCTGATCGCAAATTTTTAAGATTCCAATTCGAAAATGAGAACTCAAACATCATTACCTACGAGTTCAATTGTATGCCATATGGCCTTTCGGTAGCTCCAAGAACCTTCACTAAGATCATGAAGGAAGTGGTTTCGCATTTACGCTATCAAGGCTTCAAAAATGTAATTTTTCTCGACGATATGCTTTGTATCCGTGATGATTATCAAGAATGCCTAAAAAATGTTAAAGCTACTTTAAACCTTTTAGAATGTCTCGGGTTCGTAGTGAATTATAAAAAGAATTCTCTTGTGCCTAAACAAACCTGTAAATTTCTGGGATTTATGTTCGATTCAGTAAATCAATCAATTTCTTTGCCATCCGACAAAAAACAAAAAATTATGCACCTAGTTGACAAATTCTTAGAACTGCCTCAGTGCTCAGTTAGAGAATTTGCTCAGTTAATAGGAGTTTTGATAGCCGCGTGCCCAGCGGTCAAATATGGTTGGGTATATACTAAAATTTTAGAAAGGCAAAAATTTCTAGCCTTACAAAATTGTCCTAGCTTCGATAGACATTTTAAACCTCACCCTGTAATTCTAGACGATTTAAACTGGTGGCAAATGAATGTGCTAAATTCTAAAAACACTATGAAAACGCCTAACTTCGAACTAGAGGTTTATACGGACGCTTCACGTACCGGCTGGGGAGCTGTGTGTAACAACGAACGAGCTCATGGAGCTTGGAAAAATTGTGAACTTGAACAACATATTAACTACTTAGAGTTGTTAGCCGTTTTCTTAGCCTTAAAGTTTTTCGCAAGCAAAAAATCTGATTGTTCCGTTCTACTGCGTGTTGATAACACAACAGCCATCAGCTACGTGAATCGGATGGGGGGGATCCAATTTCCCCATTTGAATGATCTTTCTAGACAAATTTGGCAATGGTCTGAAGAGAGAAACATCTGGTTATTTGCCTCGTACATTAATACCAAGGCTAATTATGAAGCGGACGAAGAATCTCGAAGGCTAAATCCTGACACGGAATGCGAACTTTCCTATTTAGCCTTCGAACGAATATCAAAAAGTCTCGGTAAACCCGAAATCGACCTATTTGCCTCTCGGGCCAATGCCAAATGTCAGGATTATATGTCATGGAGAAAGGATCCTGACGCTCTGTCTATAGATGCCTTTACAGCGAACTGGAACATGTTCTTTTATGCTTTTCCCCCTTTTCCACTTAAAGTGTCTTCACAAAATCATACAGGAAAGTGCCACTGGTATCCTAGTCTTTCCTTTTTGGCCATCTCAAGCCTGGTATCCACAATTAATGAAAACAATAGTTTCCGATATAATATGGATATACCCTAACGAACATCATATCGTATCATGTTACAGAAATCCCCTTATCCTGGGTGCCGCAGTACTCTCAGGCAGGCGTTCTCACTGCGCGACGTCCCCGAATCAGCCCTGAACCTGATGCTGGCGTCATTGTCAAAGAACACGATGCAGCAATATAACGTGTCGTTCAAATTGTGGTGGCAATATTGCGTAAATAATAATCATCACTTTTTTGATTGCTCTGTCCCAATAGTATTATGCTTTTTAAATGAACAGTTTGATAAGGGAAGTTCGTACGGAACTCTAAATAGTCACAGATCTGCGTTATCTCTTTTATTAGGCAGTAATATCGGATCTGATGACCGAATTAAACGGCTGCTCAAAGGAGCGTTTAAATTAAAACCTAGATTCCCCAAGTACTGCACTACATGGGACCCACAGATTGTTCTAAATTATGTTTCTAATTTGTACCCCAATAGAACTTTAAGTAGGGAAAAAATTACGAAAAAAGTGGTAATTTTATTAGCTTTAAGTACTGCCCAACGTGTTCAAACATTATCTTTGATAAAACTTGAAAATATAACAGTAGGATCTAACGGTATAAACATAGCCATCAAAGATATTATAAAAACATCCGCGGCAGGTCGTGATCAACCGACCTTATTCCTGCCGTACTTTAGAGAAAACCTTCGCATCTGCCCCGCGACTGCTCTTGAAGATTATCTCCACTTCACAGACAAAGACCGACCTGCTAACGTATCCAATCTCTTAATCACTGTGAAGCACCCCTACAAGGGCGCGACAGCACAGTCAATAAGCAGATGGATAAAGCAGATATAGGCCGAGAGCAGCGTGGACGTGGCGGCGTTCAGCGCGCACAGCACGCGGCACGCCGCCACGTCCGCGGCCGCCGCGGCCGGGGTCTCTGTCGACACTATAAGGAAAGCCGCGGGATGGACTAATGCGTCTAAGGTTTTTGCCCAATATTATCATCGTCCAATTATAAACGACGATAACTTTGCTCAAGCTATTTTACATGATCTAGTTAACGAGTAACTAATTTTAGTATAGATTTGAGATTAATATTAAAGATATTATGTTCCTACAAATTATTATTAATATTCGAAATAAAAACATGTTCAGTTAGATACTTATTCTTAACTATTATGTTGAGAGCAGTGGTGGCCTAGTGGTAACGGCCGCGACTTACGAGTTGTAGGTCGTAGGTTCGAACCCAGACAGGCGTTTTACTTTGTGTAAATTATTTCATCACCACTGCTCTCAAAAACGGTGAAGGAAAACATCGTGAGGAAACCGGCATGTCCTAGAACCGAAAATTCGAAGACATATGACATCAACCAACCCGCACTGGGCCCGCGTGGTGGATTACGGCCCACTCCCTCTCACAGAGAGGAGGCCTGTGTCCCAGCAGTGGGAACATTTATAGGCTGATGATGATGATGATGAACTATTATGTATATGTTGATTAAAACCATTGTATTCTTACAAAATATTTGTTTTTAATTATCAAACACAAAACTTTTCTCTGAACATCTACCTGGTTCTAATATATCTGAAGAATGAAGCGAAGAAATATAATATATGATCAAACGAACTTCATAAGCGAAGTTCGATCAATATTATATGAGTCGCTGTGAATGACCATTACAATTTAGCCATTGGTTTAGAGAGTCCAGGGACATGCAGAGAGATGATGCAGCGTCGCTAACTGATTTATTGGTAACATATAAAGCCAAGTCGTCAGCGTACTGAAGAATTTGACAATCATTATTGAGGCATGAATCAATGTCAGCTGTATATAAGTTGTACAGTAAGGGACTAAGCACAGAGCCTTGTGGTAGGCCCTTCCATGACATCCTGACGTCAAATTCCTCACCCGGGACTCTCAAAACCAAAGTTCGAGACATGAGCAAATTGCAGATGCACTGTACCATTCTCTCCGGTATCTTCAGCTGTTGCAATTTTTGCCTGAGAATGGGAAGAAGGACATTGTCATAGGCAGAGGAAATGTCTAAAAAGGCAGCGACTACGGATTCATTTTTGGAAAACGATGAGCGTATATCTGAAACCAAAACCCCAACACTATCCATGGTACCGAGTCCCTTTCTAAAACCAAATTGAGACCTAGGAAGTAAGTCTCTTGATTCCACTTTGAATTCTAGTCGATTCTTTATTAAATGTTCCAATAATTTTGCAAGGACTGATGACAAAGCGATCGGTCTGAAACTGTTTGGATCATCAGCGTGCTTGCCAGGTTTTAAAATAGGTATGATAATTTGAGTTTTCCACTGATCGGGTACCCAGCCATTGGTGTAACAAAAATTGCAAATGTCTAAAAAATATTTTTTTGCTCTATGACCTGCGTGTGACACTTTATGTCGTAGACAATACCGTCTATACCGGGGGCAGAGTCATGAACATATTTTAAGACAGAGTTAAGCTCCTGCATAGAAAATGGTGCATCAAAAGGATCTTCTGAAGAAATGGGAGACGGCTGATTATATTCTGCTTCCGATGGTACATACGGAGGAGCCAATTTATCAAAGAACTTGTCAGCAGTCCCTCGGGGGATGGGGGAAGAAATTGAAGGGGAACATTCAGATCTAAAACGGTTGATCTTCTTCCATACAACTGATAAAGGAGTGGAGGGGGACAGAGAACCGCAAAAGTCAGCCCAACCGGCACGTTTCTTCCTTCGCAGCAACCTTTTAGATTTAGCGAGAGTCCTGTTATATGCTATTAGGTTATCGCTAACCATCGCCTCATTGTACACAATCTCAGCATCATCCCTTTCCCTTATAGCTGTTGTGCATTCCTGATCCCACCATGGTGGGGGGGGGGGATCTTCCCACGTGCTGAGTTTTTAACAGGGAAGCATGAGTCTGCACTAGCTGATATAGCAGAAATGAGGTTATTATAACAGTTTGACACATGGAGGGCACCAAGAGAATCAAAATCATGGGGAACTAAATTTGAAAGTGTATCGATCTTGTCCTCCAATAATGAGGCATACTTTAACCAATCAGGGTTAGATAAATTATACCTCAAAAGTGGAGGGCTTGATTTTTCTAAATAAGTCTTTTCAGCCAAAGAAATTATAATTGGATAGTGATCACTACCATGTGACAAACTGGTACACTCCCAATGACAAGACGCTGCAATATCCAATGAGCAGAAGGTGAGGTCAACACAACTCTTATTCTGTCCAGGAAGAGACCTACGAGTTGGGCAACCATTGTTTAATATACACAGGTTAAGGTCATCTAAGATTTCAACTAAACCTTCCCCAAAAGAGTCGCAACGTTCAGAACCCCACCTGAAATGGTGGCAGTTGAAGTCCCCCATAACAAGTACAGGGCCTTCTATTTTTTCTAATGTACACTTTAAAATTGACAGGAAACTTTGATGAGGGTGAGCAATATAAATGATAAGAGGGTTATACCCTACAAGCCACAATATTAATGTTATCACCTAGAGGAGTCTGAGATACAACCGCAAGTGGTACACGATTGTTCACGCAGAGAGCCGACCCGCCATAGCCATCAGATCGGTCGCATCTGAGAATATTAAAAGAAGGTACACGGAAACTAAGACTCGGGACTAGCCAAGTCTCAGCAAAGTAACAAGCTAAAGGTTTATATTTGTTTAGAAGGAATGTGAGCTCGTGCTTCTTATGCCACACGCTCCTCACATTCCATTGAAGAAACACCAACCGAGCCATTATTATGGGATGAAAGAGAGTTAATAAGTAAAGTAGCAACGTTGGGCGGTAATTGAGTTTTGTTTGATGAAGAAATTAAAGTTAAAAGAAGTTTACTGAGAAGTTCAATTATTTAAGACAGGTTTTCAGGAGATTCTGATAGTTGATTATTGAGAGCACAGCCATTAGACTGAGAAGATTGGGGAGTGCTAGTGAGTTGCTGATGAGCTGTTTTATCATAAGAAGGAGAAAGGGGAGCATGGGTCATTGGCTTAAGAAATACAGTTTTGCGGTATGACTGAGATTGTGATTTAGTAGTGTCTGCATAACTACGAGTAGAAATTGGAACTGTTTTACTAGCTTCTGAATAGGACATCACTTTCTCAGCCATGATTGTTTTTATTGTCCTCTGTCTGCTGTACTCCGGACAGGCCCTGCTATTTGCAAAGTGACTTCCAGAGCACAACACACAGAAAGCTTCGCTCTCAGCTATGCTACAACCATCACCGGGGTGATCATTGCCACACTTGCTGCAACGGGGTTTGGAACGACAAAGAGATTCTACGTGACCAAATCGGCAACACTTGCGGCATTGAATGGTGGGGTAGATATACTGTTCTACAGTTAATGATGTGTAAAAACAGAATATTCTTTTTGGTTGAAACACATATTTAACGCATGGGAGAACTCGCAAAATGCTATTGGAGTTTTCTGTGATCTCTCCAAAGCCTTTGATTGCGTGCACCATGACACACTTTTGCGTAAACTACGTCATTACGGTGTCCAAAACGAAGCTCTTAAAGTAATAAATTCTTATTTGCATAATAGAGTCCAATGTGTAGATGTTAATGGTGTGAAATCTTCCGGGCTACCAGTTCAGTTAGGTGTACCTCAAGGCTCAATACTGGGTCCATTCTTATTCTTAGTGTATATAAATGACTTACCTTTTTATTTAAAGGATATCTGTAACGTTGTACTGTTTGCAGATGATACCTCTCTTATTTTTAAAGTAGACAGGAATAGACAAGATTTTGACGACGTAAACAGTGCACTCTCAATGGTTACGGATTGGTTTACGACAAATAACCTAGTTCTCAATGCCAAGAAAACGAAATGTGTAAAGTTCGCTCTACCAAATGTTAGAAATCTAGGACCCAACATCGTCTTAGATAAAGAGGTGCTTGAAACTGTGAACTCGGCAGTTTTTCTGGGCATAACAGTAGATGCCAAACTTCAGTGGGGCCCACATATATCAAGCCTAGCGGGGAGGCTCAGTTCGGCCGCCTACGCTGTCAGGAAAGTAAGACAATACACTGACATTGATACAGCTCGGTTAGTCTATTTTAGTTATTTCCATAGCGTTATGTCCTATGGTATTCTGCTGTGGGGCAAAGCCGCTGACATTCAAAATATATTTGTTCTTCAAAAACGAGCTGTTCGAGCAATTTACCAGCTACGTGCCAGAGTTTCTCTAAGAGATTTTTTTAAAGATGTTGGTATTCTCACGGTGGCATCACAATTCATTTTCGCCAACATCTTATATATTAGGCAAAATATACACTTATACACTAAAAACAGTGATATTCACAATGTTAACACTAGAAATAAGGACAAATTACGAGCTCCCTTTCACCGGCTTCATAAGGTTCATAACTCATTTGTTGGGCTTGGTATAACCTTTTATAACAAGCTACCCTCTTCTATGCTAGATTTGCCTTTTAATGCGTTTAAAAATAAAGTAAAATCCAACCTTTGTTCAAAGGCATACTATTGTATCAACGACTACTTAAATGATAAGAATAGTTGGTCGCTGTGATTAACTCAAGACAATGTTTATGTTCTTTCTCCAGATTTAACTTACCTACTGACAGTTTGTATAAGTTTATATAATTTTTTTTATTTTATTTGACTTTATGAGTCAATTTTTTAATTATTTTTTTACGAGTCTATTTATTTTTATTTTATTGTTGACATAATCTACTCATTACAATGTTTTTGTTATGAGTTTGTATTGCAATTTGTGGTTGGCTAGTGACCTCGACAATTGATTATATTATTTTTTACCTGAGCAACCGGCAGCAAGTTCGTCATGCTCCCTTAGATGTCAATGCTTGCGGTAGCGTCGGGAGTCGGGTTGCCTCCTTCCCTCAAATATGGCGAGGGGGGTAATGGCTGATCTTTGCGTTATGCTCGTGAACGGGTGCTGCTTGTGGTGACTGGTCGTCTTGCTGATCATGGTTTTGTTATTGTTACTAGTAATTAACTGTACATTTATTTTACCTCGATGGTCCTAGTTTATCATTTATAACTTCCAATTTACAGCTTTATGTAAGCGGGCACGCCCTTTATGCCTGGAGGCTTTTATTTAGATATTTAGTTCTTTTTACGTTTAGTTTTTATTTTTTAATTCTGCTTGAGTATAGTTCTCGATGTTTTTGGTTGGTATATCGGCGTGTGCTAGCTAACATATGGCCAATAATTTATACTTAATTAAAATAATGTTTTGTGTTGCATAATAATTTTGCATACTATTGTATAGAGTCATTTTTATTTTTTTCTAACTTGAACAGACAGCTGTGCTGCTGGGGAGTTTGTTGCGCCACTTCTTCTTCCCAGCTAAAGGCACTAGGAAGTGGTGAAGGGTGGGCGTTTTTGGGGGACTGTCTTATGTAATTTTGACGTTCGAAAAGTGCTGGTTCTCAGCCTAATTTGAATAAATGACTTTTGAATTTGAATTTGAATTTTGAATTTGAATTTGAATTTGAATTTTTGGTAAAACTTGGCCATCAAATGTGATGACACAAGTTTATGTGGGCCTGTATTCAATTAAACCATCTTTGTTAGATTTCCTGTTCAATCGCCTAACTTTTAAAATTGGACCACAGCCTACGGGAACTTTTAAATATGTGAGTACTTCCTCTTCTGAAAATTCAGTAGGGATGCCACTCACAACACCCATACGAGTTATATTAAAAGATGGAATTAAAGCCTCATATAAATTTGTCCCTAGAACCTTATTGGAAATGAAAGCGTTTGCATCCTGAGGGGCTGCAAACTCAACCGATACACGGTTTCTACCAACTCGTTTAACTGCAATGATATTGGAGAAATTTTGATTAGACAAGAAGCGCCCAAATGTGACAGGATGTAGGGTAGTTCCAGAATTGGGTTGAACTTCCTGACGGGAAACATGAACTATATAAGGTCCTTTGTCTGTGACTGAATATTTGACACGACCTATTTGAGTTCTTGGTTGTTTGGTAGGACGATTGATTTCATCACCGGAACGTTTACGGAGGGTAGACTGGCTAGGAAGGATTTGGGACTCCAGATTACAGACCACATCTGCAAACTGGCTTAATGGGTTGGGAGTGGGGCTCAAATTATACGGGGAAAATCCAGAAAGGGGGTAGAAGGGGTATCATCAGGAGGGTCGGGGGGTTTATTTTTATCCATATTCAAGAATATGAATAATGGTGATCAATACAGATAAAAAAACACAAACCTGATATCAGGTGACAACAACGTACACAAACAAACACAATAACACGAGCGCAGAGAGGGATTCTAAAGTAGAATCCTGAGTGCAGCGAGGGATTCAAAGTACTTCACTCGAGCTTAAAATAGTGTTGCTCCCGAGGTGAACACTCTACTTTTTATCACCATCTATGAGAAAATAAAACGTGTGCAGTCAACGAAGTTCCTTCTCACGTATGATTTAAAACAAAAATCGCTACATTCTTGGACTTACATTTAGACCTCACTATCAGCTTTAGCACCCTCGAAAACTATGAAAATGACACTCATGACGAAAAATTTGAAAATTTCCGCAGCCGCCATCTTGGATTTTGATTTTGACCTCACTATCGGCTTTAACACCATTGAAAACCATGAAAACGATACCCATAATGAAAAATTTGAAAATTTTCATAGCCGCCATCTTGGATTTTTATTTTGACCTCACTATCGGCTTTAGCACCATTGAAAACCATGAAAACGATACCCATGACGAAAAATTTGAAAATTTTCACAGCCGCCATCTTGGATTTTGATTTTGACCTCATTATTGGCTTTAACACCATTGAAAACCATGAAAACGATACCCCGGGCGATACAGTAGGCTGTGGCCGGGAATCGGCCTGCGGTTCCCGACGCCCAGGCTGTGTTAAGCTGCCCGGTGGTCAAAGGTGCAAAGTACTTCGGTAACGTCGTCGGCTACGTGAGATTGCCAGTAACATCAAGGCGTTGCTGGCCTTCTTTGAGGAGCTGGGGTGGATCGAATAACCGATTTTCCTACCCGTACGCAAAATACGAGATTTGACGTGGAGTTGCGGACACCAGCCCGTATTACCTGTTACTTATTACCTATAGGTCTCCATCTGATGAGGGGCGAATTAGAGCATATTCCACCATGCTGCTCTAATGCGGGTTGGTAGAGGTTTCAGGCCAGTGACCTCATCACCATATTATTTATGTCTGTATATTTTTGAACAAATATTACGTGAGAAAACTCTAACAAACTTAATAAATTAAATAAAGTTGTTCCGAAAGCCTTACCACCGCCTAGAAGAGTACGGCTCCTCTCTATCTCACTTACTTCTATTGTTTAACCTACTTGCAGGGATCGCTCGCTAGCTTAGAAAATCGCCTATTGGTCCGTTGGTCGGGTGGGGAATGTTGGACATCGCTTCTTCAGGTCATTCACCAAGAGGAATGCGCCACTAGCGGTACCTACATTCCAGGAGTTATAAAAAGCACGCCATTGTCACGGAAAAAAGCTTGCTCGATAACGAGGTGCCAGCAGTTGTTGCAGCTGAGCACGTAGGTTTAAATTCCTCGACTGGTTAAATAGTCATGATCTCAGAGGTCAACTACGAGATACTTATAAAAACAAAAAAAAAACAAAAAAAATAACATACCCGGAAAAAAGATCGATCTGTCTATTTGTAAAACTTTTTAAAACAGTAAAGCGCTACTGCTGAGCATGAGGTTCTGGGTTCGATTCCCGGGTCGGGCAAAGTGTTATTGGGTTTTCCTATCTGGAATTTCTCAGTAGCAGCTCGGAGTCTGGATTTGTGCGCGGTTGATGGCAATGGGCTCGCCCCCTATTACATGGGACTTAAAATATAACTAAGCGAAATGTGGGCGTACCTGCTACAGGGTCACTTCTGCCCATCCCTTCTGGGAAACAAGGCGTGATGTTATGTTTATGTTTATATTTAAAAGTGGAGCTTCAGACTTTTAGCGAGATTATGTTATTTTTTTGAGAGCTTTAAAGCGTCTGTAAGGTAAATACTGCCGACGGGAAGTGTCTGGGAGTATTGATGACAGAGTTTGAACTATATTGTGTAACATATACGTGAAAATCAGCTGCCAGAATTTAGGTGAGGTGGTGAGTAGCGTTTTTACGTACGTACCTTGATTACCCAATACCTAGAAAATGGCCGTCTGGCCAAGCTAGCAGGTAGGCATACGATCATAGTACAAACTAACACTACTCAATCTCACACATTTTGTTCATCAGAAAATAAGTGACGTCTGGCGGCCCTGGGATCTTGCTCTATGTTATCTACTCGCTTATTGCGATTCAGTAACGAAAACAATACATTTAAATCAATATAAAATGCGTGTCAAATATAAGCTAACACTCATAAAATCTTTACAATTTAAACACTTACCGAGTACTTTTCCCAAGCTACGTGACGAAGTACTTTGTGCGACGCGCGTGAGCACTCAGGTTGCCTAAGCGACAATTCGTTTAAAACTAATCGATATTTTCTTACCAACAGCCACTCTAAATCTGCTCATTTTCATACAAATTTCATATCACAAATATCTAAGTAACAAAAACAGTAAAAAAAAACCGGCCAAGTGCGTGTCGGACCACGCACAATGAAGGGTTTCGTAGTTGGGATGAATTTATCCCAAAAACAAACTTAACTTTGTAGTTGATAAACATGTTCTCCCATACGGAATGTATGGGAAAACATGTTTTTGCAACTGCAAAGTTAAGTTGGTCGATTATTACTCGATAACTAGTAAAGCCTACTTAGCTGTGATAGTTTTCCTTTTAATTTCGTTATATAAACTACTGCTGTGATTTTTTTCATACATCCAAAACCAACCATTTAGCTGGCAGGGGGGGACACTTGACTCTAACAAAAATTAGCACTTTAAAGCTTAATATTTTGCAAACGGATCCCTGAATCCAAAAATGGTTTTTACAAACTCATGTTTACAACTACTAATGTTTTTGTAAGACCTTTCCAATGATACCCCACACTATGGGATAAAAAATAAAACATCACCACTTTACGTGTATGGGAGGTACCCTAAAAAAAAATGTTTTTCATAATTTTGTTTTACCACTTTGTCGGCGTAATTAATATGTATACCTGTGTCAAATTACAGCTTTCTAGTACTAACAGACAGACGGACATGACGAAACTATAAGGGTTCCTTGTTTACTACGGAACCCTAAAAACGGCAGGTAAAATATTACCAAACGACAAAATATATGCTTTTTAGGTAGGAAAAATACTACTACTAATATTATGTTTTTAAGTACATTGCATTTAGGAGAAAAATATTAAATGAAAGTGAGTAAATAATTAAGGTGCGTTAAAAATCTTTAAATGACGAAAACAATAACATTTTAATCGGGTAAAATTTCTTAAGCAATGCTCATGCCCTAGATATAGATACCGCAAGGAAAAATTTTTTTTATGTTTATACGCATTAGTTCGAGTCAAGGCAAAAATTACTAACTGTAAAAAGTTAAAATCGAATACCTACTAAGTGAAAGTTATTCATTAATCGGTAAAATTTTAGTCGCTTGGACGCCGAAAACTGTGAAAAACATCAACAAAACTGTTCCTAGCGTTCGAGAGTAGGTATGACCAATCGACACAGAATTTTTTGCTGATTTCAATGTGATGTATATGTATTACTCAATATCGCCCAACATGTCGCTTGGTAATTATTGCCTTTCAAGCGTCGATATTATCCCGGGTGCCACCATTGTGTGGATCGTCCGGAGGACACGGTGGAGCACAAAGTGGAGGTCTGCCCGGCGATCGGCGCCGGTGATCTCTTGCGCCCGGTCCTGGTCCAGGCCATGGTATGGAGTGAGACGGCATGGGAGGCCGTCACCTCCTTCTGCGAAGCAGTAATGCTCGCGAAGGTGGAGGCGGAACGCGTGAGGGAGAGGCAAATTTCGCGCCCTCACGCCCCTAACTGCCGCAGGAGACGCCCTTGGCGTCGGGAGGCGCAGGCCGATTCCCGGCCACCGTAGGCGCGTGCTTGCGGATGGTGAGCAATGGGTAGCTCGCCGTCCGATAAGGACCAAACCCGGGTCGACGGCGCATTGTGTTCCACGCACGTTTCAAAAAGATGTCAGCAGAACTGACGGGGTCCGCTAGGGCCGATGCCTGCCGGGGTTGCGGAAAAGTCGGAAAGGGATACCGTGGCCCCTGGCAACATGGCAACTGAACGAACACGGGAGGGTTTTAGTCAGTGAGAGTCTGACACGCCCTCCCGCTCCGCCCAGAGCAGGAGAAGATATTTTATAGTTTTCCACCCAAAAAAAAAGCGTCGATATTATTAGTTTAGATATCTGTGATGGGTGTGCTGGTTTCCCTCCAGAACTTATATCCCACAACACGTTATAAGACACCAGGTCAGATGCCTTTGACAGGCCAAAAAAACAACCGTATATAGGTAGGTGTTTTCCTTGCAAAACTGGGCCTGGCCTCGTGCAGATAATGGCGGTGGCGGTGGTAGGCATGAAGAGAAGTGACGTAACCGCCTGTAACGCTTAAAACTTAGCAATTTTTTAAGCTATTACACGAACTATTTTTCGATTCACACGCAAGCAAGTGGTTTTCAGATTATCTATAAATATTTTGCACACGACTCGTACCTACTTAAAAATCTTTATCGTGTTTTTATTTCTGGTATCAGATAATTATTTGATTCGAAGCAGAACTAAGTCCAGCGGTCGCGCGACGCCTGTGTGCGTACTCCCGTGCCTCGCGCGACTGCGCCCTCTCCGCACGGACACAGACCCCGGGACCAGGACTCGCGCAACTGCGCCCTCTCCGCACGGACACGGATCCCGGGACCACGACTCGCGACTACTCGCGAGTCGCGTCTACTCGCGAGTCGCGTCTCAGTCAGTCGAACCAGCTGGACAACTGGACTCTATCTGCTTGCACGTAGCACTCGCCACTGTTATAGTATATAATTATGGAACCTTTTGTGTTGTCTATTTAGTCAGACAGCCTGACCTTGCGAGTCAGCGGACGTTCCTCATTATCGGAACCGTACCGGTAATCTTTTAAAACTTCGTGCGAATGATAAAGACTTTACCTACGACTAATGATAAACCTAAATAACTTATTACAATCGGGATTTCTGACTGTCAATTCGTCGCTCAATTTAATATGATTAGGAACGTCTTAACGGCATAATGAAAGGCATGCAACAGGCAGGTAATAAGAACCTACTAAGTAGGTACCTACTTGCATGAAAGGCATGCAACAGGCAGGTAACAAGAATTCAAATTTAAATCTTTATTGCATATCACGTGTTTACAAGGTCTTAATAATAATAATAAAGTTCACATGGACCCTGTCGGGCACAACAATTACATAAAAATATGAGTAGTAGCATGATTTAAAATAAATGCAGTAAATAGAAATTAAAATAATTATCATTAAAAAATCTAATAAAATTACATTATATAATATCACATTTAAATTTGTGAAGAACCTACTAAGTAGGTACCTACTTGCATGAAAGATAAACAATTTGATCTTGTTGAAGGTGGGCAGGGCCGCAGTCTCCCTTTGATACCTTCGGGGGAAGTCGACCTTCACACTCATTTCTATAATTTCTAATTAGGAAAACTTAAATTTTGACAGCCTAGGGTAATTTAGGGACAGTCATATTGGTCAATGCTTGCTTGAGGAGACTTTCAAGCTCGTCGGGCACCTGTCGTTAAGCTGTTCGAATAAAAAACTCCTAGTCCCAAAAACCTTGCTGATATTCTGGAAACCCAAACTGGTTTCCAGAATATCGGAAAGGTTTTTGGGACCGCAACGGCGCGCGGCGTGCTACCATAGATGCAAGCTGTCGGAGCAGGCAGTGTCAGTGTCCCAGTGTTGGGGTAGCGTGGGCATAGATGCGAGCTGTCGGAGCAGGCAGTGTCAGTGTCCCAGTGTTGTGGTAGCGTGGGCATAGATGCGAGCTGTCGGAGCAGGCAGTGTCTCAGTGTTGGGGTAGCGTGGGCATAGATGCGAGCTGTCGGAGCAGGCAGTGTCAGTGTTCCAGTGTTGGGGTAGTGTGGTCATAGATGTGAACTGTTGGAGCAGGCAGTGTCAGTGTCCCAGTGTTGGAGTAGTGTGGGCATAGATGCGAGCTGTCGGAGAGGTAGTGTCAGTGTCCCAGTGTTGGGGTAGCGTGGTCATAGATGTGAACTGTCGGAGCAGGCAGTGTCAGTGTCTCAGTGTTGGGGTAGCGTGGTCATAGATGTGAACTGTCGGAGCAGGCAGTGTCAGTGTCCCAGTGTTGGGGTAGCGTGGTCATAGATGTGAACTGTCGGAGCAGGCAGTGTCAGTGTCTCAGTGTTGGGGTAGTGTGGGCATAGATGTGAACTGTTGGAGCAGGCAGTGTCAGTGTCCCAGTGTTGGAGTAGTGTGGGCATAGATGCGAGCTGTCGGAGAGGTAGTGTCAGTATCCCAGTGTTGGGGTAGCGTGGTCATAGATGTGAACTGTCGGAGCAGGCAGTGTCAGTGTCTCAGTG
Organism: Agrochola lychnidis; assembly: GCA_963680765.1. NCBI lineage: Eukaryota > Metazoa > Arthropoda > Insecta > Lepidoptera > Noctuidae > Agrochola > Agrochola lychnidis. Next base: position 359,417 of record OY796857.1, on the reverse strand, counting down.
TTGGGGTAGCGTGGTCATAGATGTGAACTGTCGGAGCAGGCAGTGTCAGTGTCTCAGTGTTGGGGTAGCGTGGTCATAGATGTGAACTGTCGGAGCAGGCAGTGTCAGTGTCCCAGTGTTGGAGTAGTGTGGGCATAGATGCGAGCTGTCGGAGAGGTAGTGTCAGTGTCCCAGTGTTGGGGTAGCGTGGTCATAGATGTGAACTGTCGGAGCAGGCAGTGTCAGTGTCTCAGTGTTGGGGTAGCGTGGTCATAGATGTGAACTGTCGGAGCAGGCAGTGTCAGTGTCCCAGTGTTGGAGTAGTGTGGGCATAGATGCGAGCTGTCGGAGAGGTAGTGTCAGTGTCCCAGTGTTGGGGTAGCGTGGTCATAGATGTGAACTGTCGGAGCAGGCAGTGTCAGTGTCTCAGTGTTGGGGTAGCGTGGTCATAGATGTGAACTGTCGGAGCAGGCAGTGTCAGTGTCTCAGTGTTGGGGTAGCGTGGTCATAGATGTGAACTGTCGGAGCAGGCAGTGTCAGTGTCCCAGTGTTGGGGTAGCGTGGTCATAGATGTGAACTGTCGGATCAGGCAGTGTCAGTGTCCCAGTGTTGGGGTAGCGTGGTCATAGATGTGAACTGTCGGAGCAGGCAGTGTCAGTGTCTCAGTGTTGGGGTAGTGTGGGCACTGTTTTTTTTAATGGTCCCTATTCCCTCAACTCATACAGTGTTCATGATGCCGATGGAGTAGCTACCCACACAAAGGGCTTACACGCCTAATCGACTATCATCGGCGGCGCGTGGTGATGCATGAACATTCAAATGAGAGATAACCTCCACGCCTGACTGACAAAGATATAGCAGCGCAAGATATAGGCGACAGCTCAGCGGCGATCGGCACAGTCGGACCCGACTTGACACGAGCACGACACGACGGCGGCACTCCGGACAGGCGCCGCACCTCGTCACCTCGAACACACTGCAATTGAACCGGTACGTGCAATCATTATTATTATTATTAATATATGGTACCTAATTTGATGTCAAATTTTGAATCTAAGACCAAGGCCAAAGATATAACTATCATTAAATAAGTTAATGTTATGAGAACAAAGTGTTAACGAATCGCTTGTGACAGCTCCTAATTGTTTGCATTATTTATCTATTGTTTTGATGATTGAGTTTCCTAAATGAGGGTTGACCGGGCCGTAGCCAGGAATTAATTTTGGGGGGGTGTTGCCAACTTTTTTAGAAGAAATAAAGTATTTCTGATTATAGAGCGGGTAAATAAAAAGTACCAACAGATTTATAAAAAAATTGTTCTTTTTGCGGCATACCATATTAAATTTTATTTAATATGGTCCGGCCATGTGCGTGTCGGACCTCGCACAATGAAGGGTTCCGTAGTTGGAATGAATTTATCCCAAGAACAAACTTAACATGTTTTTGCAACTGCAAAAATATAAGTTGGTCTATTATTACTCGTTAACTTGTAGAACCTACGTAGCTGTGATAGTTCTCCTTTTAATTTCTTTGGGAAATAGGTCGCAGGAGGAAAGAAAAGACGGTGTACTGTTTGACGGTCCGATTTATAATGATACAGAAAATATTAGAATGACCGACATCAACGAATGATCGAATGAGTGAAAGATCAATTGTGATAATCGTGTGATTGAATCGAGTAATTATTCTAATCTGTTAACACTGGGATTTTTTGTAATATTCCAACAGTCCCCCTCAAAAATGCAAGTATACAGAAAAATAAAGCTCATTTCAATCACATAACAAACAAAATGTTAATTTAAGTTAATGATTAATCTTATTTTATTCACTTGAAAATCGCGTGAAAAAATATCTTTCTAATTAAAGTTTAATACAAATTTAAATTGTGTCTTAAATCTAGAAACCTTTTGGAAGGAACCGCTTTCGTAAACATATCAGCTAGTTGATTTCCTGTGGAAATCAATTCTAGTTTTATTATTTTACTAGCGATTTGTTCCCTAATGAAATGGTATTTTATGTCTATGTGTTTAAATTTTTTATGGTTTGTAGGATTATTTGCGATACAAATGCAACTATTGTTGTCTTCGTATATTATAATAGGCTTTTTTATTTGGATTAAAATGCTATTTAGTAGTGATTTAATCCAGACTGCTTCTTTTACAGCCTCAAATAAAGCCATGTATGTACTCAGCTTCCGTGAGACGGCGACAGTATTTTGTTTTCGTGTGTTCCACGAAATTGTACAATTATCAAAAGCTTTGAATAAATAGCCTGTTGTACTTTTTCTGTCGTTTTCATCGCCTCCCCAATCAGTATCTGCATAGCCAGTTATTATTCCTTATAATCACTTTTATGATAAGTCAGTTTTATACCGACTGTACCTTTTATGTATCGCAAAAGATGTTTTAAACATTTCCACAATTCTTCATTATTTTTAGATTGGTATCTACTCAATATACTTATAGGAGCACAAATATCTGGCCGTGTACAAAGCATTGCATACATAAGACACCCAATTGCATTCCTACAGGGTGCTTCATAGTAGGTATGTGTCAGAATTTAGAGTCAAATAATTTAGTTTACAAGGTAAAGGTGATTTAGAAGGGTGGCAATCACTCATAGAAAATCGATTTAAAACATTTTGTAGGTGTGTAGATTGGTCTAAAGAGATAGTATATTTTGACCTTTCGATTCTGATACCAAGGAATAACTTTATTTCTTTTAAATCAGACATCTCAAATTTTTGCATAAGACTGTTCTTATAAAATTGTAATGTATCAATACTTTTAGTGGAAATTATTAAATCATCGACGTACAATACTATATTTTATCTATACCATTTTTATCTAACACATACAGACAAGGATCTACTTCAGAATTTTTAAAACCCATATCTTTAAGAACGAGATCCAGACGTTCGAACCAACATCTGGACGACTGCTTTAGGCCATACAATGTTTTGTTTAGTTTACACACCTGATTATCTTTAGCTAAAATGCCTTCTGGTACCTCCATATAAATATTTTCTTTTAGTATTCCATTATGGAATGCCGTTTTAACATCCATATGGTGTATATGTAAATCAAATTGATTAGCTAAAGCTAAAATGAATCTAAATGTAGTGATCCGAGCTACTGGTGCGAAAGTTTCGTTATAATCCTGCAAGTACTCTTGAGTAAAACCTCGAGCAACCAAGCGAGCCTTATAACGTACGGGTTCACCTAATTCATTGTTTTTAATAGTAAACACCCATTTGCAACTTATTATATTGGCATCTTTAGGTTTCTCTACTAAAGTCCACGTTTGGTTACTTCGAAGTGACTCAATTTCACTCTGTACAGCTTTTAACCATTTGTCAGAATCATGTCTATCAAATATATTCTTAAATGACGATGGCAATGATTGCAAATTAATTAATGACAAAAATAAATCAGGATCATGCATGCATCTGTTTATAATTTTTCGGGGGTAAATTGAGAATTCTTTCACTTCGCCTTAAATTATTAGGTTGACTTCCTAATGACGAATTTTCGTTCAAAAAATCTTGATGTTGACTTTCTATTAGTTTTGCCGAATCATTGTCGGGCTTACTAATTTTTGAGGGAATCACAATGTTGTCACCACTGCTACTTGTTGGTCGCGATTGTGTAAAATTCAACTCATCAAATATAACATCACGAGCTATGAATACTTCACCATTTTCAACATTAAATAATCTATAACCATTTGTATCGTATCCAACTAATATTGACTTATTTTTGATCAAATTTAGTTTTTCTAGTTTTATTATGAACGTATGCAGTAGAGCCAAACATTTTTAAATGATTTATTTTCGGTTTTTTACCATGCCACATTTCGTATGGTGTTTTATTTATCAGAGCTTTAGTGGGTAGAATATTAGTCAAATAAGTTGCTGTTAAAACAGCTTCACCCCAAATTATCTAATTTCGCACTTGTAACCAATGTTCGAGCCATTTCGGTTAACGTACGATTCATTCTCTCTGATACACCATTTTGCTGTGGAGTGTAAGGTACCGTTAAATGATACATTATTCCCTTTTCAACACAAAATTCTTTGAACTCATTAGAAAGATATTCTCGGCCATTATCGCAATATAGATTAACAATCTTAGAATTAAGTAAGTTCTCACTCTTAGCCGCAAAATCCTTAAAACATTTAAATACTTCTGACTTAGAATACATTAAATATGTGACTGTATAATGAGTAAAATCATCAACAAAAATAGTAAAATATTTTTTATCATCAAATGTAGGTGGTGTTATAGGACCGCAAACATCAGAATGAACAATAAAAAGTGGTATGTTGTTATTGGATTTCACTTTTGACTTAGCAAAGGGTAGTCGTGATTGTTTACCAAGTATACAAGACTCACGTAACACATCACTAGGAATTACATCATTGATAACATGATTATCCTCAATTAGGTCTTTTAAAATATTAAATTTTTGTTTATTCAAATGACCGAGACGCTTGTGCCATAAATCATAAGGTTTAGAAGTCTCGGATAAATTTAAATTACATCACAGTACTTTAAAATGTAACTTAAAAAGGTTATTACTACTTATACCGGACATTAAGCATTTGTTGTTTTTGTAAATATGATCTTTATTATTGTTAAAAATAACCGACATACCTGCTTCTTGAATACGATTTACCGATAGTAAATTATATGGCACATCTGGTGAATATAGAATATTATCGATTGATCCTTGAAAACCTAGATTACTATTAACGTTTATTTTTCCTTTACCAAATGCGGGAATGTTAGCGCTGTTCTTAGCTATCCCAATTTTTAGCGGAGTGGGTAACTCTTAAGTATGAAGAGAAAAAATCCTTTGCATTTACAATGTGGTCAGTTGCGCCCGAATCTAAAAGAAAAGTTATTGTATCATTAGTAGAATTAAGATGCGAATGAAATAACTTACATGTTGTAAACATAAAAGCGAAACTGTCCTGATCATTGCCGGATATCTGCATTGTATTTGCAGTTGGTGTCTGGCTACTGCCACCGCTATCTTGCTGAATTTTCTTGAAGTAATGGCAATCCACGGAGTATAGAACTATACTCCGTGTGGCAATCCTTCTTGACGTGATTTCGTCGACCGAAATGATCACAATATAACTTCGAAATATTATGCATTGTGTTTCCAGGCTGTGGCTTCTTCTTATATCGAGTACTATCACGGAACTTGTTCTTGTCAAATCCAGGTCTTGATGTAAATTTATTTGAAGATGTATGTAACACTTTCAGTATCAGCTTAGGTTTTAGTATCAGCTTTTAATTTCACTTCGTGATCTAAAAGACGTGTCTTAACAAACGCTAGATTTAATTGTTCTTCTCCTAATATTTCTAATGCTGTTATAACGCCGTCGTAAGAAGCTGAAATTAGTTCCGTAATTATATTGTCGAAATTATCGAAGTGCTGGAATAACGTCACATCCGGTTGCATTTTAAATTTAGTAATTGTTTTCGCAGTGACAGTTGTGTAGCTAAGCACCTCCTTTCGTAAATTTTATCCAAATTATCCATTATAGTTTTTGCCGTAGCAGCACCTTTAGCAAAATTCAAAAATGCATCGCCTAAATATTCCACTATCGTACCTTTTGCCAACATATTTTTCTTTTTCCTCTCTTCATCTGGGTTTGATGGCGGTAGTTCATCAATCACACTCAACACTTGCAATTCTCCTAAAAGTGATCTAACGCGAAATTTTCACGTGCTATATCGTTCACCTTTAAATTGTTGAATATTTCTTTTACTTCGCGACTCCATTTTAATTTTTTTTTTATCGTTCTAACTGATGTTTTTTTTTTGTTTTGTTTTGAACACTAATTATAATCTTAACACTGTATTACTACGTAACCTGGGCCCATAAGCTGTGGGAAATAGGTCGCAGGAGGAAAGAAAAGACGGTGTACTGTTTGACGGTCCGATTTATAATGATACAGAAAATATTAGAATGACCGACATCAACGAATGATCGAATGAGTGAAAGATCGATTGTGATAATCGTGTGATTGAATCGAGTAATTATTGTAATCTGTTAACACTGGGATTTTTGTAATATTCCAACAATTTCGTTATACTGGGTGGCAGGGACGAAAACTGAAACCATGGATTCAGTACATGATTCAGAACACTCCTGCGTTTAAATTTTTCGTCCGTTATTTTTTTTTAAATCAGCTGTTCCATACATTTTAACCGCGTAGTTATTGTACTTTTCAATGAAACAACCGATTTAAAAAAAACCCGACGAAATATTTCAACACAGGGCTGTTCAGAATCATGTACTGAATCCATGGTTTCAGTTTTCGCGTCGATGTCCCTGCCACCCTGTAGAAACTACTGTCGTGAATTTTTGGCTTCGTCCATACTCATCCCCAGTTCGAATTCGCCCGGTTCGTATATCTAACTACATGTAAAGCTAGAAGGCGCAAAAGTTTTGATGGTAAGAAAAGTGCTAGTATGATTTTATTTTCATAATACGCGATATAAAATTAACAGTAGGTAGGTACTATTAGTGCTTTTTCAAAATCTATAAAATCGAATTAACATTAATTGATTGATTCATTGATTTGATTTTTTTTTGATTAATAACCAACATAGGTATTATACGCTCGTTTAAAAGAACCAGTTGTTTATCTAATCTCTTAAAGTCACAGTTAGTAAGTACAATAATTAAAACTTTGATTACATATTAAAATCAAAACTTTTCTCTAAAAGAACATAGTTTAAAATAATACAATACAATAATTAAAAGTCTCTGCTAAAAAAATCACAATCTGTATTTACAATAATTTAATTCAATTAGTGTAAAATTTCTAGGAATGCAATATTTAATCATTAAAACTACCTGTTTGCACGAAATCTAAGTAGGTCATTTTGTTAAAAAAAAATATATAAAAAGATCAAGATTACCATAGTAAAATTAATACGTGATCAGTATTTATTATTTAGATGGAGAGTATTTATTTTCAACATCGTGGCACTTTTCAGACAAACTGTACCCTTGTAGCTGATAGACATAAAAAAGCGGGCGAGTTCGAACTGGGGATGAGTATGGGCGAAGCCCGAAATTCAAATTTTATATAAAACGCACAATATGCAATACTCAATATTCAATACTTTTATTACATTCCACATGTAGGTAAACTTATAATTAGATCATATGGACCCTGTCGGGCACAGCAAAATAAGTGAGTTAGGAGAGAGGAAGCATTTGTTAATATATACACGGTGACATTTGAATCACAGTTTTGCTAGAACAAACGTTGTTCAGTTCAGACCATGGTCTACAACCTTTTTACAGCATCCAATAAAAGAATAACACACGAGGTAGAAGTGAAACCTTCAAAAATGTTGACTTTGAGATAATGAAGATTTAGGAAAGAGGATAATTGTAGGTTTTAGTTACGATCATAGTGATACAAAGTTTGATCATTATTTTACATTTTATTCGTAAGATATATAACTTAGATTTATTCAGACTCAGAGCTTACATTTTCGATAAATGATACAAGAAAAAACACATGACATTGGACATAGGACATGACATTGGAATAGGATACTTACTTGTACCCCGGTAGTACTTACCTAGGTACGTTCCCGTGGGATGATTTCTGATCTGCACGCGGACGAATCCGCTGGCAAAAGCTAGTATAAATAATAAATTATAAATAGGTACTTATGAAAATAAGTAGGTAAATACTTCGTCGATACTGAGATTATCTAATCGTAAGCGGTAAGGAAATAGTCGACGTTTGGGTAACAACTATCATAGTTAACTCATAATTCGTATGACAACGCGCCCTTCGAGGTAGGTTCGGCCCGACGGCGACGGTCATGCATGTCGTTTTGGTGATCCGTAAATATTTTGTAGGTAAAGTAGTATTCGTTTTCTATTTTATTCAAGTTTTGAATTCAAGCCCATTTCTATTGTCACAAATAAAAAAGCATTTAAAAGTTTTAACATAAAAAACACAGAAGACTTATGGGGGATTTCCGTTAAGGTTCTTGGGGATATTATTGACAGAATTGCCCCTGTCCTAACAAGCAAATTTAATGAATGTTTAGATATCGGTACGTTTCCAGATTTAATGAAACATGGCAAAAGTAGTACCAATTTTCAAATCGGGTAGTAAGAGTGATCCCTCAAATTATAGACCTATATATGTGCTACCAGCATTGAGTAAAATATATGTAAAGAAAAAGTATTTTCTTATTGTAGTTTGTATAGTAGCACTAAAGAGTTTATGACAGTGACAGTACGGATGTCAATGTAGAAAAAGTAAGAGATGTCAAGAGATGTCAAGATAGCATGAAAAAACCTAATTATCTTTTAGTTGTTAAATATTTTATTATTTGAATATTATAATAGGGTGTAATAAAAGACATTAAATGTCGTTTCTTCGATTATAGCAACACATTTGGTTTTTATTATTACGCCTATCAAACCATTAAGAAATATCTTATAAAACGACATTTTTGTTTAAAATTACTTCAAAATGACGAAACTTCGTTTTGAATTTATACTATTGCCTGGAAGTGATGGAAAATCCAATGTTTTGTCTGTAAGTACAGTAGCCACAATTGATAATAAACTATACGCAATACCTGAAGAGCTACAACCAGCTTCTCTACACGGTGAAATAATAAAAACGGATGCGTACCGCAAAGTAAAAAATAGTTTAAAGAAAAGGTACCAGGTAAGAAGAGTGTGGATAGCAATGACAGAACAACTTAGAAGTATTTACATGGATGAAGATGATAATATACAATTTGAGGATCAGTTTCTGGAAGAGATAAATCAAGAACAATTTGCTGACGCACATCAAACTGAAACTGGTACATTGGAGAAATTATTAGAGAAATTAGTTGAAAATTTACAGGAACATAAACAGCCGCGGCAGAGCTTAAAGCATATTGCAGAACAGTTTGTGATTGAAAAATTTACAAGCAAAACTTCAAATGCAAATCAGTGGATGAATATTTTCGAAAAAGAATGTTTACGTTTTGATGTGACAACAGATGAAAAAAAAATAGAAATACTCAGATTATTTATGGATAAGTCTTGTATGGACTGGTACGGCTCAATGATTATAAAATTAACAATGAACTCAGAGTGGTCAACTTGGAAAAATAAATTCTGTGAAACTTTTGCAAACAAGGGCTGGATTCCAGTTACTTATGCATTACTTTTTAAATACAAGGGTGGTTCATTGCTAGATTATGCTATAAGAAAAGAAAAACTCTTATTAGATATGAGAGAATCAATTGACACAGGTACTTTAATTGATCTTATTGCAGCTGGTTTACCGGAATTTATTCTCAATAAAATTGATAGGGCAACATTAAAAGACACTGTGGATTTATTTAATGAAGTGAGCAAGTATGAACAGATAGTAAATAAAAAGACCTTCATGGACAAGAAAAAAAATGTGTATCAAAGAACTAAAGGTAAAAATGAAGATCAAAATCCATGTAAGATTTGTGAAAAACTAAATAAAGGTACTCGGTATCATTCAGAGGCTATGTGTTGGTTCAGACCAAAAGAAGATGATAAAGTGAAGAATAATTTCATAAAACATGTAAACAATTCAGTGATAGAAGCGGAGTTAAATGAAACTGATCAAAAAAACTAATTGTAACACCATTAATATATGTCAAACTACTGCTGAATGGAAAATTAGAAATAAATGGAGTTTATGATTCAGGCTCAAATGTTTCTTTGATAAATTCAAAATATTTGAATGTAAAAAGAAAAAGAAACAGTATGAATGAAGCAGATTTAGTAACGATTAATGGTGTTAAAAAAACAAGTGGTTTGACAACTTTGCATGTTAAAATCTTTGATCTAGAAAAAAGTGTTGATGTATACATAATTGATGATGAGAATTTCAAGTATGATTTTCTGATAGGATTAGACTTGATAAAAAAGTTCAAACTAATTCAAGATGAAAATTTAAAAATAACTTGTAAACAAAGTTTAAATAATGAAAATAATGTGGAAGAAATTTCTACTGATAAAAAATCCAATGACACTTTACTAGAATACAAAATAAATTTTTATGAGCATATAAAAGAAGAAGATTTTGAAATAAAAATAAATCATTTGAATCAGTGTCAAAAGTCTGAAATAGATAAACTGATTTGCAAATATGATTCTGTTTTTGCGAAACATAAATATGATGTGGGCACTGTTAATGAATATGAAGCAAGAATAGACTTATTAGTGGACAAATATTGTAGTAAGAGGCCTTACAGATGCACGGTTGAAGATAAAAAAGAAATAGAAGAACAAATAGCAAAATTATTAGATAATAAATTAATAGAAGAATCCTACAGTCCATTTGCTGCACCCGTTACATTGGCGTTTAAAAAAGAGGATAACCGAAAGTCCAGATTATGCATAGACTTCCGAGATGTGAATAAAATAGTAGTACCACAAGCCCAACCGTTTCCGTTGATTGATGACCTAATGATAAAGACGAGAAATTGTAAATTTTTTTCAAGCCTCGATATAAATTCTGCATTTTGGTCAATACCTTTACGAATTGAAGACAGAAAAAAGACAGGATTTGTAACACAGGATGGACATTACCAATGGACTTGCTTACCATTCGGATTAAAGACCTCGCCAGCAATTTTTCAGAGGATACTAAGCAACATATTGAGGAAATATAAACTTACTGATTTTGCTGTAAATTATATAGATGACATTCTTATATTTTCTAAAACTTATTCCGAACACATAAACCATCTAACACAGTTACTGGAAGCCATCAAAACAGAAGGGTTCAGGTTAAAATTTACAAAATGTACTTTTGCAACGGACCAAGTTAAATATCTGGGTCATATAATACAAAATAATTCGGTCAGACCCATAAAGGATAACTTGATTTCAATAAAGAATTTTCCCGTTCCAAAAACACAAAAGAATGTAAGACAAAAAACATTCGAAATGATAAAAAGTCTGCTATGCTCTCAACCAGTTTTGGAAATTTTTGATCAAGATTTACCAATAAATATTTATACAGATGCTTCTTTAGAAGGAGTTGGAGCCATTTTGAAACAGACACAACCTGATGGAAAAGAGAAACCAGTGGCTTATTTCTCAAAAAAACTGAATCAAGCTCAAAAAAAGAAGAAAGCAATATACCTGGAATGTTTAGCTATAAAAGAAGCCGTAAGATATTGGCAGTACTGGTTAATAGGAAAAGCATTTACAGTTTATTCAGACCACAAACCACTAGAAAACATGAATCTAAAATCAAGAACAGATGAAGAGTTAGGTGATTTAACCTATTATTTATCACAATATGACTTTACAATAAAATATGCTCCAGGAAAAAACAATTTAGAAGCAGATTGTCTAAGCAGAAATCCAGTATTAGAATCAGATGACAATAGAGATGAACAATTAAAAGTTGTAAACCTGATAAAACTAGAGGATATTATAATAGATCAAAATAAAAATGAAGAAATACAAAATAACAAAAATAAATTAATTGAAAAACACAATGTATACTTAAGGAAAGACAGGGGAAAAGAAAAACTAATGCTGTCAGAAGAGTTTAGCATCAAACTCCTAAAATATATACATGAATACCTATGCCACATTGGAATTAGACAAATGCAAACAATGATAAGTCCACTTTACACTGCTAAAAATTTGACAAAAAATATTAAGAAAACCTGTAGGAGCTGTGAAATTTGTATTAAAAATAAATCAAGAGGACAAGATCGGTTTGGTTTGATGTCTCACCTAGTTCCGGCTACAAAGCCTTTCGAAATAATCTCTATAGACACAATTGGAGGTTTTGGAGGTTCAAGATCGACAAAAAAATATTTACATCTGTTAGTAGATCACTTTACTAGGTATGCATTTATTCTCACCTCAAAGACGCAAAGTGCCAATGATTTCATGAAATTAGTCAAGAATATAGCAAAAACGGAGGATATTGGTATGCTTCTCTGCGATCAGTACCCGGGAATCAATTCGAAAGAATTTAAAGAATTCTTAAATGGCAGGCAGATACCGATGATCTTCACAGTAGTCAATGCACCATTCTCAAATGGCCTAAATGAGAGGTTGAATCAGACTTTAGTTAATTAAATCAGATGCGAAATAAATGGAGCACAAAAAAAGAGAGCCTGGGCAACAATCGCTCAAGAATGCGTCAATATATATAATAAAACAAATCATTCGGTTACTGGCTTTGCACCAAGTTATCTTTTATATGGTACAGATTTAAACATTTTACCGAATGAATTGAAAGAAGAAAAATCAAGCAGTGACTGGATTAGAGACAGAGAAACAGCACTCGAAAATACAATAAAATCACATAAGTATAACAAAATACTATTTGATAAAAATCGTAAACACTATGAATTTAATATAGGGGACATGGTTTACGTGGAAAATGGAAACAAACTAAATAGGAAAAAATTAGATGAATTGAAAATTGGCCCCTATGAGATTCTAGAAAAAATTTCAACCTCTATATATAAAATAGGAACAAGAAACAAAAAAAATGAATCAAATCTATTCCATATCACAAAACTTATTCCGGTCCCTGCATTCTGAAATGAAGAAGTTGTAATAGAAGGGGAAGAGCAGTTTAGAACGAAAAGTTGTACATTTTCTTCTTTAGGGGGGGAGATGTAAAGAAAAAGTATTTTCTTATTGTAGTTTGTATAGTAGCTCTAAAGAGTTTATGACAGTGACAGTACGGATGTCAATGTAGAAAAAGTAAGAGATGTCAAGAGATGTCAAGATAGCATGAAAAAACCTAATTATCTTTTAGTTGTTAAATATTTTATTATTTGAATATTATAATAGGGTGTAATAAAAGACATTAAATGTCGTTTCTTCGATTATAGCAACACATTTGGTTTTTATTATTACGCCTATCAAACCATTAAGAAATATCTTATATATATAAAATAATAATGCTAGACCAGATATTGTCACATTTTAATTCAAATGGAATTTTACATAGGTACCAGTTTGGTTTCACGAAAAGTAGGTCGACGACTGACGCAGAAGTAAAACTCATCAGTCACATTTTGGAATTCTAGGAGAAGTCCCAGAATGCAATTGGCATTTTCTGTGACCTCTCAAAAGCGTTTGACTGCGTTGGCTACAAAACCCTGATCTGTAAATTACACCACTACGGAATTCGTGGACAACCTGCTGATCTTGTTTTTTCCTATCTATGAAACAGGCAGCAAAAAATAAACGTTAACGGGGCGACGTCCTCGGGGTTTCTAGTTAAGATGGGCGTGCCTCAAGGATCAATTTTTGGCCCTTTCCTATTTCTAGTTTATATTAATGACCTTCCTTACATGATGGATAATATATCGGATATATTTCTATTCGCTGATAATACTTCTCTTATTTTTAAAATAGATAGATAAGATACGGATGTCTTACATGTCAACGATAGCCTGGCAATTCTTTCGAAATGGTTCGCAGCTAATAATCTTTTACTTAATGCGAACAAAACTAAATGTCATAAGTTCTCATTACCAAATGTACCTCAAGTAGGTCTCAATTTAAAACTTGGTGGCAAGAAACTAGATGCTATTACGGAAACTGTGTTTCTAGGAATTACTCTATATTCGAGATTGCAATGGGGCGCCCACATTAGAGCTCTTTCAGGTAGATTAAGTTCAGCTGCATATGCAGTAAGAAAAATAAGGCAGTTAACTGATGTAGCCACAGCTAGGTTAGTATACTTTGCTTATTTCCACAGTATTATGTCTCATGGCGTTTTGCTGTGGGGATCGGCAGCTGACGTAGATTCAATTTTCTTTTTACAAAAGAGGGCATTTCGCGCAAACTACAAAATGAGTCCTCGTGAGTCTCTTTTTTTTTTCTTTTTTTGGGTGGGAAATCATCAAATAACTTCTCCCGCTCTGGGCGGAGCGGGAGGGCGTGTCGTTCCTTCAGGTGTCGTGTTGCCAGGGGGGCCACGATGTCCCTATCAGTTTTCTTCGAACCCCCGGCAGGCATTGGCCCTAGCGGACCCCGTCAATTCTGCTGACATCTCTTTGAGGCGCGCGTGGAACACAACGCGCCGTCGACCCGGGCTTGGTCCTTATCGGACGGCGAGCTACCCATTGCTCACCGTCCGCAAGCCCGCGCCTACGGTGGCCGGAAATCTGCCTGTGATTCCCGACGCCCAGGGCGTCTCCTCCTCCTGCGGCGGTTAGGGGCGCGAGGGCGCAAAATTTGCCTCCCTCACGCGCTCCGTCTCCTCCTTCGCGAGCATTACTGCTTCGCAGAAGGAGGTGACGGCCTCCCATTTCCTCTCGCTCCGTAGCATGGCCCGAATCAGGGCCGGACGCGAGAGATCACCGCCGCCGATTGCTTCCACGAGGACACGTCGATGCCCTGCCCAAGCCGGGCAGACCTCCACCGTATGCTCCACCGTGTCCTCCGGGCGATCCACACAGTGACGACACCCGGGCGTTTCCTCCCGCTTTATCCTGAACAGGTACCTCCCGAAACAGCCGTGTCCGGTGAGCACCTGTGTCAGGCGGAAGGTGAGGACACCGTGGCGCCTCTCTAGCCACTCCTCAAAGAGGGGTCTTATCGCCGCAACTGTGGCGTGCCAAGCGCTGAGTTGCGACAATCGCACTCTCCATTCCGCCATGAGATCCCGCCGGAGCTCTGTCCGCTGTGCCGCGACTTCTTGCGGCATCGGAGTTAAGCCCCGGCGTTCTCGTGAGCCCCTTAGAAACAAATTCAAAGAAATTGATATACTGACTCAGCGTTCTCTTTATATCTTAGAAAGTATTTTGTATGTTCGCAAAAACTTAGGACTTTTCAAAATAAGAAGCGATTTCCATAATATAAATACACGTACTAAACATGAAATTGTGATACCCAAATTTAGATTAACTAAAACTAGTAAGTCATTTCTTATAAACGGTATCCGCTTTTATAACAAGTTGCCAAAGTCTGTTACAGAACTAAGCGATGGAAAGTTCAAAATCCACATCAAACGTGTCCTTATCAAAAAAGCATTTTATAAGATTAAAGACTCATTAACGGCTTATCAATGTAAATGTCTTTTAACTGCTCCCAAATTACGATGATTGT
Organism: Agrochola lychnidis; assembly: GCA_963680765.1. Classification (NCBI taxonomy): domain Eukaryota; kingdom Metazoa; phylum Arthropoda; class Insecta; order Lepidoptera; family Noctuidae; genus Agrochola; species Agrochola lychnidis. The sequence goes on along the minus strand of OY796857.1, from coordinate 344,306 downwards.
TTTATTTTACTTTTTTTACATACTTCATTGACATAATCTTTTCATTATTTGACATTATATACCTACAAATTTCAATATTTTTTTTAATCAAATTGGATTTGTTACAGCTGTAGTGGCAATCATGTCATTTGGTTTAAATAGGACCTTATTTTTTATTATTTTGTGTATCTTTTATATAGGGATTCTTTTTTTTTAGATTTTGTGAATGTAAGAACATTGTAGGCTCTACAGCCTACAACGTTCTTACATTCACAAAAAAGTAGAAAATGGTTCACAAGTCTACACTTGTGGACCATTTTTAACCGACTTCCAAAAGGAGGAGGTTATATGTTCGTCGCGTATGTTTGTTTTTTTGTTTTTATGTATGTCCACCGATTTCTCCGTCAATTGTGGACCGATTTTGAAAATTATTTTTTGTTTGAAAGGGTGTGCTCTCGAATTGGTCCCATATAAATTTTATTAACTTTGCTTTGATAGTTTTTGAGTTAGCTACAAAATACGTTTTTTTTTCCCACTTAGTATGTAGATGATATGATAAGTTTCTGTCACTGGTAGCAGGTAGTGGTATTCGAATGTGTGTGGGGTAGGTACCACAACTAAAAAGTGAAAAATAAAAACTTTTTACAAAAAAAAAACAACCGACCTCCAAAAAAAACACTACAAAGTGAAAAATAACTTTAATTTCGGAAGTCGGTGGCAAAAAACGAAAATACAAAACACAAGACACCGACTTCCGAAATTGAAGTTATTTTTCACTTTGTAGTGTTTTTTTTGGAGGTCGGTTGTTTTTTTTTTGTAAAAAGTTTTTATCTATTTTACTAAGTACCTGATACTTGTTGATAGGCCTACACTGTCCTCCCATACCTATTAACATTATAATTTGAAAACATTGTAGAAATCATTTATTTTGAAAAGAGTAACCGTGGAGTTTCTTCTCCATAGGAAGTGATCAATTGGAACCAACCGTGCACCCAGCTTTATATAGCTTCTGACGTTTCATAAGTGCCCTTGTAGGTTTATGTGAAATAAAATATATATATATTTTTTTAATTTGTTATTGTGATGGCAATTTTGAATAAATAGAGTTTTGTTGTTGCAGAGCGAGCATGTCGGGCATGTCGGCCTTGTCGGTAGTGGCGGAGCTGGCGGCGCATCACACGCCGGGCGCGCACGACTCCGACGACCCGTGCGCCTCGCACGATCACGCCATGGTGGTCAGTATACACTGTGTTTAAGCAAGTACTTACTAACTAACGAATGTAACGTTAGTACATCTAAATATAGCTAGCTATCGATATATAGATGATCGATCACACATACAGTCCACTCAATGTTTCAAGTTAGTTGAAATTAAATCTTCGCTACAAACACACGTCAATTTTTTCTAAAAGTCCTGTAAACCAAATACAACCTTATTACTATAAACATATGGTCGTAAATCGAACCGGATTCAAGTCAGAGCGAGCGCCGTGAGTGAGAACAATAGCATTATGAAACGGTGCAGTTTCAAGAGCATTCTGGAAATATTTTATATTGGAGGCGCAAGACATCTAGCAACCTTTAGGTGTAGTTGGTCCATAGACCCTTACAATATGCCTTGAATAGTGTTATCTTGGCCTGGTCGGTACAGCGGGAGAATCTACGTGCCATCATATTACCTCCGACCACAAATGCCCTACGTTCCCTCTCAATATCTATATTATCTTTAAGGCCGTCGGTAAGTACATGCCCCAGATATTTAAACGTATTCACTCTTTTTATGTTCAAGCCATTTAGGGTAAGATTAGGGGCATAGTCTGTGTATTTACCGGCAGCCTTAAAGATCATGTATTCACATTTTATACGAGCCCATGTGCAGCAGCATAGTCCTTGCATACTTTCAACATCTTTGCTATGGATCCTGCAGTCGGGCCCAGCAGCACCATGTCGTCCGCATAGCTGATACTGTTAATTAACACCACCAACCCGACAACCGACACGCATGCTGCTGAGCTCGATTATGAGGTCATTAACATATAGGTTGAAGAGCCCGGGAGATGTCAATCCCCTGTCTCACACCGCACTCCAGCCGATACGTTCCAGGACACGGTGGAGCATACGGTGGAGGTCTGCCCGGTTTGGGCGGAGCATCGCCGTGTCCTCGTGGAGGCGATCGGCGGCAGTGATCTCTCGCGTCCGGCCCTGGTTCAGGCCATGGTACGGAGCGAGAGGAAATGGCAGGCCGTCACCTCCTTCTGCGAAGCGGTAATGCTCGCGAAGGAAGAGGCGGAATGCGTGAGGGAGAGTCAAATTCCGCGCCCTCACGCCCCTAACCGCCGCAGGAGGAGACGCTCGGGGGCGGGAATCGCGAGCCGATTTCTAGCCACCGCAGGAGCGGGCTTGCGGACGGTGAGCAATGGGTAGCTCGCCGTCCGATAAGGACCAAACCCGGGTCGACGGCGCGTTGTGTTCCACGCGCGCCTCAAAGAGATGTCAGCAGAATTGATGGGGTCCGCTAGGGCCAATGCCTGCCGGGGCTGCGAATATGGGCCGAAAGGGAAATCGTGGCCCCCGGCAACAGGGAAACCGAAGGAACACGGGTGGGTTTTAGTCAGTAAGAGTCTGACACGCCTTTCCGCTCCACCCAGAGCGGGAGAAGTTATTTGATAATTTCCCACCCAAAAAAAAAAAAAAATAAGAACTTATTTGTGAATACAAATAAATAGACTGAATTACGTGCTACGAACTTATAAAACGCTAAATTACGGTGAACTTATCTGCGTATTGTGGTAACTGTGTTAAGAAATCGCCGAAAGATAGAATAAAACGACCTTATTTAGAAACCAGGTTGGTTTTATTAGAGGAATTGTGGAAAGAGTTGACCATCAAATCGTGCCTTGAAATGACATTAATTTTAATTATTGTATATGTCTTATTAGTTTATTGATTGTTGACATTTTTAATGGTGATTATGACGTTACAGTTATGGTTTTGACATTATAGTTGTGATTTTGACATTACAGTTATGGTTTTGACATTGTGATTGTGATTTTGACGTTATTATTGATTGTTTTGACATTACTAATAATTATAACCAAAGTTTGCCGAATATTATTATGTACTAACACTAGTGTTTAAGATGTGTATGTATTTACTAACAAATGGATAGTATGATCTGTAATAAAAAAAAAATTGATTTGATTTAAAGAGGGTCACAAGTGTATTATTATAAAAGTTGCTGACGAGGAAAGAGTAGATCCCTACTTTGAGCAAGATATTTATGAGGTATTTAAAGAAAATTACATAAACTACAAATCAACATTAAGAGAAGCTTTCAGCCTTTTTTAGAAGAATCAAAATTTCAACCTGCTTTATCTCAATCCTCTTCAATTAACGAAGTGCAAAATTTCAAGAATCGAGGAATTAGGTTGCCTAATATACATATACCCACATTCACGGGAAAGTACGAGGAGTGGCAACCATTCTATGACCTGTTCCGTAATCTAATTCACGATAATGAACATTTATCACGAGCACAGAAGCTGCATTACCTAAAAAGCAATTTATCTGGAGAACCTGAGGTACTGTTACGTAACTTTTCCATAACAGATGCTAATTATGATGAGGCCTGGAACCAATTAATAAAACGTTACAATAATACGAGGTTCAACAGCAACGCAATTATGAATATTTTATTTACGCAAAAACCTGTACAGTCGGAGTCAGCTTGTTTAATTAAACAACTAGTAGACACAACTTCAACTTGTTTGAAGGCGTTGAAGAACATGGGTATGCAGACTGATACCTGGGATTTGGTAACTACCTACTTAGTTGTATCGAAGTTAGATTCTGAATCTATAAAATTATGGGAACAACCAATTAGTGCAACTTGTAATAACGATCTACCCACTTGATCGGAATTACGAGATTTTTTTGAAGGAAGGTTTAGAGCTCTATAAATGAAAGAAGGTACTAAAGTTAAAACGGTGCAACCAAAACCAGTATCTAAACCCAAGGTTTTTCATTCAAATGTTACCTACCAGCAGCGACGAAAAAAGGCCCGAAGCAAAATGTACTATGTGTACCGGTGACCACTACATCAATTCTTGTAAGAAGTTTGGAGATAAGTCTCCAGATGAAAGACAAGAATTTGTACAGACGAACAAGTTATGCTTCAATTGTTTGGCGTCTACACATCCCGTGAGAAAGTGTGTCGACACTTTCGTCATCATCGTGTTGTAGAAAGTGTGGACGGCGGCATCATACCCTTCTGCATTTCGAGAGAGGACAGCAGAACAAAACCGAAGGTAGGTGAAACTTCAACTACAGGTATAGCGAACGACAAATCTACAGGTACGCCTATTTCTGTATCTAATGATGAGCATATTGTAACCAACTTTTCTAGTGAATATATACAATCAAACAGTGTCCTATTAGCTAATGCTAATGTGTTAGTATACAGAAGGAATGGTTGCAAATACGTTGTGAGAGCTTTGTTGGACCAAGGGTCACAAGCTTCGTTTGTTACAGAGGCAACAGTACAATTATTGAATCTTAATCGTAAATCAGTGAGTGGTTGGGTATCAAGTGTGGGAGAGAGGCAAACGAGAATCAAATACAGGGTTACACTTTGCGTCAAATCATGTCACAATCCCAATGCGTCAGTGCGAGTAGAGGCATATGTATTGCGTTCACTAATAACAATGCTACCTACCACTAATCTAGGTATTCCTGATGGTCAGAATTAAAAGACTTGGAGCTGGCTGACCTAGGATTTGCAACACCAGGGAGCATAGACATTCTTCTTGGAGCTGAAGTGTACAGCAACGTCTTGTTAGACGGCGTTATCAAGCATCCAGTGAGTAACCTATTAGCACAAAGCACTATTCTAGGTTGGGTTCTATCAGGAAGGATATCACGAGAATGCATTTCAGCAGAGAAGAACTTCACCAGTCTGCATGTTCACCTTAAAGAAGATGAGATGCTTAAGCTATTTGGGAGTTAGAAAACGAGCCAAACACCATACAAAAGTGATTGTCAAAAGAAGAAGAAAGATGTGAAGAGTATTACGAGGCTACAATGATCAGAGACAAGGAAGCAAGATATGTGGTAAGTTTGCCATTCAAAAACAATAATTCAGAAGGTCAAGCTGATGGATTGAGGGAAATAGCTGCTAAAAGATTTGAGTTCCTAGAGAAGAAATTCGCAAAAAATGGTAAGTTTCATAAATAATACAGTAAGGTTATGAAAGAATACATTAATCTTAATCACATGATTGAAGTGGAGTCTGCAGATATTAATAATTCTAAAGCGGTGTATTTACCTCACCATGGCATAGTAAGAGAAGGTAAGGATACGACGAAACTTCGGGTGGTTTTTGACGCTTCGTGTAAGGGCATCAATCATGTTTTCTTGAATGACAATTTACTCGTGGTTCCTAAGCTGCAACAGGACTTACGCCACATACTGATGAGATGGAGGACACACAAAATCTGTATTACGGCAGATATTATAAAAAATGTATAGAATGGTGCGTGTAGCAGAGGAAGACACAGACTATCAAAGGTTATTATGGAGACCAACAACAACTGAGCAAATTAAACATTACAAACTGATGAGATTGACCTTTGGTACCGCATGTGCACCATACCTTGTAGTGAAATCGTTACAGAGATTGGCGGATGATGAGAAGTCAACACTTCCAGCCGCTGCTAAAATAACAAAAACTGATTTCTATACAGATGATCTATTGTCAGGATGTGAGACAGAGGATGAAGCTGTTATGATTTACAATGAAATGAATAAACTAATGAACTTAGGCGGCTTCGAGTTACAAAAATGGAGTAGTAATAATGAGAACGTCTTAAAATATATGAGTAAAAATAAAAGAGAATCAGGAACTGCCTCTTAAGGTCAATAGTTTAGTTAAAGTACTAGGAGTTAGTTGGAGGGGCTTGTGGCTAAATAATAACAGCTGCACGGGTCGATCGATCAGGTTAAGCTACGCTTGCCGCGGTTGGTCTGTGGATGGGTGACCATCTTTACATACCAAGACCCCTCCGTGCCTCGGAAAGCACGTTAAGCCGTTGGTCCCGGCTGTCATTTGTAGATCTTTGACAGTCGTTACAGGTAGTTAGAAGCCCAAAAAGTCTGATCACCAGTCTTACCAAAGGGTATCTTGTTACCTAGTTACTAGGTTGTGGAGGTCAGATAGGCAGTCGCTCCATGTAAAATACTGATATTCAGCTGCATCCGGTTAGACTGGAAGCCGACCCCAACATGGTTGGGAAAAGGCTAGGCAGATGATGACTAGGAGTTAGTTGGAATCGAGATGCTGACAGTTTTGTATATTTCCTCAACTTACCAGAAACAAATGAACCAATGACTAAACGACGGGTTCTTTCTGATGTTGCTAAATTGTATGATCCGCTAGGGTGGATAGCTCCTGTTGTTGTCATAGCAAAAATTATGACACAGAAGTTATTTAAAATAGGTCTAGGATGCGACGACACCATAAGTGGGGAGCTGCTAGTGGAATAGTTACACTTCAGAGAGAATTTAGCTTACATTAAAAATGTTTCTATACCAAGGTGGTTACAATGTTCCCACACATCTATAATAGAGTTGCACTTCTTCGCAGATGCTTCGCAGGCAGCATATGGGGCAGCAGTGTATATACGAGTTGTAGAGGGAGACAGAGTCTACGTTAATTTAATATCAGCAAAAACAAAGGTTGCTCCTATTGAGAAACAATTATCTATTCCGAGGTTGGAACTCTGTGGTGCTACACTAGCAGCAAAACTGATTTTTGAGACGGCACAAGTAATGAACATAGCTAAAGAAAATATACACGCATGGACAGACTCAACCATAGTTCTAGCTTGATTAAAGGGTGGGGCGAGTCGATGGAACACATTCGTGAGCAACAGAGTCTCAGAAATATTAAACATTCTCGATTATGAGCAATGGGGTCATGTGACTAGACACAAACCCGGCTGATTGCGCTTCAAGAGGCTTACAGGCCCCAGAGTTAATAAAAAACTTACTGTGGTGGAATGGTCCAGCATGGTTGTCTACACTAGACCTAAACATGAATTTAGTTGATGTCGAGGATACGCAAGAAGAGGAGAAAGCCAGAGTTTTCACTGCTTTATTGAATAATGAAGAGAAATTAATTTGGACTACGTTCTCTAATTTACAGAAAATGTTGAGAGTAATTTCATACTGTAGAAGATGGTTAAATGTAAAGTTAAATAAACACAAAGTTAATAATAATACTAAATTTATTACAACACAAGAAATTAATGCCAGAAATATCATCATCATCATGATTTTTCATAATATACATACCATCAAGAAATAAATCAGTTAAAATCTCAAGCGGGTGTTCTTAAAAGGAGCAAACTACGCAGTCTTTGTCCCATTATAGATGAAAATGGTATTTTAAGAGTTGGCGGATGTATTCAACAGTCGCAAGCTGTGTATGATACAAGGCGTCCTATAATTTTACCTGCTAAGAGCCATCTTAGTAGACTAATAATTAAAGATCAGAACACAATGCATGGTGGACCACAAGTAATGCTAAATTACTTGAGGTCGAAGTACTGGATACTACGAGCTAAGGATCAAGCAAAAGGATATTACCGAGAATGTACAACTTGTATTAGATATGCAAAAAACAATGCGGTACAGTTGATGGGTCAACTACCAGAGGTACGAGTAAAACCCAGCAGACCTTTCAGATCAGCTGGTTTAGATTACAGGCAGGCTGTCACAAACCTGACTTCTAAGGGATTCATCGCTGCTTTCAGGCGCTTTACTGCCAGACGAGGACATTATCAGAACCTTTTCAGTGACAATGGCACTAATTTTGAAGGAGTAGACAAGCAGCTAAGAGATATGTTTGACAAGGCCAAGTCTTCTATTCCTATTGAGATAGCAGAGTTGTTAACTTTAGAACGTACTACGAGTACATGGCATTTTATCCCTCCACATGCGTCTAATTTTGGGGGATCGTGGGAGGCTGGGGTACGTAGTACAAAAACACATCTCACAAAGGTAATTTGAAATAGTACACTCACCTACGAGGAACTTACCACTGTGTTAGCACAGATTGAATCTTGTTTAAATTCGCGACCTATTTCGGTTTTAAGTGATGACCCCAATGATCCTCTTCCCCTGATACCAGGTCACTTTCTTGTTGGCGAACCTTTGTTAAACATATCAGATGAGAATTATACACATTGTAAACATATCACTAATCTTGAACAATGGAGATTAGTTCAAAAAATGGTCAACGATTTCTGGAAAAGATGGTATAAAGAATATCTTGTAAATCTTAATAAAATATATAAATGGAATACAAAACAACTTGAGCCAGAAATCGTTGACATAGAAGATGATAATATTCCACCTAGTAAGTGGATATTAGGGAAAGTAATTAAAAAACATGTTGGTCCCGATAATCTTACTCGAGTTGTATCAATTATATGTAAGAACAGTGTTTTAAAACGTCCTGTGAATAAAATATGTATCTTAACTATTATTATTTTTTATATTTCAACAAATCTCGGGACCATGGATCCCGGTCCTTTGGAAGGCGTACGAGGGGCCGAAGCCAACTCGCAGAGGCCCGTTAGACATTTTTAATGAAATGAGGCACCAACCGACGAATATCCCTGTCCGCACTACGTAAGTGCATCCAAGGACAACCCCCGGTCTGTGTAGGACTATTGCAGGATATGGAAACAAAGATATTGGGTTATGGGTTTGGATGGCTAAAGTGAACTGGTTGTCTCGGACTATGGAAAGACTATGGCCCCTGCCTGATCAATGTTTTATATAAAATACACAGATAAAATGGCAGGGGGTGACTTGCACGCTCAATAATGGGCCCCCGAAAACGGTCGCTAGCACATAGTGTCGAAGCGACAAGGGGGCAACACGTCCTGAGGTGCTTATGAGGAGTGGAGAGATATTCCACGGCTATCAGGACAATCCCGGAAGTACGGTCAAGATCCCTACCAGCATCTTACTGGAATACTTCCTTCCTCCGAGCACGTTTGCTCTTGCGAATCTCCACTCAAGCCGGCCAATTAAGGCAAGAATGAGGCGGGAGCTCTGTTCCTCGTCAGTGTTCACTCCAGCCGGCCAATAAAGGCAAGTCAGAGGTGAGGAACAAGACTTCTCCCGGGAGATAGGGTCCGTGGGGTCGCTACTGCCCAACAGCTCGCCACATGCTACCCTGCGGGTTTTTGTATCTCTCTTGGTCTGGCTCCTAATCCCAGACCTGTTCCGGCAAAGTAAACTCTACCGGCACAGGCCTAGAGTTCGGAGCGCGCAAGCCCCACCACGACGTCAACGTAGAGATACGACGGTGGGGATTATTATTATTTATACGTCTTTGACATTTCTCGGGACCCAGGGGTCCCGGACCTTTGGAAGGCGTACGAGGGGCCGAAGCCAACTCGCAGAGGCCCCTTAGACAGTAATAAGTGTTGAGGCACCAACCGACGATTATCCCTGTATGCACCATACAAGTGCACCCAAGGACAACCGTCGGTTGGTGTAGGACTATTGCAGAACATGGAAACAAAACATATTAGGCTATGGATTTGGGTGGCTATAATGGATTGGTTAACTGGAACTATGGAAAGACTATGGCCCCTGCCTCATCAATGTTTTAAATGCACACGGATAAAATGGCAGGGGGTGACTTGCACACTCAATAATGGGCCCCCGAAAACGGTCGCTAGCACAAAGTGTCGTAGCGACAAGGGGGCAACATGTCCTGAGGTGCTTGAGGAGTGGAGAGGTATTCCACGGCTTTCAGAACAATCCCAGAGCCCGGAAGATGGTCAAGATCCCTACGAGCACTTATTGGAATACTTCCTTCCTCCGAGCACGTTTGCTCTTGCGAATCTCCACTCAAGCCGGCCAATTAAGGCAAGAATGAGATGGGAGCTCTGTTCCTCGTCAGTGTTCACTCCAGCCGGCCAATGAAGGCAGGCCAGAGGTGAGGAACAAGACTTCTCCCGGGAGATAGGGTCCGTGGGGTCGCTACTGCCCTTCAGCTCGCCACATGCTGCCCTGCGGGTTTTTGTATCTCTCTTGGTCTGGCTCCTCATCCCAGACCCGTTCCGGCAAAGTAAACTCTACCGGCACAGACCTAGAATTTGGAGCACACAAGCCCCACCACGACGTCAACGTAGAGATACGGCGGTGGGGTTATTATTATTATTCATTATTATTCATTTTATTTCAGGTATTAACCCATAGCAATATTACAAATTAAATTACAATAAATTACATTAAATTGATATTAAAATTAATTAAAATTAAGTTCTACATTTCAGCATAATTATAAGCGTCTTAGCAGGTACACACAGTGAAATAATACAGATACAATTTGATTAGTACGTGCACATAATCGAGACAGGAAAGATGCCTTGAGTCTCCTCAAGAGCCCGTAAAAATCAGTAACTCTGTTCTCAGCGAACATGCCAGTCGCGCTACACCGCCAGGGCAGCTTTAATATAGCTCTAAAGGCGTTATTATATTGTACACGAAGAGTGTTATGAGCACTCTTCGTGTACCTGTACCAGAGCTGACTGGTGTAGAACGACTGACAGTAAGCCTTGAACAGAGTTATTTTAACTTGGTTGGAGCAGTGAGAAAAGCGTCTAGCCAACATGTTGCTTCGACATGCGATACTGCGCCTCTGCCGTTCCAGATCAGCATCATCTGCTAAATCATCCCTAATTATGTGACCAAGATATTTAAACTTAGTAACAATATTTAAGGCAGATCCACATAAATTGATCGGTAAGATATGATCAGGGCCTTTACTATATTTAAATATCATAACCTCCGGTTTCTTAACATTATAGGTGAGATAATGTTCAGTTGCATATTTCTCGCAGATCGCAACAAGTCTCCTTAAACCGTTGGCTGAGGGACTGAGCAGCACCATGTCATCTGCATAACTAAGATTGTTTAAACCTACATCACCAATACGACAACCGAGCAGTACCCGAGTGGTACTGCTCAGTTCCTCAATCAACTCGTTAGTGTACATGTTAAATAAAATCGGCGAAGTGAGTCCACCCTGCCTCACGCCGCACGTTAACCTATATGTTTCCGACAGGGCATTATTCCATTTCACTTGATTGCATTGATTTGCATACCAGTATTCCAAAATGTCTACAATTTTTGATGGCACTTTAGAATTTCTCAACTTATCCCATAATAATCCATAATTGATACTATCAAACGCGCGGCTTAGATCTAGGAAACACGTATACACACTAGTGTTTCTTTGTACATATTTATATACTGTGTTCTTCAAGGCAAAGATAGCCAAATCAGTAGACAGGCCCTTCCGGAAACCAAACTGTGTGTTATTTATTGGGAAATTCTTTTCACTTAAATGAGTAATAATTAAACGTTCAAAAACTTTGGAGAAAATGGTCGCTAATGAAATAGGTCGGTAATTAGATATGTTGGACACATCGCCAGTTCTATTCTTTATAATTGGTACGACCATGGTCCTCATGAAATTATCAGGCAAATAACCATGATCAATACATGCATTAAACAATTGAGAAATTCTGATAAATACCAACTCAGGAGCGTACATTAGGTGCTCGACACTGAACCCATCGTGGCCCGGCGACTTGCCGCGTTTCATACCTTTCACACAACGATACAGCTCGTCCGCAGTGACGTGCAATGCGCTGGTATCGTGGTCACGTGTTTCACGCGAACGCGGCGAAGGCGTCGCCGTCGCCGGGTCACCATGGGCCCCGCGCGCCACACTCGCCCCGCTCCCCGGCGTTATGCGCGACTGGGATGTAGGGTTAAACTGTTTTGCAAACATATTTGCAATAATGTCTGGGTCGTCACTACCATTTACATTAATTGGCACAGTAGCTTTGTAACTCAATTTACTTGTCTCCTTCCAAAATTTTCCGAACTCTTTTTTGTATCTATGGGTGGCTATAATATCCATTTAAATTTTATTTTCGTTTGACTGACACCATTTAATTTTATTTTTAAAAACTTTTTTACTGCGAACCATATCATCATATATTTTACCCTGTGAGGGGCGTCCATAAAAATTCCATAATGTATAACTCTGCCGAGCCTCCACATGACAGTCCCTCACATGATAGTTCCAACCAATAACCGTTCTCTTTTTAATGTACGATTTACCCTGAAATGAGAATTTGGCAGCCCTAGACTTTACGCTTACAATTTGCATATAATACTCATCAATTAAACTACAGTGACCAGAATCTTTACAAGAGGTTCCATTACAGGTAAAATCAGACCAGTTATATAAGTGAGTGAATTCATTACAAAGCTTTGCATATTTACAGTTTTGTTCATATGTTCTGTTTCCCCAAATTACCTTATTAAGTTGTGATGTGTGTCTATGCTTGTGATCAATTTTTGGTAACACAACATCAAGATTACATTCGACCAACAATGGAAAGTGATCCGAATAGTAAACATCGTTTAGCACACAAATATTATCAATCATACTAAGACCCGCGGAAGTGGTAATGCAGTGGTCGATCCAACTCGTGGTGCCATGTCACTTAAGTATGTGTAGGTGTTTGACGACATACCGAGTAAATTCATGTCCGCACACAACCAGTCTTGATCATCACAGTATTCTAGTAGTTCATTACCAAACAAACTATTTGCACGCGAAACGTCTGCATTAAAGTCACCAAGCACTAACACACTTTCTACATCACTATTTTCGATAATCGCACTGATAACACCGAGGCATTCCGTAAATAAGGGTAGATTATCCGCATCTTGTGTCGGCATGTAAACTGACATTACGATGAAACTGCGACTATCACTGACCTGCACACACACGGCTGCCACGCGTGTCGATCCAGTGTCAATGGGAATTACCCGTTTGAATAATGATGTCCGCCATAAAATTGCTACCCCTCCATACGGTCTTCCTTTAAGCACGCCAGCAGACATGTCCACAGCTGATATTCCATGATAGGTAAAATCGGGATATATTTTACCCAAGTAACCGAGATCATCAGGAATCAACCAATGTTCCTGAAGTGCAATTACATCCTGTGTTTTACAGAGATCAGTGACATGATTACACGAACGTTTTATTGATCGACAATTAAATGATACCAGGCTGATTTTCATTATTTTATTCCCGGACGACTATCGGTTTCAGTAGAAATTCTCCTTTCAGTATATCACCTATATACTATGCCACGAGGCCAGAAATTAGCATCAAGGAAGGTTTTTTCTTGCTCCTGCTCGACAGTGATTCTAAACGAAGAAAAAGTCGTTTCCTTGAACTGGGTAAGTTTTTCAACCTTCACGACCGTGTGTCCGCAGTCATCAATGAATTCTTTAATATCGTCTTCGGTTGTTTCCGCGACGAATCGGGAAGCGTAAATAAACGACTGCCTAGGCACTATCTTAATTTTAGTCGACGTCAGTACCGCCCTTCCTTGTTGATTTTTGTTTGTTTTTCTATATTTGTTTTTCTTGTTTACTACGGTCGTAAAGCTATCATCGATCGAGGTGTCTTTTATAGTATTTATTTCCAATGAACAAATAGGACTGCTTGTAAGGCGCATGCAATTCGCTTGTTGTTGGTTCGGATGAGTAGCAATAGTACTCTTGCTCAGAAACTCAGCTGACGTTCGGAGCGATGCGGCAGGCGCACCACTTGCTGGCGTGCACGCACGGAACGGCAACAGCGCGTGCGGCGCCGATGGTGCGGGTAGGCGCGGCACTAGCGCGGGTATTGTCGATTCTATCTCACAAGATTCTTTTAAAAAAGGGCCGTTACTATTTTCGCTGCTTTTTTTCGCAATGTTGGAATATGTAGTTTGTTGTTTTAATTGTGACTTGCTCTTAAGGCTTTCTAATTCCTCTTGTAATAAAACAAGTTCTGACGAATTTACATAATCGCTCTGAATACGATGGATTTATCTATCTATCTATCTATCTTGTTTTACGATTAGAATATGTTTCAGTAGAGTCGTGACGTCGATATAATCGAAGGTTACGGGTGGAAGGCGGTGTAGGTCTTTAGCCACAAAAGTAGGTAGTACGGAGGGCTCAGTTTCTTTCAGTAACTTTATTATATCTTGCAGGAGTCGCTTGCCTTTACCCTCTCCTTTTCGCGTAGAACGACAGTTCACGGCCTCAGAGAGGATGGATTTTGCCGTGATTATTTCACTTTCCTTGAAGTTGGATTCACAGATTTGCACTAAACTTATTTCGTCAATAACGTCTATTTTGCACTGTAAGAAGCACAGAAGTTCATTTATCACGAGCGTATTTGACATATTTGAAATTAGAACGAAAAGGAGACAATAAGATAAACGGCGTGAAGACGCGGTGCGCAGACGGAGCAACGATATGCGCGGGCGTGCGGGGCAAGTGCACCGCGCAGACTGACTATACTCCGACTATACTCCGTTTAAAATAAGATTAGACATTTAACTAAACCTTTTTTACAGGCCGTTCAACCGATTTTGACTTCTATTGCATTGGTCGCATGACAAATGGCAGCTACAGTAAACAGTTGGTTTGTAACCACTTTTTTTGCTTTTAATGCCATCCTTATACCTACGGTATAGAACTCGAAATCGGTTGAACGGACTGTAAAAAAGGTTTGTTTGAATGTCTAATCTTATTTCAAACGGTGTATAAATAAACTTAGGATAAATGTTAACTACCTCTTGTAAAACTAATATAGTGTGTACCTAATTATTAAAACTAACTACTTACAACTAAGAAAGATAAAAACTTATAACTTACCGTATTTATGTCCATTATGACCTATGTACGTATAATGATGTTTAAAAAGAAATGTTATGTGAACTAGAAATATAATAATAATAAACGTCGATGCGATTCAGGAATATCGGTTCATGTCGCCCGAACTTAGACCACGTTTACCTCGTTTGCCCATGCATAACAAAAATAGGGCGCTGATGGCGGTTCTGAATTCGCAGGTATCAAACTATTTTGATGACTGCGAAGACCTCACTGATACTCATTCAATTCTGTACTGTTCGGCTGTAGCGGCATGTCGTGTAGCTTACGTCAAATTTGCTAATGACTCTAGAGCTACAGGACCGAAACCAGCCGTACCAGTTTGGCAGTGCAGAATTGAGCGCCGTATTGGTGAGGCCAGAGCGCTCATCGGCAAACTAATCTGCTTCAGGGAGGGCAATACTCGCCCTAGAGTGATGCGCTTTGTGAGGCGGGCGTTCTTAGGGACTGATATTCGCCCTCAAGAATATATGGCCCGTGTCATAGAGCGCATCGACTTTCTGAAGCAGAAAGTGTATGCATGGGCGAACCGTATTCGTAGGTATAAGCGGCGAGTAGAACGATACACTCAGAATCGCACTTTCCAGAGCGATGAAAGGTGGGTTTATAGGGCTTGGGAGCGACCGAACCAAGGTGTGGCTGACACGCATCTACCGGATGATGATGCCATGTGCTCTTTCTGGCGCAGCATCTGGTCGGTGCCTGTCAGTCACACCGAAGGTGATTGGACTCGGGAAGTCGAGTGAGCCTGCGATCCAATACCACCACCATTACCATCTGCCCCCAAGATTTAGCTCGTGCAGTCCGTCCGTTGCCTAACTGGAAGTCTCCAAGGCCGGACGGGCTGCACAACTTCTGGATAAACTGGTTTGTAAGATCGCACGCTCGCTTGGCGGCTCAGTACCAGACAGCTTTGGAGTTTGGGTCGCTACCCCAGTTCCTAACGACAGGAGTTACCCACCAGCTCCATAAATCTGGTAGCACCGCGGAACCCAAAAATTATAGGCCGATCACGTATTTACCGACGGTCTATAAAGTTCTTACATCCATTTTGAGAGCTAAAATTAACAGACATATAGTCACCAACTCCATCATGTCTGCCTCTCAAAATAGATGTAGGAACGGGTCCCGCGGTACTAAGGAGCTACTCCTCATTGATATGGCCATTAGCCAACAGGTTCGCCGTTCCCGAAAGGATCTGTCGACATGTTGGATAGATTATAAGAAGGCCTACGACTCGGTGCCACATACATGCCTCATGAGGGTGCTGGAGTTTCATAAAGTAGATACAACTCTGCGCACCTTCCTGATGTTGTGTATGGGGCGATGGAGGACGGTCCTTCGCTATCCAGGATGTCGAAATATTCGGAGGAATAGCGAGCCGATAAAGATTGAGCGAGGTATATTTCAGGGCGACAGTTTGAGTCCGCTCTGGTTCTGCTTAGCCTTGAATCCTCTAAGCACACTGCTGGAGGATTCAGGTCTTGGCTATCGGTTAAGGAGAGGTGGTCAGGTTGTATCTCACCTACTCTACATGGATGACCTAAAACTCTTTGCCCCCAACAATTTGCAACTGATGGAGCTACTGAAAATAACTGAAACTTTCAGTAGCGCCATCAGGATGGAATTTGGTGTGGATAAATGGGGATCCCTTCTTTTCGCATAATGTTCTTTGTCCTAATATACTTCGGCATAACGATTTTGGCACAATTTGTTTTGGCATAATAATACTTCGGCATAATTTTTTTAGGCATACTTTTTATATTGGCATAATCATCTTAAAGACTAATTTGTTTTGGCATAAATTTGATTCGCATAACGTTACTAGGCCTAATGACTATTATTATTATTATTTTTTACGTCTTTGACATTTCTCGGGACCCAGGGGTCCCGGACCTTTGGAAGGCGTACGAGGAGCCGAAGCCAACTCGCAGAGGCCCCTTAGACGTTTTTAATTAAATGAGCTACCAGCCGACGATTATCCCTGTTCGCACTATGCAAGTGCAGCTAAGGACAACCCCCAGTTGGTGTAGGGCTATTGTAAGATATGGAAACAAAGATATCGGACTATGGGTTTGGGTTGCTAAAGTGGACTGGTCACCTGGAACTATGGAAGGACTATGGCACCTGCCTGATCTATGTTTTATATGCACACGGATAAAATGGCAGGGGGTGACTTGCACACTCAATAATGGGCCCCCGAAAATGGTCGCTAGCACATAGTGTCGTAGCGACAAGGGGGCAACACGTCCTGAGGTGCTTATGAGGAGTGGAGAGGTATTCCACGGCTATCAGGACAATCCCGGAAGTACGGTCAAGATCCCTACCAGCATCTTACTGGAATACTTCCTTCCTCCGAGCACGTTTGCTCTTGCGAATCTCTACTCAAGCCGGCCAATTAAGGCAAGAATGAGGCGGGAGCTCTGTTCCTCGTCAGTGTTCAGTCCAGCCGGCCAATAAAGGCAAGCCAGAGGTGAGGAACAAGACTTCTCCCGGGAGATAGGGTCCGTGGGGTCGCTACTGCCCAACAGCTCGCCACACGCTGCCCTGCGGGTTTTTGTATCTCTTTTGGTCTGGCTCCTCATCCCAGACCTGTTCCGGCAAAGTAAACTGTACCGGCACAGACCTAGAGTTCGGAGCGCGCAAGCCCCACCACGACGTCAACGTAGAGATACGGCGATGGGGTTATTATTATTATTTTTAGTTTTTAACTATTCTCGGGACCATGGATCCCGGTCCTTTGGAAGGCGTACGAGGGGCCGAAGCCAACTCGTAGAGGCCCGTTAGACGCTATTAAAGAAATGAGGCACCAACCGACGATTATCCCTGTATGCACTATACAAGTGCACCAAAGGACAACCCCCGGTTGGTGTAGGACTATTGCAGTACATGGAAACAAAACATTGGATTATGGGTTTGGGTAGCTAAAGTGGACTGGTTACCTGGAACTATGGTAAGACTATAGCCCCTGCCTGATCAATGTTTTATATTTACACGGATAAAATGGCAGGGGGTGACTCGCACACTCAATAATGGGCCCCCAGAAACGGTCGCTAGCACATAGTGACGTAGCAACAAGGAGGCAACATGTCCTGAGGTGCTTGAGGAGTGGAGAGGTATTCCACGGCTTTCAGAACAATCCCAGAGCCCGGAAGATGGTCAAGATCCCTACGAGCACTTACTGAAATACTTCCTTCCTCCGAGCACGTTTGCTCTTGCGAATCTCCACTCAAGCCGGCCAATTAAGGCAAGAATGAGGCGGGAGCGCCGTTCCTCGTCAGTGTTCACTCCAGCCGGCCAATAAAGGCAAGCCAGAGGTGAGGAACAAGACTTCTCCCGGGAGATAGGGTCCGTGGGGTCGCTACTGCCCAACAGCTCGCCACATGCTGCCCTGCGGGTTTTCGTATCTCTTTTGGTCTGGCTCCTCATCCTAGACCTGTTCCGGCAAAGTAAACTGTACCGGCACAGGCCTAGAGTTCGGAGCGCGCAAGCCCCACCACGACGTCAACGTAGAGATACGGCGGTGGGGTTATTATTATTATTATTCATTTATTTATCAGACAACTAGATCCAATTACAAAAACAAAAACATTATATACAATTCTAGATGTTAGTAAACAATTTAACTTACTTGCTATGTTAGTACTTATATTCTACTACTGACAGGGTGGTTTTAATAAGATGCCTCATTATGGGGCTTTCGTCAGGCCCATCAGCAATAGCTTTCAGGAGGCATAATAATATTTAGGCAGACAATTAACAGAAATAACGGAAATAAAGTGTTAATTTTACGTATTCGTATTTTAGATTTTCATGCAAATGATTTATTATATATAACATTATATAACTTAACTATGTATTTTTATTTTAGGTGTATATTTTTAACAATTGCTTGTAAATATGCAAGTTTCGAAGTATATTTATCTTTTTTACTAATAATTTTAGTAAAAATTAAAGTATTGTCTTAAAAAATCATTATGTTGTGCTAAAAAAGTTTGTGACAGAACCGAATCGCTGCAAAACCGACTGCACGTAGTCTTGTCTGCCCTACCCCTAGAGTGTAATTCAAAATCGCGTAGGCGCGTAGGGGCGAGGCGGCCCGCGGGCTGAGGAGCAGGCGGCTGAGAGGGAACCGCCGCGGCTGAGGCTGGCCGGCAGAGCCGGCCAGCAAGCCGAAGCTGCGGTGGTGAGCGAAAGCCGTCTGCGACGATTAGCACGCGTGGTGCCGCTGGAGGCCCGCAGCACCGGAGCCGTGACAGAAACCATGCCTGCTGCATGCTTGCTTACATGCTGTATGCTTGCTTGCATGCTGCATGCTTGCTTGCATGCTGCATGCTTGCTTGCATGCCTGGTGTATATGTTTTAATATCATTATGCGTAAATAAATTTATACTTGTGAATGTTATAGTAGACTACGTAATTTTTTAAAGGATAAGGCGTACTACAGTGTGACTGAGTTTTTATCAGAGAAATTCTTTAGCTGAAATGTTGCTCCCTTATGGTAATATTCTAATAATTATTTCATATTGACATTTTTATTATTTTTTTATTTAATTTATTATTTTAGAAGAGAATGTGACTAAATACCTATCTGTTTATGTGTCATCTTAATTTATTGACATTTTATTATTATTGGCATGAAATTGTGACATGTACCATGACTTTTTATTTTTATTTTCATTTTGTTAATGTTACATTTGATTATCTATCTATTTACCTAAACAATTTTGTATGCCTTCTGGCGGGACGTAGTATGGACCGATATTTATTTGTAACAGCTGTATAATCTTTTACCCTATGTTCACAAAAATAATAAATGAATTTGAATTTGAATTTGAGTTATCCTTAATAAAGTTATGCTTTAGAATGTTATGCTGAATAAAGTTATGCTTTAGAATGTTATGCTTAATCATTATTATGGTTAGAGAAATTATGCTTAAAAAAAATTATGCGTAAGCTGTTATGCGTACATATATTATGCGAAAATATAATTATGCCAAACAAAATTATGCTAAGTTATATTAGGTCTTAAAATTTTATGCAAATGGATAGGGAACCGACATGAAGCAATCGTTGAAGGAGTGCTTCTTTGGCCGCCTGAAGAAAGTATTTAATAGTCATCTATCAGGCGGAAACAAGGTGCGCGCTTTCAACGGTTGGGTCATGCCGGTTTTGATGTACTCTTTCGGCATACTCAAATGGATTCAGACCGAACTAGAGGCTTTGGATAGAAGGGTCCGTACGCTACTGACTGCATATCGAATGCATCACCTATGATCATCGGTAATGAGACTGTATATCCCGCGAAAATGTGGAGGTCGAGGCTTTTTAAACGCTAAGACACTCCACAATCGCGAGATATGCAGTCTCAGGGAATATTTCCTAAAAGCCAACGTGGGGATGCATCGAGATGTAGTTGCGGTGGACAAGGGCCTTACCCCGCTCTCATTGGCTAAAGAGAACTAGCGCAAGCCTGTAGTGCTTGACACTAACGAACGCAGGGAGATATGGCAGAGTAAGGAGCTTCATGGGCGCTACTTCCGGGCCCTGCATGGGCCTGATGTAGATTTACTAGCGTCCGTAGCCTGACTGCGTTTTGGTGACCTCTTTGGGGAAACCGAAGGTTTTATCTGTGCAATTATGGACGAAGTTATGATGACGAATAATTACCGGAGATTCATTGTAAAGGACGGCATGATTGACATCTGTCGGGCATGCCACCGTCCGGGAGAATCAGGCCGAAATATTATCTCCGGGTGTTCTCGTCTAGCTAACGAAGAGTACTTGCATAGACACAATCTTGTAGCCAGGATTATCCATCAGCAACTTGCTCTGAAATCCAGCCTTGTGGAATCGGAAGTGCCGTACTACAGGTATGTGCCCCACCCAGTTCTCGAAAATGGACACACACTTTATATCCTCGGAACTTTATGTATGACTGCTTAGTAAAGTGAGTTTCAGATATAATAATATTTATCATGATGTTATTTTACCACTTTGTCGGACGGCGTGTTTGTGTAGGGTTCTGTAACCCTAACACCCAGAAAAATTATGAGTAAAAATTTGTAGGCCAGCTAGAAAAATTAAGTAACAGGTTTTAATCAATAGTGAGCAATTTACTGCATTTTGAGAAGTTATTCTGCTCATCATGCTGAAGGTCCTCATCACATCTTCACCAATTTTTTTTGAGACCAACATAGAGTTACTACCTTTCAAATAAAAAAAGAACCATCGAAATCGGATCTCATAAGGCGGAGATATCCAGTAGCTCCCCTTTTTGCCTCATTTTGGAGGAAGTAGCCCCCTAATCAAAAATCCCCCACGACTAAAAATTACAAAAAATTTGTTAAACCTGTACACCAAATTTCGTCCAAATCGGTTGTAAAATACGACCTGTAGACGAGTACGTACAGACACACGAAAGCAAATTTTGCCAGACCTGTAGTGCTATTCTGTAACCATCTCACCGTGTTATCTTAGGTGAAGTGAGCGTGGAGTGAGCTGTCAGTTGCTAAGGATTGACACTATTGGAAGTTCACTTCACCTAAGATATCACGGTGAGATTTTTACAGAATAGCACTACAAATCCAGAGACGCTTCGCTCGCTACGCTCGCTCGGTCAATTAGGTAAATAAAAGTAAAATAGCATGTTAGCGGTTCTATTTGCAGACAACAAGTAGATCTTCTGTCTGTGCATAATCTATGGTTAGTAAATATCCTTATATAATATTATAAATGCGAAAGTAAGTTTGTTTGTTACGCCTTCACGCTAAAACGGCTGAACGGATTTGGATGAAATTTGGCACATATATAGATGATGCTCTGGAAAAGAACATAGGATACTTTTTTTTTTTCCCACGGGATCAACACTTATGCGGGTGAAACCGCGGGGCGCAGCTAGTTCAAGTATAATTTTTTTACAGCTAAAGTAATTTAATTATAAATACTAAGTTTTCTATTTAATCTATTGTACAGAAATGG
Source organism: Agrochola lychnidis (assembly GCA_963680765.1). Taxonomy (NCBI): domain Eukaryota; kingdom Metazoa; phylum Arthropoda; class Insecta; order Lepidoptera; family Noctuidae; genus Agrochola; species Agrochola lychnidis. Next base: position 322,505 of record OY796857.1, on the reverse strand, counting down.
GCCTAAGAATGTAAAAAATCTTTCTACAGAGACATGTTTTGAGGTTGCATTAGATGTAAATAGAACTAGATACTTACCTTTTACTAATAAATTCTTGGTTGACTAGTTTTAAAAGCATTAGATAAGTGATTTGCCAAGACAGCTGTGTAAAGAATGATTCCGGCCCTCTCATAGATGTAGGTAGTAACTTGTAAGCCTTGCCTTTGCAGTGATATTATTGTGCCCGATCCAGACCCTCCACGAGGCTGAAGGCTACACGAGGGAACGCGAGTACGAGAGTGTGGACGATGCGCTCGTGTCCTCTCGTCTTCCCTCGCCTCGCCTCGCTGTCGCTCCGTTTGGTATCGGTTTTTCAGACGCGAGTCAAAGGACGCGAGGGGTGAGGCGAGGGAATCATCCATACTCTCGCACTCACTCACTTTGTTGTAATTACTGCAGAGTAATGCCGGGGCCACACCAACGGGAAACGCCGTTGATTATCGCGATGATAGACTTTATTCCGACGGGTTAAGGTCCATCATCGTTATAATTAACGGCGTTTCCCGTTGGTGTGGCCCGAGCATAAGGATGCGTGAGTTTTTTTTTAAAGTTGGAGTGGAGTAACGATATACTGACCTATTATTTGTAAATTCACATTAAAGAACTGCGTTCTTTGGGGGGCGGAATGATTAAGCAAGTACTTACTAACTAACAAATGTAACGTTAGTACATCTACATATAGCTACCTATCGATATAGATTGTGCAATCCACGAAGACGCGCCCCACTCCGCGATTACTGTACTGTAAGCTGTACTTTAGTACGGAGCGGAACCTTAGAGTATATATCACTGGAGAAGCCTTACGAACACTTCCCCCTCTGTAAAAGTACAAGAGCAAATGCTCTAACACGTTCATAAAAACTACTTTCAAATCGATTCGAACGCACAACGTTAATCGTTTTCGAGTCGCGGGGTTCTCATCAGTGCTCCGTGAAAATGCCTAGTTGTGCTGTTAAAACATGTAAAAAGCGTTCAAATACGTCAAACTTAAATAAAGACGGAATAACCTTCCATATTTAAGTATTTTTTTAAATATCTAGTCATGTTTTCAGTGATTTTCAAAATCCTAACCTCATAATACATTTTGACTTTTCATTCGATTCAACCATGATTCAACATAAAACAAGGCATGAATCGAGTATTTTTCTCGCATTGCTTTCGTGACGTCACCATGTCTCGCTACACTTCGTTTTTATGTTCATAAGGCTCAAAATATATTTTTTTGCATTACGAAAATGTACGTCAAATCAGCTAAATTTACATGCACTTGCCATGCGATTATGTCTTCTAGCAAAAATGATAACGAGACTACCGTAGGGTTGGGGTCATGCATGAAACCAAAATTGACATGTCGATAATTTCTTAGGTTAATTAACTAGTATTTTTCGTTGTTTAAGAAAATTGTTTTTGAACGAAGTTTTCTAATGCGGCTTGCGGTAGGAGTAAGTTGGCAGAAAAGTCACGTGAAAAAGCGTTTATACTTCCAACCAGCCCCGGATCTAAGGGGGGCAATCGGGCGCCAACTTCAGGGGGCGACAAATTCAAGCGTAGCAGACAAGTGCACCACCCAGCACACCGCAACTTTGCAATAAATGAGACGCGCAGCACATTTATAATCTTTCAATTTTTTTTTTCTTTTTTACAACAGTTTTGGCGCCCCTGTTGAATTGGCGCATTATCGATCGATACAATTTGGATATATTGCTGCCAAAATTTTCATTTTGAGAAAATTTAAATATCGTGGGGGCTAACTTAGCGCATCCCCATAAAAGATTGGTGGGTAAAAACGGGGTAAAAACTGTCGTCTGCCGCCCGGGCGGGGCGGCAGACGACAGTTTTTACCCCGCCTCAAAAAAAATCTAGATCCGGGGCTGCTTCCAACTATCTTCTTCTAATTCGATCGAGAGAGAGAGAGAAAAAAAAAAATCAATATCCATTTCTTCATGTCAGCAATGTGATAAGTTAGTTAATAAGGCTTGGATTGGATGACCGTAAAAAATTTAGTATTAAATATACCACCACCTTTGTCGTAAGTTCTTAACACGGGCTCTGCGGAATCTTGTTGGGAAAACATTGTTCTTACAAGATCATGATACCGGTCTTAACTAGTCATGAGGTAGAACAATTTATTATTTATTTAAACTAGTTTGTAAGACAACAGAAGGCACCAGTAAGAATATTCTTATACCTAACAACAACAAGGTGTCTTCTTGCTCCAAAATTAATAACTATCAAAAAGGAGATCAGCAGAATGCCTTGAAATTATTTCATCAAAATATTCAAGGTATTTCTTCCAAATTATTAGAAATCGAAATGTTTTTAGAAAAAACAAAGTTTGACATTGTTTGTTTTACTGAACATTGGTTAAAGGATTACCAAATGCTAATTAATTATGAGAACTATAATGTGGGCAGTTGTTTTAACCGTAAATCTATGCTGCGTGGAGGTTCTCTAATCTTGATAAAAAATTGTTTAAAATCTAAGCAACGTAATGACATAGTTGGTTTATCAGTTGAACATTGCATCGAACTGTCCTGTGTTGAGCTGGATAAGCATGTTGTAGTGTGCGTATACAGACCCCCTAATTATCAGAACTTTTGTTTATTTGAGTCAATAATGGAAGATGTCCTAGCGAAACTTGCATCCAGTAACAAAGCCGCAATTATTTGTGGTGATTTTAATATAAATATTCTGGAAAATAATTCAAATAGCAGTAGAATATTAAGCCTTTTTAAATCGTTCAATTTATCAAATATTTTTACAGAACCAACTAGAGTAACTTCAACTTCTGCTACTTGTATCGATAATTTCTTCTGCGGTTGTGATTATTTAGATAAAGCCATCGTAAATTATTTACCGTCTGATCATAGTGGACAAACCGTAACTTTTAAATTTAGAACACCTATTCAAAAAGTGCAAATACAAATTAGACCAATAACAACTGGCAAATTAAATAGATTCAATAGTACCCTAAATAATAAGTTAAATGCTCTGGGCCCTAATATGGACGATGCAAATAAATTTTATGAGGATTTCTTTTCAGTAGTGCACACTGAATTCAACAAAACTTTTGAAAAGAGAACAAAAAATATTTGCCCTAATTTTATTTTTAGTGACTGGGCAACTAGAGGTATTAGGATAAGTAGGGAAAGACTGTTCGAGCTGTATGGCCTTAAGCCTTACATTAATACTGAAACTTTCAACAAGAATGTTGCTACATATTCCAAAATTTTTAGAAATACTTGCAAGATAGCTAAAGCTCTGTATATTAGCAACAAGATTAAATCAGCAGAAAATAAAATAAAAACAGTTTGGAAAGTTATAAATAATGAAACTAATAGGAACAAAGTACGAAACACTGAGTACACATTGGAGACTTCACGTGGTGCCATTAGCTCTAACTTAGAAGTAGCGCAAGAATTTGTACATTTCTTTACTAATATACCATCTAAAACGACAGAAGCCTTAAATTCCTCACCCGATGTCTCAATTAATTTATTAAGAGCGAACGTTCCAGGCTGCCCGGTTGAATTTCAATTTAAACATATAAACCCTATGATAGTTATAAAAGCTTTTCGGCAAATTAAAATCAAATTGACCGAAGATCTATGGGGATTATCTATCAAAGTTTGTACATCCATAATCGAGACTATAGCACCGTACTTAGCTTTAATATTTAATTTGTGTGTGGATCAAGGAGTCTTCCCGGATTTAATGAAATACAGTAAAGTTATACCACTTTTTAAATCTGGGGACAGTAAAGACACTAACAATTATAGACCAGTATCTGTGCTGCCGGTATTCAGCAAGGTTTTCGAAAAGGTAATGCTCAATCAAATGCTTAATCATTTTAACGCCAACCAAATCTTGCACGATCAGCAATATGGTTTCACCAAAGGACGTTGTACAACTGACGCTGGTGTCACCTTATTAAAACACATATTTACAGCGTGGGAGGAGGCCCAAGATGCCATAGGAATCTTTTGTGACCTCTCCAAGGCATTTGACTGCGTGAGTCATGAAACCTTGCTCTTGAAACTTGAGCATTACGGACTAGGTAAACTTGCGCTCAGTTTAGTAAAATCTTATTTAAACGATAGACAGCAGCAGGTTCAAGTAAATGGTGTCCATTCAATCGGTTTAAAAGTAAAAATGGGCGTTCCACAAGGCTCGATATTGGGTCCTTTCCTCTTTTTAGTATATATTAATGATCTACCCCATTTATAAAAAAACCAACCACAAATGGTGTTATTTGCTGACGACACTTCCTTAATTTTTAAGATAAATAGACGTGCATCAAATCTTGACGACGTAAATAACGCCCTACTGCAGGTCCAAAATTGGTTCACTGCTAATAATTTAGTATTAAATGGGAAAAAAACTAAATGCATAAGATTTGCTTTACCAAATGTTAAAAGTAGTGATTGTGACATAGTATTGAATAAGGAGAAACTAGAATTTGTCGATAAAACTGTTTTCTTGGGGATCACGCTCGATTCAAGGCTGCAATGGGGTCCTCATTTAACCTCTCTAGCAGGACGGCTAAGTTCAGCAGCATATGCTGTGAGAAAAATCCGTCAATTTACTGATGTAGATACCGCGAGGCTAGTCTATTTCAGTTACTTTCATAGTATCATGTCTTACGGTATTTTACTATGGGGACGGGCTGCAGATATCGAGTCTATTTTTATTCTGCAGAAGAGAGCCATCAGAGCAATATATCGTCTCCGCAGACGCGATTCTCTAAGGGATCTGTTTAAAGATATTAACATCATGACGGTACCTTGTCAATATATCTATGAAAACATCATGTACGTAAGGAAAAATCTAAGTCTTTTCAGTAAAAGAGGTGATAGACACAATTATAGGACTAGAAATAGGGACCAATTAGTTCAACCGGGTTTCAGATTGGCTAAAGTAGACTCATCTTTCATGGGGTGCTGTTTAAAATGTTATAATAAAATACCTTCCCACATACTCCAACTGAACGAAACGAAATTTAAATCATGTATAAAACGCACACTATGCTGCCAAGCATATTATAAGTTGGGGGATTACATCGCTGATAAAAATGCTTGGCTCAGCGCTGGTCCAGCTCCACAAGGGCGCATAAACTAATTGATTAGCATTCGAAAATATTGTTGCAGCTGCTAAAGATTGTAAAACTATCTTTTCCTTGTATAAATTCAATCTCTTTGTATTGTATAAATGCATATCATATGTGTGAGCACTGTGACCATGTTGTACATTCCATAAAGCTACCATTTACTGGGTACGTCTTTCATTGACTTGAATGTGCTCTGGCAGCTGAGAGTATGTCATGCTCACTCAAATGTCTCGCTGATGGTGGCGTGTGTGTTGGATCATTAAGTTCCCTTCAAAATGGTTGAGCTAAATGGTGCTGATCCATGCGTCATGTTCGTGAACGGGCGCCGTCAGTAGGGACTGGTCATCTCTTAGCTGCCACGGTTTATTTTATTTTAATTTATTTAAATTTTTGAATTGTTATTATATTTTTATTACGGACGCTTTTAACGTGCACGTCTTTCTACATTGTTCTCACATGTATAAATTCAACACGAATGATGTAACCAATATTTTGTAACAAAATTTTGATTTAAAAGAGTGTCCGTGGAGTTTCTTGCCCGTTCTTCTCCATAGGTACCTACTACGCTTTGGAATGGGCAACTAGCTTCATTTTTCTGACTGACCGACCCCTTGACAATTCATAAGTACCTGTAATTGGTTTATTTGAAATAAATGCTTTGAGTTTGAGTTTGAACTAGCTAAAGCCGTAATGACCAAATATACAGATACAAGAATTGCGTACATTACAAAAAAAAGGGACCCTCAAAAATGTATTCGCCATATGTACTCCAAATTCATTCATTTTAAAAATCAGTAGTTGTTATGAACCTACTGATTTTTTAAATATGTATTATTTGTTAGTACTATAAAATTATTTTTTTACTTTTATTTAATAGTTGTTATTTTTAAAATTTAACTTTTCTATGCATCAGCTGTTTTATTTCTGGGTTCAAGCAAAATTCCGAATGATTATCGATATCGATTTAAAAAAAAACGATGGTACGGACTTCTCTTTCCGGGCTCGGAAACAACAATAGCTACTGTTCTTTTTCGTAGAAACTACCGCACGTCCCCCGCCAAAAATGACAGAATTTTTTGTTCGGAATATTGCGCTTATGGCTTCTCCAGTGATATATACTCTAAGAGCGGAACGGAGTGGGGCGCGTCTTCGTGAATTGCACTATCTATATGTAGATGATCGATCATACATACAGTCCACTCAATGTTTGTCAAGTCAGTTGAAATTAAATCTTCGCTACTACAAACACACGGTCTATTTTTTCTAAAAGTCCTATAAACCAAATACAACCTTATTGCTATAAACACACTGTACACAGCTAGATTCCAACCGAAAATTATTTTTCTATACGGGACAAACATTTTTGTTTTGTTTTTGTTTTTATTCGGTTTTAAACTAAGAGAAATGCAGTGTCAATCTTTAAATAATTATTTTTCACAAAACTCTGTACTTTTCTCAATGACAAAGTTCTAACAATAACGTATCAAGTTGTGTGTCGAAGAGGCTCATAATAACTTGTATGTGCGCAGTTCCACTCGTGCGTGTGCACGGAGATCCTGTTCAAAGGCTGGAACACGACCAACGAGCTGCAGCTGTTTGGCTCGGCGCTGGCGATCTTCGTAGCGGCCGTGCTGTACGAGGGATTCAAGTACTGGCGCGAGACGCTGGCGGCGCCGCCCCCCGCGCTCTCCGACTCGCAGCAGAACATCGCTAAGAGCGAGCTCGGCGCCGGCGCTGGCCGCTCCCTCAGGTTAGTGGACCTGCCTCGTCCTGTGTGGCGTGCGTGCTGGCGCCCGTGACGCGTGCTAACCGTCTCCTCTACCTCTACCCGCAGGGCGCTGCTGTGCTCGGGCGCGCACGCGCTGCAGACGGCGCTGCACGCGCTGCAGTCGACGCTGAGCTACTTGCTGATGCTGGTGTTCATGACGTACAACGTGTGGCTGTGCCTGGCCGTGGTGCTGGGCCTCACGCTGGGCTACTTCCTGTTCGGCTGGCGACGCAGCGCGCTCAACGACCCCAACGAGCACTGTCAGTGACACGGTGGAATGCTCTTCGATGAAACTTTCAACTTTGTACAGTCGACCGCACGTCAGTGGTATAAGCTGGCCCCTCACTCTACGTACTACTAGGCTAGCTCATGTTCAAAGCATTACTACCGACTTACTGAGTCGTAGTATGTACCTACTGACGTGCGATCGGCTGTACATGTTATGGTACTCGGTCAAGGAACTCAGTAATGTCATAATTTGTTACATTATATGCAATGTACCTACTTAGTGTTTATTATAACAAAAATATGTACCTGAAAATAAAGCGTTGAAACGTGACGAATTTTAATAAGGTTAAAAAAATATAGGTTAGTATGTACCTAGCTAAATATCTGGATGATGGTTTTTTTTTGAACGACGTTTTCTAAAAATGAAACCTAGCTAGATCGATTTATCGCCCCCGAAACCCCTGCTTGCTAAATTTCATGCAAATCGTTGGAGCCGTTTCCAAGATTCAGATTATATATGTCGTGGCCAGATCTTAGAATTGATCATTTCATGAAATTATCGACCATTTCATGAAATGGTTGCATTTCATGAAATAGAACATCGACCGCTAGCCACATCATGATGTGGTCTGGCCAGATCATTGAAACTCAACGTTTGACGATATGAACAGTAAAACACACGACTACTTCATGATGTGGCCAAACATTAGTGATCATATCATAAAATAGTTAGATTATCCACCGGTAGAGGCGTTGATGTCGCTTTGTTTTTTTGTGCATCATGGCGGCGGACGATAATACGATTGGAAAAGGAATTATAAATGGACGTAGTTATGCAAAAACGTTCCAACCCACAGCAAGTTAAAATTGAGATAACGACAATTTACTATTCGGGTTGTTTTCTTTTTGATGTTAATAGATATTTTTGTGTGATATATGTCACTTTAAAGAAGATTATAATACTATTTTATCATTGGTTTGGTTTTCATATATTTGTATCTAAACGCTATTTCGTAAAAACCAGTTTGGAACATTTTTGCAAAAATCATATTTGTATGAACATAACCTGAAATTTATTTTGCTAAAACGTTCCATGTAAGGTTTTGCTAAAATTTACGTTAATTATTTAATTTTTATACAAATCTCATATTTACTGTGATAGTATAATATACTATATGACACATATATGAATAGGTAATAAAATTAAATGAGCCAATAAAATTACAAAAATTAATAAATCTTTATTGATAAATATTATTCATCTTCAAACTCCAAATCAATATCTAGATCTCCTACAAACCCGTCAACATCGTCAGAATTTTCGTCTGAAGCATTTAAATTTTTATAAAATTTTAAACAGTCATTAGGAATATATTTAAGACGACAATAAGTGACAGCGACCTCGAGCGAGTGGGCGGAGCCACGCGTCACCTCCCCGCGACCCCGCAACTGCACGCACGTAATTTCGTAGGGTAACCATACGTTTCAGATAGTGAGGACTATCCTGTCTGATTTTAGATCACCAACCAATTTTTTTTTCAATATATTTTTAATAAGTAAGCTAATATTCTGATAATAATTTAAGATTGTTATCATATTATTTTAATAGTTTGCATTGAATAAGTTGGTTTATTATATTTACGTAAATAATAAATGTGTCCATACATGTATAGGACATACCTACTTAAAATAATAACAAAAGATGACAAAAATATAAAACAAAGATGTGTGGTTTGTCTGCGTGTATGACCAGCACCCTAATTGCATAATAAACTATCAATCACAATCTGAATCATTTAAACAGATTGCCAATCCATTGCTTCATAAGTTCGAAAAAAAACCTGCTCAACAACGTAAATAACGCAATTAATGTTGTTGAACTGCAAAATGAGACAGAATAGTCTTAATCATTTACGAAAAGGTTAGATAGCAGATAATATGAACGTAAACGAAGTAAATAGAATAGGTAACTATATAAAGATCGTAGCAGTTGGCGTCCATGGGAAACGAATGGAGCATAGAATGGAGAATGGATTTGTTTATCTACAAAGATTTAACGTGATCAAATAAAACATGTGAATTATATATATATTTTAATGCGATTTCAAAGTTGCTGCTATAGCAAGTTATTCAGTTCAATGGTCTAAAGCACCTCTTACAAGTTTGTAAAGTAAATTTTTAGGGTTCCGTACCGGAAGAGTGCCAAACGGAACCCTATTACTAAGCCTCCAATATCCGTCTGTAAATCGAAATCATTGAAAAAGAAACGCCTAGCAAAAAATAGATTACAGAGTAAGTAACGTACCTATTTTAATCGAACTAATATTATCAATAGTGGTGCCGATTCTCTTGTACACCGAACTAAACTATCACTAAAATTCCTTACTTTTGACTATGAGAATCTCAAAGCTATTCTGCGAAATAAATTCTCTAAATTAAAAAATAATTTTGACACATCTAAATTGAATTTGACAATCGTGACTCCACACGTGATACCTAACCATGTGAATCTTTTTAGAGCCGGAGGCACGCAGGCGGGGCAGCCTCGACGTGTTTTATATGGAATTTTTCACTTTTTGTATGGAAAATAAAAAAAATATTACCTACATGTAGAGTGTTATGAGTTTAAGAGTTTTATAAAGGGGGTCGAAATTTTTATTATTTTTGCGATTGGACACAACGTTTTCGAGATACAAGCAAAAGAAAAATAAAATCAGTACTGTTTTTGCATCTGAAGTCGAGGTGTTGGTGTTAATTTAAAGTTCATGACTACCAATTTTATTCCCCACGTTTTTAGTCGCGATTAAAAATAGTCAGATTTTGTTAGAAAATCTAAATTTTAGATGAATAACGTCAAATTCAGAATAGCAAAATTGCCATTTTCACTAAATTAATATCTCAGTATCATCTTAGTGCTGTTAAACTAAAATATAGTTAAGATGAGTCACTTTAGTCTATTTCAGAATGGGAAATCGTCGTTTGACAGGAATAAACTAAATTTTGGTGATTTTTAGTCCAGTTTAGAGGCATTTGTGACAAGAGAATCGGCACCAATATCCATCGAAAGGTTACTTAAATTATTTTTAACTAGCTTCCGCCAGCGGCTTCGCCCGCGTGATATATATATAAATTATAGCCTTACTAGCTTTAGCCCGCGGCTTCGCCCGCGTGGATGTCGAAAAATATTCCACGGGATCGTACTACTGAGATTACATACCTAATAGCCGAGGAAAGGTCATTGACTAATACCGCTGCGCCCGCGTTGCCGTCAACCTTATTTATGTAGCAACGCGTAATTTTGAATCTGTGATATCTTTTAAACCATTCATTTAAATGATATGATGTCAGGCGTATTTTAATCTAAATTAAATGCCCAATTCAAATAACATATTTTATTAGGTATGGATTAATATAATATTGGTCAAAAAAGTTTAATGGTTTCATAATTTACAATATATTAACGTAATAACAATACGTTAATTATTTGTTGTTGTTGTGTTGTTTGTTGTTATTGTGTTGTTTGTTATTGCAACAGATAATGTAGGTACAAATTCACTCCTAGGTTGTTTCGTTTTATTTATCAGTGTATTTTTTTTTTATATTTCCAAATTTATGCACACACATATAAACAGACAAGAAGAGAGGAAAAGAAAAAATACGTACAAAGGAATGCCTTTGTACGTATTTTTCTTTTCCTTTAAAAAGCAGTGGCTTTTTCTAAAGAGATCTCTTCCAGCATACCTGCGACAGGAAAGTATATAAAAAGAGATGTAGACAACCTGTGTAACCATAGAAAAGAGAACAAAAAAAATCAAAGAAAAAAAACAATTCACAAATTTCAATTATTTTTAATTTTTTAAGTGATTGAAACAACATTTACTGAAGAGGAATCCTTTTGTTGTAAATTATGGAACTATCAAACTTTTTTCTTGCAAACTAGGCGGTATCACTCTGCGACATGTATCTAAATATAGGCACCGGCATGAAAGTAAAGGCATGGGCGAAAGTAGGAAAATAGTTGTGCACAATGTACTTAAGCCGACGTTCGCATGGACGTAACAAAATAGCGGCACTTTTTTTTCGTGCACGTGCCCACACTAGAGTACGTCCCAGCGCGTTGGATTGTCAACGCTCGGCTTAACACCGAGAGTTGAAAATCTAGTGCGCGATAAAATCCGCCGTGATTTTATTACGTCCGTGTGAACGTCGGCTAAGTTCGCAAAACGGACAAAAAAATAAAAAAGAACAAAAATCCCGAATGCAAAAACTCATAACTGAAAAGAGAAAAACAAGCATTATAAATATTATAATCTATAGGATTTTGGTATTGCAGGCGCAAACCAAAAACCAGCCTGAAATTTTGGTGAAACTTTTGTTTGTCCAAATGCCTGCGATACCAAAATCCTATAGATTATAATGCTTGTTTTTCTCTTTTCAGTTATGAGTTTTTGCAGTCGGGTTTTTTGTTTTTTTTTTTTATAATATGTTTTATTTCAAACTTTTTAGTTTTATTTTACTGGCGAAATATGGGTGTCCTATAGGTACACCTCTGCCTTACCCTTCGGGGATTACAGGCGTGATGTTATGTTTTATGTTATGTGTTAGTTTTATTAATATGGATATATGTATATTTGGAATTGACTCATTACTAACTTTTATTTGTTGTTATTTTTTTAAACCTACCCCTCTTTTTTTTGTATTTGCAGATGCATATATAAATATTAAATAGCCTATGTTACTTCCACTATTAAGACGAACCTAAAGACACCTCATATGTCAAAATCCATCAAGCCGTTTAGGCTACAGAGCGTGCCAAAGAAATAGACATAAGTACATACATACAAACATACATACATACATACTCTCGAAAAACATTACCCTCCTTCTGGGACAGTCTAGTAATTACATCTCCGCAGTCAAGGTCATACATACTACTTACGAACCAAGAACACCCCCACAACTTGTATGTCAATAATAGCATTCAAATATTTTTTGAAACTCTAATCCCTACAACGATGTAGTATGGTCACAGATTACTAAATAGTTACTACGTAACAGATAGTTCACTCAGTAGAAAATTTCCAATACCTACTGGTACTGCTATAATAGCCTACTCCGTCGCGTCAGCAACCGCTGCATGCTAAAATGTGCCTAAATGCTCAAGCGTATAGTTGTGATTGCTTCGCACCGCGCGATCCCACAGCAATCGCAGGGCTGCCTCTTCGATAAAATTAAATTAACATAACTATTTGTGTCTATTTTATTGAGAACTGTGAATATGTTCGGTAGTTTAAAATTGTATCGTATAAAGGTAATATTATGTTTTTAATAAACTGGTGCTGACTGTGCAAATACATCTAAAACATAATTATAGAGGTCAGTGTGTAGGTAAAATAAAAAATATATTTAAAAGCTACATGTGTTTTATTTTTATATAATTTTTTATAAATTTCTTACCCTTTCTAAATTCTCGGTTATTAAATTTTAATGTAGAAAAAATCCTGAATCTAATAAAAAGTTTTATTAAATATTGTTTTGGGAAACAAGGGCAGGGAGAATCAAAATGTATGTTATTTAAAATTTCATAAAGAGCTACCGGCTACCTACTACCCGGCCTTTGTTTCATATTTTTTTCAAAATTATTAATAAATACATATAGTCTCGAGTTCTCTTACATAATTATGAAACGCATCTGTTGGCACTTTTAACTTTCCGTAAAAAGACGATGTTTTATTGAATGCTTTAAAATGGATAAACAGTCTATTCGTAGATTCGATTCGTAGATAGTCTAACGATTAAAATTGAACAACGTTCGTGCGCTTCGCTTGCGAAAACCGCACTGAATAAGGTCCGCAAACGGCGCGAGATCGCTCGGCCGGGCGGTAGGTAATTATAGCGCGCAAGTACATACTCGTAGAGTGACGGAGGCCTGGTATGGTTACAAAAAAATTACAAAAAAACCTCGTCTCTGAATTTACGACTAGAGAATTTTTATTTGGTGTTGTCCTAAAACAAAAATAACACAATTATTTAAATTAAATAAAAGTGTGGTTACTACAATTCAAAATAATTCAAACTTTCGATAGAGATTAATGATAATTTTATTTCGATTAAAATAGGTACGTTACTTACTTCAGTAATCTATTTTTTGCCAGTGTAAGGCATTTCTTTTTCAATAATTTGGATTTACCAGACATTTATAGCAGTGGCGTGCGTTTCATAAAGACAGAAAGACACTGCCTACCCTAGTTCTGATAATAGATCTAATATTATTTTATCAATAAACAAAACAAATCATAAATCAGCTCCACCTATCGAGTGCCGGTGGTATCATCATTCGAATTTCGCATCATCTCGATTCGCGCTGCACTAGCGCCGCCTCGCCTCTGCCACGGTAAAGACACAAACTATTCGTCTCTGAATGTTTTTATGTGTGCTCTCGTGGTAAGTCGTATTTAATGTGTGTGCGTTCCTATAGCTACGCGGGCTTTGCTGACACACAATGACAAAAATCACGCACACAACTGCAAGAATAGCCAGTGTCTTTTTGTAGTTATTCTATACAGCTAAGACGAAAAATTACGACTCGTACCGAACATTACCGAAGGAAAGTTTGCTATGCAATGCAAATATTTTAGGAAATAACGTTGTTTCATTGAATTTTATACATTTAGATGACCATAATTTTTTGTCGTATAACCTTTTTTACCCTTTATTGCCCGTTTTACTATAGTTGCCATATTGTTTGACGTGCGTTGTGTTTGTGAATACGCTATCAGGTAATTAGAATTTGATTGTTGTTATTAGTGTAAAATGGATAATATTGTCTGTGAAAGTTGTTCAGATGGTGTGTGTATTGAGAAAATAAAACATGATGCGTTTTCAAAACTATATTTCGGTGAAAAAAAAAACAAGTTATCGAGATAGGTCGTGGTACACCGGATTTGCAATTAATACAAATTAAAGGTAAAGTCAATCGTAAATTCAATAAAAAACAATATGATTCATATCATTGGCTGACAGGTTGCATACACAGTACCTAATCGGTTATTTTGTTTCGTTTGTCTACTATTTTCAAATAATAAAACCGTCTGGAACGACACCGGTTACGCTGATATTCATAATTTTCCTACCGCCGCGAGAAAACATGAACAATCTGAAAAACACTTAGAAGCTTCCCTTAAATATCACACCTTTGGAAAAAATCGTATAGAGACGCGTTTAATCATCAATCGACAAGACGACGCGACGAACCAAAACCAACGTGCAGTATTTTTGGTGAGTAAAATTTTCTGCCTACCCTGTCTTAAAACTGTGTGCACGCCACTGATTTATAGCATGAAATTTAAAAGCGAATAAAATTGCTCCAAGCGTTAGCGTCTACCCGTGACAGTGGTCAGCGATGCACTGCCGCCCGTCGCCCGCAAGAGCCCCGGTTTTAACGCGCACTAAGTTTATTCGAAAAACAACCCACATTGATTTATCAAACACAATACAAATAAAAGCTGTATACTAAAATTTGTGTAATTAAATTGCCTTTTAGATGGTGAAAGTTTCATGAAAATACACCTGATAGCTTTTGCGTTATTATCGTTGTTTTGTCCGCGTTAGACATTACTTAACAAATTAATTACACTATGTTATAAAAATATAATTTGGATTATTCGTATATCAAATTACGAAGAAAACTGTTTAGTACAACATATATTTTTTCCAAGAAGTAAGACTAGTCGTTTAGATGTGGTGTCCAATTTAAAATCATTAGAAGTCGTATATCTGCGCCTTAAAGAGAAATTTAAGATCGGCTAACTTGGCAGGTGCAATTGGCTTGCCATTAGGCCACAAAAGCTACAAGTCTGTTTGGTCTAAAGATTGTACTTCTCCTCTAACATATTCTTCGGTTACGTTGATAGTGTTTGAGAGCAGTTTCAATTTTGGAAAAATCTGTGTCATTGGGCAGAAAAGTATGCCCAGACTCAAGAAATCGCATTGTAATGACTTTTAAAGTGTCATGTGAGTTTAGAAGTGCTTTCAACTTGAGAATTATTTTAATGTTGCGGTTCTGTCCTCCATAACAAGCGCTCCAAAGAATTGTTATTTTGTTATTTAGGTCTGAAACATAACATACCACAAATTTTGGATCGTTTATGCCTCGCTATTATAATTAAATAGATCGGATTAACTTACCTAGTGACATCCGATCCTCAATTATGTGAAGTAATCTCGCCCTCATTTAGTACTATGTAGTTTGCACTTCGCACAACTCGCTGTAGCACAATTTTTAAAGATGAACACATTCATCAAAAATTATTTGATAGTCTGTGGTCCATCGTAGGTGTGGTCTGTGGATATCTGTCATGTTCATTGGTTCAAAGTATTACACACATAGCCATACATTTTATTTACACAACTTCCGAACGGGGTAGAGATAAGACTCTGGGAAGGGTTGGGATACAATGAGGGCGAGATTACTTCACATAATTGAGGATCGGATGTCACTAGGTAAGTTAATCCGATCTATTTAATTATGTTCGTAATCTCGCCCTCATTTAGTACTATGTAGATGTTTAAAGAAGAAAGTTGTGTTAATAATCAACATATTTATTCAATAAACGTAGAGTAGTCTTCTCATAATTAATTCGTTATAATCAGTGACTTATTAATTATATTATTACAGTCTCAATGGTTAATTATTACAGCCTTAATGGTGGCTAGTTGCCTAGGTATTAATGTAGGCACCCAACCATAACACTTATTAAAGTATCTTACAAAGAAATATCTGTTGAACACACCGCTTGAGGAAAAGCGTTTGGATCACTGACAATTGGTCTGTTATAGAAACGAGCAAATGTAGAAGATCTTTGTGTCCAGCCTGCAGCTTTCCTTATTACCTCAATGTTTATGCCTCCTTCAGAAGCCTTTGAGGTGGAGGCATGTCTTGTGCTGTGAGCTGTGAACTTAGCAGTGTCTAAGCCACTATCATTCAGAACTTTCTTTATCCACCTACTTATAGATGCAGTAGATGCAGCATGGTAAGGTTTTCTAAGTGTAATGATCAAAGAATTACAGTCCTGTCTTATAATTTTGGTAGTATCTAAATAACAAAGTAAAGTTTGGGCTGGACAGATGCTGATATTGTCTTTGAAAAAGGGTATTATTAAATTAGGTTGAAGTTTGTTTGGTCCAGATGTTTTAATCATTTCTGGGATTTTAATATCAATATTGTCTTCATTAATAGTAATATTATCTATACTAATAAGCGATAGAGTTTGGATCCTATGTGCAGTTACAAGGGCTAGCAATGTTACTAATTTTCCAGTAAGTAATTCTAAACTAAGGTCTTGATTAGGAAATAAATTTGATAGGTATCTTAAGACAATGTTGGGATCCCATACTATGTCGTATTTAGGTTTCTTGGGCCTTAGTTTGTAAATACCTCTGAAAAACCTCATCACTCTCTCATCTGTTCCCAAGTGAGAGCCTAAGATTAAAGAAATTGCTGACCGTATGGTGTTCAGTGAGCTATATGATAGTCCTTGCTCAAATTTAGATGTAAGGAACGAAATTACCATGGGTACTGAGTCTGACAAGGGATGCACATCTTGACTCTTGCAGAAGATTATCCACTGATTCAGTGCCGATTCGTACTGTTTTCTAGTCTTATTAGACAAGGAGGCTAACATTATGTCCATTGAAGATGGAGGTATTCCTTTCCTTAGGAACGCGCACTGGATAATATGGCGGCAATCAGTTTGAGGCTCTTGTGTAAAGGATGTGGATCGCTGGAAGGAGACAGTAGTAAGTTATTACGGGGTTCGAATACAATTCTCTCTGATATAACCATGGAGCTGAACATTGGATACCATGGTTGTGCAGGCCACCATGGAACTACAACAATGCCTGTTGCCTTTTCAGTCATTATTTTCTGTAGCAATTTACTTATAAGGTTAAATGGTGGAAAAGCATAGAAAAATATTCCATTCCATTTAATGGTAAAAGCATCTATGGAGTGTGCATTGGGGTCTGGTAGCCAAGATACATAATTTCTACACTTTTTGTTATATCTGTTTGCAAACATATCAATCTGGGGTTTACCAAATTTAGTAATAATAATTTCATATGCCATGTCACATAGAGCCCATTCAATTTCAGAATGAGAACGTCTTGATTCTCTATCTGCCACAGCATTGTCTTTCGAGCTAATGTAGGATGCATACACCCATAGTTGTCTTTCCTCACACCACTGCCATAACTCTCGTGCTAGACTATTTAAATGTTGAAAGTGGGTGCCCCCCATTCTATTAACATAGGCTATAGCAGTGGTGTTGTCTATTCTAAGAAGAATTTCACAACATCTTAGTTCAGATGCATAAGTTTTTAACCCTTTAAATGCTGCTAGCAGTTCTAGGTAATTTATATGAAAACATTTATCTTGAACTGTCCAGTGACCATGACTTGTAACACTGTTACAGACTAGACCCCAACCCGTTCCTGAAGCATCTGAGAATATTTCCAAAGAAAAATTAAATTGTTTAATTTTACAATGATATATATGGATATGGGATAGCCACCATTCCAAATCTGATCTGATTTCGCTTGATACAGAAAGGTATGCCTCATAGTTTTCATTATTATTTTTTAAGGCTATTGTTTTATGGCTTTCCATTACTTTAGTATAAAGGCAGCCATACTCTACAGCCGGACATGCAGCAACAAGAGTACCTAAGAGTTGAGAGAATTCAATTATTTTGCATCTCTGTTTAGACTTGACTCTTCTTAAAGTTTTACATATAGATGTTATCTTTTTCTGTGGAAGTGTTATGGAAAACTGAACAGAATTTAGTATAAACCCTAGGTACTGACAGTATTGTTTAGGCTGGAGGCAACTTTTGTCTATGTTAATTATAAATCCTAGACTTTCTAATAATTTCTTAGTAGTAAGCACATTATGTAAACATTTTTCATATGAATCGGCAAGACAGAGAATATCATCGAGGTAAATGACAGACAACAAACCTAATGACCTCAGGTGACACATTACTGGTTTCATGACTTTAGTAAAGACAAATGGTGCTGTACTAAGACCAAAGGGAAGGCATTTAAATTCATACAATTTGTCTTGGAATAGGAAACGCAAATATTTCCTATCAGATTCTTTTATTGATAACAAATAATATGCATTCTTCAGGTCAATTGTGGCCATGAAGCATCCAGGGGTCATAAGTTTTGTTGCTGTTCTTAAGTCCTCTAATTTAAAGTGGGTAGAAGAGACAAATTTGTTAAACTTTTTCAGATTCAGTATGAATCTCCAGGAACCATCTGACTTAGGGTGTAGGAAAATACTGGACAAAAACTGGCCCTCTACAGTTGAACACCTTTGTACAGCACCTAATTTTAACAATTTGTCAATTTCTAAAGAAATGAGGTTAGTTTCCTTTTTTGTGAACTGATTGTTCTGTGGCACCATGGTTTGAATGGGATCATTGGTTAAAGGTATGGAATACCCTCTGACCCATTCGCGTATAGTGGGGTTAGTAGTGATACTATCCCAGTGATCTGAGAAATATTTAAGTCTGCCAGTTTGTACCTGATCTAGCGGCCGCGGCGATCCTGGCGGCGTGGATGTCTGAATTTCTGTGGAGAGCGTCTCCCTCGTGTCGGCAGCTTGTTGACATAATATGACTGGTGTGCTGTTTGCTTCGGTCTCGGCTTCTGCCCACTCGGACGTGGCACCTGTGGTCGTTGTGGGCATCGGTAGTTTAAATTATTCCTTTTAAGAACTTTTGGTTGAGTGGGTGTGTTTTTTAGCTCCAACCCTGATTTCTTGACTGCTTTAATAGCATTGACCTTATCCTGTAATTTGTCCCCAAATAGGTATTCACATATAGGGGCACTTTCCATTAAATCTTTTAAGTCTTTGTTTAGACCTGGTAATATGAGAGACCTTCGTGTGATAGAGTTTTCATGGTACGAATCACATAGTAGACGAGCTGTGTCACTTAAGTTCTCAATGTACTGTTCATTTCCATGCGTAGTAATCATACTGTTTAGTACCTTGCCAATCGTAGTAATTGCTGCCGATAACACAATTTGGTTTTGGATAATCCTCTTGTCTCTTTTAACACCACTCTCATTCATTGCAGCTGCTACCTCATCATTTAGTAGTGGCGGAACTAATAGGCTACAGTTCCTTGGGGGATTATGTCTTAATAACATGCTAGCCTTAGTTTCAGCTTCAAGGCCATTTTGAAGTATGGCCGTCCAACGTTTTGTTAAGCTTTCATGTAACTCGATTGAGTTATTAACTGGTGTGGCACCTTCTTGGCCCAGGAGCCCCTCAATGTGGGCTGGTATTGTGTTTTCTACCGGTACTACCTCAGGGGTAACCATTGGAAGGTGAGGTGCCTCTTCCATGTTGGCCCCCCCCTTTCCTTTAGTTTGAGCGTCATCACTAGGTGGAATACTATGACGGCTATATTCAGTATCCGGTGAGGAAGATAGTGACCTGCGACGTCGAGGTGTCTGACTGTGCCGACTTCGCTCGTATGACGAACGACTTCTTGAACGTGCTTGGCTGGAGCGATTTTCGTAGTCATCTAAGCAACAAACGCAAAGTGTTAAGCTAGAAACTGTTATAATCCATAGCCAACCTCTCGTGAAGGCTTTTAGGATACAGAAGAAATGTTTTTCAATTCACAAATGTTATAAATCCATAGCCGACCTCCCGTGAAGGCTTTTAGGATACCTACAGTCGAAATGTTTTTTTTTTTTCCCATTCGCAAATGTTATTTATCCATAGCCGACCTCTCGTGAAGGCTTTTAGGATAGTCGAAATGTTTTTTCAATTCACGACAGTAACATTGAATTCACGAATTAATATTATGGAGGTACCTCATTAGCGTAGGTATCTGTTATATTTCCATAAATTTGAAATAGGTGCTTTTAGCTTTACGTACATACCACGGCCAACCTCACGTGGAGGCTCAATAGTGGTGTCGTCCTATTTGTAAAATTATTAGCTCACAAGCCATTTCTAAAACCCATATTTGAACACTCGATTCCTATGAATTTGTGGGTATGTATCATGGAAAAACTTACCGGTGTGGTTGTGACGACTCCTCTTGTTTAATCGCTTCTCTAGATCTCGTAAACGTTCACTTAGCTCGATCATAGCCTCATCCCGTTTTCTCCGTTTGTTTTTCCCCATTTTAATTACAGAAATAAAAGTTAACAAGTATTGAAACAGAATTCTGTGCACAGCGCGCGGCACAAAAAAGTACAATGAACATGACAGATATCCACAGACCACACCTACGATGGACCACAGACTATCAAATAATTTTTGATGAATGTGTTAATCTTTAAAAATTGTGCTACAGCGAGTTGTGCGAAGTGCAAACTACATAGTACTAAATGAGGGCGAGATTACGAACATAATTTTGCAAAAACGTTCCAAATATAAATGGAACATTTGTTACAAAATAAAACATGGTTTTGCTAAAACGCTACAAGATTGTTGTGGCGTTTTAACAAAATAAATATACTGTTTTGTAAAACATTAAATGTTCCTGTCCTCATAGTACGTTCTAGTTAATTTACACAAGTTATTATTTCATAAAGGTTGTGGGTTGGAACGTAAGTGAAAAAAATATTTTCTGATATAAGACTTAAAACTTGAAACCTTTTTGCTAATCTAACGCTAAGTGTCATAAAAGGTAGTTTGATCAGATTATCTCGATTTCGGGTGACTTGTGGGTTGGAACGTTTCTGCATAACTACGTCAAAATATGCAAATGGAAGATAAAAGTGCAGTGAAGTATCGTTATTATACCAAGCTACGTGACTTTTATGAAATTCACTCGAAAAACGAGCGCAATTTTAAAAAACCATGGAGTTTGGAACGTGTTTCACAGGTTAGTATTCAAATCTTATTAATTATTATTTTTCTTCTGGAATGAAAGCTATTTAAAATGTTTTATTTATCCACTGACCCAGATTACTTAAAGTTAATGAATGCCAGTAATATTTGCATGGATATCCTACTTAATGAAACGGCCAAATGTCGACTGACATATAATTCAATGTTGACGTTTGAACGATATGGTCAATTTTAGCTGGCCATTTCATGAAACATAACCATTTCATGAAACAGTCGATAATTTCATGAAATGATTAATTCTAAGATCTGGCCACGACATATATACGTTACCGGCAATCTGTATAATCCGGTAGTCTATCCAACACCTCGGCAATGTATAGAATACCTAAAACGTTTAGGTAATGTATGAAATATTATTTATTTTATACTTTGCCTAGGCATTCTATACAGTACCGAATGCGCAGCCGACAATGTGTGAAAAGACGAAAGCGGCGAAGTGGAAGATATTTATAATGAGTAATTGTTAATTTGTTTTTTGAGCGCTACTGCTGAGCATGAGGTCCTGGGTTCGATTCCCGGATCGGGCAAAGTGTTATTGGGTTTTTCTATCTGAAATTTCTCAGTAGCAGCTCGAAGTCTGGATTTGTGCCCGGTTGATGGCAATAGGCTCGCCCCCTATTACATGGGACTTAAACATAACTGGCGAAATGTGGGTGTACCTGTTACAGGGACACCTCTGCCCAACCCTTCGGGGAAACAAGGCGTGATATTATGTTATGTAATTGTTAATTTTAATCAAGTTAATTTGGGCAAACATGAGCTGTTTTATTTGTCCGTCATTTTATAGGTAAGTACTATAGAGGAAACTTACATGTGACCCTTTATTTTCGTCGGTTAAAAATCACGTGCACACGATGAACACATCCGTTAGCAAGCATTACTATAGCGGCCGTGTGTTGCAAGCAAGATAGTCCTTACGGTGTATAGATGTTCGTTTCTCCCATGGTACTTACATAACATTGATAAATGTAGACCAAATCTATTTACTTTACACATTGCCGGTGAACCAGCAGGTATTCTATACAATCCCCTGGAAATGTATACATTACCTAGGCAAAGTATGTAACGGACAATAATATTCATAATATTTCATACATTGCCTGGACGCCTCAGGTATTCTATATATTGCCTAGGTATTGTATAGAATACCTGAATTATACAGATTACCGGTAACATATATATTATAAGCAGAACTTATTGTTGGTAGTGGGGGTACCCACCGATTCATTTAAAAGCGAGCGCTCGAGCGAGCGCAGGTCCCAGCCCGTCCCATCTTTTGATGTCCTCTCTCCGGATAACGCCCTAAGCCGAGGCTCGTACCCCACAGGGGGTGCCCTTAGCGAGTGTTTATCCAAAGCTTTTTAGCTTAGTTTATGTGTGCCCTGGCTGGAGGCTTTGAGTGTAGTAGCTTAAGGCAACCACAGGATTGACCGGTTAAATAGTCATGGTTTCAGGAACCAGCTATGAGATGCTCTAAAGAAAAAAAAAAAAAGAGCGCAGGTCACTTGTTGCTGAATCGTCGAACGGTAAGGGTGTCGGTACCTGCGCTACTTTGCAGTAAGTTCGTTCCATATTTTATTAAAGTGGTATTCCGTTTTATTTTTGGTGCTTTTTGTGTCGTGATTTCTTTGATTTAATTTTAAAAATGTATTATTTTTATAACGATTTATAATATCCACTGTGGCAACACTGTCAAAATACAAATTTTAATATCATCAGAAACTTCTAAATGTAATTTCATTATGGCAAGTGAATGTATTGTTTTACTTTGGCAACACTTATACTCCATTTGAAATAAGATTAGACATTTAAGAGCGCTGCGACCGCGGCTCGCAACTACAAATCGAGACATTTGCAAAATTCGTTCGGAATATTGCTATCTCTGTTTGACAACAGCAGGCGGGCGGCGG
This sequence comes from Agrochola lychnidis, assembly GCA_963680765.1. NCBI lineage: Eukaryota > Metazoa > Arthropoda > Insecta > Lepidoptera > Noctuidae > Agrochola > Agrochola lychnidis. Next base: position 299,514 of record OY796857.1, on the reverse strand, counting down.
ACGCGGTGCGCATCCGTGTGTGTGTGTGACTGGATAGATAGCTACTTACCATTCATTCATAACGAGTCGACGGCATTTATATTTTATTATTAGTAATTAGGTATGTTCATTACTTGCTTTATTTCTGTTGAATACTTTGGGGAATCGTTAGTATATGTACAGACTAGTAATGCGTTTGGAAATTTCTTTACAATGCCAATATCTTAATGTTTTAGAATATCTCTGGATCTAGGCCTTGTAGAGAAAATCTAGTAGATATGAAATGAAATTGTTTATTCTGTAAATAGGATAAGTATCGGAATCACTTTTACACGTCAGATTAAAAAAAATCGGTACCGCGGTAATCAACGCATTGATGCCTTTTACTCCACGGTTTCGGTAAATTGCGTTACAGTGTCGCGAAATCAAAGGTTTAGTCCCATCTAAAAATGCTCAGCGCGCCTAAAGAAGTATTCACTTCAAGAAAACTTCCAAAACCTTTAAAGTAAAAATACTTGCATAGAACTTTGATCCGTAACTAAATATAAATAAGGAGCAGAATTGCATCGAGCGTCGAAGGAGCGAGTAGCCGAAAAAAATACTTTGAAGAAAAATACTTGTATAGAACATTGGTACGGACCTTATCTAAATAAAGAGCACAATCGCATTAAAAAAAAAAACTTCCAAAACCTTTAATCCGTAATGTAGTATAAATAAAGAGCAAAACCGCGTTTACAAAAAAAAAAAAAAAACTTCCAAATCCTTTAAAGTAAAAACGCTTGCATAGAACTACTAGGGGTTTCGAATACCGGATTTTTGCAGTACCGGTATTAATACCGTATAGAAAATGTCCAACACCGGGATCCCGGTATGAGACTATTTTTTTACTTAATATCGTTTTTTTATTCAACAACTAATAAGTTTCATTACAAAATAATAAAAAACTGCTTTTTAAATATAAAGTCACTTTTTTATACAACTTTAAATTGCAAACAGAATCTCCTAACAAAAATAACAAAATAATCTGATACATAGTATGAGAAAAGTACCTAGATAATATAAAACATTTAAATTTGAATAATCAGTATCTAAGTAATTACAATTTAGCGATCTATTTATCTTTGTTTTTATAAAATAAATCTCTTTAAAATCAACATACAATATGTTTTAATAAAATCACATAAAAATCAGTCAAAATTGTTTATCGTGCTTTTAAGGGGGAAGCGCCAGGGTAGCTCGCAAAATTCAAATTTTCTTACGTTTTTTGCATTTTGCAGGTCAGTGACGATAAAATACGTAAGAAAGTTTGAATTTCGCGGGTTACCCTGATGCTTCCCCGTTATGGGTTTTTCTTCATGACTTATTACAGTTACTACTGAGTGGAACATGCATCTTTTGCTATAAAGTAATATCTGCATATAATCTCTATAAAATCAACTTTGTTTCGGCTCTTTCTTCCTGAAAATGAGTTCGTAGGAAGGAAAGAGCATCTAAAGTTTTATCTGAGAGCGAGCTTCTTAAGACGCAGATATATGACAGTGACCTTGAATGGTTAGCTTGCGTGTTTTGTACTGAGCTCATGCAACGCGTCATACGTCCAGCCAGTAATAGGACTCGTCCATCAAGGAGCGCTGTCCCAAGTTAGACGCATTATTAATTTATTACACGTAAAACAAAAGGTATTTTAATAAAACACGTATACTAAAAGATCAATTCAACTCTTACAATAGACTCTATATCAGTGCTGCAGGGTTAACATGACAAGCGCGAGAACGCTCTTTTTCTCGTTTTATCGGAATTTGTCTACGATTCTGACGTCATTCTAATCCCTTACATGACCGCAAACGGCGAGTAAACTCGAAAAAGGCACTTTGACACTACTTTATCGCGCGACGAGATACCGATGTTGCAAGTGATTAAAAACAAATTATTTTTATGATAGCAACATCGGCTTGAAGTTCTGTTTCATTCATTCAATTTATGCATGGAATTATGTCCTTTATTGAATAAACGTCTCTCTTAATTATTCTCTCTTTTAATTATTTATGATTAGTTTTTTGTGTAACCGACTTTTTGATTAAAATTAAATTATTTCTTTGGCATGCTGAAATTAAAATACAAATTGACGGAAATTAAAATTAGTGGCACCTATACTCATTAGTTAATCACCACAAATGACAAATGGGCCGACGATCGCAATTTGACAAATCGAAGTTTATTATTGTAACAGTCACCATAAAGTCCATGACGTTGCAAATTTTGTTAATCACCAGTCACCAAAAAGACTGACGTTCAAATAAATTGGCAGGTGGAGTTGATTCCGCTATTATAACCATAAAAATTGTTAATCACCACCCTTAGGAAATAAACTGGTGATTTTGGTAATTATGTTGCGAATATTTGATATTACCATACAGCTATAATCCCTAGATTTCGTTAATTTATTTATTTAATCACCATAATTGGCAAAGTGACTGGAAAGTAATAGTCATCTACGTGGTAGTGCACCCCTCTACTACAGTACACCGGTGTACACCCACAATTAAAAAAAAATATCATTTTGTCTTTTTGTCTACTCTTCTCGTCGTCAAAATCGAGGACGACTAAATACGACAAAATAACTGATTATCTCGTGTTGAACTGTCAAAAATCGAGATAAATAACGTGTCATGTTAGGGTTTGTTGACAAAACATCAAGTTTGACAGAACGAGTCAAGTATTTTGTATGGCGTAGCTATCAGAAAACGATAACACTACAGAAATAGACAAAAATTAGTCGCGCGAGGGTGGATAATTATCGCGTGTGTCATGTTAGGCCTGCTGGAAGAAGCATGGGTCCTAACTTCCCTTTGAGTTTTAGCTTCTATTTCTGCCTCTAGTTAGTAGCACAAGTAGTAATGAAATGTAACTAACTGTCGAATTAAAATACGCAGTTTTAAAAACTTACCCAGATAATTATAAAATTGGTTGGAAATATAATGTGTAGGTAATAAAAAGAAATTGTTTCACTGTAGTGTTTACTGATAAAATAAAATCACCAATACCGGTATCCCGGTAGTGGACATTTCAATACCGGTATTGAAAAAAGTCAAATAATGTCCGGGATCCCGGTATTAGCCAATACCGGGATCCCGGTATTGAAAGCCCTACATAGAACATTGATCCGTAACTAAATATAAATAAGAAATAAAATAGTCTTGCGAGTATTTCAGATGGGCACTTGATACTTGCAAGTAAATACCTAGTATAAAAACCTGGTCCTATAATATAGCCCTCGTTCGCACGGACGTAATAAAATCGCGGCGAAATTTTTCGTGCACTTGATTTTCAACGCTCTGCTTAGCGCCGAGAGTTGAAAATCCAATAGTGTTTCTTCAACGCGCTGGGACGAGAGTACGTCCCAGCACGTTGGATTCTCAGCAAGCCACCTATACCTGGACTACCGCGTTTCGGCCGTGTGTATAATTTAGATGTTTCTACGACTCGCTGAGGGTCTTTAGACGCATAAATAGGTACCTACCGATTAATATTACTGATGAAACATAAGTACTCGTTTGTCCAGATACGGATGTTTGTAAACACATTTATGTTATCTAAAGATAGAAAGAAAGAAAAGTAAGAATGAAATGATTTTTTTTCAGAAACACGTGTATACAAAAAGATAATTAACTCGAGTAAAACAATCAAACAATAGATTTAAATATAATCACGAGCACAAAACAGAAGTAGTCGGCAGCTGCTTTAATTTAGTAAACAAATAAGCACAGTAAAGTACCTATATAATATACCTAATCTTATAATACTGACAAAAAATACCCCGAACGAATTCCAATCAAGCACGTTGCGCTAGTGTGAGTGCCTGTCGGAGCGATATACAACTACAGTGAGCAGACGCGATGGCAATACTAGCATCGAAAAATTATGATAAATTTGGATGTGTTCCGTAATACAAAAAATGATGAATGAAAACTTAATGTATTTCCATTTTTTTTTCGATAATTTGTAACTTGATAACATAAACTATGCTTCTACGGAAACAATATTACAAATATTGTTGTTTATAATACAGAAAAAACCATATGAAAACATGTCATTTACGCTGTAAAAATGTACGAAATGCAATTCGCTTACATTTCATTTAAAGGTAAGTTTTTGAAAATCAAAAGACGTAGGAGCCTAGATAAATACTGTCTCAATCTGAATATCAACATAATATGGTGGAAATATGCTCAAATTGCAAATGATTGATGTACTACGTTTGTATGGACAATTCATACGTCGCCGCATTCTTAACTAAACCTTTTTTACAGTCCGTTCAACCGATTTTGACTTCTATTGCGTTGGTGGCATGACAAATGGCAGCTGCAGTAAAAAGTTGGTTTGTAACCACTTTTTTTTGCTTTTAATGCCATTCTTATGCCTACGCGATAGAAGTCAAAATCGGTTGAACGGACTGTAAAAAAGGTTTGTTTAAATGTCTAATCTTATTTCAAACGGAGTATAGAAATGACGGTTATGATATTATCGTTATTTCTGGGTGGGGCAATAGCAATAGTTTAATGCTATAAGCAAAACGTTCACTGTACCGAATAACTACTCTGAGGCCAAAACTAAATTAAAAGAATGGTTGCTGGGCCGGACTTATGAGGAAACAGAAAGTTTACTTTGCTGCACATGTTAATACACACTCTCTGAAGGAATACATACCCTCACTTACACTCACACCACACACTTACTCACCTTAACTGTTTTTGTATGTATAATTTATGTTATTTGTTTTTTGTACTTAAATTATTGAAAATTTAATAAGAACTATGAATAATAATATTGCGCTAGCAGAACGCATTAAAGTTGTTAACTTTGTGTAGTGTTTGGGTCACCAAGATACAGGCTGTGCCTAGTTTGGGACCCGCTGTCTAATTCTAAGTCTTCTGTTAGTGAGAATTTCATACTATGCTATTTAGGTTGTATATTTATGAACTTTGTGTAAGCTAAATAAATAAATTTGAATTTGAATAGTCGTTTTAAATGGTAAAATGTAATGAATAGTCAGTCATCGTTTGACTGTGAAATAGTACAGTAGTGTGGATTAAAAGTATTAGCAAGAAAAGAGTGTTTTCTTTATAAGTCAGAAATGACAAGAACCACGAGCCATATGTAGGTGAAATCGTAAGTAGTTTTATGAATTCTACATTATTCATTATGTTTGTCCCAGATAAGTTCAGTGAGCAGTGAGTGTGGTTACTATGTCGTTTCATGATTCGGTAGAAATCATTGTGGCGTATTACCCAGATGGTTAATATTTAAATGATAGTAATTGGGCCGATGCACGTGCTACCTTCGGTCGAAGCTACTCCTCGATAGGGTTATTGTTGCGTTGGACTAATTATAATAAAATAAGTAAATAGTTGGGCCGAGGCACGTGTTACCTTTGGTCGAGGCAACTCCTCGATAGGGTTATCGTTGCGTTGGACTAATTATAAACAATAAGTAGATAGTTGGACCAGTGGACGTGGTACTCTTGGTCGAGGCAACTCCTCGATAGAGCTATCATTGCATTGGACTACTTGGAAAATAAAAATAAATAAATTAGAAACTGTGCGAGTATATGTTGGGAATTTCGCCACGAGATTTCACTTTGAATAATCTGAATAGTATTTTAAGTCTGTTCCGTTCACTGAATTTTCTGAGCAGCTTTATAGTTTGATGATGGTACTTAGTGGTTGGTTTGTTGGTGGTTTGCTTATGGTTTGACAAACAGCATGTTGGAAATAAAAATGATGTTGAAAATGTAAAATAACAATTTTTTTTAAATTAGTAACTGGACATTGTATACTGAACATTGTACTCATTCTAAAAACTACAAAATTGAACCGAAATAAAAAGAAAACCAATTAGATCACAGATAAACAAGTGGCTAAGAATAAATGAGTTTAAGCATTTGCAGCAGCATAGATTTTGTTGATTGTGGCAATTTAAAATGATTTATTTGCATAAGGTTCTTAAGATAATATATTGATCTCTTATTATGCCTTTAATGGCGGCGCGCAAATTTTACACATTTATATGATAAACATATTATATTTATGTGATAATTTATGACTAATGACTGCATTAGCTATAATATAATAAAATGTATACCGTAGTCTCCTATGCGGCGTGCACTCGGGTTCAGCCATGAAGGTGAGCTGTTCAGAGATGTACGAGTATAGTGAAGATAGAGGTTTTAATCTCTAATTATGCCTTTAATGTCGGCGTGCAAATTTTACGCATTTATATGATAAACATTATTATATTTATATGGTAATTTATGATTAATGTATGCATTAGCTATTATATAATAAAATGTATACTGTATTCTGCTATGCGGCGTGCACTCGGGTTCAGGCATGTAGGTGACCTGTTCAGAGATGTACGAGTATAGTGTAGATAGGCCCCTATGCGGGGTGCACTCGGATTCAGGCATGTAGGTGACCTGTTCAGAGATGTACGAGTATAGTGTAGATAGGCCCCTATGCGGCGTGAATTTAAAATAAAGATCAATCAATCAATCAATCAGATGAACGAGTATAGTTCAGAGTTCCATGCGGCTTACGCTCGAGTTCAGCCATATAAGTGAGCTTTATGGATATGTATGCGTATAGTTTATAGCAGCCATGTAGGCGGATTATAGTTCAGAATTTAAAAATAAAAATTAACCAGTAAAATTTTGAGTTTCAAGTGGCTTACACTCTAGTTCAGCCACGTAGGTGAGCTTTATGGAGATGTATGCGTATAGTATATAGCAGCCACGTAGGCGAGCTGTAGTTCAGAGTTTAAAAATAAGTATAAAGATGTAGGAGTATAGTTTAAAGTTCTACATAGCTCACTCTCTTGTTCAGTCACGTAGGTGAGCTTAGCAGTAGATTATATATCTTATGGAATGCTCGAAAGCAAAAGAACTGTCTTGAAGAAAGAATAATGGCTTCCCATATATTGTTTTATTTGAAATTAGATAACTGCGGTTTAAAATGAAAAATATCTCATTTAGCTTTGCTTCATTTTCTGAACTAGTTTGTGCAATATTTTTGTTAGAGAAAGCGAAGATTAATTCAGTGTTGAACTTTTGAACCACACATGACAGAACGCAAACATCTGGTCAAGAGTTGTAAACGGTCAACGGTTGTCTATGTAACAACCAATCTAATATTACTTTCCTACTTTTCTGCAATATTCTTATGTAAGGAAGAACACAAACACAAAAACAAAATGTATGTAATTTAATTATGTAGCTTCTCGTATAGATTGTACATATTACAAAGATAATACCTACGCCAAGAACGCGTAATGGGCTATTTATTGCATCATATTTCCATGCTTTATACTTGGAACATTTGGAAGCGTTTGTGCTAGTTGTAACTATTATATTTTAACCATAGTTAAATCAAATCAAAAATATTTATTTGCTAGAATATGGTACAACAGATATTACAGTAATTTTGGTTTCAGCATGTCAAACGCGCGCAAATACGCGGGTGGCGCGCGTGGTGGCGTGCAAATACATTTCATGTCAATTACATAGACATATTATAAACGCAGTTGCTTGTTCTCAAGCAAATAAATTGCCAAGAACAAAGGTTTAACCAGTTAATTGATTCAGGCGTGACCTTGCGGAAATCCATTATAAAATTTAGTAACCTGTTCCGCTTAACTATTTCTAAAGAGCCATAAAAAACTCCTGAAATAAATCGACACGTGCTTAAGAAAATGGTTGATGATCTGATTCAAATGAATCGTCGCAACATAGTTCGTTCACTTATGTACCCACTGCCTCCAGAAAGACCACATGAATATTTAGGTAGTTTGACATACTTAGGGTCAATTAGTGATAGAGTTTCAAAAACTTTGTTACGAAATGGATTAAGGGTAGCTTTTAAAACAAATAATTCACTAAGACAGATTTGTAACGGAAAAGATCGATTAGAAAACCACAAAAAATCAGGTGTATACAAGTTACATTGCGATGATTGTAATGGAATTAACATAGGTCAAACTGGTCGTAATTTTCAGACAAGATATAAGGAACATATTGCAGCGTACAGGAATAATTATCCAGAAAAATCCCATTTTGCACAACACTTAATAGATACAGGTCATTTGTTAAATAATAATAACACTTACGAAATTTTACATACATTGGAAAAAGGTTTCAGAATGTCAGTACTAGAGAGTTTAGAAATTGTCAAAAATAATACAGAAAACATTACACTGTTGAACGAATTAAATACGAGTATGCCAAGGTCACCATTGATGATATGAAAGAGAAGGGAGTGAATGATAGCGTGACGTTTGACAGGGGAGAGTGGAAAAAGAAAACGTGTTGCGCCGACCCCAAGTAACATGGGACAAGGGCAGGAAGATGATGATGCCAATGTCACCATTGCTGAGACTGTTCACCCCTTATCGCACTGATAACGGTCGCACTAATAACGGTCGCACTGATGACGGTCGCACCGATAACGGTCACACTATATAAGTGGGTTTCGACGGGCGATAAGGCTCAGTCTGCACTCAGCGCTCGGTGTGGCAACACGCCGTGTTCGAGTTCGCAACAAGTCCATCGTCATCCTGAGGATGCCTCGTTGAGAGGTGAAACACGTGTCGATTTATTTCAGGAGTTTTTTATGGCTCTTTAGAAATAGATAAGTGGAACAGGTTACTAAATATATCCACGTCTATTGTATTTTTTAAGGTTTAACCAGACAATTCTTCGGGCTTGTCTACTCAAAAGTTTGGCAAAAACAAACGCATCTTGGACCAGCAATTGGTTTAAGTACGATGGGTTATCGGCAATGTCATTTTCGCGACATTACAGTAATAGTAATAAAGTTCATTAGAATTATTTTTCGACATTTATTTTAAAGGGGCGACTGAAAACATCTTCGAGAATAATGAGCCTAATCAGTAGGTAGGAGATTTATCCCCATCCTGTATAAGAATTAAAGTCTCTATAATATTGCTCATTGAAAATTATATTTAAATCATTTAACAATTATAATAAACTAGCTTTTGCCCGCGGCTTCGCCCGCGTGGATGTCGGAAAATATCCCACGGGAATGAACTACCGGGCAGTACCGGGATTACATACCTAATAGTCCAGTAAAAGGTTATTGACTCCTACCGCTGCTCTCCAACCATAATTATTTTGTTACGCGTAATTTTGAATCTGTGATATCTTTTAAACCATTCGTTTAAATTATATTTTATGACGTTAAGGCATATTTTAATTTCAATTAAATGCCCAATTTAAATAAAATATTTTATTGGATGAGGATTAATATGATACCGGTCAAAATAACTTCGGAAATAACAATGGAATTTTTAAGATAGTTAATTGATTCAGGCGTGACCTTGCGGAAATCCATTATAAAATACAATAGACGTGGATATGTTTAGTAACTTGTTCCGCTTAGCTATTTCTAAAGAGCCATAAAAAACTCCTGAAATAAATCGACACGTGTTTCACCTCTCAACGAGGCATCCTCAGGATGACGATGGACTTGTTGCGAACTCGAACACGGCGTGTTGCCACACCGAGCGCTGAGTGCAGACTGAGCCTTATCGCCCGTCGAAACCCACTTATATAGTGTCACCGTTATCAGTGCGACCGTTATCAGTGCGACAACACACCGTTACAGAAAACATTACACTGTTGAACGAATTAAATACGAGTATGCCAAGGTCACCATTGCTGCGACTGTTCGCCCCTTATCGCACTGATAACGGTCGCAATAATAACGGTCGCACTAATAACGGTCGCACTGATAACGGTGACACTATATAAGTGGGTTTCGACGGGCGATAAGGCTCAGTCTGCACTCAGCGCTCGGTGTGGCAATACGCCGTGTTCGAGTTCGCAACAAGTCCATCGTCATCCTGAGGATGCCTCGATGAGAGGTGAAACACGTGTCGATTTATTTCAGGAGTTTTTTATGGCTCTTTAAAAATAGCTAAGCGGAACAGGTTACTAAACATATCCACGTCTATTGTATTTTATAATGGAATTTTTATCAAATTTTGAAAGATTAAAATGGTTATTGTGGGTCATCTTTAGAAGATAGACATATGCCATTGCGGACTATTTTTTGTTGAACTTTTTAAGATCTTTAATGTTGTCTAACATAAATTTGATGTGTCTGTAATGGTTTACGCGGCGCACGCCACTGGGGCTCCCGGCCGGCATGATTTTTTCCGACATCTTCAACAATAATCGTCATATTTCAGCCAATTTACACAAAACCTTAATGAATTATACACTAAAATCTTCCGCAAGTATCAGTCCGTCCATTGGTGAAAACCGTTTGAAGATCCGTTCGGCAGTTTTTGAGTTTATCGCGTTCAGACAGACGCGGTGGGGAACTTTGTTTTATAATAAGACGAATACCTATAAAAGATGAGTATATTTAGTAAAAAATACTGAAACTAATTTCAACAGTGATGGCAAAAGTAAGAAATTATTTCCTTTTATCGGTTCGTATAAAGTAGCTAAATGTTCAGGTAATCATAGATACGAAATTGTCGAACGTGCCAGAGTTAAATAAAAAAATAAATATATCTATAAATAAATAAATAAAATTGGTGTCACCATGGATCCACATACAATCGTTAGGAATTGAAAAATCCTCTAGGTTGGAATTTGATTTGGACAAATACCTGTTAAGACGCAGATATATGCCAGTGACCTTGAATGGTTAGCTTGCGTAATCTGTACTGAGCTCACGCAACGCGTCGTAGGTACGTCCAGCCCGCAATAGGACTCACCCATCAAGGAGCGCTGTCTCAAATTAGACTCATTATTAATTTATTTTACATAAAACAAAAAGTATTTTAATCATCATCAGCCTATAATGTTCCCACTGCTGGGACACAGGCCTTCTCACTGTGAGAGGGAGTGGGCCGTAATCCATCACGCGGGCCCAGTGCGGGTTGGTAGATGTCACATGTCTTCGAATTTTCGGTTCTAGGACATGCCGGTTTCCTCACGATGTTTTCCTTCACCGTTTTGTGAGCAGTGGTGATGAAATAATTTACACAAAGTAAAGCGCCTGTCTGGGTTCGAACCTACGACCTACAACTCGTAAGTCGCGGCCGTTACCACTTGGCCACCACTGCCTTTAAAGTTTGCAATTATTTATTAATTATCTTTAAAATAGTGAAGGTTTCAGAAAAATACGCTTGATAGATTTTGCGTGATTCTTAGTTTTTTATCTGCGTTAGACATCATCATCTGTCTAGCCTTTTCCCAACTATGTTGGGGTCAGCTTCCAGTCTAACCGGATGCAGCTGAATACCAGTATTTTACATGGAGCGACTGCCTATCGGACCTCCACAACCCAGTTACTGGATAATACGATATCCCTTGGTAAGACTGGTTGTCAGACTTTCGGGCTTCTGACGACCCGTAATAACTGTCAAAGATCTACAAATGACAGCCGGGACCAACGGCCTGACGTGCTTTCCGAGGCACGGAGGGGTCTTAGTATGTAAATATGGTCACCCATCCACGGACCAACCGCGGCAAGCGTAGCTTAACCTGATAGATCGACCCGTGCGGCTGTCATTACTTAGCCACAAGCCCCTTAGACATAATTTCGTTAGTTAATTTCGTTAATCCGCGTTAGACATAATTTCATAAATTAATTTCACCATGTAAAATAAACACAAATAAGCAAATATCAAGTTATTAAGAAAATGTTTTTAATATATATTCTTTCCAAATCATTAAAACTACTCGTTTAGACGTGACCTTCAATATAAAATCATTAAAAGTCGGTAATCGTCGCTTTAACACGAATTGCTATTCATGTATTTATAAAATAGTTGTTAACATTAGATTCATCCCCGTTAGTTTCGTGTTCGCGAGCGCGGCTGCTGAGCGTGGGGTCCTGGGTTCGATTCCCGGGTCGGGCAGCGTGTTGTTTGATTTTTCCACTAGGAATTACTCAGTAGCAGCCTGGAGATTGGAAGTTGGAGGCGTGACACCTCGTGCCTTCTGCACCGAAGCCGTTGCGTCCTGCACCTGATCTTTACCCGGTCGTGTCGGGTTGCTATCCCGTTGGAATGTAGGAGAGCAGGAGAGCAGAGAGTGCATCTGTTTACGCACACACTTGTGCTTTTGTGCAGTATGCCTCCTGCGTGCTTGGCTGGTCTCCACTGAGATTGGCCGCCCCGTGGCCGGGATGCGTGAAGCCAATATCTGTATATTAGCCAACACTGGATGGTGCTGAATAGTACACAGACATTGTCCTGCACAATTTTTAAAACAATTATACAAATCTGTTTCGAGCCAGCACCTTAATTGATTGGTTTTTATCGCACAGAGTTTGCCCTCATGTTTGCAACAGATAAAAAGGACAATCATGTTCGCTCTCAACACTTTTCTAAAGCTACGCGTAATATCGCAACATGATTGTCCCAAAAGAAAGTAAGGCGTCTAGGAATAAATCTGTGTCGAATATGGAGTGAGTTAGAGCGAGACAGGTGTATTGCATCGTAGTTTACATTCGTTTGGCAGTATTTTGGCCATCAACTGCTGCTGGATATTCTAATAATAACTGTGATGGTACAGACGTAATTTATACACGTATTCATGTAATGACAATTTCGAAGGAAAACAAAAATACGAGGAGTCCATTCATGAAATAAACGTCCAATTTACTCGTATTACTGGTTTTATAAAACAAAACTACACTCCCAATAAAATGACAATCTTGCGTAAATTCTTAAAAACATTGTCAGTCATAGAAATTGAGGACCAAGCTATCGCATTTGCTGCAGCAAAAATACGAGCAACGCAGTCCAAAAAAATAAGTTCTACCGACTGCCATTTCAAAGCGAAAGAACAGTGGTATTGTAGTGACCTACACACTGAAGTCTGTTTAAATTATTAAAGTAAAACAAATTAAATATAAAATATGTATTCCTTAAATAAAATCAATTATAATTTATACACATAATCATGTTCAAAGGAACTTAAAACTAGACTTATTAAAAACAACATAAAATAAAACTATTTACAATAACTAACTTAATGTTCAATGAACAAACAGACAAATACAAATATTGTATTAGTAGTAAGTACTTATCAGCTGGCCGGCGTAGCTATGACGCGTCTATTGTTCTAGCGACGACCGGGCGCTCGCACTACGTCACGCGGACCGTGTGCGTGAGCGAGACAGCGTCATCGTGCGTTGCACTCATGCACCCGTATCGTACAGGCGACGCGCGCGCCATGACTTGCAGTATTAGTATACTCACTGCGCGCGTAGCTTTAGATTGAATCTCGCGATCCTAGTTTCTCCGCGCTAAGATATATATATCTCTCTAGACCTTCTTGTGTTTACGTTAACTGTATATCTGTGCTATTCTCTTCTGTCTTCATTTCTACCACTCCTTCTCGTCTAAGTGGGACTCTTGTGTGTGAACTGAAACCTGTGTCTGTGTTCTTAATAAACTTTCAATCTTCTTCTTGTGTACTTGTGACTTATTACTTCAATACCTACTTTCTTCTACCTACCACACACCCTATACTACCACATTGGTGACCCCGATCAAGAGCACGAAGATGTCTGAGGACAGAGCAAGCACGAGCCAAGATGCGTCGGCAACGGAATCTTTTCGCGTGGGTGTGCGCATACCGCCGTTCTACCCAGAGAAACCGAGTCTCTGGTTTAACCAGATGGAGGCGCAGTTTATCCTGGCGAACATCAAGTCGGACGACACAAAATTTTATTATGTTACCGGCAATCTAGATCCGCAGTACGCTGCCGAGGTCGAAGATATTATCGGCAACCCTCCACTCACCGGAAAATACGAGAAGCTAAAAGGTGAGCTTATTAAACGGCTATCGGCATCGCGTGAGAAGAAGGTGAAGCAGCTTCTCATGCACGAGGAACTGGGCGACCGAAAGCCGTCACAATTTTATCGCCACCTTCTCAACCTCGCTGGCCCAGGTGTACCAGAGGAGTTTCTGCGAAGCATATGGACGAGCCGCCTACCCGCAAATACACAGGCCATCGTAGCGTCGCAGTTGAGGATGGACCTGGCAGAACTGGCAGAGCTGGCAGACCGGATCCACGACGTCGTCGGGACTCATTTGGCATCAACAACTGCCATATCTGCTGCTGCATCGGTGGGGACTGCGGGTACAAGTGTATGCTCGGAGGTCGCCGCTCTGACCAAGCAGATGGAGAAGCTGGCAGAGAAGGTAGGGCGACTGTCTCGCTCCAGAGAACGGTCCCAGAGTCGCACGCGAAATCGGCCAGGCTCATCCCGATCGGAGTCCAGCTACAGGAGGTTCCCGCAGTGCTGGTACCACCAGAAATTCGGAGACCGAGCCAAAAGGTGTATCAAGCCGTGCGACTACCCTACATCGGGAAATGCGCGGGGCAATCAATAATGGCGGCCGATGATTGTCCGAGTGCTGGTCGCTTATTCGTCACCGATCAAAGGTCGAAGATGCAGTTTTTGGTCGACACCGGCAGCGACCTCTGTGTCTACCCCCGATCGGCATTATCACATCGACGAGAGAAGACCAACTACCAATTGAGCGCGGCAAACGGAACACCAATAAATACTTACGGGTTCATAAACGTCACTCTGAACCTACGGTTGCGCCGTGACTTTGCTTGGCGATTTATCGTTGCTGATGTTACAAGGGCGATAATAGGCGTGGATTTTCTGTCTTATTATAATTTGGTTGTTGATTGCAGAAATCAACGCCTCATTGATAACCATACAACGCTCTCCACCCCGGCGTCACCTGTCCGTCGCTCTGATGATGTCTCCTCAGTGAGGGTAAGTTTGGGTGATTCCGCGTATACACACATACTACGGGAATTTCCCGACATCACTCGCCCACATGGTATACACCGCACTCCCAAACACAATACAGTACACCACATCCGTACTACACCAGGGCCACCAGTATCCAGTACACCGCGCAGATTGGCCCCAGATAAACTGCAAATTGCCAAGGCCGAATTCGAGGCCATGTTGCAATGTGGAACCTGTCGCCAGTCCGAGTCACCCTGGTCGTCGCCTCTCCACCTAGCGCCGAAGAAAGATGACGGATGGCGCCCCTGCGGTGACTACAGAATGCTGAACGCACGTACCATCCCAGACCAGTACCCCATTCGACATATCCAGGACTTTGCTCATAGTCTATCTGGCTGTACCGTCTTCTCTCAGATTGACCTGGTGAAAGCTTACAATCAGATTCCTTTGAATCCAGAAGACATCCCGAAGACTGCGATCACGACACCTTTCGGTCTTTTCGAATTCCCGTTCATGACGTTCGGTCTTCGAAATGCCGGACAGACGTTTCAACGCTTCGTGGATGAAATGCTCAGGGGTCTGGATTTTACGTACGCTTATCTGGACGACTTCTTGGTCTACTCGAAAGACCAGAAGACCCACGAGCACCACCTGCGTCAAATTTTTGCCAGACTTAGAGACTACGGTATGGTCATTAACAGTTCCAAGTGCGTCTTCGGAGTGTCGGAGGTAAACTTCTTGGGCTACCACATCTCAGCCAAGGGCACAAAACCATTACCACCCAAGGTCGAGGCTGTACAAAATTTTCCCGCTCCCAAAACCGTAAGAGAGCTACGCAGATTTCTTGGGATGCTTAATTTTTACCGCAGGTTCATCCCAGGCGCAGCAAAATTCCAGGCACCCTTGAACGCTCTGCTTACTGGCTCAGTGAAGGGTTCACACCCGGTAAATTTTTCACCCGAGGAGCATAAGGCATTTCAGAACTGCAAGGACAGCCTTTGTCAGGCAGCACTGTTGGCGCATCCAGACTGCAGCGCTAAGTTGGCGTTGGTCACAGATGCTTCCGACAAAGCTATTGGCGCAGTGTTGCAACAGCTGAATGCAGGTGCATGGGAGCCGCTTGCTTTCTTTTCGCGAAAATTGAATCCAGCACAGGTTAAGTACTCTCCATATGACCGCGAATTGCTCGCCATTTACGAGGGTATTAAATATTTCCGACACATGCTGGAGGCTCGTGACTTTGTGATTTACACAGACCACAAGCCTCTCACGTTCGCTTTCCACTCTCGTAAGGAGAATTGTTCCCCACGGCAGTTCCGTCACCTGGACCTAATAGCCCAGTTTACAACGGACATCCGGCATATTTCTGGCAGGAACAATGTCGTGGCAGACACCCTTTCCCGCATCGAGGAGATTGCACAGCCGGTGTCCGTCGAAAAGATCGCTGCAGCTCAACGTGACGATCTCGAACTAAAGCAACTGCTAGATGGGGCTACCGCATTGCTCCTGCAACAGGTCAGAGTACCAGGTTCACAAGAGCAAATATATTGTGACGTTAGCACCTCTAAGCCAAGACCATTTGTGCCCAAGGAATTGCGCAGACCAATTTTCACAAGCCTACACTCCTTGAGTCACCCAGGTACCAAGGCATCCGCAAGGTTAGTCGCTGACCGATATGTCTGGCCTGGCGTTAGGAAGGATTGCCGTGATTGGGTACGTTCCTGTCTGGCTTGCCAGCGCTCAAAAACCACACGGCACGTCTTTGCTCCAGTAGGTACTTTCAAATTACCGCAATCAAGATTCGCATTTATTCACATTGACCTCGTGGGACCCTTGCCGCCGTGTGATGGGTTTCGCTATTGTCTCACTGCCGTCGATCGTTTTACACGATGGCCCGAGGCAATACCGCTCACAAATATAACTGCAGAAACAGTGGCAAAGGCGTTACTGAGTGGCTGGATTGCTCGTTTCGGCTGTCCCTCCGATATAGTAACCGATAGAGGTGGGCAGTTCGAATCGGCGCTCTTCAAATGCCTGTCAGCAATCGCTGGGTTTCGACGACGCAGAACAACTGCATACCATCCTGCCTGCAATGGAATGGTGGAAAGATTCCACCGTCAACTTAAAGCAGCTATCACTTGCCACGCTAACGACAGTTGGGTGGAATCTCTTCCACTAGTCCTGTTAGGTGTACGCAGCGCTTATAAAGAAGACGCCCAGGCTACTGCTGCCGAACTTGTTTACGGTCAACCAATACGTTTGCCTGGCGAATTCTTCAACCCTCAGGCTGATGAAACTGTTGACATGACCGACTACTTGTCAAGGCTTCGCAGTATTGTCAGGAGACTGCAACCATCACCAGCAGCCAGGCACAATAGCAATTTTAAAACATTCATTTACAAGGAATTAGCTTCCTCTACCCACGTTTTCCTTAGGGACTGCACTGCTGGTGGTAGTCTGAAACCGGCATATACTGGTCCACATAAGGTCATTCAACGAGGGGACAAAGTGTTTAAAATAATGGTAAACGGAAAACATGTTACCGTATCGATTGACCGTATTAAGCCGGCCTTCATACTGCATGATCCTCACACACCATCCTCACCACAGCCACCACTCAACATTAATACTCAACACTACACACCCGACGCGGATAACCCGAACTTACCTTCCGGTGACGAGAGCGTCGTCAGAACGACGCGGTCAGGGCGTCACGTTAGATTTCCCGACTATTATCGCCCTTGACGGTCTCTGGAAGGGGGTGATGTAGTGACCTACACACTGAAGTCTGTTTAAATTATTAAAGTAAAACAAATTAAATATAAAATATGTATTCCTTAAATAAAATCAATTATAATTTATACACATAATCATGTTCAAAGGAACTTAAAACTAGACTTATTAAAAACAACATAAAATAAAACTATTTACAATAACTAACTTAATGTTCAATGAACAAACAGACAAATACAAATATTGTATTAGTAGTAAGTACTTATCAGCTGGCCGGCGTAGCTATGACGCGTCTATTGTTCTAGCGACGACCGGGCGCTCGCACTACGTCACGCGGACCGTGTGCGTGAGCGAGACAGCGTCATCGTGCGTTGCACTCATGCACCCGTATCGTACAGGCGACGCGCGCGCCATGACTTGCAGTATTAGTATACTCACTGCGCGCGTAGCTTTAGATTGAATCTCGCGATCCTAGTTTCTCCGCGCTAAGATATATATATCTCTCTAGACCTTCTTGTGTTTACGTTAACTGTATATCTGTGCTATTCTCTTCTGTCTTCATTTCTACCACTCCTTCTCGTCTAAGTGGGACTCTTGTGTGTGAACTGAAACCTGTGTCTGTGTTCTTAATAAACTTTCAATCTTCTTCTTGTGTACTTGTGACTTATTACTTCAATACCTACTTTCTTCTACCTACCACACACCCTATACTACCACAGTATATCCAAGGGTAATAATCGTAACCAGAGTGAACGCATTGCGAACGCTGAAAAAAATTTGTGGGCATTCTAATAATAAATGAGGCCATTGTTTAAGTGAAAGTATTCAATTAAATAGACCCAATGCTTAAAAGCACTGAATAATGTATTAAGTTCGTTCATGATTCTAATGTATTTTTGTGTCTGTTTTAAATATATATCAGAACGGAAATGTAACCATACACACGCCGAAACTCTTTAAATAATATCGTCAGTAAACATGAGTTAATTCGTAACATCTTTATCCATTAGAAAATTCATATAGTAGCACAATATTGCGACTCAACGCGTCCGCTGGTTCATACAGTTAATACATAACAGCCTTTGTCCATTAGAAAATTCATAACATCCTTAAAAACTCGGACGCATAATATTGCACCGCAACGCCTAGAGCGCTGGTTCATTCACAGATATTGGCTTCACGCGTCCCGGAAGACGCGTACTGTGTTAGCGCATCGGGTGTTGTCCCGGAAGACGCGTACTGTGTATGCGCATCGAGTGTTGTCCCAGAAGTCGTGTTCTTTGAACACGCATCAGGTGTTGTCCTGGCAGGCGCAGTCCTGGTTGACACGTTTTTAACGTGTGAACTTGTACAAGTTCAAGTATGAGTATGAGTGAGATTTGATGTGTGAAGATGTATGCATACTTTTGAAAGCGGGTGAAAGGGTGTGAAAGTGTAAGTATCTTTGTATGAGGGCCTTGGATGCGTGATGAATGACAGAATAGGCATAGTCAATATGTAGTCACGCATAATTAACCACTTGTTTCTCATACAGATACCAATGACGACAACTCTGACGATGTTGGTGAGCCTTCAGGTGCTTCTGCTGGTCCTATTAGTGCTTCGAGTACGGACGGGAGCAAGTCAGACGAAAATGGCGATCAAACTCTCGCCGTACCTGCCAGTGCTTGCGAAGAAGAAGTGCAAGTGCAGCCGAGGACGGCGCACGATCAGGAGAGGCCGTATAAGCAGAACTTATTGTTGGTAGTGGGGGTACCCAACGATTCATTTAAAAGCGAGCGCTCGATCGAGCGCAGGTCACGAACGGTAAGGGTGTCGGTACCTACGCTACTTTGCAGTAAGTTCGTTCCAATATGTTTAATTAGAGTGGTATTTCGTTTTATTTTTGGTGCTTTTTGTTTTAAACATTAGCGGTTGTTTGTGATTGCTCGAATTTTCATGATTAAATGAATGATTGTTAAAATTAAGTCTATTTGGAAATAAATTAGATTTAGGTTGTTGTTAAAATTGTTTTATTTATTTGGTTTTCCCTTCTGATCGCTAAAAATATATATATGTCGTGGTATAAATGATCGACCATTTCATGAAATGGTTGCATTTCACGGAGTATAGTGTAATAAGAAGCTACCCTTGCTTTAAAATACTAATTTAATACCGAATATAATTATCAATATTTCAGGGATAAGGAAAATAATATGAAACACCAAGATATTTTGTCAGTCATTTATATTACTTTGCCAACATCAAATTCAATATTCTACACCGTACCATCACATCTCCTATTCCCCACATAATATTACAACTCAATCAGTATTCTAATATTTACCATAAAAGTAATAGGTTACCTTAATTTACAGTAGATCTCCAACCAATACTATGCCAATCTATCTTTTTACAGACACAGCCACTAGCACGTCTTATCGTCACGAGCGCTCGAGTCACAAGACAGTTGTGTTCGCCATTTTGACATATCGAATCTTTCGGTGTTGCCAGTACAATATCAAGCAATTATGTATTAAATTGAAACCTAACACTCGACCATCCTGACATCGTGCATGTCCTCATGCACGTAAGTTAATTAGCATCTAAAACCTAACACTCGGCTCATAATGATTTACACATTATTTTTAAAACTTATACACTGTTTGAGAACCATTCTTTTCGCCAGAATATATAAATACAAATGAGAGAAAAATTATTATAATTTCTACTGATCATGATAATATGATGGTATGACGTAAACTCAATCTCAAAACATTTGTTTCTATTAAACCATTTACAGATACTTTGAATTTTCAAAGAGTCGTCAGTTAGTCAGAAAGTTGAAGCTAGTCGCCCATTCCAAAACGTAGGTAGGTCTATGGAGAAGAACGGGCAAGAAACTCCACGGATACTCTTTTAAATCAAAATATTACAAAATTCTGTATACATTGTTCTTGTTACTTCTATATGTGAGAACAATGTAGAGAAAAACAATATCAAACAATTCAAAATACCAGATTAAAGATAAGCCCTGGCAGTTAAGAAATGACCAGTCTCAACTGACGGCCCATCGTACATGAACATAACGGGTGGATAAGCACCATCCAACTCAACCATTTGAATGTGCATGACATACTCTCAACTGTCCTACTCTTTCAAGTCAAACACAACTTCATAATAACATTATAAATGTCTACATGGTACTCGCATTTTTTTACACTTTATAGTTCCTTATTCTACACGGAACTATTAAAATGCATTGACATTTGCTTTTAAACCTTTCTACATCTAAAAACTGCAAATAGCAACCATGCAACTTCCGGAATAAAATATTAAATATAATTTTAATTAATTTTGCAATCCACTTCCGTTCACTAACTGGAGACGTATTTACAGCACCGGAATTCGGTAACAGAAATTTTCAAAAAAAATTGATAAAACATTTACAAAATAATCTGCGATCTAATTACATTACAACCAAAAGCTAACATTCAGCCTTCCTGATATCACGTTTGTCGTCAAACTATAAATTACACAATAAAATAAACACTATGTTTCTTGCTTTTTCAATCAATATTATAGAAGACTTGAATGTTTAGCGTTAATTATTACATTAATTAGAGCATCGGCTAACAAAATTCTCAGAAACTACGAAATAATTAGTTAGTGACAATTTAATCCAAAAACACAGGAACCGCTTAAAAGGTAAGATATTACGTAAACACATTTTGTTAATTTCTAATTTTCATTAGCTCATTCATACCTTTCAATATCAATTTACATCAGTCACTTATTGCACTGTAAGCTTAAGCACTATCACCTGTGAGCCATCGCACGACTTTCAATGAGCGACTCCTAATATGTAAACACCACATTCTGCATATGCCACACATTGCACCGCAAGCTTCACTGGTCAAGCACTCTCACTTGCCAGCCACTGTACGACTTCCAATAAGTAACATAACATCCAGCATATGCCAAACATTGCACTGCAAGCTTCACTGGTCAAGGACTCTCACTTGCCAGCCACTGTACGACTTCCAATGAATGGCCTATGCTTCGACTTCCATCTCCCAATCATTATATTTCTAGTAAGTATGTATTCGCTAACTTCGGTTCTTACTTTACTTATGTCCCTATCTAATTGTCTTGTGTCAAAAATATTTCATTTCCAATATTCTCACTACTAAAGATTAAATTACGACCAGATAGAACTTCTGTTGGGGTTATAGTCTGATTACAAACTAAAACAATTCAATACCTTGACATTATTATCATAATTAACTTTATAAGCTCTAACCAGTAGCTTCTTACTAACCATAATTTTGTGAAGCTTCCTTATCACAAGCAAGAATACATAAATAGAATTATAAAGGCACGGTGGTAGTGAAACTTCGTACTAACCATGGTGACATAACTTGTGAATCTCACTTATAATGTGCTCATTATTTTATAATGTTTATCAAATCAATGTCTTGAATACCTCTGGCAACAGGCCTTATCATGTCCTAAATACCAGTGGCAACGGACCGCATTGCCCTGAATACCAGAGGCAACAGGCCCCACTATATCCTGAATACCCCTGGCAACAGGCCCCATTGTCCTGAATACCAGTGGCAACGGCCACTATGTTCCATGATCTCATAATGCTAACAAGTTATATCAACACAAGTCGAATCTCACAATCACATCCAATAACAGCTATATCATGTGCATCAAATTGTATAACAAAATCCCAAGTACCTTATTTGTTAATAAATGATTTTGACTAAATACATAACTAAAATTATATATTATAATGAAAAGATATTGAAGCAACGGCACCAATTACCATCACCAGGTGCACTGCACTGGCGTCCAGCTGCATAGGCGTCCGGCGGCATGTCCGGCTATTTCTGTGCAGTGTTATCTGTGCGAAAATCATGGACGTTTTGCTAGAATGTGCAAGTTGAAAAAAGGAGTTAAGAAAATGTACGATATAGGTTTAACTGAAGCAAACGGTAATGAAGAAGATGATTGTGAGTCATTTTTTATATCAGTTTTGTATAATGTCTCGGAGATTAACTCTTCGTCGGAGAATTGGTATGAAACGCTTCAAGGGAAGTGCGGTTCCGAAAAATTTAAATTAGATACGGGAGCAGACATTAATGTTTTATCGTATACTCGATTTTTATTGTTAGGCTATGACAGTAAGATAATTAGTGGCAAGCAAGGTGTTAGATTGCAATCTTATAGTGGTGATTTTATTCCTATAAAAGGTATTTTCAAATTAAAATGGTGGTATAAGGGTGTTTTGTATGAATTAAAATTTGCTATTGCGGATAGTGATTGTCAGAGTGTGCTGGGGTTGCAAGCTTGTCTAACCTTTCAACTGTCATTAACGAGACACAATAGAATTTTAATTGTTATCCACCTTAATGAGGCGTCGTAACAGATGATGGGCTAACTTTAGGATTAGTTCAAAGAATTCATAATATAAATCTTACAGATTATCAAGACTTATTTAATGGGTTAGGCTGTTTGCCAGGTGAATATCACATTGTTGTAAACAAAACTGTGATGCCAGTGATTTGTGCAACCCGTAAGGTACCATTAGGAGTTCGCGATAAGTTACAAGATGAGTTAAATAGAATGATTGAGTTAGGTGTCATTAGGAAAGTGAGTCATCCAACTCCGTGGGTGAATTCATTCGTGATTGTTGCTAAGAAAAATGGACAGTTGCGTATATGTTTAGACCCGAGGCCACTTAATAAGGCGATACAGCGTGCACATTTTCAACTGCCAACAATAAATGAATTGGCAACTAAGTTGCACGGTGCTAAGTATTTCTCAGTTTTAGACGCATTTTCAGGGTTTTGGTCGGTAAAACTGGATAATGCAAGTGCAGACTTATGTACATTTAATACACCGTTTGGGCGATATCAATATTTGCGATTGCCATTTGGTCTTAATTGTGCACCTGAAGTGTTTCATGCAAAAATCAAGCAATTACTTGAAGGCCTAGAAGGGGTAGATTCGTTTATCGACGATATCATTTGTTGGGGAAGGAATAAAGATGAACACGATCTGCGTTTGAAAGAGTTGTTAAACAGGGCACGGGAAATAAATTTAAAATTCAACAAAGATATATGTCGTATATGTGTTGAGGAAGTAACTTATTTGGGTCATATTTTTAACAAAGATGGAATGAAAATGGATTCTGAGAAAGTAAGAGCGATATACAGGGTGTCCCGTAAATAATGGATCAAACGTAACGGGTAGGTAGCTTACCTCATTTCCAACAACTAATTTGAACAGTAAAAAAAAAAAAACCGGTAAGGTAACCAAGATATTTCTTTTTTTTCGATTTTTACTATTTTCTGTACCAGCATTCAGTGTTTTTAATGCTGTTGCTGCAAATGGTATCATATTTAGGTGTGATTTTTGTCAAACATTTCTGAATAGTTTACTAATATTAGATACCATTTTTTTAAATAACATTTTATTAGCCTTAGAAAAAAAATCTTGAATTGAAAAGTTTTGTTTTTACGATGAAAAGACCAGAATTGGAAAAATTCTCCTGTAAAAAAAATGTATGACACCAAAGTGTACCATTATTTTAAAAACTTGTAAAATTACTAAGGTTTGCAAATTGGTATAAAACTTACGCCTAGTCTTTGTCGTTACAAAGATATTGCTATGAATCTGACAGAGGTGCCAAATTACGAAATAAAATAAAATTTGAAAAAGTGTGCACAATTCAACTATTTTCTTAAAAATATTTAGGTATCTCAGCGTATGAAAAAAATTAGGAGGTTACCCACCGGAGGTTATCTACCTGCCGATCTTATGAAGACTGTTGTAGTGCCTGTAGTTAAGAACAAGACCGGGGATGTTGCTGACGTAAATAACTACAGGCCTATTTCACATGCAACAATAGTAGCAAAAGTGTTTGACGGCTTGCTTAATACTCAGTTAGATAGATATCTGTCACTGCATGACAATCAGTTTGGGTTTCGGCCCAAACTGTCCACTGAAGCTGCTATTCTGAGTCTTAAGCACGTCGTCAGATATTATACGGATCGCAAAACTCCTGTGTACGCGTGTTTCCTGGATCTGTCCAAGGCCTTCGATCTGGTGTCATATAACATCCTGTGGGAGAAACTGGAGAGAATCGGGTTACCCCCAGAACTCTCGAACATATTTAAATATTGGTACAAACACCAGATCAATAGCGTCAGATGGGCGGGTGTAATGTCTGAACCATATAGGTTGGAGTGCGGGGTGAGACAGGGGGGGTTGACCTCTCCTGCGCTCTTCAACCTCTATGTGAACGCCCTAATCGTTGGGCTTAGCAGCCAGCATGTTGGTTGCCATGTGGATGGAGTGTGCGTCAATAACTAAAGCTACGCTGACGACATGGTGCTGCTGAGCGCATCGGTCTGCGGTCTTAGGAAATTAATGGGGACCTGTGAAGAGTATGCCGCGAGCCATGGGTTGAAATATAATGCAGGGAAGAGTAAATTCATGGTGTTTGGGGCTAGTCCAATAAGTCTGAATAGTGTGCCTCCTGTGTACATAAATAATGCGCCGCTTGAGAAAGTGGAACAAGTCAAATACTTGGGTCACATTGTTACAGCTGACCTAAAAGACGTTGCGGACATTGAGCGGGAGCGGAGGGCGTTGTCAGTTAGAGGTAATATGATAGCGCGTAGGTTTGTGCGCTGTTCGAGGGAGGTAAAAATAACGCTCTTTAGAGCTTATTGTACATCTCTCTACACGTGCAGCCTGTGGGCAAAGTATACTCGTGCGGCATACAGCGCCCTCCGCGTCCAGTTCAATAACGCGTTCAGGGCGGTGGTGGGGCTGCCCCGACACTGCAGCGCCTCAGGCATGTTCGCGGAGGCGCGCACCGACTGCTTTCACGCGACGATGCGCAAGCGGTGCGCGTCTCTGGTGCGCAGAGTGCGGGGCAGCCCCAACACCGTCCTGGCAATGATTGCCAACAGACTGGATTGCCCTTACATCCGGCAATGCTGCAGCAGACATATTGTTACTGTGTGAGTGTTCGTTTTTGTCTGTGCTTGTTATGTATGTAATATGTATTTATTGTTTTTGATATTATTTGATTTAATTTATTTTGTTTTCATTTATTTAATTGACTTCAATTCAACATAACTTATTCTCATTTTATTTTATTTTAATTGATCTTGGATTTTATTGTATTTTAATTTATTGTATTTTAATTTATTGATGTAATTTATTAATTTGTGTTTGGCTATGGGTGTTATTTTTTACCTGAAATAAATGAATTTATTATTATTATTTTTTCCTTTATTCCATTAAAATACTTATAAATTACATTTTTAAATATTAGAATATAAAAAATATAGAAACATTTAAAAATATAAAAAATAGTAGCCCACCGGTATCGGGAACAGGGTCCAAGCTACCGGCGGTCAGGGCTCCAGAGAGAGGAACCTCCTAACAATGCGAGCCGTGTCCAGGAGTACCGCCTTCTGAATCAAGCCCTTGATCCAGCTGCCCAACGAGAGCCTCCTTAGGTGTTGGTCGAGGCTCTTGGCAATTAAGCCATTGGCTGATACGACTATCGGCACAATGATCGCTGAGTCCACATCCCACATGTCGACAATCTCGCGAGCCAAGTCAAGATACTTGATTTGTTTGTCTTTCTCGGCTTTCACGAGGTTCCCGTCATGCGGGACTGTTATGTCAATAATCATTGTGCGCCGCTCTACTCGATCAACCACCACTATATCAGGTTTATTGGCAACAATAGTCCTGTCAGTGATGATGGATCGATCCCAGTACAATGTGATATTTCCATTTTCGAGAACTGGGTCGGGCACATACCTGTAGTACGGCACTTCCGATTCCACAAGGCCGTATTTCAGAGCAAGTTGCTGATGGATAATCCTGGCTACAAGGTTGTGTCTATGCAAGTACTCTTCGTTAGCTAGACGAGAACACCCGGAGATAATGTGTCGGATTGATTCTCCCGGACGGTGGCATGCCCGACAGATGTCAACCGTGCCATCCTTCACAATAAATCTCCGGTAATTGTTCGTCATGATAACTTCATCCATAATTGCACAGATAAAACCTTCGGTCTCCCCGAAGAGGTCACCGAAACGTAGCCAGGTCACGGACGCCAGTAAATCTACATCGGGTCCATGTAGGGCCCGGAAAAAGCGTCCGTGAAGCTCCTTACTCTGCCATACCTCCCTGCGATCGTTAGTGTCGAGCACTACAGGCTTGCGCCAGTTCTCTTTAGCCAAGGAGAGCGGGGTAAGACCCTTGTCCACCGCGACCACATCTCGATGCATCCCCACGTCGGCTTCTAGGAAATATTCCCTAAGACTGCATATCTCGCGATTGTGGAGGGTCTTAGCGTTTAAAAAGCCTCGACCTCCACACTTTCGCGGGATATACAGTCTCATTACCGATGACCGTGGGTGATGCATTCGATATGCAGTCAGCAGCGTACGGACCCTCCTATCCAGGGCGTCGAGTTCGGTCTGAGTCCATTTGAGTATGCCGAAAGAGTACATCAAAACCGGCATGACCCAACCGTTGAAGGCGCGCACCTTGTTTCCGCCTGATAGAAGACTATTAAATACTTTCTTCAGGCGGCCAAAGAAACGCTCCTTCAACGATTGCTTCATGTCAGTAACATTGATGCCCAACGCTTCCGACATACCCAAATACTTATAGGTTTCGGATGCGGAGAGGGCTCTAAGGTTTATGGAATCCGAGAGTTGAGCTCCCACGGATTCCACAATCTCCCCTCGCTTTACATGCATGACCGCACATTTGTCCACACCAAATTCCATTCTGATGGCACTACTGAAAGTTTCAGTTACTTTCAGTAGCTCCATCAGTTGCAAATTGTTGGGGGCGAAGAGTTTTAGATCATCCATGTATAGGAGGTGAGATATAACCTGACCACCTCTCCTCAACCGATAGCCAAGACCTGAATCCTCTAGCAGTGTGCTTAGAGGATTCAGGGCTATGCAGAACCAAAGCGGACTCAAACTGTCGCCCTGAAATATGCCTCGCTCTATCCTTATCGACTCGCTATTCCTCTGGACATTTCGACATCCTGGATAGCGAAGGACCGTCCTCCATTGCCTCATACATTACATCAGGAAGGTGCGCAGAGTTGTATCTACTTTATACAACTCCAGCACCCTCATGAGCCATGTATGTGGCACCGAGTCATAGGCCTTCTTATAGTCTATCCAGCATGTCGACAGATCCTTTCGGGAACGGCGTACCTGTTGGCTAATGGTCATATCAATGAGGAGTAGCTCCTTAGTACCGCGGGACCCGTTCCTACATCCATTTTGAGAGGCAGACATAATGGAGTTGGTGTCTATATGTTTGTTAATTTTAACTCTCAAAATGGATGTAAAAACTTTATAGACCGTCGGTAAACACGTGATCGGCCTATAATTTTTGGGTTCCGCGGTGCTACCAGATTTATGGAGCAGGTGGGTAACTCCTGTTGTTAGGAACTGGGGTAGCGACCCAGACTCCAAAGCAGTCTGGTACTGAGCCGCCAAGCGAGCGTGCGATCTCATAAACCATTTAATCCAGAAGTTGTGCAGCCCGTCCGGTCCTGGAGACTTCCAGTTAGGTAGCGGACGAACTGCACGTGTTACATCTTGGGGGCAGATGGTAATAGCCCCCATTTCTGGTATTGGATCGCAGGCTCGCTTGACTTCCCGAGTCCAGTCACCTTCGGTGTGACTGACAGGCACCGACCAGATACTCCGCCAGAAAGAATCCATGGCATCATCATCCGGTAGGCGCGTGTCAGTCACACCTTGGTCCGGTCGCTCCCAAGCCCTATAAACCCACCTTTCATCACTCTGGAAGGTGCGATTTTGAGTATATCGCTCTACCCGCCGCTTATACCTACGAATACGGTTTGCCCATGCATACACTTTCTGCTTCAGAAAGTCGATGCGCTCTGTGATACGGGACATATAGTCCTCAGGGCTGATATCAGTCCCTGAGAACGCCCGCCTCACAAAGCGCATCACTCTAGGGCGAGTATTGCCCTCCCTGAAGCAGATTAGTTTGCCGATGAGCGCTCTGGCCACACTAATACGGCGCTCAATTCTGCACTGCCAGGCTGGTACGGCTGGTTTCGGTCGCGTAGCTCTAGAACTATTAGCAAATTTGACGTGAGCTACACGACATGCCGCTACAGCCGCGCAGTACAAAATTGAGTGAGTATCAGTGAGGTCTTCGCAGTCATCAAAATAGTTTGACAACTGCGAATCCAGAGCCGCCACCAGCGCCCTATTTTTGTTATGCATGGGCAACCGAGGTAAGCGTGGCCTAAGTTCGGGCGACATATATCGATATTCCTGAATCGCACCTTCCAAAGCACTCCTCAATTCCTCATTGCATTGGGTACTTACGATTGTAGCCCTGTCGTCACTCCTCTCGTCAGCTTGGCTTGTGTTGGACCGTGGTGTTACTACAACAGTCTGCGACGGGGGAGCAACGACATGGCTACTCTGCATTTTAACTCGTAGGCGATCAAGTGTAGTGTCGTCCAGCATATGATTACGCTGGATGACCCGCACCTGATCCGATAGTCGTTGTGCCGAAACGTTGACAGCTGGCTCAAGCACCTGAAAAAGAGAGAGCATCCGAACACGGTACGCGGTCAGATTATTTCCTCCATCTGTAGCCCCATAGTATGAGCGCATGACGTTTTCATTGATGGAGCGTGTCCATCTCATGCGCTGCACACTTCCGCCGGGAGCTGGGACCCTATCAGAGGCCGGTGGGCCTCGAGGTCCTAAACCGTCCGGCGGCCGGCGTCCTCCCCGTCGACGAGCAGGTGTTGGTGTCGTGGGCGGAGAGAAATACTCGTCGCTCGAGCTCGACGCAACTACCGCAGCCGGTGTTGTCACAGCACTCACAATGGAGCTGGATACCGGTGGCGGCGAGGCGGAGCTGAGCGACGAGTCCGGAGGTGGTGGGCGTGCTTTACGGGCGGCAGATCGTGTCAACATTTCGCTTGATTTTTTTCATTTCTGTTTTATCGGACGGAGGTGACATGACAGCTGATGTCACCTCCTGTTCGGCAGTTTTTGGTTCATGTATTTTGTTCTTTTGTGAAATATATGGGGTTTCAGGTTTGTTTCTGGATTCTTTTTTACACTTAAAAACTATTAAACTGCGTGTATACTGCGTCGAAAGATATTAATATTAAATAAGGTGAAAAATCAGAAAATAAAATTTCAAGGCGGTTTGTTGACTTTGATTTAAAAAAAAAATACAAATAAATCGTTTATTTTGTTTTTACAGTAAATGTTCAAACTGACGTCCCCCTACGAGAATGCAAAGTCTGCACCTCCTAATAAAGGAAGCTCTTATCCGACGGACAAAATGGCTGTTGTTTATTTCTGATACAGCAGATTGGATGCGCTGACGTAATTCTTCTTCCGACGTTATTCGTTGTTTGTAAACTTTGTCTTTTAAACATCCCCAATAAAAAAAATCTAAGGGATTTAAATCCGGAGATCGCGGAGGCCACAAAATTGGTCCTAATCGGCCGATCCATCTGTCAGGGTAAGTTTCATTGAGTTGCGCCCTTACTGCCGTCGCATAGTGAGCGGGGCAAACATCATTTTGTAACCACATTGCTTGCCGCACGTCTTCTGGAATATTTTCTAATAACGTTGGCAACTCATTCCTTAAAAAATGCAGATAGTATTCGGCGTTTAGAGTTGCTGGTAGTTCAAAGGGCCCTATTACCTCTGTCAGATTCATAGCAATATCTTTGTAACGACAAAGACTAGGCATAAGTTTTATACCAATTTGCAAACCTTAGTAATTTTACAAGTTTTTAAAATAATGGTACACTTTGGTGTCATACATTTTTTTTACAGGAGAATTTTTCCAATTCTGTTCTTTTCATCGTAAAAACAAAACTTTTCAATTCAAGATTTTTTTTCTAAGGCTAATAAAATGTTATTTAAAAAAATGGTATCTTATAACATTAGTAAACTATTCAGAAATGTTTGACAAAAATCACACCTAAATATGATACCATTTGCAGCAACAGCATTAAAAACACTGAATGCTGGTACAGAAAATAGTAAAAATCGAAAAAAAAAAAATATCTTGATTACCTTATCGGTTTTTTTTTTTACTGTTCAAATTAGTTGTTGGAAATGAGGTAAGCTACCTACTCGTTACGTTTGATCCATTATTTACGGGACACCCTGTATAATATGCCGGAACCGACAGATCGGAAAAGCTTAGAAAGGTTTTTAGGGGCTGTAAATTATCTTTCTAAATTTATACCTAATTATTCTGAGCATATTTTTCCACTGACCAAATTATTAAAAAAAGATATGACTTTGTGTTGGGAAGTTGGTCATAAAGACGCTTTCAATAAACTAAAAGAATTGATATGTAATGCACCAGTTCTATCTTTATACAATGTCAGTAGTCCGGTGGTGTTGTCAGTGGACGCGAGCAGTGTGGCACTGGGTGCCGTGCTCATGTAGGAGGGGCGTCCAGTAGAGTATGCGTCACACACACTCACTAACACACAACAAAGATACGCTCAAATAGAAAAGGAAATGTTGGCAATAGTATTCGCTTGTGAAAAGTTTCATCAGTATATTTATGGAAAAAGTAGTGTGGTCGTCGAATCGGACCATAAACCATTGGAAAGCATTTTTAGAAAATCTCTAGACACGGTCCCAGCTCGCTTGCAGCAAATGATATTGAAGGTTCAAGCTTATGAGTTGGCGGTCACTTATAAGCCTGGGAAGTATATGTACATACCCGATACATTGTCGCGAGCACCTCTTCCGGATTTATATGACGATAAAATTAGCAGGGCTATACTATGTCAAATTAAAATGGTAGTTAATAATATACCCATGTCGCAAAATAAGTTTACCCTCGTCAAGCGGGAAACTAGTAAGGATGAGTCTTTAAAATTGTTGTTAAAATATATTAATCAAGGGTGGACTAATAAATTTAGTATTCACCATGATTTAAGATACTTTTGGTCTATAAGAGATGAACTTTATTGTGTAGATGATGTAATATTTAAAGACAAACAGGTTTTGATACCACATTCTATGCATAGAGACATGTTAAAGCTTATTCAAGAAGGTCATTTAGGGATTGATCGTTGTAAGAGACGTGCTCGTGAAGTAATATTTTGGCCGGGTATAACAAGAGATATTGAGGATTATGTGAGAAGATGTAAAATATGTCAAGAAACAGCAAACAAACCGTGTAGGGAACCTATGATTCCGGTAGCTATACCAGAATTACCATGGAATAAAATTGGAACAGATATATTTGAGTATGGAAAGCAAAGTTATTTAATATTAATTGATTATTATTCTGGTTTTATTGAGGTCGCATATTTGAGAGACACTTCGTCAAACTCAGTAATATTTGTAATGAAAGAAAATTTTACACGGTATGGTATACCGGATACGGTCATCATCAGTGACAATGGTCCACAATATTCTTGTCGTAATTTTATTAAATTTGCTTTAGAATGGGGTTTTAAACATGTCACTTCATCTCCGTATTATGCTCAATCTAATGGTAAGAGCGAAAGGGCAGTTCAAACCATTAAAAATATATTGAAAAAATCAGTAGATAGTAATTCTGACTTTTATTTAAATTTGCTAAGTTATAGGAATACACCGCGGGAAAATTTGAATTCTCCTGCACAGTTAATGATGGGCCGACGTTTAAATTGTAGACTACCAGTCCATCCAGATTTATTAAAACAAACAAATTGTGATAACTTACAACATAAGAAAGTATTGGAAAAACAGATAAAGGTTAAGAATTACTATGATCAGCATTGTAAACCGCTACCTGAGTTGAATTTGGGCGATGAGGTTATAATGTTAGGAAACGCAAATAAAAGAAGCCGTGGTAAAATAATGGGAAAAGCGTTAACTCCACGTTCTTATATTGTTAAAAACAAAAAAGGTATTTATCGCCGTAATCGTCGACATTTGATTAGACCGGTAAAGGATCCTGCCGACAATCTTTGTCTGATATTGATGACGAGTATTTTTCGGGGGATGATAGGGATCATGATTATGTGCCAAGTACCAAAATAAATGTATCGTCATCTTACTCGCCACCTCATACCCGTAGTAAGATTTAGCTATTGGTATAAGTATTTTATTTTATAATGTAGAACTAATTATTATTTTAAGTTGGTTTATTATTATTATTTTATCTTATTTCAGTGGAATTAATGATTTTAAGTTTGTTTTTTATTATTATTCTATCTTATTTAAGGGGAAGGTGTTGTGGATTGTCTATTGGTTATGACATTATAGCAGTTGTTATCCAGATCTGTCTTTTATTACATTACAGTATAAAGTCCCCTTCACGAGAAGCTATAAATTTTGTAAACACACATTCATGGGTTTTAATCTTTGGGTAAAATAAAATAAAAACAGTTTTGTACTATTTTTTACAGGGATATAATTAGGTATATTAACACACACATCTAATTACAAACAAACAACATAACCTAATCCGCGAAAACACCACAAATAAACAGACGCATTCGAAATTCGAAAGACAGCAGAGACAACGTCAGCGTGAACTTACTTCAAAATCGTGGCTCAAATGTTTACGTTCCATGAATCAGATGCGTTCCAGTACCACAAAACCATAAACGACAGCGCTTTATATCGCTAAAATATAACCCGATCAAGTGAAATTGCTCATTAGTTTCGTATAACACGTACGTTACTTTGACGTCATTGAATTTGGGATTATTTGTGGTTGATTAAATTGTCGCTACGTAACTTGGTAGAAGTTCTTTATTTACAAAAATTATAGCTTCTCGTGACGGGGACTTTAGTTTCAAAAATAATTTATAAAAGTAAATTATATGAATGAATGAATCAGGGTTGGCATAAAACAAACAAGTTGTTTTAAAACACGTATTTTGATCAGTATTTAAAACAGTTCGAAATAAAACAATGTTTTTATGAAGTGTTTAAAATCACAATATAAATAAAAAGTAAGTTTAAAAACTAAAACCCGACTAAAAGGAATGAAACAAGAAAATATTTCAGACAGAAGTCAAGACATAGGTACAAAAATGATCAATGTAAAGCCGTGGTCGCATGCTTCTACACCTACAAAATTATAATGGCATGCAATTTTTTATTAGTCCGGTTTTAGTTTTACAGCCGCGCCGTACGTAGCACACTCTCACTGCTTGTTTTTAACAATTTATACATATTTATTTACTTGGACAATATGAAATATTATACATATTTGTAATGTGCTCGTCAAGCCCTTTCATTTGATATCTAACATGGCACAATTCAATTATTTTAAAAGCTTTTATTTAACTTGCAATGTATGTATGTATGTATGTATGTTCGGGTGGACTCTTGCAACTCAAACTGGAATTTTGTTGAAATAATAATTATGTTCGGTGAGTGTAAGAACTCATCTAATTTTAAGTAGGCACTAAACAACAAATAAGTAATGCATGATGTGCTTACCTGTAAGAAATTGGTACACTAGTCTATAAGTTTATTGCATGTATCTCATATCTTTGTATCGGTGTATTCAATTGTTGGTGAGCCAAATAAATAAAATAAAATAAAATAAAACTCAATTTTGAAGCAGATATCTTCAACCGATTGAGCTGAAATTTTGTATACCCGTTTAGTTTGGATGACAATACATGATAAATTAGTGACGTCATTCTAAATTTAATATGGCGGACCATCCAAGATGGCGGAATAGTTATTTTTAATGCATTTCTACAATATGGGTATCAAATGAAAGGGCTTGTTGAGAGTACCTAACTCTAAAAATAATGTGACGTCATTCTAAATCCAATGTGGCGGACCATCCAAGATGGCGGAATAGTTATCTTTAATGCATTTCTACAACATGGGTATCAAATGAAAGGACTTGTTGAGAGTAACTCGAAAAATAATGTGACGTCATTCTAAATCCAATATGGTGGACCATCCAAGATAGCGGAATAGTTATTTTTAATGCATTTCTACAATATGTGTATCAAATGAAAGGACTTGTTAAGAGTAACTCGAAAAATAATGTGACGTCATTCTAAATCCAATATGGCGGACCATCCAAGATGGCGGAATAGTTAATTTTAACCATTGCAAGTAGTTCAGACAGAAATTAGTTCTCCCCCTTGTAATGGTAAAGTTTGTTACTGCTCCATTATGTTTTCTGATAGTTTTGGAAAAGGGTTAGGAAAATTACTTAGTGACAACCTGAGTAATTCTTCTGAAAACTATTGTAGGCCTCAGAATTCCTACAAACAAATAATGTCTTCAATAACTAGGAAGGAATATGATCCTAATGCCATTATTAGTGTATTAATAGGTTATAGTTTTAATGTTAATAAAGATGATATTACTGATAGTGTCACCGAACTATTGAAGTTAAATTGTAATAAAATAATTTTGTGTGCTTTTCCATATTTTGAGCACTTGTCAAACAGACAAAACAACTACATTCACATGTTAAATAATTACATGCATTTCTTAGTTAGTCACCATAGTGACAAGTTTATATTTTTTGACATCAACATTTTTGTTGATAAGCTCAGGTCGACTAGGGATACTGTGTATCTGCCCATTAGTTTTAGACGTCAAATAGCTAGGCTATTAGCTTTTAATATTAACCCAGACATAATTAGTATGTCGAAGTCTTATAGAATTAGTACCACAATTAGTAATAGTACTAATGTTAAGGTGGTTAGCACAATTAGTTTAAACTAGTTTGTAAGACAACAGAAGGTACCAATAACAGTATAATTAAACTTAATAACAAAAAGGTATTTTCTAGCACTAACATAGTTAACTGTACAAAAGGGGCTAAGCAGAAATCCTTGAAATTATTACATCAAAATATTCAAGGTTTTTCTTCCAAACAATTGGAAATTGAATTGTTTTTAGAAAAAACAATGTTTGACATTATATGTTTAACTGAGCATTGGTTAAAAGATTATGAAATGTTAATTAACTATGAGAATTATAGTGTGGCCAGTTGTTTTAACCGAAAATCAATGCTGCGTGGAGGTTCATTAATCTTAATTAAAAGTTGTATTAAATCAAAAACCCGTAATGACATAGTTGAACTGTCGGTTGAACATAGCATTGAACTGTCTTGTGTTGAGCTAGATAAGCATGTTATAGTGTGCGTTTGCAGACCCCCAAATTATCAAAACTACTCTATATTTGAGTCAGTAATGGAAGATGTTTTGGCAAAACTTGCAACTTGTAATAAATCAGTAATTATTTGTGGTGACTATAACATTAATATTTTAGAAAATAATTCAAATACCGGTAGATTTTTAAATTTGTTCAAATCATTCAATTTGTCACATGTGTTTGTGGAACCGACCCGAATAACTACATCTACTGCTACATGTATTGATAATGTGTTTTGTTGCTGCGACTATTTAGATAAAGCCATAGTTAATTATCTCCCTTCGGATCACAGTGGTCAATCCGTAACTTTTGAGTCTAACATACCATTACAAAAAGTGCAGATCAAATTCAGACCAATAACAGCTGTTAATTTAAATAAATATATACTTTAGTTTGTAAGTTAAGTAATCAGGTCCTTACAATGAACAATGTTAATATTTTGTATAAAGAATTCTTTTCGTTAGTCCAATCCGAGTTCAATAATTGTTTTAAGAAGAACACTAAAACTATCAGCCCTAAGTTTTTATTTAGTGACTGGGCAACTACAGGACTCAGGAAAAGTAGAGATAGACTTTTCGAGCTGTATGGCCTTAAGCCTTATATTAACACGGAAACTTTTAATAAGTATGTTGCTACTTACTCTAGAACTTTTAAGAACACTTGTAAGGCAGCTAAAGCTTTATACATTAGCAACAAGGTTAAATCAGCAGACAATAAAATACAGACGGTTTGGAAAATTATCAATAATGAAACGAACAGAAACAAAAAGCATAATTCTGATTATACACTGAAGACGTCATGTGGTGGTCTCATTTGCGATAGCAAAGAAGTTGCTTAAGAATTTGTAAATTTCTTGTATCTGAAACCTTAAACTCCTCGCCCTCACTCTCTTTTGATTTATTAAGGGCCAACGTTTCAGCATGCCCGATTGAATTTAACTTTAAGCATATTAACCCCATAACGGTAATAAAAGCTTTTAAACAAATCAAGATCAAATTGACCGAAGATTTTTGGGGGATGTCCATAAAAGTCTGTACCTCCATAATTGAGACCATAGCGCCTTACTTAGCCTTAATATTTAATTTGTGTGTGGATCAAGAATTCTTCCCGGATTTAATGAAATACAGTAAGGTAATACCACTTTTCAAATCCGGGGACAGTAAAGACACCAATAATTATTGACCCGTATCCGTGTTGCCGGTATTCAGCAAGGTGTTTGAAAAAGTAATGCTTAATCAAATGCTCAATCATTTTAACACAAATAAAATCCTTCACGATCAACAGTATGGTTTCACCAAAGGACGTTTTACAACCGACGCTGGTGTAACCCTATTAAGACACATTTTTAACGCGTGGGAAGAGGCCCAAGATCCCATAGGGATCTTTTGTGACCTCTCCAAAGCATTTGATTGCGTCGATCACGAAACCTTACTCTTGAAACTAGAGCATTACGGACTTGGAAAACTTGCACTCAATTTAGTAAAATCTTATTTAAATGATAGACAACAGCAAGTTCAAATAAACGGTATCAATTCACTAGGTTTAAAAGTAAAATTAGGTGTGCCACAAGGCTCGATATTGGGTCCATTCCTCTTCTTAGTATACATTAATGATTTACTCCATTTATTAAAAAATCAACCACAAATGGTGTTATTTGCTGATGATACTTGTTTAATTTTTAAGGTAGATAGACGTGCTACAAATTTTAACGACTTAAATAACGCCCTACTGCAGGTCCAAAATTGGTTCACTGCTAATAATTTAGTATTAAATGGAAAAAAAACTAAGTGCATAAAATTTTCTTTACCAAATGTCAAAAGTAGTGATTGTGAGATAGTATTGAATCAAGAGAAACTAGAATTCGTTGATAAAACTATTTTCCTAGGGATCACGCTCGACTCAAGGCTGCAATGGGGTCCTCATTTAACATCTCTTGCAGGACGGCTAAGTTCAGCAGCATATGCTGTCAGAAAAATCCGTCAGTTTACTGATGTAGATACCGCGAGGCTAGTATATTTCAGCTACTTTCATAGTATCATGTCCTACGGTATTTTACTGTGGGGACGGTCTGCAGACATCGAGTCTATTTTTATTCTCCAGAAAAGAGCGATCAGATCCATATATTGTCTCCGCAGGCGCGATTCTCTAAGGAAACTGTTTAAGGATATTAACATCATGACGGTACCTTGTGAATATATCTATGAAAACATCATGTACGTAAGAAAGAATTTACATCTTTTTAGCAAAAGAGGTGATAGACATAATTATAGTACTAGAAATAGGGACCTATTAGTTCAACCAGGTTTCAGACTGGCTAAAGTAGATTCATCTTTCATGGGATACTGTTTAAAATGTTACAATAAAATTCCTCCCCACATACTTCAACTGAATGAGACGAAATTCAAATCTTGTATAAAACGCACACTATGCAGGCAGGCATATTATACGTTGGGGGATTACATCACTGATAAAAATGCTTGGCTCAATGCTGGTCCTGCTCCACAACCACAACTAATTGATTAACATTTGCAAATACTGTTGGAGCTGCTGAAGATTGTAAGACCATCTTTGCATTGTATAAACTCAATCTCTTTTGTATTATATAATTGCATAGCACACTATGTGAGCACTATGTACTAAAGAGTTACCATTTACCGGGTAATATGTCTTGCATTGACTTGAATGTGTCCTGGCAGCAGTGAGTATGTCATGCTCACTCAAATGTTTCGCTGATGGTGGCGCGTGTGTTGGATCATTTAGCTCCCTTCAAAATGGTTGAGCTGAATGGTGCTAATCCATGCGTCATGTTCGTGAACGGGCGCCGTCAGTTGGGACTGGTCATCTCTTAGCTGCCAGGGCTTATTTTTAATTTTAATTTTTTTGAATTGTTCTTTTTTATCTTTTTATTACGGACGCTTCTCATGTGTACGTCTTTCTACATTGTTCTCACATGTATAATTTCAACATGAATGATGTAAACAATATTTTGTAACAATTTTTTATTTAAAAGAGTGTCCGTGGAGTTTCTTGCCCGTTCTTCTCCATAGGTACCTACTACGCTTTGGAATGGGCAACTAGCTTCATACCTATTTCTGACTGACCGATTCCTTGGCAATTCAAAAGTGCCAGTAAATGGTTTAATTGAAATAAATGATTTGAGTTTTGAATGATTTCAGTTTTGAGTTTTTGAGTTTTAATGCATTTCTACAATATGTGTATCAAATGAAAGGACTTGTTGAGAGTAACTCAAAAAATAATGTGACGTCATTCTAAATCCAATATGGCGAACCATCCAAGTTGGCAGAATAGCTATTTTTAATGCATTTCTACAATATGGGTATCAAATGAAAGGGCTTGTTGAGAGTAACTCGAAAAATAATGTGACGTCATTCTAAATCAAATATGGCGGACCATCCAAGATAGCGGAATAGTTATTTTTAATGCATTTCTACAATATGTGTATCAAATGAAAGGACTTGTTGAGAGTAACTCGAAAAATAATGTGACGTCATTCTAAATCCAATATGGCGGACCATCCAAGATAGCGGAATAGTTATTTTTAATGCATTTCTACAATATGTGTATCAAATGAAAGGAGTTGTTGAGAGCAACTCGAAAAATAATGTGACGTTATTCTAAATTCAATATGGCGGAACATCCAAGATGGCGGAATAGTTATACAACAAGCACATAGAAACAGTGAAATCTAAATTGTCTAAATTTACCTACGCCTTGTTTCAACTTAAGCACAGCACAGATACAGAAACAGCACTATCTGCATACTACGCCTACGCAAACTCGTGGCTAAGATATGGAGTGATGTTATGGGGGAACAGCGTCGATGCAAGCGAAGTATTTATAATCCAAAAAAAATGTGTTAGAATACTGGCTCATATTGATAATACCAAAAGCTGTAGGTCATATTTTGTTAGTTTAAAACTACTAACTTTACCATCTATGTATATACATGACCTTTGCATATTTGTATTTAAAAATAGCAACATTTTTCCTAAAGTTAAAGACCTTCATAACTTAAACACGCGCCGTAAAAATAGATTATATCTTCCACCCTCCCGGATCAAAATGCTTTACCATAGCCCATATTATATGGCAGTAAAAATCTTCAACAAACTACCAGACCAAATTAAAACTGAAACAAAATTCAATAAATTCAACAGAAAATTAAAAGAATATTTAACACAAAAATGCTTTTACTCGGTCGCAAAATACTTAGAATAAAATAATTGATAAATTTGATACAAAAAAAATTACTAGTCATTGAAATTTCAGTCAGTCGTTGAATTGGAAAAAAGCACACACTTACACAGCAAAAATAAATAAATAAAATATTGCTATAATAATAAAAAATATAAATAAATAAAATATAGATAACAATTAATACAAATTAATGAAACATAAAAATTATTAGAATAATTAATACAAATCAATAAAATATAATAATTAATATATAAAAATAAAATAATTTGAAACCTCATGACATTAATTAAAATAACTATAAATAAAATAAATACTAATAAATACTAGTAATATCATTGAAAATTTATATTTGTTTAACAAACTTGCAATCCAGTAGGTACATGTACCTACTGACTGGATGCTTGTTTTGTATTAAGTAATTTACTACCTGTAGGGGATTCAGGTGCAGGGTGGATATTGGTGGCCATA
The DNA here is from genome assembly GCA_963680765.1 of Agrochola lychnidis. Taxonomy (NCBI): domain Eukaryota; kingdom Metazoa; phylum Arthropoda; class Insecta; order Lepidoptera; family Noctuidae; genus Agrochola; species Agrochola lychnidis. The sequence continues at coordinate 259,084 of OY796857.1, read as the reverse complement.
GAATAAAATTAATACACTTTCTCTGAGTACACACAATATAATCACAACACAGAAACACTAATTACAACACACAAAAATAGCATACGCACTAAACAGAGACTAATCGAGGTACTAGGAAACAGATTTATAACTACCGAAACACAAACTTATCCTCTGTTCCTAAATCTAGAATCTATCTAGGTCCCGTAAGGCGGAACTTTGCTATAGGTAGTCGATTTTATAGGCATTAGCCCCACACTATTCGACACTACCCATAAGGAGACTGAACATTGACTGAAAACTTATACTGAACTACTGAACATGTTATTATGACTAAAACACTAAGTTATAATAAGGATATCAAGTTAAAATGATTAGAACGCAATGACTGAACAATTTGTGACACCTTAAGTAGTTTTCTACCCTAGCGCGCCCGCCCTGTGGCTAGCATACGCAGTTTGTACGAAATCCCTATCCAAGTCTAGTTTTTCAAGGTGAGGGGGTCGGTATGCGATCGGGGATTGCGGGGTACGCCAATTTTCGGGTGCGCCAGGGGAGGTGAGGGGAACGAAGGGAAAGAAACTACGCAGTTGGTCTGCTTATGTATTACGTCCTATGTGACGCCTTTGTTCTTTCCTCAAATCGAACATCTCTACTACTTTTCTTTATGTAAAAGGTGCCTATTTATAGTGGATAGCCTAACTAAGACATTGTGTATGTCAGAACCCTTATTTATTGCCTAGATTGGCCTGTATAACATCATTTAGTTGGTAAATAAGGGAAATCTTTATGTCTTAGTTTCTAATCGACTTATACTATTATACTGAGGCTATCACTATACTTTTTATCTATATATTTAACTAGGTTACTTCACAATACGGGTAATAAAAGTAGTATCATTCAAAAGACTTTAATTAACTTAACCTAGGGTGGTGTGAAGTACCTAGTAACTGATTATAATCATCAAAAGAGATCGCTGTGCTTCTCAACAATCCCACCCCCTGTAAGAGGGTTCAACCAATTACTAAATCATTCGTAGGAAGCACAACGATCTTTACAACAGGTCGACGCAGGACCCCATGATTCGTCCTTACATCTACCACTCTTACTATAGAGTCTGACCCGGGGTATACTGTTTGAATGACCCCTTTGGTCCACTGGTTTCGTGGCTTTCCGTTGTCTATGACCACTACCACGTCACCCACTTTCACGTTTGGCACATTGTTGGCCCACTTATGACGTTGTTGTAGCGTCGGCAGGTATTCGCGCAGCCATCGCCTCCAAAAGAGGTCGGCCAGCGCGTTCACCCGTCGCCACATGCGGCGGGAGTCGAGGACGACTGCATGCCCACGCGTACAGGGAGCATCTCCCGCGGCTGTGCCAAGCAGGAGATGGTTAGGGGTCAACACCACCGGGTGCTCGACGTCGTTGCTCACGTACGTCAGAGGCCGGCTGTTTATAGTAAGCTCGGCCTCAGCAAGGAGGGTGTAGAGTACCTCCTCGCGAGGGGCGCGCTCGTGAAGCGTCGCCTTGAGTGCGTTCTTGTCTGATCGCACCAGTCGTTGCTTGTTCACCTCAAGCAAGTTTCTCACAATCATTATTCATCCAGACTGCGAACAAATCGAAAGAAAACGAAGCAATGTGGAAAGGAAAGTGGAAAGGGAAAGGAAAAAGGCCCGCGGTGCGCAATGAGGGCACCGCACGGCGAGAATGGCTGAGTCGGCGCTCAGCGATGTCGCCAGCTTCAGGTGGGCGGCGTGGGTGGTGAGGCCCGTAAACGACATGCCCCACCTCCTCTCCTAGCGCCAGCCGATGGCGCTCTCCGAGGCTAGGTACGCTGCAGGGGCTCAGCCTGCCGCGTACCCTTGCCAGCCCTTCCTTGAAGGGCATGGGGTCGAGACTTCGGAGTTTGCTGCTGTTAGGCAACGGATGCGCCTCTCGAAGCGCAGTGATGTCGGCTCCGTAGCTCTCCCTCTGCATTAAATGCAGCAGACGCGTCTCCGCCTCGCGAAGGTCTGCTGTGGTCACGGCGGATGAGACTCGCCGTTTGCGGCAGCGATCTGCGAACACTAATATGCGCGCCACGACATATGTGGCGCGCGTCCAGGTGGGCAGCCGCTCATAATTTAGCAGCGGTTCTGCCGGTGTCCCCGTCGTGTGCACCCGTTGGACTCGTTCCAGGTGCTCTTCCACCACTGCGCCGGTGTCGACGCTCACTGGCCACTGCTCCTGTGGGCAGCGAAGAAACGAGGGCCCCGACAGCCACTCGTCACCGTTATTGGGCCAGTCCATTCGGGTGGCCTTATCAGCCGGGTTCATCGCCGAGGGAACCCAGTGCCAGTCGCCCTGTTTCGACTTGCGGTCTATTTTCGCTAGTCGGTGGGACACGAACCTTTGAAACTCCAGGGCATCGGAGTTTATACATTTTAGGACGGTCTTACTATCCGTCCACAGATACTTGCGAGCTATAGGTAAACCTAAATCCTCTTCTACCGTGTTGGCCAGTAGACTGGCCAACACGGTAGAAGACAGCGGCTTGCAGCTCCAGACGCGGGACGGAAACCAACTTCTGTGGCGCTACTCTGGCCTTGCCTATTATCATGGCTAAGTCTCTGTTTCCGGAACTATTTATCCCCGCTATATAAGCTACAGCCGCGTAAGCGGACTCGCTTGCATCACCGAAAACGTGGAGCTCAATACCCTCCGGCCGATCTGGTACAACACTGTGAACGCGCCGAACTAGACCTGATCATCGGCACCGACTCAAACGCACACCACCCGCTCTGGGCAGCGACGCACCAAACTCCAGAGGAGAGGTATTATCCACCTATTTATTTTCTACTAACCTTAATATTGTAAACCGTGGCTCAGAACCCACTTGGGTCACAGCCCGAGGACAAACGATTATAGACCTAACACTTGCTACAGAAAACGCGACAAACCTTATTACAAACTGGCACGTATCGGACGAGCCTTCCTGCTCAGATCACAGAAGGATCCGCTTTACCCTAACTACCAATACTAGGAAACCAGAATCGAGGCGAAACCCGAGGCGCACAAATGTTCCCGGGTACAAACGCCTTCTGGCCTCCCTATTAGCAAGACATCTAACACAGGTAACCATTAGAGACCAAGCACAGTTAGAATACACCGTAACAAAACTATCAGAATACCTAACTGAAGCATACCACGCATGTTGTATACTAAGAGCGCCAAAAACCAGGAACGAGAGAAGCTCATGGTGGAACGCTGAACTTAGTAAACTCAGAGATGCGCTACGTAAGCAATTTAACAGAGCCAAAAACACCAGACTCCCGGTCAACTGGGAGATATACAAAGAGACCCAATATATATACAAAAAGCAAATCAGAACCGCCAGGAGGACAGCATGGCGTAAATTCTGTGAGTCTATCGAGACAAATAACGAAGCCGCAAGGGTAAGGAAGATCCTATCAACCGATCAGGACCGAACCCTCGGCGCGCTTAAAAAACCCGATAACTCATATACACTAACTGACCATGAAACCAGTAAGGTCCTTCTCGAAACTCACTTCCCAGACTGTTGAATACTGGAGGACAGGTTGTGGGAGGCTGAACCAGAATGGACCCCAACGGATCAAGACTGGTCAAGAGCCCGCAACATAGTGACAGAAGAGCGAGTAAAGTGGGCTATCAACACCTTTCAGCCATACAAATCGGCAGGGCTGGATGGCATCTTCCCAGCCCTGCTGCAGTGGGGGGTAGATTATTTGACACCATGGCTAGTGGAGATATATCGAGCCTGCATAGCACTTAGACACACACCTCTCGCATGGCGCGAGGTGAAAGTCATTTTCATACCCAAACCTGGCAAAACCGATTATACACAACCCAAAGCTTATAGGCCTATAAGCCTTACATCTTTCTTACTGAAGACCCTCGAGAGACTCTGTGACCGGCACATCCGAGACGGACCTCTCCGGGTAATACCACTTCACAAACAACAGCATGCGTACTCCACAGGCAAATCAACAGAATCAGCGCTGCACAGCGTGGTTGGTAAAATTGAATGCGCAGTGGACCACAAATGCTCAGCACTGGCCGCCTTCATTGACATCGAGGGCGCCTTTGACAAAACCATGTTTAACAGTATAAACACGGCCCTCGATCGACACGGCATAGACTCGACCCTGAGTGGCTGGATCACCAACATGCTCAAATTGAGAGCTGTACAAGTCACAGTAAATGACACTACGAGAGCCATCGTTGCGAAGGGCTGCCCACAAGGGGGTGTCCTCTCGCCGCTGCTATGGAACCTAGTAGTAGACAGCCTCATCAAAACACTCAATGACAAAGGTTATTTCACCGTAGGCTACGCCGACGACATAACCATAATAATAAACGGGACCCACGAAAACACCCTATGCAATCTCATGCGTCAAGCTCTGAAAATAGTAGAGGAATGGTGCAGTATGCACCAACTCTCAGTGAACCCTACAAAAACCGAACTGATTCTCTTCACAAAAAAGAGGAAATTGATGACACTACAGCTACCACGATTCTTTGGAACAACCCTAAGCCTCTCAACTGAAACCAAATACTTGGGCATCTTTTTGGACAAGCAACTGAACTGGGCAAAACACACGAACTATGTCACAACAAAAGCCAGCATAACCCTGTGGCAGTGTAAGCGACTGCTTGGCAGGAATTGGGGGATTAGCCCCAAGGTCACCCACTGGTTATACACCACAGTCATCCGACCGCTTATCACATACGGCTCACTGGTCTGGTGGCCCAGGACAGACCTGAGTACAGCCCAAAGAGAACTCGAAAAACTGCAGCGATTTGCTTGTGTTGCAATCACTAGCAGTATGAGAACTACACCCACAGCCGCCTTACAAGCAATGCTTGGACTGCCGCCTCTGCACCTCATTGTGCGGGAGGAGGCGGCTCTGGCTGCCTTTAGGCTGCATTTATCAGGAACCCTAAGCAGAGACTCTAGAATTAAGCACACACGCATAAAGGAAGATGTAATCAAGCGTCGGCCAATGATGGCATCACCCTGCGACAAAGCCCCGAAATCACACCATTTTCAAAGGCACTACGACATAATACTTACAGAAGAACAGTGTGACTACTCAGGCCCGGAAGAGGTGAGGGTCTACACTGACGGATCGAAGACCGACTCCGGTACCGGGGTCGGAGTCTTCTCATACGACCTCAACATTAAGATATCCCGACCGCTGGGAACGTTCAACACCGTCTATCAGGCGGAGTGTGTGGGCATCATACAAGCGGTCCACGCCATTGAAGCCAGGAGAGTTACGGACACCCACATACGTATACTCTCTGACAGCGCCTCAGTTCTCCAATCCCTGAAGAAAAAATATATTACCTCGAAATTAATACTAGAATGTCACAATGCACTAGAACAAGTAACGGTATCTAGTCGCAATACGGTGACGCTACAATGGATAAAAGGACACAGCGGATCGCTAGGTAACGACGCAGCTGACGAACTTGCTAGAAGAGGTTCTAGCACGGCGGTGTGTGGACCCGAACCTATCGTACCGATCCCTTTCAATCAAATACGCAGGTGGCTACAGGGGTTCACCCTCACACAAGCGGAGTACTGGTGGACCTCGACACCGGGCTGCAGGCAGTCCAAAGAAGCTATGCCATCCCTGGATAGCAGGCTAACCAGGCGTTTATTACGCCTGGACAGGAACGGCCTGCGCCTGGTGACGGGAACCATCACGGGACACTGCTCGCTAAACAAACACTTCCACACAATAGGCATAACGGACAGCCCCCTGTGCAGGGCATGCATGGAGGCTGAGGAAACCGTCGCGCACGTGCTCTTTGAATGCACAGGCGTCACCCAAATTAGAACAGAAACCCTCGGGTCACCCAGATCTTTTACAGATGTTCTGAACAAACCAGGAGTTTTGATTAACTTCTGGAGGGAGGTGGGCTGGTTGGAATAACCACCAAACGGCCGCCATGGCCCACGCACAATGGTTCACCTGACGGACTAAGTGCGGAAACCAAACCCCATAACATAGAACATAGAACGTTTTCGCTTCTGCCTCTCTCAATCTCTCATCCCACTGTATTCCCGTGTGCCATACCCGCTTCATCAATATGCGGGATTGTATGACGCACGGAAACAAAAATCCTAGTGGGTCAAAAATGGACATAATGAAACTTAAGAATTCCCTTTTGGTGGGGATTACCGACCCCTCTATTATACTTTTAGGGAGTCTTTTAAATGATAGGTCAAAAGCTAATTGATCCGCACCTGGTGACCATATCATTCCCAGTGTACGCTCTGTGGTGTTTTCACCTTTATCGAGCGAAACTCTGTCAGGCATGTCAGATTGTAGTCGGTCACGCAGCTCTTGAGAGTTAGTGACCCACCCCCGTATATTAAACCCGCCCTCGGCTTGGATGCGAGTCACTTCCTCGACCAATTGACCGGCCTGCGCGACTGACCACGCACTGTCAAGATAGTCGTCCATTTAATGTTTTGTGTGTATGGCCGCTACCGCCTCGGGAAATGTACTTTTGTACTTAGCTGCGTTTGTATTTAAAATGTAAATGGCTGATGTAGGAGACGACACGGCACCGAATATCATCGAATTCATGACATAAACGCTAGGTTCCTTATTGCCGGTCGCGTTCCACAGAAATAGCTGACCTCCTCTGTCTTGTTCCCTTATTTTAATACGTAGGAACATGTCTGCGATATCCCCGGTGTAGGCAATAGGCCCTACTCTGAATTTAAAGAGGACACCCAAAAGTGAATTTAAAAGGTCAGGCCCTGTTAATAGATTATCATTTTTTTTTTTTTTTAGGTTTTGGTTGTTATTTTTGGAATATTATAAACTTTTTTATGACCTTTGCTTTCCAGTTATAAGAAAAAAAAAACACTATTGCTAAAAAACCTAAATGGCTATCTAAGGGAATTAGTTTATGCTGTCGAAACAAAAGAAATCTACTATGGAAATATAGAATCAATCCTAGTGAAGATAAAAAAAAATACTCTTAAGCAGTATAGCACTCGGCTAAAAAAGATATTTAAACTTACACAAAAGTCTCAAAATAATTATCTCATATCTAATGCAGAAAACAAATCAAAAGCCACATGGAAAATAATCAATTCAAACAAAAGTCAACTACCAAAAGAAAATATTAAACAAATAATAGTAAATAATCAAACTATACGTAACCCTCAAATGATTGCTGAAGAATTTAATAAATATTTTGTCAATATAATCAAACCAATAAATGTATCTAAGCAATCCAATATCAATTTATCATCTGACAATAATCGAACAAATGATTCTGTAATAAACTTGACATCGTACAATAATTGTAATAATAATTTAAATAACCCCATCGCCGTATCTCTACGTTGACGTCGTGGTGGGGCTTGCGCGCTCCGAACTCTAGGTCTGTGCCGGTACAGTTTACTTTGCCGGAACAGGTCTGGGATGAGGAGCCAGACCAAAAGAGATACAAAAACCCGCAGGGCAGCGTGTGGCGAGCTGTTGGGCAGTAGCGACCCCACGGACCCTATCTCCCGGGAGAAGTCTTGTTCCTCACCTCTGGCTTGCCTTTATTGGCCGGCTGGAGTGAACACTGACGAGGAACGGCGCTCCCGCCTCATTCTTGCCTTAATTGGCCGGCTTGAGTGGAGATTCGCTAGAGCAAACGTGCTCGGAGGAAGGAAGTATTCCAGTAAGATGCTGGTAGGGATCTTGACCGTACTTCCGGGATTGTCCTGATAGCTGTGGAATACCTCTCCACTCCTCATAAGCACCTCAGGACGTGTTGCCCCCTTGTCGCTACGACACTATGTGCTAGCGACCATTTTCGGGGGCCCATTATTGAGTGTGCAAGTCACCCCCTGCCATTTTATCCGTGTGCATATAAAACATAGATCAGGCAGGGGCCATAGTCCTTCCATAGTTCCAGGTGACCAGTCCACTTTAGCAACCCAAACCCATAGTCCGATATCTTTGTTTCCATATCTTACAATAGCCCTACACCAACTGGGGGTTGTCCTTAGCTGCACTTGCATAGTGCGAACAGGGATAATCGTCGGCTGGTAGCTCATTTAATTAAAAACGTCTAAGGGGCCTCTGCGAGTTGGCTTCGGCTCCTCGTACGCCTTCCAAAGGTCCGGGACCCCTGGGTCCCGAGAAATGTCAAAGATTTAAATAATAACAATAATTTGACATTGACATCTCACAATAATACCAATAATAATTTAAATAATAACAATGATTTGAAACTGACATCACACAATAATAGTAATGATAATTTAAATAATGATAATAATTTGACATTACACAATAACTCCTATAAATCTTTATTCTTAAACCCTGTAATTCCATATGACATTTACAAAATAATTAAATCCCTAAAAAACACTAAAAGTACTGGATACGACGACATTGCAACATCTTCAATCAAAGAGGTAGCGCATGTTATCAGCCCAATTCTCAGTCATATCATCAATTTGTGCATTGAGCACGGTGTTTTTCCGAGTAAACTGAAAATGTCTGTAGTAAAGCCGCTATTCAAGAAAAATAATAAGGAGGACATGGCATCCTATAGGCCTATAGCACTGATTCCTATTTTCTAAGATACTAGAAAAAGTTAATACCATGCAATCAGTACTCATTTTGAAAAACAAAATCTATTTGCAAAGGAACAAAAAGGCTTTAGAAAAAATAAATCAATTGACTTAGCAATTTATGATCTTTTAAAACCAATTTATACAAATATTGACAAACGTGTTCCCGTGACTGCAATGTTTATGGACATGACCAAAGCGTTTGACTACGTGCACCATGAAACACTTTTGAATAAACTGTACAACTATGGAATAAGGGGCAATGTCTATAGTTTATTAGAATCTTATTTAAGTGATAGATATCAGGTTGTAGAAATAAATGACATCAGCTCTTCAAATGCCACAGAACAAAAACATCGATCTAAACATAAAAAAGTACTATACGGTGTACCACAAGGTAGCGTGCTAGGGCCACCCTTATTCTTAATTTCCATTAACGATCTGCCAAACGTCACACAACACCCTATGATTCTTTTTGCTGACGACAGCACAGTTATTTTTACTGGTGAAAATATGGATACTTTTGAAGCAGACGTAAATAATACCCTTAATGTAATAATTAACTGGCTCACAAATAATAACCTGGTCATCAATAATAACCTGGTCATCAATTTAGAAAAAACTAAATTAGTCACATTCCCGCGAAAGAATAAAAGCTACTTCAACATTCAACATGATGGTACAGTAATTGAACAAGTCAGCTGCGTAAAATTTTTAGGACTTTGGATAGATAATGATATGCAGTAAACTGAACCAGTACTCATATGCTCGATATAAATTATCCAAAATTGTCGATCTATCAGCACTATTAACTGCCTATCATGCCTACGTATCATCAACCTTAAAATACGCTATTATATTCTGGGACAACGCCACAAACAAAGAATTAGTGTTTAAAGCGCAAAAAAGATGCGTTCGCGCAATGGCTGGTATCTTTGTTCCAGAATCATGCGAACCATATTTTAAAAAGTTTAAAATTTTTACCTTTCCATCAGCTTATATCTATGAAGTTGCAGTATTTGTTAAAATAAATAAAAATCTATTCGGTGAACTGAAATCAAAAAGGTATATACTGAAAATATCTAGTATACCATAAAGAACTGCTCTTATGGGCAAAAGTTTTTTTGGAATGGCATCTAAAATTTACAATAGGATACCTGTGGACATTTTAAGCACCAAGGAACTGCCACTATTTAAACATAAATTGCGTAATTTTTTAATTGACAAAGCTTACTACACGGTCCAAGATTTTCATAATAATTAATGCCTACTACAATCTGTCACCATAATTTGTTATTACTAAGATTTACTTTTAAGAGAGTAAACGCGGGAAACAAAGTGAATGGTGCTATACATGCGATTGTGACCAACCAGTCGATGTCTAAAAAGGCTCGACTGGCTGTTCACAATGGTGTGCTGGTGCCCACGCTTATGTATGGTAGTGAATGTTGGGTGTGGCAAAAACAACATGAAAGTAGAATAAATGCTGTGGAAATGCGTTCCTTGCGAAGCATGTGTGGCCTGACTATGAATGATAGGCTGAGGAATGATGTGATAAGACAGCGGTGTGATTTAAAAGAAGATGTAGTGACAAAAATTGAAAAGGGTATGCTGAGATGGTTTGGGCATGTTGAGAGAATGAATGAAAGGCGACTAACAAAATGTATTTACAAGGCTGATGTAAAGGGAAAGGCCGGGCGGGGACGCCCTAGGAGGACATATACTGACCTTATTGGTGATGTTCTTCAGAAAGGCCAGGTGCGTAGTACTCGCAACCGGCGTGCGTGTATGACCAGATGTATGAACGTAAACGAGGCAAAAGGACTATGTAAGGATCGTAGCAGGTGGCGTTCTGTAGTTTCTGCCTACCCCCATGGGAAGAAGGCGTGAGTTTATGTATGTATGTATGTGTAAGATTTACTTTTATGTGATGCCTTTTTTTTTTTTTTTTTGGGTGTGAAATTATCAAATAACTTCTCCCGCTCTGGGCGGAGCGGGAGGGCGTGTCAGACTCTTACTGACTAAAACCCACCCGTGTTCCTTCGGTTGCCCTGTTGCCGGGGGCCACGATTTCCCTATCGGTTTTCTTCGAACCCCCGGCAGGCACTGGCCCTAGCGGACCCCGTCAATTCTGCTGACATCTCTTTGAGGCGCGCGTGGAACACGACGCGCCGTCAACCCGGGCTTGGTCCTTATCGGACGGCGAGCTACCCATTGCTCACCGTCCGCAAGCCCGCGCCTACGGTGGCCGGAAATCGGCTCGCGATTCCCGCCTCGGGCGTCTCCTCCTATTGCGGCGGTTTGGGGCGTGAGGGCGCGAAGTTTGCCTCTCCCTCACGCGTTCCGCCTCTTCCTTCGCGAGCATTACCGCTTCGCAGAAGGAGGTGACGGCCTGCCATTTCCTCTCGCTCCGTACCATGGCCTGAACCAGGGCCGGACGCGAGAGATCACCGCCGCCGATCGCCTCTACGAGGACACGGCGTTGCTCTGCCCAAGCTGGGCAGACCTCCACCGTATGCCTGTCCTCAGGCCGATTATTTATTTATTTTTAACTGCATGTTGATATAATTATTGTATGCCTATTAGGCAGGACATAATGGAACTGTAATTTACCTAACATCTGTATGTATAACCTATGCCCACAATAAAAAGATTTGATTTGATTTGATTTGAGTTATTTTTTATGCACTTTTGCAATATGGGTATCAAATGAAAGGGCTTACCGAGCATAATTAGAAAAATATTCTGACAGCACTCTTAATCCAATATGGCGGACTTTTTAAGTTTTTTATGCTTTCCTATAGTATGGGTATTAAATGAAAGGGTTCGCTGAGAATAAAAATTCAGGTTAAAAAAAGATGGTGATTATAAGCTCCGTTGCTCTAATCCACTTGAAAGGTGTTGAGACCTCGATTACCTATTATTAGAAACCTAGCCAGCGATAACTAAAAAGTAAAAAATAAATTATAAGCAAAAAAACCACTCGAAAAACGAGTGCAACCTTATAAAACCATGGAGTTTGGAACGTATTTCACTGGTTAGTATTTAAATATTCAAATCTTATTACTTAATTATTATTTTTCTTCTGGAATGAAAACTAATTAATTAAAATGTTTTACTCATCCACTGACCCATATTACTAAAAGTTAATGAATGTCAGTAATATTTACATGGATACCCTACTTAATGATATGGCCAAACGTCGACTGACATATCATTAAACGTTACGTTTGAACGATATGGTCAATTTTAGCTGGCCATTTCATGGAACACAACAATTTCAGGAAGTGGTCGATCATTTCGTGAAATGATCAATTCTAAGAATTTTATCTCAGGGGACCAATAGGCACCTGAATAGGTGCCGAATCTTTAACTTATATTGTATATATATTAGAGGGGACGAATGGGAACCTTAAAAATAATATTTTGAATTAAAATATTAATTGGTCCCCTACCAGGAGACCAATGGGCACCTATATAGGGGCCGAATCTACAACTTTTATGCTGGGGGACGAATTTTAGGGGACGAATGAGCTCTGACACATTCTAAGATCTGGCTACGACATATCGATTTTCATTGGTGAATAATATTATCAATTAATATTTTTTAATTGTTTTATTAGATAAATGTTTTGTGAAGTTAAATGTGTGCCTGTGATGTCACCGTGTGATTGCGCGTGGCGGATCCGTGGAGGTCACGTGGCGGATACGTGGCGGGTACGCGGTGAGCGCGGTGCGGGTGCGCGGCAGGCGCTTAGAGAGCGCGCGCGCTCGTGCTGCTCTGGTTCCGCCATGGCGCTGAGCCGCACCAGCCTTTCTTTCTGATGCAGTAATACCTATTCAAGTTCAAATAATTTATTTCGAGTAATATAGACTTATAATACACATTTACAAATAAAATTAAAATAGAATTGAAATAAAATAAGTTATTTAAAATTCAATAAAATAAGATTAAAATAAAAATTAAAAAAAAAACAAATAAGAATAAAATTTTTTTTGTCATAAATTATAGTTTAAATGTCTTTTCAATTTAAAAAGAAAGCGACATGTAACACGCTTGGAAATATAAATTTTACACTCCCAAGCGCGCCACGTGCCGCTCACAAGAATGAGTCATGATGGCACAGTCAAGCCTTCCCGCGAGCGCGGCCAGCATGCTGTTAGTGCTCCCCCGCACTCGCCGCACCAGCGAAGTGCTTCGCTTGCGTGGAAACAATCAACGCGGGCTTCCGCAAACATTGTCAATGCGCTGCAATAGCGGGGGAGCCCCAACATCATTCTGAACGCGTTGTTAAACTGGACGCGAAGGACACTGTACGATTTTTGCGTGTAGTCGTCCACAGACTGCATGTGTACATTGTGGTGCAGTATGCTCTAAAAAGTGTTAGTTTTGCTTCACTTGAACACCTAGCAAACCTACGGATTACCATGTTCGCTCTAACCGGCAGCACCCTCCGCTCCCGTTCAATGTCCGCATCATCTTTCAGGGTAGGTTTCACTAGGTGGCCTAAGTTTTTAAATTTGTCTACCCTTTCTAAAGGTGAGCCATTCAGTTTAATTGGTGGCATTTCTATTACTTTTCTAGGTCAACCCTGGAAAACCATACACTGACTCCTTTTACATTATACAACAGTCCGTGGTTAGCTGCATAACCCTCACAGATACTCATCAGCCTTCTGAGTACGCAGACCGAGGCGTTCAGCAGCACCATATCGTCTGCGTAGCTAACGTTATTAAAACAGACGCCATCTATGTGACAACCTATATGTTGCTCGCTGAGCGCCTCAATCAGCCCATTGATGTACAGGTTAAAAATGGAGGGAGAGCTCAACCCCCCCTGCCTCACCCCACATTCCAACCTATACGGGTCCGATAACGTGCCCGCCCACTTCACGTTGTTAACCTGTACCCTAATTGCGTAACTTATTTTCGTAAACAATTTTGCCTGATTTGTTTCATTTTGACAGTTCAACAATATTCGTTGCGTTATTTACGTTGTTAAGCAATTTTTTTTCCAACTTATGAAGCAATGGATTAGCAATCTGTTTCAAATCGAAACAAATTGTGATTGTGCTGCATTACGCAATTGGGGTACTGGTTCCCATACCAATACTTAAAGATGTTGATAAGTTCATTCGGCATATGGGATGATCTCATTTTATCCCACAAAATATCATATGAAACCAGGTCAAAGGCTTTGAAAAGGTCGAAGAAGCAAGCGTACATGGACGTTTTTCTCTCAGTACAGTATTTAACAGCACTCTTAAAACACAATATTGCAGTTTCTGTAGACAGTCCCGGCCGAAAGCCGAACTGATTGTCGTGTAACTTTAGGTAGGTATTTATTTAGTTGTTTATTAAGAATGCTGTCAAATACCTTAGCAACTATTGTGGCCAAAGAAATAGGTCTATAATTAGATATATCTGACAAATCTCCTGCTTTGTTTTTCACTACTGGCACTACGACAGTTCTCATCATGTAGGTGGGTAGGTACGAGTGTGAGATGTAAAGGTTGTACAATAAAGTTAACACGCTGCACATAGTTATGAGGCCCAGCGTGCTGTTCGTGTTCCACACTTAATCCGTCATGACCAGGGGATTTGCCATTACAAATTGATTTAACCGCCATTGATACATCCTTGGTCGAGATTCTGGTATCAACATACTCCCCACTCACCCCACCCCTTTTCTGAGATGAAGATGGTCCCAACGGCGACCTAACAACAAAGTTATTTTTAAATTTATCAGCGATGCTTTTTATGTCATTCGTACCGTCTACACTCACGGGAAGACCGGCCGACTCCTCAAACGATCGGTATTGTAGCGCGTAGGCATTTTAAATATCTTTAGTCTTAGGCAATGTGTCATATATTGCCTAACTACAGTAGCTCGTAAGTTAATTCTAAGTCCTCCCAATCTCTGTATACAACATCAGTCGTTCAGTAAAATTTCAACTGAGAACACGCTCTTTCATTTGCCGAACCTTCTGGATAATACACACACATCAACCACCTTAACAGCAAAGTATTTTTGAAACAATTGATATCCTTCGTGCTATGCTTAGTTGCCAGAATATCCATTTTCAGCTGGTCTTGATGGTTTAAATACCATTTTAAACGAGACTTAAATATTTTTTTGGTTCGCCCTGGCCGTCCCAAGACTGTCGCTCACATATTTCCAACAATGGTTTTAGGCTGATATTTACTCCGCTTACGCTTGCTCCCCCCCCTACCACCGATGCCTGGGATAAGGCAAGCACGATGTTAGAGTATAGTTTATCAATAAGTAAGCTATGAGTAGGGTAGGGTCATTACAATACCGATCACTACACAATTTAAATTCAGTAGGAAAACCAATAAGTCTGTGACGTTTATGACATTCAATTCGATATTGTGACACTTGGTCCGCTGTTTTCTCCCCCCACACAATTTTATTATCAGCTACACGTGTCACACTTCTTAGAGCAACTTACATTCACAAATAACGGGAAAGTGATCTGACCACATTACGTCATAAACATACACACACATTGCACACAGCCATAGCGGCCGATTGCGACATTGTTAGACAAAACTTGAATATTATAAAATGTTTAATTAGTTATTTTAGTGCATACATGAGATGACACAATAGAAAAAGAAACAAAAGAAGATGTAAAATATTTAAAATTAAAAAAAATATAACTATAAAAGGAGGTTTTAAAGCATTGATATATAAATCAATGTTTTAAAGGTACTATAAAACCTACCTTCTTGTTGACTCTAACAAAATTGCCAGGCCAGAAAAACACTCCCCCGGATGTGGAACACTACGAGCCGCCAACTCGGGTCCTGCTGGATGGGGGTGGCGGACGTCCCCGAGACTGCCGTCCCTCCGGACCTGTTTACGGGGGCTGGAAGAGGGCATTGTCCGCCCTCCGCCGACGCCCGGTCCACCTGCTATGGATCAGGAGAGTGGTCTCAATCTCCCTCTCTCTTTCCGCAGCCTCCTTCTGTGAAATTACAGTTTCATAGAAGGAGATCATCGCATCCAACGACTCGGTGCTCCTGACCATCGTAAGAACGATAGCCGGCAGCGACAGGTCGGCTCCGACTTCTGATACGAGGGCACGGCGTGGCTCCTCCCATGCAGTATACTCTGCCAGTATATGCCGCGCCGTGTCCTCCCGGCAGTGGGTGCAGTGATGGCACCGACGTCCATCTCCCTGTTTATGCACCACAGGTACTTCTCGAAGCAGCAATGACCCGAGAGTACCTAGGTCGCCCGAAACGATAGGGAACCGTGCCTCCTCCCGAGCTACTCGTCGAGCACTGGTCGGATCGTGTCGACGGTAGCGAGGCCGACAGTAGGGCACAGAAGCCTGTCCCGCCATTCCGTCACCAGGACTTCGTGGAGCTGAGACCGACGAAGCTCGATCTCACGCTGCATCGGTCCACTACCCGCGTTCGCGCCTTCTCGCGTCACCGGTGCAGTGAAGCGAGGGCTCTTGCTTCTAGGTCCCAGGGCGGGAATCCGGCTAGTGCACAAGTCTCCTCGTAGGAGATCGTGCGATACCCCCTGATAGCTCTCTTTCGCAGTATTGCGATACTACCGGCCGTCAGGTCAGAAGCTCACACCGGGGCCCCGTACAGGGCCATGGATCGCCCGATCACCAAGTACAACCGCTTACAGGTGGTCCTTGGGCCCTCCAGATTGGGAAGCAGCGTCGACAACGTACCCGCGGTGCCCATCAACTTGGGCGGCAGTTGCCGAAAGTGGGGGCCGAAGTGAACCGGCTGTCGAGCACCAGTCCCAGGTACTTCATGGTGGACCAGCAACGCTGCCTTCCCTTTGTGAACTCCCCCGGGCCGTCACTAGCGTTTCGTCCGCGTAATAACCCGGAAAAGCCTGGGTCCTGGCCATGGGGGCTCTCGGGCCTCGACTAAGGGGGCTCCTAAGCGTATGCATGGAGAGGGGCCAGTTCCCACTTCGTTGGAAGACGGAGAAACTGGACCTCATCAGGAAGCCGGGGCACCCAGCAGACTCTCCGTCTGCTTATCGGCCCATTGTGCTGCTCGACGAGGTGAGCAAGCTCTTCGAAAGAGTCATTGCAGACCGCCTCGTCGGGCAACTGGTGCGGGTGGGGCCGGATGCTCGCAAAGGAGGAGGCGGAACGCGTGAGAGAGAGGCAAATTTCGCGCCCTCACGCCCCTAACCGCCTCAGGAGGAGACGCCCCTAACCGCCGCAAGAGGAGACGCCCGGGGCGGGAATTGAAAGAAAGAAAGAAAGAAAATACATTTATTTAGCACAGACAAAAAGGCACACAATACAACATAATTATAACACAAGTGAAAGATAGTAATAAAAAACGAAACAAAAAACAGTGTAAAATAATAATTTAACATGAAAATTAGTGTGCCTCGCGGCCGATTTCCGGCCACCGTAGGCGCGGGCTTGCGGACGGTGAGCAATGGGTAGCTCGCCGTCCGACAAGGACCAAGCCCGGGTCGACGGCGCGTTGTGTTTCACGCGCGGCTTAAACAGATGTCAACAGAATTGACGGGGTCCGCTAGGGCCAATGCCTGCCGGGGCTGCGAATACGGGCCGAAAGGGACATCGTGGTCCCCGGCAACGGGGCAACCGAAGGAACACGGGTGGGTTTTAGTCAGTAAGAGTCTGACACACCTCCCGCTCCACCCAGAGCGGGAGAAATTTATTTGATAATTTCCCACCCAAAAAAAAAGGGCCGTCACTAGCGTTTTGTCCGCGTAATACGTCAGTACCCAGTCATAACCGATTTTCCATAAGAGCGGGCCCAGGACCAAACCCTGTGGAACACCGCACTACATATCGCGCCGGCCCCCATAGTTGCGTCCCATGTAAATGACACATCTTTCCGTCAAAACCTAAGCTAACCTAACCTTACCTAACAGTGATTAATTGATCTTGGATTTTCAAGTAAAGTATAAATATGGAACTGCTCAAAGATGAACAGCATTAGCGAATTCTTCTTGTGATTAAGTAATTACCCAAAAAATATCAAATAAAAAATATATCAAAGAAAACAGCTGGTTAGGTTAGGCTAACATAACCTAACAAAGGCATCAGAGAAAAAAATGGTCCCTGGTAAAAAAAAAGCCATAATGAATGAGAACCATAGTTAGGTTGCTGTATTCTATTCCTTTTAATATGAATTGCTTTTGGCTATACCAAATATATAAATGTAAATAAATGCTAATATTGAATAAAAAAAGTAATATTCCAGGTAAAAGAAAGAAAAGAAAAGAAAGAAAATACATTTATTTAGCACAGAACCCCACATGCCCCCGGCAACAGGGCAACCGAAGGAACACGGGTGGGTTTTAGTCAGTAAAAGTCTGACACGCCCTCTCGCTCCACCCAGAGCGGGAGAAGTTATTTGATAATTTCCCACCCAAAAAAAAACCCACATATTCGAAGAATGTCGCCATAGTAAAAAAAAAAACTAACCCCCTAGACGCTTCGAATGACATTAGTTTCAAACTTACTGATAATGTAGCTTTATATGGAAAAAAAGATTTTTTAAATCGGTTAAGTGTTTTTTGAGTTTTTCGATTACAAACAAACATAAAAAATCAAATCTTTTCTCTTTACAATATCTTTTTTTTATTAGGTATTCTGTATTCAAGTGTGTAAATAACTTATAACTAATTTGATAAAAACAACAAAATTATATACTAACTTAACTCTAAAACTATTTACAAACTAAAATATGTGGGACACAACCTGTGTCGACACTCTTGCGCCATCCCATCTTCCTGGCTCGGCGTGTTGTGCTGGTGCTGCTGCTTGTTGGAGGGTGGGACGTTTCTTCTCATTGAATGCTAATATTGAAAAAAAAGTAATATTCCCGGTAAACCCCAATATTCGAAGAATGTCACCATAGTTATTTTTTTTCTGCTCCTTTTTATCTACAATCAGCTGTTTTGCCATAATTAGATGTGGTCTGGGGTGAATTTTGTGTGATTGCCATTCCAATGAATAGCACCATCTATAGTGGGGACACTTCAGTTCCTTTGGTCGAGTTCCAGTATATGCCATCTTGGCGTTTTGTGTGGTCTCTGTCTTGAATTAGAGCTTTAGCTAATGTGTTGCTGTGGTTGTTAAGTCTGTCTTTGTACTTTTTGCTGTAGTTGTTTACTTCTTCTCTTATGGTCGGCATTTTTAGGTATTCATGTATTTTTGAGTTTCTTACAAACCAATGTGCGCTGGAGATTGTTCTTAGAGCAATGTTTTGGAATCACTGAAGTATCTCCAGGTTAGAATTACTAGCAGATCCCCAGAGTTCTACTCCATAGGTCCAAATTGGTTTTATGATGGCTTTGTAGACAAGCAATTTATTGCTGAGAGATAGCCGTGATTTTCGGCCTAATAGCCATGAGAAGTTCTTAAATTCTATATTTGCCGCTGTTCTCTTGACTTTAATAAATTAACACATTAGTTGTCCCAATTGTAAAGAATAGGACTGCAGACTTATCTGATGTAGGTAATTACAGACCCATATCACTTGCCACTGTACTAGCTAAAGTATTGGACAGTCTATTAGATAAAACTCTCAACAAATGGTTGAAATTAAACGACGCACAGTTCGGGTTCAAGCCTGGACTTTCCACTGAAAGCGCAATATTGAGTCTTAAACAGACTGTCCGATATTATACTGACAGAAGCACGCCTGTGTACGCGTGTTTCCTCGACCTCTCTAAAGCTTTCGACCTCGTCTCCTATGACATATTATGGAAAAAGCTCGGGGAAGTATGCGTACCGCCTGAAATTATACGTGTTTTCCAGTACTGGTATGGTAATCAAGTGAACTATGTGAAGTGGAATAATTCACTCTCTGCTGCGTATGGGTTGGAATGTGGGGTGAGGCAGGGCGGGCTGACCTCGCCCAAGTTTTTCAACCTTTACGTCAATGAGCTGATCGCTGGACTCAGCAGTAATCGGATTGGATGTTGGATTGACAACGTTTGCGTCAATAACCTCAGTTACGCGGATGATATGGTGCTGCTGGGTCCAACGGCCGGCTTCATAAGAGAGCTTTTAGAATTTTGCGAAAGGTACGCTGCTAGCCACGGTCTAATTTATAACTGTAAGAAGAGCATGTTCATGATCTTTAAGGCCCCGGTAGGAAACAGTCATACGAGCCAATTATCACCCTCAATGGTCAACCCCTGCAAAGGGTGAAACAAACCAAATATCTGGGGCACTACGTAATGGAGGACCTTAAGGATCATGAAGATGTCGAACGCCAGCGCCGGGTTCTTGCTGTGAGAACCACTAGCTGGTTCGCAGGTTTGCTTGTTGCAGTAAAGAGGTTAAGATAACGTTGTTTAAGGCTTACTGCCAGACTTTCTACACGAGCGGCCTGTGGGCCAGCTACACGCGGAAAACAATGGACGCCCTGAGGGTCCAATATTAATTTAAAAAAAAAAAAAAAAAACAACAGCTTCAGAATGCTTTTGGGACTGCCGCGCTTTTGCAGTGCCTCTGGCATGTTCGCGCAGACGCGTGTTCACGATTTCCACGCAATGGTGAGGAGTTAAACGGCGTCGCTGCTATAGAGAACGCGGTCAAGTTCTAATAGCATTCTAAAGATGTTAGTGAACAAATTTGACTCGCCGATAATGAATCACTTCATGCAGGTTTTGGTTAGGCAGGAGTGATTCATTACATTCGGTGAATGTATGTAAATATTGTTTGTACTTAGTTATAATTGTAACACACTAACATAGTTTTTAAGTTTTCTTTTTGTATCTAACTAACTAACATATGGATCATTGTTGTCTAAGTCAATAAATAAATTTAATTTTATTTTATTTTAATGTGATTTGCCCATGTTAGTCGTCTATCTAGGTGCAAGCCTAGGTATTTCACCGTGGTGCTGGTTGGCAGGGTTCCTCCTTCCATGCAAACAGGTGCGCAATCCCCTTTTCTCAGTGAGAATGTGATGTGTGTGGACTTTGTTAGGCTGGGTTTGATTCTCCATTTTTGCAACCACACGTCGATCTTATCCAACTGTGCCTGTAGTTTAGCGGATGCTTTTACGGGGTCAGTATCGCTTGCTAGGCACGCAGTATCATCTGCATAGGTCGCTGTAACCACATTAGCAGTCTCAGGTAGGTCTGCTGTATATATGGAGTAAAATACAGGGCCTAGTATCGACCTTTGCGGTATTGAGGCTTTAATTTGATGAAACTTTGAGGATTCTTCTTCATATTTCACTTGAAACCATCTTTGTTACAGGTATGATTTTAGAATCATGTAGAATGAGTTTGGAAGCAGAGGTTTAAGCTTGTACAGAAGTCCCTTATGCCAAACTTTGTCGAATGCTTGCTGGATGTCTATGAATACAACAGAACAGTACTTTTTTTCTCGAGGGATTGTCTGATTTTGTGAGCTACTCTGTGCACTTGCTCGACAGTAGCATGTTTCTCTCGGAATCCAAATTGGTGAACTGGGATTATCTTGTTCTCGTTTAAAACTGGTATCGTTTATAACTGAACAACAATATTTTTTCAAACAGCTTTGATAGAACTGGGAGTAAGCTTATAGGTCTGTATGAGCTGGGTTCAGTTGGTGGGTTTTCCGGTTTGACCGTCATGCATATTGTTGAAATTTTCCTTAATTTCGGAAAGTGGTGTACTCTGAGGATTGCGTTGAATAACATTGTTAAAAATACTATCGGTTATTTGAGCAGTTGCTTAAGAATTTCTCCCGTTATCAGATCAAAGCCAGGTGCTTTTTTGTTTTCTAGCTTGCAGATCGTTCTCCTAAGTTCCCTGGGAGATACGAGTGTCAAAGGTAGCGATAGTTGCTGGTCACTCAATAGTATCTTGTCTATTTCATCTTCAAATTCCGTCATAGCTGACTCATTCGGAGTAAACACTTCACTTAGGTGCTCAGCAAACAATTCTGCTTTCTCTTTTTTGCTTTTGGTCCACGATTTTTCGGTGTTCTTCCTTATAGGTGGAATGTGGGTTTGTGGTCTTTTGAAGTCTTTTGTTACTTTCCATAGGGAGTAGTTGTCTTTTTTATAGGTAGAGATAGTTTGCACCTTCTGTTGAAAAGTTTAATTTTCATTTTCCTCTATGAGTTCTTTTAGCTCTCTGGAAGATTTGTTGTATTTTATTCTATCTTTTTGAGCTCTGCTTGTTTGCCATTGCCTTCGTAGCTTCCGCTTCTCCGCCAATTTGTGCCTTATTTTAAGCGGGATGTTATTTATTGGGACATAGTTGCCGAGGGCAGGTGTAGAACGCCACGCTGCGACCTGAATTAAGTTCGTTATGTAGAAAGTAGCCTCGTCTATGTCATCTTC
The DNA here is from genome assembly GCA_963680765.1 of Agrochola lychnidis. Lineage (NCBI taxonomy): Eukaryota > Metazoa > Arthropoda > Insecta > Lepidoptera > Noctuidae > Agrochola > Agrochola lychnidis. The sequence continues at coordinate 237,147 of OY796857.1, read as the reverse complement.
TGTCTTGAGTTTTACTTTTAGATCTATTTTGTTTTCCGAAAAACTAGCGAATGAATCCCAGTCAGTTTTGTGATTGTATAGGGTTGATTTTGGTGTTTTAGTTACTGCTGTGGCGCTAAAAGTTGCTATTATTGGTGTGTGGTTAGAAACAGAGTCGAGTGAGGATTCTACGTCAAAGTATAAGTGTGACAGGCCTTTTACAACGAAGAAATCCACAAGAGCAGGTATTTTGTTAACGTCAGTTGGCCAGTATGTTGGCTTGTTTGTTCCCAGCGCTATAAGTCGTTCGTTGTCGATACTCTTTTCCAGTTCTCGTCCTTTTGTAGTAGTCAGTCTTGAGCTCCAAAAGGTGTGTTTGCAGTTCCAGTCTCCGCCACTTATGAATCGGTTTCCTAGACTCTGAAAGTAGCGATCGAACATGTTCTGTTTTGGGTTATGCTTCGATGGGCAGTAAATAGCACTAACATTAATGGGGCCCATACTCTCATTTATGGTTATTGTTGTGGCTTGCATCCAGTCTTCCTATAATTGACTGTGTAGGTAATGCTTGATGTTATTTTTTATGATCACAGCAGTACCACCATGGGAGGTGCTATCAGGCTGATTTGTACAATATACGCTATAGTTATCCATCTTAAAATATTTTTTGTCATTAAGATGGGTTTATGATATCAGTGCTATGTAAATTTCGTTGTCTACTGGTAGTATGTTCAGTTCTTGTTTGTTTGGTACTAAGCCATTTATGTTCCAGGTAGCAATTCGTAGGGAAGTCATTTTGACAGTTTACTCATGAGTGCGACGATAAGATTCATCATTGTGCTTAGCTGTGTAATCAGCTGGTCAATTCTTTCCGTCTGTGTTATTATTAGCGCTTCTAGACTCGGTCTGTGTTCTCGTGAGGCATTTTTAGTCTCTGTTTCTGTCATTTGTTTTCTCTGTGGCGCAAGGCTAGCATTATTTCTTACATAAGTTCTCTGAGACTGTGTGTTGTCTTCGTTGTTTCTTGCATATGTTCTCTGGTGCTGTGTGTTTCCATTGTTGTTTGTCGTGTGTGATCTTTGAAGGTTATTTTCTTCGTTTTGGATATCTGTAAGGTCACTTTTTCATTTGTGTATTGTTTATATTCTAGTTTTCCATTCTTAACCGATTCACTGTAGAGTTGGAGGCATTCAGCAGCAGTCAGATCTCGAGCTTTACTTTGTGCCGGAAGGTATTTTACAGAGTCACCATATTCAGTTGTAGCTTTTATTGGTGTGTTGTTCTTAGTTTTAGGTAGTATTTTTATGTTTGATGTGAATTTTGTTTGCTGTTGTTTTTGTTTGTTTCCCCATTTTCTTGCAGTAATTTCTTTGTAGACTTGACATCCTTTATAGCTAGCGGGGTGGCTTCCTGTGCTCAGAGTACATATTGCAGGGGTGTTCCTGTCCATGGTATATGCAGTCGTTATGTGTTCGCCAGTACACTTTACACATCTGTAGGGTCGCATACAATTGTTCTTTGTATGCCCATACTACTGACATCGCGTGCATTGTACAACACTTTTTTTTCTTTTTGGGTCTTCTATTGTGATTTTTTGATGATAGATAATAATATATTTGATCTCTTTCACCTTTCGATTGTTTTCGTGAGGGAATAAGTTAACAAAGAATGTATTTAATGGCTCCTTTGTCCCATTGGCACGTGCTATCACTATTTCACCTTTGACTTTATTGCTTGTTTCTTCTATCGCTTGTACTTAAGCACAAGTAACAGTTTCTCTTTGTTAAACGTAGATGAACCGGTCCAGGTACCCACCGTATCCAATGAAACCAGAAAACCTTCCAAACCTCCGCCCATAATGCTGTATGGCATTGATGACCTGGAAAAATAACTAAGTTTCTCTAAGAAGTGGCTAAAAAAATCGACTTCACATAAAAAATGGTTACTAAAAACCAGTTAATTATATCCACGACCTCGGTTGTAACATATAAACAGCTGATAGAACACATTACAGCAAAAGGATGAAAAGGGCATGAGAATTTGTCATCAAACACCTTCACTTTAGCACTCCCAAAGACGCCATGTCGCCATAGTAAAAAAAAACTAACCCCCTAGACGCTTCGAATGACATTAGTTTCAAACTTGTTGGAGGTTGGGACGTTTCTTCTCATTGAATGCTAATATTGAATTAAAAAAAGTAATATTCCCGGTAAACCCCACATATTCGAAGAATGTCGCCATAGTAAAAAAAACTAATCCACCAGACGCTTCGAATGACACTAGTTTCAAACTTGTTGGAGGGTCGGATGTTTCTTCTCATTGAATGCTAATATTGAATAAAAAAGTAATATTCCCGGTAAACCCCACATATTCGAAGAATGTCGTCATAGTAAAAAAAAAAAACTAACCCACCAGACGCTTCGAATGACACTAGTTTCATACTTGTTGGAGGATGGGGACGTTTCTTCCCATTGTCCTTTGTAGACATTAGCTAAACAGAATTGCAGCCAGGTTTCCTGTAGTGCAATCAGAACACACTCGTCACATAAACGTCGAATATCGCGGCACTCTTCACATTCTTGTAATTATAACTGGCAAACTTGTATATCGTACTATCCATTATTAGAGCGCAATGGGCCGATTGCAGCGGACACTCCGTATTATGATTATTTTTTACTACCATACACTTTCCGTGGTAGCGTCGCTTACAGTGTTGCTGCCACCGTTCGCATTCTTTTGCTTGAAGTCTGTGAATCGCCAAAATATAATGCCCTTTCAACAGACACGCCATCGCCATCGCTCACCGGCAAACCAGGCCTAAGATTCTGCTTTTTATAGACTTCCAGGAGCCCCGATAGTCTTTTTAGTGTGCAACTTGGTTAGGATGTCCATCTGGATTTGGTCTTGGTGATTCTGGCACCACCTTAATTTGGATTTAAAGATCTTACGAGTGTCACATTTCCTCATAAATAACGCCAGATGGAGGTTTGCCACAATTAAACTACTCATTAAACTTAAGCCTAGCGCACACACGGCTACACATCAAGCTATAATTTTCAGTTTTATGCTGATCTCGCATTGTATTGGATTTCCGTACAGTGCGAGGTCAGCTTATACTGGAAATGTATAGCTTGATGTGTAGCTGTGGGTACAAGTGAGTCTCGCTGACGTGCTTATTCCAACCCACCACGCGCTTCGGCCTCCTACCCGACGCGTGTCTCCCTGCCAACAATGGCGGCCTCCCCTAGAGCGGGTACCACATCCCGATACAGGCAAACAATCATTAGATTGTGGTCCGAATCACTACACACACATGCAATCACAACAATTGGTCAATACGCGAGGGAAGTCAGTATTTCGCAATCGCCGATGACATTCTTGCCTGTAGGTGTAATAGTATCTGAGCTTTTTTCTCCCCACACGACTAAGTTGTGGTAGGACATCCTCTGCTTTACTTTCGGCCCAACAATATTAAGATCGCTTTCGATCAAAAATGGGTAGTGATGCGACCACATAAAATCATACTTTATGCTAACACTACGATCAGTTTTCAAGGACGATTCCGTACTGAGACAATGATCAGCCATCGCCTAGCCCCGTAACAGTCACTGACATACGTGTTCGAAGTTAATCCCAGCCTACTACAGCAACATAACATCGGCATAAGTTTCTCTTAATAACATTTCGATTTAACCTCTTAACTAGGGTTGCCAACCGTACTCTTATAATCGACAAATGCAATAAAGTACGCTTAAATACTCTATTTATATTGACTCTCAATTTGAATTGAATTAATTCAGCATTCACTGAGAGACTTCTTTCGGTTAGGACCGTCTTTTTCTTTGGCCACTTTGGGCAAGTGCCCCAGGGCCATGGATCGCGTGGCCCTGGGGCACTTGCCCAAAGTAATAATTACCATCTCTGAAATCAGAAATAGGTACTTTATTTCTTCTAAATAAAGTTGGCAACCCTACTCTTAACCCCTAAATGAAATAATAATACTTACGGTGTTCTAAGAATGATGAATGAACTCTGTGAAAGATGAAAGGTATGGTTAGAAAGGGGTGACTAGTGAAACTTTAGTTCGCGGAACTCGGATAAATAAAACACCGGATACCTTGAAAGTATACTCAAACTCAAAAAAACATACATTCGTTAGCCTTATAGATAATAGAAGGGAAGTCTTAACATCGCGATTCAGAAATGTGACGTATAAGAACAACGCCATCTAGTTACATAAATAGAACAAATCTTCTTCAAACATACCTTCATTGCATAAACTTGAATACGAACACTAGTGTGACAACCGAGATGACGACTGATAGAGAAGTATGGAGAAAAAGACAAGCTGCGCCTACTCCAAACAAATTTGGGCGAGGGCAAGAGAATGATGATGATGAATACTTGCGGTGTTGGAAGCAACAGGTCGAGGTGGGAGGTTTGAAAGACAATAACGGCACTGGTGGCGGCGTCACAAGACCAAAGTCGTACATACAATATCCATGAACAACCAAGACATCATCACCAAACCGAAAGTCAAATTGTGTTTTTTTACACCCTGTATTTTGCTTTGCCTCAGTTCCATTATTTTAAATTCTATATTGTCATAGATTTGGTTTTCATAAAATCATTGTCTTCAGACTGTTAAGACCGCAGTAGGCTACGCTGTTGGAGTCTAAACATCCTGAACAGTAATAATGTGTAGGTTACGCGGGTTACGCTTCTTTATTGATAATTATAATACAAACTTACCGCGATTCCACTTTCTTCTGTAGCGACTGCGAGACTTCCTTGGTACGCGCACGCCTGAAACAACCATGTTGAATTTAGTTAACTTGGCCCTGAGTGTGATATACCTCTTAACTGTTTTGATTATATATGTAATTAGTTTATGTAGGTGTCCGTGTACTGTTAAGAAAATAACAACACACACAAAAAATGCCTACTACTGATGATAGGTTTTCTTGTTTTCGCTTCTGAGGTCGGTCATAGGTCGGTGGTGGGATATGAGAGCCTCAGTCTTGAGATCGGTCATAGGTCGGTGGTGGGATATGAGAGCCTCAGTCGTAAGGTCGGTCATAGGTCGGTGGTGGGATATAAGAGCCTCAGTCTTGAGATCGGTCATAGGTCGGTGGTGGGATATGAGAGCCTCAGTCGTGAGGTCGGTCATAAGTCGGTGGTGGGATATAAGAGCCTCAGTCTTGAGATCGGTCATAGGTTGGTGGTGGGATATGAGAGCCTCAGTCGTGAGGTCGGTCATAGGTCGGTGGTGGAATATAAGAGCCTCAGTCTTGAGATCGGTCATAGGTCGGTGGTAGGATATGAGAGCCTTAGTCGTGAGGTCGGTCATAGGTCGGTGGTGGGATATAAGAGCCTCAGTCTTGAGATCGGTACTGGGTCGGTGGTGGGATATGAGAGCCTCAGTCGTGAGGTCGGTCATATCATAGGTCGGTGGTGGAATATAAGAACCTCAGTCGTGAGGTCGGTCATAGGTTGCTGTATGAGCTCAATTATCCTTAATGAGACACACTAGAATTTTAATTGTTATTGATTTCCAGGATAGCTTTTGACAGCCAAGGGGTGGACACCTTGATGAGGGAACGTTTCCAGATGCTCTGAAAATCGCTAAAGTTGCCCCTATTTACAAATCTGGCACAAAAACTGACCCTAACAAATACCGGGCTATCTTCTGCACACCTGTCGTGTCGAAAATTTTCGAAAAAGTTATTTTCTTCGCGACAAGACAAATACCTCACCTCTATTAACTTCCTTTACAAAAGACAGTATGGGTTTCGTTCTCTGTCCAACACTATCAACCACAGTAAACCTAATCACAGCAACACAAACTAATATTGATAAAAAAAAGATAGCACTAGGCCTTTTTATTCAAATTCAAATTCAAATGTTTATTGCTCAACACAGTACTTAATCATACATTTCTAGATGTCAAGTGAATGCGCAGTCACTGTGTTGCACCAATTCAGGCATGCAAAATTAATATTAAAATTATACCATGTCATAAATTCCAATTAATACCATAAACGATTTCATAAATTCCAATTAATACCTTATACAATGTCATTAACTCCAATTAACATCTTATAAAAAGTCACCACCTAAAGAAAGCTTTTGGCACCGTTAGTCATTCAATATTACTACAAAAGCTCAGCAATATCGGTGTTTCAGGTATGACACTCAAAATGATTGAGTCATACCTAAAGAATAATCAAATAGTAAAAGTCGGGGAAAACCAAACTAAACCAAACAGTACAGGCTCATTCGGCGTGCCCCTGGGATCGGTTCTTGGACCACTATTTTTTCACATGTACAGTACCGACCAAAAGTCCATAGGCAATCTCACAAAGCAATAGACTGACGCTTCGGTTTGGCTTACGACCTTCTATAAATTGTTACAATACTATAGACACGCTCTGTATATTAGCAACAAGATTAAATCAGCAGAAAATAAAATAAAAACGGTTGTCTATTGTTTACCCGAAGATTATCTATACATATAATAAAATCGTAGCGAAGTCAAAACTGTACATTGAATATTTTTGAAAAAAAGTAATTGCTACGAGGTCTAGGATCGATTCTAATGCCGAAAATATTTTTTTTAGAATTTTTGTCTGTTTGTCTGTTTGTCTGTATGTATGTTCCAGCATGGCGCAAATTCTACCGGACAGATTCTGTTAAAATTTTGCATAAATATTCCCTGTGTGTCTGGTCAAACTATAGGATATAAACTATCACGCTATTTACTATGGGGGACGAGCAATATTACATTATGTTGTATTTTTATGTTCTAGCATGACGCAAATTCTACCCGATAGATCCTGTTAAAATTTTGCATAGGTGTTCCCTATAAGTCTGGTCAAACTATAGAGTATAAACTATCACGCTATTTACTATGGGGGACGAGCAATATTATATTATATTCGTATTTTTGGAAAAAAACGCGCCAAAATTTTAGGATATTGTAGATGGTTATCGATTTAACTTTTTAAATGATTATCATCACGCTATACCTTTATGGAACTAAGCAGTCATTCATGAAGTATACAGGAACGGCTATTTTAGGCAAGTTTCAACAAAGCAATTAGCTCAGCGGTGGGGCGGTTGCTTTGCAAACATGGGGTTGTAAGTTCGATTCCCACCTACGGTTTTTTTTTCTTTTTTTTCACATTTTGTTATACGATTATTTTTTTTTATTTTATTATGTACCTATAATCTATAGATATAATAAAATCGTAGCGAAGTTAATTTTTTTAAAGAAAGTTATTGCTACGAGGTCTGGGATCGATTCTTATGCGGAAAATAAAGTTTTTAGAATGTTTGTCTGTACCAACTGTAGGGCATAAACTATCACGCTATTTGCTATGGGGGATGAGCAATATTACATCATGTTCGTATTTTTCTCTGCAAATTGTAAAAGGACGCGCCAAAAGTTTGGGATATTGTCGATAGGTAGTTACCGATTTAACTTTTTAAATGAATATCATCACGCTACCTTTTATATAGGAACGGCTATTTTAGCTAACTTTCAACAAAGCGAATAAGTAAGCGGTTGGACGAATGATTTGAAGTCCTGAGGGCCTACCACCAGCTCAAAAGCAGTATTATTTTAATATTACTTTAGTTTACTTCAGTGTGGGAAAGAGATGAAGCTCTACAGGATGTATAGCTCCATCTCTTTCTCCCACTGAAGTAACATTAAAATAATACTGCTTTATGAGCTGGTGGTAGGCCGCCCGGGGTAGTAAGTTCGATTTACATCTGTTTTTTTAAAACTCTTTTTGTAAAACGATTTTTTTTTTTGGATTGTGTATGTTCATAGAACGTATTAATTCACAAAAAATGGAAAACTTCGTAAGCTATGGGAAACTACTAAGTTACAAGTACTTTACAGTCACAAAACATTCAAGGTTGTATTCTGATCATTTTAGAGCAAAAGACTGTAGGAATAAAATGTTTTTTTTTACAGATTTTGACAGCAGATTTGTCCTAGCGATTTTAAAATATGTATGTGTGTGGATCTTCTGGAATCGCTGCCACACTACTTCCTGGTGGCAAAACAGCGCACGTAATGTTTAAGATTCCCATCGATTTAGAGAGCAACAAAACGCCTGTTTGTGAGGTGTCACGCAACAGTAACAAGGGATGAGTGCTTAGGGGATTGCGCTTCGTCGTATGGGATGAATGCATTATGGCAAAAAGGAAAGCAGTGGAAACTGTAAACAGAACCCTGCAGAACATCCGCAGAAACCAAGATATGATGGGTGGTGTCACAGTTTTGACAAAAAAAGTGAATACTTCGTTGAAAAGGTCGACTCTATGGTCCAGAGTTCATAAACTGCGCTTGACCATCATCATACGAGCTCGGCTTGGCGGTAATTCAAATGCTCAAGAATTCTCCGATGTTCTTCTAAAAGTTGGTGAAAGCACTCTACCAGAGACTCTTGGTAGAGTAGATCCCACTTTAGAAGATCTTATTCGTCTGATATACGGGGATATCAGTTAAATACCGTACCAAGAGAATTCTTAGGCGTGTTTCCGTTTTAACTCCGAAGATGATCAAGCTGCAGCGATCAACCACAGTATTCTCTCACAAATTGAAGGGAGTGAAGTGATATACACCTCCATTAATACTGATGTGGAGGAAGATGATTATTATTATTATTATTTATTTATTTATAAATAATACCACCCCGTAGAATTTCTCAATTCACAAATGGCAAGTGGACTTCCGGTTGTATATCTGTGTAACGGAAACCAGCTCAAAGTCATGTCTTTGCAGAGAAACGTCATCGAGGTGGAAATTCTAACAGGTTGTGGCGATGGTGAGACAGTGTTTATAGCGCGTATAAAGTACAAATTCCCCATAACTACCAGTTAAAGCGCGTGCAGTTCTCTGGGAGTGTATGCTTTGCGATCAACAAATTACAGGGGCCGACACTGAAGGCTGAAGGCTGCGGGTGTCGACCTCAGGATAAGCTGCTTCTCACACGGACAACTGTTACGTCGCTTGCTCCCGAGTCACCATTCTTGACTCTCTGTATATTTTGGCTGCTGAGAATAAAACTACAAATGTAGTATACAGGGAAGTTTTATAAAAATGTGGCTATTATTGTAGTATATTGTGATGTCTTACGATTTCCATGCGAACGAAGTCGCGGGCAGAAGCTAGTATAGTATAATCATCATATTCCCGAATTTCATTTACCTGAATTTCATTTGCCCGAATGTTTTGTTTGCCCTAAAAGACATATGACATACTTTTAATTGCCCGAAACTTAGATACCATAACATACGAGTGCCATACGTATTGTTTTTCATATTTTTAAGTGCCATAATAATTATTAGGCTATTAATTACGTATTAGGCTTGGTCGACGGAGCGGCTCCTACATCTGTGTGGTTTATAAAAAAATATCCACGAAGGGGATGGCGGGGTATATTCGCTCGCTTCGCTCGCTCACACGACCCCGCCATCCCCTTCTAACCTAACCTATCCGAGTTGGGGTGCCCTAAAGTCCCGATTGCATCCAGTTTCTCCTGATATAACAACCGTTACACACCAAATGTCGATGGCAAATGATGTTATGGCATATGATTATTATGGCATGTGATAATTAGAGCTTATAATGATTATGACAAATGATGTTATGGTAAGTGACTTTATAGGGGCAGATTAATATTACGTCATATAATATTATGGCTGTTGACTATTATGGCAAATGATATTAGGGCAATTAAAATTCGGGTAAAAGGCGGTATACCAATAAAAACAGTTTGGAAAGTTATAAATAATGAAACTAATAAAAAAAAAATACGAAACACTGAGTACATATTAGAGACTTCACGTGGTGCCATAAGCTCTAACATAGAGGTAGCGCAAGAATTTGTACATTTCTTTACTAATATACCATCTAAAACGACGGTAGTTTTAAATTCCTCACTCGATGTCTCAACTGATTTATTGAGAGCGAACGTTTCAGGCTGCCCGGTTGAATTTCAATTTGAACATATAAACCCTATGATAGTTATAAAAGCTTTTCGGTAAATCAAAATCAAATTGACCATAGATCTATGGGATTATCTATCAAAGTTTGTACATCCATAATCGAGACTATAGCACCGTACTTAGCTTTAATATTAAATTTGTGTGTGGATCAAGGAGTATTCCCGGATTTAATGAAATACAGTAAAGTTATACCACTTTTTAAATCAGGGGTCAGTAAAGACATTAACAATTATAGACCAGTATCTGTGCTGCCGGTATTCAGCAAGGTGTTCGAAAAGGTAATGCTCAATCAAATGCTTAATCATTTTAACGCCAACCAAATCTTACACGATCAGCAATATGGTTTCACCAAAGGATGTTGTACAACTGACGCTGGTGTCACCTTATTAAAACACATATTTACAGCGTGAGAGGAGGCCCAAGATGCCATAGGAATCTTTTGTGATCTCTCCAAGGCATTTGACTGCGTGAGTCATGAAACCTTGCTCTTGAAACTTGAGCATTACGGACTAGGTAAATTTGCAAAGGTTAAACTTTGCTCTTGAAACTTGAGCATTACGGACTAGGTAAAATCTTATTTAAATGATAGACAGCAGCAGGTTCAAATAAATTGTGTCCATTCAATCGGTTTAAAAGTAAAAATGGGTGTTCCACAAGGCTCGATATTGAGTCCTTTCCTCTTTTTGGTTTATATTAATGATCTACCCCATTTATTAAAAAACCAACCACAAATGGTGTTATTTGCTGACGACACTTCCTTAATTTTTAAGATAAATAGACGTGAATCAAATCTTGACGACGTAAATACCGCCCTACTGCAGGTCCAAAATTGGTTCACTGCTAATAATTTAGTATTAAATGGGAAAAAAACTAAATGCATAAGATTTGCTTTACCAAATGTTAAAAGTAGTGATTGTGACATAGTATTGAATAAGGAGAAACTAGAATTTGTCAATAAAACTGTTTTCTTGGGGATCACGCTTGATTCAAGGCTGCAATGGGGTCCTCATTTAACATCTCTTGCAGGACGGCTAAGTTCAGCAGCATATGCTGTGAGGAAAATCCGTCAATTTACTGATGTAGATACTGCAAGGCTGGTCTATTTCAGTTACTTTCATAGTATCATGTCTTACGGTATTTTACTGTGGGGACGGGCTGCAGATATCGAGTCTATTTTAATTCTGCAGAAAAGGGTGATCAGAGCCATATATTATCTCCGCAGGCGTGATTCTCTAAGGGAACTGTTTAAGAATGCGGCGACGCATGAATTGTCTATACAAACGTAGTACATAAATCATTTGCAATTTGAGCATATTTCCACCATATTTTGTTGATTTCGGATTGAGACAGTATTTATCTAGGCTCCTACGTCTTTTTATTTTCAAAAACTTACCTTTAACAACATCGAGATTTGCAATGTGCCCGAAAAACGGAATGAAAACCTTATAACCATTATGGAGTCTATAGGAAAAGCCATTCATTCGCCGGTGCCGCAAAATGATATCGTGTCAATACATCGAGTCCCACATGCACAACAACGAGATAGCAAACCTAAGAACTTAATTGTAAAGCTCAGATCGCGGATCGTTCGTGACAATATACTCAGCGCCTACCGTAATGCGAAGAGTCTCAAGTCTGATCAGATAGGAATTCCAGGCACTACTACGGTATCTGTCTACTTGAATGAGCATCTAACTCTGAAAAATAAGGCTTTATTTCGTGAGGCTAAAGTACTCGCCAGGAAACATGGATTTAAATATGTTTGGATCAGGAACTTGACGATACTTGTGCGTGAGTGGGATGGAGAAAAGTCATTTGCGATTCGATTCACTGAAGATTTCAAAAGGATCTCTGCTGGTGAGAAGACCGGTACTGAGAATTCAATTTAGCGACTCGATGTGCACTACTGTTTTGTTTTTTAGATTATTCTTTTACTCTTGTTTGTCGCTTTTATGTATGGTATGTGCTCTAATCTACGCTTCCTCAGAACTATGTATGTACTGCTGTCCTTTTTCAACTTGTCATATTTGCTTGTTTTCATGCTATGTGCTGTTAACGACAGTTCCAAAGTTATATTTCCTCCAGTTTTTTAATTGTGTTGTTACAATTTTATATTTTACTGCCTAAGTGCCTGCATAAAGTTTTACATAGTACTGTGCCAGACCTCAAATTTAAAATTGCTTTTTCAGAGTCTTGCATCGAAAGTAAATACGTTAATTATTATTGTTGTAAAATTCTAGTTATCAATGGCTACTAATAACATTGTGATTTATTATCAGAACTGTAGAGGGGTCCGCACGAAGTTACACACATTGTACATGAATATTGTGGCGTGTTCCTATGACATCATTATACTGACGGAAACCTGGCTGATTCCTAGCATCCAGGATAACGAATTTATTGACGATCGTTATGTGGTCTTCCGATGTGATCGTGATCGTTCTGCGACAAATAAGGGTGATGGTGGAGGAGTTCTAATAGCTGTTCTCCGTGAACTGCGTCCTACTAAGTTACCGACACAATTCGTCCGGGCAGAAATTGAACAAGTAATTGTCCAACTGCCTGCTTCCCAGCACAATAAACGCCACATCATCAGTGCTACGTACATACTACCGCGAACAAATGAGGTAATATACACACATTACTTAGACATGCTGCAAGGCTTAGCTAACGATCCTACTACCGACTCTTACTTTATTATCGGTGATTTTAACCTACCTGGTTACTGGTTGGACAGTGGAAATCAAGCAAACGCACAAGTTTCGAACACAATCGGACAAATATTATTGAATTTCATTAATTTAATTGGTGGCTCACAATTCAATATTACTAAAAATAAATTGGATCGAATACTAGACTTGTTTATCTCAAATGTTGACTGCCAGTCCATATCATGCAATGCGCTGCTTGACCCTGATGGTCATCATCCAGTTTTTTCTGTATTGACTTGTCTGAACATGCATTACACTCCGTTAAAATACCGCTCGGTCCGTAGACATAACTTTCATAAAGCAAATTACGATCATATAAATTTTGACCTGAGCAAAATTAACTGGAATTTGGTACTATCACACCTTGACTCTGATCACGCTGTTAACGTCTTTTATGAGACATTGTACGATATTATCAAGTCACATGTTCCGCTGACTAGAATAAGAAACTCAAGTTTTCCTGTCTGGTTTACACCCTCTCTCATAAGAATCTTTAAAACAAAAGAACGGGCTTGGATAAGGTGGAAGAAGTACAATAACCAATCTGACTACTTTAAATTTTAGATTTTTTGAGAGTTAATTGAATGTTATCGGAAATACATTGATTCGGTCGAAGACACCATTCCTAAGAATATAAAGCATTTCTGGTCCTACATCTCATCTAGAAAAGGAAAAGCTAACTATCCGGCTAGAATGTATTTCAGAAATGTTTCTTCAGATGACCCCACAGACATTTGCAATCTATTTTCATCTTTCTTTTCTTCTGTCTACGAACCCTCTACTTTGGACCCTGTTAAATGGCAGCCATCTGGTCGCTATGCAGATAGCTGGTCTTACATGGCCGAAATCTCTCTATCTACGGAAGTTGTATGCGCGGTTTTAAAATCTTTAGATTCCTCTAAAGGGGCCGGACCTGACGGCTTACCAGCCAGCTTTTTCATAAGAACACGTGATAGCTTGTGTACTGCATTACGTATAATTTTTAATAAATGTTTGCGTGCGGGTGTTTTTCCTGCGATTTGGAAACGTGCGTTTATAACCCCTGTTTATAAGACTGGTGACAAGAAAAATGTAGAAAATTATCACCCCATCTCTATCCTTTCTACTTTGTCTAAGGTTTTCGAGAGTCTTGTGCATGGCGTCGTGTACCCCCACATTCATCAGCTTATTTTACCCGAGCAACATGGTTTCGTCAAACGTCGTTCAACTGCAACTAATCTGTTAGTATTAACCAACTACTTATTTGAAAAATTGGATCAAAAAGTTCAAGTGGACGCTGTGTACACGGACTTTCAGAAGGCTTTCGATAAGGTGGATCATACAATGCTTTTAGAAAAAATTGCTTTCAACGGAATACGTGGTAATTTGCTTAGATGGTTTGTTTCATATATTTATAACAGGACCCAGAGAATTGTTGTTAATGGTTACGAGTCAGACCCTATAGTTGTTACATCTGGTGTACCACAGGGATCTATTTTAGGCCCTCTTCTCTTCATTATGTTCATTAATGACATTAAACAATGTTTTGTCAATTCTAAGTTTTTAATGTATGCGGATGATATAAAAATTTACAGATCTTGCAAAAATATACAAGACTGTCTACTTCTTCAAAAGGACCTGGATAGGTTATATACATACTGTAACAATAATAGGCTCTTTCTCAGTCTTCCCAAATGTCATGCCATCTCATTTACCAAAAAGAAAATTAAAATAAATTTTAATTATTCTATTCATAACGCACTCTTAAATAAAGTTAGCTTTGTTCGTGACTTAGGTGCTACACTAGATGCCAGTTTACACTTCGACAAGCACGTTGACAATATAGTAAACAAGGCGTATCAGATGTATGGTTTCATTATGAGATCGTCACGTCACTTTGTGCGGCCCTCTACGTTCTTATTGCTTTATAAGACTTTGGTACAATCCCAGTTAGAATATACCGTCCCCATCTGGAATCCTTTCTACGACAAATACGGCACTAGAATGGAAAGGATACAGAAGAAGTTCTTACGGTCTATGAACTATAAGTGCTTCCAATCAAAGGTTCCTTATGTGCAGCTTTTAAAACGGTATGGTGTTCTGGAATTGAGATCTAGGCGGCTGTTACTTGATGCTATGACACTGAACGGCATATGCAATAATAAATTAGACTGTATTGACCTTACAAACAAATTGTGTTACAAGGTACCCAGAAGTGTTATTGGAAGGGGGGTGCGGCCTCAACTGTTCCATACAGACATATGCAGGACTAACGCTGGGGAACGTGCACCTCTTCGTCGCCTTGTTGATTCTTACAACACGCATTTTATGGAACTGGATATATTTTGTTTATCTAAGCAATTAATTAAGAAAATGGCTCTAGATATTTTATCAAGCGAGTAATTTAAGTTAAAGTGAGCTAAGCTAACACAGCAATATTGTGGCAGCGACTTTTGTTTTATTTTTATTTTTATCACTTGTCTTCAGCACTTCTTTTAACCTTTTGTTAAAACGTGGATAATGGTGTGGGTTACATGTTTGTTAAATCTTAGTTTATTTTTCTGTAATTTGTAGCATGTAACTGTTTTTTGTCCCTAATAAATAAATAAATAAATTTAAATGAAGTGTAAACGAATTGCATTTCGTACATTTTTACAGCGTAAATGACATGTTTTCATATTGTTTTCTCTGTATTATAAACAACAATATTTGTAATATTGTTTCCGCAGAAGCATAGTTTATGTTATCAAGTTACAAATTGTCGAAAAAAAAAATGGAAATACATTAAGTTTTCATTCATAATTTTTTGTATTACGGTACACATCTAAATTTATCATACATTTTCGAAAGCTAGTAGTACTATCGCGTCAAGCAATAATTGTCAATGTGTGCGTGGTAGTATTGCTCACTGTAAGTGTATATCGCTCCGACAGGCACTCACACTAGTACAACGTGCTTGGAATTGAATTTTGCAAACATCTCGATTTGTAATTGCGTGCCGTGTCGCCGGCCTCTTAAAGATATTAACATCATGACGGTACTTTGTCAATATATCTATGAAAACATCATGACCTAAGGAAAAATCTAAGACTTTTCAGTAAAAGAGGTGATAGACACAATTATAGGACTAGAAATAGGGACCAATTAGTTCAACCGGGTTTCAGACTGGCTAAAGTAGACTCATTCTTCATGGGGTGCTGTTTAAAATGTTATAATAAAATACCTCCCCACATACTCAAACTGAATGAAACGAAATTTAAATCATGTATAAAACGCACACTATGCTGCCAAGCATATTATAAGTTGGGGGATTACATAGCTGACAAAAATGCTTGGCTCAGCGCTGGTCCAGCTCCACAAGGGCGTATAAACTAATTAATAACTATATTTGCTTTGTATAAATTCAATCTCTTTGCATTGTATAATTGCATATCACATGTGTGAGCACTGTGACCATGTACATTCTATAAAGCTGCCATTTACTGGGTACATCTTTAATTGACTTGAATGTGCCCTGGCGGCTGAGAGTATGTCATGCTCACTCAAATGTCTAGCTGATGGTGGCGTGTGTGTTGGATCATTAAGTTCCCTTCAAAATTGTTGAGCTAAATGGTGCTGATCCATGCGTTATATTCGTGAACGGGTGCCGTCAGTAGGGAATGGTCATCTCTTAGCTGCCACGGTATATTTTAATTTATTTAAATTGTTTTGTTTTAAATTTTTATTACGGACGCTTTAACGTGCACGTCTTTCTACATTGTTCTCACATGGAATGAAGTCGGTGTCTTTGGTTATTGAATTTTCGTTTTTTGCCACCGACTTTCGAATTTAAAGTTATTTTTCACTTTGTAGTGTTCTTTTGGAAGTCGGATGTTTTTTTTTTTTGTAAAAAGTTTTTATTTTTAACTTTTTAGTTGTGGTATTTACCTACCCCACACAAATTCGAATACCACTACCTGCTATGTAAATAACAGTGAGAGGAACTTAAGATATCATCCACATACTAAGTGGGAAAAAATACGTATTATTGAAGCTAACTCAAAAACTACCCAAGCAAAGTTATTGAAATTTATATGGGACCACCCCTGAAGTATGACCTACCAAACAAAAGAAGAATCATCCAAATCAATTCATAATTGGCGGAGTAATCGCATAACAAACATACAAAAAAAAACAGTTGAATTGAGAACCTCCTCCTTTTGGAAGTCGGTAAAAATACATCGAGAACATAATCGTAGCAGTCGTAGGAAGGATCACATTTTAGTACCGCGAGTGCGATATTATATTATTATACTTTAATTATTATTATTTCGTTTATTCATTTTTCTTCTTATTAAATTACATTTTTAAATATTTCTTAAAATAAAATAATTAAAAAAACATTTAAAAATATAAAAAAAAATAGAGGTCCGCCGGTGTCGGGAGCAGGGTCCAAGCTACCGGTGGTTAGGGCTGCAGAGACAGGAACCTCCTCACAATGCGAGCCGTATCGAGGAGTACTGCCTTCTGAATCAGGCGCTTGATCCAACCGCCTAACGAGAGCCTCGAGAGATGTTGGTCGAGGCTTTCGACCATAAGGCCATTAGCCGTTACGATAATCGGCACAACGATAGCCGAGCTCACATTCCACATGTCAACAACCTCATGTGCTAAGTCGGGATATTTAATTTGTTTCTCTTTCTCAGCTTTCACGAGGTTCTCGTCATGTGGAATGGTAACATCGACTATCATTGCGCGGCGCGCTAATCGATCTATCACTACTACATCAGGCTTATTTGCTATAATAGTCCTGTCAGTAATGATAGACCGATCCCAGTACAACGTGACATGGCCATTTGTCCTCGCGCACATCTGGGAGTGGCGCGAAGAGGCGAAACGCCGGGGCTTAGCTCCGATGCCGCAAGAAATTGCGGCACAGCGGACAGAGCTCCGGCGGGATCTCATGGCGTCATGGAGAGTGCGATTGTCGCAACCCCGCGCTGGGCACACCACAATTGCGGCGATAAGACCCCTCTTTGAGGAGTGGCTTGAGAGACGCCACGGCGTCCTCACCTTCCGCCTGACGCAGGTCCTCACCGGACACGGCTGCTTCGGGAGGTTCCTGTTTAGGATAAGGCGGGGCGAAACACCCGGGTGTCACCATTGTGTGGATCGGCCTGAGGACACGGTGGAGCATACGGTGGAGGTCTGCCCGGCTTGGGCGGAGCAACGCCGTGTCCTCGTAGAGGCGATCGGCGGCGGTGATCTCTCGCGTCCGGCCCTGGTTCAGGCCATGGTACGGAGCGAGAGGAAATGGCAGGCGTCACCTCCTTCTGCGAAGCGGTAATGCTCGAGAAGGAGGAGGCGGAACGCGTGAGGGAGAGGCAAAGTTCGCACCCTCACGCCCCTAACCACCGCAGGAGGAGATGCCCGGGGCGGGAATCGCGAGCCGATTTCCGGCCACCGTAGGCGCGGGCTTGCGGACGGTGAACAATGGGTAGCTCGCCGTCCGATAAGGACCAAGCCCGGGTCGACGGCGCGTTGTGTTCCACGCGCGCCTCAAAGAGATGTCAGCAGAATTGACGGGGTCCGTTAGGGCCAATGCCTTCCGGGGGTTCGAAGAAGAAAACCGATAGGGACATCGTGGCCCCCGGCAACAGGGCAACCGAAGGAACACGGGTGGGTTTTAGTCGGTAAGAGTCTGACACGCCCTCCCGCTCCGCCGAGAGCGGGAGAAGTTATTTGATGATAACCCACCCAAAAAAAAAAAACATGGTCATTTTCGAGAACTGGGTCGGGCACGTACTTGTAATACGGTACCTTTACATCTTTGAAATCTGTAAATTTGTACGTAGATACCCGAAATTCTACACAAAAAGAGAAGACATACAAACTTAAATTACTTTAAGACATAAAAATAGATTAAACATACCCACATCCCGATTAAAAATGCACTCCTCAAGTATCTATGTTATCTCGATAAAAATATATAATAAGTTACCGGAATAAATAAGAAATATAAATAAATACAACATCTTTATTACTAAATTAAAATTATTTCTATTAAACAAAAGCTATTATAATGTGAATGAATACTTAAATGAAAGACTTTAATTACAATAAATACATTCAATGTGTAAATTTATCATGAAGATTATTTAATTGAACATAACATTACTACTAAATATTTAGTGGTATGAGGAACAGGGTGTAAAGTTCACTCATCCACCATAGAAAAGGGAGGATCCTCCGACCAGACGGGTGTTGTGTCTGGCGGGCAACTGCCCATCGGTTTGAAGTTGAAATCTTGTATGTATGTCGATCGCTCGGTAAACTCTAACTGCGCGATGCAGGATTTGTGTGACGTCATGTCTTTGATGCGTAGTTCGTATGTGGTGGTGTAACCGCTACAAATACACAATGACTAAATTATGAAATGCTACCTACTTGAATGAATCTATAAATTGTCTCAAATATTGATATAAGTAAAACTTATCTCTTTATTGTAACCTTATAATTTGTAACCTTAAAATATGATCTCTCATTAAATGTTTGTAATAATATTACCTAAGTAAATATAACTTTATACATATAAACGCAATAATAGTATTTTAAGAAAATAGTTACCTACTTACCAAAACTAGAATTATTTATGTTATTGTTATTGACTTTTATGCGAATGTGATAATTCACTTTTCATGTATAGTTTTGTTTCTGCCGGGGGTTCGAAGAAAACCGATAGGGACATCGTGGCCCCCTGGCAACACGGCAACTGAAGGAACACGGGTGGGTTTTAGTCAGTAAGAGTCTGACACGCCCTCCCGCTCCGCCCAGAGCGGGAGAAGTTATTTGATGATTTCCCACCCAAAAAAAAAAAAAAAAATGTATAGTTTTGTTTTAATTTTTAGTTTTCTGTTACTTGTATTTTTAATAACTTAAGTATTAGCTATGTATCTAAATCTAATAATTAATTTTGCTGTGCCCTGACAGGGTCTACAATGGCTCTTAGCTTTAAGCTTTTTGTTAACATCTTGTTTTTACCTTGTGGAACGCAAATAAATGAATATGAATATGTCTGTGCAAGTACTCGCCGTTAGCTAGACGCGAACAACCAGAAATAATATGTCTGATGGACTCACCCGGACGATGGCATGCCCGACACACGTCAACCGTACCGTCCTTCATAATATGTCTCCGGTAGTTATTTATCAAGATAACTTAGTCCATAATTGCACAGACGAAACCTTCGGTTTCCCCGAAAAGGTCACCGAAACGTAGCCAGGATACGGACGCTAAGAAATCTACACCGGGCTCATGAAGAGCCCGATAGAAGCGCCCGTGAAGCGACTTGCTTTGCCATACCTCCTTGCGGTTATCTGTAGTAAGTACTACAGATTTGCGCCAGTTCTCTTTAGCCATGGAGAGCGGGGTGAGCCCGTTATCCACTGCGACCACATCATGGTGCATACCCACATTGGTTTTAAAAAAATATACACTGAGGCTGCACACCTCGCGGTTGTGAAGGGTCTTCGCATTTAAAAAGCCTCGACCCCCGCACTTCCGCGGGATGTACAGTCTCATCACTGATGAACGTGGGTGATGCATCCGGTTTGCGGTCAACAGTGTACGCACCCTCCTGTCCAGGGCGTCCAGTTCGGTCTGAGTCCATTTGAGTATGCCGAAAGAATACATCAAAACCGGCATGACCCAACCGTTGAAGGCGCGCACCTTGTTTCCGCCTGAAAGAAGACTAATTAATATCTTCTTCAGGCGACCAAAGAAGCGCTCCTTCAACGATTGCTTCTTCAACGATTGCTTCATGTCAGCAACGTTGATGCCTAACGCTTCCGACATACCCAAATATTATTATTATTATTTTTACTTCTTTTCTTTTCTCGGAACCCTAGGGTCCCAGACCTTTGGAAGGCGTACGAGGGGCCGAAGCCAACTCACAGAGACCCGTTAGACATTTTTAATGAAATTAGGCACCAACTGACGATTGTCCCTGTTCGCACTATGCTGGTGCACCCAAGGACAACCCCCGGTTTGTGCAGGATTATTGCAGGATATGGAAACAAAGATATTGGATTATGGGTTTGGGTGGCTAAGTGAACAGATAAAATCTAGAACTATGGTAAGACTATGGCCGCTGCCTGACCGCAATATCTTATATAAAATATACAGGTAAAATGGCAGGGTGACTTGCACACTCAATAATGGGCCCCCGTGTCGTAACAACAAGGGGGCAACGCGTCCTGAGGTGCTTGTGAGGAGTAGAGAGGTATTCCACGGCTATCAGAACAATCCCGGAAGTACGGTCAAGATCCCTACCAGCATCTTACTGGAATACTTCCTTCCTACGAGCACGTTTGCACTTGCGAATCTCCACTCAAGCCGGCCAATAAAGGCAAGAATGAGGTGGGAGCTCCGTTCCTCGTCAGTGTTCACTCCAGCCGGCCAATAAAGGCAAGCCAGAGGTGAGGAACAAGACTTCTTCCGGGAGATAGGGTCCGTGGGGTCACTACTGCCCAACAGCTCGCCACATGCTGCCCCGCGGGTATTTGTATCTCTCTTGGTCTGGCTCCTCATCCTAGATCTGTTCCGGCAAAGTAAACTCTACCGACACAGACCTAGAGTTCGGAGCGCACAAGCCCCACTACGACGTCTGTTCAATGTTACCTTTGGACCTTGACTCAGCACTCGGCCCGGCTCACGCGCGGCCCTGTTAAATTATTGATTTGGTTGCATCTCACACGCATAGAACACTAAGAATTTATGTAATAGTGTGTGTTAAGTAATTGTAGTATATAAGCTGTAAATTATTGTTAATAAATCAGATTTGAATTTTATATTCTTGTCTCATTACCCCTCACTGTGGCCAAGACACCTTTAGCCATCTCTGATAAGTCTCGTGAGTCTGCGGGACTGGCAGTGAGTGTACCCTTCCCGAACCTGGAAATCCTGTCTACCATCCGTCTGTAACCTTAGGTCGCATGGTGCAGACATCCTGAACTTATTTATATATTTATCTATCACACTAGGTATATGATAGGTTAGGGCCGTAGGGCTTATAGGGCTTAGAGTCGTAGGGACTGTTAGGCTCGTAGGTCTTAGCAACTTCCTTTAACTTATCATATATTTTCATGTATTATCACACCCTGGACAGTATTACCACAGTCTATAAACCAATACAGTCATTCGACGAAGCCGTCTAGACAGGGCAATCGTGCGGGGTGTGAGGGGCGAGGGGCGAGTAGGGCGAGCCCGAACTGCATACATCACCATTGTTAGTAGTTCGGGACATGACTTTCAGGGCTAACGCGTGTCTTGTTTTAAATAAATGTTTTGATTTGTATACAATTAAAATTGAAATGACATCGACATGTGCTGTGCGAGAATGCAAGTCGTCATCTCGCATATGTAAAGAACTGCGATTTCATCAATTTCCACTCAGTAGAAAGGTGAATATTTTATTTTATAGTGCTTAATTTTTAACATTTTTGTCATGTCATGCTAACGTAAACAAAATGGCGGATGTAAAAGCGTGACGCCTGCCAGCAAAAACTGAAACACCGCAAAAAATATCCGACAAAAATTTCGCTAATTTTTTGTTTCTATGTAAACAAAAAATTACATCCATTTTCAAATTCAAAATGGCGTGCATGACTTTTTTAAATAATTTTTTAAATGCTTGTCATTATCTAGGTTTTTGGGGTCGCTGATTACGAAAAAGATATCCATGTTGGAATCCAAGATGGCGGACGTTAATTTTTCTTCAAAATCGATATGGGTGTCATCTTCGAGGTTCCTCGGGGTGCCGATTACGAAAATGACATTAATTTTGAAATCCAAGATGGCGGACGTATGTTTTCTAATAAAATGGTATGGGTGTCATTTTCGAGGTTCCTCGTGGTGCTGATTACGAAAATGACATCCATTTTGAAATCCAAAATGGCGAACATAAAACTTATTCAATAGGTAAAGCATTAAACACTGAATAATAAAATTATATTTTATTTATATTGTTAACAAGCTCTTATTCCCAAATAAAATTCAAGACAGCCGCGCAAAAAAAAAACAACCAACGTCAATCGGTACGATGTAAAAATTGTAACGATACCCCATATGTCCAAACTGTTGAGGCATTAATTAGCAGTTATGGCGGAATAAAGAAACGTACATACATACATACATGCGTACATACATGAAACCTAGAAACATTACCCTACTTTTTGGGCAGTTGTGTAAAGTCTGTGACAACCCTAGGTAAGTACTGTGGCCTTGTGCGGTGTCGGCATTTACGCAAACATCAAAGGCGTCGGCCCACTGTTACTCTTTACACTGTGGTATTACGGCCTTACGTGACGTTTTTTAAGGGTGGATGTACAACGTCAACGTAGAGATACGGCGGTGGGGTCAACGTAGAGATACGGCGGTGGGGTTATTTTTTTTTATACATATAATAAAATCTATACTAATATATAAAGCTGAAGAGTTTGTTTGTTTGCTTGAACGCGCTGATCTCAGGAATTACAAGTCCGATTTGTAAAAATCTTCCTGTATTAGATAGCCCATTTATCGAGGAAGGCTATATATAGGCTATATTATCATCACACTAAGACCAATACGAGCGGAGCACCAATGAAGAATGTTTAAAAATCGGGGTTTTTCCTTATTACCTGTGTACGAATTATGTACCAACTTTTTAAGATTAAGTAAATATATTTAAAAAAAGAAATAGGTCGTCTCGACTGATATCGAAGTTATAATGTAAAGGTATATTAAAATATGTAAATGTATAAACCTTTTTGTGTAAATAAAAGTATACGCCAAGAGTGTTTTTCGCACGGGCAACTATATGTTGCCCTATCGAGATCTGGTTCTTTTTTTCGTGCCCTTGATTTTCAACGCTCTGCTTAGCGCCGAGAGTTGAAAATCCAATAGTGTGTTTTTTCAACGATCTGGGACGAGAGTGCGTTCCAGCGCGTTGGATTCTCAACGCTCGGTTTAACACCGAGAGTTGAAAATTCAGTGCGCGATAAAATCCCGCTGCGATTTTATTACGTCCGTGCGAACGTCGGCTTACTGATTAAAGCGTGATGTAGAGTACCTAAAACAGCTCCTTAACATAGGTACGTATTCTTTTTAAAAAAATGTTTTCACCTTTTACTTTAACGAAGTCGCGGATTAAAGTTAGCGTTAGCTCAAAGTAAATATTCCACGCGGAAGAAGTCGCGGGCAGAAGCTAGTATATATATATACTAGCGACCCGCCCCGGCTTCGCACGGGTATAAACCGGGTTATTATACATATAAACCTTCCTCTTCAATCACTCTATCTATTAAAAAAACCGCATCAAAATCCGTTGCGTAGTTTTAAAGATTTAAGCATACATAGGGACAGAAAAAGCGACTTTGTTTTATACTATGTAGTGATATTTTTTATACTATGGGTGGAGTTTCTTGCCCATTCTTCTCCATACGAAAACTACCTTTTGGAAGGGGCGACTAGAATCAATTTTATTATTTTGTAATTTTTTGACGTTCAAAAGTGCCATACATGGGCCTATTTGAAATAAATGATTTGACTTTGACTTTGATCAAGCTGACGAGTTTGTTTGTTTGTTTGCTTGAACGCGCTAATCTCAGGAACTACTGGTCCGATTTCAAAATTTCTTTCAGTGTTAGATAGCCCATTTATTGAGAAAGGCTATAGGTTATATATCATCACGCTAAGACCAATAGGAACGAAGCACCAATGAAGAATGTTTCAAAATCGGGGGGTTTTTTCACGCTTTTTAGGGTTCCGTAGTAAACAAGGAACCCTTATAGTTTCGTCATGTCCGTCTGTCTGTCTGTCTGTCCGTCTGTCTGTCTGTCTGTCCGTCTGTCTGTCTGTCTGTCTGTCCGCGGCTTAGCTCAGAGACGCTTAGTACTAGAAAGCTGTAATTTGGCATGGGTATACATATTAATATAATTTTTTTTAGGGTACCTCCCCTAAATGATTTTTTTTTGTTCTATCCCTTGGTAAGGGGTATCGTTGGAAAGGTCTTTTAAAAAAATTGTGAATATGCTAGAACCATTTTTGAATTTAGAGATCCATTAGCTTTAAAGTGAAATTCTTTATTAGAGTCAAGTGTCTCCCCCCCTGCCAGCTAAATGGTTGGTTTTAGATATGTGAAAAAATTCGCAGCAGTAGCTTATATTACGAATTTAAAAGGAAAACTATCACAGTTGAGTAGGCTTTACAAGTTAACGAGTAATAGTCGACCAACTTAGGTTTGCGGTTACAAAAACATATTCTCCCATACATTCTGTATGAAATAAAAAAAAAAACAACTAGAAAGTTAAGTTTTTTCTTTGGATAAATTCGTCCCAATTACGGAACCCTACATTGTGCGTGGTCCGACATGCACTTGGCCGGTTTTTTTTATTAGCTTCACCTGTATGTATGTTTGTTTGTAACCGACTCCTTTGGGCGCGATTTTGACAAACTCAGGTACGTGCTTGTGAAATTTCACCACCTCAGTTTTGTGCTGGATAGGGCAACTTTGTACATGGTCTACTATGCACTGGTGGACTCACTGCTTTCTTATGGACTGGCATGCTATGGTAACACATTTAAAACATATTCGGATAAAATAAAAAAATTACAAATCAGATTTATGAAATTATTAGTAGATAAAAACACAAAAAACCGTTGTAAGAGTAGTGATTACGAAAGCTTATTTTTGGAATGTAAAATTCTGCCGGTTCATGAGAGGGTAGTGTTGTCAGTAGCTTTAGAACAGTATTGTAGTGATAAATTCAAAAACAATATTGTACGCACAAGATCACAAAGGAACAATAATATGAAAAGATTTGTAGTACCCACTTGTAATAACTATTATAAAGACGTAGACGATGAAGTAGACGTTTTTTAGTTCCAAGTATTTTTAATAACCTTCCAGTCGATATAGACAGTTCTGTCACAAGAACCTCTTTTAAAAATAAAATACATAAGTACCTCTTAAATGTGTTGTGTCAAAGCCTAAATGTAGTGAATATATGAAAAAACAAAAATATGTGCTAAAAAGGAGCTACGTCTGCCAACAAACTGCTGTGCAGTTTAGCAGAGGTAATTTAATATGTAAAACAAGTATTGTTGTGAATAAACAGTTTTTCATTTTTATTTTTCATACATTAAGATAAAATTATTCCATTTTTCAATTAGCAAAATAGGATTTTTGTTAATTTATATATTTTCATCTATTGTCAATAAGGCAGGAACTGATGTTAATTTTAAATTTTAACCATTATCTTTAACCGATTTTTCTAATATTAGGAAATTTTCGAATACCAAAGAGAATTTTTAATTCAACAAAGCAAATAGTAGTTTAAAAAAACTAAAAAACACGCTTTTCTAAATAAACCAAACTAAAAAGTAGGAAATTACATTGCGTTGCAGTAGTGGTATATTTAAGTAAGAATGCGAGATTAGGTTGCGTGAGCACGGTAATGTAGAAGTATAAGTAACATCGTAAGTGCATGCTGGTAAGTTAGTTGCCTCGAGGATGTCGAGCTGCACTGAGGAAAAGTGGCCGATGTAGTGTGTCGCTCGGTCAGTTACCGACGCGTAAACTAAGGTTTAGCCTCTTGGAGCGTGGTGATTGCCGCGGATGAGCGCCCGAAATTTCGTCGCCCTAAAATACGGGAGTATCAGGCTCATGTGGTGGCTTACGGATGACAGGCCTCGATTACGGTATGCTTGAGGGTAGTCGCAAGCGCTGTCCAAGCTCCCAGGGGAACAGAATTACTGGTAGGTCTCGGGCACTAGCTGTGTGAAAGGGGGAATGAATCTGGGAGTATGCGTTTCTGGGAGTAGCGTAAAAGTAATTCAAGCGCATGTAGCACGAATGTAATGGGGGTACTGTGAAAGGCAGTCTGGCTGGAGTAGTGAATGAGTAAGGTGCGTTTGGTGTGGAATTCCGGCTTAGGTCCGGACAAAGTGGCAGTCGTGTTGAGATCCTCGTAGAGAAAAGCCGTACCGTGGCTGCTAGGCAGCGATAAATGTGTTGCGGAAAGTATGAGAGAGTTATCGATGGTAGTCACGAGCGCTGTCCAAGCTCACAGGGGAACAGAATTACTGGTAGGTCTCGGGCTCTAGCTGTGTGAAAGGGGGAATGAATCTGGGAGTATGCATGTCTGGGAGTATGCATATCTGGGAGTAGCGTAAAAGTTAGTTAAGCGCATGTAGCATGATTGTAGTGGGGGTATTGTGAGAGGCAGTCTGGCTGGAGTAGTGAATGAGTAAGGTGCGTTTGGTGTGGAATTCCGGCTTGGGACCGGAAAAAGTGGCAGTCGTGTTGAGATCCTCGTAAGAAAAGCCGTACCGTGACTGCTAGGCAGCGAAAAGTGTGTAGCGGAAAGATTATTCCATTTTTCAATTTGCGGAATAAAATTTCTTAGTTTATATAACTTTTATCTATAGTCGATAAAGCAGGAATTGTTGTTAATTATAATTTCTAATCATTATCTTTAACGCTATAATAAATAAACCAAACTAATAATAATAATAAGCTGTTGGGCAGTAGCGACCCCACGGACCCTATCTTCCGGGAGAAGTCTCGTTCCTCACCACTGGCTTGCCTTTATTGGCCGGCTGGAGTGAAAACTGACGAGGTACAGAGCTCCCACCCCATTCTTGCCTTTATTGGCCAGCTTGAGTGGAGATTCGCAAGAGCAAACGTGCTCGGAGGAAGGAAGTATTCTAGTAAGATGCTGGTAGGGATCTTGACCGTACTTCCGGGATTGTCCTGATAGCCGTGGAATACCTCTCCACTCCTCATAAGCACCTTAGGACGTGTTGCCCCCTTGTCGCTACGACACTTTGTGCTAGCGACCGTTTTCGGGGGACCATTATTGAGTGTGCAAGTCACCCCCGGCCATTTTATCCGTGTGCATATAAAACATAGATCAGGCAGGGGCCATAGTCCTTCCATAGTTCAAGGTGACCAGTCCACTTTAGCAACCCAAACCCATAGTCCGATATCTTTGTTTCCATATCTTACAATAGTCCTACACCAACCGGGGGTTGTCCTTGGCTGCACTTGCATAGTGCGAACAGGGATAATCGTCGGTTGGTACCTCATTTAATTAAAAACGTCTAAGGGGCCTCCGCGAGTTGGCATCGGCCCCTCGTACGCCTTCTGAAGATCCGGGACCCCTGGGTCCCGAGAAATGTCAAAGACGTAAAAATAATAGTTTTATCAAATTAATGTATTGTCATAGTGTACTTTAAAATAACATTAGTTTTGTTTTTTCTTTTAGAATAACCTACAATCGACATGATATAAGATTATAAGAACCAGTACTTTTACCTAACGTTTTAAAGTTCCACTCTTACTGATAAAAGCGTGATGTAGGTACCTAAAATAGCTCCTTAACGAACGTGTTATTTAAAAAAAATATTTTCATTTTTTACGTAAACGGAGTCGAGGGTTAAGGTTAGCCTTAGCCCAAAGAAGCTAGTATATAATAATATATACATATATAAAGCTGAAGAGTTTGTTTGTTTGCTTGAACGGGCTAATCTCAGGAACTGCTGGGCCAATTTGAAAAATTCTTTCAGTGTTAGATAGCCCATTTATCGAGGAAGGCTATAGGCTATATATCATCACGCTAAGATCAATAGGAGCTAGTCCATTATAAAATACAATAGACGTGTTGTGACGTGGACGTGTAACAGGCAGTCCCATGATGTCTTTAGTAAGCAGACTTGCCCTACTGCTGCGTTGCTTTATTGTGGCATCGGGTTCGCATTTCTTATCTATTAAGAATACTTGCGACCACGGTAATTATTTATTTTGAGGGTGGATGGAAAAGTCTGCATAATGCAGATGAAAAACAAAAGTCCTCGCTGGTTTTGCCGTCCGCGTTAGGTACAGTACAGGTGCCTCTTCCTCGAGTATCTCGGACTTCGAAGTCACGACTCTGCCATCCGTAGTTCTTAGTTTCGTCAGATGTGACCTCCCTAATTGCTGAGCGAACACTTTCGACCTTCGGTTCTGCTCAATCGTTGGAGCACCGAAGGTCGCGATGCGTCAGCTTTCTGATCTTTGGGTTTAAAGCCCTCGTATCTAACAAATACCGTTGCGTGAATGGCAACTGTCGTCTTTCTCTCGTAAGTCCGAGAGTCTCCGAGGAAAGTTTGGACACTATACTTTTTCGCTGTGATGGGAAAAGTCTGTGGGATACGTCGCGTAGTGACGTCGCGCAGTGCCAACGAGTTGGTCAAAGACTACCTCGTCGGCTTTCTCGTCAACAGTGTCTGTGGTTTCCAGCAGGGTGAATCGATTTTGAAGTTCCAGTTAGAACTTTTTGGATCCTAGAGCGGCTTGGAGCTGCGTAGGTCGGAGTTTGGACCTCATCATGTAGATTATCTCAGCTGGAAAATTGATTTTTAGGGTGCTTCGGATAAGCCTGTGATCGCTTCCGGTATTACATCTACTAATTACGGCGACATCTCTAAATATGTGCTTCTTATCCATCAGTCTATCTCGTTCCTTGTCACGTTATCGGGGCTCTGCCAGGTCCACTTCCTTTGGGGTTTCCTTTTCGAAGAACGAATTCATCAGGAACATACCCTGCGACTCTTAAGAAGTTGACCTGACTTTCGATTCACTGCGTTCTTGTAATCCCACTTTAGCATTGAAGCCCCATAACAACGTTGTAGTGGGCCTTTGCCGTACTGTGAATTGCCTTTGCAACATTCTCGTACATGGCCTCGGCTGTCTTGTAAGAGCATGTCGAAGTCGGCGCAGTATACACTACTGATTTCTACAACGCTGCTAGTGAGTTCCTTGTTGACCAGAAAGCCGACACCGCCTTGGGAGAGCTGATCACCTTCGTGGAAGTAGAACACGTGGATTGACTCCAGGGTTATCGTGTCCTCCCCCTGTCTTCGGACTTCGGATAACCCCAGTGTATGCCAGTTAATGCGACCTAACTCTACCTCAAGTTCGGCAAGAAGAAGGTCCGGCCTCATCGAACGTCCATTATACGTAGCCAGATGTAGTCGTCATTAGTAGCCTTTTTGCGCTCTGCGGGCCCCGATCCGTAGGGGGAGTGAAACTCCCCCAATTATGTCTTAAAGAGGCGCGCGTGGAACACTACGCGCCGCCATCTCGGGTGCCGTCAGTAGCCTTTTTTTTTTGTCGGGGTGGAAATCCTCATGGATGTCCTCCGTCCTGGGGTGGGCAAAAGGATCTGTCAAACTCTTACTGACTAAAACCACTCCGGTGTTCCCTCTCACACTTACGTCGGGGGCTGCGGGTGCAAATGCGACTTCCGCTGCGTCGTCAGTAGCCTGCCGTAACCCGGTGATTCTTCGCACCCCCCGTCCCGCCGTTACCGTGACCGCTACCTTGACCAGGAATAGCGGGACCACCGGCAACTGGGGGCCGTTGTTTTGGCAGTTTATTCATGGGACGTTCATGCCCATAGTCACCGCTCGCCGCCATTACTCTGGAGAGTTTAGGTTGGCTTGTTAGATGGTTATACCGCCATCGGTCGGTTGCCAGCGCATCGTCCTTCAGTGGCAAGTTGTACCACGCGCAGGTGAGGTTGACATTTGGGGATTCCGGTTGTTGTGTGCTCCCCCTTACAAGCGGCTATAGTAAATGTATCTTATGTATCGCTACTTCGGGGCCGTCATCTCGTTCTCGTTGACGTCCCGTTAACGGCTAGGGTGGACAAATGGCCAACAGATAGGGACGATTGAAAATTACTCGCGCGATCTTCCTCAGTCCCGTCGCTCTAGGCACCCGCCATAGTTACCTCGCTATGGAATTATGGACTCAAACGGCGGCTTCATAATTTGTTATATTTTATATTTCGTGCCCGTCTTAGCACCCGCGTTATCTGTTCACTCTGGAGTCTGGACGAGGCCAAAGCCACGGTGGTCTGGATTAGGACATGGCCGTGTCCTAATATTTGCTATCGGCCAGAGAACATTAAATTTAAAAAAAAAATATGTTTCAACTTTAACTTTGGTGTTGATTAAGTCAATACTAACAAGGTACGAGTGTGGTGGCGCCTGGCGTGGCTCGTGTGACTCGCATGGCTCGAGTAGCTCGCATGGCTCGAGTGGCGCGCGCGGTTCGCAAAGGCGGCGTGGTCACGCCACGTCTTACTGCGGAGCCTGAAACACACCATTACATAGGTAAGTACCACATTAAAACCATTATCAAAAAAAAAGTGAAAACTTGAAAAAAAATCGGCATCGCGGTAATCAACGCGTTGATGTCTTTTTAATGGTCAAAAGCTGGTGTCGTAATAGTGTCATGAAATCAATGGTTTAGTCCCATCTCAAAAATGCCCAACGCGCCTAAAGAAGCTTTCACTTCAAAAATTGATTTAACGAAACCCTAGTCGATGGGGTGAGTAAATACTGAAGTCTCTAGGAAGGGTAATACACCGGGAAATTTGAATCACAGTTTTGCTAGAACAAGCGTTGTTCAGACCAAGAAGCTTATAGATAAAAGTGGAGGCAACACTCTAAATACCTAAGTGAGTTCTTATGTGTGTATTTAGAAAGAGAGCGTCCGACCACAGTCGGTTTCACTTAGGTATTTAGAGTGTTGCCTCCACTTTTATCTATAAGCTTCTTGGTTCAGACCATGGTCTACTACCATTCTAAAGTATCAAATATGTTATTAAAACAAACTAAACTAGGCGTTCTCAAATAAGTCTTATGTTACTCAAACGTGTTCAAACATTAACCGTAACATCAAATTACTCATCGCAGTAGTGATATGGCATTCAAAAGAGTTATGAGGAGTCCACGTGGACTATACGGATGTCCGGCCAATGCGGGCCGAAATGCAAATAAATCATTGGCCAATGACATGCAATCGCGCGAAATATCGTCCCGCCCATTTCTTTTGTTGACTGCCGCCGGCCGCCCCCGCCGCCCGAGCGGTAGCTAGTCTACCAAAATCTCTCGAGCGGGTCATATGTATGCATCCGATGCACTTACGTCACGGGCACGTATCGCGCGTTTTTTTTGTGAAAATGAGTTTAAGTGTTCTAACTATTTTAATGTGGAGTGGTGTTGGATATGGTGCGTTTTGCGTGCAATTTTGTACCTACATTCTGAACTGTGATGTAAGTAAATGTTTGTTCTAATAACGCCTCACTTTTAGCTAACTCATAATTATACTCATAAAATTTTAGTACCTACCGCGGGCTTAATATGAAAATACTTTGATACGCAAGCGCCGCAGTGTCTGTGTTGTAGGGAGTAATGATAATCTCGACATTTTAAACTATGTCTTTTTTGTGTTTTTTGTCTTTTTTGTCTATTTTTTATATTTATCATATGAATGTATTTTTTTTTGTGTCTTTAGAATATTTCAAACACGATGTAAATTGTTTGTGAATAAATGAATTGAATTGAATTGTTTTTTCAAAAACCAATTTTTTCATTTTTTTATTACTGGATGCTGTAGAATGCTAGTAGACTATGGTCTGAACAACGTTTGTTCTAGCAAAACTGTGATTCAAATTTCACGGTGTATAGGCCATCAGCCGTATTATTTGTAGCCTATTTGTAGTGCATATAATTTTATCTACATAAATATACGCGTACGAAGCGTTCTCATCAGTTGTGTCTCTGAATAATATGACAGTGACAAATACATACCTATTGAAATGAAGATCGTTACTACCAAAACTACTTTTTTAAAGGTGTGTTAAAACTTTTTAGAGTTAAGTACGAAATCGCGGATGCGCGATCATAGTCGCGAGCGAAGTGCTAGTTAAATAATATGGAAATAAAATAGAATAGTCAAATAACCTTTAAAAGTGTTTTTCAGAACAATGGCAGACATTGATGCAGCGGCTGTGCTCGGCTCTATGATGCTTTCTATTGAGTTCGTTATGGAAGGAGGCGTTGAAAAAGCTGTCATTGTAGCAAAAGTTGTTGGGATATGTTGAACTGGTATCGTCAACAATAAGGCAGGGTCACTCGTACCCGGATTTCGCTTTGGTGTGGAAGGTTGTGGTTCTAACGCTATTAATGCGGGTGTTACCATACTTGGGGGTAGCAATGTAGCTTGTAATGTTGTTGTATCACTTGTGGTCGTTCCAGTACCAGAAACTGCTTCGGTTGTTAGATCCTTTGTTTTTGCAGATATTAAGATGTTATTAAATTGTTCAGTTTGTGACTTCATTTGTTCGGCTGCGAGTATTTCATTCTCACTTACTTCCGTCACTGTATTCGTGGTTACTGCTGGCACTGGCGTTATTATCGGATTGCTCCTTACTGCAGTTAGTTCATATAACGTCATTGGTTCGATCTTTATTATTGAGACAGGCTTGGAAGTAATATTTTTAGGTAGCGGCATTCGTTTCGCTGCAGTTTCTGTTACATTTTGAGCAAAAACTGGCTCGGTCTTTGCTGCTACTTGGTTGGTGGCACTTGTCACTACATCAAGACTCAACACTGGATTTTGAACTTGAATGAATTCTTTAAATGACGATGTGACGTGTTCAGTAGTAGTCATCGTTATATCAGACACTGCCGTTATCACTGGCTCAGTATTTGATTTGAATTCTTCAGTCGATGGCACTGCCGCTGTTGTCACTGTCATTGTAATCACTGGCTCAGTAGCTGATTTAAATTCTTCAGTCAATAGCACTACTGCCGCTAGTGTCACTTGTTCACTAGTTGATGTGACGTGGTCAGCGGTAGTCATCGTTACTTTAGTCAATGTCGTTGTTATTACTGGCTCAGTTGTTGTTTTATATTTTTTAGTCGATGGCACTGCCACTGATTTCACTGGTTTAGTAGTTGACGTAACGTGGTCAGCAGTAGTCATCGTTACATTAGATACTGCCGTTGTAATCACTGACTCAGTAGCTGATTTCAATTCTTTAGTCGATGGCATTACTGCCGCTGGTGTCACTTGTTCACTAGTTAATGTGCCGTGGCCAGCAGTAGTCATCATTGCGTCAGACACTGCTGTTGTTATCAATACTGGCTCAGTAAATGATTTGAATTCTTTAGTCGATGGCACTGCCACAGCTGTCACTTGTTCACTAGTTGATGTGACGTGGTCAGCGGTAGTCATCGTTACATTAGATACTGCCGTTGTAATCACTGACTCAGTAGCTGATTTCAATTCTTTAGTCGACGGCACTACCACTGATGTCACTTGTTCAGTAGTAAATGTGACGTGGTTAGCCGTAGTCATCAGGACATTGGGCACTGTCGTTGCATAATGTTGTTTAGCTGCTAGAGTCTCTAGATTACGATGTGGATGAAGTGGCTCTGGGTAATTGCGGTCTGGGAAGTGCAGTATTGGAAATTTATTGTTTTCGGAATGTTCTGACGCTGGATATCGATTATTTGGTGACAGGTGATCAAGATATTTGACTTTCGGCAAAGTTGAGTCACGATCGTTTATGCTCAAAGGTTGCAGTTTGATATGATAACGTTGGTCCGGTCGCGGTGGTCGGAAGCTATTTTTCCGGGTATGTGTGCTATGATGTTCTTTTTCGTAATAGCTGACAGAATGTTGCTCAAGATCATAACTAAGTGGTTGTGGCTTTTGAAAATGATGTTTTGTCGGGTTCGGACTAGAAAATAAACTATTTGGAGAAAGGGGTTCAAGATAAGTAGTTTGCTGGAATGCGCCTGGGTATCGGTTGGTCAGGAGCGGGGGCCGGCGCTCGTGAGAAGCGGGGAGCGGGGCCGCTGCCGCTGCTGAATGAGCTGCTGACGTCAACAACTCGGCCAGTCGAGGGACAGGCAAGTGTAAGTCAGCCAAGTCTGCGCTCTTTACCCGGGTCACGTGTATAGGACGATTAAGAGGTACTTGTATCTTATATCCACCGAGCTTGAATTCTGTAAAGAAAATTGTTTTGTAAAAATATAACTTCAAATGAAAAAGAAAACAAACGAAAACTTAAATGAAAAAAAGAAGATTCCGTCAAATTGAGAACATCGTCCTGTTTTTGAAACCCTCAGTTAAATTGTTCAAAATAGGAGGATCCCATCCCAAAAACATAACATGTAAAAAAATGCAAATCTCGCAACGCAGTTCTTCTACCGCAAAACGTTGTGAGATCTAATGTAAAACCAAGTCGCTTAATTTACTCAGTACATCTATTCGATAACTTTGTCATGAATTATTACCTAATTAGTTAACTAACAACATTTTATAGTGATCGCGTATTATTAGAGATCTTTATTCATTAATACATTTCTTTTCGGATATAACAAGATAAACCTAATACAGGGCCATACTATGAAGAAAAAAAACTACCAGTTTTTTATTTTAGTATTTGACGATTATTCAGCATATTGGGGTAATTCCACCAACATGCAGTCAGTACTTAGAGCGCAAAAGAGGTGTGTTAGGGCGATATGCGGTATTCAAAGCAAGGACAGCTGCAAACCGTTCTTTGTGAATTTCCGTATATTACAAGTTTCATAAGTTTTACTGTACTAACATTCTATGGATTTCAAAGTCTGAAATAAAAAGTTTTTATTTTATTTTATTTATTTATAATGAGTACATATCGAAATGAGGGAATCTGTGCTTAATTTAATCGACGGAAAAAATAATAAAAAAAGTTTTATTTTTTTGTTCTTATTGAGAAATTTTACGATTATTGTAAAAATTGATTGAAATTGATGATTTTTGCTAAACAAACGTGTTTATTTTCAATTGAAAGTAGTTTTTTCCACAATTTAAATTTTATCAGGACACCTAATTACTTCCAATCATTATGGAGTTTGTTTCATCGCGATAGATCATTAAGTTTAAAAGTTACACCGTTTTGTTACATGTTTTTAAATTCCATAAAAAATATTAAAACAATATTTCGATTTTTTTATATTTTTTCCGACAGTAAAATTAATAATAATAACCAAGGTTGCACATGCCGAGGGCTGCATGGCTAGGAGAGAGCGCTAGTCGTTAGTGTGCCAACTCTGGAAAATTGGGGACCTCCAGTTTTATAAACCCTTGCCACAGTGAACGCAGGGCTCTGCTATGGTCGATTTTTTATGTCCCTAGCTTCTCGTGGGAATTATCATGATAACAAGATCTAAAACAAAACAACGAATTCAGGCAAATAAGCCCTCAGCAGATGATGAAACATCACCGGTTTCATTATCATCCTCTCCGAGATCCATCTTTTCATCAATCGTATCATCACCACTTTCATATTTATCACGCTCATCAAGATCATCATCATCGTCACCGATGTCAGTAGACGTTGTGTCGGAGGCTACTACTGCCATAAACCCTTCACCCGCTACTGTCACAACCAATACGCGTAAAAAATGGAGCGAAGACATGAACCAATTCAATTGGCGTACGTATTTAATTATCACCAATTTTGAAACTGAAACAAATTCATATCTTACATCATTGCACCAACAATTCATTAACAAATTTCCGCAAATGAATGTCTCGAAGCAAAGATTTGGAGATCAACGAAGAGCAATAATAGTTAACAATAAATTACTTTCGGTCAGTACACTTGATACAATTAGATTAGAAGTAGGCA
Organism: Agrochola lychnidis; assembly: GCA_963680765.1. Taxonomy (NCBI): domain Eukaryota; kingdom Metazoa; phylum Arthropoda; class Insecta; order Lepidoptera; family Noctuidae; genus Agrochola; species Agrochola lychnidis. Next base: position 200,915 of record OY796857.1, on the reverse strand, counting down.
GAATGCTACAAACAGACACTACTATCTAAGATACATGAACCCGGATATCGACGCAGTTAAATACAGATCAATGCAGCACACATTTACAATCGGAACCAAAACGTAGAATGAGGTGGTCAAACGAAATGAACGAAACTCTAATAAAATCCTATTTCATCGCTACGAAAATGGAAACAGATATGGTAACAGATTCCCTGAAAGACGATTTAGATTTGGAGAGGGAGTGCAGAGCGTTGTCAGTCCGGGCGAACATGCTGGCCCGCAGGTTCTCTCGATGTATAGTCGCAGTTATTGCACAACACTGTACTCGGAGGCCCTGTGGTTCAGATATACCCAAAGGGCTTGCAATGCTCTGCGTATCCAGTATAGGGTGCTGTTGCGACTGCCACGCTTCTGCAGGGCGTCGGCGATGTTTACCGACGCGCGCACTGACTGCTTTAACGTAGTATGGCGCAACAAATCTACCTCGTTACTTCGCAGGTTGCGTGACAGTCCCAACATCATTCTGCACTCGATAGCCGCCCGGGCAGATAGTCCGCTTGTTTGGGCGTTAGCCGATCGGACAAGATCTGTTTTAGTTATTAAGTACTAACGGGATCCCTTCTTTTCGCATAATGTTCTTTGTCCTAATATACTTCGGCATAACGATTTTGGCACAATTTGTTTTGGCATAATAATACTTCGGCATAATTTTTTTAGGCATACATTTTATGTTGGCATAATCATCTTAAAGACTAATTTGTTTTGGCATAAATTTGATTCGCATAACGTTACTAGGCCTAATGACTATTAGCATAATAATATTTAGGCATACAATTAACAGAAATAACGGAAATAAATTTGAGTTAATTTTACGTATTTATTTTAGATTTTCATGCAAATGATTTATTATATATAACATTATGTAACCTAACTATGTATTTTTATTTTAGGTGTATATTTTTAGCAATTGCTTGTAAATATGCAAGTTTCGAAGTATATTTATCTTTATTACTAATAATTTTAGTAAAAATAAAAAGTATTGTCTTAAAAAATCATTATGTTGTGCTAAAAAAGTTAGTGACAGAACCGAATCGCTGCAAAACCGACTCCACGTAGTCTTGTCTGCCCTACCCCTAGAGTGTAATTCAAAATCGCGTAGGCGCGTAGGGGCATGGCGGCCCGCGGGCTGATGAGCAGGCGGCTGGGAGGGAACCGCCGCGGCTGAGGTTGGCCGGCAGAGCCGGCCAGCAAGCCGAAGCTGCGGTGGTGAGCGAAAGCCGTCTGCGACGATTAGCACGCGTGGGGCCGCCGGAGGCCCGCAGCGCCGGAGCCGTGACAGAAACCATGCCTGCTGCATGCTTGTTTGCATGCTGTATACTTGCTTGCATGCTGCATGCTTGCTTGCATGCTGCATGCTTGCTTGCATGCCTGGTGTATATGTTTTAATATCATTATGCGTAAATAAATTTATACTTGTGAATGTTATCCTTAATAAAGTTATGCTTTAGAATGTTATGCTTAATAAAGTTATGCTTTAGAATGTTATGCTTAATAAAGTTATGCTTTAGAATGTTATGCTTAATAAATTTATGCTTTAGAATATTATGCTTAATCATTATTATGGATAGAGAAATTATGCTTAAAAAAATTATGCGTAACCTGTTATGCGTAATTATATTATGCGAAAATATAATTATGCCAAACAAAATGATGCCAACTTATATTAGGTCTTAAAATTTTATGCAAATGGATAGGGAACCATAGGCAATTAGATTATCATAATTTACTTATAGCTGCAGACAATACAACACAAGCACCCACAAATAATAGAAACTGCACACGTTATTAATCAAACATAAACACAAGAAACAGAAGTAGGAAGCGAGCCCAATTTCTTGAATAGCATTGACATTGGAGCCCTGACCACTATTATAAACACAGAACATAATACCACAAACGTTGAAATAAGTCAGGAAAGATGTCAAGAAATAGAGGAAACATTCTCATATACACTACAGCATTTCACAAGCATTCACCCCACAAAAATAAATTACATACCTAAACAAAAACCATAAAAAAATTGCCCAAATTGTAAGCTACATTAATAACGTCATCTTTTCAAAATATGTCAATGCAGACTTCGAAATCCTGCAGACAGTAATATATAGTGCTGCTTGGACAGCTACTAAAACAAATGGAAGCAAACTTTCTTATATAACCTCTGAGAGTACGGCTTACATCAATCAGAAAAATAAGAAACCAAAATGGCAGAAAAGATTAGAATTAAGAGTTAAAGATTTGAGAACAAAAATTGGAAGACTTACAGCATACATGCAAGGAAACAAAGGCTGGAGGCTTGTTAGAGAGGTACACACAATACTAGAAAACTACAGAATACACTCAATTCATGAAGAACCGAACACACAACTCACACATTTCTTAGATATACTAAAACAGAAACTCACTCTTGTAAATAGTAGATTAAATAGGTATAATAATTGTACACTTCGTAACACTCAAAATAATAAATTTAGGAACAATGAAAAGCAGTTTTATCGAACGTTAAAAAATTCGACCACAAACCAAACCGCACCCAGTAATAACGAAAATAACACAAACCATTGTTTACCGTCGGTACAAGAACTTCAACAATTTTGGTCAGGAATTTGGGAGAGGCCAATATGTCATAATAATGAAACAGAATGGGTTAAAATAGAGACAGAAAACCATTTGTATACTGAACAAATGGAGTTCGAACAAGTTCCGATAGATACATTCCTTGACGTCCTTCCAAAATTACACAATTAGAAAGCACCCGGCTTTGACTACATTCACAACTTTTGGTATAAAAAATTACACACACTCACCCATTCCTGTATAATTACATCAACACCTTTATTAAAAATCCAACAACGATACCTACATACATAGCAGAGGGAATTACGTATATGTATGATACCAAAAGACAGTAACGACAGCACCAACCCAGCAAAGTACAGACCAATAACATGCTTACAAACAATATATAAAATAATAACATCATGCATCACTCAAATCATTTATAAACACCTTGAATTAAATTCAATATTATCCGAAGAACAAAAAGGCTGTCGAATATTTAGTCAGGGCTGCAAGGAACAACTTATAATAGACTCGGTTATACTCAAACAGGTCCAGCGGAAGAAGAAAGATCTATATACTATGTATATAGACTACAAAAAAGCGTACGATTCTGTCCCACACACTTGGCTACTTGAAATTTTAAATATATATAAGATAAACTCTCAAATCATTGCCTTTTTTAATAATACAATTACACAATGGACAACACGTTTACATCTTACGACATCTACAGGTATTATTGAGATAGAACCCATCAAGATCCAACGAGGCATATTCCAAGGTGACTCGCTTAGCCCACTATGGTTCTGTCTTGCCTTAAACCCGCTATCAAATAAATTAAAATCACTAATGCCAGAATATAACCTAATTGAAGTTATATCCTGGCATTAATGAATTTAATTTATTATAACAATGACACTACAGATGGCACACGTACGGATAGATACGACACGACTATAAAATTAACCACCTGTTCTACATGGATGACATAAAATTGTATGCTTCTTCACCAGAGGGCTTAAATGAACTCTCAAATGCCACAGACAAATTTTCGAGCGATATAGGAATGGAATTTGGAATTGATAAGTGTGAAATCAATTCAGTCAGAAAAGGTCAAACATACGAACATTTATATACCACACAGTCAGGTGAAACCATAGATTCCTTAGATGAACATGGAACATACAGATACTTAGGATATATTCAAGCGAAGCAAATTAAACATAGGCAATAAAAAATAAACTTACACAACAATTCAAACATAGACTAAAATCCATTTTAAACACTCAATTGTGCTCCAAAAATACTATTAAAGCAACAAATACCTATGCGATACCCGTCCTTATATATTCCTTTGGTATAATAAGCTGGACCAAAACGGAACTTAAAAGCCTACAACGCGTCATAAACACCAGTTTGACCAAACACAGAAAACACCACCCTCGATCTTGCATACAGCGACTAACACTACCCAGGAAAGAAGGAGGACGAGAAATAATAGATATAACGAACCTACACAATAAACAAATCAGTACCCTAAGAAAATATTTTAATACAAAAAGCACAACCTCTACCCTACACAAACCAATAGTTTATTAAATATGTCTGATAAAACTAATCAAATTAATGAGAAACAAACCGACAGACAGACTAAAATATCGGAATGGACCCAGAAGTCTCTCCATGGAAGACATCGCCAAGACCTTTGCCAACCTAACATCGACAAATTAGCGTCGAACGAATGGCTCAGACGCGGAGATTTATTCCCTGAGACTGAAGGGTTCATGACAGCAATTCAAGACCAATTTATTGAAACCCGTAACTACCAAAAGCACATCATGCGAGTCCCTCTTTCAACAGACATTTGTAGACGATGTCATAGTTCTTCTGAAACTATTCAACACATTACTGGAGCATGTAAAGCAATAGTACAGACTGACTATAAACACAGGCACGACCAAACAGCCAACATAATTCATCAAAAACTTGCCATTAAATATAAATTAGTTACTACACCTCCAGTACCTTCTTACAAATATACTCCAGAAACAGTTCTTGAAAATACAACACACAAGCTATACTTTGATCGAGCCATCCTCACAGACAGAACAACACATTACAATAGACCAGACATAACTTTAATAGATAAAATTAATATATTGACATAGCAGTTCAGTTCAGCAGAAAAGCTGCGATTTAAAAATAGAGATGAGCCGAATGTGGTGATTAGGCAGCGTTACCATTATCCCTGTAGTACTTTCAACCACCGATGTCATTCCCAAACAACTGCATTAATCTTTAAAAACACTAAACGTAGCTCCCTCCACCTACCAAACCCTACAGAAAACTGCTATCCTGAACACTTGCAGAATTGTCTTAAAATTCCTGCAGAACGACAATGACGCACAAATATCACACGCGCAGACATCATTCACCACTGCACCACAAAGCCAAAGATATTATCACCCATTTATTATCATCAATTATCACTTAGTTTAAGTAGTACTTTTCAGGGGGTAGCACTTGGCTTTGGCCCGTGTTACTCTAAAAAAACCGGCACATGTCGAGATACAAGAATGTATACCAACAAATAATAATAACGTTTATTTGGACTCAATAAAATATAGCCTAATACAGTTATATTCCTAAGAACTAGGTTACAAATAATGTAAGTGAGTAGACGGCTAAAACTAAATGAACTCTGAATTCCAAACTAGGTCAAACATGTATCTTGGAAATCAGTGCTCTTCCGTGCTAAATTAGGTGTAAAAACTTACAAAACACATACATCAAAATTTCAAAATTATAGACTATGTTAGAAACTACATATATCTAAATCTTGACGGGTGAGTGATGTGAGTGTGATGTGTAGTGTGTGTGAATGTGTGTGGTGAGTGAAGTGTGGATGTATGGTGTGAATTTGTGTGGTGTATGTAGTGTAGGTATAAGGTGTGAATGTGTGTGGTGTGTGTAATCTAGGTATAGCGTGTGAGTGTGTACGCGAACGTGTAGGTGTGCTTTCGGTATGTTAATTCTATTTTTATTTATTTATTTATTAATAGGAGAACCAACAGCTATAACAAATGGATAACAGTTGTTTAAGAAACATGCACCCCCCATGCACTCACCCCCACACACACACTCACACATACGTACACACACTTAAATCTATATATGAATGTCCAGCCTAGATTTATTTTTATTTTATTTTTTCTTTATATTGTTACTGTACCTAGAATATAATTTAACTACATCACTTGCGTTTGCTAATTAATCTAAATTAATATGTACATTTTTAAGTATTGTGGGGCCTGGTGACCCGTAACACAGGTATTTTATGCCTTTTTCGGGCACCAGTCTCTCACAAATGTTAACCCAATTTTTAGATTAAGCATTTCCTGTACAAATCTGCATTTGTGATGAGAAAATAAATAAATAAATTATAAAATAAAGCCAATTACAGGTTCTCACGGGTAAAAACACAAAAAGTAGTAGAAAACTTAGGATCACTAACAAGCACGATAAAAAAGATTAAGTATACATATTGATATATATAAGGTACAAAAAGCACTATACACTTTTAAAAAAGTCAGCGTTCAGCCGAGCGCGTGCAGAATAGGTTTTGGTTGTAAATGGGTCAAATGAGAATTCTTTACAAAGAATATTAAAGTCCTTACTCGCTCGCAACATGTATGAGTTTTGCCTGTAGTTAGAAGAGTTAAAAGGAATGGAGATAGGCGGATTAAATCTAACTGATCTCTGAGGAACATTGAAACGTAGTTTATGTAGGAGATCAGGGCAGTCAATCTTATTAGATATAATTTTTAAAAGGAAAGTACAATCTGCTAGTCGACGACGATTTATGAGTGGCTGTAAATGAAATTTCTTGCAAAGATTTATGTAATTATCAGAATGGTATGGTATACGCAGCCGGAAACATAGAAAATGAATATATCTTTTTTGTATATTCTCAATACGCTCTATGTACAGTACCGACCAAAAGTCCATTGGCAATCTCACAAAGCAATAGACTGACGCTTTGGTTTGACTTACGACCTTCTTCTATAAGTTGTTACAATACTTTAGACACGCACAGTACACACACACACACACACTCACTTTGTCTGCAACCAATGACTAGTTCGATAATCATTCGTTTTTTGTTTCATTCTTGTTCACATAAATATTAAAGTTTAGCAGGTAGACCACAGAAAACTAACTAAATTATTTCAATTTCTGTGGGGTAGACAGATGCAATTCGTTACGAGTATTCACTTAATAAGAAAGAAAGAAATCATTTATTTGCTGATAATGTAGGTATACATATGAGTTGGAATATTTATTAACTGTCCCGATACATTTTACCTTACGGCATGCAAAATATTAGGTTTGATAGTAATATAGATACAGCTATTACGATCATTATTAGCCATAATCGAATTTAATAGATTGTTACAGATCAGACAACAATAAAAAAAAACAAAATAATTGATGAATTATATATAAATCTTTCACAAATTATACAATGAAGAATATAAATGTAGAAATGTGTAATGTCAAAAAGCTTAATGTCAAAATATTCCAAAACGTTAACAACAATCACAATTATTAGATAAAGAATTTGGATAATCTAGTAATGTCAAGATCTGTTATGTCAAATTACAATAATAACAACAACAATAAAATAAAATAAATCGCTATGTCATTATGTCAATGTCATCTAAAACATTCGAAATTGCAAAGGCAACGTACAATAGAACTTTGTTGGTTCGTAGATAATGTTGGTGACGAGTATTTAGCACAGTGTTGTGATTATTATTTTCAAAAAGCAAATATGAATGCGTAAAAGTAAATGTTATTTACACAAATATCTAATGAAACCGGACTAGGTGTGAGTGTTATCATTTAAATATTTCATATTTTACTAAACATAAATCTTAATCAAGGGTATTGTTGATAGAACAGAGGTATTGTTGAGACAGAAGATGCCTTTAAAGTTTTAAATTCATTATGAGGTTTAATTCGATTAGTGAATAATAAATAATTAGGTATTGTGTGTAATAAATACAATGTTATTCTTTGTTCTAGAGAAATACTGTGAGGGTTAAGAGATATGAGGAAGGGGCTTATTATCGAGTAGCAGCGACGTCAAATGGTGAATGAATATGAAACAAATGGTTTCATACCAACGAGATATTTTGCTGAATTATTAAAAACACGTTATTATGAACCGTTCGCCGTGCACTCTGAAGGCTTGCATCACTGAAGACCAGCTAGAAAACCGTTTTTGACCTTAAAATATTGACCGTACCAACTTAATAAACAACACATTCGTTATTGCATGAATTTATGGTAACGAATTTTTTAAGCACGTTTCAATGTGGTGTTTGTCGTATTTTTTGCGGATAGACCGAAAATGTTTAATATTTCATACATACATATATAAACTCACGCCTTCTTCCCATGGGGGTAGGCAGAAACTACAGAACGCCACCTGCTACGATCCTTACATATTCCTTTTGCCTCGTTTACGTTCATACATCTGGTCATACACGCACGCCGGTTGCGAGTACTACGCACGCGTAATACGCGTAATATTATTTTAGTAATATTCTTATTTTAGGATTAAAATTTGAGGTTTAGTTTCAATCTTCTTTTCGTAAAGAAAATGAATACTTAAGCCTCATTACCAACCAATATTTACTAAAGCCAAATAAAATGTTAAATAATTAATTACTTAACCTTAAAATCAACTATTTTGTCAGTAGTTTTTTTTTTACATTTTAAGTAGTCTAATATTCTTATTTATTGCTTAATTACTTCGACCATGATCAAAGCTTTATATTTATCTTGAAAAAAATCCATTTAAAAATTAAAACATTTCAAAATTTAAATATGTCAAAATAATACAAATTGCTTCTAAGGCCGCATTCCGAGTTACGATAAAAGTGATAATATCGCGAATCCGACCAAATTTAAAAGTCACAAAATGTAAGGGCTATTGAGTAATAATTGTGACTATTAAATTTGGTTGGATTCGCGATATTATCACTTTTAGCGTATCTCGGAATGCGGCCTAAGTTTCTAGACATCTATTTCACATCTTATTCAGCTGAAGTAATGATAAATAATTGTAGCAGTTTGTTAACTATACTACTCATCTGTCAAAAAAGGCCTGAGAGGTTATGTAAAATAAATATAACGAATAAATATTTTTTAATTTTATCATCACATATCACGCATTTTTTATTCTAAACCCTTTATTGTAATAACAACATTAATAAAAAGGCAGCAACATTTAAAAAATATTATTATTGCAAACAAAAATAATAATATTTGCAAAAACAGCGCTGTAATTCACGAGATTAGAACCTTAGCCATCTTGAATCTAAAACCAACGCTCAACGCCTTCTGCTATCTGCATATTTAATTAACTTTCGAATTTTAGCAATGCCATACACTGGCCAAAGTCACGCGTATGATGCGTGTTTAACAAAAGGCGTCCGCGAACCGTGACGATATGACAGTGTGTAGTGCAAAACTGCGTTCTCTGTGGTGTGTGTACGGCACACACACCACAGAGAACGCAGTTTTGCACATTATTATGGATAGAGAAATTATGCTTAAAAAAATTATGCGTAACCTGTTATGCGTAATTATATTATGCGAAAATATAATTATGCCAAACAAAATGATGCCAACTTATATTAGGTCTTAAAATTTTATGCAAATGGATAGGGAACCATAGGCAATTAGATTATCATAATTTACTTATAGCTGCAGACAATACAACACAAGCACCCACAAATAATAGAAACTGCACACGTTATTAATCAAACATAAACACAAGAAACAGAAGTAGGAAGCGAGCCCAATTTCTTGAATAGCATTGACATTGGAGCCCTGACCACTATTATAAACACAGAACATAATACCACAAACGTTGAAATAAGTCAGGAAAGATGTCAAGAAATAGAGGAAACATTCTCATATACACTACAGCATTTCACAAGCATTCACCCCACAAAAATAAAATACATACCTAAACAAAAACCATAAAAAAATTGCCCAAATTGTAAGCTACATTAATAACGTCATCTTTTCAAAATATGTCAATGCAGACTTCGAAATCCTGCAGACAGTAATATATAGTGCTGCTTGGACAGCTACTAAAACAAATGGAAGCAAACTTTCTTATATAACCTCTGAGAGTACGGCTTACATCAATCAGAAAAATAAGAAACCAAAATGGCAGAAAAGATTAGAATTAAGAGTTAAAGATTTGAGAACAAAAATTGGAAGACTTACAGCATACATGCAAGGAAACAAAGGCTGGAGGCTTGTTAGAGAGGTACACACAATACTAGAAAACTACAGAATACACTCAATTCATGAAGAACCGAACACACAACTCACACATTTCTTAGATATACTAAAACAGAAACTCACTCTTGTAAATAGTAGATTAAATAGGTATAATAATTGTACACTTCGTAACACTCAAAATAATAAATTTAGGAACAATGAAAAGCAGTTTTATCGAACGTTAAAAAATTCGACCACAAACCAAACCGCACCCAGTAATAACGAAAATAACACAAACCATTGTTTACCGTCGGTACAAGAACTTCAACAATTTTGGTCAGGAATTTGGGAGAGGCCAATATGTCATAATAATGAAACAGAATGGGTTAAAATAGAGACAGAAAACCATTTGTATACTGAACAAATGGAGTTCGAACAAGTTCCGATAGATACATTCCTTGACGTCCTTCCAAAATTACACAATTAGAAAGCACCCGGCTTTGACTACATTCACAACTTTTGGTATAAAAATTTACACACACTCACCCATTCCTGTATAATTACATCAACACCTTTATTAAAAATCCAACAACGATACCTACATACATAGCAGAGGGAATTACGTATATGTATGATACCAAAAGACAGTAACGACAGCACCAACCCAGCAAAGTACAGACCAATAACATGCTTACAAACAATATATAAAATAATAACATCATGCATCACTCAAATCATTTATAAACACCTTGAATTAAATTCAATATTATCCGAAGAACAAAAAGGCTGTCGAATATTTAGTCAGGGCTGCAAGGAACAACTTATAATAGACTCGGTTATACTCAAACAGGTCCAGCGGAAGAAGAAAGATCTATATACTATGTATATAGACTACAAAAAAGCGTACGATTCTGTCCCACACACTTGGCTACTTGAAATTTTAAATATATATAAGATAAACTCTCAAATCATTGCCTTTTTTAATAATACAATTACACAATGGACAACACGTTTACATCTTACGACATCTACAGGTATTATTGAGATAGAACCCATCAAGATCCAACGAGGCATATTCCAAGGTGACTCGCTTAGCCCACTATGGTTCTGTCTTGCCTTAAACCCGCTATCAAATAAATTAAAATCACTAATGCCAGAATATAACCTAATTGAAGTTATATCCTGGCATTAATGAATTTAATTTATTATAACAATGACACTACAGATGGCACACGTACGGATAGATACGACACGACTATAAAATTAACCACCTGTTCTACATGGATGACATAAAATTGTATGCTTCTTCACCAGAGGGCTTAAATGAACTCTCAAATGCCACAGACAAATTTTCGAGCGATATAGGAATGGAATTTGGAATTGATAAGTGTGAAATCAATTCAGTCAGAAAAGGTCAAACATACGAACATTTATATACCACACAGTCAGGTGAAACCATAGATTCCTTAGATGAACATGGAACATACAAATACTTAGGATATATTCAAGCGAAGCAAATTAAACATAGGCAATAAAAAATAAACTTACACAACAATTCAAACATAGACTAAAATCCATTTTAAACACTCAATTGTGCTCCAAAAATACTATTAAAGCAACAAATACCTATGCGATACCCGTCCTTATATATTCCTTTGGTATAATAAGCTGGACCAAAACGGAACTTAAAAGCCTACAACGCGTCATAAACACCAGTTTGACCAAACACAGAAAACACCACCCTCGATCTTGCATACAGCGACTAACACTACCCAGGAAAGAAGGAGGACGAGAAATAATAGATATAACGAACCTACACAATAAACAAATCAGTACCCTAAGAAAATATTTTAATACAAAAAGCACAACCTCTACCCTACACAAACCAATAGTTTATTAAATATGTCTGATAAAACTAATCAAATTAATGAGAAACAAACCGACAGACAGACTAAAATATCGGAATGGACCCAGAAGTCTCTCCATGGAAGACATCGCCAAGACCTTTGCCAACCTAACATCGACAAATTAGCGTCGAACGAATGGCTCAGACGCGGAGATTTATTCCCTGAGACTGAAGGGTTCATGACAGCAATTCAAGACCAATTTATTGAAACCCGTAACTACCAAAAGCACATCATGCGAGTCCCTCTTTCAACAGACATTTGTAGACGATGTCATAGTTCTTCTGAAACTATTCAACACATTACTGGAGCATGTAAAGCAATAGTACAGACTGACTATAAACACAGGCACGACCAAACAGCCAACATAATTCATCAAAAACTTGCCATTAAATATAAATTAGTTACTACACCTCCAGTACCTTCTTACAAATATACTCCAGAAACAGTTCTTGAAAATACAACACACAAGCTATACTTTGATCGAGCCATCCTCACAGACAGAACAACACATTACAATAGACCAGACATAACTTTAATAGATAAAATTAATATATTGACATAGCAGTTCAGTTCAGCAGAAAAGCTGCGATTTAAAAATAGAGATGAGCCGAATGTGGTGATTAGGCAGCGTTACCATTATCCCTGTAGTACTTTCAACCACCGATGTCATTCCCAAACAACTGCATTAATCTTTAAAAACACTAAACGTAGCTCCCTCCACCTACCAAACCCTACAGAAAACTGCTATCCTGAACACTTGCAGAATTGTCTTAAAATTCCTGCAGAACGACAATGACGCACAAATATCACACGCGCAGACATCATTCACCACTGCACCACAAAGCCAAAGATATTATCACCCATTTATTATCATCAATTATCACTTAGTTTAAGTAGTACTTTTCAGGGGGTAGCACTTGGCTTTGGCCCGTGTTACTCTAAAAAAACCGGCACATGTCGAGATACAAGAATGTATACCAACAAATAATAATAACGTTTATTTGGACTCAATAAAATATAGCCTAATACAGTTATATTCCTAAGAACTAGGTTACAAATAATGTAAGTGAGTAGACGGCTAAAACTAAATGAACTCTGAATTCCAAACTAGGTCAAACATGTATCTTGGAAATCAGTGCTCTTCCGTGCTAAATTAGGTGTAAAAACTTACAAAACACATACATCAAAATTTCAAAATTATAGACTATGTTAGAAACTACATATATCTAAATCTTGACGGGTGAGTGATGTGAGTGTGATGTGTAGTGTGTGTGAATGTGTGTGGTGAGTGAAGTGTGGATGTATGGTGTGAATTTGTGTGGTGTATGTAGTGTAGGTATAAGGTGTGAATGTGTGTGGTGTGTGTAATCTAGGTATAGCGTGTGAGTGTGTACGCGAACGTGTAGGTGTGCTTTCGGTATGTTAATTCTATTTTTATTTATTTATTTATTAATAGGAGAACCAACAGCTATAACAAATGGATAACAGTTGTTTAAGAAACATGCACCCCCCATGCACTCACCCCCACACACACACTCACACATACGTACACACACTTAAATCTATATATGAATGTCCAGCCTAGATTTATTTTTATTTTATTTTTTCTTTATATTGTTACTGTACCTAGAATATAATTTAACTACATCACTTGCGTTTGCTAATTAATCTAAATTAATATGTACATTTTTAAGTATTGTGGGGCCTGGTGACCCGTAACACAGGTATTTTATGCCTTTTTCGGGCACCAGTCTCTCACAAATGTTAACCCAATTTTTAGATTAAGCATTTCCTGTACAAATCTGCATTTGTGATGAGAAAATAAATAAATAAATTATAAAATAAAGCCAATTACAGGTTCTCACGGGTAAAAACACAAAAAGTAGTAGAAAACTTAGGATCACTAACAAGCACGATAAAAAAGATTAAGTATACATATTGATATATATAAGGTACAAAAAGCACTATACACTTTTAAAAAAGTCAGCGTTCAGCCGAGCGCGTGCAGAATAGGTTTTGGTTGTAAATGGGTCAAATGAGAATTCTTTACAAAGAATATTAAAGTCCTTACTCGCTCGCAACATGTATGAGTTTTGCCTGTAGTTAGAAGAGTTAAAAGGAATGGAGATAGGCGGATTAAATCTAACTGATCTCTGAGGAACATTGAAACGTAGTTTATGTAGGAGATCAGGGCAGTCAATCTTATTAGATATAATTTTTAAAAGGAAAGTACAATCTGCTAGTCGACGACGATTTATGAGTGGCTGTAAATGAAATTTCTTGCAAAGATTTATGTAATTATCAGAATGGTATGGTATACGCAGCCGGAAACATAGAAAATGAATATATCTTTTTTGTATATTCTCAATACGCTCTATGTACAGTACCGACCAAAAGTCCATTGGCAATCTCACAAAGCAATAGACTGACGCTTTGGTTTGACTTACGACCTTCTTCTATAAGTTGTTACAATACTTTAGACACGCACAGTACACACACACACACACACTCACTTTGTCTGCAACCAATGACTAGTTCGATAATCATTCGTTTTTTGTTTCATTCTTGTTCACATAAATATTAAAGTTTAGCAGGTAGACCACAGAAAACTAACTAAATTATTTCAATTTCTGTGGGGTAGACAGATGCAATTCGTTACGAGTATTCACTTAATAAGAAAGAAAGAAATCATTTATTTGCTGATAATGTAGGTATACATATGAGTTGGAATATTTATTAACTGTCCCGATACATTTTACCTTACGGCATGCAAAATATTAGGTTTGATAGTAATATAGATACAGCTATTACGATCATTATTAGCCATAATCGAATTTAATAGATTGTTACAGATCAGACAACAATAAAAAAAAACAAAATAATTGATGAATTATATATAAATCTTTCACAAATTATACAATGAAGAATATAAATGTAGAAATGTGTAATGTCAAAAAGCTTAATGTCAAAATATTCCAAAACGTTAACAACAATCACAATTATTAGATAAAGAATTTGGATAATCTAGTAATGTCAAGATCTGTTATGTCAAATTACAATAATAACAACAACAATAAAATAAAATAAATCGCTATGTCATTATGTCAATGTCATCTAAAACATTCGAAATTGCAAAGGCAACGTACAATAGAACTTTGTTGGTTCGTAGATAATGTTGGTGACGAGTGTTAGGGACCTAAACTAAGGACTTAATTTAAAGTAGTGGACTGTATGATAAGAAGTATAATCCAAAATAGGTAGTACAAAAATATGTCGGTGTTGGTAAACGTTAGGAGTGCGCGCGCGTGCCGTCGTCCGTGATCGGTAGCGAAGTGCTTCGATGGCCCGCATCCCGCACGCCGCACCTCTCGTCGTCACCCGCCACCTTCCGCTGTCCCCGACGGCCGCCGAAGATCGCCGAGTGGTCGGAGACGCCCGAACATCCTCCCCGGGTTGAATTATTCAAGTGAGAGGAAGTGGGCAGACGTTGTTGTAAGCCCGCAACACCGTTCCTCTCTTCGTCTTCAGCTCCACTACCCGTGTGGTCCCGTCGCAGCCAGGGAAGACCTTGTTGACACGCCCCAGTGGCCACACCAAGGGCGGTTGGCCTTTCTCTTTGATGAGAACCAGTGCTCCCACTGAAAGTTGGCCTGTTGACGCTGTCCACTTAGTCTTTTTCTGGAGCAGAGAAACATATTCTAATTGAAAGCGGTTCCAAAAATGTTGCTTAATGTGCTCTACTCTTTGATAGCGCTCCAGTCGCCCGATGTTGAGATCAGTAACCTGTGGATGCGGAACAGATATTAGTGGTCGCCCAATTATGAAATGTCCAGGAGTAAGAACGGAAAAATCTAGAGGATCAGTGGAAAGAGGGGTGAGAGGACGGGAGTTTAAGACGGCCTCTATTTGAGTCAAACACGTGGCCATCTCCTCGTATGTGAAGTGCGTTAAGCCTAAAAGTCTCTTTAGGTGATGTTTAGTGGATTTTACGGCGGCTTCAGCAATGCCGTTAAAGTGAGGGGAGTATGGAGGCGCAAAAGAAAATTTGATGCCTTGTTGAGCAACATCAGACACGAGATTCGAGTCTTGTAGAAACTTACGTAGCTCATTGCAAGTACCTATGAAGTTTGTCCCATTATCGGACAAGATGCTTTCGGGTTTACCACGACGAGCCACGAAACGATTCAAAGCAGCCATGTAGGCTTCTTTCGTGAGGTCTGTAACAAGCTCGATGTGAATAGCCTTCACGGCAAGGCAAACAAAAATGCACAGGTACGCCTTTATAAGCCTACACCCTCGCCCTTTGCGATCAGCAATCAGCACTGGCCCAGCATAATCCACACTACAATTTAAAAATGGGTGTTCTAGATGTGTCCTTGAAGAGGGTAACTGACCCATTGTAGGTTGCACAGTTTGACACTTATATTTAAAACATTTGACGCATTTTTTAACAATATTTTTAGATAGATTCCTACCACCAAGAGGCCAATACATTTGGCGTATATTTGCCAAGAGCAGCTGAGGGCCAGCGTGTAAGCAGTCGAGATGATATTTTTGAAATATTATTTTAGTTATGTGGTGCTTACCACATAATAGTACGGGGTGCTTGACATTATATTCATAAGGCGAGTTGTCAAGTCTCCCTCCTACGCGTATGAGACCATTCGAATCTGTAAAAGGACTTAAAGAAATAAGCCTATTTTTTTTTGGTAAAGGCTTTCCTGATTGCAATAAATTATGCTCATTAGGAAACATGTCCATTTGAGCGTGACGTAAAATGAAATTTGTAGAATTTGTAAGTTCTTCACAGGAAAGGG
Source organism: Agrochola lychnidis (assembly GCA_963680765.1). Lineage (NCBI taxonomy): Eukaryota > Metazoa > Arthropoda > Insecta > Lepidoptera > Noctuidae > Agrochola > Agrochola lychnidis. The sequence goes on along the minus strand of OY796857.1, from coordinate 184,282 downwards.
AACCAAGGAATTTATCATTTTTATGTTTTAAATTGTAAATAAATCTTAGTATATAAGCGACGACTCTCTGTAAGTGATTATAATTGGAATATTTGTGAATAAGTGATTTAATTAATAAATGATTATTATTATGATGTGACAAATGATTTGATGTTAAATTGTTGTATGATTGATGATGTGATGTGTGATCAGTGAAGTGTGATGATACAACTTCAGGTAGATCTTGTTTCAAGTTCTCATTGGGCATTTTTGGCCAATATATTTCATCATTTAACAAAAACTGAGGACCTGACCACCATAAGGAAGACTCGCTGATAAGGTCAGCCTTCAGCCCGCGAGAAACAAGATCCGCCGGATTTTCCTTCGACGGCACGTAGCTCCACGTGTGCCCTATAGTGCATTCTTGTATTTCATTAATGCGATTACGAACAAAAGGTTTTAATAAATTTGGTGTCATGGAAAGCCAACTTAACACTATTGTCGAATCGCACCAAAAGTAACATTTACTAACGGGTTTGGTGAAGGAATTCCGTACATTAACACACAGTCTTGCTCCTAATAAAGCCCCACATAACTCAAGTCTGGGGATGGTTGTTGGTTTGATTGGTGCAACACGATTTTTAGAGACCAACAGCTGTACTGTTACCAATCCATCTTTAGTACTAGACTTTATGTAAATACATGCACCGTAGGCCTTTTCAGATGCATCTGTAAACACATGGATCTCATTTATAGTTGAATTGTCACATGAAATCCACCGGGGTATTTTAAGGGTATTTAAACATGGTAGACTATTCACGAACATTAACCAAGAGGTATGTATATTAACTGGTACTTGCTCGTCCCAGTCACACTTAGCCGTCCATAGACTTTGGATGATAATTTTAGCCTCGATAATGCAAGGACCTACCAGACCTAATGGGTCAAATATTTGACTAATCACAGATAAAATGTGGCGCTTTGTGATTGGTTTGCTGGTATCGACTGATATTGAAAACTCGAGAGAATCAGATTTACATAGCCAATATAGGCCTAACGTTTTAGATGACACGTTTCTATCCTCAGACAAGTTCAACCTACCAGAATGCCCTGAAACACCGGCTATTTCGGTTAAAATATCTAAACTATTAGATTGCCATTTTCTCAAATGAAAGTTAGCTGACGCTAAAATGGATGCGACTTCTTTACCCATCTGGACCACCTCGGAAACCGAGTCGCCACCACTAAGATAATCGTCGACGTAAAAATCTCGTTCAATGGACGATTTTACAATGCCATTAGAGGCGGTTGTTGCTAGACTGACTAAGCTCTTAGTAGCTAAATAAGGGGCGGAAGCTGTGCCATAAGTAACAGTATTAAGACTGTACGTTTGAAGTGGTAGCTTGGGGTCAGCACGAAATATTATTTGTTGTAAGCTACGTTGTGATGGTGTTACATGAATGGCCCTATACATCTTCTCTATGTCACCAGAAATGACAAACTTGTGCTGACGGAAACGCAGCAATATAGAAAAGAGGTCATCTTGGACAGTGGGCCCCACCATTTGGATGTCATTGAACGACACTCCAGAAGTAGTCGCTGCTGATGCATCGAAGACTACCCTGAGCTTAGTTGTGGTACTGGATTCTCGGATGACTCCATGATGTGGCAAAAAATACTCAATTTTGTTACCTGTATGAGGTTTCCTTGTTGAGTTATTCACAGTCATATGACCTAAGCTCACGTACTCCTCGATGAATGCAACATATCTTTCCTTAAATGCAGGATCACGTTGGAAACGACGTTCCAAAGATAAAAATCGACGTTTAGCCATTTCATAAGATTCACCTAACTCACTGGGATCATTTTTAAGAGGCATTGTAACTATGAAATGCCCGTTTTGATCACGCACAGTGTTTACACGAAAATTTTCTTCACAAGCTCGTTCTTCCTGTGACAAGGAATGCTCAGAAGAAACGGAATCGAGTTCCCAAAATTTATTTAGGTTGTTATTTAAATCGTTCATGGAGATATTACAAAAATGAGAATATGTATTTTTGGTTGGATGTTTTGGAAGAGCCACAGAGCCTGATACTATCCATCCTAGCTTTGTCTCTTGTAACTTAGGTTGATTTTTGCCTAAATTAATAGATGTATTGCCTAGAATATTCCAAAATATTTCAGCACCAACTAGTATGTCAATCTCTGATGGAACGTTGAATGACGGATCGGCCAGATTTAAATCTAGTGGTATGGGAATGCTACGTATGTCGACTAAAGTAGCCGGCAGTAATTTGGTAATTGTTGGTAATATGAAACAATTTATATCTATCTTATAGCTGCCGCTGCACGATTCAATGGTTAGTTTGCAAGACTGTGTACTTAATGTAGTATGAGTGTTTATACCTGTCACCGTGGAGCTCGTGCTACGTCGAGGAAGTCCTAGCTTATCACTTAGTTTCTGCGTAATAAAATTTGCTGTGCTACCATTATCGAGCAGGATCCTGGCGTCGAACTTGATGCCTCGGTGGTTCACCACTCTCACCAACGCTGTGGACAGTAATACATGAGAGGTAGTTTGTTGCGACTGAGTGTCACTTGACATGGAGATATTTTCTGAGGTGCCATTATGTGGAGCGGCATCCCCAGAAACATCAGCGGGCAATGCTACACTACTGGGCATAGGATCTTGGAAATGAGTAGACTGTTCCACATGTAAAAGGGTATTATGTCTACCTTTACAATATTTACAAGGAGCTAATCTACATCGTTTCGTTAGATGACCACTACGTAAACAATTGAAACAAACTTTAAATTCTTTAACCTTTAATATCCGTTGTTCTACGTTTAATTTTCGGAACCCTTCACAAGTGTATAATAGATGATTTTGATTACATAAGGGACATTTTGTTTTATAATTTTGATTTGAATGATCGCTCTGATTAGTTGCTATTATTAATGATTTATGTTTATTTTCTACTTGATTGTTAATAGTGTTAGTATTATTTTCTATACTACGTGTGATTTTGTTATGTTCTAATGTCTCCAACAAATCAGCTTTTTTACTAATAAAAGAACAAAATTGAGAAACTGTTGGTTTTGTTGGTATTGTATTACGATGAGCTTCCCATTCCCTGCTGGTGATAGGATCTAATTTAATTGCCATCATATAAATAATCAACGTATCCCAACTGTCCGTGGGCTCGTTCATTGTATGAAGGGCTCTGATATTTCTATTAATTAAATCAATTAAACGACGCAAAGAAATGGATGATTCTTGTGTAATACAGTCTACATTGAACAAAGCCTTAACATGGGTATCTACTAAAAGCCTACTATTATCAAAGCGGTCGCATAGTAACTTCCACGCCATTTGATAATTATCACCTTTAAAATCAATATTTTTTATTATTTCTAAAGCATCGCCTTTAAGCGACGCACGGAGGTAGTGGAACTTACTAATAGCATCTATGCAACTACTACTATGAATTAGTGACAAATATGTATCTCTATACTCAAGCCAGTACTGATAACCACCATCAAAATTAGGCAAATCAATTTTAGGTAAGCGTATAAAGTTACGTTGTTGGAACGATTCACCTGAGTGTTTGTTCACCGAGCCCGTTACAGACCCACCATCACCGCTCTCGTTACTGGCAAGCAGGCCATGCGCCTGCGCTGCGAGTGCGTGGTAACGGTCCTCGAACTTTGCTCTCTCTGCATACGCCTCGTCAGGATCATCCGAAAGCACCTCGATGTCTACCTGTAAATTGTCGAAATCGTCGTATGTACCCTCAAATTTTTTTTAAACGGCTCACCAACTCTAATCGTTGAATGTCAGAAATAATTTTGCAACTAAGAAGCACATTCATATAATTTGTGAAATGTGTAAGCTTTGCTTTAATGGCACTTCGCTTTCTCAACAATAAGTCTAAAGAGGCCATAGCGTAAACCAGCAAGAAAGGTAATAGGTAATATTAATACTAATTGATAATGCGTAGCAAAGTTTCGTAAAGAAGTTGGCAGTAAATTATGAACAAAGCATAAAAAATGTGAATGAATAGCCGCGTGACCTTGATGAATGTCACGGGAGCCGGCGAGCTACACCGGTCAATGACCGCTCAGCTGTTACAATTATTTAACGCACACAGCTGATCATGCACCCAGTTAACGGTAAATAGCCTGGGGATTTAGCAGTGCACAAGCGTAAGCAAAGCATAAGAGTGAAAGAGATGACTATACTAATAACACGTAATGACTCAAATATGAACGTGAAAACGGAAAATAATTTGAATTTAACGGAATAAACACTAAAATTTTGTTTGAAAAATATAGAAGGAATATAGAAGGAAAAAATTGGAACGAACTCACCCAATACCGAACCTTTATCCACAAGAAACCTGTCCAAAAATTCTTCCAAGCGATGACTCGGCGTAAATCGAAAAATGCAGTCGATGTAGTAAGCGCCGGCGTCGTTATCAAGACTTGGTGATGTAAAGTATGGTCCAGTTCTTGTTCTTGTGTTCGATGGACTTCGTTAGAAAAAACCGTTGCTCCGGTGACGCAGCGAATTGCAGGAGTCCAATGTTCACCAACGTCGACTCGTAATGCCAGTAGCCGACAAAATTGTGTTAACAAAACGCGACTGTAAGGAGGCTCGAATGACCATTTGTTAGGGACCTAAACTAAGGACTTAATTTAAACTAGTGGACTGTATAATAAAGAAGTATAATCCGAAATAGGTAGTACAACAATATGTCGGTGTTGGTAAATAGGAGTGCGCGCGCGTGCCGTCGTCCGTGATCGGTAGCGAAGTGCTTCGATGGCCCGCATCCCGCACGCCGCACCTCTCGTCGTCACCCGCCACCTTCCGCTGTCCCCGACGGCCGCCGAAGATCGCCGAGTGGTCGGAGACGCCCGAACACGAGTATTTAGCACAGTGTTGTGATTATTATTTTCAAAAAGCAAATATGAATGCGTAAAAGTAAATGTTATTTACACAAATATCTAATGAAACCGGACTAGGTGTGAGTGTTATCATTTAAATATTTCATATTTTACTAAACATAAATCTTAATCAAGGGTATTGTTGATAGAACAGAGGTATTGTTGAGACAGAAGATGCCTTTAAAGTTTTAAATTCATTATGAGGTTTTAATTCGATTAGTGAATAATAAATAATTAGGTATTGTGTGTAATAAATACAATGTTATTCTTTGTTCTAGAGAAATACTGTGAGGGTTAAGAGATATGAGGAAGGGGCTTATTATCGAGTAGCAGCGACGTCAAATGGTGAATGAATATGAAACAAATGGTTTCATACCAACGAGATATTTTGCTGAATTATTAAAAACACGTTATTATGAACCGTTCGCCGTGCACTCTGAAGGCTTGCATCACTGAAGACCAGCTAGAAAACCGTTTTTGACCTTAAAATATTGACCGTACCAACTTAATAAACAACACATTCGTTATTGCATGAATTTATGGTAACGAATTTTTTAAGCACGTTTCAATGTGGTGTTTGTCGTATTTTTTGCGGATAGACCGAAAATGTTTAATATTTCATACATACATATATAAACTCACGCCTTCTTCCCATGGGGGTAGGCAGAAACTACAGAACGCCACCTGCTACGATCCTTACATATTCCTTTTGCCTCGTTTACGTTCATACATCTGGTCATACACGCACGCCGGTTGCGAGTACTACGCACGCGTAATACGCGTAATATTATTTTAGTAATATTCTTATTTTAGGATTAAAATTTGAGGTTTAGTTTCAATCTTCTTTTCGTAAAGAAAATGAATACTTAAGCCTCATTACCAACCAATATTTACTAAAGCCAAATAAAATGTTAAATAATTAATTACTTAACCTTAAAATCAACTATTTTGTCAGTAGTTTTTTTTTTACATTTTAAGTAGTCTAATATTCTTATTTATTGCTTAATTACTTCGACCATGATCAAAGCTTTATATTTATCTTGAAAAAAATCCATTTAAAAATTAAAACATTTCAAAATTTAAATATGTCAAAATAATACAAATTGCTTCTAAGGCCGCATTCCGAGTTACGATAAAAGTGATAATATCGCGAATCCGACCAAATTTAAAAGTCACAAAATGTAAGGGCTATTGAGTAATAATTGTGACTATTAAATTTGGTTGGATTCGCGATATTATCACTTTTAGCGTATCTCGGAATGCGGCCTAAGTTTCTAGACATCTATTTCACATCTTATTCAGCTGAAGTAATGATAAATAATTGTAGCAGTTTGTTAACTATACTACTCATCTGTCAAAAAAGGCCTGAGAGGTTATGTAAAATAAATATAACGAATAAATATTTTTTAATTTTATCATCACATATCACGCATTTTTTATTCTAAACCCTTTATTGTAATAACAACATTAATAAAAAGGCAGCAACATTTAAAAAATATTATTATTGCAAACAAAAATAATAATATTTGCAAAAACAGCGCTGTAATTCACGAGATTAGAACCTTAGCCATCTTGAATCTAAAACCAACGCTCAACGCCTTCTGCTATCTGCATATTTAATTAACTTTCGAATTTTAGCAATGCCATACACTGGCCAAAGTCACGCGTATGATGCGTGTTTAACAAAAGGCGTCCGCGAACCGTGACGATATGACAGTGTGTAGTGCAAAACTGCGTTCTCTGTGGTGTGTGTACGGCACACACACCACAGACGTCTGACTGTTTACACATACACATGTACGGACTACACCGCGTGTTCACAGCAATATGACTCTTAGCGTGCCTATGCACTTTTGAACGCTTACTGTACTAGTCATAACACGGGTTCCAGATTTGTGACGCATATTCTTTCATTTATTTTAAAATGTCTAGTATTTTTTCCGTATTGATATAATGGCTTAGAAGCCATTTGGTGATCACTATTTTACATTGCCGTTTAACTAAAGGATATATTTTTAAAATGTGATTGATTTTATTGTACAAATTTCCACCTAAGAAGTTGAAAAATCTCTGTGCAAAATGATTGTGGCAAGCTTTATATACGCAGACTGTATGTTTTTTACGTTTCTGTTGAAAGGCTGTAGGGTCATAAGTCAGTAAACCATGCATTTTGAGGATAGTGTGAAGTATGAAAAGCTGTCTTACTGTCAATACTTCACAGGTTTTGTAAAGATCAGTAGTAGGATGAAAGAATGGAAGAAATGCACTAACTTTAAGCAACGCTCTTCGAGCGCGCGCAAGTTTCAAAATTATTGTTTTACACGTACCGCCCCAGGAAGTTACACAATATGCCAATAGTGACTGACAAAAGGCGTAGTAAACAGTTTTTAGTACTTTAGGACTAGCTATACGTCTGAGATTTTAAAAAATATATTTTAATTTCCGAACTCGCGAAGAAACCAGGTCTATATGGGGAGCAAAATTAAGTCTGCTATCTATTAGGACGCCAAGGTATTTAATGGTGCTCGTTTGATCAAGTAAAGGACAGTTACAGGATTTTAGACGACTACACATATGGGAGTACGCAATAATGAATTTTGAATTACTATCAGTCAATTGTGGGACATTTCGAAGAGAGAACTTTAAATATTTTGTTTTGTCAACATTTAATGTTAGGAGGTTACATCTTAACCACTGGTTAACGGCATCAAAACCACATTGAGCGTGTTGAAACGTGCTGCCCCATGAGCTACCTCCAAAAACAAGGGCCGTGTTGTCTGCAAAGGCAACAATCTTCCCATTTTGGAGTTCAAGGTCACAAAGGTCATTAATGTAAATGAGAAATAGAGTAGGTCCAAGGACGCTACCTTGAGGAACTCCATAAGTAATGGGAAGATCGGCACTTATCCAATCGCCAACTCTGATACATTGAAATCTGTTACTAACGTAGTCTGTGAAGAATTTAAGCTGTAGCCCCCTAATGCCCATTTGTTCAAGTTTGACTAGCAACTTGGGGAAAGAGATTGTGTCAAAAGCCTTTGCCAGATCGAGAAAAATTTCCAGAACTTTATTTTTATTCAAATCAAATTAAATCATTTATTTCTTTGCAAAAATGGGTATAGTACTGTAGCGTTGTGTGAGGTCTCAACCGTAATTAATCACAATTAGTAAGTTACTAACCACACATCACTAGAAACGTGGCACAACACTAATTTCCTAAGGACGCTCTGCCATTTCGACTTCCGCTGGCTTACATAAAGGAAGGTATTCCTTGATTATCAGGATTACTTGTGCCCCGACCTAGGGTGAGTTCCACATTACTTTGGTATTTATACTAGACCCTCTGCACCGGATAACCTATATTGATTTCATCACCTATGTAGTTTCTGATTTCTCGTGTGTCAATGTCGGACACGCGGCTGGGGTTATCCGGTGCACAGGAGATGGTAATATGTATGTATTGCTACTGCATCAAGGCTGTGTAGGGCCTCACTGTGTGTTACAAGCGATCAGCGAGCCATCTGCTAATATCATTATTGCATTGTGTTTTATGCTCGCGTGTTCGCCATACTTAACCTCATTTCACATCTGTACATGTGCTATGCTATGTTTGCAAACTCTATGCCTGTAAGCCGCTGCGATGTATTGAGCTTCACCTACCATGCTTCCCACACCGTTCCTTGGCTTAGAAAGGGGAAGAAGCTAGCACATCGCATGCGGCTTGCTGATATTTGCACCGCATCTAACATGCGCTCCCTATGGCGCTTCCAGGGCTCTTTGTACGGGTTGAAGACACCTCTTACCCAATTCTGCACGTTGCTCGCATGTGTGGCTAACTGCACCCTACTGAGGTCCGACGTCCGGCCTGCCTGCCTGCAGCCTACCGCTGTGAGCCTGAGCTGTCAGGCGACCTCCACGGCTACTGACTACGTACTACCACGTGCCAGGGCCGTCCGGCCTGCTACGGAGCCTGTGCTGAGCAGGCCCCCCGAATCTACCACGTGCTACCAAGGACGGTACCCTTCCCCTTTTACTGTGTTAGTGCTCAGAACAGATCAATGTGACCTTACCGCGACCTAGCCGTGTACCTTCTACATACTAGTGTTAAAAATATATGTATTAACTTGTCTAGCTGTTTTACTTTATACTACTAAACCGTTAACGGCCTGCGCAGCCTACCCTGCGCAGCCCTAGCCGTTACAGTACATAGGTGTTTTATAATAAAGTTCTCCATATTTTACCGTCGCGTGGGCATACAAAGGTTTACAATTCCAAATAAAAAAATTAGAAATATGCAGATCATTGGAATTACAAAAAATTAAATAAAAATGTCAGTGTGGTCATAGCAATAAAAAAATATAAAATGAGACTAAATAAGCGAACCAATAATTATGTCAATCAGGGTAAGGTCAATTAGTTAGTGAATCATCATTAAGAAAATCGTCAATCTTATAATAAGTTTTCATAATTAAAAATTCGTTTAGCACCCTTTTTAACCGACTTCCAAAAAGGAGGAGGTTATATGTTCGTCGCGAATGTTTGTTTTTTTTTTTTTTTTTTTTTATGTATGTCCACCGATTTCTCCGTCAATTGTGGACCGATTTTGAAAATTCTTTTTTTGTTTGAAAGGGTGTGCTCTCGAATTGGTACCATATAAATTTTATTAACTTTGCTTGGATAGTTTTTGAGTTAGCTACAAAATACGTATATTTTTCTCACTTAGTATGTAGATGATATGATAAGTTTCTGTCACAGGTAGTGGTATTCGAATGTGTGTGGGGTAGGTACCACAACTAAAAAGTGAAAAATAAAAAAAAACAACCGACTTCCAAAAAAAACACTACAAAGTGAAAAATAACTTTAATTTCGGAAGTCGGTGGCAAAAAACGAAAATACAAAACCCAAGATACCGACTTCCGAAATTAAAGTTATTTTTCACTTTGTAGTGTTTTTTTTGGAAGTCGGTTGTTTTTTTTTTGTAAAAAGTTTTAAATTTTAATGTAGTCATATTTTTAAAAGCTTTTATTTAACTTGCAATGTATGTATGTATGCATGTTCGGGTGGACTCTTGCAACTCAATTTTGAAGCAGATATCTTCAACCGATTGAACTGAAATTTTGTATACACGTTTAGTTTGGATGACAATACATGATAAGTTAGTGACGTCATTCTAAATTTAATATGGCGGACCATCCAAGATGGCGGAATAGTTATTTTTGATGCATTTCTACAATATGGATATCAAATGAAAGGACTTGTTGAGAGTAACTTGAAAAATAATGTGACGTCATTCTAAATCCCATGTGGCGGACCATCCAAGATGGCGGAATAGTTATCTTTAATGCATTTCTACAATATGGGTATCAAATAAAAGGGTTTGTTGAGAGTAACTCAAAAAATAATGTGACGTTATTCTAAATCAAATATGGCGGACCATCCAAGATGGCAGAATAGTTATTTTTAATGCATTTCTACAATATGGGTATCAAATGAAAGGACTTGTTGAGAGTAACTCGAAAAATAATGTGACGTTATTCTAAATCCAATATGGCGGACCATCCAAGATAGCGGAATAGTTATTTTTAATGCATTTCTACAATATGTGTATCAAATGAAAGGACTTGTTGAGAGTAACTCGAAAAATAATGTGACGTTATTCTAAATCCAATATGGTGGAACATCCAAGATGGCGGAATAGTTATTTTTTATGCACTTCTGCAATATGGGTATCAAATGAAAGGGCTTACCGAGCATAATTAGAAAAATATTCTGACATCACTCTTAATCCAATATGGCGGACTTTTTAAGTTTTTTATGCTTTCCTATAGTATGGGTATTAAATGAAAGGGTTCGCTGAGAATAAAAATTCAGGTTAAAAAAAGATGGTGATTATAAGCTCCGTTGCTCTAATCCACTTGAAAGGTGTAGAGACTTCGATTACCTACTATTAGAAACCTAGCCAGCGATAACTAAAAAGTAAAAAATAAATTATAAGCAAAAAAACCTTTTTTTAAAAAAAGCTTTTATTTAAATGCTCTAAAAAGAAGAAAATAAAATTTTCTTTTAAAATTTTAACTATCAACTTATAACCTCAATATACACAATTTATATGATCATAAAAGCTTATCGCGCGATTACACTTATAGGTACTAATGAAAACCTCCCGACAAGCTTTTACTATCATATAAATTGTGTATAATGAGGTTATAAGTTGATAGTTAAAATTTTAAAAGAAATTTTATTTTCTTCTTTTTAGAGCATTTAAATAAAAGCTTTTAAAAAAAGGTTTTTTTTGCTTATAATTTTTATAATATTAAGTACTCTATTATATATGAGTGGGGCCATACCAAAAAAACTTTTTTGCAATAACGCGGTTTTACATTTAACTTGACATAATTGATTGATGTATTGTGTCCGCATTGGATTTTTTCTGACCTCTGATAATTTTTTAAATAGATGTGGGTTACATTTCACAAACAAAGCCGTTTCCATTATATATAAACAAGGCAAAATTAAAAAAAATAACGATTTAAAATAGGGAATACAGCTATCAGTTGTCTTAAGACCGCACATTGACCTAATGCATCGCTTCTGCAACCAAAAACCAGCTCCCTATCAGTAGACTGCCCCCAGAAAATAATGCCATACCGCAAAACAGAGGCAACCAGTCCATGGTACGTTGTTAAAAGAGCCTGACTGTTAACTTTTTTTGAGAGTTGAAAAAGAGCATATGCGGATTTGCTGAGTTTTTTACATAGTTCTTCAACATGAGGTTTCCATGTAAGTTGGCTGTCAATTATAATGCCTAAGAACTTAGCCTTATTAGCTTCTTCAATATCACAGCCCTTGTGGGAAATGCTAACGTTTGGGTTTTCACGGCGTTGAAAAAAATGCATGACTTTTGTCTTACTCAGGTTTATAACCAAATTAATATTAACTAACCAATTTATAATGTCACTTAAGCATGTATTAATGTCATTATGATAATTATTTGGATTAGTACATTTTATTATAGCTGTACTGTCATCAGTAAAAATAACCATTTTGTTGGTTGTTGCTTTCGGGAAATCATTTATATACAGGGTTACTGGTAACTCGACGTATTCCTTGCAGGACGTCATAGTAGGGTTAAAATGCAACAAATTAAGCCACCAAATGTTCTACCGAAATTCAGTAGTTTTTGAATTAGTTAAGAGTTTTAGTTTTTTTATGAAAAATCCCAGATTAAATCATTTGAAACCAATTTAAAAATGATTTACGGCGCAACTGTACTGAAATTTAAGTTATTATCATAGTTGACGCCGTAGCAGACCTTTGTTAATAATTAAAAGTTCAATAATGCCTAAAACTTTGGCAAATATCACTAACCAAACATTTAATTTTTTGTAATTTTTGCTATTACTTCATAAAAAATGTAGTCTAGTGCAAAAAAAAATGCTACACCTGGTGTACAAATTACTAAGAAAATATCCTTGTCTTATCAGCTATCCAAAAAGGTATGAAAGTTAATACAAAATCATGGACTACATTATGAAAATCGTTTTTGATTTAGTACAGGCGTGCGTTTCACAAAAAGGTGATTATTCGAAAAATCAAAAACAAAATCGTGAACATTATTATTCTTTTTAATCAATATTAAAAACTTTAATTACACACATTTCACACGTCTTGTTCGATGTGCTGCCCTCGGTTTCGAATACATGTTCTTATTAGCTTCCTTACTTCGGTTTTTGTTATTCTTGATGTGATTGTTGCCCTCATCTGGTCCGCCACATTTGTAATTCTCTCCCTTAGTTCTTCAATTGAATTTACTGGGGTCACATAAACTACATCGATATAACACTAGATCTTTCATATGACCCCAGACGTAAAAGTCTAGCGGCGTCAGATCAGGGCTTCGTGCAGGCCACGGAATCGGCCCACCGCGCCCTATCCATCGGTTTGGATAGTTTTCATCCAGCAATTGTCGAATTGTGATTCGGAAGTGGGCTGGACATCCGTCATGTTGGTAAATCATGTTTGCTCTTCTTTCTTCCGGTACATCCGTGAGCAGTGCTGATAAATGATTTCTGAGGAAATCTTCATAAAGTTCCCCATTTAGTGTTCGGGGTAAAAAATGTGGGCCAATTAATTTATCGTCAATAATACCCATCCAAACATTAAGCGAGAACCTTCGCTGGGATGCGGTTGGTTTCAGTTTTTTAGGATTTGCTTCTGCTTTCGGTGCCCAGTAATGTAAGTTGTGGTAATTTGTGATACCATCACGATCAAAACATGACTCATCGGTCCACAGAATGTTTTTTAAAAAGTTTTCGCTGTCGGCGTCGGCACTTAGCATAAAACGACAAAATTCAAGCCGTCTCGGCGGATCTCCTTCTTCTAATGACTGGACTGGTTGGTAATGGTATGGATGTCGGCCTGACAAGTGAACTACAGACCAGACTTTCCACTGTGACATACCAAGATCACGCGCTTCGATGTTTGTCGATGTGTTAGGATCGTCAATAAAACGTTGAAGAATAAGCTCCTCGTCCTCAGCCGTGTATCTCCGGGAACGACCAGTGTCAACTTGCCTGCTTCTTTGGACGCTGCCAGTTTCAGATATTCGCCGATAAGTCGATCCGAAGACACTAACGTGGGGGAGTCGGCGGTTGGGAAAGCGAAGTTGATATTCTCGCCGCGCCTCAGCAGCGTTACCGTCACAAAGTCCGTAACAGTACATTATGTCAGCGTATTCAGGATTAGAATATGCAGCCATAGTCAGCGTTTATGAAGGCACAGCACAGCACAAGAGCAAGATACGCAGCAACAGTTAGGGAAAGAGCCAGTAACAAAACACGAGCTTGCGCGACGTAGAGTTGAAACTAACTAACGCTGACGACCAAATTTTGCAAAATCGCACCCCCTGTCATGCCGAGAGAACAATAGCGACCAATCACAAAGCTCCCCGAGTGTTTGGAGTTCAAGCGCAGGTAAAAACTACGAATAATACGAATACGAAACAATAGGTTGACCGTCTCGCAATTTTACCTGCCCCCCATAAAACGCTTCTCTTCCCTGGCACACATGCAAAAGTATTGACAATCATACCTTTCTGAATAACTGATAAGACAAGGATATTTTCCTAGTAATTTGTACACCAGGTGTAGTATTTTTTTTTTTGCACTAGACTACATTTTTTATGAAGTAATATCAAAAATTACAAAAAATTAAATGTTTGGTTAGTGATATTTGCCAAAGTTTTAGGCATTATTGAACTTTTAATTATTAACAAAGGTCTGCTACGGCGTCAACTATGATAATAACTTAAATTTCAGTACAGTCGCGCCGTAAATCATTTTTAAATTGGTTTCAAATGATTTAATCTGGGATTTTTCATAAAAAAACTAAAACTCTTAACTAATTCAAAAACTACTGAATTTCGGTAGAACATTTGGTGGCTTAATTTGTTGCATTTTAACCCTACTATGACGACCTGCAAGGAATACGTCGAGTTACCAGTAACCCTGTATATATCAAAAAAAGTGGCGGACCCAATACACTACCTTGTGGGACGCCATATTTTACATGTCTTGATTTTGATACATATATGGTTTCTAATTTAGTTTTGGGACATATCCTAGAAATTTCCGTGCATTGCTGCCTATTACTCAGGTATGATTTTATTAACTTTAAGATGTTCCCTCTTATACCATAACTATTTAGCTTGTGCAACAGAATCTTATGGTCTACATAGTTAAAAGCCTTGGTCATGTCAGTATAAATTGCACAGACTGGATTCCTTTTAACGACAGACGGCGTGATGTTAGCTAGTAAGTCAAATAGCGCCAAATTAATAGTAGTATTCTTACGTAAAAATAATTTATACTTTTCGAAATAGGCACATAAAGAGTTACAGATTACGTTTTCGTTTTTTTTTTTTAAATAATTGGAATTTTCGCAATAGGTCTATAATTTTTAAAATCTGTTTTATCATCTTTTTATACAGGGGTTTTATTATAACTTTTTTTAGCTTGGTCGGGAAAATGCCATCAACTATGCACAAGTTAATTATATGAACTAATTGGAGGTGCTACTAGTTCTTTAGTAAACTTCAATACTTTTGTGGAAACTCCATCGTATCCAACAGTATTTGTGTTTTTCAGGCTGCAAATTATTTGTATTATATCGTCAATTGTTACAGGTTGCCTGTATAGTGAATTTAAAATTTGATTGTTTATATTATTTAATGTGATGTCAGCTTTAATATTATTCTCAATTGTGTCAATAAAGTAATCGTTAAATTCGTTTGCAGTGTCCAAGGGGTCTGTAAATGTCAAATTATCTCTTTTCACGCCCAATGGCACACAAAATTTGGATTTATTTATAATTTGCCAGGTAGCTTTTGATTTATTTTGTGCAGTATTTATGAAATGATTATTTTGTGCTTTTTGTGTTAAGTTGATAATTTTCCTATAAAGTTTGGTGTAGTTTTTAAGGACTAATTAATTTTTTGAATCTGAATTTAATCGAAATGCCCAAAGTAAGTGCCTTTGCTTGTTACTACATGTTCTTATTCCGCGAGATATCCATTTTGTTTTCTTGCTAGTTTTAATGGTTATAATTTTCTCCGGAAAACATAATCTATATAGAAATATGAAATCATCCATAAAATTGTCAAAAGCTTCATTCGTGTCCTTAGAGTCATATACTCTAAGGACACATATGTCTTTTAAAAGTAATTAAATTTTCCATACATGAATGTATCCTGCTTTATTGTTTTCCAATATTTTAAATTGCAAGTTTTGCTTATTGGTACTTTAAGTATTTGAGATGTATGATCCGAAAGGATCAGATCTACAACTTCAGCTTTACATTCTTTCCGATAGTTTTGAGCAAAATTGTCAATACAGGTTTGACTTTTTAACCTAGTGGAAGAACAAAGCGCTAGTTTTAAATTGTACTTCATAAGAAAGTATTCAAGTTCTAGAGTAATTTTGTTTCTTTTCAAAACATTAATATTATAATCTCTACACAAAACGATTTTCTATTTGAAGATGACAGGTTTTATTTAAAATATAATCCAATTTATCATAAAATATTTCGTAGTTATATTTTGGGATTCTATAAATACAAATAATAACAATTTTATGAGCTATTATTTCTACAGCGCAGCATTCAAAGATGCCTGAAACTGATTGTTTTGCTATTTACAATATTTCTGCAAACTGCAATCCCACTCTTACGAAAATACCTGTTCCTCCTCTCTTAGTATTTCTAGAAAAGAAAGCAGCCGGACAAAAATTCGGAATGTGCAATAAATTCTCATAACCTTTTTGTATGAAATGTTCTGTAACACAAATAACATCTATTATCGTTCCCTTATTAATTAATTACTGTTAGTGTATCAGATTTATTAATTGGACCAGCTATGTTTTGATGTAAGATGTTAAGGTAGTTCACGAAAAATCTGAGAATTTGACGGTTGTGAATTATTGGAAAAATCGTGTTGACTATGATTAATTTTAGGGTGGCAGTTCACTTCTAAGTGCGTAGCATTCAGGCCGTATAGGCTAAGAATCAGGTCTTGTAAATCTGATATAACTATGTTTAAACCACTGTTATTTAAGGTTCCATAGCGTTTGCTGTAAGTATCATAGTCATAAGATAGGTTCAGATTTGAGTCAAGTAAATATGCAAAGGTACATGTGTTTATGTCCAAGTAAATTAGGTTATTGAATGTTTCTACGCGGCTGTTATACATTATGTTAGCATCTATCATATATTTAAACGTAGGTAAACAAATTATAAAATTAGTGTGACTCAATTCTATTAACTTTTCTCTAACAAATATGACTAATTTCAAATAGTTGTGCGTTTTCAGAAAGTCTTCCTCTCCAATGTAAATAACACAATAGTCTGAGTGCGTAAAGTTTTGCACTTTTCCTTCAATTTGGTAAAGAATTTGCCGCAATCCGCACGTGGGTTTTCTATAATGACAGATTTCATAGTTACGTAAATTAGTTCTTTCGGCAATTGTATATAACCTGTTAGATGTTTGCTGCTTATCAAGCATATTTTGTGTTTTATGGAAAGTTGTTCTACAGTTGTTGCGGCTTGTATGTTTAGTGTTGAGTTAGATGAGCGTAGGTTGCTGCTTTTGATTTTAGTTATATTTGCGTTCGTAGGTGA
This sequence comes from Agrochola lychnidis, assembly GCA_963680765.1. Lineage (NCBI taxonomy): Eukaryota > Metazoa > Arthropoda > Insecta > Lepidoptera > Noctuidae > Agrochola > Agrochola lychnidis. Next base: position 167,185 of record OY796857.1, on the reverse strand, counting down.
TGAGTGGTCTTTTTCAATGGTCTGAATAGTCTGTTTGTTTTGTCTTCGTATTTTTTGTAGGCGTCATTAATGTTGTCTTAGCTTTAATTTTTCCTTGACTATTAGCAATTTTTTTATACATGTCATTTCTTTTATTCATTTCTCCATTTAATTTCTTCAAATTACTGTTTTCCAGTGATAATATTTCAATTTCTATGCGCACTTGTTAGCTGAGATGTTAGTCTGGCGATCTCATCATTTAATATTTTTAATTGTGGAACGTCTTCGTCTTCGGAAATGTCAGGTAAACTACTCGTCGTACAGTTTAATGTTTGAGATATAATGTCGCTTTCATTATCATTAGGCTCAGATCGTGTGCGGGTCCGGAATGTAATGTTTTCCAAGAAACTCATTTTTAATTGCAATTACGAACTACAACCCAATTCAAAAATAATTTGTAGCTAGTCAGATTTGAACTTGCGTCTCGGTAATCACATGAGTACGATTGTACGGGCGGGCAGTTATGCCTCCAGGTACGTAAGAATAGAGTTGAAATTGTTGATCGTATTGTGACAGTGGCACTTGTTTCATGTGAGTATTTTTTCTTTACGGTCGATAGATGTCACTAAACATAATTTTAATTTAGTAATTACTATAAATTTTCTCTGACAACATTTGTTTAAAGGTTGGTAACAATTATCTTGGTTCTTGAATGTAACTTAAGATGGCGTTTCGTTGTCGTCATGCAGTTTCAAATAAAAAACGATTTCTTTTTCGTCAAATTTAGAAAACCGCGTTTATCTGAGTATGTGCAGAATGTTATTATGGTCTCTGTCTGAATTATTGAGTCAGAATGTCATAATCTGTCAAAGTATTAGTTTGCAAACAAACTTACGAATGATCGTCCAGTTTCGTAAATGTGAAAGTCACTGGGGTAAACTATTTTCACCATCATATTAGTTGTTAGCACACTCCAACCATTGATAACACTGCCACAGTTAGTTTATATATCCAGTCGCACTCTGATGTGCATTACACAGTCCGTACTTAAATTGAACTATTTCTTTCAATTATAATAACAAGAGCACGAATGAATGTTATGTTTACTTGCCAGCGACACCTAGCGGCCATCACTATTATTATCAACATTATTGACAACAAAGTCCGTGACTTCATGAACTGCATCACTAGTAGTTTTATTACATCTAAACCAGTATTGAGCAGCAGAAAATAGCTTGTTTTTCTCTAAGTAGTTTATCAATCTTTTATTCATAAGTTTTTCCAAAATCTTTGACAAAGTAGGTAATATTGAAATTGGTCTATAATTATTAACACAGTCCCTGTCACCAGTCTTAAATATAGGTAGGATTTGTGAGATTTTGAAGGCTTGTGGGAAAGTTCCAGATGTAAATGCCAAGTTACAAATTAAAGTTAGCGGGGAAACTAGTATAGATCTATAACGGGAAAGAAAATTTCAAGAAATATTGGTGCCGATTCCCTTGTTCACAAACTAAACTAAATTTAAGTTCAGTGCATCTTTTTCTTTCTATTTCATTAAGAAAAGGACAGAAGATAAATTTTAGTTTAGTCCTGTCAAATTAATCAGCGCTTGACGTAAATTGACGTAATTTTAGTCGGCAAGTTTTTAATCACGTCTACACTTATATGGAGAGTGACAGGCGCTGATTAATTTGACAGGACTAAACTAAAATTGTTCCTCTGTCCTTTTCTTAATGAAATAGAAAGAAAAAGATGCACTGAACTTAAATTTAGTTTAGTTTGAGAACAAGGGAATCGGTACCATTGTCACGTCCAGCAGCACAATTTAGTTTATATTAAGAACCAGGTTGTTTATCTCATTTTCATCTGTAGAAAGCATTACGAAAGAATGAGGACAGGTAGGCTCAAGGGGTAGTGAAGAAACTGGCGTAGATTCGTGGAATAAATGTTTCTCTGCAAGTGTTTTTCCGACACTTGCAAAGAAAGCATTTATAGCGTCAACGGAGCGCTTTATTAAACATAGATTCCCTCATTTTGATATTTATTTATTTATTTCAGACATAATTTTTAACTCACAGATAAAAACCCAAAATACAATAACTTTTAAAAATATTCAACTCATTAAAAAACAAAAACACATAATTAAATAAAATTGTCAAAATATTATAAAATGTCAGAATGGAAAAATAAAATATGAAATTGTCAAGGAGTCAAATTTTATAAAATGTCAAAATACTTTAAAAACTAAAAATAAAAATTATAAGAAATCATATCATTATTTTGCATTTTCACCTGCCCCAAGCCCGATATACGGGTTCATGTAAGGCCTGCCAGTGCTGCATGAAAAGCCCGTCCAACCTGTTGGCAACAACGGTAAGAAGACTGTTGCCGCTGCCCCGCACAGACTCTACTCGCTATTAAGGTCGCCCTCTTGCGCATGCTGGCAAAAAACAGAAAATGCGGACGCTCGCGAGCATTCCCGATGCGCTGCAGAAGCAAGGCAATCGCAGCAACGCCCTCAGTGCGTTATTATATTGAACGCGGAGAGCGCTGTAGGATTTCTGCAAATATGATACCCACAGACTACTCGTATAAAAAGATGTGCAGTAGGCTCGAAACAAGGTGATCTTCACATCCTTGAAGCTACGAGCAAACCTTCGAGCAATCATATTCGCCCTCACCGACAGCGCCCTCCTTTCTCGCTCAATATCAGGGTCGTACTTCAGGTCGGACGTCACAATATGGCCCAGATACTTAAAAAAAGTATGTATCCGCTCCAAGGGCACCCCACATAGCCTTACTGGTGGAACCTCCGCTGGACACTTAGAACCCGCATTGAAAACCATAAACTCGCTGTTTTTAACGTTATATTTTAGGTCATGTGTATGAGCGTATGTTTCGCAAATGCTTATAAGCTCTCTGAGTCCCCCTATTGACGCGCTCAGCAGCACCATATCATCAGCGTACCTAGCTGATGTTGTTAAAGCAAACATCATCAACATGGCATCCAATATGGCGGCTGCTGAGCTCGGCAATAAGTCCATCAAAATACAGATTGAAGAGCGTTGGTGAGCTCAATCCTCCCTGCCTCACCCCGCACTCCAACCTGTACGTGCACCTGTGCACCTGATATGTGCACATTAATAAATTAATCACATCATCATCATAATCAGCTTATAATGTTCCCACTGCTGGGACACATGCCTCCTCTCGATGAGAGGGAGTGGGCTGTAATCTACAACGCGGGCCCAGTGCGGGTTGGTAGATGTCACATGTCTTCGAATTTTTTGGTTCTAGAACATGCCGGTTTCCTCACGATGTTTTCCTTCACCGTTTTTAGAGCAGTGGTGATGAAATTAAATACACAAAGTAAAGCGCCTGCCTGGGTTCGAATCCACGACCTACAATTCGTAAGTCGGGCCGATACCACTGGGCCACCACTGCTCAATTAATCATATAAAATTTGGTAATGATAAATTACCAAATTAATCATAAATTGGTAGTCATAAATTACCAAATTAATCATAAATTGGTAATCATAAATTACCAAATTAATCATAAATTGGTAATCATATTTTTTTACGTTTAAACGTCTCTTAATCAACGTTTATGAATACGAGGGTTAGTTACTACAGCTGCTTTGGTAAAAACAAAATATTAAACAAAAGGACTTGTCCAAAAGTAACTTTTCTTTATTTACGTAAAATGTATAACAAACAAACATTTGTAAAATTCACCTTTGCGATAAGGTTCAGATTAATTCAAACTAAACGGGGTTAGGTTATGTTGATCACAGACAGTACCTCAAAGGTACCCTTTTTTGGGTCCCAACTATATAATACTACCATACTCTATAGCGGTCGCCGTGTTGGTTTTTTTTTTTTTCAAAATCTATATTATCCTTTCATAGTACCTAATTTTATAAATGGCAATGTTACCTTAGATACATCATCGAAAATAAAAATCACTGTGAAGCAAAATCCGAGGTAAAATAATTGTGAAAGGACTGTAGCAAAAGTGAACCGCGGTGTCAGGATCATCAATAGATCCTGACACCGCGGTTCACCTGTCTTATACAAAGAAATACACTCGAAAAACATCAAGTCCCAAGTACCCTTCTTCTAGACAACGGCAATCAATCCTAAATGGTTTCCTCTATTGTCAAATAATTCCGATAGAAATTGAGAAGCACTTTGGGTGCAGTCACACTCGGCCAAAACAGCACTTCTTAGTAAAAGTGTTGTATGCATGGCCCCGTGTATACAATAAAATTCCGAATTACATTAAGCAATTGAATATTAATTTATTTAAGAAAACACTTAAAAAACTGCTTACTGATAAATGTTACTATAATATTGTTGACTTTTTAAATGACAAATTTTGAAAATACTATTGATTTGATTTATTATGACATAATATTTTGTCTGTAATTAATATTGACTACTTTTTGTACTGACTCTAATTGTATATTTAATTATTGACTATATTTTTGCACTCGACTCTAATTTTATACAAGAAACTGTCAATTATAATTGCCAATTTAATTAATAACGTATAAATATTTTGTACGCCGAGTGAGGCAAAACATGTTGGACCGGTAAAACTATTTTTCCATCTACATGTACATATTCATGTCTCATGTTACACATGTTTGAACAAATAAATTTATCTTTATCTAGGGAAGTCAGGTTAAAATGCGTCGTCTATTATACGCGTTAACGTGCCTTCAGCCTGCTGATTCCAAACAGGCAGAACGACAACTAAAATGTAGGTAAATCTGTTACGAATACGATAATACTTACGGAGGGTGTCGACATCCGCGACGCTCGCCTCTACCTGCAACACAAACAACGTGTAGGTACCGACACTCAAAGGCTACAGGTATAGATACTTCTCTCACATCTACATGCGAATTAAACTTTGCGAAACGTTTGTTGATTGAATGCAACGACCAAGGACCAGGTTACACGAATTGTATTACAAAAACGTAGATGAAGAACAGGCACCGCAAACGAGTAAGTTATTAATAACTTAAGTAAGGCAACAGTTGCCTAGCAGAGAATCGGGACCTCGATAGCACGAACGAGAGCCGAGTGAGGAGTCCAATAGGTACTGACCCAAATCAACAAAACTGCAGTTATAAACTTCTTCATGAGTAAGCCGTTATACTTTGACCGCACGCATGACTACTGTTACACTAAATCATTGTTACTTAAATGAATATATTTTGAATTTGATTGTCAGTAAATTGTTAGTTAATTTCTCGCCAAATCAAACATGATTTATTTTCTCAGGTGCTGATTCAATTATTTACGGTGGCTGTGACAGCGATGTGTACAAACCGTGTCGACGCACCACGAGCCGCAGAGCCGCGCTCGCGTAGGTAATGAGAACAAGTCAACAATCCAACACCTGCTAATTGACGTACTTACTTAATTTATACAAATTCGCGGTTGTATTACATCCTTGGCTCAACCAGGCCGCAGCCTGATGAGGTCTAACTATCTTTCATGAAACTATTTTGCGCACGTAGGTACTACAACCAACGCCACGATTGGCCACGATTGACCACCGCGGCCAGTTAAATCTGGTCACAAAACTCTTTTATGTTATGTGTTTCAAATTACCTACTTTCGGTGTCCTTGTTTTATTTTATTTCTTGCCAGTTGCCACCGACTTCCGAAACTAAAAATTATTTTGCACTTTGAAGTGTTTTCTTTTTGGAAGTCGGTTGTCTTTTTTTTGAAGTGAAAACTTCTTTAGCATCGTTGTGATTTGAAAGTCGATGAAACGAAAAAGCGACAGTAAAAAGAGACAGACACAAATTCATGAGATTTAACGTGGGAGAAAATGAGATAGGAAGCATTATACAGTGTTTCTTATGTTCGTGGTTCTCTGAAGCTGAAGAGTTTGTTTGTTTGATTGAACGAGCTAATCTCAGGAACTACTGGTCCGATTTGAAAAATTATTTCAGTGTTAGATAGCCCATTTATTGAGGAAGGCTATATGCTATATATCATCACGCTAAAACTAATAGGAGCGGAGCACCAATGAAGAATGTTTCAAAATCGGAGGGTTTTATTTTTCTTTTGAGAGCTTCCGCTGCGTGCGCTGCGTAAACGGTTAAAGTTTCGCAAAAATCATGTATGACAGAATTGCTTCCATTTAAAAGTTCTAAAAAAAAGACTGTGACAGTATATGTCTATCTTTTAAGGTTGGCTCACTATAACCTTTTTTTTGCTAACCAAATTTGTTCTAAAATAATGCATTATTTGCGAAAGTGTTTTTATAAACATGATATTAATCCTTATCCAAATATATACGTTATTCATCACAAGTATTTAATTTAAAACAAAATTGCCCTTAACATCATTCGATTTCAATGAATATCTTAGGAGATATCGCAGTTTTAATATAACGTCGCAGCAAAATAATGATCAAGTCATCATAAATGCGCGCGCAGTAGATGTGCATGAGGGGGGAGGTACTTGTACCTAACGTTTTAAAATTCCACTTTTACTAATAAAAGCGTGATGTAGGTACCTTAAATAGCTCCTTAACGTACGTATTATTAAAAAAAAAGATACCTTCTACGTAAACGAAAACACGGGTTAAGGTCCTAGTTAATATACAACAAATAGATAGCTGCAAACCCCATTTTATAAACCTGAACATTTTAACTCTGCCTTGTATATATATACTTGAAATATGTAAATTCGCTCATAAATACCCACACTTTTACACTAAACGAGAAGACATACAAACAAGATACACACTCCGATACAAAACACGACTAAACTTACCAAAATCCCGCCTAAAAATACATTCAACAAGTCCTCTAGTTATGTCAATAAAAATATATAACAAATTACCTGAATCAACCAAAAAAGAAAAAAAAAAAAACTCCATCTATTCACAAATAAATAAAAAAATCTATTATTAAGTAAATGTTACTACAGTGTACAAGAATATTTAAATGATAAATCTTTAAAACTCAAATAAAATACACAATAAATATTTTTTTAGAATAAATTAGATTATAAGATAAACAATAAGTCCTCATCTCTACTATATTTCTTTTGCTGTGCCCAACAGGGTCCACGATTGTTTCTTTTCAAATGTTTACCACCTAAGCACATACATTGTGGAATACAATAAAGTATTGAGTATTGAGTAGTATTGAGTAAGTTAGCGTTAACCCCTTCGATCAACAATACCAACTAGATAACGGGTCACATACAAAATCAAAGCTAAAATACTGTCTTCTATACATCTTCATTTGTTTACTAACGAACTGAGATAAAAGACACCCCCCAATCCTCCTTTAGGGGTGGTTCAGAAAAACTAAAAATGGCCGTATTTGTGATTTACAAAGATAAGTATTCGTGCCAAGTTTCAAATTTATTAACTCAAGGAATAAGATTTTTCATACAAACAAAATCCCCCCTTTTCACCCCCTTAAAGGTTGAATTTCCAAAAATCCGTTCTTAGCAGACGTCTACTATTTATAAACTACCTCCCTGCCAAATTTCATCTTTATACGTCAAGCGGTTTTCGATATATCGTGGTGAGAGAGTTTTTTTTTTTTTTCTGTAGGGTTTCTCATAGCTGGTCTCTGAAAAAAAGTTTATTTGGAACAAAAACACAAGACTAATTACAAGTAAAAACGATGATAGCCGCAAAAGTATAAACTGTAGCGCAGCTAACAACGCCCTTCTCCAGCTACAGAATGGAATGATGTTCCATGCAAAAAGGTAGTTAAGATTTAGTTTATTTATAATAAAAACAAAAAAATTGATAAAAATAAAAATATACAGCACAGGACATTTGATTTGGGATGTATTTTGACGTTGAGTTATTGTGGTGAGTGTAGGGTGAGTGGGTGTGTGTGGGTGAATGTTAGTGAGGTGTGCGAGGGGTGTTTGTAGTGTTTGTGGCATGTGTGTTGTGTGTGGTTTTGTTGGGGTGTGTGAGAGAGTGAGTGATGAGTATTTTACACTTCCACGAGTTTCTCTGTTTCGTCATAATTTTGTGCTTTTAACCAGGAGGCAAGTTTAATTTTGCATTTGCTCTTGGTTAATGGGTGGATGTGTAACCTTTTGTTTAATTTATTGTACAATCTTGAACTTATGTGTTTGTAATGGCGACTTGCAGCTACGGTTCTACGGGACTCAGTATTACAAACCCTATTCGAGCGGCGTGTACAGCATTTAGGATCAAAGGTAAGTTGGCTGTGTTTGCGAAGAATAGTTTGGAGGATAAATAACTGTCTGACGGTGAGGACCTGGCAGAGGGTATATAGAGAGAATGTCGAAAATCGGATCGGTTTCCTTGCCAGCACCTTCAAGACAGCTCTCTGCGCTCGTTCGATCCGAAGCATCACTGTTTTACCGGCACCACCCCAGACCGTTAGGCAATACCCCAGAACAGACTGAGCGAGCGCAAAGTAGACAGTTATTAAACAGCTAAAATCAGCCGCGCCTCTGAGCTTTTTAAAAATATATATAAGTTTTCTCACACGAGCTACAGTTGAAGCAATATGTTGCTTCCATTTCAGATTGCTATCAAGAGTGACTCCAAGATATTTAATAGTAGGGGTATTTTCCAATTCTTGACAGCCACAGTCTGCGTGTAAGTTTGGGCAGGTGTGCACACGAATCTCAACCGGTGTAGGCGGCTGACTTGTGTTCATCATAGAGAATGTAATGAATTTGGTCTTATTGATATTTAGAGTGAGAAGATTTGTGGTTAGCCATCGCATGACGGTGTTCAAGGCAAACTCGGCGAGTTTCAGTCCAGTTCCAGCCATGAACAATTAGAGCTGTGTCATCTGCATAAGCTATAATTTTGCGGTTGGGTAAGGATAACTGACACAGCTCATTCACGTATATGAGAAAAAGTGGGAGTCCCAGGACACTGCCCTGGGGGACACCGAAGGTAACCGTCTCCTGGTTGCTGTGGTACTTTTCAAGTTTTGTTACTTGTTTACGACCTGTAAGGTAACTCCTGAAGAGATCGTGGGCCGTCCCGCGGATACCTAGATGCTCTAGCTTCGACAAAAGTATGGGAATTGAGACAGTATCGAAGGCTTTGGATAAGTCTAAAAATATGGCAAGCGTTTTATATTTATTTTCCCAATGGCTAACAATCGTATCTGTAAGTTCCAGTACAGCATCTTCAGTGGATTTTCCAGTCCTAAAGCCATACTGGTTATTAGAAAGAAAGTTAAATTTGTTTAGGTATTTGTTGAGTCTACGGTTTATTACTTTTTCGAATATCTTTGAGAGGGTACTCAACACTGAAATGGGTCTGTAATTAGCGACATTATTTTTGTCTCCCGACTTATAGATAGGGTGGAGAACTGCAGTTTTGAAAACATCAGGAAAAGTTCCTGTTGAAAAACACAGATTGAAGATGAAAACAAGGATCGGAATAAGAATTTGACGAGTCGCCTTCACGACTGAGGCAGATATACCGTCAAATCCAACAGCACAATTGTCTTTAAGGCTAAGGATGTTATTTTCCAGCTCAATACTATCCACGCTGTGAAGGGCCATTGATTGAGGTGCGGACAGTATGGAAGTACCCGGAATCTCAAGGTTAGGACGACTATTCGAGAGATATTGATAGAGGACAGAGTGTTCGATTTTAGCCGCCAAGAGTCCACCAATATTCGCAAAGTAATTGTTGAAATGAAATGAAAAGAAATGAAATGAAATTGTTTATTCTGTAAATAGGATATCGGAATCACTTTTATACGTCATATAAAAAAATATTAAAAATAAGCTAGATGAGTTCGGCTTTTCCTATCTGACTACTCTGAGAAGAAAGGCCGAAACAAACTCAGAGGTCGCAGTCTCTTTTAAAGTCCAGACATAATCTTGGACAGGCAAAATTGTTGACTTTGTTCACAGACTGCGACGGTTCGGCACTGCAGTTTAGCAACTCTGAGGCCGAGTCTCCAATTCGGCCTAAGCTTGCTACCCGTTTGACAAGTTTCCATGTAGCTTTTGGATTATCTCTAGCCTGCTGAAATTCAGAACGTTCATATTCACGCTTGACTTTTTTAAGAGATTGTTGCAGAAGGTGCGATAGCGAGAGAAAATCAATTTGTGTGTCTCATCCTCTGGGTGTTTTTTAAATTTTCGATGCAGCTTATCCCTGTGACGAATGCACCTCAGCAGACCAGGAGTAATCCATGGTTTAATGATGCGCTTTCTACTGGGAGAAAATTAACCGGTCAATCCTGTGGCTGCCTTAAGCTGCTAAACTCAAAGCCTCCAGTCAAGGCACACATTAAACTAAGTTAAAAAGCTAAGGTAAACGCTCGCTAAGGGCACCCCCTGTAAGGTACGAGCCTTGGCTTAGGGCGTTAACCGGAGGGAGGACATCAAAAGATGAGACGGGCTGGATCAAAAGGTTTTGATCATTATTATTAATCGGGGAATTTAAAGCTACGTGCACAGCTGCAACAATTGCTGGCACCTCGTTTTCGAGCAAGGCTCGGGGGAGTATTATTTACTCGGGGGCGCGGCGGTCGCGATCGTAAAGGACCTCGGCGGCGAGGTCGGAAGGTGAGTGAGTGACCTTTCGCTTTTATATATTGTTAGGTTTCAATTTATTAATACGTAATTGTTGAAGATTGTACTGGCAACACCCAAAGATTCGATATGTAAAAATGAGGAAATAACGACCTTCTGGGTCGGGCGCTCGTGACAGTAAGATGTGCTTAAAATTACGAGGGGGTCTCTGTTCTGAATGTTTTCTATGTTGAGGCTTTCTCCGGATTCTCTAATTCTATTTTTAACTTTTTCTCTTTCCTCATCGGTTTTACAGCCAATTATGATTTTCCGGTCCTTTGCCTTTTTTATTTTTTCTACCTCGATTCCTCCTTCTTTGGCATTCACGGCTTTCCTAATTCTATTTAAAACCTCTTCTCCTGTTTGTTGGTCGTCATTCGCGGTAACTATAAAGGAGTGTAGGGCGGTCGGGGCCGGGAGCCGCTTACCAATAGGGGTCGCAGCTACACCGTAGGACCGCTTTTCCATGCTTTCAATTTGGTCCTTTAGTTGCCCCATACTCTTGGTGTTCTCCTGGATGAGGTCTGCACGGTCCTTTAGTTTACCGATGAGGTCTGCAATCTCTTTATTCTTTTGTTCCTTACTTTCTGGTTCTACGCACTGTACCACTTTTTGTTGAATTTGACTGTCTTTTAGCGGTTCTCTACACCTCCCTTTATCGGCCTCTGCCTCTTTGACGAGCTGAAAGAGTCGTTCCAGTGCCTGGATGACCTCCGTTTTTATCTCCGTCTTCGTGTTTCGGGAATTGCCCATGTGCATTTTAATAAAACACGGTTTGACTATATAGTGTGCTTGCCACAGACTCAGTATATTTTATTGTGCCACAGATAACAATATAAGCCACATACATATTCTGTAATTTTGATACTAAAATTAACACAACCCCTTATCAAAATAAGCTATTGATTCTACACTTACATTGATAATCACACTCGCATAATATAGAACAGCAGCATAAACCGAAATTATACCAAATTTTGTATTATAATTTTAGTATAAGATTTAATTTTAGTTTTTTTTTATTAATCACTTATAATTAATTTGTTTGTATATTTAGTTTTAGTCTCGATGAGGCTAATTTGCTTAACTTTAGCCAATTTTAAATTTTATTTTATTTAAAAATTATCGAATATTGTACATATTTAATGGTGCCCAAGATACAGGCTGTGCCTAGTTTGGGACCGACGATACCTCCTAATTGTAATTTTGAATGAGTGTTAAATAAATAAATAAATTGATAAAACAAAAGAACAAAAATAATATAGACTTCTAACTTTTAATATAATTTCTTTTTAAAGTTTTACAAACTAAGTATTAATTTTACTACCCAATTTTTACTAAAATTAACACAACCCCTTATCAAAATAAGCTATTGATTCTACACCTACATTGATAAAACAAAAGAACAAAAATAATATAGACTTCTAACTTCCAATATAATTTATTTTTAAAGTTTTACAAACTAAGTATTAATTTCACTACCTAATTTTGAAACTCCCAGTTCCTTTAGAAACCTGTAATGTTTTGGTGAAGATAAACTTTTTGTCAGGATATCTGCAGGCATATCAGTTGTTTTTAAATAATAAATTTTTACAATATTATCTGCTACAGCTTTCCTAACAAAATGATACCGTACATCTATGTGCTTGGTTCTCTTATGGAACAAACTATTTTCAGTAAGTTTTTTAGCACTCTGGTTGTCATATAGTAATATAGGTAATTCGTCCCTACATTTTAACTTAGATAAAAGATTCTTTATATAAATTGCTTCTTTAGATGCCTCACATATAGCCATGTATGCAGCTTCAGTGCTGGACAAAGCAATTGTCAATTGTTTTCAGCATTCATGCGAAATTACACTTCCACACATTTTAAATAAACAACCAGTATATGATCTCCTATCCACTGAGTCAGATGCTCAATCTGCATCTACATAACCTACTAAATCAGAGTTATCTTTATGAAATTTTAAACCAAAAGACTTAGTAGCTTTTAAATATTTTAAAATTCTCTTTGCATGTCTCCAATAGACTTCACTGTAGTTATTATTGAATTGACTTAAGTAACATACAGAGAAGGATACATCTGGACGGGTAAGAATTGACAAATATAACAAACTACCAATCAACTGTTGATAGGGATATTGAGTACAACAAATCTAATCCTTTTCTAGCTTCAGATTGACCTCCATGGGTGTATTTATACATTTACATGTTTCCATATTAAATTTTTTCAATAAATGTTCTACAAAACGTTCTTGATCAACAGTAATTACATTATTCTTGTTTTGGACACGCATACCTAAGCACAACTTTATCTCCCCTAAATCTTTTATTTTAAACTTTGACTTTAACTCATTCTTTAAATGTGCCAATTCTTTACCACAGTTTGAAAATATGAAAAAATCGTCAACAAATAATGCTATAAGAACTTTAACATTATCACTTAGTTTAAAAAACAAACAAGGCTCATACACAGATTTCTGGTAACCTATACCCTGCATACAGTCATCAACTCGTTTGTACCAAGCTCTAGCCGACTGTTTTAACCCATAAATTGCCTTTTTTAACTTCAAGACCTTATTATTTCTATTTTCACATACATAATGCTCAGGTAAGTTCATATACACAGTTTCACTTAAATATCCATTTAAAAAAGCAGTTGTTACATCCAGATGAGTTGTCTCTAAATCATACTTAACACACAGTGCAAATAATAATTTTAAAGTTGAGTATCTAATTACTGGAGAAAAAGTTTCTTTATAATCCATACCTGCTTTCTGAGAAAATCCCTTCGCAACCAGTCTAGCTCTGTATCTAACTTTGTTTTCACTGTCGAATTTTTTTCTAAACACCCACTTACACTGAACTACTGTACCTAGGTTTTCTCTGGTGACTATTTCCCAAGCTTCATTTTCTTCAAATGATTTCAGTTCTTCCTTCATTGCTATACACCATTTTTTAGATTCCGGTCCATTTAGAGCATCTTCTAGAGATATTTGATCTTCACATAAGACAATATCAGGTTCTACACTCAGATTGCTATAACCATATCTGTCAGGTTTAAGTCTTATGCGTTTTTCACTCTTAGGTTTTTCCAACTGAAGATCTTCTATTTCCCCTTTATGTATTATGTCGAAGAACTCATCTGATGAGCTGTTGGAAGTAATCTCCTCTTCCACATAAGTACTATCATCATGTATCACTGTGGATGCTGTTCCAGATCCTGTTTTGGATATATTTAGATCATCCAATGACCTTGCAGATTCTTCTTTTTCTTCTATGACTACTTGAGACATGTCATCACTCTTAGGCTCCATGATGGTCACATCTCTACTAGTGGTTATTATATTACTTTCAGGATTATACAGTCTATAACCTTTGACATTATCTGCATAGCCCACTAGATAATGACTCACTGCCTTCCTGTCCTATTTTAATCTTTTTTCCTTTGGAACATGAGCCATGACTTTACTGCCAAACATGCGAATATGGCTGACATCTGGCCATTTTCCATGCCATAATTCATATGGAGTTTTTTGGTCCAAACCTGAAGCTAACGACCTGTTTTTCATGTAAACTGCTGTGTGCACTGCTTCTGCCCAAAATTTCTTCTCCAGCTTCGCATCAAACAAAAGACATTTTGCCTTTTCAACTAAAGTACGATTGAACCTTTCTGACATTCCATTCTGCTCAGGTGTATATATATTAGTTCGTTGATGAATTATTCCAGATTGTTTTAGGTAATTACTCATTTCATTTGAACAGAACTCAGAGCCGTTATCTGTTCTTAGTACTTTGATACTGGCATTCATCTGTTTTTCAACCATGAGCTTGAACTCTTTGAAACTGCGAAATACTTCATTTTTCTCTAGTTTCCATCGGCCCACACACATCAGCGTGCACAACCTCCAAGACTTTCTTTTGTCTATTATTTCCATGTGGAAAGGGTAATCTTGTCTGCTTTCCTTCACAGCATACACTGCAGTTATATTTGCTAATATCTGCTTTATCTTGATATATTAACCCTTCAACAGCGCCATTTCTCATCAAATTAAGATCTCTGCTATTGATGTGACCTAGCCTTCTATGCCAAACCGTTGAAATCGTTGTTGCTGATGCTGCGAACAAACTATCTTGATTCTCAGTTTGTATACTCCACTCACTAACTCAGCTATGCCAATTAGCTCATTCTGTTGATTCCTTATGTAGCACATATTGTTCAGGAAACTAACTTTATTCCCACTTTGAATCAACTGGCTGACTGACAGCAGATTGGTTGCGAGATCAGGAACACATAGAATATTCTTCACGTTAATGTGATATTCAGAGTCATTTACAACAGTCGTGATAGGTATGTCGCCCGAACATATCACTGGTACTCGCACATTGTTCGCCACAACAATTTCTTTTGTTAGGTTAAGTTTCATATTTTCCATATATTTTTGGTTGGATGTCATGTATTTACTAGCGCCCGAATCGATGTACCACTCATTTTGATTAAATTGTCCACTATAAAAAACTGCACTAAATGCATTTTCTGTGTTTTTCTTTTAATAGTGGGCACTTATTCTTAAAATGTCCGATCTGTTTACATCGGTAGCATTTTATCTTTTTGACAAGATGCGTCGCCATCTCATTAGTGTTGCCAACATTTAAACTGGTGGCTTTTTTATTTTTCTGCGTTCGCTGTCATTTTTCGATAGAAATGCACTATTCGAGTCACTACTTAACTACCAACATCACCTCCACTATCTAGAAGTTTCGTTTTTATGACGTCAGAACTGATGATGATTCCAGAATGTTCGATCGCCATTATCATCGGTCCGAATTTTTCTGGAAGCCCTGCCAACAGCAAAGATCCGATCCATTCTTCGTTGATCTCAAAACCCGTTCCTTTTAACCTCTGAGCTGCTTCAACTATTTATTTTGAGACACGTAAATCGTCATTGATTCACAGTTTTCGAGTCGTATAGATATTAATGTTCGAAGCAAACCAATTTTTCTTGAAAATCCTGTGTCGTCAAATAGTTGTTTTAGCTTTTCCCACAAACTATCGACTGTATTTTCTGCCTTGATGTGTACATACAGCGTCGGGTCAATGGTCATAACGAGCTTCGCCTTAGTTTTTAACCGACTTCCAAAAAGGAGGAGGTTATATGTTCGTCGCGTATGTTTGTTTTCTTTTTTTTTATGTATGTCCACCGATTTCTCCGTCAATTTTGAAAATTCTTTTTTTGTTTGAAAGGGTGTGCTCTCGAATTGGTTTCATATAAATTTTATTAACTTTGCTTGGATAGTTTTTGAGTTAGCTGCAAAATACGTATTTTTTTCCCACTTACTATGTAGATGAAATGTTAAGTTTCTGTCATTGGTAGCAGGTAGTGGTATTCGAATGTGTGTGGGGTAGGTACCACAACTAAAAAGTGAAAAATAAAAACTTTTTACAAAAAAAACAACCGACCTCCAAAAAAAACACTACAAAGTGAAAAATAACTTTAATTTCGGAAGTCGGTGGCAAAAAACGAAAATACAAAACCCAAGACACCGACTTCCGAAATTAAAGTTATTTTTCACTTTGTAGTGTTTTTTTTGGAGGTCGGTTGTTTTTTTTTGTAAAAAGTTTTTTTCTTTGTTCTATTTCACTGAGATCAGCCGGCAACGCGTCGATATCGATGCCTTCCAAGAGCAGAAAGTTTCTTGCCGCAAACGCCCAATCATCATAGTTTTCTCGCCCTTTCAACTTTGGTACGTTCACTAGGTAGCCTGCCGTTGTCATTTTTATAATTTAAGGAAACTTTTACTAGATATCTTTTTTGTAAATTGCGGATTTGCGGAACTGCGCCCATAACCTAATAAAACACGGTTTGACTATATAGTGTGCTTGCCACAGACTCAGTATATTTTATTGTGCCACAGATAACAATATAAGCCACATACATATTCTGTAATTTTGATACTAAAATTAACACATTTTCGCTTTTAGGAGACAGCCTCTAGCTTCAGAGGTCCTGTTTGCGAATCTCGGTGGTTTCCCTGCTTCTTCATGAGCGCTTCCCTCTAGCTCCATTGATGGTTTTTGGGTATCCCTTTTTGCCACTTGTGGATTTATGGGCATTCCTTTTGGTCTTTTTGGGTCTACCTGCGAGGAGGGTGACGTAGATGAGGATGATGATGAGGCTTCTTTGGGAGTGGTCTGAGGCTTCTCTGATTTCGCAGCCTCCCACTCTCCAATAGATTTCCTAACTGAAGTAATTTTTAGTGCTTCTTTCGGTGATGTACTTTTTATAAAGGTCTTATTTCCCGCCGTAGGTGATTTCTCGAGGTCCTTGTTTACCGCTTTTTCTTTGCCTGGCGTTCTGAACATCTTTATTTTGTCTGTCAGAGGGGCAACTTTTATATGTCGAATTTAAAGGAGAATGGGCGCTTTTGTATGGGCTCCGTCCCCAGAATGTTTTAAGACTGTATCAAATTGAGCGATACGTCTTTTTAAAGCTTATTATAATGGCTTTATTTTATTCTATTACACCAACCACCGCACTCGTGCAGGGGAAGAACTACGAATGATTACATTTTTCTTCAGAAGAAAATAATTTTCGCTTAGTTTACCATCGTCCACCTCTTTTGCTTTACAAATATCCTGGGTATGCCTGGCTAGACTATTCCATTCATCCAAAATTCTATGGAAAGAGCTATGATCTAAATCTTAACATGTGTCCTCGACGTTATGACTGTTATGACAGTAGCGTATTGTATGCCACCAACAACGAAACTCGTGCAAAGAAGATACTACGACTCTTTTTTTTTTCTTAATAATTATATTATTAACATAAACAGTTTTTCGTACATGCCTGTTATTTTACATAGTGTTTTTTGCGGTGCAGCTACTTGTCTTGTGTTGCGTCTTTACACCGCCACCAACTCAAGTGTGCGGGTACTTGAGTTTTTTAAAAACTCTATGGAATACCTTGTTTTCAAATTAATTCATTTTAATTAATTTGATGTTTCCTGTGTTCACGTAGTTTAATTTTACTCTTATTATTTTACAGTGTCATGTAAGTTCAACAAATAATGCAATAAAACAAGAACAATGGCAGTTACTATATTTATTATTCACAATATTAATCTAAATCTATAATAACTTCGTCTAGAAAAGTTGCCGGTAACAAGATGTCATTTTGGTGCCTTGCCCTACCCAAATACCATTTAACACTCATTATATGAGCATATAGGCCTATTGTTCTTCGTCCTGTTAGGCACGAACAGTAATAATTGCGGACCGACTCCCTTCCCGTCGTTCTTGTATAATGTAGGAGTAATATATTCGATTGGATACATGACAGGATTGAACACGGCTTCTCAAAAGCACTCCTTCAACATTGAGCCCGTATTGTGCTAGGTCGGGAATTATGGTTTCACATACTTCGAGGCAGTAGATTCTAGTGATGTAACGAATATTCGCATTCGCATTCGCGAATATTCGTATATTTTTGCATATTCGCATTCGCATTCGCGAAATTATTGCCAATGTTTTTGCGTGTATAATTTTTTTAAGTAGGTAATAATAGTTGGTTAATATAAAAAAATCCAATTCCATTAATTTCTTATGTTTTTAATGCAATAAAAAGTAACTTAACCTCGTAATCACATTATCAGTCTTCTCTTTATCATTTGGTATCATTTATTTATTTACTATTACTATTCACACTGTAACCTCAAAATTCACTTATTTTGTTTACGAAAACACCGGCGCGAGCGGAATGACACTTCAATCGGATGCGTTCGTATTAACTCGGCTATTCTCGGAACGAAAAACAGACGGAACGCAATTCGTTCGAACGGTACTGCCGCTAAAGTCACCAAGCCATACACAAATGGCGCCAAATTAAAACAAAAACTGAATATTTGCATTCGCACTCGCATTTGCGAATGTTGACAGCAGATATTCGCATTCGCGAATGTCCAAAATATGACATTCGTTAAATCACTAGTAGATTCCATTTCTTATATGCTCGCTCAGGCGAGCTTTATTTGATAGGTGCCTAGTGCTATTAGCACTAGATCCTCCTCGCTTACTACTGGGACTGCCAACGCTCGAACAGCTTCATCCGTAATAGTATGGAACGCTGCCCTCTGTCGATTGAGATTATTTCTACAACGTACTCACCCAAACTATTTGGCTGATGAAGTCTTACTTGGATTTCTCTGATTATGTAGTTGGCATGTGGCGTGTTTTTCACAGGCTCTTTAAACGTGTTTGTTAGAGCGGCAGCAATTCGTACATCTTCGAACATATGTATGAGGCAGTGCTCTGTTGAAATATTCTTGCCGTAATATTTTTTCAAATCACGTTTTAGGCGACCATTTATTACTTCCACGACCCATCTAATTATTGTCACCAGCCGGGATTTATTTGCATCTTCAGTGCTGAGTTGTGATTCGGCCCTACTCTTGGTGGGACACATATGAGCATTATAACCATGCTCTTCTATATCTCCAAGAGAGTCCCTGAAACCCCTGTCTAAAATGAGTACGTCGCTAGCATGAAGTACTACATGTATTGGAGCTTCATTATGAATTGATCTCGATATAATCGTAGCATCTGATGTCGTTGCTGCGTGCGGTCCGGTAACATCAAAAATATATCCATCCGTGCAAACAATTAAATATGGCTTTAGAAGGTTACGAAACTTATGCAGACTATAAAACTGCTTTTGAAACAGAAAATTGCTGCTTTTTTGTATGAATATATGGTTTTTGCCAACAGACTTTGTATTAAGCCGTCCTTTTGTTTAACCGGATTTCCAAACATTCCCACTAAATAACAATGGGAGCCGTGCTATGCGATTATCGCCTTTAAGGTGAGCTTGCGGAACTTTGGCCCACTGTACCTTTACCTTGTGCACAAAAGTTGTTTATGTGTGAGTCTGGTAGTATGTAAGTGTGTAGGGCAGCAATAAAGGACCGACGCGTGACGGCACCGACAGGTACCCGTACCACACTGTACGCTTAATATATAGTAAAAATACATAAAATAACTGTTGCAGCTAAAAATAATATTATAAAAAAGTAAAATTAAAATAATTCATGGTTCCTTCCCTGCACGAGTTTCGTTGTTGGTGTCATACAATAAAATAAAGCTATTATTATGATCTTTAAAATGACATATATCACATCTTGATACACCACTGGGGACGAACCGCCCATTCTCCTTTGACTACACGCGCGCACGTCCCGCTGACCGCACATAATCAGTGAGAGCTCCGTGTTGAAAAAATCTATAAATTACAAATATGAGTATTTATCAATGAAACATTAACTAATCTAAAGTGAAACGTGTGAGTGTAAACGCTAATAAAACAGTATCTTAATAATTTAAGCAGTGTGTGGTTAAACAGCAAAAAACCAAAAATCTAAATTCATTACAAGACTCGTAAACTAGTGACTCAGTGACTCATCATAGTGACAGTGTGCGCGACATGAACTCATTACCTTAAATGGTCATTAGCGACCGCAATTCGATGACTAATTACTCTACCCAAGAAACCATCTCGTTTTTTGGAACGAACTACGTGTAGC
Organism: Agrochola lychnidis; assembly: GCA_963680765.1. Taxonomy (NCBI): domain Eukaryota; kingdom Metazoa; phylum Arthropoda; class Insecta; order Lepidoptera; family Noctuidae; genus Agrochola; species Agrochola lychnidis. The sequence continues at coordinate 147,048 of OY796857.1, read as the reverse complement.
GCCGTAGCGCAGCGGTTTAGCACCTTGCATTCTAATATAGAGAGTGCGCGTTCAAATCTCGCAAAATTACAGTTTGCGTGTATGGACTTTTTGTGTTTTTAAACTTTTAAACAGTTTGGACATAATATAGATTATCACCAGCAAAAGGCAATCAAAGTCAGCAATAAGTGCATTCAAGTATATTATCAGAATGTTCGAGGATTGAGAACGAAAACAAATACGTTCCACAATAATTTATTGGCATCGACGTATGATCTCTTTGCAATTACAGAGTCAGGTCTCAATAAAGGGATTCATGACGGAGAATTAATTCCAACTGAATTCAACATAATACGATGTGATCGAGCAGACGGCCGAAAACAAGGAGGAGTATTTTTGGCGGCTTCCCCGCGTTTTGGTTTAAATCGCGTTTCTGTTGACAATGTCGATAAGGCCTTATTTGAGATTGTATGCGCGACGGTACACAGAAAAAATCATTTTCTGTTCTTGTGTTGTGTTGTTTACATTCCGCCAAAATGTGATGCTACTGAGTATATGCATTTATTTCATATATTAGAGAATGTTTGTGTTAAGCATGACAAAGTTTTAGTGATGGGTGATTTTAATATGCCGTCTGCGACGGTGGAAATACAAAGTTATTTGGAATATTTTATCGCCTACGGTGGATTTCGGCAGGTAAATAATGTTGTTAATATTAATAATCGTACTTTAGATTTGGTACTATCAACGTTTGAGTTAAGTGACTTAGGGGTACAACTTTCGGAGGAACCTTTAGTTGTTATTGATACACAACATCCGCCGTTGGTAATTACCGCCAGGCTTTCTCATCGAGAACCAGAGGGTAGCCGGGGGCTTTTTCAGAATGAGAGTGTTTCGTCACTCACTAGACACAGGTGGAATTTTAATAAAGCTAATTTTCTAGGTTTGTATAATTCATTTAGGCAAGTAAATTGGGAGATCTTGTTTAACATTCAGAACTCCGAGGCGGCTGTAAATTACTTTTATAAAATAGTGAATATGATCCTTGACGAGTGCGTTCCTAAGAAAAACGTTAAAATAAATACGCTTCGGTCTAGGTTTAGTTATCCAGAATGGTACACATCTGATTTGATAAGGGATATCAAACAAAAGTGGCGTTATCACAAATTATATAAAACAACTGGATCCCACAGTGATTATGAAATGTTTTCTTGTTTACGTACTCGGGTTAAATTAAAGATAGCTTCAACCTATGAAGTCTACCAAAACAGACTTCAAAAGAACCTACATGAGGATCCGAAATCGTTCTGGAGCTTTATTAGGAGTAAACAATCTAGGCGCAATAAACCCAAAGTCACAAAGGACGGCTTATTGCTGAGGGAGGAGGAGTGTGCGAAATGTTTTGCCTCATATTTCCACTCTGTGTACAGTGAGAAGCGGCCGGCCCTGGACCCGGTAGCTGCAGAGCGCGCGGGTGGCGAGGCGGTGGGAGCGGCGCGCGTGCATGTTGACCGCCTCAGCGCGCGAGACCTGCGCGCGGCGCTCCTACGTCTCAAGCCCAAACGCTCAGTAGGTCCTGACGGCATACCACCTTACATTGTCAAAGATTGTCGTATGGTTTTTGAGGAGCCCTTGTTGCACATTTTCGGCTTGTGTTTGCGAGAGGGTCACTACCCGGACGAGTGGAAGATCACCAGAGTTATCCCAGTCCCTAAAGGGGGTGCAGACACGGATGTGAGTGGATACCGACCGGTGGCGGTGCTGTCGGCGTTCGCTAAGGTATTTGAATCAGTGTTGCATAAAAGTATTTACACACAAGTGAGCTCACAACTGTCAGACGCTCAACACGGCTTTCGACAGGGTCGCAGTACGGGCGGTAACTTGTTGTCATTTGTTAACTACCTGTCGCCCGTCATTGACGCCGGGGGGCAGGTGGATGTGGCATATTTCGATTTTCGGAAAGCTTTTGACACCGTGGATAACGATGTACTTTTGTGCAAACTCTCTGCTATGGGGTTCACACCGCACTTACTTAAGTTCTTTGCTAGTTACCTTGGCGAGCGCCGACAGTACGTCGAGTTTGCAGGACATGAATCCACACCTTATTACACATTCTCCGGAGTAAGTCAGGGGAGCAATATTGGACCTTTGGAATTCATTTTAATAATTAATGATCTGCCAACAGTCGTGAAAGAGGCGAAGTGTCTACTGTTTGCAGATGACTTAAAATTATTCCTAAAAGTTGAGGGCACTGCAGACTGTAATCGGCTCCAGTCTGACATTAATAATATAGTCCAATGGAGTTAATTAAACAAGCTGCATTTTAATATTGAAAAGTGTTGTGTAATGAGCTACAGCCGCGCGCGAGCTCCATTACAGCATCGGTACGAGATGGACAGTGAAGTTATGCCGCGCGTCTCACATGTGCGAGACCTAGGCGTACAGATGGTATCTGAGCTGACGTTCCGCAAACACATAATTGAGATGTGCGGCAGGGCTTTCAGAAATCTCGGTTTCATCTTGAGACAGTGTAAGGATTTTACCAACACAGCGGTTGTTAAAGTTTTATATAATGCACTTGTGAGGAGTCATCTCGAAACAAGTGCAATCATTTGGAATCCGCATGAAGGGAAATACACCCTCATGTTGGAAAAAATCCAGAACAAGTTCACAAGGTTTCTGTACCGTAAACAGTACGGGGTTTATCCCTTTTATCCCCTGATGTACCCCAGTCTATTCGTCCTGGGCATGGTCGGGTACACCAGGCTGGCCGTAAGAAGGGACGTCGCGCTGGTCAAGTACGTGGCCCGCGTACTGCTAGGGTTGTTGCACCACCCGGAGGTGCTGGCAGTGCTGCGGCTGTGCGCGCCGGACGGGTGCGTAGGTGCACGCCGGCGCCCCGCACTGTTAGATGTGCCAGCGGCTAGGACTAACCTACTCAAGTTTGCCCCTATGTCACGAGCCGCACGTATTATTAATGTTATTACGCTATCGGAGGATATATTTGTGCAAAACCTGCCGCAATTCATTCGAACGGCACAAATAATAATTGAAAGACGTTTGACAGAATAAAAGTTGTCATGTTTAGAATAATTGTTATATTACATAATATTATATAATTCCGCTTACAGGTTCGAATATTAATTTGGAAATTTGTGTATATTTTGTGACTTATAACATCGCCTTGGATGAATCTGTAAAGGTGTTATAATTGTGATTTAAATAAATAAATAAATAAATAAATCATTATTGTACGTTTTTTGTGAATTCCGACGCTATAATATACAATTTAGAAATGGAAAACATTACTGTCCGTAAACCAACAAGGTCGAACTCAATGGGTGATATTTTAAATAGTGACTTGAGCACCAATTCTACGTTACTAGACACTACAATTATGAGTTTGCCAAATACTTCACTGAATGACAGCGACGCTATTGTAAACTATAAAGAAACAATAAAAAGGTTAACTACGGAATTAGAAAGCGCTCATTTTGAGATTGACAATTTAAATAGGGAGAACTGTCGCCTAAAAATGGATGTAGGTGAATTCCAAAAAGTTATTGAAACCAATAAGAAGGTGAATTTATTGGAAACAAAAAGATTTTCGCCGAAGTCTGCACACAAAAGAAATATATTAAGAACGAGCTGTTTCTCTACCCCGAAAAAATTAAGTCTTTCTCCTTTGTTGACTCATCAACCTGATACTGCCGTGGTAACGCAGACCCCAAACGATACTGGTAACATTTCTTTTGATACAGTTGGGTCAATCTGTAGTTCTGAGAGAATAACGCACGCAAAGTCGCCACCAAAAAGCATCGTTGAAAATTCCAGTACGTGCATTGATCCAATTAACCACGACATACGAAGCAAAGAGACTTCTTCCACCTCGGATACGGATCTAAAAGTATCAAGTATACAAGCAACTAACGAGGAGCCAGCTAATCTGAATCTGCAGTTGACGTCGAAACCACAAACTAGAACTGAAACAAGTGCTACCCAGAGAGTCATGGTTTTTGCCGATCAATTAGGATACGATGTCCGAAACATTCTCCAGGACTATCTTGGGGAAAAGTTTGCCGTGACTTCATTTGTAAAACCGAATGCAACTACTAAAGAAGTTTTGAAAACCTGCGCAAGTATGTGTAAAGACTTTAATAAATCTGATTTTGTGATAATTCTAACAGGCTCAAATAACATAAACCCTATGGACATTCAAACGTACTTACATCACACACTATGTCAATTAGAATTCACTAATGTTTTAGTCGGTCAAGTTTCCTCATCCTTCAGGTAAATTACAAAAATATTTATCAAAGTTATACTGAAAAATTAACTGAGAAAGGGCAACAACGTAGAAGAACAGGGAAGAACGTAGGTGTACAAACCTATAGTTTAAAAGATGTGGGTGTACAGACTGACAATAATATTGATACAGCGACTAAAAAAAATGATGATTTTTTTCGTGAACAAATGTGAGTCTAGCTTAACTATTATGCATCAAAATATAGCCGGGGCATTAAACAAGCGTGATGAAATATCGTTTGCTATATTAGAGTTAGAAAATAATGAAATTAGCGTAGATGTCCTATGTCTTACTGAAATATTCTTGCTTGAAGGGACTGAAAAAACCTTTCGCCTTAAAGGCTTCACGACAGCAGCATACTATTCGAGGAAAACATCTAAAAGAGGGGGCGTCACTATTCTCATAAAAAATGACATTGAATTTAAAGTTATACAGGAAACACAAAAAATAAGTGAGACATGTGTTTTTGAATGCTGTAGTTTGGAACTAATTAAATATGGTATAATATTGATCTGTCTTTATAGAACACCTTCATCGAATGTTACAATTTTTCTTAATAAACTAGACACTCTTTTAAGAACGCTCTGTCGTAATACAAGAAAGAAAATTATTGTGTGTGGAGATACAAATATAGATATTTTAAAACAATCTAAGGAAAGTAGGGAATATAATTCCCTGTTAGATACGTACAACATCAAACATGTTATCTTAACGCCTACTCGAGTAACAGAAATGACACAAACTTGTATTGATCACATCGCAACCAGTGTTGGAAAGGGTTGGGCAAAAGTACACGATTTGGGTTTATCAGACCACTCAGCTCAATCCTATTCCTGGCCTGTTGCAAAGAGGAAGCAGCCGGTTCTGAAATGGTGGTATGAACTTAAACGAGATTATAGTGATGAAAATAAGGATAAGTTTTTAAAATCAATTTAATGTTTGTCTTTTAATGACGTATTTGAAGAAACATCAACAAACGAAGCATTCCGTAAATTTTTCGACACATTTTCACTATTTTATAACTTATGTTTTCCTATAATTCGCGTAAAGGTTACTAATAAAGCATTAAATAAATTAAATTGGCTTACTAAAGGAATAAAAGTAAGTTGTAAAAGTAAAAGTCAATTCCACTATAAACTAAAACACAAAAATAATGAACCTCATAGAAAGAGGTACAAGAACTATTGTAATTTATTGAAAAAATGCATTTTGACGTCATGGAAAATTAATAATACAAATTACATAAATAAAGCTCAAAATAAGTGTAAGGCCGCGTGGAATGTGATAAAAAAACATACTGACACAGATGTAAAGAATTCATGTATTTTAAAAATTACTATTAACAACATTGATTATGTAAATCCTGACTCTATTGCAAATCATTTTAACAATTTCTTCATTAACACTGTTACCAGGAATAGCCCGAATAGTACAGAACATTCTAATTTAAATTATATGGAAAATATTGATTCAATCGGCAATTCTATATTTCTGTGTCCATTAGACGGTAGTGATTTAAAAAAAGTTGTGATGTCTCTAAATGATTCCAAAGCGAGTGGTTTTGATGAAATTCGTACTGACATTATAAAATTATCTGTAAATTTGATTCTGGAACCACTTTTATATGTTATCAACCTCTCACTAGAACAAGGAATATTTCCCGACACATTAAAGAGAGCAATAGTGAAACCATTATATAAAAAAGGGGATAAAACTCAAATGGACAATTACAGGCCCGTTACACTAATACCTATATTTTCCAAAATTTTTGAAAAAGTATTTCATAACAAATTATCAAATTTCATTGAAAAACACAAAATTATAAATGACGAACAAAATGGTTTTCGTAAAAATAGAAGCACCTCTTTAGCAGCCTTTCAATTAATAAAGTCAGTAACGGACTCTATTGATACCAAAATTCCTGTCTCAGTGCTCTTTATGGACATGAGCAAGGCGTTTGATCATGTCAGTCATAACCGCCTATTAGAAAAAGTTTTCAGATACGGAGTCAGAGGAAAAGCGTACGACTGGCTGGAGTCATATCTGACTGATCGAGTACAGGCGGTCGAAATATCAAGTTATAATGATCATTCTAAAACGAGAGAGTTATCTCAGTCTGCATTTTTGTTAAATAGTTATGGCGTGCCACAAGGCAGTATTTTAGGTCCACCCTTATTCTTGCTTTACATAAACGACTTTTCAAATATTTTGAACCATAAATGTGTACTATTTGCGGACGATACTACTATTATATTAAAAGGCAACAATAAAAATACCTACGAGCAGGAAATAAACACGGCTCTCCAAACGTCTATAGAGTGGCTTGAAGCTAACAATTTAAAGGTTAATATTAGTAAAACAAAATTTATGCAGTTTCATACATACCGAACAAAACCACTGAACTTAAATGTGGCATATAAAGGGGTCGCCCTGACAGAAACTGACTCAGTAAAATTTCTTGGGATATCTTTAGATAAATTTTGTTCTTGGAAAAACCATGTAAATGACATTTGCAGTAGAATAAATAGTTTTGTCTACCCTCTGAGGCGTATCAGCTGCGAGATATCTCGAAATGCCGCAATTACTGCATACCACGGCTATATTTCCTCCATTTTGCGATATGGTATCGTTCTTTGGTGTCGCTGTGTGGAAATTGATCAAGCATTCGTGATGCAAAAAAAGTGTTTAAGGGCTATATTTGGGCTGAAACAAATAGAGTCTTGTCGCCCTTTCTTTAGAAAATATAAGATACTTACTTTACCGTGCATCTATATCTTGGAATCATGTATATTTGTTTATAAGCATAAGATTCTTTTTCAGCAAGCGACAAGCTACTATGCCCCTCGATCTCATAATACTAATAAGTTGTATCAACCCAAGACGAATCTCACACTTACATCCAACAACAGCTATATCATGTGCATCAAATTGTATAATAAAATTCCGAGTACAATAAAGACACTTCCTTTTTAAAATTTAAGCGTAATTTAACAAAACTACTCACTGATAAATGCTTTTATAGTGTACTTGAGTTTTTAGATTATAAGTTGTGAATTTTTGTAGTGTATAAGTATAATGTCATCTATGAATTAATTGTTAAGTAGGTACCAAATTTGAATTTATTTAATGTAATTTACTAATCGCATGCATTATTCAAGTAATTAATTAAATTCTTATAATAATATCTGATTATGTAAAATTTGCACGCCGAAATTAAAGGCATAATAAGAGATCAATATATTTTCATAAGAACTTTCTGTACCTTATTTATGCAAATAAATGATTTTGATTTTGATTTTTTGATTTTTAAGTTGTAAAAATAAATTTTTAAAGTTGTATAAAAATGTAAATTTGTATAGAAGAAGAAGAATGTGTAAATATGTAAAAATGAAAATTTTTCGTCCGACTGGGTAAACCCGTAAGTCAAGTCTTACTTTTCTGCGTCACTAATTTAATCAGTTTTGTGTCCCTTTAGGGTCAAGTCACTTCACGTCGGTCTTAGCCGGAAGAGTTTAATGACGTTCCAATTTATATAAAGTCAATAAAAAATTTATAATTACAATAATATTCTAATAAAATTAAAAACTCAATATGGATCCAATTCAATTTTCAGTAAATTGCAATTAGAGTTCCCAATAAAACTTCAATTTAATTACCATAAAAATCTCCGTAAAATGTCAACAAGTCGCTTTCCAATATAAGGAATAGATAAAATATAATAAATACAACGATAATAATAGTATAAAGATAAGTTTTCTTTGTGCTAGTTCGAGTGGGGGCGTTTTTTCGGTAGTTTATTCGGAGCCAGATAGGAGATCTTTTATTCCCGATTTCAAGTTGAGTCAACGTGTTGATATTTCGATTTATGGGCTTTTACCCATCTCATTTTGCGCCACATATCACTAGCAGAAGTTGTTGCATCGATACTTGAACAAAAACCTCTAAAGGATGCACCTTTTGCCTTCCGTGTCTGCCTCTGCGATTCCTGGATGTTTTCCTGCAAAAGTGCGTAATTTTGAGGCGAAGGATTACCCCTAAATTTTGCTAACGCTAAACGTCGTGATGTCACCGATCTAGATAGCTCAGGGCTCCAGTATGGTTTTGGTTTAAATTCCGAACTGATATGTTGAGGAATAACAATTTGAGGGATGTGGGAGTCTGCTGCCTTAGGTGTAACTGTAGACCACAAATTAACCTGGAAACCTCACCAAGAGGAAATTTCTAAGCGACTGAGTAAATCTTCGTATCTACTGTTCCAACTGTCCAAGAGAGTAAATACTGAGACCCTACTAACAGCTTATCATGGACTTGTAGTCTCTATTCTACGGTATGGTGTTATTTTTTGGGGGCAGTCAACAAACAGGGAAGTTATATTCAGGATGCAAAAAAGATGTGTACGATCCATGTGTAATTTAAAACCAACAGACAGCTGCGTTCCCTACTTTAAGAAATTTAAGATTTTAACGTTACCAGCTATATATATACTGGAAACTGCATTGTTTGTAAAATCAAATCCACATTTATTTAGTAAATTGTCAGCAGTTAAGAAGACCCCAATCCGTACTCAATATAAAAATCAATTATGTACGCTAAAATGCAATACATCATTAATGAAAAAGAGTTTCTTTGGTGTTGCTCCCAAAATTTATAATAAAATACCCGATGTTATAAGAAGTATGCCATTAAAAAAAATTAAAAAGTGTTTTCATAAATTATTAGTTGAGAAATGTTACTATGCCCTAGATGATTACCTAAATGATAGAACACTATAACTACTTACCTGTATTTTATTTTGTTTCGAAATTTTTAGTTTGTTGTCTATGGTAAATTTTGTTTTTTTTGTTATTTTGTGTAATCATATTAATATTTGTATGTCATCAATGACAAAACATAGCGCAACATATAATTATTATAAGACCTTGACTCTTTACCTATGTTTGACAAATAAATAATTCTATTCTATTCTATTCTATTCTGCTTTCTGTAAAGTATTTTCAAAAAAGTCATAACACAACTGTGGATCTATCGGGGCGCTTGAATCACGGAGAATGCTGTCTACGGACGAAGCATACTTCTCCCAGTTAGCTTTTTTAAAATTTCTTTTACGAATATTATGTTTAATAACATTAATATTGGTGGATAATTTAATAATTAGGTGGTCACTCCCTAACGATTCATTCGTAACTTTCCAAATGAAATTTAAACCCAAATCCACAGAGATAAAAGAAATGTCGGGAGAGGATTGTTGCACTATATTATTCACCAATTTAATACGAGTTGGACTACCATCATTAACTGATATAAAGTCATGATCTATCATAGAATCGAATATCTGAGATCCACGCTGATCGGTTTTATATGACCAGTTGGAATGGTGACCGTTAAAGTCACCTAAAATTAAAGTTTTGTTTTTTGCAATCGAAAATATATTATCCCAATCCCTTGGTATAGTACGGACAGTTGAAGGGCAGTAAATAGCAACGATATTCTCAATATACTGACAATTTAACAATTGAATGCACAAGAGTTCAATACCTGGATTATAATTATGTACATTACGCAAGTGCGCTTTAATCGATTTGTGAACGATAACAGCTACCCCCCCATACCCGTCATAACGGTCCAATCTAAAAAGATTATACTCATTCAAATAAAAGTGGCTGTCTGGTTCAAACCACGTTTCACTGATAACGGCAATATAAATCTTATCTTTAAATAAAAGTTGTTCCAACAATGATGATTTTGGCCGCAGACTTTGTGCATTCCATTGTACAATATTAAATGCGAGAGAATTATTATGACAATCCATTAATAAGTTTACTTATAAGTGAATTTTCAGGCAAATTATTAACTACAATTACTACCAACCATTCTACGATTAACTTAACCACGCTGTTTATTTTATTCTTAAATTACCTTTCTTCAGAGGTATATTTGTAATGTTACTTATTAAATTACCAGTCGACTTATCTTTTCGATTATGATCGCTTGATTTCTTTCTATAATGATCACTTGACTTCTTTGAAACATCGGTTTGTGTCGATGTTTTTTGTCCTTCACTCATGGAAGAGGTAGATGATACCTCCGAATCCCAATCCATAACGCCAGTGCCCGCGGCCGCGGACGGACGAGACTGCCACCGTATTTTATGTTGTGTTGTTTTCTGTTTCGATTCCCGTTTCGGATGCGAACTAGTAGCCTGCTGTTGCCCAGGTATTATGACAGCTGTTTTAGCTTTATCTGCGTATCTTGTCTGTTCCTCATATGATTGTACTGGGTTTATATTTTCTAATGTACTTGTTTGAATGTTTTCCTCTGTCACATCAATATTTGTAACCAGACAGTTAAGGGGGCGGGGATGGCGGTACATATAATAACAGTGCTTTACGGTATGTACAATTAAACTCATTCATTAACTCTCGTAACCTTTTTTCTTTCAAATAAGTAGGGCATTTCTTATCTAGGGATAAATGATTACCCTTACAATTTACACATATAAATGTAGTTTTATCGCAATTGTCATGACTACCTCCACATTTAGGACATTTAACTTTACTAGACGTACACATCTTTGCAATATGTCCATATCTCCAACATTTGGAGCATTGAGTTACGGGCAATGTGAATCTCTCAACTTTGGCTCTCATACCGTATATATTTATATAGGAGGGTACATGTGCACCTTCAAAACAAATGCGTAAAGACTTGCTTGCAATCCATCCATTAGAGTTATCTCCTTTATCGTCAGTATCTTTACATCTACGGTTGAGACGTATTGCTGACAGGATTTTCACATTACACGAGACATTACCAACAAATTCCTCAATTGAAAGATCCAGTTCTATATCTCTAATAATCCCGTATGACACTGCAACTTCCCATGATTAGGTTAGGTTAGGTTAGGTTAGGTTGGGGGATCCCCCACAGTGCATACTTCCTCGCAGTTTCCCCCGGGCAACGCCGTGTCTGACCACCGTAACGGAGTGGCAGACCGGCGGCTAAAGTGCGCTGTGATTCGCAGACAAAAATGCGGTCGTCTGCGAATATGACGAGCAAACCCACGCGTGACGCCTCTGGGCGTTTTATGTCGAATCGCTCCTCCCAGGGCGATTCAAACGGCCCTTCTCAGGGCCAACCCAACGGCCCTTCTCAGGGCCAACCCAACGGCCCTTCTCAGGGCCAACCCAACGGCCCTTCTCAGGGCCAATCCAACGGCTCTTCTCAGAGCCACGCCGGCGGCGCTTTGGCGTCGGAAGCTGACCGCACACCATCTGCGGCCAGCTTTTTCAGTAGGCCAGGCGAGTTGTCGGACTCCGATGACTCCATTATGGACACGTCGGGGGCCGAAAGCGACCGCTTCAAGCGGAAGAGGTCCGAGGGCTCCTCGGAGTCGACTCGAGGTGGGGCGAAGAAGAAGTCGAAATCTAAAAAGGCTTCGGCTTCTACTGCGCCTTCTACCCACGATGTGGGCTTGGTGGACGCCGAGCGCCAGCTACACCTAGCAAAAAGGGCGCAACTCCAACTAGACCTGGAGGAGAGGGTCGCCGCCAAGGAGCAGCAGGCGCAAGTTGCCAGATCGAGGGCCGGCTATGGTGCATCCAAGGTACTGTATGCTGACCACTCCCTGGCAGAACTAGAGCGAATGGCGCAAGAGGATAAGGAGGAGGTCCTGGAGGTCGCCTCAAAGTCTTCGAATTTGAAGGGGACCTTCCAGAAGGCCCTCAAATGCCGGGCCGCCAGCATGCACGGCATCGTTTTGGAACTGGTGAAGCGGACGGCCACGGACGAGACACGGCAGCTGCAGGCAAAAGTGGATCGCCTGCAGACAGAGGTCAGCCAGCTACACCAGAAGCTAGCTGAGGCCACGGCCACCCCTGCCCAATCTGCCCCAGGTCCGGTGGAAGGAGGCTGCTTCTCCTCCCCTGCCAGCCTTGAGGCAACAATCCGCGGGGTTGTCATGGAGGAGAGGGCCTTCATCAGAGCCTGCTTCGCAGGCATTGAGGACCGGCTCTTGCCGGAAAGGCGGCTCCGCCCGCCGCTAGCGGCGGACAAGAGTCCACCACCGAGGGAGCCGGAACCTGCGCCTCTAGCAGGCCCAGTATCAAAGGGCAAAGGAAAGGGCAAGAAGTCTAAGGCGGCTCCTTATACACCCACCACAAGCGCGGAGAGAGCGTCTGGGTCGTCTGCTACTCCAGCAGCAGCTCCCCAGAACTCGCAGGAGGAAGACGCCCTTCTTCCTTCCACCACCCCGTCCAACCAGTCGTGGACGGAAGTGGCCAGGAGAGGAAAAGGAAAAAAGGAGAAAAAGTCGGCCCCCAAGCCCGCTGCGACTAGTCCTGCAGCCAAAGGGGCCCCAACCGGCGGGAGAAAGCTGGTTCCTCCCAAAACCGCGGCCGTCGTGGTGACCATCACCCCGGAGGCCGTGGGAAAGGGCGAGACGTATGAGTCCGTCCTAAGACGGGCTCGTACCAATGCTGATCCTTCTCGGCTGGGGATCAGCAACATCACGTGCCGCCTAACCCTAACCGGGGCCCGAATTTTCGAGTTCTCGGGGGATCAGCGCGGCGCAAATGCGGACCTCTTCGCAACAAAGTTGAAAGAGGTCATTGCGGATGCGGCAACGGTCATCAGGCCCGTTAAGACCGCAGCGTTGGAGGTGGCCGATCTGGATGATTCGGTCACCAAAGAGGATGTGGTGGCGGCCGTCGCGGCGGCTGGAGGCTGCGACGCTGGCGCGGTGAAGGGTGGAGCCATCAGGCCCGGCCGCCGCGGCATGGGCGTCATCCGCCTTGAGTGCCCAGTCGCCGCGGCTGGGGCCGTCCTTGCTGCAACCAAGGGACGGCTGCTTGTAGGGTTCAGCACGGCTGTGGTCCGGCCGCTTGAAGACCAGCCTGTTCGCTGCTTCAAGTGCTTCGCGTTCGGCCACACCCGAGCCACGTGTCCGTCCAAGTTCGACTGGGGAGACACGTGCTTCCAATGTGGACAGGAGGGACACAAGAGTGCCGCTTGCCACGCCGCCACCGCACCACACTGCGCGGCGTGTGCTGCCAGTGGCCGCCCCGCGGACCACAGGATGATGGGCAGGAGCTGCAAGCCCCCTGTGAAGAAAGGCATAGTGCCGGCGCAGGTTCGCCCTGCCACCGCCGCCGTTGTCGTCGCCGCTGTAGCTCCAGCGGCGGTAGCTGAGGGGACAGGTACGATGTCGGAATAATGGTTGCCAACTACCGCATCCTCCAGACGAACACCAATCATTGCAGAGCGGCCCAGGACCTGGTGGTGCAGGTCATGGCCGAGTGGTTGGTGAACGTAGCGGTGGTCGCCGAGCCTTACTATATCCCCGGCAGCTGGCTTGGTGACGAGGACGACTCGGTGGCATTAGCGGCGCGGTCTTCCACAGACTCCCCTCCCCTCTCGCTATTAGAGAGGGGACCGGGATACGTGGCCGCCGCGTGGGGAGACATGGCCCTTGTGGGCGTCTATTTCTCCCCAAACCGCCCTCTTCAGGACTTTGAGAACTATCTCGGAGTCTTGGCCGCCGTGGTCGGCAGGGCGGCGCCGCGTCAGGTCTCCGTGCTGGGAGACCTGAATGCCAAGTCGGTGACCTGGGGCAACCCGGCCACCGATGCACGTGGGCGGGCAGTGGAGATGTGGGCAGCCTCCTCTGGACTCTCTCTCTTGAACAGAGGAAGCGTCCAGACATGCGTGCGGCGCCAGGGTGGCTCAATAGTGGACGTCACTTTCGCCACCCCTGCGTTGGCCGCGCGCGTGTTGAACTGGCGGGTGGACCTGGTGGAGACTATGTCAGACCACCGCTACGTGCGTTTCGACATCTCCACGAGTGGCCCCGAAGAGACGCAGCCCCTCTCGGTGCGATCACCGTTCCCACGATGGGCTCTCGCCCACAGACAGGGAGGCAGCGGCTGAGGCGGCGTTCGTCCAGGACTGGCTTTCACCGCCTTCCGCCGGCCTGGATGTGGACACCGTGGCGGGGCAACTGAGGGAGTCTCTGACCGAGGTCTGCAACTCCAGCATGCCTCGGTCTCGCCGACCGCTGCCCAAACGCGCCGTGTACTGGTGGTCGGTGGAACTAGCGGGGCTTCGTGCAGCGTGTGTGGAGGCAAGAAGAACCTACACGCGGAGGCGGCGGCGGCGTCAACGGGACCAGGCCGACGAGGACCACCTCTATGAGGTATACATGGAGGCAAAAATGGTCCTCGATCGGGCTATCACCGCCGCCAGAGACTCGTCGAGAGCGGAGCTGCTGGAGGGTCTCGACAACGACCCCTACGGGAGACCATATAAGGCGGCACGCAACAAACTGCGCCCCTTTGGTCCCCCGGTGGCCGAGACCCTGGAGCCCTCATTTCTGGATGGGGTGGTTCAGTCCCTTTTCCCGTGCAGGGACAACTTCACCCCACCAATGATGGGCCCACCGCGGGGCATGGATCCGCCAGCTAAGGAAGAAGAGGAGGCCCCTCCTGTCACGGAGTCGGAACTTGACACGGCGATTCTTCGTATCCGCGCCAAGAAGACAGCTCCGGGCCCCGACGGTGTTCCGGCAAGAGTGGTGGCGATCGCTGCCACTCAAATGGAGGAGAGGTTTCGGGACCTCTTCAGCGCATGCCTTGCGTCTGGAAGGTTCCCGAAACCGTGGAAGGAGGGGCGGTTGTGCCTCCTTCGCAAGGAGGGCCGCCCAGCAGACTCCCCCTCGGCATACCGGCCCATCGTTCTGCTCGATGAGGTCAGCAAAATGTTCGAGGGGATAATCGCTGCCCGCCTAAAGAGCCATCTGCGGAGTGTCGGGCCGGACTTGTCGGACGCTCAGTTCGGTTTTCGGGCTGAGCGTTCCACGGTGGATGCGCTGGCCTGCCTTAAGGGCCAGGTGAAGGAGGCAATGGAAGCGGGAGACGGATTGTTGGCTGTGTCATTCGACATAGCGAATGCCTTCAACTCTGTTCCCCACTCCACCATTCTAGAGGCGCTCCGATACCACGGAGTGCCTCGATACATGCGCAGGCTGCTGGCCGACTACCTGGAGGATCGGGCAATCCTCCTGGTAAATAGGACTGGCCAAGTCCGGCGGTACGCCGTTGAAGCTGGCGTTCCACAGGGGTCAGTCTTAGGACCTCTACTCTGGAACGTCGGCTATGATTGGCTCTTGCGGGGAACTCTCCTCCGAGGCACGAGTGTCGTCTGCTATGCGGATGACACTCTCCTCACCGCCCGTGGGGGGAGTTTCAGGGAGGCGGCCAACTTGGCCTCGGCGGGCGAATCCTTGGTCGCAGGGAGGATTCGCCGCCTAGGTTTAACGGTGGCGCTGCACAAGACCGAGGCCGTGTTCTTCCACGGCCCTCGCCAGCGCCCCCCACCTGACGCCCACATCTTCGTGGAGGGTGTCAGAATTGAGGTGAAGGCCCAGATGAAATATCTGGGTCTTGTACTCGACAGCAGGTGGCGCTTCGGTCCACATTTTAGCGGGCTGTCGTCGCGCCTGCTGAAGACCGCGGGCGCGCTCTCGTGGCTGCTTCCCAACTTGGGGGGGCCTAGCGCGCGATGCCGGCAACTTTACGCCGGCATCTTGAGGAGTATGGCCCTCTACGGGGCTCCAATCTGGGAGGAATCGCTCCAAAGGAGAGAGAACGCCGCCGCCTTGCGGGCGCCCCAAAGGGCCATAGCTCAGCGGGTGGCGCGGGCCCACCGTACGGTGGGCTTTGCGGCAGCATGTGTTCTGGCCAGCACCCCTCCTTGGGAACTTGAGGCGTGGGTGCTCGCCAGAGTATATGAATGGACGGCAGGGCGGAGGGCGAGAGGAGAACGCCCAGTCCCGGAGGAGCGGGAGGCGGTCCGACGGGAGGCGAGGGACGCCATCGTTGTCCATTGGACGGAGGACCTCGCCATCGCAGCCTTCGGGCGCCGAACTCTCGACGCGATTGGGCCAGTCCTGAGAGACTGGCTCGAACGGTCGCATGGGTTCCTCTCCTTCCGTCTGGTGCAGGTGCTGTCCGGACACGGTTGTTTCGGATCGTACCTGCACCGGATCGGACGAGAGGAGACGCCGTCGTGCCACCACTGTGGCGCGGCGGAGGACGCGGCGCAGCACACCCTCGAGGTATGCACGTCGTGGTCCGAGCCGCGCTGTAGTCTCATCGCGGTGATCGGACCGGACCTCTCACTCCCCGGCTTGATTAACGCCATGCTGAGGGATGAGAGGTCCTGGGCGGCAGTCGCCTCCTTCTGCGAACACGTCATGTCCCAGAAGGAGGCGGCGGAGCGCGTGCGGGAGGACGATCCTGACGTGGCGCCGCTCCGAAGGCGGAGGAGGGGTCGAAGAAGACGTCAGTTTGAAAGTCATCTCCGACTCCTCCCAGGTGGAGGCCAGCAGGTAATGGGTGCGGGGGCACCCTTGTCTGTATTGCACAGGCTTCCACCAGTGTCGGACGGGAATGGCCAGGTGTTCCCGGCCATTTCCGTAGCCCCCCAACCTGGGGGGCATGCGGGGCCCGCCAGCTAGGCGGGCATGCGCCGGGAGGGTTGTGGAAGTAAAGGCTGAGCCGGTTTCCCATGACCCTCCCATCACGGCGATGTGGGAACACCGCTGAGTTTTAGTGGGTATACTGTCATTACCGACAGGAGTCCCACATACCCCGACTCGTCCCCCACGAGCGGGGATGCGTAATGCATTTCTCAGCGATAAAAAAAAAAAAAAAAAAAAAAAAAAGGTTAGGTTAGGTTAGGTTAGGTTGGGGGATCCCCCACAGTGCATACTTCCTCGCAGTTTCCCCCGGGCAACGCCGTGTCTGACCACCGTAACGGAGTGGCAGACCGGCGGCTAAAGTGCGCTGTGATTCGCAGACAAAAATGCGGTCGTCTGCGAATATGACGAGCAAACCCACGCGTGACGCCTCTGGGCGTTTTGTGTCGAATCGCTCTCAGGGCGATTCAAACGGCCCTTCTCAGGGCCAACCCAACGGCCCTTCTCAGGGCCAACCCAACGGCCCTTCTCAGGGCCAACCCAACGGCCCTTCTCAGGGCCAATCCAACGGCTCTTCTCAGAGCCACGCCGGCGGCGCTTTGGCGTCGGTAGCTGACCGCGCACCATCTGCGGCCAGCTTTTTCAGTAGGCCAGGCGAGTTGTCGGACTCCGACGACTCCAATATGGACACGTCGGGGGCCGAAAGTGACCGCTTCAAGCGGAAGAGGTCCGAGGGCTCCTCGGAGTCGACTCGAGGTGGGGCGAAGAAGAAGTCGAAATCTAAAAAGGCTTCGACTTCTACTGCGCCTTCTACCCACGATGTGGGCTTGGTGGACGCCGAGCGCCAGCTACACTTAGCAAAGAGGGCGCAACTCCAACTAGACTTGGAGGAGAGGGTCGCCGCCAAGGAGCAGCAGGCGCAAGTTGCCAGATCGAGGGCCGGCTATGGTGCATCCAATGTACTGTATGCTGACCACTCCCTGGCAGAACTAGAGCGAATGGCACAAGAAGATAAGGAGGAGGTCCTGGAGGTCGCCTCAAAGTCTTCAAATTTGAAGGGGACTTTTCAAAAGGCCCTCAAATGCCGGGCCGCCAGCATGCACGGCATTGTTCTGGAGCTGGTAAAGCGGACGGCCACGGACGAGACACGGCAGCTGCAGGCCAAGGTGGATCGCCTGCAGGCGGAGGTCAGCCAGCTACACCAGAAGCTGGCTGAGGCCACGGCCACGCCTGCCCAATCTGCCCCAGGTCCGGTGGTAGGAGGCTGCTCCTCCTCCCCTGCCAGCCTTGAGGCAACAATCCGTGGGGTTGTCATGGAGGAGAGGGCCTTCATCAGAGCCTGCTTCGCAGGCATCGAGGACCGGCTCTTGCCGGAAAGGCGGCTCCGCCCGCCGCTAGCGGCTGACAAGAGTCCACCACCGAGGGAGCCGGAACCTGCGCCTCTAGCAGGCCCGGTATCCAAGGGCAAAGGAAAGGGCAAGAAGACTAAGGCGGCTTCTCATACACCCACCACAAGCGCGGAGGGAGCGTCTGGGTCGTCTGCTACTCCAGCAGCAGCTCCCAAGAACTCGCAGGAGGAAGACGCCCTTCTTCCCTCCACCACCCCGTCCAACCAGTCGTGGACGGAAGTGGCCAAGAGAGGAAAGGGAAAAAAGGGGAAAAAGTCGGGCCCCGAGTCCGCTGCGACTGGTCCTGCAGCTAAAAGGGCCCCAGCCGGCGTGAGAAAGCTGGTTGCTCCCAAAACCGCGGCCGTCGTGGTGACTATCACCCCGGAGGCCGTTGGGAAGGGCGAGACGTATGAGTCCGTCCTAAGACGGGCTCGTACCAATGCTGATCCCTCCCGGCTGGGGATCAGCAACATCACGTGCCGCTTAACCCTAACCGGGGCTCGAATTTTCGAGTTCTCGGGGGAACAGCGCGGCGCAAATGCGGACCTCTTCGCAACAAAGTTGCAAGAGGTCATTGCGGATGCGGCAACGGTCGTCAGACCCGTTAAGACCGCAGCCTTGGAGGTGGCCGATCTGGATGATTCGGTCACCAAAGAGGATGTGGTAGCGGCCGTCGCGGCGGCTGGAGGCTGCGACGCTGACGCGGTGAAGGGTGGAGCCATCAGGTTCGGCCGTCGCGGCATGGGCGTCATCCGCGTTGAGTGCCCAGTCGCCGCGGCTGGGGCCGTCCTTGCTGCGACCAAGGGACGGCTGCTTGTGGGGTTCAGCACGGCTGTGGTCCGGCCGCTTGAAGACCAGCCTGTTCGCTGCTTCAAGTGCTTCGCGTTCGGCCACACCCGAGCCACGTGTCCATCCAAGTTCGACTGGGGAGACACGTGCTTCCAATGTGGACAGGAGGGACACAAGAGTACCGCTTGCCACGCCGCCACCGCACCACACTGTGCGGCGTGTGCTGCCAGTGGCCGCCCCGCGGACCACAGGAAGACGGGCAGGAGCTGCAAGCCCCCTGTGAAGAAAGGCATAGTGCCGGCGCAGGTTCGCCCTGTTGCTGCCACCGCCGCCGTCGTCGTCGCCGCTGTAGCTCCAGCGGCGGTAGCTGAGGGGACCGGTACGATGTCGGAATAATGGTTTCTAACTACCGCATCCTCCAGACGAACACCAATCACTGCAGAGCGGCCCAGGACCTGGTGGTGCAGGTCATGGCCGAGTGGTTGGTGAACGTAGCGGTGGTCGCCGAGCCTTACTATATCCCCGGCAGCTGGCTGGGTGACGAGGACGACTCGGTGGCATTAGCGGCGCGGTCTTCCACAGACTCCCCTCCCCTCTCGCTATTGGAGAGGGGACCGGGATACGTGGCCGCCGCGTGGGGAGACATGGCCATTGTGGGCGTCTATTTCTCCCCAAACCGCCCTCTTCAGGACTTTGAGAACTATCTCGGAGTCTTGGCCGCCGTGGTCGGCAGGGCGGCGCCGCGTCAGGTCTCCGTGCTGGGAGACCTGAATGCCAAGTCGGTGACCTGGGGCAACCCGGCCACCGACGCACGTGGGCGGGCAGTGGAGATGTGGGCAGCCTCCTCTGGACTCTCTCTTTTGAACAGAGGAAGCGTCCAGACATGCGTGCGGCGGCAGGGTGGCTCAATAGTGGACGTCACTTTCGCCACCCCTGCGTTGGCCGCGCGCGTGTTGAACTGGCGGGTGGACCTGGTGGAGACTATGTCGGACCACCGCTACGTGCGGTTCGACATCTCCACCAGTGGCCCCGGAGAGACGCAGCCCTTCTCGGTGCGATCACCGTTCCCACGGTGGGCTCTAGCCCGCCTCGACAGGGAGGCAGCTGTGGAGGCGGCTTTCGTCCAGGACTGGCTTTCGCCGCCTTCTGCCGGCCTGGATGTGGACACCGTAGCGGGGCACCTGAGGGAGTCTATGACCGAGGTATGCAACTCCAGCATGCCTCGGTCTCGCCGACCACTGCCCAAACGTGCCGTGTACTGGTGGTCGGTGGAGCTGGCGGGGCTTCGAGCAGCGTGTGTGGAGGCCAGGAGGACCTACACGCGGAGACGGCGGCGGCGTCGACGGGACCAGGCCGACGAGGACCACCTCTATGAGGTATACATGGAGGCAAAAATGGTCCTCGATCGGGCTATCACCGCCGCCAGAGACTCGTCGAGAGCGGAGCTGCTGGAGGGTCTCGACAACGACCCCTACGGGAGACCATATAAGGCGGCACGCAACAAACTGCGCCCCTTTGGTCCCCCGGTGGCCGAGACCCTGGAGCCCTCATTTCTGGATGGGGTGGTTCAGTCCCTTTTCCCGTGCAGGGACAACTTCACCCCACCAGTGATGGGCCCACCGCGGGGGATAGATCCGCCAGCTGAGGAAGAAGAGGAGGCCCCTCCTGTCACGGAGTCGGAACTTGACACGGCTATTCTTCGTATCCGCGCCAAGAAGACAGCTCCGGGCCCCGACGGTGTTCCGGCAAGAGTGGTGGCAATCGCTGCCACTCAAATGGAGGAGAGGTTTCGGGACCTCTTTAGCGCATGCCTTGCGTCTGGAAGGTTCCCGAAACCGTGGAAGGAGGGGCAGTTGTGCCTCCTTCGCAAGGAAGGCCGCCCAGCAGACTCCCCCTCGGCATACCGGCCCATCGTTCTGCTCGATGAGGTCAGCAAAATGTTCGAGGGGATTATCGCTGCCCGCCTAAAGAGCCATCTGCGGAGTATCGGGCCGGACTTGTCGGACGCTCAGTTCGGTTTTCGGGCTGAGCGTTCCACGGTGGATGCGCTGGCCTGCCTTAAGGGCCAGGTGAAGGAGGCAATGGAAGCGGGGGACGGATTGTTGGCTGTGTCATTCGACATAGCGAATGCCTTCAACTCTGTTCCCCACTCCACCATCCTAGAGGCGCTCCGATACCACGGAGTGCCTCGATACATGCGCAGGCTGCTGGCCGACTACCTGGAGGATCGGGCGATCCTCCTGGTAAATAAGACTGGCCAAGTCCGGCGGTACGCCGTTGAGGCTGGCGTTCCACAGGGGTCAGTCTTAGGACCTCTCCTTTGGAATGTCGGCTATGATTGGCTCTTGCGGGGAACTCTCCTCCGAGGCACGAGTGTCGTCTGCTATGCGGATGACACTCTCCTCACCGCCCGTGGGGGGAGTTTCAGGGAGGCGGCCAACTTGGCCTCGGCGGGCGGATCCTTGGTCGCAGGGAGAATTCGCCGCCTAGGTTTAACGGTGGCGCTGCACAAGACCGAGGCCGTGTTCTTCCACGGCCCTCGCCAGCGCCCCCCACCTGACGCACACATCTTCGTGGAGGGCGTCAGAATTGAGGTGAAGGCCCAGATGAAATATCTGGGTCTTGTACTCGACAGCAGGTGGCGCTTCGGTCCACATTTTAGCGGGCTGTCGTCACGCCTGCTGAAGACCGCGGGCGCGCTCTCGTGGCTGCTTCCCAACTTGGGGGGGCCTAGCGCGCGATGCCGGCAACTTTACGCCGGAATCTTGAGGAGTATGGCCCTCTACGGGGCTCCCATCTGGGAGGAATCGCTCCAAAGGAGAGAGAACGCCGCCGCCTTGCCGGCGCCCCAAAGGGCCATAGCTCAGCGGGTGGCGCGGGCCCACCGCACCGTGGGCTTTGCGGCAGCATGTGCTCTGGCCAGCACCCCTCCTTGGGAACTTGAGGCGTGGGTGCTCGCCAGAGTATATGAATGGATGGCAGGGCGGAGGGCGAGAGGAGAACGCCCAGCCCCGGAAGAGCGGGAGGCGGTCCGACGGGAGGCGAAGGACGCCATCGTTGTCCATTGGACGGAGGACCTCGCCATCGCAGCCTTCGGGCGCCGAACCCTCGACGCGATTGGGCCAGTCCTGCGAGACTGGCTCGAGCGGTCGCATGGGTTCCTCTCCTTCCGTCTGGTGCAGGTGCTGTCCGGACACGGTTGTTTCGGATCGTACCTGCACCGGATCGGACGAGAGGAGACGCCGTCGTGCCACCACTGTGGCGCGGCGGAGGACGCGGCGCAGCACACCCTCGAGGTGTGCCCGTCGTGGTCCGAGCCGCGCTGTAGTCTCATCGCGGTGATCGGACCGGACCTCTCACTCCCCGGCTTGGTTAACGCCATGCTGAGGGATGAGAGGTCCTGGGCGGCAGTCGCCTCCTTCTGCGAACACGTTATGTCCGTGTGAAGGAGGCGGCGGAGCGCGTGCGGGAAGACGATCCTGACGCGGCGCCGCTCCGAAGGCGGAGGAGGGGTCGAAGAAGACGTCAGTTTGAAAGTCATCTCCGACTCCTCCCAGGTGGAGGCCAGCAGGCAACGGGTGTGGGGGCACCCTTGTCTGTATTGCACAGGCTTCCACCAGTGTCGGACGGGAATGGCCAGGTGTTCCCGGCCATTTCCGTAGCCCCCCAGCCTGGGGGGCATGCGGGGCCCGCCAGCTAGGCAGGCATGCGCCGGGAGGGTTGTGGAAGTAAAGGCTGAGCCGGTTTCCCATGGCCCTCCCATCACGGCGATGTGGGAACACCGCTGAGTTTTAGTGGGTATACTGTCATTACCGACAGGAGTCCCACATACCCCGACTCGTCCCCCACGAGCGGGGATGCGTAATGCATTTCTCAGCGATAAAAAAAAAAAAAAAAAAAAGGTTAGGTTAGGTTTTTTTTTTTTTTTTTTTTTTTTTTTTTATTATGGCGCCTACCTCTCCGCGCAAGGCGGAGTCTGCGAGCTAATATTTCCTCGGACAATATCCGAGACCTTGGTAACTATTTTTATTTCTGTCGTTTCATTTAATTTTATAAAAGTACAATCTTATCTTTATTACACACTTTATTATCATTATTACAGTTTTTTTTTTTTGTTTTTACATTTTTGGGTCAACTCAGTTCAATTATACATTATATATTTATCCTTAAATCTACTTATCTCTATATCACATTTCAATACATTTCAATCCATTTCAATACATTTAAATACATTCCTGATATCACAGTATTACACAGTCACACACAATTACATACAGACACATCAAGCTATACACAATATTCGTTAGGTTTACGGTTTCGGACATTTTCAACTATCTGTGTTATGCTACTGTTATATATTGTAGACAAATATGAATACTAAGCATAATTACGTTTACTTGTTCCTAGTAATAGCCTTATGGGCTAGTTTTATACAAAACCCAACGAACTTGGCCCTAGTTCCCTTGCTTGTTATTAATGCGTTTACATTTTCCGCAGTTATTTGGATACCTAGTTCCTGTTCGATCTCAAATCTCTCTAGGCAATAGGCAGGGCAGTCTGTCAGTATATGTATCACAGTCTCATGTTTGTCGTCATCACATATGCACGATGGGCTTTCCTTACACTTGAACCTGTTCAAGTATTCGGAAAACCCACCGTGCCCTGTCAGTACTTGTGTCAGTATTCCTGTCGGTTTTATGTCTTTTATTGGTTTAAATGCTTGGATAGCATCCGGGAAAAATATCTTTGTAACGCCGGCTGTGCTCTCGGATCTGTATCTCCGATTCCAATCGTCAAGCGTATCCACTCGGATCTGCCGCTTGACGAATGAGATCGGGCATTGGTCGTAATCTGGCCTTGTTTTTGTTTTCAGGGCGGCTTCCTTAGCCAGTTGGTCTGCTCTCTCGTTACCCTCTAGTCCTGCGTGCGCCTTGATCCAAAAAAGATCAACTTTTTTGGCTTGTTCCACGCACTGTCGCAGGTTTTCACGTGTTTCGACTGCAAGGGGGTGGAGAGAGCGGTGGTTTGTGACCGTTTCTAGCGACGACCTGGAGTCGCTGTAAATGCCGAAACTATTTTTTAGCTAAGCAATATTTCCCGTGTGGCTTTGCATATAGCTAGCAGTTCCGCCTGGTAGACGGTACAGTGGGGCGA
The DNA here is from genome assembly GCA_963680765.1 of Agrochola lychnidis. Lineage (NCBI taxonomy): Eukaryota > Metazoa > Arthropoda > Insecta > Lepidoptera > Noctuidae > Agrochola > Agrochola lychnidis. The sequence continues at coordinate 122,960 of OY796857.1, read as the reverse complement.
CAGCTTCAATTTTTGGCTCTTGGTTTCAACATCATTGCTCCAATGAGACAATGATGCTCCGACCTTGCCTTCGATCTTGCTGCCGTCCGTGAATATACGCACTGTTTGCGTGCAGTGGTTGTTGAATTGCTCCTGGTCTGCCAGGCATATGAACTGCAGGCTTATATGTTTGGCCGGGTGCGGGATTCTGCCAAACGCGGTGCGTTGCTCAATCTCCTTGTCTCCTAGCGCTGGCTGGGGTACCCCCCTCCTTGCCGCATAAAGGGCCGCTGCCTCTTGTATTCGGAGATCAAGGGGTAGTATCCCAGCCAGCACCAGTGCCGAGTTTAAGGAGACTGTGCGGTACGATTTGCACAGTTTCTGTGCAAATCCCCTTTGGACCGCGTTTAACTGTTTGCGTAACATGAGCTTTTCGGCTGCTGGTGCCCACGCACTTGCCGCATACATGATCGTAGGTTCGACTACTGCCGTGTAGATGGTGCGTATAACTTCCGGATGGAGACCCCAACTGATCTTGGCTGCGCGCGACAGCTGCTTGTAGAAGTTTAGAGCTTTTCTACATACATTGGATGTATGGGTGTTGAAGGTCAGCTTGTCGTCTATAGTCAGCCCCAAGATTTTGATTTCCCGCGACATGCCAATGTCGACCCCGCCCATGCTCAGCAGTGGGGTGTCATACTTGAGTTTACGCGTGACGACCATAGCGTTCGTCTTGTGTGGTGCGAAACTCAGCTTATTGCTGATTCCCCACTGGTGAACATACTCGAGAGCGTCATTGGCACGTCGCTGGACCTCCGTTGCGGAGTCCCCATCGAATACCAGTACTACGTCATCGGCGAAGGCTTGGCAGTAGTCTCCCCTATGTTCCAGGCCTTTGAGTAGGGGGTCGAGTAGAAGATTCCAGAGAATCGGGCCCCCTATCGATCCTTGAACACAGCCTTTGTTAGTATTCCTTGTTACCTCCTGTCCTGCGTACCTTATCCGGACCCGCCTGTGTTCCAGGTAACTGTCTACCATTCTTCTTTTATTGACCGGACATTTCGCTTCCGCCAACCTAGTTCTAATGGCCGGCCACCATGCACTATCGAAGGCTCCCTCTATGTCAAGCGATATCATGACAATCAGTTTTTTGTCTTTTAACTTGTCTCGTATTAGTTTCAGCAAGTCATAGAGGGAGTCTTCGGTGCTTTTTTGTGGCATAAAACCATATTGGCGTGTGCTGAGTCCGGGTATGATATGCCATTTCACTCGTCCAATGAGCATTTTTTCCAGGACTTTTCCCATCACTGGCAACAGTCCTATCGGCCTATATGATTTAGGGGCTGTGTAGTTCTCCTTTCCGGGTTTCCTCAGGATTACCACAGTGGCTTCCTTCCATACCCTGGGGAAGTAACCCAGCTCTAGGCATTTGTTTGCCAGTGATAGGAAGAGCTCCGGATCATGGCTTACGGATTGCTGGCAGATATCTGCTGTGAGGCCATCTGCCCCGGGGGCTTTCTTAGGGTTGAAGCTACGTATGGTGGAGTTAAGCTCTTCCTGAGTAAACGGTGGGTCATGTTCTTCACCATGGCCTATCTCGTTTATGTGTTCAGCTAATGTCCTGATACGCGTGTGCTCCTCATTATCTTCTTCCTTCCTATCCTCGGGGTAGAATGTTTCCGCCAGCAATGTGGCAGATTCGAGGTGGTTTAACTCTCTTCCTTCCTTTTTCAGAGGCAGGTCCTCCTGTCTCTTCATAGTCCTGCCTATAACCCTGTATATGCCTTCCCAGAGTCCCTCCTTATCCTGTTTACCACAGAAACTTTTCCAGCTTTCTGTTGAGGCGGTTCTTGCTGCTTGCTCATACTTTTCTTTTATTTTCAGGTACTCAGCGACTACTTTCGCCCTCCGGATCGGCGCTGCACAGCGGACCCTGCGCTTCCAAGTGGCGACCTCCTTTTTCAGGATGGCGAGCTCGTTGGACCACCAAGGTAACTCTATTTTGCTAGTGGGCTTTGTCTTTGGTATACTACTATTTGATGCTTCTACTATGGTATTAATATATGATTCTACTTTACTTTCTAATTCAGGTTTATTATCGATATGGTTAAATTCTGTTCTAGTTATGTTATTTTCATCTAGCAATTGTCCCAATTTCTCACGAAATTGTTCCCAGTTTGCTTTTTTACTGTTAAATAATCTTGTTGTTCTACTAATGTCGAAGCCCTTTGCTCTTTCTAGTTTGATTTTAAATATGATGGCGTTGTGGTCTGAGCTCGTCATACCCTCGTCCACTCTCCAGTTCTCAACCAGGTCGAGAAGATCAGCCGTGCATGCCGTGATGTCCACAAAGCTGGTATACAGTGAGGTTCCCCTCACTGTGTGGAACGTCGGGGTGTCGCCTATGTTGAGCACCTGCATACCCATTTCTTCCAGGGCACCGGCCATTTCGATTCCTCTTGGATCGATTTTGCAGCTACCCCACCAAGAGTTTTTGGCATTTGCGTCTCCACCCAGGATGATGCTCCGGCCAAAACATCTCTCTATATTTATTAGCTGCTCCAGGTATGGCCCTATCGGTGCTGGTTTCGGTTCTAGGTAGAATGAGACCGCCACGATCTCCCAGGCGGTTGTCCTCATTTTCACCACTGTGATGTTGGGTGTGGTGAAGTTTGGACACTGGATGACGTCTATATCGCCATCGAAGACTGCAATTGCAGTCTTGATGACGCCGTCTCCATCACCTGTATGCTGGTATATTCTGGCACCGCGGTAGTCTTTCATTCTACCCAAACTCCCGATGTACGGCTCCTGGAGCAGTGCGAAAGCCACCCCCTTTTTGGTTGCCTCAAGCATGATCTCGTTCGTGGCCAGGGCCTTTCTCTGCAGATTTGCCTGTACCACGATGTATGGCCTTTTTTGGGGAACAGAGTTTTCGCCGGGGACCACCTTAGCAATATGCCACCTTCGATCTTGCTATCGCATCCCATTTTACTCTGATGGGGCATTCCTGGCTGAAGGCATTGTGATCTGTCTTGTCTAGCTTTGAACGCACACAGTTGCAGCAAGCCGGAGTAGTGCCCGCGAGCCAGTCGGGGCACTCTGCTTTCATGTGCGATCCCCCGCAATGACTACATTTGGCTTGGGTCTCCTGGCAAAAACGCCTACCATGCCCAAATCCCAAGCAAAGCGAGCACTGTACTACTGGAGATTGGTCGGCCACTCTTATCCTCTGTAGGTCAATGAGGACCGACTCGGCATCTGTCAATCTCTGCCACATTTTGGGGGACACCCTCATAACGATGTGACTCGTATGGGGGTTCCTAGTGCGTTTTTTATATGCAATTTCTAATCTATCTTCCTGCTCATTCAGGTCCATGAACATTCTTCTGTTTTGGTTTCACAACGACGTGCTCAGTTGCCCATCACTGTTGCAACTGAGCACGTCCTTTAGGATAACGAGCGGATCTCTGTTTTGGATGTTTTCCGTTGTGAGGCTTTCTCCGGACTCCTTTATTCTGTTCTTAACTCGTTCTCTTTCCTCCTCGGTTTTGCAGCCGACTATTATTTTCCGGTCTTTTGCTTTTCTTACTTTTTCGACCTCAAATCCTCCTTCTTTGGCGTTAACGGCCTTCCTGATCCTACACATGACCTCTTCGCCAGTTTCTTGGTCGTCATTCGCGGTAACTACGAAGGAGTGTAGAGCGGCCTGCGCAGGGAGCCGCTTCCCAATAGAAGTCGCGGCTACACCAGCGTAAGTCCGCTTTTCCATTATCTCAATTTTTTCCTTTAGCTGCCCCATACTCTCGGTATTTTCCTTGATGAGGTCAGCGTGCTCCTTCAGTTTTCCGATGAGATTCACAATCTGTTTATTTCCTTCTTCTTCTTCCTTTCTTCCTGTTTCTCCGCTCTGCACCAATGTTGGTTCTTTCGGTGTGCCTCTTTGCGGTTCTTTGCACTTTCCTACATCAGTATCCGCTTCCTTAACTAGCTGATACAGTCTTTCTAGTGCCCGGGTGACTTCCGTCTTTATTTCCGTCTTTGTATTTTTGGAAGTCCCCAGATGCATTTTCGCTTTTATGAGACAGGCTCGTGCTTCCGCGATCCTGTTTGCGAATTTCGGAGTTTTCTCTGCCTCTCCGGGGGCACTTCCCTCTGACTCCGTTGGTGGTTTCTGTGTAGCCTTTGTTGCCTCTTGGGAATTTGTGGGCGTTGCTTTAGGTTTTTTGGCTACAACCATCGAGGAAGAAGAAGAAGAGGATGAGGTCTCATTGGGAGTGGTCTGAGGCTTCTTTTGGACCTGGGTCTCTGACTTCCCAGCCTCCCACTCACCAATGCTCCTCCTAACTGTCGAATTTACTTTTTGTCCTTCGTTCGGTGTTGTACTTTTTATAAAAGTCGTATTTCCTACCGTTGGCGATTTCGCAGGGTCCTTATCGCCCATTGTTTCTTTCGCTGGTGTTCTAATCATGTTTGCTTTTTAAAGTCAAAAATGTTTTTTAGTTAAAATAAAATAAAATAAAAATTTTATTTAAATTTATTTTATAATTTTAATGTCCAAGGGGCGCCTTCAAAATCTCGAGTTTAAATTTGTATAAGTTGTAAAAGCTTTAAAATCGAGTAATAAATTTGTAAATAATAAATAACTAAAATTGTAAAATTGTAAAGAAGTAGACGACAAGTATAATGTAAAATTGTATAAAATTGTAGATAAAAGTCATTCAGTTAATAATATTTATAAAGAAAATTGTATTTAGAATTAATTATTAATAATTAATAATATCAGTCTCATTCAATATTTTTCAACAGATTCTCCGTAAAAGCGATCTGTAATATCGTCCAGCGGGTTAAACACCCAAAAGGTCAATTTATACTTGTGAATAGTCAATGTCCCAAGTCAGGTCACTTCAGTCAAGGTCTTGGTCGTACCCCTAATAGAAGGGTGAATGAGAACTCCACACACAGCGTACACCGCAACACTACACAAACCAAAATTTTCAAAAATATTTATCCAATACATATATTTATCACAATATTATAAAATTATCTTAAAATGGGTCGTTTTTCATTAATTTTGGCGGAGCCAAAGGAAAGGTCTTCTCCTCCTGATTTCAGGGACCCCAAACTTGGTGGGTCTATGACCTCTGGTTCCAAAGTTAATACCCGGGGGGGTGAGGTCTCCGTAACTTGGCCAGGGGGGACGGGGGGGGAAGAGGGGTGCGTCCCGGGTTTGTAACTGGGCGTCGCGGGAGATTATCGAGGGGAGTTCCTGGATGCGGGGGGGGGGGGGTTGTATATGTATAAGGGAGATATATAGTTATATTTAATCAGTACTAGTTTTTATTATAAATTTATAAAAATGAAATTAAATAAAAATAAAAATAAAAAATGAGGGGGTCAAAAAGGGGGTCTAAGGGGTCTATCTTAATATAAGGGAGATATATAGTTATATTTAATCAGTATAAGTTGTTATTATAAATTTATAAAAATAAAATAAAATAAAAAATGAGGGGGTCAAAAAAGGGGGGTCTAAGGGGTCTATCTTAATATGAGTTCTAGTTGGGAGGGGGGGTACTAGGGGGGGGGGGGGAAATTTTGTCAGAATTTTGATATTCCCAGCCGTTCAAAAGATATTACGATTTTAAAAGGAAAAATATATTTTTCGGGATATTGATACTCGAATTTATAAAATAAAAGGTATTATGGCCTGGTGAGGTGAGGGGGGTTTTGGAAACAGTTTTTTGAGGGGGGGGGGATTCAACTTCGAGTATTGTGACTTACGTATTCAGTCACTGCTACGAAATGGCCCACTGAGGTATTTAAACGGGAGGGGGGGGGGGGGTACAGTTAGTTAAAATCACAATTTTATAAAACAAAAAGGGTGTACATATAGGGGATGGCCTGTGGAGTTTTGCTGTATATACTGTACTAAAGTACAGTATATGCAGTCTGGTGTCAGAAACGGGCTAGCTCTCTCCGTTCTCGAGATATGATCGTTTTTAGGATTTCAAACGTCCCAGGTTCGAGTCCCGTTTGGTGAACACCAATTTTTTCTTACACAATCAATATTTTTATAAAAAATAAATCTAATATATAAACTAGGTCTACAGCAGTTAGGCACACATAATTTAAGTTGGTTTTATTGATTAAGTTGATTTTTTAATTTGGATTTTAAAACGGGGTAATATGTGGGGAGATAATGAAAGTGGGGAGAATTTCGTAAATTTACCCCGAATTTTTTACAGGAGCGTCGCAGAGGGATGGGAATAGATTGTGCGGGTTCCCCTTCTAGAGGAAACTATGTTAGGTAAAGTTATTTTCCCTCTACGGCTTTCCGTTTGGGAGATATAGCCACTCCAGTATAATTTGTAGACAAGTTGGGATCACGGAAAAATCGCGATCGGGGAGAGGTTATATCTCAAAAAATACTAATTTAAAATTACTGAAAATTTGTTTGCATATGCCAGTAGCTGAGGGCTACTGGTCAATATATTAAAAAACACTGAAAAACAACCAGCAAAATATATTTCCTGTTTTTCTTTCCGAAAAAAACCAACTTATTTTACTGCCGGAAATTAATTCTATGCACAGTAATAATTACAGTTCTCTTGAAGCTGTTGTCCGATTTCGATGAAATTTTCGCCTCTGGGTTAGGGAACGTCCCAGCTAACCTCCACAGGAGTTGTAGATTTTTCTTCCCTGGTTATAGGCGTGAAACCGTGGCCGGAAAAACCTATTTCCTCTTTCACAGCCGCACAGATTTTTTATTAAGTTTGTAGTCACGTTAAAAGGTGCACACTTAACTTATTTTCCGTTTTGAAAAGACCTCCGGGGTCCTTGTCACATACTCCTCCTCGAGGAGTGGTCAGGGGTGATTTTCGGCCTTAGTTGCGGGACCTCGTTGGCACATGGAGAAGTTTATTTTCACCGTATTTCCGCGCGCCTGCACGGAAAAATTCGGGACTTTTTTCAGGGTTGGAGGTCTCGCTTAGGCGGTCAGGATAGCAGTTCCAGAAATATAGGTCGTCGATCTGGTTCAGAAGTTATTCTGCTTTTTAGATCGAAAAATCCAGCACTTGCACAATTTTTTCACAGTTTTTGTCACAGTTTTCACAGTTTTCAATATTTTCAAAGATTTTTTTCACGCCCGTGATTCCGCGTGTTTTAATGTATTGCACGAGTTATTTGGTAAACTTTTTCTGTTTTTCGCGATTTTTGACTGCGGAGCGCGGTTTAAACTGGACTGTTCGCGGCGGGGGACGCCGGGTGACTGAGTTGGTGATGGTCTCTAGGGCCGACCTCGAGTCGCTATAAATGCCATATTCCCTTTCTTTGCCCTTCAGGGCCTCCTTAGCGGCTCTGCATATAGCGAGGATCTCCGCTTGGTACACGGTGCAGTACGCGGCCAAGCTAAGCTTGATGGCCTTGGTCTCTGTCTCACCATTCCATATGGATAAGGCAGCCCCGACCTTGCCCTCAAGCTTACTGCCGTCGGTGTAAATCTTCACCGCCTGCCCGTTGCTGCTGTCAACCTGAGCTTGAGTAGTCAAGCTTTCGAAGGTCATCTCTACATGCAGAGCCGGATGTGGAATCTCTGCAAATCCCACCACACGTTCTGTCTCCCTGTCTCCCAGCACTAGCCGGGACGACCCTCTCCTTGCTTCGTACAGGGCGGCTGCTTCCTGTATTCGAAGGTCGAGAGGCAGTATCCCGGCCAGTACCAGTGCCGAATTCAGGGAGACAGTGCGGTAGGACTTGCACAGCTTCTGTGCGAAGCCCCTCTGCACTGCATTCAACGCCTTCTGCGTTCCAATTTTTCTAGATGCCGGTGCCCATGTACTTGCTGCATACAAAATGACCGGCTCCACAACTGCCGTATAAATTATTCTAATAACTTCCGGGTGCAGTCCCCAGCTTACTTTTGCGGCTCTGGAGAGCTGTTTATACAAATTTGCTGCCTTTTTGCAGACTTTTGCAACGTGGGTGTTGAACGTCATCTTGTCATCCAGAGTCAGCCCCAGAATTTTGATCTCTCTTGACATTCCAATGTCGATCCCACCCATAGTCAGAAGTGGGGTGTCGTACTTAAGCTTACGCGTCAGCACCATCGCACAAGTTTTGTGCGGCGCAAACTTCAGCTTATTACGGACTCCCCACTCCCGAACATAGGCGAGAGCGGCATTGGCCTGCCTCGAGATCTCCAATCCGGTATCCCCGCTGAAGACCATCACCACGTCATCTGCATACGCCTGACAGTATACTCCCTCTTTTTCCAGACCGTGCAATAGGGGATCAAGTAGTAAATTCCAGAGTATCGGGCCGCCAATGGATCCCTGGACGCAACCTTTCTGGGTGTTTCTAGTGTGTTCCTCCCCGGCATACCTCAGTCCGATTTTTCTGCAGTCGAGATAGCTATCCAGTAGCCTCCTTACATTGACCGGACACTTTTCCTCAGCCAGTCTGACTTTGATAGCTGGCCACCAGGCGCTATCGAAGGCCCCCTCTATATCCAATGAGACTAGGGTTACGAGCTTTTTCTGCTCTATGTTCCCCTTTATATGGTTCACTAGGTTATAGAGGGCGTCCTCGGTGCTCCTCTGTGGCATAAAGCCGTACTGGCGAGTACTAATCCGCGGTACTAGGTGCCACCTGATCCTTGCTACTATCATCTTCTCCAGGATCTTGCCCAAGACTGGTAGCAGGCCGATCGGCCTATAGGCCTTGGGATTCGTATAGTCGTCCTTGCCCGGTTTTCTCAATACCACGACTGTGGCTTCCTTCCATATGTCCGGGAAGTGACCTATCTCTAGGCACTTATTATACAGGGCAAGGAACACGTCTAGATTCCTGAAGATAACTCGACTGCATATGTCCGCCGTGAAGCCATCCGCTCCAGGTGCCTTCTTTGGGTTGAAACTCTTACTCGCGGTCTTTAGCTCTTCTACCGTAAACGGCGGATCATATATATCATTATGACTCGGGGCGTTTATTTGCTTCGCAAGCTCTCTTATTTGGCGATGATGTGAGTTATCCTTCTCTTCGGAGTCCTCAGGGTAGAATGTTTCGGCTAATAGAGTTGCCGATTCTTTTGGGTTTAGGAACACATCGTCCTTTTTAAGGGTCATATCCTCTTGACGTTTGGCGGTTTTACCGATCACTCTGTAAATGCCCTCCCATACTCCTTCTTTATCTTGCTTTTGGCAAAACGTCTTCCAGCCTGCTATTTGGGCTTTCTTGGCTTGGCATTCGTAGTTCTCTTTTGCGTGCAGGTACTCTTTGAAGACTTTCTCTTTGCGGTCCTTCGCTGCGTTGCGTATCCTCCGCTTTTTTGTAGTGACCTCGCTTTTTAAGAGTGCGAGCTCTTCTGACCACCATGGCATAGAGAATTCGGTGTTTGTTGCCTTAGGCGGCATGCTGTCTCTACAGGCTAAAGTGATGCCTTCTGTTATGTTTTTTGCCATGTTTTCCAACTCCTGTATAAGCTCGACTCTACTTATTTCAGTTGCGTTGATATTTTGTTCCGCTTGGAATTGGTCCATTTTCTCAAAGAAAATGTCCCAATTTGCCTTCTTAGTATTGTAGAGCCGAGTGGTCCTTTGGATATTTATCCCTTTTTCCCTTTGCAGGCGCACTTTAAAAAGGATCGTGTTGTGGTCCGAGCTCGTCACTCCCTGATCAACTCTCCAGTCTTCCACGAGACTCAGCATATCCGTCGAACAGGCTGTTAAATCGACGAAGCTGCTGTATCTCGTGTTACCCCTTATCGTGTCGAATGTGGGAATATCTAGACTGTTGAGTACCTGCATTTCCGACTCTTCCAGGGTCCCGGACATTTCTATACCCCTGATGTCATTTACGATGCTGCCCCACCAGGTATTCTTAGCATTGGCATCGCCTCCAATGATTAATTTTCTTGGCCCAGCTCTCTCTATCGTCCTCCGCATTTGATCTACGTATGGTTCTATGGGCTGGTCAGGTTCGAAGTAAAAAGAGACTACCGCGATTTCCCATGCTTTGGACCGGATCCTCACCACTGCGATGTTGTTCGTAGTGAGTTCTGGGCACTGTATGATATCCAGGTCATGATCGAAAACGATCACGGCCGCTTTTACAGTCCCTGTTCCATCATCCTCGCACTGGTACACACGCACACCTCGGTAGCTCTTCATCCTCCGAATCCCCCCAACATACGGTTCCTGGACCAAAGCGAGAGCAATTTTCTGGTCGGTGGCTTCCGCCATGAGCTCGTTTGTTGCCAACTTCTTTCTTTGGAGGTTGGCCTGGGCCATTTTGTATCCTCTGGTGGAGTTGCCTGCCCTATTATTGCTATCGTTGCCCTTAGCAATAAGCTACCCTCGCTCTCGCCATTGCATCCCATCTTCTGCGAACGGTACATTCATTACTGAATGCGCTGTGTTCAGTACTGGCATGTTTTGCCTTCGTGCAGTTCACGCATGATGGGGCTGCTCCGGCGATCCAATCCGGGCACTGGGGTCTGGTATGGGGGCCGCCACAGTGGCTGCACTTATCTACAGTTTCTTTGCAGAAACGCTTGCTATGGCCATACGCTAGGCAGCATGTGCATTGGACCAGTGGTGACTGGTCTTCTACTTTGATGCGCTGGATGTCAATGTGTATGGCCTCTTTGTGCAGTGTTCTATTCCATAGTTGCGGCGACACCCTCAGAATAACATGGTTTGTGTGGGGGTTCCTGGTCTTCCTCTTGTAGGCTATTTCGACCCTGTCGTTGTCGCTGTTCAGGTCTCTGAAGAGGTCTGGGTTTTGCTTTTTGAAAGCACTAAGGATGTCCTCATCGGTGTTATAACTGAAGACACTCTTCAGGGCCAATAGCGGGTCTTTATTTTTCATTTCCTCCACTAGGAGGTTCCCTCCCTCACTCAACCTTTCTTACACCTTTTGCCTCTCTTCCTGTGTCTTGCATCCCACTATTACCTTTCGGTCTCTGGCCTTTCTGACTCTGTCCACCGTTATAAAGCCGTCCTTTGCATTCACAGCTCTTCTAATTCTCTCGATCACCTCGTCTCCAGTTTCCAACTGATCGGTCGAGGTAACCGCTATAGAGTGAAGAGCTGCATGCTCAGAAACAGCATTTTTAGGAGCGGTGGCTGCAACATTTGCATAAGTGGCTCTATTCTCTATAATTTTTCTTCCTGTCTCTAACTCTTTCTTTAATTCCTCCATTTTCAGGTTATTTTCTAGGATGAGTTTTGAGTGTTCCTCTATTATTTGAGTCAGATGGCCTTGCTTTGCTTCACCATTATCTTCCTGTACTACCTGTTCTGTCTGTATCCTTTCTATTACTTTATTGTTATCGGAAACTGTATGTCTTAAAGTCGATTTTGCGCTCTCGGCTTCCTTCACCAGTTGGAACAGTCGTTCCACCGCCTGTGTGACATCTGTTTTGATGTCAGCTCGTAAGTTGCGGGATTCTCCCAGAGCCGTTTTCGCCTTTCTGATACAGGCGCGTGCTTCCGTCACTCTATCGGGGTATTCCCTTTTTTGTTTCGGTGAGATCGTTGGCGCCTCTGTGGACGTTCTGAGCACAAGTGGTTTGGGGTCGATTGCGCCCGTCTTTATCTTTAATTTTATTTGTGCCGGTGGTATTATTTTGTGTGGCGAATTAGGCGATTTTTGTGTATCTTTCGACGCCTCCCATTCTCCTATACTCTTCCTCACATTTGAGGATTGCGTCGGTGCCGTCGAGGGGCCAGCCCTCTCGTCATGTTTGGGAGATCCGTGGGTGTTGGTGATTTTCTTGGTCGGAGTTCTAATTCCGAACATTTTAATTGGCATCAGGGACGCGTCGTTAAGTCCGTCAAAGGATTTTTGCGGCCTTTTTGTAAAATGTAAAATTAAAAAATTAATTTATGTAAATAAAATGAATAATATAAACCGCTCTACAAAGAGTTAGTTCTTAAAAGAAAATTTTCTAAAATTCGTCCTTATACTATTATAAAAATTTGTCTGGCTATGCACAAAGAACCGCGCCAGTACTTTTCTAAAGTAGTCTATTACTTTTCCCAGAGACTCTACCCAGAGACGTTCTCTCCCTGTAGAGAGCCTAATATCTGCTCTATCCGTACCGCGGAAGCCAGAAAGAGCCAGAGGAACGATTTTATAAATATATTAGATTAACTTGGAAAGGAGTCCTTTTTCCGTGGTTTCGTTGGAGCCAAATAGGAGATCTTTTATTCACAATTTTAAAGACTCCAAACTCGATTGGTCTACGACCTTCGGTTACGAAGTTAGAGTCCGGGGGGGTGAGGTAGGCTTTAAGGGGGGGAAGGGGGGGGGGGTGTGTTCAAGAGTATCAAGGGAGGGGTTGCGGGGGTCACAGGGGGTCACGAGATAGTAGAGGGGTTTTGGGGGTCACAGGGGGTCACTAGATATAGGGGGCCCGGGGGATTTTAGTACTATAAAAGGATTCTAATGTTTATAAAAATTTTTCTTCACAGTATTTGGGAACAAAAAGGAAGGGGTCAAAAAGGGGGTCTAGGGGGCTTATCTGAATGTAGGTTTAGGCTGGGAGGGGGGTTAGTGGGGGGGGGGAAATTTTCTCAGAATTTTGAAATTCCCAGCCGTTTTCGAGATATTTGGGGGATAATAAATTTCGGGGAAGGGAGAAAGGTGTATCAAAGTGGGTGACCTGGGGACTGCTGCAGAATACACATAAATAGTATGTTATGCCGGCGAGTGGAGAGAGAAGGGGTTATGTAATGTTCGAAGAGGGGGTGGGGGGGGAGGGTTCAATTTAAGGGGTTATTGCATATACTTACACATATATAAAGTTATAATTTTAATGGCCCGCGGTAGATGCTTGGCGAGGGGGGGGAAATTTATTTTGCTAAACAATTTATTAAAAGAAAAAAAGGGGGGGGTTCGAAAGGGGGTAGCCAGTAGAAATCTGCAGTATATCTATACACAGTATAGATATGCTGGCTGGCGTTAAAAACAGGCTAACTGACTCCGTTTCCGAGATATGAGCGTTTTAATAATAGTAAAATCCCGGGTTCGAATCCCGGTTGGCGAAAAAATTTTAAAATTTTAATTTAAATTTATAAATAATTAAAATGCACGATGGTTTAAATAGATTGCTTAAAATACGTCCTTATTTATTATACAAATTTTGTTGAACATAAATAATGGGGTAATCGATGGGGAGAAAACAAACGTGGGGAGATTCTCTTAAAATTACGCAAAATTACCCCGATTTATTTCGGGAATAGTCGCAGAGGGACGGGAAAAAGTTCTATTGATAGCCCCTCTTTAGAAAACTTTATTTTCTTTGTTATTTTCCTTCTGCGACTTTCCGTTTGGAAGCTATAGCCACAATTACACGACTTGTAAAAAAGCGGAAATCGGGGAGAAGCCCGCGATCTGGGAGAGGCTATAACTGGCAAACTACGTGATGTAATCTCTTAAAAATAATTCTGTACACTCACTATCAGCTGAGGGCTGCTATTCCGAACATAAAATACACGAAAAACTATGGGTAAATTACTTTTTCCTTTTTTTCTTTTCCTACAAAAACAAATTATTTTGCGGGCGGAAATTTTTCTTTTGTACACTAAATTTAACAAAAGGTCCTAAAATAATGGTCCAAAAATTCTGATTTTTCGTACCCGGGTTGGGTGACGTCCCAGCTATCTTCACTATGAATTTCAGACTAGGTCGTCACTGAAGATTAAAAAATTTTGAGGTCGGAAATTTTTTTCGTCTTTTTCACGTCCGCACATTAAGTTTGTAGTGTCAATAACTTTGTGTTCCTTAACTTAATTTAATTTTTTGGAAATACCTCCAGGGTCCTTTCCTCGTTCTCTTCCGTCAGAAGGGGTCAGGGATAACTTGCTAGCCCCAAAACGGGACTTCGTCACTCGGAAAACAGGGAATTTCCTGTATTTCCGCGCGCCAGCCCGGAAAAATTCGGGACTTTTTCTTGGATAAAAGGTCTTGGTCCGGTGATCTTGATAGCTTTTTGAAATAGCTATGTCGTCGCTTTAGTTCCCGAGTTATTCGACTTTATAAGTCAAACATTCCCGAGATTTCACCTTTTCACTTATATTTTTCACCGTTTTCCACTTTTCACGACACTTTTTTCACTACCGTGATCGCCTTGCGATAGCGCGTGTTTTGACGTATAATACGTATATTTTGGAAAACTTTTAACTATTTTTACGATTTTTAACGTGCGGAGCGCGGTTCAAGCGTGGCGTTCGGGGCGGCGGTTGAAGCCAGACTGGTTAAGTTAGGTTAGGTTAGGTTAGGTTAGGTTAGGTTGGGGGATCCCCCACAGCGCATACTTCCTTGCAGTTTCCCCCGGGCAACGCCGTGTCTGACCACCGTAACGGAGTGGCAGACCGGCGGCTAAAGTGCGCTGTGATTCGCAGACAAAAATGCGGTCGTCTGCGAATATGACGAGCAAACCTACGCGTGACGCCTCTGGGCGTTTTATGTCGAATCGCTCCTCCCAGGGCGATTCAAACGGCCCTTTTCAGGGCCAACCCAACGGCCCTTCTCAGGGACAACTGAACGGCCCTTCTCAGGGCCAATCCAACGGCTCTTCTCAGAGCCACGCCGACGGCGCTTTGGCGTCGGAAGCTGACCGCGCACCATCTGTGGCCAGCTTTTTCAGTAGGCCAGGCGAGTTGTCGGACTCCGATGACTCCAATATGGACACGTCGGGGGCCGAAAGCGACCGCTTCAAGCGGAAGAGGTCCGAGGGCTCCTCGGAGTCGACTCGAGGTGGGGCGAAGAAGAAGTCGAAATCTAAAAAGGCTTCGACTTCTACTGCGCCTTCTACCCACGATGTGGGCTTGGTTGATGCCGAGCGCCAGCTACACTTAGCAAAAAGGGCGCAACTCCAACTAGACTTGGAGGAGAGGGTCGCCGCCAAGGAGCAGCAGGCGCAAGTTGCCAGATCGAGGGCCGGCTATGGTGCATCCAATGTACTGTATGCTGACCACTCCCTGGCAGAACTAGAGCGAATGGCACAAGAAGATAAGGAGGAGGTCCTGGAGGTCGCCTCAAAGTCTTCAAATTTGAAGGGGACTTTTCAAAAGGCCCTCAAATGCCGGGCCGCCAGCATGCACAGCATTGTTCTGGAGCTGGTGAAGCGGACGGCCACGGACGAGACACGGCAGCTGCAGGCCAAGGTGGATCGCCTGCAGGCGGAGGTCAGCCAGCTACACCAGAAGCTGGCTGAGGCCACGGCCACGCCTGCCCAATCTGCCCCAGGTCCGGTGGTAGGAGGCTGCTCCTCCTCCCCTGCCAGCCTTGAGGCAACAATCCGTGGGGTTGTCATGGAGGAGAGGGCCTTCATTAGAGCCTGCTTCGCAGGGATCGAGGACCGGCTCTTGCCGGAAAGGCGGCTCCGCCCGCCGCTAGCGGCGGACAAGAGTCCACCACCGAGGGAGCCGGAACCTGCGCCTCTAGCAGGCCCGGTATCCAAGGGCAAAGGAAAGGGCAAGAAGACTAAGGCGGCTTCTCATACACCCACCACAAGCGCGGAGGGAGCGTCTGGGTCGTCTGCTACTCCAGCAGCAGCTCCCAAGAACTCGCAGGAGGAAGACGCCTTTCTTCCCTCCACCACCCCGTCCAACCAGTCGTGGACGGAAGTGGCCAAGAGAGGAAAGGGAAAAAAGGGGAAAAAGTCGGGCCCCGAGTCCGCTGCGACTGGTCCTGCAGCTAAAAGGGCCCCAGCCGGCGTGAGAAAGCTGGTTGCTCCCAAAACCGCGGCCGTCGTGGTGACTATCACCCCGGAGGCCGTTGGGAAGGGCGAGACGTATGAGTCCGTCCTAAGACGGGCTCGTACCAATGCTGATCCCTCCCGGCTGGGGATCAGCAACATCACGTGCCGCCTAACCCTAACCGGGGCTCGAATTTTCGAGTTCTCGGGGGAACAGCGCGGCGCAAATGCGGACCTCTTCGCAACAAAGTTGCAAGAGGTCATTGCGGATGCGGCAACGGTCGTCAGACCCGTTAAGACCGCAGCCTTGGAGGTGGCCGATCTGGATGATTCGGTCACCAAAGAGGATGTGGTAGCGGCCGTCGCGGCGGCTGGAGGCTGCGACGCTGACGCGGTGAAGGGTGGAGCCATCAGGCTCGGCCGTCGCGGCATGGGCGTCATCCGCGTTGAGTGCCCAGTCGCCGCGGCTGGGGCCGTCCTTGCTGCGACCAAGGGACGGCTGCTTGTGGGGTTCAGCACGGCTGTGGTCCGGCCGCTTGAAGACCAGCCTGTTCGCTGCTTCAAGTGCTTCGCGTTCGGCCACACCCGAGCCACGTGTCCATCCAAGTTTGACTGGGGAGACACGTGCTTCCAATGTGGACAGGAGGGACACAAGAGTGCCGCTTGCCACGCCGCCACAGCACCACACTGTGCGGCGTGTGCTGCCAGTGGCCGCCCCGCAGACCACAGGATGACGGGCAGGAGCTGCAAGCCCCCTGTGAAGAAAGGCATAGTGCCGGCGCAGGTTCGCCCTGTTGCTGCCACCGCCGCCGTCGTCGTCGCCGCTGTAGCTCCAGCGGCGGTAGCTGAGGGGACCGGTACGATGTCGGAATAATGGTTTCTAACTACCGCATCCTCCAGACGAACTCCAATCACTGCAGAGCGGCCCAGGACCTGGTGGTGCAGGTCATGGCCGAGTGGTTGGTGAACGTAGTGGTGGTCGCCGAGCCTTATTATATCCCCGGCAGCTGGCTGGGTGACGAGGACGACTCGGTGGCATTAGCGGCGCGGTCTTCCACAGACTCCCCTCCCCTCTCGCTATTGGAGAGGGGACCGGGATACGTGGCCGCCGCGTGGGGAGACATGGCCCTTGTGGGCGTCTATTTCTCCCCAAACCGCCCTCTTCAGGATTTTGAGAACTATCTCGGAGTCTTGGCCGCCGTGGTCGGCAGGGCGGCGCCGCGTCAGGTCTCCGTGCTGGGAGACCTGAATGCCAAGTCGGTGACCTGGGGCAACCCGGCCACCGATGCACGTGGGCGGGCAGTGGAGATGTGGGCAGCCTCCTCTGGACTCTCTCTCTTGAACAGAGGAAGCGTCCAGACATGCGTGCGGCGGCAGGGTGGCTCAATAGTGGACGTCACTTTCGCCACCCCTGCGTTGGCCGCGCGCGTGTTGAACTGGCGGGTGGACCTGGTGGAGACTATGTCAGACCACCGCTACGTGCGTTTCGACATCTCCACGAGTGGCCCCGAAGAGACGCAGCCCCTCTCGGTGCGATCACCGTTCCCACGATGGGCTCTCGCCCGCCTGGACAGGGAGGCAGCGGCTGAGGCGGCGTTCGTCCAGGACTGGCTTTCACCGCCTTCCGCCGGCCTGGATGTGGACACCGTGGCGGGGCAACTGAGGGAGTCTCTGACCGAGGTCTGCAACTCCAGCATGCCTCGGTCTCGCCGACCGCTGCCCAAACGCGCCGTGTACTGGTGGTCGGTGGAACTAGCGGGGCTTCGTGCAGCGTGTGTGGAGGCAAGAAGAACCTACACGCGGAGGCGGCGGCGGCGTCAACGGGACCAGGCCGACGAGGACCACCTCTATGAGGTATACATGGAGGCAAAAATGGTCCTCGATCGGGCTATCACCGCCGCCAGAGACTCGTCGAGAGCGGAGCTGCTGGAGGGTCTCGACAACGACCCCTACGGGAGACCTTATAAGGCGGCACGCAACAAACTGCGCCCCTTTGGTCCCCCGGTGGCCGAGACCCTGGAGCCCTCATTTCTGGATGGGGTGGTTCAGTCCCTTTTCCCGTGCAGGGACAACTTCACCCCACCAATGATGGGCCCACCGCGGGGCATGGATCCGCCAGCTGAGGAAGAAGAGGAGGCCCCTCCTGTCACGGAGTCGGAACTTGACACGGCGATTCTTCGTATCCGCGCCAAGAAGACAGCTCCGGGCCCCGACGGTGTTCCGGCAAGAGTGGTGGCGATCGCTGCCACTCAAATGGAGGAGAGGTTTCGGGACCTCTTCAGCGCATGCCTTTCGTCTGGAAGGTTCCCGAAACCGTGGAAGGAGGGGCAGTTGTGCCTCCTTCGCAAGGAGGGCCGCCCAGCAGACTCCCCCTCGGCATACCGGCCCATCGTTCTGCTCGATGAGGTCAGCAAAATGTTCGAGGGGATAATCGCTGCCCGCCTAAAGAGCCATCTGCGGAATGTCGGGCCGGACTTGTCGGACGCTCAGTTCGGTTTTCGGGCTGAGCGTTCCACGGTGGATGCGCTGGCCTGCCTTAAGGGCCAGGTGAAGGAGGCAATGGAAGCGGGGGACGGATTGTTGGCTGTGTCATTCGACATAGCGAATGCCTTCAACTCTGTTCCCCACTCCACCATTCTAGAGGCGCTCCGATACCACGGAGTGCCTCGATACATGCGCAGGCTGCTGGCCGACTACCTGGAGGATCGGGCAATCCTCCTGGTAAATAGGACTGGCCAAGTCCGGCGGTACGCCGTTGAGGCTGGCGTTCCACAGGGGTCAGTCTTAGGACCTCTACTCTGGAACGTCGGCTATGATTGGCTCTTGCGGGGAACTCTCCTCCGAGGCACGAGTGTCGTCTGCTATGCGGATGACACTCTCCTCACCGCCCGTGGGGAGAGTTTTAGGGAGGCGGCCAACTTGGCCTCGGCGGGCGGATCCTTGGTCGCAGGGAGGATTCGCCGCCTAGGTTTAACGGTGGCGCTGCACAAGACCGAGGCCGTGTTCTTCCACGGCCCTCGCCAGCGCCCCCCACCTGACGCCCACATCTTCGTGGAGGGCGTCAGAATTGAGGTGAAGGCCCAGATGAAATATCTGGGTCTTGTACTCGACAGCAGGTGGCGCTTCGGTCCACATTTTAGCGGGCTGTCGTCGCGCCTGCTGAAGACCGCAGGCGCGCTCTCGTGGCTGCTTCCTAACTTGGGGGGGCCTAGCGCGCGATGCCGGCAACTTTACGCCGGCATCTTGAGGAGTATGGCCCTTTACGGGGCTCCTATCTGGGAGGAATCGCTCCAAAGGAGAGAGAACGCCGCCGCCTTGCGGGCGCCCCAAAGGGCCATAGCTCAGCGGGTGGCGCGGGCCCACCGCACCGTGGGCTTTGCGGCAGCATGTGCTCTGGCCAGCACCCCTCCTTGGGAACTTGAGGCGTGGGTGCTCGCCAGAGTATATGAATGGACGGCAGGGCGGAGGGCGAGAGGAGAATGCCCAGCCCCGGAAGAGCGGGAGGCGGTCCGACGGGAGGCGAAGGACGCCATCGTTGTCCATTGGACGGAGGACCTCGCCATCGCAGCCTTCGGGCGCCGAACCCTCGACGCGATTGGGCCAGTCCTGCGAGACTGGCTCGAGCGGTCGCATGGGTTCCTCTCCTTCCGTCTGGTGCAGGTGCTGTCCGGACACGGTTGTTTCGGATCGTACCTGCACCGGATTGGACGAGAGGAGACGCCGTCGTGCCACCACTGTGGCGCGGCGGAGGACGCGGCGCAGCACACCCTCGAGGTGTGCCCTTCGTGGTCCGAGCCGCGCTGTAGTCTCATCGCGGTGATCGGACAGGACCTCTCACTCCCCGGCTTGGTTAACGCCATGCTGAGGGATGAGAGGTCCTGGGCGGCAGTCGCCTCCTTCTGCGAACACGTCATGTCCCAGAAGGAGGCGGCGGAGCGCGTGCGGGAAGACGATCCTGACGCGGCGCCGCTCCGAAGGCGGAGGAGGGGTCGAAGAAGACGTCAGTTTGAAAGTCATCTCCGACTCCTCCCAGGTGGAGGCCAGCAGGCAACGGGTGCGGGGGCACCCTTGTCTGTATTGCACAGGCTTCCACCAATGTCGGACGGGAATGGCCAGGTGTTCCCGGCCATTTCCGTAGCCCCCCAGCCTGGGGGGCATGCGGGGCCCGCCAGCTAGGCGGGCATGCGCCGGGAGGGTTGTGGAAGTAAAGGCTGAGCCGGTTTCCCATGGCCCTCCCATCACGGCGATGTGGGAACACCGCTGAGTTTTAGTGGGTATACTGTCATTACCGACAGGAGTCCCACATACCCCGACTCGTCCCCCACGAGCGGGGATGCGTAATGCATTTCTCAGCGATAAAAAAAAAAAAAAAAAAAAAAAAAAAAAAAAAAAAAAAAAAAAAAAAAAAAAAAAAAAAAAAAAAAGGTTAGGTTGGGGGGGGGGATCCCCCACAGTGCATACTTCCTCGCAGTTTCCCCCGGGCAACGCCGTGTCTGACCACCGTAACGGAGTGGCAGACCGGCGGCTAAAGTGCGCTGTGATTCGCAGACAAAAATGCGGTCGTCTGCGAATATGTCGAGCAAACCCACGCGTGACGCCTCTGGGCGTTTTATGTCGAATCGCTCCTCCCAGGGCGATTCAAACGGCCCTTCTCAGGGCCAACCCAACGGCCCTTCTCAGGACCAACCCAACGGCCCTTCTCAGGGCCAACCCAACGGCCCTTCTCAGGGCCAACCCAACAGCCCTTCTCAGGGCCAACCCAACGGCCCTTCTCAGGGCCAATCCAACGGCTCTTCTCAGAGCCACGCCGGCGGCGCTTTGGCGTCGGAAGCTGACCGCGCACCATCTGCGGCCAGCTTTTTCAGTAGGCCAGGCGAGTTGTCGGACTCCGATGACTCCATTATGGACACGTCGGGGGCCGAAAGCGACCGCTTCAAGCGGAAGAGGTCCGAGGGCTCCTCGGAGTCGACTCGAGGTGGGGCGAAGAAGAAGTCGAAATCTAAAAAGGCTTCGGCTTCTACTGCGCTTTCTACCCACAATGTGGGCTTGGTGGACGCCGAGCGCCAGCTACACCTAGCAAAAAGGGCGCAACTCCAACTAGACCTGGAGGAGAGGGTCGCCGCCAAGGAGCAGCAGGCGCAAGTTGCCAGATCGAGGGCCGGCTATGGTGCATCCAAGGTACTGTATGCCGACCACTCCCTGGCGGAATTGGAGCTCATGGCGCAAGAAGATAAGGAGGAGGTCCTGGAGGTCGCCTCAAAGTCTTCAAATTTGAAGGGGACTTTTCAGAAGGCCCTCAAATGCCGGGCCGCCAGCATGCACGGCATTGTTCTGGAGCTGGTGAAGCGGACGGCCACGGACGAGACACGTCAGCTTCAGGCCAAGGTGGATCGCCTGCAGGCGGAGGTCAGCCAGCTACACCAGAAGCTGGCTGAGGCCACGGCCACGCCTGCCCAATCTGCCCTTGGTCCGGTGGTAGGAGGCTGCTCCTCCTCCCCTGCCAGCCTTGAGGCAACAATCCGTGGGGTTGTCATGGAGGAGAGGGCCTTCATCAGAGCCTGCTTCGCAGGCATCGAGGACCGGCTCTTGCCGGAAAGGCGGCTCCGCCCGCCGCTAGCGGCGGACAATAGTCCACCACCGAGGGAGCCGGAACCTGCGCCTCTAGCAGGCCCGGTATCCAAGGGCAAAGGAAAGGGCAAGAAGACTAAGGCGGCTTCTCATACACCCACCACAAGCGCGGAGGGAGCGCCTGGGTCGTCTGCTACTCCAGCAGCAGCTCCCAAGAACTCGCAGGAGGAAGACGCCCTTCTTCCCTCCACCACCCCGTCCAACCAGTCGTGGACGGAAGTGGCCAGGAGAGGAAAGGGAAAAAAGGGGAAAAGGTCGGGCCCCGAGCCCGCTGCGACTGGTCCTGCAGCCAAAAGGGCCCCAGCCGGCGGGAGAAAGCTGGTTCCTCCCAAAACCGCGGCCGTCGTGGTGACTATCACCCCGGAGGCCGTGGGGAAGGGCGAGACGTATGAGTCCGTCCTAAGACGGGCTCGTACCAATGCTGATCCCTCCCGGCTGGGGATCGTGGGACGTGCCGTCTAACCCTAACCGGGGCCCGAATTTTCGAGTTCTCGGGGGAACAGCGCGGTGCAAATGCGGACCTCTTCGCAACAAAGTTGCAAGAGGTCATTGCGGATGCGGCAACGGTCGTCAGGCCCGTTAAGACCGCAGCCTTGGAGGTGGCCGATCTGGATGATTCGGTCACCAAAGAGGATGTGGTAGCGGCCATCGCGGCAGCTGGAGGCTGCGACGCTGGCGCAGTGAAGGGTGGAGCCATCAGGCTCGGCCGCCGCGGCATGGGCGTCATCCACCTTGAGTGCCCAGTCGCCGCGGCTGGGGCCGTCCTTGCTGCGACCAAGGGACGGCTGCTTGTGGGGTTCAGCACGGCTGTGGTCCGGCCGCTTGAAGACCAGCCTGTTCGCTGCTTCAAGTGCTTCGCGTTTGGCCACACCCGAGCCACGTGTCCGTCCAAGTTCGACTGGGGAGACACATGCTTCCAATGTGGACAGGAGGGACACAAGAGTGCTGCATGCCACGCCGCAACCGCACCACACTGTGCGGCGTGTGCTGCCAGTGGCCGCCCCGCGGACCACAGGATGACGGGCAGGAGCTGCAAGCCCCCTGTGAAGAAAGGCATAGTGCGGGCGCAGGTTCGCCCTGTTGCTGCCACCGCCGCCGTCGTCGTCGCCGCTGTAGCTCCAGCGGCGGTAGCTGAGGGGACCGGTACGATGTCGGAATAATGGTTTCTAACTACCGCATCCTCCAGACGAACACCAATCACTGCAGAGCGGCCCAGGACCTGGTGGTGCAGGTCATGGCCGAGTGGTTGGTGAACGTAGCGGTGGTCGCCGAGCCTTACTATATCCCCGGCAGCTGGCTGGGTGACGAGGACGACTCGGTGGCATTAGCGGCGCGGTCTTCCACAGACTCCCCTCCCCTCTCGCTATTAGAGAGGGGACCGGGATACGTGGCCGCCGCGTGGGGAGACATGGCCCTTGTGGGCGTCTATTTCTCCCCAAACCGCCCTCTTCAGGACTTTGAGAACTATCTCGGAGTCTTGGCCGCCGTGGTCGGCAGGGCGGCGCCGCGTCAGGTCTCCGTGCTGGGAGACCTGAATGCCAAGTCGGTGACCTGGGGCAACCCGGCCACCGATGCACGTGGGCGGGCAGTGGAGATGTGGGCAGCCTCCTCTGGACTCTCTCTCTTGAACAGAGGAAGCGTCCAGACATGCGTGCGGCGGCAGGGTGGCTCAATAGTGGACGTCACTTTCGCCACCCCTGCGTTGGCCGCGCGCGTGTTGAACTGGCGGGTGGACCTGGTGGAGACTATGTCAGACCACCGCTACGTGCGTTTCGACATCTCCACGAGTGGCCCCGAAGAGACGCAGCCCCTCTCGGTGCGATCACCGTTCCCACGATGGGCTCTCGCCCGCCTGGACAGGGAGGCAGCGGCGGAGGCGGCGTTCGTCCAGGACTGGCTTTCGCCACCTTCGGCCGGTCTGGATGTGGACACCGTGGCGGGGCAACTGAGGGAGTCTCTGACCGAGGTATGCAACTCCAGCATGCCTCGGTCTCGCCGACCGCTGCCCAAACGCGCCGTGTACTGGTGGTCGGTAGAACTAGCGGGGCTTCGAGCAGCGTGTGTGGAGGCAAGAAGGACGTACACGCGGAGACGGCGGCGGCGTCAACGGGACCAGGCCGACGAGGATCACCTCTATGAGGTATACATGGAGGCAAAAATGGTCCTCGATCGGGCTATCACCGCCGCCAGAGACTCGTCGAGAGCGGAGCTGCTGGAGGGTCTCGACAACGACCCCTACGGGAGACCATATAAGGCGGCACGCAACAAACTGCGCCCCTTTGGTCCCCCGGTGGCCGAGACCCTGGAGCCCTCATTTCTGGATGTGGTGGTTCAGTCCCTTTTCCCGTGCAGGGACAACTTCACCCCACCAGTGATGGGCCCACCGCGGGGCATGGATCCGCCAGCTGAGGAAGAAGAGGAGGCTCCTCCTGTCACGGAGTCGGAACTTGACACGGCGATTCTTCGTATCCGCGCCAAGAAGACGGCTCCGGGCCCCGACGGTGTTCCGGCAAGAGTGGTGGCGATCGCTGCCACTCAAATGGAGGAGAGGTTTCGGGACCTCTTCAGCGCATGCCTTGCGTCTGGAAGGTTCCCGAAACCGTGGAAGGAGGGGCAGTTGTGCCTCCTTCGCAAGGAGGGCCGCCCAGCAGACTCCCCCTCGGCATACCGGCCCATCGTTCTGCTCGATGAGGTCAGCAAAATGTTCGAGGGGATAATCGCTGCCCGCTTAAAGAGCCATCTGCGAAGTATCGGGCCGGACTTGTCGGACGCTCAGTTCGGTTTTCGGGCTGAGCGTTCCACGGTGGATGCGCTGGCCTGCCTTAAGGGCCAAGTGAAGGAGGCAATGGAAGCGGGGGATGGATTGTTGGCTGTGTCATTCGACATAGCGAATGCCTTCAACTCTGTTCCCCACTCCACCATCCTAGAGGCGCTCCGATACCACGGAGTGCCTCGATACATGCGCAGGCTGCTGGCCGACTACCTGGAGGATCGGGCGATCCTCCTGGTAAATAAGACTGGCCAAGTCCGGCGGTACGCCGTTGAGGCTGGCGTTCCACAGGGGTCAGTCTTAGGACCTCTCCTCTGGAACGTCGGCTATGATTGGCTCTTGCGGGGAACTCTCCTCCGAGGCACGAGTGTCGTCTGCTATGCGGATGACACTCTCCTCACCGCCCGTGGGGAGAGTTTTAGGGAGGCGGCCAACTTGGCCTCGGCGGGCGGATCCTTGGTCGCAGGGAGGATTCGCCGCCTAGGTTTAACGGTGGCGCTGCACAAGACCGAGGCCGTGTTCTTCCACGGCCCTCGCCAGCGCCCCCCACCTGACGCCCACATCTTCGTGGAGGGCGTCAGAATTGAGGTGAAGGCCCAGATGAAATATCTGGGTCTTGTACTCGACAGCAGGTGGCGCTTCGGTCCACATTTTAGCGGGCTGTCGTCGCGCCTGCTGAAGACCGCAGGCGCGCTCTCGTGGCTGCTTCCTAACTTGGGGGGGCCTAGCGCGCGATGCCGGCAACTTTACGCTGGCATCTTGAGGAGTATGGCCCTCTACGGGGCTCCTATCTGGGAGGAATCGCTCCAAAGGAGAGAGAACGCCGCCGCCTTGCGGGCGCCCCAAAGGGCCATAGCTCAGCGGGTGGCGCGGGCCCACCGCACCGTGGGCTTTGCGGCAGCATGTGCTCTGGCCAGCACCCCTCCTTGGGAACTTGAGGCGTGGGTGCTCGCCAGAGTATATGAATGGACGGCAGGGCGGAGGGCGAGAGGAGAACGCCCAGTCCCGGAAGAGCGGGAGGCGGTCCGACGGGAGGCGAGGGACGCCATCGTTGTCCATTGGACGGAGGACCTCGCCATCGCAGCCTTCGGGCGCCGAACTCTCGACGCGATTGGGCCAGTCCTGAGAGACTGGCTCGAGCGGTCGCATGGGTTCCTCTCCTTCCGTCTGGTGCAGGTGCTGTCCGGACACGGTTGTTTCGGATCGTACCTGCACCGGATCAGACGAGAGGAGACGCCGTCGTGCCACCACTGTGGCGCGGCGGAGGACGCGGCGCAGCACACCCTCGAGGTATGCCCGTCGTGGTCCGAGCCGCGCTGTAGTCTCATCGCGGTGATCGGACCGGACCTCTCACTCCCCGGCTTGATTAACGCCATGCTGAGGGATGAGAGGTCCTGGGCGGCAGTCGCCTCCTTCTGCGAACACGTCATGTCCCAGAAGGAGGCGGCGGAGCGCGTGCGGGAGGACGATCCTGACGCGGCGCCGCTCCGAAGGCGGAGGAGGGGTCGAAGAAGACGTCAGTTTGAAAGTCATCTCCGACTCCTCCCAGGTGGAGGCCAGCAGGCAATGGGTGCGGGGGCACCCTTGTCTGTATTGCACAGGCTTCCACCAGTGTCGGACGGGAATGGCCAGGTGTTCCCGGCCATTTCCGTAGCCCCCCAGCTTGGGGGGCATGCGGGGCCCGCCAGCTAGGCGGGCATGCGCCGGGAGGGTTGTGGAAGTAAAGGCTGAGCCGGTTTCCCATGACCCTCCCATCACGGCGATGTGGGAACACCGCTGAGTTTTAGTGGGTATACTGTCATTACCGACAGGAGTCCCACATACCCCGACTCGTCCCCCACGAGCGGGGATGCGTAATGCATTTCTCAGCGATAAAAAAAAA
Organism: Agrochola lychnidis; assembly: GCA_963680765.1. Taxonomy (NCBI): domain Eukaryota; kingdom Metazoa; phylum Arthropoda; class Insecta; order Lepidoptera; family Noctuidae; genus Agrochola; species Agrochola lychnidis. Next base: position 96,995 of record OY796857.1, on the reverse strand, counting down.
AAAAAAAAAAAAAAAAAAAAAAAAAAAAAAAAAAAAAAAAAAAAAAAAAAAAAGGTTAGGTTGGGGGGAGATGTGGGCAGCCTCCTCTGGACTCTCTCTTTTGAACAGAGGAAGCGTCCAGACATGCGTGCGGCGGCAGGGTGGCTCAATAGTGGACGTCACTTTCGCCACCCTTGCGTTGGCCGCGCGCGTGTTGAACTGGCGGGTGGACCTGGTGGAGACTATGTCGGACCACCGCTACGTGCGGTTCGACATCTCCACCAGTGGCCCCGGAGAGACGCAGCCCTTCTCGGTGCGATCACCGTTCCCACGGTGGGCTCTAGCCCGCCTCGACAGGGAGGCAGCTGTGGAGGCGGCTTTCGTCCAGGACTGGCTTTCGCCGCCTTCTGCCGGCCTGGATGTGGACACCGTAGCGGGGCACCTGAGGGAGTCTATGACCGAGGTATGCAACTCCAGCATGCCTCGGTCTCGCCGACCACTGCCCAAACGTGCCGTGTACTGGTGGTCGGTGGAGCTGGCGGGGCTTCGAGCAGCGTGTGTGGAGGCCAGGAGGACCTACACGCGGAGACGGCGGCGGCGTCGACGGGACCAGGCCGACGAGGACCACCTCTATGAGGTATACATGGAGGCAAAAATGGTCCTCGATCGGGCTATCACCGCCGCCAGAGACTCGTCGAGAGCGGAGCTGCTGGAGGGTCTCGACAACGACCCCTACGGGAGACCATATAAGGCGGCACGCAACAAACTGCGCCCCTTTGGTCCCCCGGTGGCCGAGACCCTGGAGCCCTCATTTCTGGATGGGGTGGTTCAGTCCCTTTTCCCGTGCAGGGACAACTTCACCCCACCAATGATGGGCCCACCGCGGGGGATAGATCCGCCAGCTGAGGAAGAAGAGGAGGCCCCTCCTGTCACGGAGTCGGAACTTGACACGGCTATTCTTCGTATCCGCGCCAAGAAGACAGCTCCGGGCCCCGACGGTGTTCCGGCAAGAGTGGTGGCGATCGCTGCCACTCAAATGGAGGAGAGGTTTCGGGACCTCTTCAGCGCATGCCTTGCGTCTGGAAGGTTCCCGAAACCGTGGAAGGAGGGGCAGTTGTGCCTCCTTCGCAAGGAGGGCCGCCCAGCAGACTCCCCCTCGGCATACCGGTCAGCAAAATGTTCGAGGGGATTATCGCTGCCCGCCTAAAGAGCCATCTGCGGAGTATCGGGCCGGACTTGTCGGACGCTCAGTTCGGTTTTCGGGCTGAGCGTTCCACGGTGGATGCGCTGGCCTGCCTTAAGGGCCAGGTGAAGGAGGCAATGGAAGCGGGGGACGGACTGTTGGCTGTGTCATTCGACATAGCGAATGCCTTCAACTCTGTTCCCCACTCCACCATCCTAGAGGCGCTCCGATACCACGGAGTGCCTCGATACATGCGCAGGCTGCTGGCCGACTACCTGGAAGATCGGGCGATCCTCCTGGTAAATAAGACTGGCCAAGTCCGGCGGTACGCCGTTGAGGCTGGCGTTCCACAGGGGTCAGTCTTAGGACCTCTCCTCTGGAACGTCGGCTATGATTGGCTCTTGCGGGGAACTCTCCTCCGAGGCACGAGTGTCGTCTGCTATGCGGATGACACTCTCCTCACCGCCCGTGGGGAGAGTTTCAGGGAGGCGGCCAACTTGGCCTCGGCGGGCGGATCCTTGGTCGCAGGGAGGATTCGCCGCCTAGGTTTAACGGTGGCGCTGCACAAGACCGAGGCCGTGTTCTTCCACGGCCCTCGCCAGCGCCCCCCACCTGACGCCCACATCTTCGTGGAGGGCGTCAGAATTGAGGTGAAGGCCCAGATGAAATATCTGGGTCTTGTACTCGACAGCAGGTGGCGCTTCGGTCCACATTTTAGCGGGCTGTCGTCGCGCCTGCTGAAGACCGCAGGCGCGCTCTCGTGGCTGCTTCCCAACTTGGGGGGGCCTAGCGCGCGATGCCGGCAACTTTACGCCAGCATCTTGAGGAGTATGGCCCTCTACGGGGCTCCTATCTGGGAGGAATCGCTCCAAAGGAGAGAGAACGCCGCCGCCTTGCGGGCGCCCCAAAGGGCCATAGCTCAGCGGGTGGCGCGGGCCCACCGCACCGTGGGCTTTGCGGCAGCATGTGCTCTGGCCAGCACCCCTCCTTGGGAACTTGAGGCGTGGGTGCTCGCCAGAGTATATGAATGGATGGCAGGGCGGAGGGCGAGAGGAGAACGCCCAGCCCCGGAAGAGCGGGAGGCGGTCCGACGGGAGGCGAAGGACGCCATCGTTGTCCATTGGACGGAGGACCTCGCCATCGCAGCCTTCGGGCGCCGAACCCTCGACGCGATTGGGCCAGTCCTGCGAGACTGGCTCGAGCGGTCGCATGGGTTCCTCTCCTTCCGTCTGGTGCAGGTGCTGTCCGGACACGGTTGTTTCGGATCGTACCTGCACCGGATCGGACGAGAGGAGACGCCGTCGTGCCACCACTGTGGCGCGGCGGAGGACGTGGCGCAGCACACCCTCGAGGTGTGCACGTCGTGGTCCGAGCCGCGCTGTAGTCTCATCGCGGTGATCGGACCGGACCTCTCACTCCCCGGCTTGGTTAACGCCATGCTGAGGGATGAGAGGTCCTGGGCGGCAGTCGCCTCCTTCTGCGAACACGTCATGTCCCAGAAGGAGGCGGCGGAGCGCGTGCGGGAAGACGATCCTGACGCGGCGCCGCTCCGAAGGCGGAGAAGGGGTCGAAGAAGACGTCAGTTTGAAAGTCATCTCCGACTCCTCCCAGGTGGAGGCCAGCAGGCAACGGGTGCGGGGGCACCCTTGTCTGTATTGCACAGGCTTCCACCAGTGTCGGACGGGAATGGCCAGGTGTTCCCGGCCATTTCCGTAGCCCCCCAGCCTGGGGGGCATGCGGGGCCCGCCAGCTAGGCAGGCATGCGCCGGGAGGGTTGTGGAAGTAAAGGCTGAGCCGGTTTCCCATGGCCCTCCCATCACGGCGATGTGGCAACACCGCTGAGTTTTAGTGGGTATACTGTCATTACCGACAGGAGTCCCACATACCCCGACTCGTCCCCCAAGAGCGGGGATGCGTAATGCATTTCTCAGCGATAAAAAAAAAAAAAAAAAAAAAAAAAAGGTTAGGTTGGGGGATCCCCCACAGCGCATACTTCCTCGCAGTTTCCCCCGGGCAACGCCGTGTCTGACCACCGTAACGGAGTGGCAGACCGGCGGCTAAAGTGCGCTGTGATTCGCAGACAAAAATGCGGTCGTCTGCGAATATGACGAGCAAACCCACGCGTGACGCCTCTGGGCGTTTTATGTCGAATCGCTCCTCCCAGGGCGATTCAAACGGCCCTTCTCAGGGCCAACCCAACGGCCCTTCTCAGGGCCAGCCCAACGGCCCTTCTCAGGGCCAACCCAACGGCCCTTCTCAGGGCCAATCCAACGGCTCTTCTCAGAGCCACGCCGGCGGCGCTTTGGCGTCGGAAGCTGACCGCACACCATCTGCGGCCAGCTTTTTCAGTAGGCCAGGCGAGTTGTCGGACTCCGATGACTCCATTATGGACACGTCGGGGGCCGAAAGCGACCGCTTCAAGCGGAAGAGGTCCGAGGGCTCCTCGGAGTCGACTCGAGGTGGGGCGAAGAAGAAGTCGAAATCTAAAAAGGCTTCGGCTTCTACTGCGCCTTCTACCCACGATGTGGGCTTGGTGGACGCCGAGCGCCAGCTACACCTAGCAAAAAGGGCGCAACTCCAACTAGACCTGGAGGAGAGGGTCGCCGCCAAGGAGCAGCAGGCGCAAGTTGCCAGATCGAGGGCCGGCTATGGTGCATCCAAGGTACTGTATGCTGACCACTCCCTGGCAGAACTAGAGCGAATGGCGCAAGAAGATAAGGAGGAGGTCCTGGAGGTCGCCTCAAAGTCTTCGAATTTGAAGGGGACCTTCCAGAAGGCCCTCAAATGCCGGGCCGCCAGCATGCACGGCATCGTTTTGGAACTGGTGAAGCGGACGGCCACGGACGAGACACGGCAGCTGCAGGCAAAAGTGGATCGCCTGCAGACAGAGGTCAGCCAGCTACACCAGAAGCTAGCTGAGGCCACGGCCACCCCTGCCCAATCTGCCCCAGGTCCGGTGGAAGGAGGCTGCTTCTCCTCCCCTGCCAGCCTTGAGGCAACAATCCGCGGGGTTGTCATGGAGGAGAGGGCCTTCATCAGAGCCTGCTTCGCAGGCATTGAGGACCGGCTCTTGCCGGAAAGGCGGCTCCGCCCGCCGCTAGCGGCGGACAAGAGTCCACCACCGAGGGAGCCGGAACCTGCGCCTCTAGCAGGCCCAGTATCAAAGGGCAAAGGAAAGGGCAAGAAGTCTAAGGCGGCTCCTTATACACCCACCACAAGCGCGGAGAGAGCGTCTGGGTCGTCTGCTACTCCAGCAGCAGCTCCCCAGAACTCGCAGGAGGAAGACGCCCTTCTTCCCTCCACCACCCCGTCCAACCAGTCGTGGACGGAAGTGGCCAGGAGAGGAAAGGGAAAAAAGGAGAAAAAGTCGGCCCCCAAGACCGCTGCGACTAGTCCTGCAGCCAAAGGGGCCCCAACCGGCGGGAGAAAGCTGGTTCCTCCCAAAACCGCGGCCGTCGTGGTGACCATCACCCCGGAGGCCGTGGGAAAGGGTGAGACGTATGAGTCCGTCCTAAGACGGGCTCGTACCAATGCTGATCCTTCTCGGCTGGGGATCAGCAACATCACGTGCCGCCTAACCCTAACCGGGGCCCGAATTTTCGAGTTCTCGGGGGATCAGCGCGGCGCAAATGCGGACCTCTTCGCAACAAAGTTGAAAGAGGTCATTGCGGATGCGGCAACGGTCATCAGGCCCGTTAAGACCGCAGCGTTGGAGGTGGCCGATCTGGATGATTCGGTCACCAAAGAGGATGTGGTGGCGGCCGTCGCGGCGGCTGGAGGCTGCGACGCTGGCGCGGTGAAGGGTGGAGCCATCAGGCCCGGCCGCCGCGGCATGGGCGTCATCCGCGTTGAGTGCCCAGTCGCCGCGGCTGGGGCCGTCCTTGCTGCAACCAAGGGACGGCTGCTTGTAGGGTTCAGCACGGCTGTGGTCCGGCCGCTTGAAGACCAGCCTGTTCGCTGCTTCAAGTGCTTCGCGTTCGGCCACACCCGAGCCACGTGTCCGTCCAAGTTCGACTGGGGAGACACGTGCTTCCAATGTGGACAGGAGGGACACAAGAGTGCCGCTTGCCACGCCGCCACCGCACCACACTGCGCGGCGTGTGCTGCCAGTGGCCGCCCCGCGGACCACAGGATGACGGGCAGGAGCTGCAAGCCCCCTGTGAAGAAAGGCATAGTGCCGGCGCAGGTTCGCCCTGCCACCGCCGCCGTTGTCGTCGCCGCTGTAGCTCCAGCGGCGGTAGCTGAGGGGACAGGTACGATGTCGGAATAATGGTTGCCAACTACCGCATCCTCCAGACGAACACCAATCACTGCAGAGCGGCCCAAGACCTGGTGGTGCAGGTCATGGCCGAGTGGTTGGTGAACGTAGCGGTGGTCGCCGAGCCTTACTATATCCCCGGCAGCTGGCTGGGTGACGAGGACGACTCGGTGGCATTAGCGGCGCGGTCTTCCACAGACTCCCCTCCCCTCTCGCTATTAGAGAGGGGACCGGGATACGTGGCCGCCGCGTGGGGAGACATGGCCCTTGTGGGCGTCTATTTCTCCCCAAACCGCCCTCTTCAGGACTTTGAGAACTATCTCGGAGTCTTGGCCGCCGTGGTCGGCAGGGCGGCGCCGCGTCAGGTCTCCGTGCTGGGAGACCTGAATGCCAAGTCGGTGACCTGGGGCAACCCGGCCACCGATGCACGTGGGCGGGCAGTGGAGATGTGGGCAGCCTCCTCTGGACTCTCTCTCTTGAACAGAGGAAGCGTCCAGACATGCGTGCGGCGCCAGGGTGGCTCAATAGTGGACGTCACTTTCGCCACCCCTGCGTTGGCCGCGCGCGTGTTGAACTGGCGGGTGGACCTGGTGGAGACTATGTCAGACCACCGCTACGTGCGTTTCGACATCTCCACCAGTGGCCCCGAAGAGACGCAGCCCCTCTCGGTGCGATCACCGTTCCCACGATGGGCTCTCGCCCGCCTGGACAGGGAGGCAGCGGCTGAGGCGGCGTTCGTCCAGGACTGGCTTTCACCGCCTTCCGCCGGCCTGGATGTGGACACCGTGGCGGGGCAACTGAGGGAGTCTCTGACCGAGGTCTGCAACTCCAGCATGCCTCGGTCTCGCCGACCGCTGCCCAAACGCGCCGTGTACTGGTGGTCGGTGGAACTAGCGGGGCTTCGTGCAGCGTGTGTGGAGGCAAGAAGAACCTACACGCGGAGGCGGCGGCGGCGTCAACGGGACCAGGCCGACGAGGACCACCTCTATGAGGTATACATGGAGGCAAAAATGGTCCTCGATCGGGCTATCACCGCCGCCAGAGACTCGTCGAGAGCGGAGCTGCTGGAGGGTCTCGACAACGACCCCTACGGGAGACCATATAAGGCGGCACGCAACAAACTGCGCCCCTTTGGTCCCCCGGTGGCCGAGACCCTGGAGCCCTCATTTCTGGATGGGGTGGTTCAGTCCCTTTTCCCGTGCAGGGACAACTTCACCCCACCAATGATGGGCCCACCGCGGGGCATGGATCCGCCAGCTGAGGAAGAAGAGGAGGCCCCTCCTGTCACGGAGTCGGAACTTGACACGGCGATTCTTCGTATCCGCGCCAAGAAGACAGCTCCGGGCCCCGACGGTGTTCCGGCAAGAGTGGTGGCGATCGCTGCCACTCAAATGGAGGAGAGGTTTCGGGACCTCTTCAGCGCATGCCTTTCGTCTGGAAGGTTCCCGAAACCGTGGAAGGAGGGGCAGTTGTGCCTCCTTCGCAAGGAGGGCCGCCCAGCAGACTCCCCCTCGGCATACCGGCCCATCGTTCTGCTCGATGAGGTCAGCAAAATGTTCGAGGGGATAATCGCTGCCCGCCTAAAGAGCCATCTGCGGAGTGTCGGGCCGGACTTGTCGGACGCTCAGTTCGGTTTTCGGGCTGAGCGTTCCACGGTGGATGCGCTGGCCTGCCTTAAGGGCCAGGTGAAGGAGGCAATGGAAGCGGGGGACGGATTGTTGGCTGTGTCATTCGACATAGCGAATGCCTTCAACTCTGTTCCCCACTCCACCATTCTAGAGGCGCTCCGATACCACGGAGTGCCTCGATACATGCGCAGGCTGCTGGCCGACTACCTGGAGGATCGGGCAATCCTCCTGGTAAATAGGACTGGCCAAGTCCGGCGGTACGCCGTTGAGGCTGGCGTTCCACAGGGGTCAGTCTTAGGACCTCTACTCTGGAACGTCGGCTATGATTGGCTCTTGCGGGGAACTCTCCTCCGAGGCACGAGTGTCGTCTGCTATGCGGATGACACTCTCCTCACCGCCCGTGGGGAGAGTTTTAGGGAGGCGGCCAACTTGGCCTCGGCGGGCGGATCCTTGGTCGCAGGGAGGATTCGCCGCCTAGGTTTAACGGTGGCGCTGCACAAGACCGAGGCCGTGTTCTTCCACGGCCCTCGCCAGCGCCCCCCACCTGACGCCCACATCTTCGTGGAGGGCGTCAGAATTGAGGTGAAGGCCCAGATGAAATATCTGGGTCTTGTACTCGACAGCAGGTGGCGCTTCGGTCCACATTTTAGCGGGCTGTCGTCGCGCCTGCTGAAGACCGCAGGCGCGCTCTCGTGGCTGCTTCCTAACTTGGGGGGGCCTAGCGCGCGATGCCGGCAACTTTACGCCGGCATCTTGAGGAGTATGGCCCTCTACGGGGCTCCAATCTGGGAGGAATCGCTCCAAAGGAGAGAGAACGCCGCCGCCTTGCGGGCGCCCCAAAGGGCCATAGCTCAGCGGGTGGCGCGGGCCCACCGCACCGTGGGCTTTGCGGCAGCATGTGCTCTGGCCAGCACCCCTCCTTGGGAACTTGAGGCGTGGGTGCTCGCCAGAGTATATGAATGGACGGCAGGGCGGAGGGCGAGAGGAGAATGCCCAGCCCCGGAAGAGCGGGAGGCGGTCCGACGGGAGGCGAAGGACGCCATCGTTGTCCATTGGACGGAGGACCTCGCCATCGCAGCCTTCGGGCGCCGAACCCTCGACGCGATTGGGCCAGTCCTGCGAGACTGGCTCGAGCGGTCGAATGGGTTCCTCTCCTTCCGTCTGGTGCAGGTGCTGTCCGGACACGGTTGTTTCGGATCGTACCTGCACCGGATTGGACGAGAGGAGACGCCGTCGTGCCACCACTGTGGCGCGGCGGAGGACGCGGCGCAGCACACCCTCGAGGTGTGCCCTTCGTGGTCCGAGCCGCGCTGTAGTCTCATCGCGGTGATCGGACAGGACCTCTCACTCCCCGGCTTGGTTAACGCCATGCTGAGGGATGAGAGGTCCTGGGCGGCAGTCGCCTCCTTCTGCGAACACGTCATGTCCCAGAAGGAGGCGGCGGAGCGCGTGCGGGAAGACGATCCTGACGCGGCGCCGCTCCGAAGGCGGAGGAGGGGTCGAAGAAGACGTCAGTTTGAAAGTCATCTCCGACTCCTCCCAGGTGGAGGCCAGCAGGCAACGGGTGCGGGGGCACCCTTGTCTGTATTGCACAGGCTTCCACCAATGTCGGACGGGAATGGCCAGGTGTTCCCGGCCATTTCCGTAGCCCCCCAGCCTGGGGGGCATGCGGGGCCCGCCAGCTAGGCAGGCATGCGCCGGGAGGGTTGTGGAAGTAAAGGCTGAGCCGGTTTCCCATGGCCCTCCCATCACGGCGATGTGGGAACACCGCTGAGTTTTAGTGGGTATACTGTCATTACCGACAGGAGTCCCACATACCCCGACTCGTCCCCCACGAGCGGGGATGCGTAATGCATTTCTCAGCGATAAAAAAAAAAAAAAAAAAAAAAAAAAAAAAAAAAAAAAAAGGTTAGGTTAGGTTAGGTTAGGTTAGGTTAGGTTAGGTTTTTTTTTTTTTTTTTTTTAAAACACCCGTCATCACACGGTGTTGCGTGTTCCTCTAACATTATTAGAGTCCTTTATTATTCTAATTGTTGGGATGTATCTACAGGTTTTCTTTATTTATTTCGATCTTTCTTATCTTTATTATACGATTTAGTTCTATATTGTCTCAATACATAACAGCTTATTTACTTATACTTATTGCTTATTTTATACTTATACATAAATTTTCTAAAATGGGATTACAGGCATATTCTTTATACTTATTTTTATACGTTTCTTATTATTTACTTAATTATATGGCTTAGTTCTATATCATCTTTATGTTTATATACATTTGTTTCTAATATGTTAGTATATATATTTTGTACTTATATATATATATATAACATAACTTTATTGTACTATTTATTTCTTTTAATAACTATTTTTGCGATTTCGGTGAAGTATCGTATAAATTTTTCCCTACGCTTTTTATTCAACATAATTTCCGGGAATTTATCAACTATTAACCTGTGTTCCAACTCATTCTCGATCTCGAGTCTTTTTAGGGCGTATATTGGGCAGTCTGTTAAAATGTGTTCGACAGTTTCGGGAGTGCCGGGTTGGCAGATGCACGACGAATTCTCTTTGCACCTGAATCGGGTCAAATACTCCGAGAACCCGCCGTGCCCCGTTAAAATTTGGGTAGTTATATTGGTTGGAACCATTTGTCGGATTATTTTGTAACTGGTGGTAATGTCAGGAAAGAATAATTTTGTTACTTTGGCTGTGCTGCCGCTTCTATACCTTGTGTCCCATTCCTCAATCGACCCCTTACGGATCTGTCGTTTGACGAATGAGACCGGGCACAGATCGTAGTCGGGTTTTGTTTTCGTATTTAGTGCTGCGTCCTTCGCCAGTTCGTCCGCCCTCTCATTTCCCGCAAGGCCCGCATGTGCCTTGATCCAGAACAAAGACACAGTTTTGTTCTGGTTTTCAATGTCCTTTAGGTGCTCGCGGGTTTTCACAGCCAGCGGATGAGTTGTATTAGGGTTCGCTATGGTCTCCAGGGCTGATCTACAGTCACTGTAGATACCATAGCTTACCTCGCTTCTCCGTTTTATAACTTCGGTGGCTCTGCAGACTGCGAGGAGTTCCGCCTGGTATACCGTGCAGTATGAGGCCAGCTTGAGTTTTATGGTCTTCACTTCCGCGACTTTATCCCATAGGGTTAGTGCTGCTCCGACCTTACCCTCAATCCGGCTGCCGTCGGTAAAAATCCGGATAGCCTGGTTGTTATTGCTATCTACCGACTCTTGGTCTACCAGGCTCATGAACTCAATCGCTATACGCTTTCCCGGGTGAGGTATACAGGAATATGGCATCCTTCGCTCGATCTCTCTGTCTACTAGCTCAGGCCTGGGTGCACCTCTCCTCGCCTCATACAGGGCGGCTGCCTCGTGTATGCGGAGGTCAAGCGGCAATATCCCAGCCAGAACTAGCGCTGAGTGGAGAGAGGCCGTACGGTACGCTCCACACAATTTTTGTGCAAAACCCCTTTGCACAGCGTTCAGATGTCGTTGAACTCCCAACTTTTTTGCTGCCGAGGACCAGGCGCCAGCCGCGTACGTGATAATGGGCTCTACCGTAGCGGTGTATATAATACGGATTATTTCCGGGTGGAGACCCCAACTGACCCTTGCGGCTCTAGACAGCTGTTTGTAGACGCCAAGTGCCTTCTTACAGACGTTAGCCGTATGGCTATTGAAGGTCAGCTTGGAGTCCACTGTGAGTCCCAAGATCTTGATCTCCGAGGACATTCCAATGTCGATCCCTCCCATGGTCAGGTGTGGCGTGTCATGTTTAAGTTTTCTAGTTATTACCATTGCATAGGTTTTGTGTGGTGCGAACCTGAGCTTATTCATGACACCCCACCTCCGTACATGTTCGAGAGCGGCATTGGCACGTCCCTGGACCTCAAGGGCTGTCTCCCCCGAAAACACGAGCACCACATCATCCGCAAAGGCTTGGCAATAGTCGCTTCGTTGCGTGAGACTGTCCAGCAATGTGTTTAGCAGGAGGTTCCAAAAGATGGGGCCTCCTATCGATCCCTGGACACACCCTTTGTTTGTGCTTTTTGCATACTCATGGCCAGCATACCTTACCCGGACCTTGCGGTCACTTAGGTAGCTGGCTATCATCCTCCTGAGATTTGCGGGGCACTTTTCTTCCGCCAGTCTGACCTTTATGGCTGGCCACCACGCACTGTCGAAGGCTCCCTCTATATCCAGTGAGACCATCGTGACGAGCTTCTTCTCTTGAAGTTTACCCCTCACGTGGGTTATCAGGTCATAGAGGGAGTCTTCCGTGCTTCGCTGTGGCATGAAGTCATACTGACGGGGGCTTATTCGGGGTGCCAGGTACCAAACCAGCCTTCTGACCATCATCTTCTCCAGCACCTTACCCATCACCGGTAACAGTCCAATAGGTCTGTAGGACTTGGGACTGGTGTAGTTGTCCTTGCCCGGTTTCCTCAGCACTACCACGGTAGCTTCTTTCCACTCTGTGGGGAAGTGGGTCAAATGCCAGCACTTATTGAAAAGTGCCAGGTGCAGTTCCATGTCCCGCAGTATTACCCGTTGGCAGATGTCGGCTGTGAATCCGTCTACCCCGGGTGCCTTTTTTGGGTTGAAGCTTTCCGTCGCGGATCTGGGCTCCTCCGTCGTAAACTCTGGGTCATGGGTCTCATGATGGCTCCAGTCGTTTATCCGGTCAGCAAGAGCTCTGATCCGACGATGGTCTAAGCTGTCCTCCTCCACTGCATCCTCCGGGTAGAACGTATCCGCCAGTAATCTCGCAGATCCTTCCTGCCCTGCTTCCCTGCCGTTCCATACCAGCGGCAGATCTTCTTGCCTTTTTGTAGTATTCTTAATGACCCTATAAATCCCCTCCCAAACCCCTTCCCTGTCTTGTTTCTCACAAAATCCCTTCCAACTCTCAGTTGTGCGCTTTTTAACTTCTAATTCATATTTCTCCTTCTCTTTCAGGTACAGCGCAACAACACCTTCTCTACGTGACGCCGCAGCACATCGGATTCTCCTCTTCCTAGTGGCGACATCGTGCTTCATCTTTTCGAGTTCTTCGGACCACCACGGCATGGTAAGTGTTTGTATTTCCTTTTTCTTTGGTATTGCTTCGTTGCATGCTTCAGTTATTACTACAGTGTATTTTCGAATAATGCTATCTAAGAGTTCCTTGTTATTTATCTGGTCTATTTGTGTTTTATTGATTCTATTTTCTACTTTTAACTGGTTCATTTTATCATAAAATAATTCCCAGTTAGCTTTTTTGGTATGGTATAACCTAGTTGTTCTTTTAATACTGATACCTTTCCCTTTTTCTAATTTAATTTTTATAAGTATGCCGTTGTGGTCCGAGCTCGTCAAATCTTCAGCTACTGTCCATTCATTCACCAGGTCAAGCAAGTCCTCTGTGCATAAAGTGACGTCGACGTGGCTTGTTATCCTGCGCCCTCCTCTGATCGTATCGAAGGTGGGTTTGTCCCCGCAATTTAGTACCTGAAGATCCAGCTCACCAATCATTCCTATGAGTTCGTCCCCTCTGTCGTCGATGGCACTGCTTCCCCACCATGTACTTTTAGCGTTAGCGTCGCCTCCAACGATAGCTTTCTTGGGCTTTAGTTCGTTCATCATAACCGTTAACTGGTCCAGGTATGGCCCGATGGGTTGATCAGGCTCAAAGTAGTACGAGACGGCTAGCATCTCCCACACGCTTGTACGCAGCTTTACCACCACGATGTTATTGGTGGTAAATTTAGGGCACTGTATGACATCGATATCGTGGTTAAATACGACTATCGCCGCCTTTACAGTGCCCTCACTGTTACCCACGTTTTGGTAGACTCTAGCCCCCCCATACGACTTCATTGCCTTTATACTACCCACATACGGCTCCTGGACCAGCGCAACGGCTATTTTGCGTTTTGTAGCTTCGAGCATGAGCTCGTTAGTCGCCAGCTGCTTTCTTTGGAGGTTAGCTTGGGCTACGATATAGAAATGAGCAGTTGCCATGTGTAAGACCCCAGGGACCACCTTAGCAGTACGCTATTGCAGCTCGAGCTAATGTATCCCATTTTTTTCGGACCGGGCATTCCTGGTTATAAACTGTATGGCCTGTATCGTCATGTTTTTCTCTGACACAGTTCTTGCACGTTGGTCTATCGCCGGTTGCCAGCACAGTACATTCGGTCTTCAGATGTGGACCGCCGCAATAGTTGCACAGATCTGCTGGCTCCGTACACAATCTTCGGCCATGCCCATAAGCCAAACACTTTGTGCACTGTATGAGGGGCGTTTGGTCTTGCACTCTGACGCACTGCAGGTCGATGAAAATTCTGCCGGCCGCGATAAGTCTCTGCCACAATTTCGGTGTCACCTGTAGGACCACATGATTCTCTAGTGAGTTTCGTGCCCTCCTCCGGTATTTCACCGTGGCAGTCGCCTCCTCTGCCGTCAGGTCCTGCAGCAAACGGGCGTTCTGGATCTTTAAGGCAGTCGAGATATCCTCGTCGGTGTTATAGGACAAGAGGTCCTTGATTATAACAAGCGGGTTTCGATTTTTTGCCTCTTCCACTTTTAGGTTTTTATCCATTTTGAGTTGGGCTGTTGTTTTTGCCATCTCCTCTTTGCTATTGAAGCTTAGGATAACCCTCTTGTCCTTGACTTTTCGGAGTCTCTCGATCTGTAGGCCACTGTTTTTCGCGTCTAGTATCTGCTTGACCCTCCCTACTACCTCTGCGCTGGTGTCCATAATGACATCGGACGACACAATGACTGAGTGCTTCGGTTTTTGACCCCAGGTGTTTTGGGGTGTGATCACGGCCTCGGCATAGGTGGGAGCTCTCTCTTTAATCTCGGAGACCATTTTTCCCATTTCTCGGGTGGTCTCCTCGAGCGCTCGAATCTCCTGAAGGATTGCTGTGTCACTGTGTCGTTCTTTGTCACGTGACTCTTGTGTCTCCTTTTGTTTTTGCATTATTGCCTGCAGTTCTTTGATCATCCGGTTGCCCTCCTTCACGATCAGGGTTTGCTCTTCTAGAGCGGAACGCAACCAAGTGATACCCCCCAGGTTATTCCCATCTTCCTTGTCTTTATGACCTTCGACTCCCCTCTGTTGTTTTTGTCCATCCCTTCCCTTATCCGCCTCTTTTACCAGTTGGTACAGTCGTTCTATTGAAGCGGTTACTTCTTTCTTTATCTCCGCCTTTAAATTGCGCGAGTTGTTGAGGTGGAGCTTCGCCTTGTTCAAACAGGCTCTTGCCTCCGCTGTGATGTTGGGGTAACTAGCCTCGGACTTTTTTGGTAAGCTTGCGGTATCCAGTACTCGCCGCGTCTCAAGAGTGCTGGCAGTCTCCTGAGAGGTGGCTGGCGTAGCGTCATGCTGTAAGTTGACCGGGGACTTTGCCTTGGGCTCCACTTTCCCGGCTTCCCATTCTCCGATGCTACGTCTCACGCAGGGAAGCGAAGGCCCAGCCTTCTCTGTCGAGCGTGGCGAGCACTTGGAGCCCGGTGAGCTCGCGTCCTTTTTAGCCGGTGTGCGGTACATTTTAGCAGTTTGGGTAAAGGTTAGGTTCATGAAAAGGCAGTTAGAAAATACTGGCGGTACTTCTGTGTCCCTGTAAAGGGGGGAAAACACAGAAAGTATCCGAAAGATGTGAATGAGTAAATTTACCGTACGGTCGCAAGACCGTTGAGTCAATATTGACAGTTAAATTTTTGAAGTTCCGTCAGGGGATACTTAAAAGCGTTAAAACACGTTGTTTGAGTCCTGATTTTATATTAAAAACAAAAATGGTACTTTAAAATAAGCTAATATTTTCGAATCGAAATCTAAAATCGAATGTTTACCTAGCCGATGTCAAAGGGGTGGGTGAACAAGAGGTTATTGAAGTTCTTGTACACCAGGCGTATGTGCGTGGTGTCAGAGGACGCGTCTCCACTCGGGCTAGTGGCCTATTGAGTTATTGAAATTAATGTTGATTCCCTGTAAAGGGGGGAAAGTATTAGAAAGGTGGAAATTTCGATCACCGGACAGGACTCGGCCTCGCAGAAGGCAAGCCGGAACACAGGTAGACTTAAGCTATGCTACTATCTTATACACTAACAAAAAGGGTCCCAGACCCTTAGTCTATATAATCTACGTAGACCGAATTAGAATACGGTATTATCTGTTAAATCTGTTGGAGCCAAAAGAAAGCTCTTTTTCTCCCGATTCTAAAGACCCCAAACTCGGTAGGTCTACTAACCCTGGTTGCGGAGTTAGGGCTCGGGGGGGTGAGGTAATCCTGGAGGGGCAGTGGAGGGGGAATATATATATATATAAATAAATAAAAACAGGGTATGGGTGATTTGGATATATACAAATGTACTACGGGAATAGTATTGGGGTCGAAAAGTGAGGGGGTCAAAATGGGGGTCTACCTGAATTATCTATATCTATGCTCTAGCCGGGAGGGGGGGTACTAGGGGGGGGGGAAAATTCACTCAGAATTTTTGTATCTCCAGCGGTTTCCGAGATATGGATTTTTAGGAGGGACGTTCGCTGGTATTTACTGATGGTACTCGTATAGGTACTTATACATACATAATAGATATATTTTTGTAGTGACTGATATGAATATGGACTATGGAGATATTTGTAGGTGGAGGGGAGGTTGGTTAAATATATAAATAATATAAGGTGATGGGGGTAAATATTAGGGGGTGGCTTAGGGATACCCACAGCATATACTATACGTAGTATAGGATATGCAGGGTGGTGTCAAAAATGGGTTATTTCGCTCCGTTCCCGAGATATGCGCGTTTTTCGGATTTCAAAAGTGCCAGGTTCGGTTCTCAGTTGGCGATTTAAATTCTCTTGGCAAAGTTAATTTGACAATTCAAACCCAGCCCATACTCCTCCCCACGGGACGTAACTTGGATCCTATTTGTTGCGCGTGGGTTTTGTTGGTGTCTATTAAAAGCGGAAGAGTTGCACCCACTCCCACATGAATTCCGAACTTTCTGGTTTAGGGGTTCGCGCAAGGGGTAGCTGCAAAGTTGAGGGTTGCAGTGCCTCAGCCGCAAAAAGGGTGGTTTTTTATGATCCCCTGCCCCAAAAAATCCAAAATCCAGTTGTTGTGTTGGTTTTATTGGCTCTTGTGTTCTCCCGAAAATTTTGGGCACAAACCTCCCCTATTCAACCCTTAATCGCGCTAAGTTTACTCGAGAATTTAATTTTAATCATTTATTTCTATTTTGCGTAGCAAGTATATAGTAAAAAATTATTTAAAATGTGGAGTCCTTATTAATATAGTATACCCCAGTATATAATGATTTTTAATCAGGTTTATCAGATTTATTTTTGTCTCTGGGGGAGGTTTATTGTTTATTATCTACGGTACCTTGGCGTTATTTATGTTATAAATCTGTAATTAAATAATTCGGATAGATTTTATTTACAATGTTGGGTAGAGGAGGATATTCCCCATCCAGTGATACTAAATTTAGAGTTTTTACTTAATCCTGAAGGGTTGTAAATTTAATTTTAAAAAGATATTTGCTGACGGAAATATTTATATTACTATTTTTGGGCTTTAATATAAGGTGTAAAAATTTAAATACTATTCAGTTCTAAGGAGAGACACCGAGTAATTATAATAAAAGTTTTTTCCAAATTTTTGGGGTGGAAACAACGAACCCCCGAATTTTTGAAAACTTCTAAATAACTTAAAAACTATAATTCCTTTAAAACCCAAATTTAAAATGTATACAGAAATGTATATGTCCAATTTTTTGCGTCTGTAAAATATATGTGTCAAGGATCTGGTTTTCCAGGAAATAATTTCCTAAGATAACAAAAAGTTTGACCTGTTCTTTTCCAGGTGTTCCATGAGGATTTTTTCAGTGTCAGGTTGGTTTTTAGCTCCTCGTCTGCGTTGGATTCTGGAACTATGTACAGGTTGGGTCGCAACCCTCGGGAACTCTGACCACGTGCCACGTGGTTTTTAGTTTTCCGGTAATATCTCCGGAGCCTTAAATCGGAAAATTCTGACTCAGGTGTCCAGAGGTAGGTCTTCACTCGTTGCACCTAACTGTATTAGCCGATACACAGGTGTCCACTTAAAATCGAGCAGCGTCGACCGCCAAAGCTTTTGATATATGGTTTTTCGTCAATATTTTGCACAATTTTCCACTTTTCACTTTTTTGATTGCACTATTAGCTGCGCCTTAGCAGCGCGCTTCTGGTGATATATCACACTTATCACTTTTCACGAAAAAACCTATTTTTTGGAATTTTTAAGCGCGGAGCGGCTCAAAACTGATCTGCTCACGGCGGGGCGCACCGTGTGACTGCGGTTAGGTTAGGTTAGGTTAGGTTTTTTTTTTTTTTTTTTTTTATTAAATACACCCGTCATCACACGGTGTTGCGTGTTTCCTCTGACATGGATTAATCAGAGACCTTTTTTTACATTTTATTATTATAATAACATGGTACAGATTTTTTAACTTATATTATCCTAATTTTACATTTATTTTAGTAATACCTACATATTCTTAAATTCTTATTTTTATTTCTAAGGCAAAGATAGCTTATTTTACTTTCTAACAGGTGTTTATTTTACTCTTATATTGATTACTTTCCAATATATTCTTACAATACTTGAATGTATATCTTTATACTTTGTTTCTTTTTACGACTTTGGCAGCTATTTCTTTGCAGTATTTTAAAAACTTTTGTCTTGTTTGTTTGTTTTCTATTATTTTGGGTATGTTTTCTAAATTGATGCTTACTTCGGTTTCTATTTCAAAATTATACTTTGCTTGTCCAAATATGGGACACTCCATTATAATGTGCGGCACGCTTTCCTTCTTTTCGGGGTCGCAGGAACATGCCGGACTCTCCTTGCACTTGAAACGGTTCAAATACTCAGAGAACCCGCCATGCCCCGTAAGCACTTGTGTTACTAGGGGATCAACTTTTAATTTACGTACAGTTTTATAGGCTACGATTGCGTCAGGAAAGAAGATTTTGGTGGTTGATGCAGTTTCCCCCGACCGGTATCTCGTGTTCCATTCGTCAAGCGAATCCATTCGGATTTGTCGCTTGACGAATGAAACCGGGCACAGATCGTAATCTGGTCTTGATTTTTTCCCTAACGCTGCCTCCTTTGCCAATTCATCAGCCCTTTCATTCCCCTCCAATCCTGCATGAGCCTTGATCCAGAACAGTTCAAGGGTTTTACCGCAGTTTGTTAGTTTCTGGATGTTCTTCCGGATTTTAAATGCAAGTGGATGGAGGGAAACGCCTTGAGTCACCGTTTCCAGGGCTGACCTGGAGTCGCAGTATACTTCGACAACTGGAGATGCGTGTCTCAAGGCCAGCTCGGAGGCCTTATGCAGAGCTAATAGCTCGGCCTGATAAACGGTGCAGAACTGGTCCAACTTAAACTTTTGGGCTTTGATCTCAATCCCATTTTCCCAGAGGCACAGTGCTGCGCCGACTTTGCCCTCAATTTTACTTCCGTCGGTGAAAATCTTTGGGTTGCTAAGTCCTCGCTGGTCCATTTCCGCACCGTTCATCACGCATTCAAACTGTATACCGATCTGGTCTGCAGGGTGTGGTATTTGTGTATGTGGGACCGGTAACTCAATTTCTCGGTCTCCTGTCACTCTCCGCGAATATCCTCTTTTTTCTTCATAAAAAGAGGCTGCTTCCCGTATTCTGAGATCCAGTGGAAGCAGTCCGGAGAGTAACAAGGCCGAGTTTAACGAAGTTGTCCTATACGCTTGGATGATTTTTTGCACAAACCCACGCTGAACCGCATTGAGCTGCTTCTTCAAACCTATTTTATTTGAAGCCGGTGCCCAAGCACTTGCTGCGTACATTACAACCGGCTCCACTACTGCGATGTATATGGTCCTGATTATCTCGGGTTTCAGGCCCCAACTGATTTTTGCGGCTCTTGCCAGCTGTTTATAAATATTTAGCGCCTTCCTACATACATTCGACGCGTGAGCGTTAAACGTCAATTTGTCATCAATTGTGAGACCTAATATTTTGATCTCCCGAGACAGGGCAATGTCCTCCCCGCCCATGTGCAGAAGTGGTGTGTCATACTTTAGCTTATTTGTGATGACCATGGCTTTTGTTTTGAGCGGTGCAAACTTAAGTTTGTTTTTGACACCCCACTTCTGGACGTGCGCGAGGGCCTCATTCGCCTGCCTCTGGACATCAAATGCTGTGTCACCCGAGAAAATCAGCACCACATCATCTGCGAAGGCTTGGCAGTAATCTCCTCGTTTTTCCAGTTCTTTGAGCAGGGGATCAAGGAGCAAATTCCAGAAAGTAGGGCCCCCTACAGAGCCTTGTACGCAACCTTTACCTGTTTCCTGTATGTGTTCTGCTCCTGCATACCTAACTCTCACTTTCCTGCCGCTCAAATAGCTGTCTACTAGACGTCGCAGGTTTACCGGGCATGTTGTTTCTGCCAGTCGGCATTTCATAGCCGGCCACCAGGCGCTATCGAAGGCTCCCTCTATGTCCAACGATACGACAGCAATGATCTTCTTCTCTTTTAGTTTAAGTCGAATATGTTTTATCAGGTCATAGAGGGAGTCCTCAGTGCTGCGCTGCGGCATGAACCCATACTGACTCCTGCTTGCCTCGGGTAGAATATGCCACCTATTGCGACGTACCAGCATCTTCTCCAGGATCTTACCCAGTACAGGCAATAGCCCAATCGGCCTGTATGCTTTGGGGTGTGCATAATCATCTTTTCCAGGTTTTCTGAGGACTACGACTACTGCCTCCTTCCAGATGGTCGGGAAGTGGGACAGGCTAAGGCATCTGTTTAATACTGCCAGGAAAAGTTGCGGGTTGTGGGTTATAGCAGCCCTGCATATGTCCGCTGTAAGTCCGTCGATCCCAGGAGCTTTCTTAGGGTTAAAACTAGATGCGGCCCACTTCAGTTCTTCCGTCGTGAATAGAGGATCGAATGTTTCACCATCCGTCTTTTCGTTTACTTTATTCGCCAACTCTCTAACTTGTTTGTGGTCCTCATCGTCGTCTTGCGTTTTATCCTCAGGATAAAACGTCTTTGCAAGCATCCTGGCCGACTCCTCGCTGCTAAGAACACTATTTCCTTGCACTAACGGTGTGTCCTCCTGCCTGGTGGCTGTGCGATTTATCACCCTGTATATACTATCCCACATAGTTTCACGCTCCTGTTTTCCGCAAAACTCTTTCCAGCTCGCTGTCAGAGTGTCTTCCATCTTCTGCTTATACTCTTCCTTTGCTGTGAGATACAAGTCGACAACAAATTCTCGGCGTCCCGGTGCAGCACAAGAGATTCTTCTCTTTCTCCTCCTGACGTCCTCCCTCATTTGTGTCAACTCCTCTGTCCACCAAGGCAATCCTGTCTGCTGTCTTTTGTTGACAGTCGGTATGGTCCCTTCACATGCTTTCCCTATTGCATCCGTATATGTTTCAGTTATCTTGTTCAAATCTCCTATTGAGTCTATCCTGTCTATTTCTGTTTTGTTTAGATTATTGTGTTCCCAGATTTGGTTTAATTTCCCATAAAATTGTACCCATTTTGCCTTTTTTGTGTTATATTTTCTAGTAGTTCTTTTTATGTACATTCCTATTGATTTTTCCAGTTTTAGTTCAAACAGGATTGCCCTGTGGTCTGAAGTGGTGACGTCTCCTGCTAGTCTCCAATTTGCCACCCGCCCAAGCATGTCTTCTGTACATGTAGTTATATCCACACAGCTGCAATATCTTTGACCTCCTCTGATGACATCGAAAGTGGGAGTTGTTCCAAGATTTAAGATCTGAAGTCCCAACTCATCCAGCATGCCTGCCAAAGCCTCCCCTCTCTGGTCCAGTTCTCGACTTCCCCACCACGTGTTCCAAGCATTGACATCCCCCCCCAACATTACATCTCTGACTCCAATCTCCTCCACAATTTTCTTGATGTGATCCAAGTCTGGCTCGATAGGCTGTCCACCATCCAGGTACACTGACACAACTCCTATTTCCCATGCTCCTGTCCTCAACTTCGCCACTGCGAAGTTTTCAGTTGTCAAGGTTGGGCACTGTGTGAGGTCTATAGTATCATCAAAGAGTACAATTGCCGCTTTATTGACCTTCTCGGTTTTCCGCACGCATTGCACTACTCGTGTACCCGGATAGCTCTTCATTTCTCCGATCCCACCTATATATGGCTCCTGGACCATTGCAAACGCCCATTTTCTTTTAGCTGCTTCTACAATTAATTCAGCTGTGGCGAGTTTGCACTTCTGGAGATTTGCCTGTGCCACGCAATATTGGTGGGGTCTGCCTTCACCTACACTGTATGTCCCATTTTCGCCTGTGACCACCTTAGCAATACGCTACGGTTGATCTCGCTAAGGTATCCCATCGTTTTCTTACCGGGCACTCGGGACTAAACGCATCGTGACCCACATGTTCCAGCTTGGCCCTAAGACAGTTTCTGCATGTCGGATCCACCCCAGTGAGCCAGTCTGGACACTTCGTTCTGAGGTGTGGACCCGCGCAGTGGCTGCACAAGTCCACTGGGTCTTCGCGACAGATTCGTTTTCCGTGTCCAAATCCTAGACAACGCGAACACTGTATAAGCGGGGACTGATCTACTACCCTAAGCCGCTGGATATCAATATGGACTGTGCCGACTTCCGTTAGTCTGCTCCATATAATTGGCGATACGCTCAACACAATGTGCGCAGTGTGCGGGTTTCTGGCCTTCCTTCTATATTTAACTGTCACTCTTTCGTTCTCCTCACTAACACCCCTGAATATGTGATGGTTTTGGGAATGTAGAGCCTTAAGGACATCTTCATCGGTGTTGTATTGAAGGACTCCACGTATGATCACCAGTGGGTCTTTATTCCTTACTTCCTCAACGTTTAGTTCTGTTCCTGCTCTATTTATTCTGTCCTTGACTCTATCGATCTCTTCCTGCGTATTGCAACCCACTATCACCTTTCTATCTCTTCCTTTCCTGATCTTATCTATCTTGACTCCTTCTTCTTTGGCGTTTACGGCCTTTCGTATTTTGTCAAACACTTGCTCCCCCGTGTCTTTCTCATCCTTTGAGGTGACCACCACTGAGTGCATAGCCGTTGTCTCTGGGTGTTGCCTCCTAGGAGAACCGGCCGCCACACTAGCGTAAGTCACCCTTTCCTCTCTATTCTTTTGCTCTATCTCTATGACTTCCTTCAATTTTTCCATTTCCTTACGGTTTTCTTCGAGCTGCCTTCCATGCTGTTCTATTTTCTTAATCAGTTCACTATCTTCTTTATCCTTTCTTGTGTCCTTTATAACTTCCTTTTCCTGTTCTACGCAAGCTTTTATTCCTTTGTCAGAGCTCTTTTCCGCTTCTCCTTCTTTGACCAGTTGAAAAAGCCGCTCTATGGCATGAGTAACCTCTGCTTTGATATCTGTTCTCAGATTCCTTGAGTTGCCGAGGTGCAGCTTAGCTTTCATTAAGCATGCTTTCGCTTCAGCCAATCTGTTTGCGTATTTCGGGTTTTCTGTTTTTGGTGATGTACCCGAAGCCTCGGCAGATGCGGAGCGCGTCATCAACTCCTTTCTCTCCTGTGGTAGGTGCGACTTCTGTTTTGGCTTCGAGGGAGCCACCGCGACCGTCTTTGATGGTGTCTTTGGGGATGCCGTCTTTTCCTCTGACCTTCCAGCTTCCCAATCTCCTATACTTTTCCTTACTTTGGAAGTCAAGTCAATATTTTTTGTAGAAGGGCCTGCCTTCTCTGTCTCTTTTGATGGGCTTGGACAGCCCTCGTCTCTCTTAGCGTCCATGTCTTTTTTTGCAGGAGTACGATACCCAAACATTTCCAGAGAAACACGTCAATCTTTGTGAATATTACGTCAATAAACGTTGTGTTGACAATAGTCGATAAAAGGTAAAAGTTATATTGTGTATAAGGTTTGTATAAGTTATATAAATAGTTTTGCAGAAATTAAACAAAAAGATCTGTAAATAGTCAGTTAGTTGCGTCCGAAGGAGAAATATACTAAATAAGAAATAATAGTTGTAGAGTCACAGACTCTATTCGTTTTTTTTTTTTTTTTTTTTTTTTTTTTATTTAGTCAAGTTTTGCCTATTTTTGGTAGAACCAGTCTTTCTACCTAGTGTCCAAAGTATTCCTAATTAAAAATAATATAGTTTATCAAAAATATTTAATTGCTCTACGTAGAGTCTGTTCTACACTTCAAACCAAAGGTCTCTATGTTTGAAGCTGAATGTTGAAAACCGCACCTCGATAGGACAAAAACTGGCTGAGATAAACAGGTTTCAATTTTTCCAATATGGCGGTCAAAATGGCCGCCAAACTTAAAAACGTTGTAGCTGCGTCAGTTCCAATCGCAAAAGAATGCGGTTTTGATAGCTGTGGTAAGCTCGTCAAATTCTAAATTGTAGGGCATTTGCCCGATGGTAAAATTTTTTGCTCTACAATTATAGAGTTGTTCAAAAAACTTTTAAGTCGCGTCACGCCCGTTCAAAAGAGTCCAAACACCGGCAATTTGTGACCAAGGAGACTTAAGATATCTTTAAATTAAGTTTTCCAAGATGGCGTCACCAAAGATTTGCGATAGCTGTAGCTCCGGTTATATTCAACATAGATTATCCGTGTTTGGGCTCGCTAAACTTGGATTTTTGCGGCCCATACACTGAAATAGCTGCCAAAGCTGTACAAGAATTTTTCTTTTTTGCTATTGAGTGATGAAACGACACCAACTAAGAAAATAAATAACACTGCGGTTTTTTACAGTAAAAATCTGAAATTTTGGATACTAATACTAATAATAAAGACTAAAATTTAACAATATTAAAAACACTATGCTAACGCTTTAGTTTTTGAAATAATTAACATTGAAAATGTACAATATAAAATAAAAATCTAAATGTCAATAACTTCTAAACCACTTAACTTTTCAGTAACCTTGATATGGTTTTCAACTGGTCCTATTGTCTGCCAAGTTATGCTGATCTCAAATGCCACCCGAAGCAACTGGATGAGTGACCTCGTGGCCACGTGGTTTTTGGATTTCTTTGAATATTTCCGTGAGTTTTCACAGGAAAAATCTGGAACTGAAGCTCTTGCTAGAGCCTATTGTTGGGCATCTTTTGCCACTGAAAAATGTATATGTCGCCGCGATAAATCGAGCAGCGTTTCACTTTGAATGTTTAAAATTCACTTAATTTTCACTTTTTCACAGGGAAATTTTTTCTATTGCACTCCGGAAAATTTTTTAATCACCACCACATGCGCGTCACTTTTCCGCAACTTTTGATATGTATCACAAAGGGGTACGGCAACAATTTACCACTTTTACGATTTTTTAAGCACGGAGCAGATATAAAACGTGGCGTCCCGGGCGGCGGTTCAAGCCAGACTGGTTAGGTTAGGTTAGGTTAGGTTTTTTTTTTTTTTTTTTTTTTTTTTTTTTTCGGCAGGAGTGGGAAATCCTCATGGACGCCCAGACTGCCTCACAGGTGAGCCAGTTTGGGCAGTGCCGGACTCTTACCGGCTAAAACCACACTCCTGCCTCACAATTAATCCACAGACATGGAGGTCCGTGCCTTTGTTTGGGTACGTGTTATTTGTTTACAGTTTTTTAGTGATATATGCAGTTATTGTGCTCCTTCATTGGACACATAGTAGCTTAAATACTAATCTTAAAAATCTACGTGAGTCCATCAATATATATATATATAATTTTTTTTTTTTTTTTTTTTTTTTTTTTTTTTTTTTTTTTTTATCTACACAAGACAGGCATTACTTATTCTAATGTTACACATTTATTTTATACAAACATTTTACGACATTTATTGATTGATTGATTTAAACTTCATGGCAGTGCGAGCCGACCAGCCCCAGGCGACGGCTTCCCTTCACGGATATGACGTACACATCTGCGCCGTTCAGCTCAACCATTTCAAAGGGAACCGATCGACCAGACGTGCAACGCCACCATCGGCGGGACTTTTACGTAAGCATGACAGACTCGCTCTGCCATGAAGCTTCACATGATTTTGTTTCTATGGTACGTGGAGGGTTGGGATTGGTTAGTATTAGTGTGTTGGGAGTATGGATGAGGTCTGGTTTGTGGAGTCTTATTTGAGGCGGGGTGTCACGACCAGGGATTTTGCCAGCCCGAGCAGGTGTTCCGCGACTGCTGCGTCTCGATGTTTCATGGCCATCTTAAGGTTGTAGTCGATGACCATTTTAGTCGGCGCATCCATCGCCCTCTTAATAAAGCGGCCTGTGGCGTCATCGGCGTCGTCGGAGTAGTAGACGCAACTGACAGTATGTCTCGACATTGCCACCACCGCGTGGGAGATGCTTTCGTGGACCTGGAGCCTCCTGGACTTCGTGTTGACGATGATTACGCTATCGTAAGTCAACCCCTGAGCCTCGTGGATGGTTAACACGCGCGACCCTTCACCGGACCCATATCCCTGGCTTGCAAGAGAAGCTTTCTCCTCTTGCGTGTGAACCAGGAATAGGGTGTTTTGGGCAGTTCTCGGTATTTGCGCTCCTGTGTAACCCTCCACCCTCAGGGAGTGGACCCGCGACAGCGACGACTTGGAGGAGTATATACCGGAGTATATCTCACTCAGCGCAAACGCCACATCCATCGGGTTGCGGTGTGTGCAAAGCAGCTCCTGGGTGATTCCAGCCACCAGGTTTGGACGGGTATACCTTAACTCGAATAGGTTCTCTCTGTCCAAAAATGGAAGCTGGTTTACGTCTCCGATGAGGACAATCTCGCTTGCTCCAGACAACTTTACTGCCATAACTATGGCCCCAAAGTGGTTCATAAGAGCTTCGTCTACCGTGAGGCGATAGCACTTCTCTTGTTTTTTGAACCCGTTGACTAAAATTGAGGCCATAGTGCGCACCTTTGTCTTTACTTGATCTCCTAAGCGGCGCGCAAGCTTCTCCCTGAGATCTTTGGCAGCTTCGGTCGTCGTGGTGGCTACGACGTCCTTCTCCCCATCGAAGTGCTTCACCACCCAGGTTGTCTTGCCGCAACCCGGGACTCCGTTGACCCACCTGATATTGGGTACCGCCCAATTTTCCTGTGATGCTGGGGTGCCTGAAGTCCCCAAAATGGACTGTGCCATTTCGAGGATCTTATCGTCCAGCATGATCTTGGTACATTTGGCGGTAACCACTATCGGGTCGTCGTTAGGTGTTTTAAACTTCAGTTTGCCTGAGCGCTCCGTTTCCTCCTCGTCCAGGGTCACAAAACCACACTGCGCGCTGTAGGCTGCCATGTACGACCCCGTCATTTCCCCTTTGATGACTTGAGATGTGACGTTGTCGTACACTGCTGCCTCTGCTTCCTCGAGTAGTACCCTTAGCAGTCCTTCTGTGTCTCGAAGGTAGGTCTGCAGGATCTTCCGGCATGTCGTAAGATTGACCTCTCTGGTCGCTCTCACGATTGCTACGTACTCGAGGAACGCACTCTTTACGTGGTCCGTGGTGCCCGAATCAACTGCGAGGGTCGGTGGGCTGACTTGCCCCTTGTCGGCTCTTGTAGGCGTAGGCTTCTGAGGTGTTGGTTCTTTCCCCTTTCTTTTAAAGAACTTCTCCATCGCTGTTGGTGATGCGTGGCTGGTGCTTGGGAGCAGTGCGTTGAGGAAAGTGCCGAAGGCTTTCAGGCGACTCCTCGACCGGGCCCGGTCCTCCGGGCTAGCGGTTTTGCTCTGCTCCTTTGCAGCCTTTTCGGCGGCTGCCTTTTGCTGGGCCCTCTCTGATCCGCTTTGAGTGATCGAGCCTGACGTGGAGCTCGTCGCATCGGCTGTTTGGTGTCTGGGGACTTTGAGGAAACTCAGAGTTTCCCCTCTGTCCTCATACACTACTACCTCATGGTGTTCTGAGGCTTTTAGACAGCCGAAGCGATCTGCGACGTCTCCCCTTTCCCCCTCGATCATCATTGCGTCGATGCTGATGGTACGGGCTGTGACTGCCATGTACTCTCCTACCTCCCTGATCTTTTGAAGCAGTGAGCTTGCTTGGGCAAATGGAGTCTCCTCTCCCCACTCGACTAGTGCGATCGTCTTCCCTTTGACTCGCACCAGGCGGCATCGGTGAGTGGCTACTTCCACATGCGGCAGTGCGGCGTACTTACTGCCTTTCATGCTCGTTTTGGTGGTGCTTCCGTTGATCAGGGCGGCAAGGCCTGGTGAGATATGTATACGGGCTCCAGCTCGGCTCGAGCCCACGCAGAAGCTTATGCCTAGCCTTTCTCCTTCTCTGTTCATGAAAAGAGCGACGCCTCGCAGTCTGATGCCAGGGGTTCCGACTCCCCCGCACGCCAGAAACTCCGAGATGGACATGGAGTTGAGTGCTGGTTGTAGGCTGGCTTGTGCTATCGCTGCTGCTGGTGCTACCGCGGGTGCTGGCCGTTGAGTGATGTTTGTATGTGTGGTGGTTGTTGTTGTTGTTGCGGAGTTTGCTGTGGTTGTTGTTGTGGTCGTAGATGGTGGTCGGTTCCGACTACGCAAGGGTGCGTCCGTTTTGTTGGCCGCTGCTGCGACTATGGCGACTTTGCTCGCGAATACCAAGAATAGTTTTCTGGAAGCCGGTCTCCCCATGATGGTGTGGAGTATGGACTGGCTTAGCTGGGTTCCGATCTTTACTTCCAGCTCTATTCTGTCGTGACTGAATCGTGGGCATTCGAAGAGCAGGTGCCAGACTGTCTCTTCGCAAACGGGGTCACAGACGCACGAGGGACTATCTTTGAGATGGAAGCGGTGGAGATACGCTGAGAATCCTCCGTGTCCTGTTAGGACTTGTACGTGGACCGGTGTGAGAACTGCGTTTCTAAGTGTTCTTTTTGCCGCTAGGACGTCTGGGAAGAACACTTTTGTGACCGCTCCTGTACTCGAGGATTCGTATCGCGCTTGCCACTTCTTTATAGTCTCTTCCCGTATCTTCCTCCTCACGAACGATACGGGGACCTTGTTGTAGTCGGCTGTCGCATTATTAAGGGCTGCCTCCTTGGCCAGCTCGTCCGCTCTCTCATTCCCTTCAGTTCCCACGTGGGCCTTGAGCCAAAAGAACCTCACTTCTCTGCCCTCTTCTCTGGTCTCGCGGACGCTTCTCTTGATTTGAAGTGCCAGGTGGTGAGTGACAGACGGTCTCCGCAGCAGGTCAAGCGACGATCTTGAGTCACTTAAGATGCTTACGGAGGCCGCCCTGGATTCTCTTGCCATCCTGGCAGCTCTGAAGAGAGCGTACATTTCCGATTGGAAGACTGAGTTGTGGGGTTCAAGGCCAAAAGTGCTGAACGTTGACTCCTTCCCGTTTTCCCACCAAGTTAGGGCAGCGCCAACTTTCCCCTCTATCTTGCTGCCGTCGGTGTATATTTGGGGACCAATTACTTGATGGGTTTCCAGGGTTTCGGGAGTCAAGTCCTCTAGGCGTGCGTACTCTGTAATCGTGAGTAGCGATGGGTGGGAATTTTGGGAGTGGGGCACGTTGCACTCCAGCTCGCGGCCCGGTGGTATGAACTCTTGGGAGTGACCCTTTCTGATCTTAAACAGGGTTGCTGCCTCGATTACCCGGAGATCTAGTGGGAGTTGACCTGACAGAATAAGTGCCGATGTTAGAGATACCGTGCGGTATGCTTTGCAGATCTTCTGCGCGAAGCCTCTCTGCAGTGAGTCAAACTGATTCCTTGTCATCAGTTTCTCAGCTGCGGGGGCCCACGCACTCGCTGCATACATCACGATGGGCTCTATCACCGACACATATATTGTCCTAATTATCTCTGTGTTGAGACCCCAAGTCACCTTTGCCGCGCATGCCAACTGCTTGTAGATGTCTGCGGCCTTTTTACAGATCGCCGACACGTGCGCGTTGAAGGTGAGTTTAGAGTCTATTGTGAGACCTAGCAGCTTTACCTCCTCGACCAGGTTCAGCCGCGTGCCCGACATGTAGAGTACCGGAACGTCGTACTTCAGCTTTCTCGTTAACACCATCGCACAGGTCTTGTGTGCGGCGAAACGTAGCTTATTTTGGGCGCCCCATTCCGATACTGTGTCTAGCGCGTTGTTGGCTGATTGCTGCAGGGGACCGGCTGTGAGGTCCGAGAGAACTAGGACAACGTCATCTGCGAAGGCTTGACAATATACTCCCTTACTAGCCATCTTATGTAGGAGCGAATCTAGGATCAGGTTCCAAAACGTCGGACCGGCAATTGAGCCTTGGACGCATCCCTTTGTGGTACCTTTCTCACTAGTCGCTCTGGCGTAGTTGACCCTGATGTTCCGGTCTTCCAGGTATGAGGTGACGAGAGTGTAGATGTTTTTGGGACAGTTTTTGACCACCATCTGTCGCTTGAGTGCTGGCCACCACGCGTTATCGAAGGCCCCCTCTATGTCCAATGATATCAAAAGCACGATTTTTTTGGCTTTGATTTCGGCTCGTAAGTGGCCCATTAGGGTATAGAGGGCGTCCTCGGTTCCGCGCTGCGGCATGAATCCAAACTGGTTTGGGTGGAGTGTTGGGAGGAAATGCCATTGCATTCTGCCTACTAGGAGCTTCTCGACGATTTTTCCTAGGACCGAGAGCAGACCTATTGGCCTGTAAGACTTTGGGCTGGTGTAGTCATCCTTTCCTGGCTTTCGGAGGATGCACACATGGGCGACTTTCCACTGCTTCGGGAAGTGTGACAGCGACAGGCACCTATTAGCTATCGCTAAGAACACCTCCCGATCGCAGTTTATTGCTGCCGTGCAAATGTCTGCTGTTAATCCGTCGGGACCGGGGGCTTTTTTCGGATTCTGGTTCTGGAGAACCATTTCCAGCTCCGCAGTCGTGAAGAGAGGATCGTCGGCAGACAGTCCCAGGGGGTTCTTCTCCTTCGCCAGCTTCCTTAGGCTTCTGTGGTGGGGCTGTTCGGCATCCGTTGAGTCGTCGGGGTAAAAGGTTTTTGCCAGAAGATCCGCTGACTGCTCGGGGCTGAGCGTTTCGCCTGCGGTATTTCTCAGGAGGGCGTCGTCCTGTCTTCTGGCTGTCTTCCTTAGTACCCTGTAGATGCCGTCCCACATGCTCTCTCGGTCCTGCTTCGAGCAAAACTCCTTCCAGTTTGCTGTGGCTGCTTCCGTCGCTGCTGTGGTGTACGCAGCTTTAGCCAGGACGTATTCTTGGATAGTGAAGTGTCTCCGACTTGCGGCTGCGTTCCAGATCCTTCTCTTCTTCGTCATAGCGTCTTTTTTGAGACTGTCTAGAGAAGGAGTCCACCATGGGGGCTTTGCGTCGTGTTTGGGCGACCCCAGTTTTGGGATCGCTTTCCTGCATGAGCGGTGGATGTTCTGCGTGTATGACGTGATGATTGTCTCCAGATCCTGTGGGTTAGAGACGTCCGAGACTCTGACTGGTGTGATGTCGCTGTCCGCTAGGCTGATCTTGAAGTGCGTGCTGAAGTCGGACCACTTTGCCTTCTTAGTGTTGTAGATGCGCGTCGAGATTGGCCTTAAGGGTTCCAAGGCCTTTTCTAAGCGCATCGAGAAGGTTATTGCATTGTGGTCTGACGTCGTTAGACTTCGTTCTACACGCCACTCCTCGACCTTACCCAGCAAGGACAGGCTGCATGTCGTCACATCGACGATGCTTGTGCACCATCTGTCACCTCTGTAGGTCTCGAACGTCGGTGTTTGGCCCGTATTTAGGATGTGGAGATCCCGCTCGTTGAGGAATGAGCTGTACGCTGCCCCGCGATGGTTTTCGGAAACACTTCCCCACCACTGGCTCCAGGCGTTAATGTCTCCTCCCACCAGGATGTTGGTTGTGTGCAGTTTTTGTATAGTGCTGTGTGTTTCGAGAAGGTAGGGTTCGATTTCCTGGTCACCCTCAAAATAGACCGATAGCACTCCAAAGCTGAGCTGGCCAACTTTCAGCAAAACGGCAGCGATGTTCTCGGTCACAAGCTGGGGGTCGTGGATGACCTCCAGATTGTTCCCGAAAACAACGATAGCCGCCTTAACTGGTTTTTGGCGGTTGAGGCTGCACTGGATGACTTGCGTGCCGGGACATTGTTTCATTACACCTGTTCTACCTACATAGGGCTCTTGAACAAGTGCTACTGAAACTCCCTTTGCCTGAGCCGCCAAGTGGAGTTCTTCTGTGGCCAGCTTGGAGCGCTGAAGATTAGCTTGGATGAACCGCAATCTTGCCGTCGGTCTTGTTGTGTTTTGAGGGGTGACTGGTTGACTGGTGTGTGTATTACCTTGGCTGCCTTTAGCAATAAGAAACGCGCGACCTCGCTATGCCATCCCATTTTTGGCGTTCCTGGCAGTCTTCGCTGAACGCTGTGTGTGCCAGGTCGCTGCCCGTCCTGTGTGCCACCTTGCAGTTTGTGCAAGTGGGCTGTTTGCCATCAGCTCGAGTGAGGCAGTCCCTTATGTTGTGTGCTCCACTGCAGTAGCTGCAGACATCTTTTGCGGCCCTGCATATGGACCTGTTATGTCCATATCCTAGGCACTTTGAGCACTGGACTAGGGGGGACTGGTCCTCAATCGAGCATCGCTTGATGCCCACGTGAACTTTCTGCACCTGCGTGTAGCATTTCCAAAGCTCTGGGGAGATCTCCAGAACAGGGTGGCACTCATAGGGGTTTCTCGCGCGCTTCCTATAGCGCACCTTTATGGTCTGTCCATCGACAGCGACGTTCTGCAGAAGGTGTTTGTTCTGCGCCTTTAGGAGATCGACGATCTCCCCGTCGCTATAGCTGGACAGCACTCCCTTGATGCAGACTAGGGGATTATGCGGTTTTGGCTCCTGGACCTTGAGCCCTGCGTTCGACTGGACTTGCTCCTTGATCTTAGTCAAGTCCGACTTGGTCGCGCACCTCATTACCACTTTCTGGTTCCGTGCTTTGCGTACCGTGTCCACTCGGGCTCCGCTTGTTTTGAGGTCCAGGGCGGTCCTGATCCTCTCGATCACGTTGTCCCCAGTGTGCTGGGGGTTCGTGGAGGAGACGATCAGAGTGTGATTGGCTTGTGTAGGCGGTTTGGGGGGCTTGGGTTTACTGGCGACCTGGGCGAAAGTTTCGGGGCCCTGCTGTTGTTGTTGATGCGGTCTGTCCGCTTTTCCCAGGTTAGCTACCCCCTTCTCGATATTTTGGAGGGACTTCTTCACCTCCCCGACTGCGAGTTCTGCTTCCAGATTCAGCGCTGGGGGCACCTGGATTTGCGGCTCTTTGTCGCGCAGTACGCGGAGGTCTGCCGAAACGATCTCTAGCCTTTCCGAGATCGGTTTCAGATGCTGTAGAAGGTTTATTTGTGGCTGTGGTGGTGGGGGGGAGGCCAGAGGCCTATCGGCGATGGCTTGTAATTGAAGCCGCAAGCTTCCTATCTCCTCTTTGAATATGGCGGTTGAGAGAGTGTCCGTCTCCCGGCTACTCGGGTCCATCTCCGTGGTCTTTGGCTGGTCGAGGTCATGTTTGAGTCTCTCCAGTGCCTTTCGGAGCACGTCCAGCTGGTTGGAGATGCTGGATACGTTTGTGTCGAGGCGTGACAGGCCGGCCCCCATCGAATCCCTCTTGGGATCTCCTCCCGGGGCTCTTGCACTTTCCTGCCTAGTCCTCTCGTGCTCTTTCTGGTTTCGGAGACTCGCTGAAGTGACCTCGCCTTTTAACTCCTTGATGCCATTAAAGGCTTCGAGGGTTTCGTGGCCGAGCCATTCCCGGATTCCTTTCGCCTCTTTTTTGGTGTCGGAGACGTCAGTCCGCATGAAGGCTTGTGCAGACCAGCGCGACTTGTCGCGCGACGCGTCGCGTGGGGATTCTGCGATATTATCGCCACGCAATACCTTTCACACTAGCGCGATTATCGCAGCGCGGCACCGCGTAGCGGACGCGATATGCTGCGCGATACCAAAAATAGGAACATTTTGTATGGTGTCGCCGCGATATCGCCGCGATATCGCGTAGCTGGCGCGACGCGATACCAAGAGAGTATAAATGGCGGTGCAAACCAAGCTGAGCTCAGTAGACGATCTTCGTCAGAGGACGAAGGCTGGTCTGTGCGTGTTTGCTCAGCGTGGGGTCCTAGGTTCGATTCCTCGGTCAACATAGCCCAACCTAACCTAAGTAGGTAGTACCTACCACAGTTTGACCAGTGACCGCACAAGCACGAATGACGAAACTGGCGAATTCGGTCTTTTACGAAGTACCTATTTATTATAAATCTAGATTTTTTTAATTTAGTTTCCAATTTATGTGATTTCGGAAAAATTACTTAATTTCTACATGTAAAGTGTACTTTCGGCTGCAACCTGTTTTTATGGCCTTTCTAAGAGTAGGTAGGAACTTACGTATCAGTTTTGAAATCATCTTAATTATTTACACACTCGTAGAGTTGACAACAAACGAGTAGGTATATACTGGAACTAACCTAGGTACCTATTTACTTTCTTTTAATTTACTTATCAAACTAATTCCGTGTCTCCGTGAATTCTTCTCTAAGTAGTAAAATTTTATTGTGCTCAATATGATATGTAGGTATAATACCGGGTTACTCCCGTGTGGCAACGTTCCCGTTTGGCAACGCTACATATAATACATTGGTTATATTTGTAGATATTACGTACCTGAGCACACGTTAAAGTACAGTCAGAGTAAAAGTTCTAGTGTGCCTTTATAATAGAATTGTTGCTATGTTCAGTTTTAATTTTATATTTTCGAGTTGTTTGTATAGTCACAAATAGATATAAACATTTGGAATGAATAAACAAAGTTTACCTATATTATATTCTAGTAACGTATGTTGTTGATTTTGCTTCGCTTAGTTTAAATAATTACTAGTCATATTATATTATATTTTTATACAGGATGGCCCTTAAAAAAATCGGTTGTTCCACACATTTTGACCGCGTATGTTTTTCTAAGAAACAACAGATTTTTTTTTAAATATCATGTACTGAATGCATGGTAAAAGTTTTCGAGTCAATGTCCCTGCCAGCCTGTATGGTACATAAAAAATTAAACTACAAAAATCTTAAGTAGGTAAGTACATACTTCTAAAGTGAAACTTTTATTACGTCGTATCAAACTTTTTAATCTGTGTGTTGCATGTCGCGTGACGGTCGGCCGCGGAGTAGGGATAAAGTGAAAGCCAAGGCCAATATGGCGGCGCCTATAGAAGTTTCACTTTTACCGTGGTTTCATAAAACCACACAATCCTTTTTTTAATTTCAAACATATTACTTTAAGTACTTAAAAAATTCTTTACGTACTGACTGTACCTGGTGCACACGAAACATCGCTATAGGTATTGCCAGACGGGAGTATACCATAGATGAATAAATACGCATTATAATTGGCGAAATGCGGGTGTACTATATGTAGGTAGATCCTACCTGTGGTAAGTACCTACACCTCTGCCTAATCCTTTGGGGATTGCAGGCGTGATATTTAAAAAATACCTACTCATAAATACTCGGTGATAACTTATTACTTAATTCTAAGTAATTCTTATGAAATGAGTGATCCAATTATAAAATAAAATTACTAGCTGCGCCGTGCAGTTTCACCCGCATAAGTCTCGATCCCGTGGGAATATTGGGATAAATTTAAATAGTATGAATAGTATCCTATATCCTAACCCAGGTCATGGTCTACCCATGTTCATCCAAATCCGTTCAGCCGTTTTAGCGTGACAGCGTAACAATAAAAAAAACTCACTTTCGCAATTATAATAATACTGGCTTCTGCCCGCGACTTCGTTTACGTAAAAGGTGTTTTTTTTTTTAAATAATACGTACGTTAAGACGCAGATATATTACAGTGACCTTGAATGGTTAGCTTGCGTCTTCTGTATTGAGCTCACGCAACGAGTCGTACATCCAGCCAGTAATAGGACTCGCCCATCAAGGAGCGCTGTCCCAAATTAGACGCATTATTAATTTATTACACGTAAAACAAAAGGTATTTTAATAAAACACGTATACTAAAAGAACAGTAATTTAATTATCTTTGAAATGATGAAGTTTTCAGAAAAATACGCTTGCGCTTGCGTCATTCTCAGTTTTTTATCCGCGTTAGACATAACTTTACAAATTAATTTCACTATGTAATATAAACATAATCTAAAATATGCCTATATTAAAATATTAAGAAAATGCTCTAATTTAACATATATTTTTTCCAAATCACTAACACTACACGTTTAGACGTCATCTTCAGTATAAAATCGTTAAAAGTCAGCTATCGTCCCCTTATGGAGCTATTTTAGGTACTTACCTACATCACGCATTTATGAGTAAGAGTGCAACTTTAAAACGTTAGGTAAAAGTACTAGTTCTTATAGGTAAGTAATCTTAAATCATGTAGATTGTAGGTTATTCTCAAAAAAATTCAAAAATAATGTTATTTTAAAGTACTTCTGCGTACACTATACTTTTAGTATTGTTTCTTCCGGCAGAAGTAGATATTAATTTTCACCAGAACCAAATCTCGATAGGGCAACATAATAGTTGCCCGTACGAAAGACACTCTTGGCGTAAATCTATTCCTATGTTTGCCCCTGGGCCTTATTAATTGTTACCGCAAACGATACCTTCACCTGAAATCGCGCGCAGTACCTACTTGATCACTATTTTATTGCGATGTTATTTTAAAATTGCGATATCTCCTAATATAAAATCGAATGATGTAAATGGCAATTTTGTTTTAAATTAAATACTAGTGATGAATAACGTATTTATTTGGATAAGGATTAATATCATGTTGTAAAAACACCTTCGCAAATAATGCATTATTTTAGAACAAATTTGGTTGGCATAAAAAAGGTTATAATAAGCCAAACTTAAAAGATAGACATAATGCTGTCGCGGACTTTTTTTTAGAACTTTTAAAGGGAAACAGTTCTGTCATACATGATTTTTGCGGAACTTTAACCGTTTATGCAGCGCACGCAGCGGAAGCTCTCAAAAGGAAAAAAAAAAACCCGATTTTGAAACATTCTTCATCGGTGCTCCGCTCCTATTAGTCTTAGCGTGATGATAAATGGGCTATCTAACACTGAAATAATTTTTCAAATCGGACCAGTAGTTCTTGAGATTAGCGCTTTCAAGCAAACAAACAAACTCTTTAGCTATATATATTAGTATAGATAGATTAATTAGGATAGTAGGTACTTTAACTACTAACAAACAAACTGTCTCGTTGGTCTAGTGGTCGCAAGTAGCAACTGCGCGTGAGCTCCTGAATGTAACACAGCCGTACGCATTCAGACGTTGTACCTACTCGAATCGACTCTCGCACAGCTGATATTCACACACTCGACTGCTAGCGGAGCCCTAGCGCTCTTACGATCGCTCTGCCACGCCACCCGCGCAACAGACCGCATCCGCTAGAAAGTACCTACCTACGACGAACGCAGACCATTTCAACTCGCGCTGCCCGCCCACTTAAGTGCCTGCTACACGGTCGCCAACCGCGTCCTGACAGAGGTGACCATGGTGGTTTACAACCGTGTAGATAGTGGTTTACGACCAAATTTCAAACAGCTCTGCCTGTCGCCAGCCAAGGTCACCTCTGTCGGGGACGTAGTTAGCAGCTGTGTAGCAGGCCCTTTAGTTAAGTGAATACTTCTTTAGGCGCGTTGGGCATTTTTAAGATGGGAAAAAACAATTGAACTCGCGACACTGTCACCGAGACATCATTTTTGTAAACGCGATTGTGCTCTTTATTTATATTGCGTTACGGATCAATGTTCTATGCAAGTATTTTTACTTTAAAGGTTTTGGAAGTATTTTTTTTTTAAACGCGATTGTGCTCTTTATTTAAGTAGATAACGTTACGGACCAATATTGTATACACGTATTTTTCTTCCACCAAGGCGATCTTGTTCAAGTTTTCACTTCTGTCGGCACTCCTGAAGTGCCACTGTTTTTTTATGATTTTATTATACCTACCACTTTGTCGGCGTGATTTGCCATGCCAAATTACAGCTTTCTAGTACCAAGAGTCTCTGAGCCCTGAGCCTGAGCTAAGTCACGGACAGACAGACAGACGGCGAAACTACATATAAAGGTTCCTCGATGACAACGGAACTCTAAAAAGGATCCCGCTAGATGAAAACAAGCTTACGAACGTAATTTCTGCTGTAGTAGGTACTATCTAAGGTTTTTAAAAATGAATGAATAGAAATAATAATTTGAAAAGTAGGTAAGTACCTACCTACATTGGAAGGAGTATCTCCAATAAAATTTTCAAAGCTCCAAGCAATAGAATAACGAAGGGCTAAGCTGGATAGGAACCGAAATTAAATGCCGTTTTTGTCTTAGTAGCGGAGGAACACACCCAAGCCATAATTTCCAATATAAGCTGATCTCGCATTGTATAGGATTTCCATAAAATGAGAGGTCGGTCAACATATAGGTACCTACTGCAAATGTATAGCTTGATAATTATGTTGCCACGTGTAGGTACATTGAATGTTTTCGTTCGCTTAGACATTGGACATGTAAGTACAGTCAATAAGCTAACAGTCTACATCGGTTTCGTTGCTGTGGCTCAGGCTCAGGTGGGATGGGCCAGCTAGATAGAAACATAATATCAAAATCTGCAAATAAAATAGTATCGGTCTATGGCAGTGGCAAACTGCGGCGCGGCGGCAGGCGCGGCGCAGGACAGCGGCTGGCTTGCGGCATCTTCAAAAGGTACCTACAATCTTTGACCGCACCGCCGCCGCCCGCCGCCACGCGCCGCCTAATCCATTAGTAAGTCAGTGCAATGTAATTCTTATGTGATTGCAATAAGGTATAAGTTAAAATGATAGACATTTGCGAGGACTTTTTTGGTCTGAAATGGAGAAATTAATATTTTTATGTAAAGTTTGTCAAACATCTTAATTTATACCTTAATGCATTGAGAAAAAACTGACATTGCTATGACTAACTATTTTGTTTATGATTTTATTTCACTTTTAGTCTGTCAGTCTCCTCT
The DNA here is from genome assembly GCA_963680765.1 of Agrochola lychnidis. Lineage (NCBI taxonomy): Eukaryota > Metazoa > Arthropoda > Insecta > Lepidoptera > Noctuidae > Agrochola > Agrochola lychnidis. The sequence goes on along the minus strand of OY796857.1, from coordinate 58,954 downwards.
GCCTTTTCCCAACTGTGTTGAGGTCGCCTTCCTGTCTTACCGGATGCAGCTGAATACCAGTATTTTACGTGGAGCGACTGCCTATCTGATATTCACAACCCAGTAAATGGGTAAGTAATAGGATACCCCTTGATAAGACTGGTTATCAAACTTTCGGGCTTCTGACGACCCGTAACGACTGTCAAATATCCACGAATGGCAGCTGGGACCACGAGGCACGGAGGAGTCTCGGTAGGTCTGTAAAAAGATCGTCAGTCATCCACGGACCAATCCCCGCCAAACGAAGTAAGTACTCTTGATCGACCCGTGACCGCGAGGCTGCTATTACTTTTCGGAATAAAACGTTAAATGAAACTAAGCCTTTGGTTAGCAGGGACGTAAAAAATCGCCGTTCGTGCTGACGTGGGCAAGTTTAGGTATCTACCTAAGTATACTCCATTTGAAGTAAGATTAGACATATAACTAAACCTTTTTTACAGTCCGTTCAACCGATTTTGACTTCTATTGCGTTGGTATTGACAAATTAGCAGCTGCAGTAAACAGTTGGTATTGCAACCACTTTTTTGCTTTTAATGCCATCCTTATGCATACGGTATAGAAGTCAAAATCGGTTGAACGGACTGTAAAAAAGGTTTGTTTAAATGTCTAATCTTATTTCAAATGGAATAGGTATAGGTTAGATGACGGACCGGGGAATCGAACCTAGGACCCCACGCTGAGCAAACACGCACAGACCAGCCTTCGTCCTCTGACGAAGATCGTCTACTGAGGTCAGCTTGGTTTGCACCGCCATTTATACTCTCTTGGTGTCGCGTCGCGCCAGCTACGCGATATCGCGGCGATATCGCGGCGATACCATACAAAATGTTCCTATTTTTGATATCGCGTCCGCTACGCGGTGTAGCGCGCGATTCGCAGCGCGATCCACCGACAAAGGAATTCCTTTGTTGTTGCGTATCGCCGCGATATCGCGTAGCTGGCGCGACGCGATACCAAGAGAGTATAAATGGCGGTGCAAACCAAGCTGAGCTCAGTAGACGATCTTCGTCAGAGGACGAAGGCTGGTCTGTGCGTGTTTGCTCAGCGTGGGGTCCTAGGTTCGATTCCTCGGTCAACATAGCCCAACCTAACCTAAGTAGGTACCTAAACTTGCCCACGCGAGCACGAACGGGGATTTTTATGTCCGTGCTAACCAAGGGCTTAGTTTTATTCCAAAAAGTAATAATAGCCTCACGGGTCGATCAATCAGAGGCCGTGAGTAGTGTAAGTTTCTTTTAACCATCTCGACTTTATGCATCGAACGATCGCTCCGATTGGCCCTTCACTGGCCGTCACTGGTGAAAGGACAATCGGAGCGCCGAACGAACGTGATCGATGCATAAGGTCGAGATGGTTAAAAGAAACTCACATAATTATGGCCTTTGTCTGTACTTCGCTTGGCAGGGGTTGGTCACTGGTTTGACAATCGTTACGGGTCGTCAGAAGCCCGAAAGTCTGACAAGCAGTCTTACCAAGGGGTATTGTATTACTTACCCAGTTACTGGGTAGTGGAGGTCAATACCCTAATTGCACAATACACGATCAATCATTATTTGTTTCGATTTGAAACAGATTGCTAATCCATTGCTTCATAAGTTGGAAAGAAAAGTCTGCTCAACAAAGTAAATAACGCAATGAATGTTGTTGAACTGTCAAAATGAAACAGTCATAATTGTTTACGAAAATAAGTTACGTAATTAGGGTACAGACAGGCAGTCGCTCCATGTAAAATACTGGTATTCAGCTGCGTCCGGTAAGGCTGTAAGTAAGAGCTGACCCCAACATAGTTGGGAAAAAGCTAGGCAGACTGACAATTACCAAAGTGAAATAAAATCATAAGTAAAATAGTTAGTCATTGCAATATGACTCTTTTACTTATTACATTAAGGTATAAATTAGGATGTTTGACTAACTTTACAAAAAAATAGGTAATCATTTCTCTATTTCAAACTAAAAAATCCTCGTCAATCGTTCCAACTTATACCTTATTGAGATTGCATAAGACTTACTTTGCACTGACTTACTAATGGATTTGGCGGCGCGCGGCGGCGGCGTGGTCAAAGGACTAGGTACATTTTGAAGCTGCCGCAAGTCGGCCGCCCAGACCTGCGCGCGACACGGCGCGCGTCCGCGCTTTTTAGGGTTCCGTAGTAAACAAGGAACCCTTATAGTTTCGTCATATCCGTCTGTTTGTCTGTCCGCGGTCTAGCTCCGAGACCCTTAGTACTAGAAAGCTGTAATTTGGCATAGGTATACATATTAATTATGCCGACAAAGTGGTAAAACAAAATTATGAAAAACATTTTTTTTTAGGGTACTTCTCCTACACGTAAAGTGGTAATGTTAAAAAAGGTCCTTCAAAAACATTGTGATCACAGCAGTAGTTTATATAACGAAATTAAAAGGAAAACTATCACAGCTAAGTAGGCTCTACAAGTTAACGAGTAATAATCGACCAACTTAACTTTGCAGTTGCAAAAACATGTTTTCCCATACATTTCGTATGGGAGAACATACTTTTCAACTACAAAGTTAAGTTTGTTTTTGGGATAAATTCATCCCAACTACGGAACACTTCATTGTGCGTGGTCCGACACGCACTTGGCCGGTTTTTTATTTAGTCTTGTGGTGCGCGTCCGTGCGAATACAGCGCCTGTTTTTTGGAGGTTATCAATTCGGATGTTTATATCTTTTTAGGGTTCCGTTGCCAAATGGCAAAAAACGGAACCCTTATGGATTCGTCATGTCTGTCTGTCTGTCTGTCCGTATGTCACAGCCACTTTTTTCCGAAACTAGAAGAGCTATGCTGTTAAAACTTGGTAAGTAGATGTATTCTGTGAACCGCATTAAGATTTTCACACAAAAGTAGAAAAAAAAAACAAAAAAATTTGGGGTTCCCCATACTTAGAACTGAAACTCAAAATTTTTTTTTTCATCAAACCCATACGTGATATCTATGGATAGGTCTTTAAAAAATGATATTGAGGTTTCTAAAATATTTTTTTTTCTAAACTGAATAGTTTGCGCGAAAGACACTTCCAAAGTGGTAAAATGTGTGTAACTGTAACTTCTAAAATAAGAGAATGATAAAACTAAAAAAAATATATGATGTACATTACCATGTAAACTTCCACCGAAAATTGGTTTGAACGAGATCTAGCAAGTAGTTTTTTTTAATACGTCATAAATCGTAAACCGCAATTTACCTTTCATTCAATGTTACTTGCTGCTATGGAACCCTTCATGGGCGAGTCCGACTCGCACTTGGCCGCTTTTTTTGTTTGTTTGGGCTTATCTCCGTCATCAATGTCATCATATAAATGGATTTGCAAAATATATATTTTTTGTTTAAAAGGGTGTACTTCCGAGGTGGTCCCATTGTCATTTGGTCACGATCTGATGATGGGATCCTGGAGAAATCGAGGGAACTCTTCAAATATTACAGGCACACCTATAGCGAATTGGGTATTTTTTTATAGTAAGTACCTGCCTAACTCGTGCAGTTGCTCTCGGAAAGCACCATTTGGTGAAGTAGAACTGATGATGAAGAACACAGATGGTCACCGGAACTACTTACTCAATAATAAGTATTTCACGGATTGTGATTCGATTAAGTACTTTATTATTATTATGGCTGCATTACACACATGGAGAAGTGGAGCTGATGGTGAAGTAAGTACCAGGAGAACTCCTCAACGATGAACGTCCCTGCATCGGGAAAAGCAATATTTTGTAATAGGTGATGAGCAGTTGGCATTAGGCTAACTTTGATAAATTACAAACTGGAACATAATCCATAAAATCATAAGAAATAAAAACGTTTTCACAAAAAAAAAACAACGGACTTTTTAGGAAGTCGGTTGTTTTATTTTTTTGTAATTTTTTTTTTTTAATAAGTATTATTCTTTTGGCAGGATTCAATTATTACAAAAAATACTTTGTCAAATATTTTTATTCGAATCTGCAGGAAGTAATTTAGTTGGGCTCTTCAACATTACAGTCACCTAACTTGCCTGCAACTCATAATAAATTAACATTATGTACCTACTTAAGACAAATCAAAAACTGTTCAATGCAAATATTGTTGGATGAAATTAGGCGATTCGCACACTGCCCCGCATCACGCAGCGTAGCGCGGGGCGGCCATAGCAAACAATCTGCGCGCGGGAGCGCGTCGCGCGCGCATATTGTGTTTTCTATACAAACTGGTACAATGTTAAACCTGCTGCCGCGCGCTACGCTGCGTGATGCGGAGCAGTGTGCGAATCGCCTTACTGTCCCTCCCTAGAATGCGTTTATAAACATGTTTTTTATTATCACTAATTATACCTACTTCACTCTAAATGGGCGGGCAGCACGAATTGAAATGGTCTGCATTTGTCATATTAGGTACTTTCTAGTGGACGCGGGCGGCTGAGTAGGGCTCCGCTAGCAGTCGAGTGCGTGATATCAGCTGTGCGAGAGTAGTTCGAGTACCTACAAGGTCTGAATGCGCACAGCTGTGTTACATACATTACAAGTCCCAGGAGGTCACACGCAGTTGCTACTTGCGACCACTAGACCAACGAGGCAGTTTGTTAATAGTTAAGGGGCCGTGCACGAAATCTATTGATTTTGATCAATTTTGTTCATTATTTGTGAGAAAGGGAACAAGAATTTAAACCAATCTATTTGTGATTTGAACATTCGAGCTCTTTGTTTTGCTTGTGACTGAAAGGGATTTTTCAAATAAATTAAGTATTCATGGAAAATCACTAATAATCGCAACAAATTTTCCGAAAAATAACGCTAGACTGACGTTTGTTCACTAACCGACTTCCAAAAAGGAGGAGGTTATATGTTCGTCGCGTATGTTTGTTTTTTTTTTATGTATGTCCACCGATTTCTCCGTCAATTGTGGACCGATTTTGAAAATTCTTTTTTTGTTTGAAAGAGTGTGCTCTCGAATTGGTCCCATATAAATTTTATTAACTTTGCTTGGATAGTTTTTGAGTTAGCTACAAAATACGTATTTTTTTCCCACTTAGTATGTAGATGATATGTTAAGTTTCTGTCATTGGTAGCAGATAGTGGTATTCGAATGTGTGTGGGGTAGGTACCACAACTAAAAATTGAAAAATAAAAACTTTTTACAAAAAAAAAACAACCGACCTCCAAAAAAAAAACACTACAAAGTGAAAAATAACTTTAATTTCGTAAAGATAAAGTCGGTGGCAAAAACGAAAATACAAAACCCAAGACACCGACTTCCGAAATTAAAGTAATTTTTCACTTTGTAGTGCTTTTTTTGGAGGTCGGTTGTTTTTTTTTGTAAAAAGTTTTTTTTGTTACAAGAAACTACTTTTGATTTTGAATATTATAAAATGTCATAACATCATTAAAATTATGGTCATATGGCTGAACCACTTTGATGCAAATTCCATACAAAATAATGTTGTAAAACCTTTTTTTTTAAACCTTGGCAGTAATATATTTTTTCCTATTATTTAGCAAACCATATCAAGAAATTAAATAAACAGATATTGGCCTTCAGCTATCCTTGAGATAAAATCTAATTTTTATTTAAAATTTGCACCTGACTGACACAAATGGTTTAGCATCACGAAAGCTGTACTTTTATAGTCAGACATACTTAATCTTTCAATTATTTCAAGCTTTCTCACAATTAAATAACTAATTGACAAAAAAGGGTTTTTATCGTGCACGGACCCTTAAGTACCTACTATCCTAACTAATATTATAAATGCGAAAGTGAGTTTGTTTGTTTGTTACGCTTTCACGTTAAAAGGCTGATCAGATTTGGATGAAATTTGGCACATGAATAGATCATGATCTGGGTTAGGACAAAGGATACTATTAATCCCAGTATTCCTACGGGATCGAGACTTATGAGGGTGTAAACGCGGGGTGCAACAAGTAATTTCATACCTAATTGGATCACTCATCATTACTAGTCATTACAATTAAAGTTATCACCGAGTATTTCTTAAACATACGCCACACCACGCCGCACATCACGAACTCACATCACGCCTGTAATCCCGAAGGGTTAAGTTGAGGTGTACCTATAGGACACCCACATTTCGCCAGTTATATTTAAGTCCCATGTAATAGGGGGTGAGCCTATTGCCATCATTCCTGATAGAAAAATCCAATAACACACAACATACGACACACACGCACGAGACATACGAGTATTTCTTAAATATCACGCCTGTTATCCCCAAAGGATTAGGCAGAGGTGTAGGTACCTTAGGTACCTACGGCTGTACTTTAGGTAGGTAGGCACCGTACCTACCTACCTAAAGTACAGCCGCATTTCGCCACTTTGATGCATTTTTATTCATCTGTCACTGTGGTATTTACATCATAGGTATTGAGCACAATTTTATTAGTGAAGAATTCACGGAGATTGGAATTAGTTTGATAAGTAAATTAAAAGTAAGTAAGTAGGTACCTAGGTTAGTTCCAATATATACCTACCTACTACTCGTTTGTAGTCAACTCTACGGGTGTGTAAATTAAGATGATTTCAAAATGATAAGTTCCTATGTAAGTTTCTTTCTACCTAGGTACTCATAAACAGCTGCAAACGAAAGTACCTACACTTTATAAATATATGTAGAAATCAAGTTATTTTTCCAAAATTAAGTACTTACTTAGGTAAGTACTTAAATTAATAAATCTTGCTTATTACTTAAATAAATACTGCGTAAAAGACTTAATTCGCCGGTTTCGTCATTCGTGTTTGTGTGGTCAAGCTACTTAGGTTAGGTTGGGCTATGTTGACCGAGGAATCGAACCTAGGACCCCACGCTCAGCAAACACGCACAGACCAGCCTTCGTCCTCTGACGAAGATCGTCTACTGAGCTCAGCTTGGTTTGCACCGCCATTTATACTCTCTTGGTATCGCGTCGCGCCAGCTACGCGATATCGCGGCGATATCGCGGCGATACCATACAAAATGTTCCTATTTTTGGTATCGCGTCCGCTACCCGGTGCCGCGCTGCGATTCGCGTATCGCGCGATATATCTGTGTCGCAGCGCGACAGATCGCTCCAGTGTGAAGTATCGCGCGCGTTTTCATAGAAATTGTTCTACGGATATAATATCGCAGGATCGTGTCGCGCGACAAGTCGCGCTGGTCTGCACAAGCCTTGAGTGAGAGCTCCGTTTTCAAGGACATTAGTTCCCGAGTATGAGCTCTCTCGACCCGCACAAGCTCTTGTGCGTGTCGAGAGCGCTCCTTCTCGAGATTGCACTTGTGGCGTGCTCTCGAGTCCGCCAATGATAGGGCCGTCTCGTACAGACCCTGTAGGCACTCATGGGCTGTGGCCTTGCACTCCCTCTTCATATTTCCCGCTGCTTCCAAGGCATCCTTCCCTTTCTGGAGGAGATCGTTGGCTTCCCTAGTGGCGAGGTCCATCTCCACCCCTGTGCCCCTTCTCGGTGTTCTGTAGAGAAGGCTCGGCCGTCCACTCTGGGGACGGTCGGCTTGGCTCACTGTGGACGCCACCGAGCTTTCCTCGTCCGAGATGATCTGGCGGGGGGGAGAAATGCCACATTGCTCCCAGTTAATTACAATTTCGGAAATCCTAGCGCGATCCTCCGGAGTGTGTGTCTCAGTCGCCGACGGCAGTGGCGGTGTCCTGCTCGTCACGTCCGGCTCCGACGCTGCCCTCGGCACCTGTGGCTTCTGCGGTGGATGCGCCGACTTTTCCGAGACCACTGACTTTGCCGTGTTCTTAAGAACTTTTTCCCTTAGAGATTTTGGGGCTCTTGCGGCATCCATGGTGGTTTTACGGGAGGTGGTAGATTGCTTGGAAGACATGTTTCAAGGGAGGAGGTTACTTAGTTACTTGTGAGAGGGGATGTTACAGTTATTGCAATAGTACTGGATTCGGATCCGTAGACGTAATACTAGTGATGTTGTTAGTAGGTTTTTTTTTTTTTTTTTTTTTATACTATGATAGACTCACGGATGCTCTGCTGGTGGTCTGCGTCTGCTGTCCGATGAGGAGCCCGATGACTGATAGAGCTCGATGTTGTGAGCCCTGTGAGCGCGCTGATGGTGGTTCGCAGTGGAATTCTGCAGCGTAGTTGGATCGCTGCGTGTGTGTGGGTGCCGAATTTTGGATTTCTGTTGGGGCCAAATTGAAGAGCTTTTCGTGCCCTTTCAAATGAACCCAAACTCGGCTTCCTAGCTCCAATGGGTCTGAAGTTAGCCGGCGGGGGGGTGAAGTAGCCCTGAGGGGTGAGGGGCGGGGGGGGTTTCGTGGGGAGACTATTGAGGGGGGGTGAGGAAGGGGGGTGGGGAGGGGGGGTTTCGTGGGGATACGTTTGAGGGGGGGTAAAGAAATTGGGAGGGGTTACCCTTACTCAAGTCTGAGGTGGGGGTTAGGTGGTGGGAGAAGATCGGTAGTGAGGGGGGGTAGGGAGGGGGCTTGAGGTGGTGGGGGTAGAGGTTGGGGGGTAGGGTTGTTGAGACCCTTTGTGGCTCTGGCAAGGTCCTAAAGTACCGAGTCTGATGAGCCCAAACTCTGGGGGGGTGGGACTAAGGGTTGAGGAGTTCCCTCGGGGCTAACCTTGTGATGAGCCGTGGAGTCGTCACGCTGGTGGCTGGTCTGCAGGCAGATTCCTCGGCCGACTTCGGAGTCTTCAGTAAGGGCTGAGATGCTGTTTGTACGTCACGCCTCGTGTCGCAGAAAACACGTGGAGCAAAAGTGAGGTTGTTTTTCACAAATTTTTCACTAAAAACCACGTGTTTTGGCGATTTTCGTACCTTAATAAATCCCAAATCCCTGCTCCGAATTTTCTGATCCTGGTGTCACTGGATAGGCCTTTGCTGCGACTCTCTCGATTATTGTGGGTAGAACGACTCCACTGACCTTGGGTAAGTTATTCACCGCTGAAGTTCCGGGGGCCCTGCTTCGCAACCCGTAAGGGTAGACACTTGCCCACACGAATCCTGGTAATTTGTCACCGCACAATTCCACTGTTAACTTTTTGCACTCGTAACTCAACGCGTCTAATTATAGCGAATTTTTTACGCGGAGCTGATGTTGATAGTGCGATGTATTATCGGTTACTGGGTTAGGTTAGGTTAGGTTAGGTTAGGTTAGGTTTTTTTTTTTTTTTTTTTTTTTTTTTTTTTTTTTTTTTTTTTTTTTTTTTTGATTCACACCCGTCATCACAGGGCGTTGCATGTTGTTCCGCCAACGTAATTGGCGCCTATTCTATATCTAATCCTTTTCCATACCAGTTCTCGCGTACATGCCTCTCGCACTTCCATACTTCATACTTTGTCTTTCTATTATCCGTCACCATTTATTCTGTGGGTGGGATTCCCACTTATGAGCTATTTCTTAATCTTTTATTTTATTTATTCACTTTTAATTCTTCTTATCTTTAGGGAAATTAATTTGAACAGTTTTGGCTTTATTAAGCATGATTTTTAACATAGCTAATTTATAACTTAACAAAATTTTTACTTAACTAATTTATAACATAACTCATTTGTAACACTTATCTTTTTAAAATCTACCAGTCTATTTATAACAAGATGCCATTGCACTTAACCTACTGCTTATTCTATTTTACAATTTATTGCGCTAATGTCCTATGTTTACAGTAACTATATGTACAATATAATATGAAACATAGTTGTTTTATCTTGTTTTATTTTTCTCAATTATTTTTAGAGCTATATTCTCACAGTAGGCTATAAGTTTATTTCTCTTTTTCCCCAGCATTATTTCCGCCAAGCTTTCTGTCTGCAGTCTTTTGCCTATTTCCTGTTCCAAATTGTAGCGTTCCCTTGCGTAAATTGGGCAATCTAATACTAGGTGTGGAACTGATTCCGCTACAATGGGGTCACACGTGCACGATGGGCTCTCTTTACACTTGAAGCGGTTCAAATATTCCGAGAACCCACCGTGCCCCGTTAAAACTTGCGTGAGCACGCCTATTGGCCTCAACTTTTTTATAATTCGGTAGGCTGCTACGGCATCCGGAAGGAATATTTTCGTCACGGAGGCCGTTTCTCCCGACACGTATCTCCCATTCCACACATCAAGCGAATTCAAACGTATTTGGCGCTTGATGTATGATACCGGACACCGGTCATAGTCTGGTTTCTTCCGTGACGACAACGCTGCCTCCTTTGCCAGCTCATCCGCACGCTCATTCCCCGGCAAACCCGCATGGGCTTTGACCCAGAAGAGAGACACAGCTTTGTTCTGGTTCAATGCCTCAGCCAAATTGGCTCGTGCGCAGACCGCTAGAGGGTGCAGAGAGCCATGGCTTGCAAGTGCCTGCAATGCTGACATTGAGTCACTGTACAAGCCATAGCTCGTCTCTTTGCGCTTGAGAATCACGTCCGTTGCCTTACAAATGGCCAGAAGTTCCGCTTGGTAGACAGTGCAGTACGCGGCAAGGCTGAGCTTGAGGTTCTGGACTTCACCTTCATTATCCCACAAGGATAATGCGGCTCCAACCTTCCCCTCAATCTTACTGCCGTCAGTGAATATTCGCACTGCCTGCACATTATGGCTGTCCACAAGCTGTTGGTCTGCCAGGCACTTAAACTCCAAAGCCATCTGTTTGGCCGGGTGAGAAGTTTTTGCAAATCTCACCACACTCTCGATCTCCCTATCTCCCGGTACAAACTCGGATGACCCTCTCCTTGCCTCATACAGTGCGGCTGCCTCTTGTATGCGAAGGTCTAGAGGTAGTATCCCAGCCAGCACCATTGCCGAGTTTAGTGAGACTGTACGGTAAGACTTACAGATCTTCTGGGCGAATCCTCGTTGGAGAGAGCCCAGCTTCCTCCGTATACCCAGCTTTTTCGTAGCGGGAGCCCAGGCCCCAGCCGCGTACGTGACTATCGGTTCAATCGTGGCAGTGTAAATAATTTCTATAACCTCCCTATTGAGACCCCAGCTGACTTTTGCCGCACGTGCCAGTCTTTTATAAATTTCGGCCACCTTCTTACAGACGTTCTTGGTGTGTTCGTTGAACGTCAAATTTTCGTCTATAGTCAGCCCTAGCAACTTCATGCTCCTGACCATACCAATGTCGACCCCGGCCATGCTCAGAATTGGAGTGTCGTACTTAAGCTTGTTAGTTATTAACATCGCACAGGTTTTGTGCGGTGCAAACTTAAGCTTATTTCTGACGCCCCAGCTCTGAACATGGGCTAGGGCTGCATTGGCAGTTCTGGAGACTTCAGCCGCTGTGTCACCGTCCACGGCCAAAACTATATCGTCTGCAAAAGCCTGAACAAAATACCCCTTTTTTTCCAGATCGTGCAGTAGCGGGTCCAGTAGAAGGTTCCACAGAATAGGACCACCAATTGACCCCTGAACACAGCCCTTGTTGGTCTCTCTCGTACATTCCTCCCCAGCATACCTTACCCTTACTTTTCTGCCGTCGAGGTAACTGTCAAGCAGCCTCCTGGTGTTTACCGGACACTTTTCCTCGGCCAGCCTGACCCTGATTGCTGGCCACCAGGCGCTATCGAAGGCGCCCTCTATATCCAACGACACCAGGACAATTAACTTCTTCAGCTTCAACTTGTCCTGCAGATGCTTTATTAGCGTATAGAGGGCGTCCTCGGTGCTCTTCTGTGGCATAAAGCCAAACTGTCGAGTACTAAACCGTGGCACAAGCTGCCACTTGATCCTCGCCACTACCATCCTCTCCAGGACTTTCCCCAACACCGGCAGGAGACCTATCGGTCTATATGACTTGGGGTTAGTGTAATTTTCCTTGCCCGGTTTTTTGAGGACCACCACCGTTGCCTCTTTCCAGATGTCCGGGAAGTGCGCCAGTTCTAGGCATTTGTTGTATAGAGCAAGGAAAACATCCGGGTCCTGGCAGATCGCTCGACCGCAGATGTCCGACGTAAATCCATCCACTCCAGGGGCTTTTTTAGGATTGAAGTGTCCCACGGCTATCTTTAGCTCCAGCGGTGTAAATGGTGGGTCATGGTATTCATCATGATGCCATTCATTTACCCATGTGGCTGCCTCCCTGGTGAGCCTGTGGTCTGCGTTGTCCTCTTCCGCTGTATCCTTTGGGTAGAAAGTGTCAGCGAGCAAGGCTGCCGATTCCTTCGGGTTCAAAAATGTACCATTGCTCGTCAGGGTTAGATCTTCTTGTCTTCTGGTGGTCCCTCTGATGACTCTATATATACCCTCCCATAAACCCTCCCCGTCTTGTTTTTCGCAAAACTTCTTCCAGCTGGCCACTAGTGCTTTCTTGGCTTGACACTCATACTCTTCTTTGGCTTTCAGGTACTCGTCAACGACCATTGCTCTCCGGACCGGTGCGGCGTTACGGATGCGGTTCTTCTTTGTTACGACTTCCTTTTTCTTCACAGCGAGCACTTCGGACCACCACGGAATGGTAATTTTTACTTTGGTATTAATTTTAGGGATAGCTTCGTCACATGCTTTCTCAATTACATATTTGTACCTTATTACCAATTCTTCCAGTTCACCCTTATTAACTATCTGATTTATACTGTGTAAACTTATATTATTTTCAATTCTGTATTCCCCCAATTTAATTTTAAAAGATTCCCAATTTGCTTTTTTAGTGTTGTACTTCCTTGTTGTCCTAGTTATGCTCATCCCTTTTTCCCTTTTTACTTTTACATTAAATATAATGGTGTTGTGGTCCGAGCCCGTTACCCCTGTGTCGACCCGCCAGCCGTCTACCAGGTCAAATAAGTCGATCGAGCATGCTGTGACGTCCACGTGGCTCTTGTATACTACGCCACCTCTTACTGTGTAAAATGTCGGCGTATCTCCAGTGTTCAGTACCTGAAGCTCCAACTCTTCCAGGGTCCCGGTCATCTCTTCTCCCCTAAGGTCTTCTATGGTGCTTCCCCACCAAGTACTCTTTGCATTTGCATCTCCTCCTATTAGAAGCCTTCCGGTGCCCAACTCCAGCTTTATTTTGGTCAGATGATCCAAGTAAGGCCCTATGGGTTGGTCTGGCTCAAAGTAATAGGAGACTACCGCGATTTCCCAGGCTTTGGTCCGGATCCCCACCACGACGATGTTGTTGGTGGTGAGTTTCGGGTAGGGAATGATATCCAATTCATCATTAAAGACGGCTATTGCCGCCTTTACCCTCCCACTTCCTTCGACCTCGCACTGGTAGATTCTAGCGCCGCGGTAGCTCTTCATACCCCTAGCTCCTCCCACGTACGGTTCCTGAATCAATGCCCACGCTATTGCTCGCTTATTGGCCTCCAAAAAGAGTTCGGCGGTTGCCAATTCCTTCCTTTGTAGGTTGGCTTGGGCCACCGCGTATCCTCTGGTTGAAGTGTACGCCCTGTCGCCCGTCTCAACTTTAGCAATATGCTACTCTGGCTCTGGCCAGAACCTCACATCTCTTTCTGACAGGGCATTCGTCACTGAATGCATTATGCTCAGTGTTTTCATGTTTTGCATGCACACAGTTACAGCATGATGGGGTTGTTCCAGCCATCCATTCTGCACATTTCGCCCTCATGTGAGGGCCCCCGCAGTGACTGCACTTTTCCACTTGTTCCTTACAGAGCCGTCGTCCATGCCCAAATCCTAGGCATAACGAACACTGGACAAGTGGAGTCTGGTCGGACACTCGGATCCTTTGCAGGTCAATGTGAACAGCCTGTCGATCCTGTAGTCTATTCCACAGTTTTGGAGAGACCCTGAGGGCAACATGGTGCATATGGGGGTTCCTTGTTTTCTTTTTAAAAAGTACCTCTACCCGGTCTTCTTCTTTCGTTAAATCCGTGAACAAGTCCCTATTTTGGTTTCGAAGAGCCTTAAGGACGTCTTCGTCTGTGTTGTAGGTCAAGATATCCCTCAGGAGCACTAGAGGGTCCCTGTTCTTGACGTCCTCAACCTTCAACAATGCCCCCATGCTTGCCAATCTTTCCTTAATCCTTTCTCTTCCTTCTTCTGTTTTACAGCCCAGTACTATTTTTCTATCTTTTGCTTTCCGGATTCTGTCAACTGTGACCCATCCCTCCTTCGCATTTACTGCTTTTCTAATATGGTCAATGATTTCCTCCCCAGTTTCGGTTTCCGTGGTAGAGGTGACCACAATGGAGTGGAGTGCCGTCTGCTTTGGTGGCTGCTTGATAGGCCGACTTGCCACTACACTAGCATAGGAGAACTTCTCCATATGCTCTTCGCTAGTTTTAAGTGCCTCTTTCAGACTATCGAGTTTCTCGCTGTTCTCCCGCAAGTTTCGGCTGTGATCTTCCAGAGCCTTTTTGAGAGACTCCATCTCCACCTCCGTGTTGGAAACTACTTCTTTCTGTTCTTCTTCTACTTCCGCTTGCGATTGTGTCCCCTTTGTTTTTGTTATTATCTTTGGGGGTGGAGCTCGTCCTTTTTCCTGCTCAGATTCCTTAATGAGCAGGTAAAGCCGGTCTGCTTGGGCCTTGACCTCTTCTTTGATCTCCCTTTTTGTTGTTTTGGAGTTTGTCATGTGGGCCTTTATTTTGCTAAGGCATATTCTGGCCTCCGCGACTCTAGTTTTTGTTGTCGGCGGACTCAAGCAGTCAATCTCGATGGGTGGTCGTCGTGACGTTTCAATTGTTAATTTGAGAGGTACCTTTTCTGCCGTTTTCTTCTCTGGGGTCTGGTTCCTTGCTGTCTTTCCGACCTCGCATTCGCCCACACTTTTTCTGACACTTTGTGTGGAGGATCCTGCCTCTTCTGTGGCATTTGGTGGGCTTTTGTTAGCCAGATTTGCCGGCTTCTTAACGGGTGTGCGAAAACCTAACATCTTGTCCTGTATGGATTCGGATTTAAACTAGTCCGACGTCAAAGGGGTATTGTATAGAGTACCCCAGTCTAGTGTAGAATAATAGGTATATATACGATAAAGTGTATAAAACAAACAACAGCAATAACAACAAACAACACACAATAATAATAAGATTCTAAAGAAACTTGTCAGCTTGATTTTACAGTTTCCTCCTGTCCCAGGTTTCTACCGGTTTTCGTGCGCGGCTGGGAAGCCAACAGGCGCGCCCCAGTTGAGTATACTAGCAACTTAGGGAGCAGGTTAATAGAACGTAAGTTAATTATTATATTTTTCCACAGATAGCTCTACCCGAACTGTTGGATGGTATAAAACCCAATAATCTGCGGTTAAGAAGGGTGAGAAAGGGTAAGAGGCAGTCAGAAATTTTTCTTGTCAAAGATATAGCCTCCGTGAGAATGCACACACATAAATATACAATCACAAATTGCAGAGAAATAAAACAAATACACAGTTTATTAATGAATAAAGTGCTCCACATTAGAGTTCGTCCTTAAAAATTTACAAAAATTTTGTCTGGCTGTGTAGAGAAAAACCGCGCTAGTACTCTTTTAGGTTTCCCAGAGATTCTACCCAGAGACGTTCTCTCACTATTGAGAGCCCAATATCTGCTCTATCCGTACCGCGGGAGCTAGTAAAACCCGAGGAATAATTTTGTGAATATATAAAATTAACTTGAAGGGGAGGCGTTTTTCCGTAGTTTCTTTGGAGCCAAATAGAAGATCTTTTCTTCCCGATTTCAAAGACCCCAAACTCGGTTGGTCTACGACCTCCGGTTACGGAGTTAAAGTCCGGGGGGTGGGGTAGTCTTGGAGGGGGGTGGGGGGAGGGGGGGAGGCGTGGGGAGGGGGAGGAGAGAATTTTGCGGGTATCACGGTAGGAGGTCGCGGGGGTCACAGAGGATAACGAGAAGTAGAGGGGGTCTCAGGGGTCACAATGATCCACGAGAAAAGGGGGCCCGGGGGGTTTTAGTACTATAAAGGGGGCTGTATAGATTCTAATGTACTATATAAAAATAGTACAACACAATATTTGGGGTCAAAAAGAAGGGGTCAAAAGGGGGGTCTAGGGGGCTTATCTGAATGTAGGTATCAGTTGGGAGGGGGGTTGATGGGGGGGGGAAAATTTACTCAGAATTTTGATATCCCCAGCCGTTTCCGAGATATTTGGGGGACAATAAATTTCGGGTGAAGGGAAAACGGGGTACCAAAGTGGGTGACCTGGGGACTGCTGTAGCATACACATAAATTGTGTATTATGCCGGCAAGCGGAGAGGGAAATGGTTAGGTGGTGATTTTAGGAGGGTGTGGGGGGGGTTCGATTTGAGGGGTTATAGCATATACTTATACATATTAATAGATAAAGTAGTAATAATTAATGGCCCGCTGAGGATGCCTCTGAAGGGGGGGGGGGATGTTGATTGAACTAAGCGATTTATTTAAAAAGAAGGGGGTTCGAAAGGGGGTGGCTAGTAGAGTTTTACAGTATATCTATACATAGTATAGATATGCTGGCTGGCGTTAAAAATAGGCTAACTGTCTCCGTTTCCGAGATATGAGCGTTTTTAGATTATTTAAAGTCCCGGGTTCGAATCCCGGTTGGTAAATTTTTTTTTTTTTAAATTTTTTATTTAAAAGTGCAATAAATGAAATGAAACAAAATGGTTTAAATAGCGTAGAATACGTGCTTATACAATTATTAAATTTTTTCTTAAAGTTAAACAATAGGGTAATGGATGGGGAGAAAACAAAACTGGGGAGATTCACCTAAAGTTACGTAAATTTACCCCGAATTTTTTCCAGGATAGTCGCAGAGGGATGGAAAAAGCTCTATAGGTAGTCCACTTAGGGAAAACTTAAAGTTGTTTATTATTCTCCCTCTGAGACTTCCCGTTTGGAAGCTAAAGCCACTACAATATGGCTTGTAGACAAGCGGAAATCGGGGAGAAGCCCGCGATCTGGGAGAGGCTGTAACTGGCAAACTGCGCGATGTAATCTCCTAAAAGTGACTTTGTACACTCACTATCAGCTGAGGGCTGCTATTCCGAACAAAAAATATACAAAAAACTATGACTTAGTTTGTTTTCCTTTTCATTCCTTTCCTATCAGAAACAATTTATTTTGCGGGCGGAAATTTTTCTAATGCGCACTAAATTTAACTTAAGTCCTAAAATTACTGTCCAAAAATTTTTATTTTTCCGTACCCAGGTTGATTGACGTCCCAGCTATCTTCCTTATGAGTTTCAGACTAGGTCGTCACTGAAGATTTAGATTTTTCGTGGTCGAAACAAAATTTCCACTTTTTCACGTCCGCACATTAAGTTTGTAATTTCAATAAAATGGTTTTCCTTAACTAAATTAAATTATTGGAAATACCTCCAGGGTCCTTTCCTCGTTCTCTTCTTCCAGAAGTGGTCAGAAATAATTTGCTAGCCCCGAATCGGGAGTTCGTCACTTGGAAAACAGGTAATTTCCTGTAATTCCGCGCGCCTCCCCGGAAAAATTCGGGACTTTTTCCTGGATCAAAGGTCTTGGTCCGGTGATCTTAATAGCTTTTTAAAATAACTATGTCGTCGCTTTAGTTCCCGAGATATTCAACTTTATATGTCAAACATTCCCGAGATATCACCTTTTCACTGATAATTTTCACTGTTTTCCACTTTTCACGACACTTTTTCCACTCCCGTGATCGCCTTGCGATAGCGCGTGTTTTGACGTATAATACGTGTATTTTGGAGAACTTTTTACTATTTTCACGATTTTTAACGTGCGGAGCGCGGTTCAAGCGTGGCGTTCGGGGCGGCGGTTGAAGCCAGACTGGTTAGGTTAGGTTTTTTTTTTTTTTTTTTTTTTTTTTTATAAACACCCGTCATCACAGGGCGTTATACTTCTACCTCCAACATTATCGGAGCCTATGCCTGTCTGTTTGTTGTTTGTTCACTTATCATACCAAATCTCGCACTCATGCCTCTCAGAATTTCATTCCTCATACTTGGTCTTTCTATCATTCATTAACATTTGTGTCCTCTATGGGTTGGATTCCCATCTATAGTCTTCTTTCTGACTATCTATCTATATATCTTCTATGTATTCTATCTATTCTTATATATAGTTATTTATTCTTTTTAGGTGTTAGACAAAACAGGGAGACAGTTTTTATTACATGACTTTCCTTACATGTTTACTTAGTTTAAGCTTATCTAGTCTTATTTTTAAATTACATTTCGCGTATCTTTCCTTATTCTAGTTACACAGAGAAGGGGTTGCAATTGTTACGTTGCTCTTACATATTTAATCTATGCTTATTTCTATTTCATATTTATATAAATTTCCTGTTTTACTTACTATATTTTACATATTAATTTCTATGCTAGTCTCTAATATAACATACTATATTATGACAGCATATTTTCTTATGCGGTTTTATTTCTATCTATGACTTTTTTAGCAATATATTTACAATAGTCTAGGAATATGTCTCTATTTTTACTCATAATTATCTCATTAATATTGTTTAGGGTTATTTTGATATCCAATACGTTCTCGACGTTGAAGCGGTGCACTGCAAACTGCGGGCAGTCGAGTATTATGTGCGGGACCGTTTCGCTTGCCTCTGCGTCACAGATGCACGATGGACTCTCCTTGCACTTGAAGCGATTCAAGTACTCGGAGAATCCACCGTGCCCCGTCATTATTTGCGTTAGTAGACCGTTAATTCCCATTTTGCGAATAACTCCGTAAGCCACCCTCACATCCGGGAAGAACAACTTGGTAACGGATGCTGTGTCACTGGTTCCGTATCTATGGTTCCATTCATCAAGCGTTTCCATACGTATGCTTCTCTTGATGAAAGAAATCGGACACTGATCGTAGTCAGGTTTTCTTTTAGAGTTCCCAGCGGCCTCTTTTGCTAACTGGTCAGCTCTTTCATTCCCCAGTAGTCCCACGTGAGCTTTAATCCAGAACAAGTTAACCACCTTGTTCTGGCGGGATGCTGATCTTATATGATCCCTAGCTTCTACAGCTAGAGGGTGGAGCGAACCGGGATTTGTTATCGTTTGGAGAGCCGCCATTGAGTCGCTGAAAATTCCGAACGAAGATGCCCTGAGCTTGATTATTTCCCTAGTCGCCCTTGTTATCGCTAGGAGTTCAGCCTGGTAAACCGTGCAGTAATTTGATAGAGCAAGTTTGAGGGCTCTGGTTTCCACCTCACCATTCCATATGGACAGTGAGGCGCCAACCCCTCCTCCGATCTTGCTCCCGTCTGTAAAAATGCGGACGTCTAAATTGGATTGGTTGTCGAGTTGCTCTTGGCTCGCCAGGCTGTCAAATTTCAGGATGTCACGTGACGCAGGGTGGGGACCCTCGATTGCAGCGGTCATTCGCTCGACTTCCCTGTCCCCCAATGATTCCAGGGGCGCTCCCCTCTTGGCTTCATACAATGACGCCGCCTCACGAACTCGGAGGTCAAGGGGGAGGACCCCAGATAGCACCAGTGCTGAGTTCAGGGAGACCGTGCGATATGCCTTGCACATTTTCTGGGCAATTCCGCGTTGGACGGTTCTAAGTTGCTTAATAATTCCCAGTTTTTTGGCAGCCGGTGCCCAGACGCTAGAAGCGTAAAGTATTATGGGCTCTACAGTTGCAACATAAATTACCCGTATAACCTCTGGGTGCAACCCCCAACTGACCTTAGCGGCTCTACACAACTGTTTGTAGATCGCAATTGCCTTTCTACAAACGAGTGAGACGTGGGTGTTGAAGGTTAGCTTCTCGTCGATGGTTACACCCAAAAGCTTTATTTCTTTCGACATGCGAATGTCGATCCCCCCCATGCTCAGGCGTGGAGTGTCATATTTTAACTTATTTGTGATCACCATTGCGGTTGTCTTTTGCGGTGCAAATTTGAGTTTATTCTCGACACCCCACGCCAGAACATGATTGAGAGCGGCATTAGCACATTCCTCAATCTCCAATGCAGTCTCTCCGTCAAAGACCAAGAGAACATCGTCCGCAAACGCCTGAACATAACTACCCCTGTTCTCTGCTGCCTTAAGGAGGGGGTCTAGCAGCAAATTCCATAAGATCGGGCCCCCGATTGAGCCCTGGACGCAGCCCTTCTTTGTGTTCTTGCTAAATTCTTCTCCACCGTACCTTATTGAAACCTTTCGGTCTCTAAGGTAGCTGTCTATGACCCGCCTAAGATTTATTGGACACTTTTCCTCCGCCAGACGAACTCTTATCGCCGGCCACCAGGCGCTATCAAATGCTCCCTCTATGTCCAAGGATACGAGCGTTACAATTCGTTTCTCACCAAGTTTTTTGCGAACGTGCTGCATGAGAGCATAGAGGGAGTCCTCGGTACTCCTTTGCGGCATGAATCCGTACTGACGGGTACTCATCCCTGGTAAAAGGTGGAATTTAAGACGGGCCACGAGCATCTTCTCAAAGATTTTTCCTAATATAGGCAACAATCCGATCGGCCTGTATGATTTCGGAGTGGAATAATTCTCTTTTCCAGGCTTTCTCAGGATCACGACTGTTGCCTCCTTCCAGGCTGTGGGGAAGTGATGGTATTCTAGGCACTTATTTACTAATTTTAGGAATACCTCCGGGTCGTTACCGACGGCATGACAACAAATGTCGGCGGTAAAGCCGTCTGAACCCGGTGCCTTCTTCGGGTTGAAGGATTCCATCGAATTTTCCAACTCTGCCATCGTAAACGGTGGGTCACAAGGATCAATTTGTTCACCAAAGTTTACATTTTCGGCTTTAATTCGAGTGGATCGGTGATGAGCGTTGTCACATTCTATGGGGTCTTCCGGGTAAAAAGTTTCCGCTAGTAACTTTACGGAGCCTTTCGCATCCAGCACATCACCATTCCTTTCCAATGGCAGGTCCTCCTCCCTACTCCGCGTCCTACCAATTACTCTGTAAATTCCCTCCCAAACCCCCTCCCTATCCTGTCTCCCACAGAATTCCTTCCAACTCTCGGTCTGAGCTTTGGCCGCTTCCAACTCATACTCTTCTTTCTTTTTCAGGTACTCTTCTATGACCTTCGGTTTCCGGATTTGGGCAGCACAGCGGATCCGGCGCTTCATAGTAGCGACGGTTGCCTTCATCTCAACGAGTCTCTCGGACCACCACGGCAAGGTAAGTACTTCTTTGGCTTTCTTAGTCGGTATTGTTTGCTTGCATGCTTCATCTATTGCTTTAGTGAGGTTATTTGTTATTGTATCGATTTGCTCTATGCTTTGAATTTGATCTATTTCTACTGCTGTGAATTTATAATCTATTTTCAATTGGCCAAACTTCTCATGAAATTTGGACCAATTGGCTTTTTTAGTGCTAAATTTTCTCGTTGCTCTCTCAATTTTAATGCCTTTTGATTTCTGTAAGAGGATTTTAAACATAATGCCATTGTGGTCCGAGCTCGTAAGTCCTTCGTCAACCCTCCAGTCGTCTATCAGATCCAAGATATCATTGGAGCAAGCAGTAATGTCCACGTGACTGCTATATCTTTTACCTCCTCGGATGGTGTCGAAAGTCGGGATTTTCCCCCGGTTTAGTATGTTTAGGTTTAGCTCGCCGAGAGTTCCTGCCATCTCTTCCCCCCTAAGGTCAGCCTTCGGGCTGCCCCACCATATGCTCTTGGCATTGGCGTCCCCACCAACAATCAGTTTTTTGGAACCAACTACGAGCTCTATTTGTTTAAGGTGTTCTAAATAGCGCTCGATTGGCTGGTCTGGCTCAAAGTAAAAGGAGACAAGCGTGATTTCCCAGGCACTGGTCTGGATTCCCACCACTGCGATGTTGTTTGTGGTGAGTTTCGGGTACTGTTTGACGTTGAAGTCACTGTTAAAGACAGCTATTGCCGCTTTGACAGTCCCATCTCCTGTTCCAGCATTCTGAAAGATCCTAACGCCCCTGTGACTCCTCATTACCTTTGCTCCGGCCACGTATGGTTCCTGAAGAAGCGCTACTGCTATTCCTTGCTTCGTGGCTTCTGTTAAAAGCTCATTGGTCGCTAGTTTCTTGCGTTGGAGGTTCGCCTGTGCTATTTTATATGGGGTGTTTTGTATTGAGGTGCCCTTAGCAATACGCAACGGTTGATCTGGCCACGTCATCCCATTTTCTGCGTACTGGGCATTCGTGGCTAAATGCATTGTGATTTTTGCTGTTGTCGATTTTTGCTTTCGTACAGTTTCGGCAAACGGGTGGTGAACCTGCAAGCCAGTCCGGGCACTCTGGTCTCATGTGGGGCCCGCCACAGTGGCTACAAAGGTCTGCAGGCTCTTTGCAGAACCGCTTTCCATGTCCAAAGCCTAAGCAGCGGGTGCATTGGACCAACGGGGTCTGATCTTCGACCCTAATGCGCTGAAGATCAATGTGAACGGTCCCGATTTCTAGTACTCGTCGCCAGATGGTGGGTGAAACGCTGATGATGACATGGCCAGTATGCGGATTCCGTGTTCTACGTCTATACTTAATTTCCGTTCTGTCTTCCCCATTGTCGAGGCCGCCAAAAACACTCTGGTTCTGGTTTCTTAGCGCCTTAAGGACGTCTTCATCAGTATTGACTACTAAGACGTTCTTTAGGATTAGAAGCGGGTCCTTGTTCTTAACTTCCTCGACAATGAGGTCGACTCCTTCTTTTTGAAGTCGATCCTTGATCCTGCTCCTTTCTTCTTTCGTATCTAATCCTATTATTATTTTCCGGTCTTTAGCTTTTCTCACCTTTTCCACTTTAATCCACCCTTCCTTTGCATTCACTGCTTTCCTCACTCTATTTAGTACTTCGTCGCCTGTCTCCATCTCATCCTTCGATGTGACCACAATCGAATGCAAGGTACTGCAGTTTGGCAGTGACCTTGCACCCTGGGTTGCGGCCACACTCGCATAAGTGTTGCCCTTCTGTAGGAGTTCCCTCTGCTGGTCGATTGTTTCCTTTAGTTCCTCCATCTTTCTGTTGCCCTCGACCAGGAGCTTTGTGTGTTGTTCTATTTTATTTATTAATATGCTTGTGTCAAAATTTCTGGAAGGGGTTGGTTTAATTGCGGCTGGTTCTGGTTCCGTCAATACAGGTTCCTCCCTAGTAATTTTTTGTTTAGCTACACTTAGCTCCAGTTCAAGTTCTTTAACGAGTTGATAAAGTCATTCTGTAGCTTCGGTGATACCGGTTTTGATCTCGGTCTTTGTGTTTCTGGAGCTACTTAGGTTAAGTTTTGTTTTCATAAGGCAGGCTTTAGCCTCCGCTGTTCGGTCCGCGTATTTAGTTTTAGTTGGCGGTGAATTACTTTCGACGGACTTCCTGGTCCTTGCAACGGCTTTATTCTCTTGCGTAGAGGCAGGCTTTATTTTAGATTTCGCAGGGCCAGCCTGCGACGTCAGTTCAGTTGTAGAGGGGACGGGGGTGCTATTTGCGGCTTCCCAATCCTCTATGCTGCGTGTAACGTTTAAAGGGGGGAATGCCCCAAGTTTAGGTGGTGACTTTTCCCCGTCGGCCGCTTTTGCCGGTGTTCTATAACCGAACATGTTAGGAGGTATGCGTCAAAGTTAGAAACGTCAATAGGGACGTTGTGTACGAATAAAATAAAATAAAACAGTGTAGAATTAACACCAAATTTCCTATAAGAAATAAAACCACACAATAAACACCTTACAAACTATAATTTTGGTTTCTAACAAAATTGTATTCTTTTGCTTTTCAGCTGTCAATAATTATGTAAAAAGTCACAACACGTCACAGTCAGAGTCTATGCCGGAAATTAGTAGGTAAGTGAGTGCATACGCCACACACACAGCGTACACCGCAGCACCACACAATACCAAAATAGGAAATAAGTATAAAAACTTATCTAAACTAAACTTATCTTATCTTCTATATGCGGCGTTTTCCCGTGGTTTTATTGGAGCCAAAAGAGAGGTCTTTGTCTCCTGATTTCGGGGACCCCAAACTTGATAGGTCTACGACCTCTTGCTCCAAAGTTAACACCCGGGGGGTGAGGTAATCCTGAAGGGGCACGGGGGAGGGGGGAAGGGAGAAGAGGAGGGCGTGGGGGAGGTATACAGGGGGTGTATCGGATCAGGAGGGCGCGGGGGAGGGGGGGATAAGAGGAGGGAAGGGGGAGGTGTACAGGGGGTGTATCGGGATCAGGGGGTCGCGGGAGGATATCGAGGGGGGGTTCGGGGGAGGTTATATATATAAGAGAGTTGTAAGATATACTAAATTACAGATATCGGGGTAAAAAAAAAAAAAAAAAAAAAAAAAAAAAAAAAAAAAAAAAAAAAAAAAAAAGGGGGTCAAAAATGGGGTCTAAGGGGTCCAACCGAATGTAGGTTCCAGCTGAGAGGGGGGGTACTAGGGGGGGGGGGAAATTTTATCAAAACTTTGAAATTCCCAGCCGTTTCCGAGATATTTAATAAAATAAAAATAAAAATAAATGAGAGGGGAGTTGGAAGATGTTGGGAATAATAATAATATACTATATTGGTCTGAACAGTGGTAACCACTGTAGAAGTTTGTTTTGGGGGGGGGAGGCAAATAATATTTTTTATAATTTAAAAGGAAAAGGGGGGGCAAACAAAAAAGGGGGGGTTGGCCTGCGAAGCGTTGAAAATTGACCTAACTCACTCCGTTCCCGGGTTATTGCCGTTCAAAGTCCCGAGTTCGATTCCCGTTCGATGGAAACCAATTTTTTAAAATAAAACCGAACAATGTTTTTATAAAATCTAAATCTAAAAACAGTATAACATCAAGTAACGTACAATTCAAATCGGTTCAACACAATTTTTAGCTTTATTATCGGGGTAAATCAGTTTGGGGAAAATAAAACAGTGGAGAAGTTCGTAAAATTACCCCGAATTTCTTGCAGAAGTGTCGCAGAGTGATGGGAGTAATTTCTATGGGTAGCCCTTAAGGAGGAAACTGTGTTATAAGAAACAACTTTCCCTCTACGACTTTCCGTTCCGGAGATATAATCTCTCCCGTATGACGTTCACACCTGCAGGAATCGGGGAGAAACCCACAATCGGGGAGAGACCATAAATCCAAAACTAAAACGACAAAAAATTTGAAAAAATATGCAAATGTACTAGAAGCTGAGGGCTTACTATTATTAGAATTAAAAACACTAAAAATATTAACTAAAATTATATATAAAGAACTTATAAATCCAAATTGTACCAATTCAAATTGCAGTCGGAAATTTTTACTGTGAGCACTAATTTTATTATTGCCAGGGTATTAAGGTCCAAAAAATTCCGATCTCTCGCACACGGGTTGAGTGACGTCCTGGCTTACTTCCACTGGAGTTTGACACCAGGTCGTCACTGGTTTTTCTGAGATTTTGTGGTTGGAAAATTCAGTCGAATTTTTGACGGCCGAATATAAATTTTAATAACTTTGTACATGCAATTTTGGGTGTTCGGTAAACTTTATTTTCGAAATTTTTAGTACTTGCGGGGTCCTTGCCTGGATCTCCTTCCTGGGGAGTGGTCAAAATGATTTTTCTTCCCAAAATACGGGACCTCGTTGACTGGTGCAAAACAGTGATTTCCTTGTATTTCCGCGCGCGAGCGCGGAAAAATTCGGGACTTTTCACAGATTTGGAGGTTTCGAAGAGGCGGTGCAGATAGCAGTTGAAAATTTAGGTGTAATCGATCCACTTTAAAAGATATTCAACTTTTAAGCTCGAAAAATCCAGTTTTTTCACAATATTTACACTGTTTTGTTGATAACTTTCACAATTTTTAGGTTTTTTCCAAACTTTTTCCACTCCCGTGTTCGCTTTTGTATTACGCGTGTTTTAATATGCGACACAAGTAATTTCATGAACTTTGATCTATTTTCGCGATTTTTCTCAACGGAGCGCGGTCAGAACTGAACTGCTCTCGGCGGGGGACGCCGTGTGACTGGGTTAGGTTAGGTTAGGTTAGGTTAGGTTAGGTTAGGTTAGGTTAGGTTAGGTTAGGTTAGGTTAGGTTTTTTTTTTTTTTTTTTTTTTTTTTTTTATGGCGCCTACCTCTCCGCGCAAGGCGGAGTCTGCGAGCTAATATTTCCTCGGACAATATCCGAGACCTTGGTTACTATTTTTATTTCTGTCATTTCGTTTAATTTTATAAAAGTACAATCTTATCTATATTACACACATTATTATCATTATTACAGTTTTTTGTTTTTACATTTTTGGGTCAACTCAGTTCAATTATACATTATATGCATTTATCCTTAAATCTACTTATCTCTATATCACATTTCAATACATTTCAATACATTACAATCCATTTCAGTACATTTCAATCCATTTCAATACATTGGTTAGGTTAGGTTAGGTTAGGTTAGGTTAGGTTAGGTTAGGTTAGGTTAGGTTACCCCTCCTTGGGAACTTGAGGCGTGGGTGCTCGCCAGAGTATATGAATGGATGGCAGGGCGGAGGGCGAGAGGAGAACGCCCAGCCCCGGAAGAGCGGGAGGCGGTCCGACGGGAGGCGAAGGACGCCATCGTTGTCCATTGGACGGAGGACCTCGCCATCGCAGCCTTCGGGCGCCGAACCCTCGACGCGATTGGGCCAGTCCTGCGAGACTGGCTCGAGCGGTCGCATGGGTTCCTCTCCTTCCGTCTGGTGCAGGTGCTGTCCGGACACGGTTGTTTCGGATCGTACCTGCACCGGATCGGACGAGAGGAGACGCCGTCGTGCCACCACTGTGGCGCGGCGGAGGACGCGGCGCAGCACACCCTCGAGGTATGCCCGTCGTGGTCCGAGCCGCGCTGTAGTCTCATCGCGGTGATCGGACCGGACCTCTCACTCCCCGGCTTGGTTAACGCCATGCTGAGGGATGAGAGGTCCTGGGCGGCAGTCGCCTCCTTCTGCGAACACGTCATGTCCCAGAAGGAGGCGGCGGAGCGCGTGCGGGAAGACGATCCTGACGCGGCGCCGCTCCGAAGGCGGAGGAGGGGTCGAAGAAGACGTCAGTTTGAAAGTCATCTCCGACTCCTCCCAGGTGGAGGCCAGCAGGCAACGGGTGCGGGGGCACCCTTGTCTGTATTGCACAGGCTTCCACCAGTGTCGGACGGGAATGGCCAGGTGTTCCCGGCCATTTCCGTAGCCCCCCAGCCTGGGGGGCATGCGGGGCCCGCCAGCTAGGCGGGCATGCGCCGGGAGGGTTGTGGAAGTAAAGGCTGAGCCGGTTTCCCATGGCCCTCCCATCACGGCGATGTGGGAACACCGCTGAGTTTTAGTGGGTATACTGTCATTACCGACAGGAGTCCCACATACCCCGACTCGTCCCCCACGAGCGGGGATGCGTAATGCATTTCTCAGCGATAAAAAAAAAAAAAAAAAAAAAAAAAAAAAAAAAAAAAAAAAAAAAAAAAAAAAAAAAAAAGGTTAGGTTAGGTTAGGTTTTTTTTTTTTTTTTTTAAATACACCCGTCATCACACGGTGTTGCGTGTTTCCTCTGACATGGATTAATCAGAGACCTTTTTTTACATTTTATTATTATAATAACATGGTACAGATTTTTTAACTTATATTATCCTAATTTTACATTTATTTTAGTAATACCTACATATTCTTAAATTCTTATTTTTATTTCTAAGGCAAAGATAGCTTATTTTACTTTCTAACAGGTGTTTATTTTACTCTTATATTGATTACTTTCCAATATATTCTTACAATACTTGAATGTATATCTTTATACTTTGTTTCTTTTTACGACTTTGGCAGCTATTTCTTTGCAGTATTTTAAAAACTTTTGTCTTGTTTGTTTGTTTTCTATTATTTTGGGTATGTTTTCTAAATTGATGCTTACTTCGGTTTCTATTTCAAAATTATACTTTGCTTGTCCAAATATGGGACACTCCATTATAATGTGCGGCACGCTTTCCTTCTTTTCGGGGTCGCAGGAACATGCCGGACTCTCCTTGCACTTGAAACGGTTCAAATACTCAGAGAACCCGCCATGCCCCGTAAGCACTTGTGTTACTAGGGGATCAACTTTTAATTTACGTACAGTTTTATAGGCTACGATTGCGTCAGGAAAGAAGATTTTGGTGGTTGATGCAGTTTCCCCCGACCGGTATCTCGTGTTCCATTCGTCAAGCGAATCCATTCGGATTTGTCGCTTGACGAATGAAACCGGGCACAGATCGTAATCTGGTCTTGATTTTTTCCCTAACGCTGCCTCCTTTGCCAATTCATCAGCCCTTTCATTCCCCTCCAATCCTGCATGAGCCTTGATCCAGAACAGTTCAAGGGTTTTACCGCAGTTTGTTAGTTTCTGGATGTTCTTCCGGATTTTAAATGCAAGTGGATGGAGGGAAACGCCTTGAGTCACCGTTTCCAGGGCTGACCTGGAGTCGCAGTATACTTCGACAACTGGAGATGCGTGTCTCAAGGCCAGCTCGGAGGCCTTATGCAGAGCTAATAGCTCGGCCTGATAAACGGTGCAGAACTGGTCCAACTTAAACTTTTGGGCTTTGATCTCAATCCCATTTTCCCAGAGGCACAGTGCTGCGCCGACTTTGCCCTCAATTTTACTTCCGTCGGTGAAAATCTTTGGGTTGCTAAGTCCTCGCTGGTCCATTTCCGCACCGTTCATCACGCATTCAAACTGTATACCGATCTGGTCTGCAGGGTGTGGTATTTGTGTATGTGGGACCGGTAACTCAATTTCTCGGTCTCCTGTCACTCTCCGCGAATATCCTCTTTTTTCTTCATAAAAAGAGGCTGCTTCCCGTATTCTGAGATTCAGTGGAAGCAGTCCGGAGAGTAACAAGGCCGAGTTTAACGAAGTTGTCCTATACGCTTGGATGATTTTTTGCACAAACCCACGCTGAACCGCATTGAGCTGCTTCTTCAAACCTATTTTATTTGAAGCCGGTGCCCAAGCACTTGCTGCGTACATTACAACCGGCTCCACTACTGCGATGTATATGGTCCTGATTATCTCGGGTTTCAGGCCCCAACTGATTTTTGCGGCTCTTGCCAGCTGTTTATAAATATTTAGCGCCTTCCTACATACATTCGACGCGTGAGCGTTAAACGTCAATTTGTCATCAATTGTGAGACCTAATATTTTGATCTCCCGAGACAGGGCAATGTCCTCCCCGCCCATGTGCAGAAATGGTGTGTCATACTTTAGCTTATTTGTGATGACCATGGCTTTTGTTTTGTGCGGTGCAAACTTAAGTTTGTTTTTGACACCCCACTTCTGGACGTGCGCGAGGGCCTCATTCGCCTGCCTCTGGACATCAAATGCTGTGTCACCCGAGAAAATCAGCACCACATCATCTGCGAAGGCTTGGCAGTAATCTCCTCGTTTTTCCAGTTCTTTGAGCAGGGGATCAAGGAGCAAATTCCAGAAAGTAGGGCCCCCTACAGAGCCTTGTACGCAACCTTTACCTGTTTCCTGTATGTGTTCTGCTCCTGCATACCTAACTCTCACTTTCCTGCCGCTCAAATAGCTGTCTACTAGACGTCGCAGGTTTACCGGGCATGTTGTTTCTGCCAGTCGGCATTTCATAGCCGGCCACCAGGCGCTATCGAAGGCTCCCTCTATGTCCAACGATACGACAGCAATGATCTTCTTCTCTTTTAGTTTAAGTCGAATATGTTTTATCAGGTCATAGAGGGAGTCCTCAGTGCTGCGCTGCGGCATGAACCCATACTGACTCCTGCTTGCCTCGGGTAGAATATGCCACCTAATGCGACGTACCAGCATCTTCTCCAGGATCTTACCCAGTACAGGCAATAGCCCAATCGGCCTGTATGCTTTGGGGTGTGCATAATCATCTTTTCCAGGTTTTCTGAGGACTACGACTACTGCCTCCTTCCAGATGGTCGGGAAGTGGGACAGGCTAAGGCATCTGTTTAATACTGCCAGGAAAAGTTGCGGGTTGTGGGTTATAGCAGCCCTGCATATGTCCGCTGTAAGTCCGTCGATCCCAGGAGCTTTCTTAGGGTTAAAACTAGATGCGGCCCACTTCAGTTCTTCCGTCGTGAATAGAGGATCGAATGTTTCACCATCCGTCTTTTCGTTTACTTTATTCGCCAACTCTCTAACTTGTTTGTGGTCCTCATCGTCGTCTTGCGTTTTATCCTCAGGATAAAACGTCTTTGCAAGCATCCTGGCCGACTCCTCGCTGCTAAGAACACTATTTCCTTGCACTAACGGTGTGTCCTCCTGCCTGGTGGCTGTGCGATTTATCACCCTGTATATACTATCCCACATAGTTTCACGCTCCTGTTTTCCGCAAAACTCTTTCCAGCTCGCTGTCAGAGTGTCTTCCATCTTCTGCTTATACTCTTCCTTTGCTGTGAGATACAAGTCGACAACAAATTCTCGGCGTCCCGGTGCAGCACAAGAGATTCTTCTCTTTCTCCTCCTGACGTCCTCCCTCATTTGTGTCAACTCCTCTGTCCACCAAGGCAATCCTGTCTGCTGTCTTTTGTTGACAGTCGGTATGGTCCCTTCACATGCTTTCCCTATTGCATCCGTATATGTTTCAGTTATCTTGTTCAAATCTCCTATTGAGTCTATCCTGTCTATTTCTGTTTTGTTTAGATTATTGTGTTCCCAGATTTGGTTTAATTTCCCATAAAATTGTACCCATTTTGCCTTTTTTGTGTTATATTTTCTAGTAGTTCTTTTTATGTCCATTCCTATTGATTTTTCCAGTTTTAGTTCAAACAGGATTGCCCTGTGGTCTGAAGTGGTGACGTCTCCTGCTAGTCTCCAATTTGCCACCCGCCCAAGCATGTCTTCTGTACATGTAGTTATATCCACACAGCTGCAATATCTTTGACCTCCTCTGATGACATCGAAAGTGGGAGTTGTTCCAAGATTTAAGATCTGAAGTCCCAACTCATCCAGCATGCCTGCCAAAGCCTCCCCTCTCTGGTCCAGTTCTCGACTTCCCCACCACGTGTTCCAAGCATTGACATCCCCCCCCAACATTACATCTCTGACTCCAATCTCCTCCACAATTTTCTTGATGTGATCCAAGTCTGGCTCGATAGGCTGTCCACCATCCAGGTACACTGACACAACTCCTATTTCCCATGCTCCTGTCCTCAACTTCGCCACTGCGAAGTTTTCAGTTGTCAAGGTTGGGCACTGTGTGAGGTCTATAGTATCATCAAAGAGTACAATTGCCGCTTTATTGACCTTCTCGGTTTTCCGCACGCATTGCACTACTCGTGTACCCGGATAGCTCTTCATTTCTCCGATCCCACCTATATATGGCTCCTGGACCATTGCAAACGCCCATTTTCTTTTAGCTGCTTCTACAATTAATTCAGCTGTGGCGAGTTTGCACTTCTGGAGATTTGCCTGTGCCACGCAATATTGGTGGGGTCTGCCTTCACCTACACTGTATGTCCCATTTTCGCCTGTGACCACCTTAGCAATACGCTACGGTTGATCTCGCTAAGGTATCCCATCGTTTTCTTACCGGGCACTCGGGACTAAACGCATCGTGACCCACATGTTCCAGCTTGGCCCTAAGACAGTTTCTGCATGTCGGATCCACCCCAGTGAGCCAGTCTGGACACTTCGTTCTGAGGTGTGGACCCGCGCAGTGGCTGCACAAGTCCACTGGGTCTTCGCGACAGATTCGTTTTCCGTGTCCAAATCCTAGACAACGCGAACACTGTATAAGCGGGGACTGATCTACTACCCTAAGCCGCTGGATATCAATATGGACTGTGCCGACTTCCGTTAGTCTGCTCCATATAATTGGCGATACGCTCAACACAATGTGCGCAGTGTGCGGGTTTCTGGCCTTCCTTCTATATTTAACTGTCACTCTTTCGTTCTCCTCACTAACACCCCTGAATATGTGATGGTTTTGGGAATGTAGAGCCTTAAGGACATCTTCATCGGTGTTGTATTGAAGGACTCCACGTATGATCACCAGTGGGTCTTTATTCCTTACTTCCTCAACGTTTAGTTCTGTTCCTGCTCTATTTATTCTGTCCTTGACTCTATCGATCTCTTCCTGCGTATTGCAACCCACTATCACCTTTCTATCTCTTCCTTTCCTGATCTTATCTATCTTGACTCCTTCTTCTTTGGCGTTTACGGCCTTTCGTATTTTGTCAAACACTTGCTCCCCCGTGTCTTTCTCATCCTTTGAGGTGACCACCACTGAGTGCATAGCCGTTGTCTCTGGGTGTTGCCTCCTAGGAGAACCGGCCACCACACTAGCGTAAGTCACCCTTTCCTCTCTATTCTTTTGCTCTATCTCTATGACTTCCTTCAATTTTTCCATTTCCTTACGGTTTTCTTCGAGCTGCCTTCCATGCTGTTCTATTTTCTTAATCAGTTCACTATCTTCTTTATCCTTTCTTGTGTCCTTTATAACTTCCTTTTCCTGTTCTACGCAAGCTTTTATTCCTTTGTCAGAGCTCTTTTCCGCTTCTCCTTCTTTGACCAGTTGAAAAAGCCGTTCTATGGCATGAGTAACCTCTGCTTTGATATCTGTTCTCAGATTCCTTGAGTTGCCGAGGTGCAGCTTAGCTTTCATTAAGCATGCTTTCGCTTCAGCCAATCTGTTTGCGTATTTCGGGTTTTCTGTTTTTGGTGATGTACCCGAAGCCTCGGCAGATGCGGAGCGCGTCATCAACTCCTTTCTCTCCTGTGGTAGGTGCGACTTCTGTTTTGGCTTCGAGGGAGCCACCGCGACCGTCTTTGATGGTGTCTTTGGGGATGCCGTCTTTTCCTCTGACCTTCCAGCTTCCCAATCTCCTATACTTTTCCTTACTTTGGAAGTCAAGTCAATATTTTTTGTAGAAGGGCCTGCCTTCTCTGTCTCTTTTGATGGGCTTGGACAGCCCTCGTCTCTCTTAGCGTCCATGTCTTTTTTTGCAGGAGTACGATACCCAAACATTTCCAGAGAAACACGTCAATCTTTGTGAATATTACGTCAATAAACGTTGTGTTGACAATAGTCGATAAAAGGTAAAAGTTATATTGTGTATAAGGTTTGTATAAGTTATATAAATAGTTTTGCAGAAATTAAACAAAAAGATCTGTAAATAGTCAGTTAGTTGCGTCCGAAGGAGAAATATACTAAATAAGAAATAATAGTTGTAGAGTCACAGACTCTATTCGTTTTTTTTATTTAGTCAAGTTTTGCCTATTTTTGGTAGAACCAGTCTTTCTACCTAGTGTCCAAAGTATTCCTAATTAAAAATAATATAGTTTATCAAAAATATTTAATTGCTCTACGTAGAGTCTGTTCTACACTTCAAACCAAAGGTCTCTATGTTTGAAGCTGAATGTTGAAAACCGCACCTCGATAGGACAAAAACTGGCTGAGATAAACAGGTTTCAATTTTTCCAATATGGCGGTCAAAATGGCCGCCAAACTTAAAAACGTTGTAGCTGCGTCAGTTCCAATCGCAAAAGAATGCGGTTTTGATAGCTGTGGTAAGCTCGTCAAATTCTAAATTGTAGGGCATTTGCCCGATGGTAAAATTTTTTGCTCTACAATTATAGAGTTGTTCAAAAAACTTTTAAGTCGCGTCACGCCCGTTCAAAAGAGTCCAAACACCGGCAATTTATGACCAAGGAGACTTAAGATATCTTTAAATTAAGTTTTCCAAGATGGCGTCACCAAAGATTTGCGATAGCTGTAGCTCCGGTTATATTCAACATAGATTATCCGTGTTTGGGCTCGCTAAACTTGGATTTTTGCGGCCCATACACTGAAATAGCTGCCAAAGCTGTACAAGAATTTTTCTTTTTTGCTATTGAGTGATGAAACGACACCAACTAAGAAAATAAATAACACTGCGGTTTTTTACAGTAAAAATCTGAAATTTTGGATACTAATACTAATAATAAAGACTAAAATTTAACAATATTAAAAACACTATGCTAACGCTTTAGTTTTAGAAATAATTAACATTGAAAATGTACAATATAAAATAAAAATCTAAATGTCAATAACTTCTAAACCACTTAACTTTTCAGTAACCTTGATATGGTTTTCAACTGGTCCTATTGTCTGCCAAGTTATGCTGATCTCAAATGCCACCCGAAGCAACTGGATGAGTGACCTCGTGGCCACGTGGTTTTTGGATTTCTTTGAATATTTCCGTGAGTTTTCACAGGAAAAATCTGGAACTGAAGCTCTTGCTAGAGCCTATTGTTGGGCATCTTTTGCCACTGAAAAATGTATATGTCGCCGCGATAAATCGAGCAGCGTTTCACTTTGAATGTTTAAAATTCACTTAATTTTCACTTTTTCACAGGGAAAATTTTTTCTATTGCACTCCGGAAAATTTTTTAATCACCACCACATGCGCGTCACTTTTCCGCAACTTTTGATATGTATCACAAAGGGGTACGGCAACAATTTACCACTTTTACGATTTTTTAAGCACGGAGCAGATATAAAACGTGGCGTCCCGGGCGGCGGTTCAAGCCAGACTGGTTAGGTTAGGTTAGGTTAGGTTAGGTTAGGTTAGGTTAGGTTAGGTTAGGTTAGGTTAGGTTAGGTTAGGTTAGGTTTTTTTTTTTTTTTTTTTTTTTTTAAAGACACCCGTCATCACAGGGCGTTGCATGTTCCCTCTGACGTGATCAGAGACCTTTTTTTCCAGGGTAGTATATTTATTTATTTATTTATATTTCTGCTAATTACCTTACCTTATACATTATTACATTTCTACATTTACTGGTTTCAAACTGAATTTTTATACTGATTCCTTATTTTCTACTTACTTATTTCTTAAGTTTTCGTATATATTAAACAATATAACAGCTTAACTTATTTAACAATTTTTTTTTTTTTTTACTACATACATTTATCAATTTTGTCTTAATTCCTTAACTTACTTTACAAACATTACTTAATTTTATTTTCTACTAACTTATTTTATATGTTTATGTTATATAATTTACCAAATATATAGTAAACATAACTTGTTTATCTATTTCTCTTTACTGCTATCTTTACTATTTGCACACTGTAGTCTATTAATTTTTGTCTAAATTTTTTATCTGCAATTATTGTACTTATATTTTCGGGCTTTAAGTCACAGTCAAGAATTTGTTCGAATTCAAATTTAAGCCTCGCGTGGACTGGACAGCTGAACAGTAGGTGTGGGACAGACTCAGCCACCCCCGGCTCACAGATGCACGATGGGTCCCCCTTACACTTGAATCGGTGCAAGTATTCTGAGAACCCACCGTGCCCCGTCATCACCTGAGTCGTCAAGCCTGCCGGTCTTATTTTCCTCACCGTTTTAAATCCTTTCACTGCATCCGGGAAGAACATCTTGGTGACAGCCGCTGTTTGTCCCGCTTGGTAGCGTACATTCCACTCGTCAAGAGACCGTAAACGGATGTGTCTCTTGACGAATGAAATTGGGCAACCATCATAGTCGGGTTTCCTCTTGGAATGCAGTGCAGCCTCTTTTGCCAACTGGTCCGCGCGCTCGTTCCCCTCCAGTCCTGCATGTGCTTTAATCCAGAACAAGGAAATTTCCTTGTTCTGGAGTCTGCTGTCCTCGATGTTGCGTCTAGTTTCGACAGCCAAGGGATGGAGGGAATATGGGTTAACGACCGTTTCCAAGGCAGAGCGCGAATCACTTAGAATAGCGAAACTGGGCTCGCCTCGTCGCAGGATAATTTTTGTGGCATGACATATAGCGAGGAGTTCGGCCTGGTAGACAGTGCAGTACGATGACAGCTTAAGTTTGAGTGTTTTGGTCTCGGCTGCATTGCTCCAAAGAGACAATGCTGCTCCGACCTTACCCTCAATTCTGCTGCCATCGGTGTAGATTGAGACTGCTTGGTGCACGTGAGAGTTCAACTCCTCCTGGTCCACCAGACAAACGAACTCGAGGCGCATATGTCTTGCCGGGTGCTGAGTTTCGGCAAAGGCCAGTCTGCGCTCCACCTCTCTATCTGCTAATTCTGGCTGGGGTACTCCCCTCTTAGCCTCATACAACGATGCCGCCTCCCGAATCCGGATGTCGAGAGGCAGTATGCCAGCCAGCATCAGCGCCGAGTTCAGCGAAACGGTTCTATACGCACCACACAACTTCTGCGCAAAGCCCCTCTGCACCGCGTTTAGCTGTCTTTTTACCCCGATCTTGTTTGTTGATTTAGCCCAGGCGCCGGCTGCGTAGGTTACGATGGGCTCCACCGTGGCCATATAGATAGTCCTGATGATTTCGGGGTGGAGACCCCAACTGATCCTGGCGGCTCGTGAGAGCTGTTTATATATGTTTAACGCCTTCTTGCATGTATTAGCCACGTGGCTGTTAAACGTCAGCTTATTGTCGATGGTGAGCCCCAGGATCTTTATCTCGTTAGACAAACGAATGTCGATCCCGCCCATGCTCAGTCGTGGTGTGTCAAATTTCAACTTTCTGGTGAGCACCATTGCGTGAGTCTTGTGTGGCGCGAATTTCAGTTTGTTTTCGACACCCCACGCCTGAACATACGCGAGTGCGGCATTGGCCTGTCTCTCCACCTCCAGCGCCGTATCCGCGGCAAACACCAACACTATGTCATCTGCGAAAGCCTGGCAATAGTCTCCCCGGCGTTCGAGTCCCTTGAGGAGTGGATCAAGGAGGAGATTCCAGAGAATCGGCCCGCCAATCGATCCCTGCACGCATCCCTTTTGAGTGTCTTTTATGTACTCTTCTCCGACATACCTCACCCGGACCTTACGGTCCTGTAGGTAGCTGTCCATGAGTCGCCGGATGTTAACCGGACACTCTTCTTCGGCAAGTCTGATCTTGATTGCGGGCCACCAGGCACTATCGAAGGCTCCCTCTATGTCTAATGATATTACGGTTACAAGTTTCTTATCATTTAGTTTTCCGAGCAGATGTTGTGTCATGTCATAGAGGGAGTCCTCAGTGCACCTCTGGGGTATGAAGCCATATTGTCGGGGGCTCAATCTCGGGAGCAGATGCCACTTTAGTCTACCGACTATCATTTTCTCTAGAATCTTCCCCATGACCGGTAACAGGCCGATGGGCCTATAGGACTTCGGGTTTGTATAATCATCCTTGCCAGGCTTTCGCAAGACCACCACCGTCGCCTCTTTCCAGGGAGTTGGGAAATGGCCAAGTTCTTGGCACTTGTTCATAAGCGCCAGGTTAAGTTCCAAATTTTTGGTAACAACCTGGCTGCAAATATCTGCGGTAAGACCATCCATTCCCGGAGCCTTTTTTGGATTAAAACTCTCCGTTGCGGCCCGGAGTTCTTCGACTGTAAATGCTGGGTCATGTATCTCATCATGCCTCCAGTTATTTGCGTTTGCTGCAAAGACTCTGGTCTGCCGGTGGTATGAGTTGTCATCACATTCAAGGTCCTCCGGGAAAAAGGTCTCCGCCAAAGTTCTGGCTGACTCCTTCTGGTCCAGTTGGTGGCCATCTTTCACCAAAGGGATGTCTTCATGGCGTTTAGTGGTGCTTTTTATAACGCGATATATGCTCTCCCAAAGGCTTTCCTTGTCCTGTTTACCACAGAAGCTTTTCCAGCTGTCTACCTGTGCTCTTATCGCTGCTAGCTCATATGTCTCTTTTTCTTGCAGGTACTCGCTGACAACCTTCGACCTCCGGATCGGCGCTGCGCATCGGATCCTGCGCTTCCTAGTGGCGACTTTCCTTTTCATCTCCTCGAGCTCCTCGGTCCACCATGGCACGGTAAGTGTTTCGTTTGTTTTCTTTTTCTTTAACATCTCATTACATGTTCTAATAATCTGTTGTATATATTTTTCTGTAAGTTTGTCTAATTCTGTTTGTGTTTGAGTTTGATCTATTTCTATTTTGTTTATGCTATTATCCTTCATTAGCTGGGCCAGTTTCTCATGAAACCGGTCCCAGTTAACCCTTTTTGTGTTGAAAATCCTAGTTGTCCTGTTTATGTTGATTCCTTTTGATTTTTGTAATTTTATTTTAAATACCATACCATTGTGGTCCGAAGACGTCAGGTCTTCGACTACGTTCCAGTCGTCCACCAGGTCGAGCATATCCTCTGAGCAGGCCGTAACGTCAACATGGCTGGTCAGTCTTCGTTCTCCTCTGACCGTGTCGAAGGTCGGTTTGTCTCCGTCGTTCAGCACTTGCAAGGACATCTCCTCTAGAGCACCAGAAAAATCTTCACCCCTCAGATCGACTCTGTCGCTCCCCCACCAGCTACTTTTGGCGTTGGCATCACCACCAATGATTATCCTCTGCGGTCCCAGCTTTTCTCGGATCTTCATCATATGTTCCAGGTACGGCTCTATGGGTTGGTCGGGCTCAAAGTAGTATGATACCACGGTGATCTCCCAGGCCAGCGTCCGAATTCTCACCACAACGATGTTATTTGTGGTGAGAATCGGGTACTGTATGACATCAAAATCATGATTAAACACTGCAATGGCTGCTTTGATCTTTCCTTCCCCTGGGCTAGTATTCTGGAAGATCCTCACCCCTCTGTAGTTCTTCATACTACTTGAGCCCCCCACGTAGGGTTCTTGAAGCAGAGCTATGGCTGCTTTTCTGCGATCCGCTTCTATCATCAGTTCATTGGTGGCGAGCTGCTTCCTCTGCAGGTTTGCCTGTACCATCAGGTATGAAGCTTCACTGGTGGGAGTGCTGCCTCCGAGTGCTCCCCTGCCCGTGACCACCTTAGCAATATGCCGTTGTGGCTCTCGCCAGGGCGTCCCACTTCCTCCTTATCGGGCAGTCCTGACTGAACGCATTGTGCTCTGCATTTGTGAGTTTGGCATACGTGCAATTGCAGCATGTCGGCGCTGCACCAGCGAGCCAGTCAGGACAGTCCGACTTTTTATGGGGCCCGGTGCAATGGCTACATTTCTCGACTGTTTCTTTACAGAAACGCCTGCCATGGCCGTACCCCAGACAGAGGGAACATTGGACGAGGGGAGATTGGTCCGCGATTCGGATGCGCTGCAGGTCGATTTGCACGGTCTCCGCGTCCATAATCCTGGTCCATATTCTGGGGGACACTCTAACGACGACATGATTCATAAGAGGGTTCCTTGTTCTCTTTTTGTATCGGATCTCCACTCTATTGTCCTGTTTTTCGAGATCTCTGAATATCCTCTCGTTCTGATTTCTCAGAGCGAGAAGGATATCGTCGTCACTGTTGTATGTCAAGACGTCTTTGAGGATTAAGAGTGGGTCTTTGTTCCTGATATCGTCGACGTTAAGGTGGTTACCCGCTTTCTGGATTCTGTCTTTCAATACCCGTCTTTCTGCCTCGCTCCGGCAACCCACGATGACCTTTCTGTCTTTGGCCTTTCTAATTTTGTCGATGGTCACTCCTCCTTCCTTAGCGTTCACCGCAGTCCGGATCCTGTGGAGCACCTCATCTCCAGTCTCTGTTTCATCCTTGGAGGTGACCACCACCGAGTGTAGGGTGGCTTGCTCCGGGAGTCTTCCCCTACCACTACCAGCCGCCACGCTCGCATAGGTGGTCCCCTCCAAGACTTTCTGATGGGACAGTAAAGTGTCTCTAAGACCCTCCATCTTTTCGGTGTTAGCTGTGATGAGTTTGAAGTGCTCCTCCATTTTCTTAAGCAGTTCGTTTTCCGCCTGGCATCCGGCAGGATGGGAAGAGAGTGGAGGGTGTAAAGGTTCCTCCTCTTCCTTCCCCTCCCGCCCCTTGCTCTTAGTTGCTTCTTTTCCTTTAGCCATCTCCGACTCTTTCAGCAACTGATATAGTCGTTCCACGGCTGCAGTGACCCCTTCTTTGATTTCGGTCTTCGTGTTTCTTGAGTTGCCGAGGTGGAGCTTTGCCTTA
Source organism: Agrochola lychnidis (assembly GCA_963680765.1). Taxonomy (NCBI): domain Eukaryota; kingdom Metazoa; phylum Arthropoda; class Insecta; order Lepidoptera; family Noctuidae; genus Agrochola; species Agrochola lychnidis. The sequence continues at coordinate 19,303 of OY796857.1, read as the reverse complement.
TTTAGGCAAGCCCTTCCCTCAGCGAGTCTGGTGGGATAGGTCGGTTTCGGGGGCGGACTACCCGAGGCGTCCAACGATGGTGTTTGTGATTTTGCCTTGGAGGGGCCCGCCACCTGCGCAGCCACCCTTTTGGGTAAGGTCTTTGTACTGGCTTCTGTCTCGTCAATGCTTGGTTGGACCACAAAAGTTCGGTCCTGGGTTTCCGACGAGGGACCTGCCTTCTCCGTCGATTTCACGGCCTGCTTGGGGGAGTTTGTTGTCATGTTTTTTATCGGGGTCCTCATTCCGAGCATGATTTCAACAGATAAAATAGTCTTTTTTTTAGTAAGACGTGTAAATGGCGTCAATACCAATTAAGTCACTCGAAGCTTAAATTTGTTTAAAAGTCTTAGTCTAAGTCAAGTTTTTACTCTTTGTGGAGTATGTCTAAAATACACCAAATTACAATAGTATAATTGTACGAAAAACTGTAATAAAAACAACAAAGCGACAAAATATCGAAAAGGTTCTTTTTCTTTTTTTTTTTTTTTTTTTTTTTTGCAATTTGGTCAGAGCCAAAAGATAGGTCTTTTCCTCCTGATTTCAAAGAACCCAAACTTGGTGGGTCTATGACCTCTGGTTCCGTAGTTCGGCCCGGGGGGGTGAGGTAGCTCTGAAGGGGGAAGAGGGGGAGGGGGTCCCAGGGGTCAATTGGATCACAGGGGGTCACCAGAGGTAGTTTATCAGGTAGCTCTGAACGGGAAGAGGTGAGGGGGCCCAGGGGGTCCTAAGGGGTCAATTGGGTCACAGAAGGTCGCCAGAGGTAGTTTCTGGGGGGATGTGTATAGGGGCTATCTACATATAAATAAATATATTGTATTACTAAATATTGGGGGTCAGAAAAGAGGGGGTCAAAAATGGGGTCTGAGGGGCTTATCTGAATATAGATTTAAGCTGGGAGGGGGGGTATTAGGGGGGGGGGCAAATTTACTCAAAATTTTGATATTCCCAGCCGTTTCTGAGATAATTAGATTTTTAGGGGAGGGGATATTATTCGGGATACTGGATACTACTATATATATAATAATGTAAGTTTTGTTAGTGGCGGGGGGTGTTAGGGTTAAGGGGAGGGGAATGGGAATGGTTCGGGGGGGGGGGCTTGTGGCGGGGGAGTTATAATAATTACTAAGATACAAGGCCAGGACCAGTACAATGAGCCGATTGTTGGGGCGGGAGGGGGGGGGAGCAGTTTAAAACTAAAATTTAAAATTTTAAAAACAAAACAAAAACAGTCAGTCTGGCATCAAAAACAGGCTATCTGTCACCCTCGAGCTTCAGGTGTTTTAAATTTTATTTATTTATTTTTTTTTTTTTTTTAAGGTCCCGGGTTCGATTCTCGGTTGTGTCAATAATTCAAATCAACAATTTTTATCCATTCAAACTAGTGTGCAAATAGCTGACGGCAAACAGTTTTTATATTATAATAGATAGTAACACCAAACTAAGACAAAATTTTTTGTTTATTTTCCTATCCGACCGAACGAAAGGAAACAATTTATATGCGGCCGGAAATTTTTCCAATATTCGTAATAATAAATACAGTTCCTAAAGTTAAGATTCAAAAATTCTGGTTTTTGGCACACGTGTTGAGGAACGTTCCGGTTATCTTCTCTACAATTTTCAAGGTAGGTCGTCACTGAAAAACTTGATTTTCCGTAGCCGGAAAATTTTTATAGCTTTTTCACGGCCGCACGTCAACGTTGTACTCTTAATAAAATGGTGTTTCTCACTCGAATTTAAGTTTTTAAAGTACCTGCAGGGTCCTCTCCTTGTACTCCTTCTCGAGAAGTTGTCAATATGTCTGAAAAATAGTCAGGGATGATTTTATGACCTTAAAACGGGACCTAGTCCCGAAGAACGATGATTTTCCTTGTATTTCCGCGCGCCAACGCGGAAAAATTCTGGACTTTTTTCTTGATCGCAGGTCTCGAGGAGGCGGTCCCAATAGTAGTATAAAATCACAATGTTCACGATCTAAATTCAAAGTTATTCAACTTTATTGGAACAGCGTTCCCGAGAAATAACTATTTTTGTGATAACTTGCACAAACTTTCACTTTTTTCAAAAAAATTTCACTGGCGTAATCGTCTCGCGATAGCGCGTGTTTCGATATATAAAACGTGTGTTTCGGAGAACTTTTTGTTATTTTTCGCGATTTTAACGTGCGGAGCGCGGTTCAAACGTGGCGTTCGGGGCGGCGGTTGAAGCCAGACTGGTTAGGTTAGGTTAGGTTAGGTTAGGTTAGGTTAGGTTAGGTTAGGTTAGGTTAGGTTAGGTTAGGTTAGGTTAGGTTAGGTTAGGTTGGGGGATCCCCCACAGTGCATACTTCCTCGCAGTTTCCCCCGGGCAACGCCGTGTCTGACCACCGTAACGGAGTGGCAGACCGGCGGCTAAAGTGCGCTGTGATTCGCAGACAAAAATGCGGTCGTCTGCGAATATGACGAGCAAACCCACGCGTGACGCCTCTGGGCGTTTTATGTCGAATCGCTCCTCTCAGGGCGATTCAAACGGCCCTTCTCAGGGCCAACCCAACGGCCCTTCTCAGGGCCAACCCAACGGCCCTTCTCAGGGCCAACCCAACGGCCCTTCTCAGGGCCAACCCAACGGCCCTTCTCAGGGCCAATCCAACGGCTCTTCTCAGAGCCACGCCGGCGGCGCTTTGGCGTCGGTAGCTGACCGCGCACCATCTGCGGCCAGCTTTTTCAGTAGGCCAGGCGAGTTGTCGGACTCCGACGACTCCAATATGGACACGTCGGGGGCCGAAAGTGACCGCTTCAAGCGGAAGAGGTCCGAGGGCTCCTCGGAGTCGACTCGAGGTGGGGCGAAGAAGAAGTCGAAATCTAAAAAGGCTTCGACTTCTACTGCGCCTTCTACCCACGATGTGGGCTTGGTGGACGCCGAGCGCCAGCTACACTTAGCAAAAAGGGCGCAACTCCAACTAGACTTGGAGGAGAGGGTCGCCGCCAAGGAGCAGCAGGCGCAAGTTGCCAGATCGAGGGCCGGCTATGGTGCATCCAATGTACTGTATGCTGACCACTCCCTGGCAGAACTAGAGCGAATGGCACAAGAAGATAAGGAGGAGGTCCTGGAGGTCGCCTCAAAGTCTTCAAATTTGAAGGGGACTTTTCAAAAGGCCCTCAAATGCCGGGCCGCCAGCATGCACGGCATTGTTCTGGAGCTGGTAAAGCGGACAGCCACGGACGAGACACGGCAGCTGCAGGCCAAGGTGGATCGCCTGCAGGCGGAGGTCAGCCAGCTACACCAGAAGCTGGCTGAGGCCACGGCCACGCCTGCCCAATCTGCCCCAGGTCCGGTGGTAGGAGGCTGCTCCTCCTCCCCTGCCAGCCTTGAGGCAACAATCCGTGGGGTTGTCATGGAGGAGAGGGCCTTCATCAGAGCCTGCTTCGCAGGCATCGAGGACCGGCTCTTGCCGGAAAGGCGGCTCCGCCCGCCGCTAGCGGCTGACAAGAGTCCACCACCGAGGGAGCCGGAACCTGCGCCTCTAGCAGGCCCGGTATCCAAGGGCAAAGGAAAGGGCAAGAAGACTAAGGCGGCTTCTCATACACCCACCACAAGCGCGGAGGGAGCGTCTGGGTCGTCTGCTACTCCAGCAGCAGCTCCCAAGAACTCGCAGGAGGAAGACGCCCTTCTTCCCTCCACCACCCCGTCCAACCAGTCGTGGACGGAAGTGGCCAAGAGAGGAAAGGGAAAAAAGGGGAAAAAGTCGGGCCCCGAGTCCGCTGCGACTGGTCCTGCAGCTAAAAGGGCCCCAGCCGGCGTGAGAAAGCTGGTTGCTCCCAAAACCGCGGCCGTCGTGGTGACTATCACCCCGGAGGCCGTTGGGAAGGGCGAGACGTATGAGTCCGTCCTAAGACGGGCTCGTACCAATGCTGATCCCTCCCGGCTGGGGATCAGCAACATCACGTGCCGCCTAACCCTAACCGGGGCTCGAATTTTCGAGTTCTCGGGGGAACAGCGCGGCGCAAATGCGGACCTCTTCGCAACAAAGATGCAAGAGGTCATTGCGGATGCGGCAACGGTCGTCAGACCCGTTAAGACCGCAGCCTTGGAGGTGGCCGATCTGGATGATTCGGTCACCAAAGAGGATGTGGTAGCGGCCGTCGCGGCGGCTGGAGGCTGCGACGCTGACGCGGTGAAGGGTGGAGCCATCAGGTTCGGCCGTCGCGGCATGGGCGTCATCCGCGTTGAGTGCCCAGTCGCCGCGGCTGGGGCCGTCCTTGCTGCGACCAAGGGACGGCTGCTTGTGGGGTTCAGCACGGCTGTGGTCCGGCCGCTTGAAGACCAGCCTGTTCGCTGCTTCAAGTGCTTCGCGTTCGGCCACACCCGAGCCACGTGTCCATCCAAGTTCGACTGGGGAGACACGTGCTTCCAATGTGGACAGGAGGGACACAAGAGTACCGCTTGCCACGCCGCCACCGCACCACACTGTGCGGCGTGTGCTGCCAGTGGCCGCCCCGCGGACCACAGGATGACGGGCAGGAGCTGCAAGCCCCCTGTGAAGAAAGGCATAGTGCCGGCGCAGGTTCGCCCTGTTGCTGCCACCGCCGCCGTCGTCGTCGCCGCTGTAGCTCCAGCGGCGGTAGCTGAGGGGACCGGTACGATGTCGGAATAATGGTTTCTAACTACCGCATCCTCCAGACGAACACCAATCACTGCAGAGCGGCCCAGGACCTGGTGGTGCAGGTCATGGCCGAGTGGTTGGTGAACGTAGCGGTGGTCGCCGAGCCTTACTATATCCCCGGCAGCTGGCTGGGTGACGAGGACGACTCGGTGGCATTAGCGGCGCGGTCTTCCACAGACTCCCCTCCCCTCTCGCTATTGGAGAGGGGACCGGGATACGTGGCCGCCGCGTGGGGAGACATGGCCATTGTGGGCGTCTATTTCTCCCCAAACCGCCCTCTTCAGGACTTTGAGAACTATCTCGGAGTCTTGGCCGCCGTGGTCGGCAGGGCGGCGCCGCGTCAGGTCTCCGTGCTGGGAGACCTGAATGCCAAGTCGGTGACCTGGGGCAACCCGGCCACCGACGCACGTGGGCGGGCAGTGGAGATGTGGGCAGCCTCCTCTGGACTCTCTCTTTTGAACAGAGGAAGCGTCCAGACATGCGTGCGGCGGCAGGGTGGCTCAATAGTGGACGTCACTTTCGCCACCCCTGCGTTGGCCGCGCGCGTGTTGAACTGGCGGGTGGACCTGGTGGAGACTATGTCGGACCACCGCTACGTGCGGTTCGACATCTCCACCAGTGGCCCCGGAGAGACGCAGCCCTTCTCGGTGCGATCACCGTTCCCACGGTGGGCTCTAGCCCGCCTCGACAGGGAGGCAGCTGTGGAGGCGGCTTTCGTCCAGGACTGGCTTTCGCCGCCTTCTGCCGGCCTGGATGTGGACACCGTAGCGGGGCACCTGAGGGAGTCTATGACCGAGGTATGCAACTCCAGCATGCCTCGGTCTCGCCGACCACTGCCCAAACGTGCCGTGTACTGGTGGTCGGTGGAGCTGGCGGGGCTTCGAGCAGCGTGTGTGGAGGCCAGGAGGACCTACACGCGGAGACGGCGGCGGCGTCGACGGGACCAGGCCGACGAGGACCACCTCTATGAGGTATACATGGAGGCAAAAATGGTCCTCGATCGGGCTATCACCGCCGCCAGAGACTCGTCGAGAGCGGAGCTGCTGGAGGGTCTCGACAACGACCCCTACGGGAGACCATATAAGGCGGCACGCAACAAACTGCGCCCCTTTGGTCCCCCGGTGGCCGAGACCCTGGAGCCCTCATTTCTGGATGGGGTGGTTCAGTCCCTTTTCCCGTGCAGGGACAACTTCACCCCACCAATGATGGGCCCACCGCGGGGGATAGATCCGCCAGCTGAGGAAGAAGAGGAGGCCCCTCCTGTCACGGAGTCGGAACTTGACACGGCTATTCTTCGTATCCGCGCCAAGAAGACAGCTCCGGGCCCCGACGGTGTTCCGGCAAGAGTGGTGGCAATCGCTGCCACTCAAATGGAGGAGAGGTTTCGGGACCTCTTTAGCGCATGCCTTGCGTCTGGAAGGTTCCCGAAACCGTGGAAGGAGGGGCAGTTGTGCCTCCTTCGCAAGGAAGGCCGCCCAGCAGACTCCCCCTCGGCATACCGGCCCATCGTTCTGCTCGATGAGGTCAGCAAAATGTTCGAGGGGATTATCGCTGCCCGCCTAAAGAGCCATCTGCGGAGTATCGGGCCGGACTTGTCGGACGCTCAGTTCGGTTTTCGGGCTGAGCGTTCCACGGTGGATGCGCTGGCCTGCCTTAAGGGCCAGGTGAAGGAGGCAATGGAAGCGGGGGACGGATTGTTGGCTGTGTCATTCGACATAGCGAATGCCTTCAACTCTGTTCCCCACTCCACCATCCTAGAGGCGCTCCGATACCACGGAGTGCCTCGATACATGCGCAGGCTGCTGGCCGACTACCTGGAGGATCGGGCGATCCTCCTGGTAAATAAGACTGGCCAAGTCCGGCGGTACGCCGTTGAGGCTGGCGTTCCACAGGGGTCAGTCTTAGGACCTCTCCTTTGGAATGTCGGCTATGATTGGCTCTTGCGGGGAACTCTCCTCCGAGGCACGAGTGTCGTCTGCTATGCGGATGACACTCTCCTCACCGCCCGTGGGGGGAGTTTCAGGGAGGCGGCCAACTTGGCCTCGGCGGGCGGATCCTTGGTCGCAGGGAGAATTCGCCGCCTAGGTTTAACGGTGGCGCTGCACAAGACCGAGGCCGTGTTCTTCCACGGCCCTCGCCAGCGCCCCCCACCTGACGCACACATCTTCGTGGAGGGCGTCAGAATTGAGGTGAAGGCCCAGATGAAATATCTGGGTCTTGTACTCGACAGCAGGTGGCGCTTCGGTCCACATTTTAGCGGGCTGTCGTCGCGCCTGCTGAAGACCGCGGGCGCGCTCTCGTGGCTGCTTCCCAACTTGGGGGGGCCTAGCGCGCGATGCCGGCAACTTTACGCCGGAATCTTGAGGAGTATGGCCCTCTACGGGGCTCCCATCTGGGAGGAATCGCTCCAAAGGAGAGAGAACGCCGCCGCCTTGCGGGCGCCCCAAAGGGCCATAGCTCAGCGGGTGGCGCGGGCCCACCGCACCGTGGGCTTTGCGGCAGCATGTGCTCTGGCCAGCACCCCTCCTTGGGAACTTGAGGCGTGGGTGCTCGCCAGAGTATATGAATGGATGGCAGGGCGGAGGGCGAGAGGAGAACGCCCAGCCCCGGAAGAGCGGGAGGCGGTCCGACGGGAGGCGAAGGACGCCATCGTTGTCCATTGGACGGAGGACCTCGCCATCGCAGCCTTCGGGCGCCGAACCCTCGACGCGATTGGGCCAGTCCTGCGAGACTGGCTCGAGCGGTCGCATGGGTTCCTCTCCTTCCGTCTGGTGCAGGTGCTGTCCGGACACGGTTGTTTCGGATCGTACCTGCACCGGATCGGACGAGAGGAGACGCCGTCGTGCCACCACTGTGGCGCGGCGGAGGACGCGGCGCAGCACACCCTCGAGGTGTGCCCGTCGTGGTCCGAGCCGCGCTGTAGTCTCATCGCGGTGATCGGACCGGACCTCTCACTCCCCGGCTTGGTTAACGCCATGCTGAGGGATGAGAGGTCCTGGGCGGCAGTCGCCTCCTTCTGCGAACACGTTATGTCCCAGAAGGAGGCGGCGGAGCGCGTGCGGGAAGACGATCCTGACGCGGCGCCGCTCCGAAGGCGGAGGAGGGGTCGAAGAAGACGTCAGTTTGAAAGTCATCTCCGACTCCTCCCAGGTGGAGGCCAGCAGGCAACGGGTGCGGGGGCACCCTTGTCTGTATTGCACAGGCTTCCACCAGTGTCGGACGGGAATGGCCAGGTGTTCCCGGCCATTTCCGTAGCCCCCCAGCCTGGGGGGCATGCGGGGCCCGCCAGCTAGGCAGGCATGCGCCGGGAGGGTTGTGGAAGTAAAGGCTGAGCCGGTTTCCCATGGCCCTCCCATCACGGCGATGTGGGAACACCGCTGAGTTTTAGTGGGTATACTGTCATTACCGACAGGAGTCCCACATACCCCGACTCGTCCCCCACGAGCGGGGATGCGTAATGCATTTCTCAGCGATAAAAAAAAAAAAAAAAAAAAGGTTAGGTTAGGTTAGGTTAGGTTAGGTTAGGTTAGGTTAGGTTAGGTTTTTTTTTTTTTTTTTTTAAAAGACACCCGTCATCACAGGGCGTTGCATGTTCCCTCTGACGTGATCAGAGACCTTTTTTTCCAGGGTAGTATATTTATTTATTTATTTATATTTCTGCTAATTACCTTACCTTATACATTATTACATTTCTACATTTACTGGTTTCAAACTGAATTTTTATACTGATTCCTTATTTTCTACTTACTTATTTCTTAAGTTTTCGTATATATTAAACAATATAACAGCTTAACTTATTTAACAATTTATTTTTTTTACTACATACATTTATCAATTTTGTCTTAATTCCTTAACTTACTTTACAAACATTACTTAATTTTATTTTCTACTAACTTATTTTATATGTTTATGTTATATAATTTACCAAATATATAGTAAACATAACTTGTTTATCTATTTCTCTTTACTGCTATCTTTACTATTTGCACACTGTAGTCTATTAATTTTTGTCTAAATTTTTTATCTGCAATTACTGTACTTATATTTTCGGGCTTTAAGTCACAGTCAAGAATTTGTTCGAATTCAAATTTAAGCCTCGCGTGGACTGGACAGCTGAACAGTAGGTGTGGGACAGACTCAGCCACCCCCGGCTCACAGATGCACGATGGGTCCCCCTTACACTTGAATCGGTGCAAGTATTCTGAGAACCCACCGTGCCCCGTCATCACCTGAGTCGTCAAGCCTGCCGGTCTTATTTTCCTCACCGTTTTAAATCCTTTCACTGCATCCGGGAAGAACATCTTGGTGACAGCCGCTGTTTGTCCCGCTTGGTAGCGTACATTCCACTCGTCAAGAGACCGTAAACGGATGTGTCTCTTGACGAATGAAATTGGGCAACCATCATAGTCGGGTTTCCTCTTGGAATGCAGTGCAGCCTCCTTTGCCAACTGGTCCGCGCGCTCGTTCCCCTCCAGTCCTGCATGTGCTTTAATCCAGAACAAGGAAATTTCCTTGTTCTGGAGTCTGCTGTCCTCGATGTTGCGTCTAGTTTCGACAGCCAAGGGATGGAGGGAATATGGGTTAGCGACCGTTTCCAAGGCAGAGCGCGAATCACTTAGAATAGCGAAACTGGGCTCGCCTCGTCGCAGGATAATTTTTGTGGCATGACATATAGCGAGGAGTTCGGCCTGGTAGACAGTGCAGTACGATGACAGCTTAAGTTTGAGTGTTTTGGTCTCGGCTGCATTGCTCCAAAGAGACAATGCTGCTCCGACCTTACCCTCAATTCTGCTGCCATCGGTGTAGATTGAGACTGCTTGGTGCACGTGAGAGTTCAACTCCTCCTGGTCCACCAGACAAACGAACTCGAGGCGCATATGTCTTGCCGGGTGCTGAGTTTCGGCAAAGGCCAGTCTGCGCTCCACCTCTCTATCTGCTAATTCTGGCTGGGGTACTCCCCTCTTAGCCTCATACAACGATGCCGCCTCCCGAATCCGGATGTCGAGAGGCAGTATGCCAGCCAGCATCAGCGCCGAGTTCAGCGAAACGGTTCTATACGCACCACACAACTTCTGCGCAAAGCCCCTCTGCACCGCGTTTAGCTGTCTTTTTACCCCGATCTTGTTTGTTGATTTAGCCCAGGCGCCGGCTGCGTAGGTTACGATGGGCTCCACCGTGGCCATATAGATAGTCCTGATGATTTCGGGGTGGAGACCCCAACTGATCCTGGCGGCTCGTGAGAGCTGTTTATATATGTTTAACGCCTTCTTGCATGTATTAGCCACGTGGCTGTTAAACGTCAGCTTATTGTCGATGGTGAGCCCCAGGATCTTTATCTCGTTAGACAAACGAATGTCGATCCCGCCCATGCTCAGTCGTGGTGTGTCAAATTTCAACTTTCTGGTGAGCACCATTGCGTGAGTCTTGTGTGGCGCGAATTTCAGTTTGTTTTCGACACCCCACGCCTGAACATACGCGAGTGCGGCATTGGCCTGTCTCTCCACCTCCAGCGCCGTATCCGCGGCAAACACCAACACTATGTCATCTGCGAAAGCCTGGCAATAGTCTCCCCGGCGTTCGAGTCCCTTGAGGAGTGGATCAAGGAGGAGATTCCAGAGAATCGGCCCGCCAATCGATCCCTGCACGCATCCCTTTTGAGTGTCTTTTATGTACTCTTCTCCGACATACCTCACCCGGACCTTACGGTCCTGTAGGTAGCTGTCCATGAGTCGCCGGATGTTAACCGGACACTCTTCTTCGGCAAGTCTGATCTTGATTGCGGGCCACCAGGCACTATCGAAGGCTCCCTCTATGTCTAATGATATTACGGTTACAAGTTTCTTATCATTTAGTTTTCCGAGCAGATGTTGTGTCATGTCATAGAGGGAGTCCTCAGTGCACCTCTGGGGTATGAAGCCATATTGTCGGGGGCTCAATCTCGGGAGCAGATGCCACTTTAGTCTACCGACTATCATTTTCTCTAGAATCTTCCCCATGACCGGTAACAGGCCGATGGGCCTATAGGACTTCGGGTTTGTATAATCATCCTTGCCAGGCTTTCGCAAGACCACCACCGTCGCCTCTTTCCAGGGAGTTGGGAAATGGCCAAGTTCTTGGCACTTGTTCATAAGCGCCAGGTTAAGTTCCAAATTTTTGGTAACAACCTGGCTGCAAATATCTGCGGTAAGACCATCCATTCCCGGAGCCTTTTTTGGATTAAAACTCTCCGTTGCGGCCCGGAGTTCTTCGACTGTAAATGCTGGGTCATGTATCTCATCATGCCTCCAGTTATTTGCGTTTGCTGCAAAGACTCTGGTCTGCCGGTGGTATGAGTTGTCATCACATTCAAGGTCCTCCGGGAAAAAGGTCTCCGCCAAAGTTCTGGCTGACTCCTTCTGGTCCAGTTGGTGGCCATCTTTCACCAAAGGGATGTCTTCATGGCGTTTAGTGGTGCTTTTTATAACGCGATATATGCTCTCCCAAAGGCTTTCCTTGTCCTGTTTACCACAGAAGCTTTTCCAGCTGTCTACCTGTGCTCGTATCGCTGCTAGCTCATATGTCTCTTTTTCTTGCAGGTACTCGCTGACAACCTTCGACCTCCGGATCGGCGCTGCGCATCGGATCCTGCGCTTCCTAGTGGCGACTTTCCTTTTCATCTCCTCGAGCTCCTCGGTCCACCATGGCACGGTAAGTGTTTCGTTTGTTTTCTTTTTCTTTAACATCTCATTACATGTTCTAATAATCTGTTGTATATATTTTTCTGTAAGTTTGTCTAATTCTGTTTGTGTTTGAGTTTGATCTATTTCTATTTTGTTTATGCTATTATCCTTCATTAGCTGGGCCAGTTTCTCATGAAACCGGTCCCAGTTAACCCTTTTTGTGTTGAAAATCCTAGTTGTCCTGTTTATGTTGATTCCTTTTGATTTTTGTAATTTTATTTTAAATACCATACCATTGTGGTCCGAAGACGTCAGGTCTTCGACTACGTTCCAGTCGTCCACCAGGTCGAGCATATCCTCTGAGCAGGCCGTAACGTCAACATGGCTGGTCAGTCTTCGTTCTCCTCTGACCGTGTCGAAGGTCGGTTTGTCTCCGTCGTTCAGCACTTGCAAGGACATCTCCTCTAGAGCACCAGAAAAATCTTCACCCCTCAGATCGACTCTGTCGCTCCCCCACCAGCTACTTTTGGCGTTGGCATCACCACCAATGATTATCCTCTGCGGTCCCAGCTTTTCTCGGATCTTCTTCATATGTTCCAGGTACGGCTCTATGGGTTGGTCAGGCTCAAAGTAGTATGATACCACGGTGATCTCCCAGGCCAGCGTCCGAATTCTCACCACAACGATGTTATTGGTGGTGAGAATCGGGTACTGTATGACATCAAAATCATGATTAAACACTGCAATGGCTGCTTTGATCTTTCCTTCCCCTGGGCTAGTATTCTGGAAGATCCTCACCCCTCTGTAGTTCTTCATACTACTTGAGCCCCCCACGTAGGGTTCTTGAAGCAGAGCTATGGCTGCTTTTCTGCGATCCGCTTCTATCATCAGTTCATTGGTGGCGAGCTGCTTCCTCTGCAGGTTTGCCTGTACCATCAGGTATGAAGCTTCACTGGTGGGAGTGCTGCCTCCGAGTGCTCCCCTGCCCGTGACCACCTTAGCAATATGCCGTTGTGGCTCTCGCCAGGGCGTCCCACTTCCTCCTTATCGGGCAGTCCTGACTGAACGCATTGTGCTCTGCATTTGCGAGTTTGGCATACGTGCAATTGCAGCATGTCGGCGCTGCACCAGCGAGCCAGTCAGGACAGTCCGACTTTTTATGGGGCCCGGTGCAATGGCTACATTTCTCGACTGTTTCTTTACAGAAACGCCTGCCATGGCCGTACCCCAGACAGAGGGAACATTGGACGAGGGGAGATTGGTCCGCGATTCGGATGCGCTGCAGGTCGATTTGCACGGTCTCCGCGTCCATAATCCTGGTCCATATTCTGGGGGACACTCTAACGACGACATGATTCATAAGAGGGTTCCTTGTTCTCTTTTTGTATCGGATCTCCACTCTATTGTCCTGTTTTTCGAGATCTCTGAATATCCTCTCGTTCTGATTTCTCAGAGCGAGAAGGATATCGTCGTCACTGTTGTATGTCAAGACGTCTTTGAGGATTAAGAGTGGGTCTTTGTTCCTGATATCGTCGACGTTAAGGTGGTTACCCGCTTTCTGGATTCTGTCTTTCAATACCCGTCTTTCTGCCTCGCTCCGGCAACCCACGATGACCTTTCTGTCTTTGGCCTTTCTAATTTTGTCGATGGTCACTCCTCCTTCCTTAGCGTTCACCGCAGTCCGGATCCTGTGGAGCACCTCATCTCCAGTCTCTGTTTCATCCTTGGAGGTGACCACCACCGAGTGTAGGGTGGCTTGCTCCGGGAGTCTTCCCCTACCACTACCAGCCGCCACGCTCGCATAGGTGGTCCCCTCCAAGACTTTCTGATGGGACAGTAACGTGTCTCTAAGACCCTCCATCTTTTCGGTGTTAGCTGTGATGAGTTTGAAGTGCTCCTCCATTTTCTTAAGCAGTTCGTTTTCCGCCTGGCATCCGGCAGGATGGGAAGAGAGTGGAGGGTGTAAAGGTTCCTCCTCTTCCTTCCCCTCCCGCCCCTTGCTCTTAGTTGCTTCTTTTCCTTTAACCATCTCCGACTCTTTCAGCAACTGATATAGTCGTTCCACGGCTGCAGTGACCCCTTCTTTGATTTCGGTCTTCGTGTTTCTTGAGTTGCCGAGGTGGAGCTTTGCCTTATTTAGGCAAGCCCTTCCCTCAGCGAGTCTGGTGGGATAGGTCGGTTTCGGGGGCGGACTACCCGAGGCGTCCAACGATGGTGTTTGTGATTTTGCCTTGGAGGGGCCCGCCACCTGCGCAGCCACCCTTTTGGGTAAGGTCTTTGTACTGGCTTCTGTCTCGTCAATGCTTGGTTGGACCACAAAAGTTCGGTCCTGGGTTTCCGACGAGGGACCTGCCTTCTCCGTCGATTTCACGGCCTGCTTGGGGGAGTTTGTTGTCATGTTTTTTATCGGGGTCCTCATTCCGAGCATGATTTCAACAGATAAAATAGTCTTTTTTTAGTAAGACGTGTAAATGGCGTCAATACCAATTAAGTCACTCGAAGCTTAAATTTGTTTAAAAGTCTTAGTCTAAGTCAAGTTTTTACTCTTTGTGGAGTATGTCTAAAATACACCAAATTACAATAGTATAATTGTACGAAAAACTGTAATAAAAACAACAAAGCGACAAAATATCGAAAAGGTTCTTTTTCTTTTTTTTTTTTTTTTTTTTTTTTGCAATTTGGTCAGAGCCAAAAGATAGGTCTTTTCCTCCTGATTTCAAAGAACCCAAACTTGGTGGGTCTATGACCTCTGGTTCCGTAGTTCGGCCCGGGGGGGTGAGGTAGCTCTGAAGGGGGAAGAGGGGGAGGGGGTCCCAGGGGTCAATTGGATCACAGGGGGTCACCAGAGGTAGTTTATCAGGTAGCTCTGAACGGGAAGAGGTGAGGGGGCCCAGGGGGTCCTAGGGGGTCAATTGGGTCACAGAAGGTCGCCAGAGGTAGTTTCTGGGGGGATGTGTATAGGG